>CM022300.1:41762972-44162972 GCA_011799875.1 Thinopyrum elongatum
ATGGACCAAAACAGGTTTGCGTCACGTCCAAGGGGTGCTATGTGGTGTTTTCACCAAAAAAATTGTAGAAAATTCATAAAGTGGCAAAAAACCACGAAACTTGTCATGCATCCTAGTCATGATGGTAGAACACTATGAAAAAAAATTGGGTTCATTTGAAGGATGTCGAAAAAAAACTCCTTTTCTGACGGGGCCTTCGCTCCCTACCCGAACGGTCTCCGGAGACGAGGTCAATTTTTTGCCATCTTCAGAATGACCTGAAATTTTGCAAGTGAGTTGGTATGTCCACCCCCACACACAATCCAAAAATTGAACGCATTTGCACACCAAAAGCATGTTGCGTCACGTCCGGTCAGTGTTTTAGGTGTTTTCACCGAAAAAATTGTAGAAAATTCATAAAGTGGCAAAAAGCCACGAAACTTGTCATGCATCCTAGTCATGATGGTAGAACACTATGAAAAAAATTTGGGTTCATTTGAAGGATGTCGAAAAAAAACTCCTTTTCTGACGGGGCCTTCGCTCCTACCCGAACGGTCTCCGGAGACGAGGTCAATTTTTTGCCATCTTCAGAATGGCCTGAAATTTTGCAAGTGAGTTGGTATGCCACCCCCCACACCATCCAGAAATTGAACACATTTCCACACCAAAAGCATGTTGCGTCACGTCCGGTCAGTGTTTTAGGTGTTTTCACACGAAAAAATTGTAGAAAATTCATAAAGTATTAAATTATAATTTCAATTCTATTTATATTCTTTATGTACATATATGCAAAGTTTACTACTGTTATGTGCATTGTGTTATGAAATGTCACCCAATTTTGGCAGGCAGTGGGCATGCCCATCGTAGGACCCCACGCAGATTAGAACGAATTCGGGCACCAAACGCACGTTGCGTCACGCCCGGTCAGTGTTTTCGGTGCGTTCGCCGAGAAAACCCTACGAAATTCGTACGGTGTCGAAAATTATGAAAACTTGCACGCATGATGGCCCTGGTGATGCGGGCGTGTGCAAAAAGTTTGGGGTCAACTGGCTGAGTCAGCAAAGAAAACGCACTTCGGAGCTGACCTCCTTCAGATCCGATCAGTGCTGGTTGCATAGGTGGTACGAGGTGGCATGCATGAAATGTCACCAAATTTTGGCAGACAGTGGGCATGCCCATCGTAGGACCCCACGCAAGATTAGAACGAATTCGGGCACCAAACGCACGTTGCGTCACGCCCGGTCAGTGTTTTCGGTGCGTTTCACCGAGAAAACCCTACGAAATTCGTACGGTGTCAAAAAATTATGAAAACTTGCACGCATGATGGCCCTGGTGATGCGGGCGTGTGCAAAAATTTTGGGGTCAACTGGCTGAGTCAGAAAAGAAAACGCACTTCGGAGCTGACCTCCTTCAGATCCGATCAGTGCTGGTTGCATAGGTGGTACGAGGTGGCATGCATGAAATGTCACCAAATTTTGGCAGGCAGTGGGCATGCCCATCGTAAGACCCCACGCAAGATTAGAATGAATTCGGGCACCAAACGCACGTTGCGTCACGCCCGGTCAGTGTTTTCGGTGCGTTTCGCAGAGAAAACTCTACGAAATTCGTACGGTGTCGAAAAATTATGAAAACTTGCACGCATGATGGCCCTGGTGATGCGGGCGTGGTGCAAAAAGTTTGGATCAACTGGCTGAGTCAGAAAAGAAAACGCACTTCGGAGCTGACCTCCTTCAGATCTGATCAGTGCTATTGCATAGGTGGTACGAGGTGGCATCATGAAATGTCATCAAATTTTGGCAGGCAGTGGGCATGCCCATTTTAGACCCACGCAAGATTAGAACGAATTCGGGCACCAAACGCACGTTGCGTCACGCCCGGTCAGTGTTTTCGGTGCGTTTCGCCAGAAAAAACCCTACGAAATTCGTACGGTGTCGAAAAATTATGAAAACTTGCACGCATGATGGCCCTGGTGATGCGGGTGTGTGAAAAAAATTTGAATGGTTGAATGGGTGAGTCAGAAAAAAAAACGCATTAATATTTTCTGTCGTTAAAAACATCAGAGATAATGGCTCTCTTTTTGAAGAATATGCTGATCCTTGTGAACCTTCACAAGCTCTGAGCAGGTGAAGACTCACATCGATCCTGCATATCCTCCAAATAGAGTCCCACAAACATAGATGTTTGTTCATGTCAAAAAAGAAAAGTATATAAAGGAGTCAACGGCGCGCCGGCTTAGCGATGTGGTATTAAACTAGGAGGTGTTAAAGTACAATGCATTTTTTGTTTTCAATAAATGCTCATGGGCCACTGGCGGAAGTTTTACGGGACGGCCAACGGGCCCACTATGGCGTGACCACGTCTATGACGCCGTACGTGCGTGCATGGGCATAGAAATTATGCCGCCATTACCACTCGCCCCACGACCGCCTAACCCCGCCGCCTCCACGCACGACCTCACCCCGATCCCACGTCACACCGCCTCGCCGTCCCAACTCCCTTCCTCCGCCTCCACGACGTGCGCCCCCGGCTCAATCATGCACTAATCATACACGCAAATGCACACGATCAAGCCTAAGGACTCACGAGAAGATATCACAACACAACTCTAAAATATAAATAAAGTCATAAGCTTTATATACAAGCCAGGGGCCTCGAGGGCTCGAATACATAAGCTCGCATACAAGCGTCAGCGGAAGCATCAGATATCTGAGTACAGTATAGAAACAGAAACAATAAGCCTTTAGAAAGGCGGGGCAAAACAAAAGCTACGATCGAAAGCGCAGCCTCCTGCCTGGGACCCTGCGATCTTACTCCTGGTCGTCAGCCAACTCTAGTAGTATCCACCCTCGGGTAGTAGTAGCGATCTTCGGCGGGGCAGCTGTCTCAGGGGCTTCATCATCTGGTTGCACCACAAGGATATGGGGGAAAAGAGAGCAAACAACGTGAGTACCATCCGAAGTACTCAGCAAGCAAGGATCTACACTACTATACAACATTATCAGAGAGGCTTGTATGTGTGGACTGGGCTGCAGAAATTGCCAGAATAGAGAGGAGGCCTAGTCCTATCGAAGACTACATCTTCAGTGGTCTTGCAGCAATAGAAAGAGTAAATCAGCACAGTATATAAGTAGTAGTAATGTTATCAACCTCACCCAGAGACCTTTCTCGACTCCCTGCGAGAAAGCAATCCCGGAGCCATACAGTCATCAACCTCGTCATGAGATCCCTTCTCGACTCCCTGCGAGAAGCAATCCCAGAGCCATATTATCCAATTCTAGTTGTATCGATCGGGATACAACTCCGAGTGTCCGTTACCGAGGATCCGCTATGCATAGATTAGTTCTTCCCTGCAGGGGGCACCAACTTACCCACCACGCTCGCTTAACTCCGGCCGGACACACTTTCTGGGTCCTGCCCGGCCTCGGCCAAACGACCACAGCAACCCTACAACCACACTAGAGCTCAGCAGAGAGGGTCCCCGTCGGTCTACATCCTAAGCCTCAGACGTCTTGGGCCATCGCCCTGTGCACCCCGATCGTTGCGTGCAGGGGAAGCCAGGCACCAGGGGGGGCGCCGGTCCGTCCCAGCCGCAATGCTGAACTGGACGTCTGATAAAGCTTTCGGCTGATGCATACGATGCAGAGTGCCCATAACTTTTCCCGCGTGATGGTTAGTGCTATCGGGCCAGAGGCCCACTCGAATCAAATATCCAAATCGTTAGTACCTTGGGGGTGCGGTAACGAGCAGAGACTCACGATCGATGTGACCCCGTCGCCCCGTCTCGAGGACTTGCAGCAAGGGCCAAGAATGCCCGCCACGCCTCGTATTCTCACTCGGGCACCATCCAGGCAACCCGCCTTCACACATCACACGCGGGTACCCCCTCAGGGTCAACCCCCTTTCCAAGTAACAAGTACAATCCAAGTATCCGTGTGTCCATAACATCAGGGGAATCCGAGGTATCACCCTCGTTGGATTCCTACTCGATGTAACCGTTAAGGTGAACTCGGAGGAATCACCCTCGATGGGTTCACACTTGAGGTGTTGCACCGATAGCGTCGTTATCGGAAGTGGTGAAGGAGGAACACCCTCGATGACCATGACCAAATAGCTACTCTACAGTTAACATCGGGAGTGCTATACGAGGTATCACCCTTGGCACTCGATAGTAACGCTGCAGTGTCTTACAACTAAGGGGGGTGATGTGCGGTGCCGGGGCCTGGCCTTCGATCCCGTTGATCGGGTCTTCTGATAATCCAGCGGGGGCAATCGGTACAATGGGGGTCACTGATAGGTCTCTACCCACCTATACTAGACAGTTTAGGATAAGCAGGTAAGGTTTCAAATGCAGGTTACAATAACAGGCTATGCATCAGAATAGGTAAACAGTAGCAGCAGCAATTCTAATGCAAGCATGAGAGAGAAAGATAGGCGATATCGGTATGCTCAAGGGGGGGGTGATTGCCTGGTTGCTCGGGGCAAAGGCAAGGTCGTCAACGGTGGCGACGGGCTCTGGAGCTGCGTCGGTACGGGAACTGCGTCGGGGTCTAACGAGAGAGAAGAACGGGGAGGAAACAGTATAAATACACCAGCAAACTGAGCAACAGAATGTACGACATGACAATATGCAGTGCCGGGTGTGTCCTAACGTATGGTTGCACGTCACCGAGGAAGGGGGATCCATCCGGGAATGTTTTCCCGGTTCCGGACATTTGTGAGACAGATGACCAAGGGGAACGGTTTCCATGTTCGGATAGTTAGGGACGTGTGGACGACGAACGGACGTGCATTCGGATTCGTCTCGAAATTCTGGGCAACTTTCATGTACAAAGTTTTTCAATCTGAGCTACGGGTTATTCTATATGATTTTCTAAAGATTTATAGCATTTTCTGAAATTTATTATTATTTTAATCCAACATTATCCAGAACAGTACGGGGGGGATGTCAGCATGACGTAGATGTGACGTCAGCGGTCAACAGAGGCTGACCAGGTCAAACCTGACGTGTGGGACCCACATGTCAGCCTCTGTTAGTTTATTAGGATTAATTGAACTATTACTGATTAATTAGGGGTGCGGGGTCCACTGGTCAGTGAGTGATTTAACTAATTAAGCTAATTAACGATTTAATTAACAGTATATCTATTTATAAAATCATTTAACGGGGTGTGGGCCCGCATGTCAGTGGGCCATCATGCCCAGTCACGCGCTGACTGGTCAACGACCCCACTGGGGCCCAGTGGCAGTGCTATGGGGGTGGGGCCGCGTCCACGTTCGGCGGGTGGCACCCGAGGCATGTCGGCGAACGTCGGTGGGCAGAGAACTCCGGCGAGCCCGAAATCCTCTGTGACCCACCGTTTCGAGCGCGTTCTGGTCCTCTGGAACGGGCGGATGATGCCGCATCCGGTGGTGGGGTGCACGGCAGCGGGGGTGGCCGGAGCTGAGCAGTGCGACGGCGATGGCGGACGGCTGTTTTCGGTGGCGATCGGGGATGGCGTTGCAGCGTGCAAACGAGCGAGGCGATGAGCTGGGGATGATCTGCGCGGCACGGCGAGCAGGATGGACACGCCGCGTGACCAAATGGTCACCGGGAGCTCATCGGCGGCGAGTCCCGCGGCGTTCAGTACGGCCATGGTCATAGCGGGCAGCAACAGCTAAGGAGAGCGAGCGGGCAGAGGAGGAATCGACGACGCCATCTTACAGCGGTCCTGTAGGTGAGCACAGCGGAGCTCGGGGAGGGGTCGACGACGGCGAATCGATGCGGCGATCACCGGAGCCCGTACGAGGAGGAAGAGCTCGGGGAGGCGGCTACGTGGCTCCGAGCTCGAATGGAGAGGCGCAGGAGATGCAGTCGAGGACGGGGAACGCTTCAAGCATGGTGGAGCGGCAATCGGGGCACGGTGGACGCGAGGTTTATGGCGGGCGGCGCCATGGATGCGCACTGGGGAGAGAGAAGAGGTGGTGGCGAGGGGAGGAGTGAGGCGAGGGAGGGCTCAGAGGTGTCCGCGGGGATTTTCTTATCCGCGTGGCGTAGGCGAGGCCGTTGTCACCGGCGGGGAGGGGGGCCAGGGGGTGCGGCGACGCGCGAGCACCATGTCTCGACAGCGAGCCCTGGCATGAAGCAGTAGAAAGGGGACGGGGTGGCGAGGTGGGCTGGGCCGGCAGGCTGACTTAGGCCCAGCCATGTAGGCTTTTTTCTTTTTCTTTATTTCTTTTCTGTTTTCCTTTTCTTTCCTGTCTTTGCAAATTGTGTGGCCCCAAACTTAATTTTGTAAAATGGTGACTTGGTCCAATAAATATAGTGAAAATTTTAACACTGATAGAAAATGGTTTGGACATAAATGATTTCATTTGTATTTTATTTTATGCAAAAGGCTTTATAGTGATGTTTGTCCTGTTTTTGGTTGATAGAGCAACTTAATATTTCAATTAATGTTGCCATTATTTTTATAAAGCTTTGGGAATATTGGCACCATGATGATCAAATTTTGTTTTCAATTGAACAACTTTTATTTTTACTTTAGTTTGAATTTCCAATTTGAATTTGAATTATGGAGGAGATATTTACTAATATGATTAAGCACGTGATCATGATGACCGGGCATAATCAAAAGGGTGATCACTGTAGCTTAATACATGGGGGTGTTACAATGACGGCCATACACTCCTGATCTACGCGCGGCGCTTGGATCCGGCCGCGCCGGGGCCGTCTCGCAAAGTCGCCGCACCCAGAACCCTAGGGCGGGCCGTCGGCCACCGCGGTAGTGTGGGCAGAGTGCGGCTGCCACGACAACCCACACCGGGTGGGCATAGCCAACGGGGCTGCCGGTGCACGTCGCGTCGCCGAAGGTATGGTACTAAACCACATGTAATGTTATTTATCTCGTACTAGTCAAAACGTTCATCTTATTTAGAATGCAAGAATACGGAGATGTGTACTGCTCGGTTGAGAGAGTGGTGCGAATTGGTGGGAAAATTCACACCTAGACAGCACATGAGGCTACGTGGCACCAATTTGGACGTATGTTGAGAATTCCTTCGGTGAAAATGAGAAAAAATTTATTGGAATTATGATTACAATGTACGATACTAGCAGAAAGCGATTTATTATTTGGCCAAATAATGACGGCACACTGTGCTTAATGAAGATGTTTATGACATTTCGGGCTAACGTAACGGGTGATGATGTGATTAGCATGATAGCAACAGTATAACTAGACGCCAAAAAATTGTTCCGAATCGGTTTTTAGACAAAAAGAACAGGTCTAATCCTGATAGATGACTTGATTAAAAATATTGTTGATAGTCAGTCATATGATGATGATTTTGTGAGAAGGGCCGTACTGGTTCTTATGGGTACAATCTTAGCACCACAATCCACCAAGTTTGTTCCTTATCGTTATACAAAATGGTGGAGGACGTCAACGCTATCAAGTCATACATTGGAACATTTCACGTTGGGGTGTGCATGGATGCTATTAAAAAAACGTCGAAGATCTTGAAAAATTCCATTGGCCTATCGGGAACTTGGCTCTTCTTCAGGTACAAGTCATTTCATAATAGTGTATGTACATATTTTTATTGATATATGTGTCTGACTAATTGTCTTTACTATCATGCAGTACATATACTGGGCAAAACTTGAGCCATTGGTCTGGATGCATTTGATCCTTCATCTCGTGAATACCCACTAATGCTTAACTGGCCAGAAATGGAAGGGAAAAAGCGAGACGACTATGACAACATACACGGGCGGGGTACCGCAATGTAAGTCAATAAGTATAGTCCTTATTTGTTCCACATAGTAATTAAGTATATTCGTTATTAATTCATTTTATTGTTTGTTGTACAGATTGAAAACTGCATTAGCGAAGGGTACAGACGCGCTAAGGTTGCACGTGAAGGTACTGTCCCAGAGGAAGAAACGAAGAAAACTAAACGGAAAGGTGGTGGCAGAGTAGAAAGCCAAGTACGTCGGCGGTTTCATCGAACACGAATTATAGTATGGACCGCTGATCACATACATAAAACTGCTTCACAAGGAGGTTCTCAATATTCCCGAAAGATGTGCACAGGTAATTAGAAGTTGTATTGAATGTGCTTTAATTATTCAACTACTTATCATGTTTCATTTGTGTTGTGTAGATGGTAATGGAAGGTTGAACCACGGAAGGTGTGATGTACAAACCCAAAAGCGGGACAACGTTGACGAATTTGATGATGTAAGTGAAGGAGTTGGGATGGAGAATGGCAAGTACAAGTCAAAATATTGGCCAGATGGTTGAATCCCACCTACCGACGTAAAGATAGGAACATCTTTCCACGGTATGAGATACCTCCGTGCCCGTTGATGACACGGGTGCTCCGGCGACGACACCGGGTAAAGGTGAAGCTACTGATCCTTTCATTATAGAGGATAATGGAAACTCTCCGTCTTCGGCATCAAATGTACTGACAAAAGACTTTCCGTCTATGTCCTGAACCCCGCAGAATGCTGATTTTATGGTGAGTCTATGGGTGGTTGTCGCCAACAAAGTCCGAAGAAACGTTTGAGAGTTTCCCGGCAATGAGCAACATAGCTAATGGTGATGGCAGTTAGGAGAATGAAGGTAAACGCAAATGAAATCCGTCGAAATATTCAATCCCCCTACGACCTTCTGATTACCCGCAAGAAACGTGTTAAAAAAAGCAAGTCAAATACTACTTTATTATTCATTCACGCGTTATGTAATTTTTTTTTATTTAACTACCGTAACTGCATTGCTTTAGATCTGTTTGCTTCACCACATTCAATTCTAGCAAGTTCACTTAATATGACTCCGGATCACATAGAGAGCACCAAAGTTTTTGTTGAGACTCTTGCATCGTCAAAGAAGCATTCGCACCGAACGTGGTTAATGTGCCGCCACCAGATGGGGACATATGCACGCCAGCTATGCTTCATGATGTCCTCAGTTAATGGGTTGAATGGCGCTGTAAGTATGAGTTTGTTTTTAATAGAACCATCATTTGTACTTCAGAAGTTGATAGAATTTTATACTAATGTATACAGGTCATCAATGCATATTGTAAACACCTACAAGCCCGTGATTTTCGTGACCGTCACATATCAACAACGGGTGGTTCCCAAATTTATGTTAAATAGGGCAAGGGGAAAGAACAAGTCATTAATAATATAAACTTAGAGAAGGTTACAAAGAAAACAAAAGTCCTCACGAGAGTAATGGATGAGTATTTTCGCACGGACAAGGTTTGCTTTCATATTTATTAGTTTTTTCTATTCAATAGTGTTTAATTGCACTAACATCATTTTGTTGTTATGTAGGCGTATTTTCCTATGCACGTTAACGAGAATCATTGGATAACCATAGTGATGCACACCGTCAAGGAGGAGTTTCAAGTTTCTTGACTCAAATCTAATGACGCAATTAGCAAAGAATTCGCAATATGATTGCCACACTGGTACGCTATATTTTCGCACTCACATAAAAAATATGGGTCATACATTATTCTGGTTATATTGCGACATACATTATTCTGTTTATATTGGAACAAATATATATTCTGGTTTCGTTAATTTGTTTCAGAGAGCTGAAATTTCTAAGGATATTATGGAGGCCAACTCAACCTTGAAGCAAAAAAATATCCAGATGTCTCATCGTGGCCCGTAAATGAGTACAATGCCGAGACAAAAGATGGGTAAGTTCATACTGCATACCACTAGTACAACAAGTGATGCTCACGTCCTAAGCTGATCGCAACATGTTTTATGCAGAGTATCTTGTGGACTTTTTTGTGATGTGGTGCATAAAACACTGGGACGGAGATCGCTGGACATATAAATTTGACCACGAAGAGATTAATGCGTCAAGGCCACGTATTGTCGCGGAATTATTTTTTCGGAGGTGAACACATTAGAGAAGGTCAATATGAAAATTGTTAAAATCATGGAGAAGGAATAGGTATTAGCATCGGTAGGGTTTTAGTCCCGTAGAGGTTTCCCTGCCGTTGTTGGTTACTTGCACTTTGTTCGATTGTAATGCGACATGGCACTTTCAGTTTATTTGTATGCTACTTTGTTAAAGGATATGAGACATGGCACTTTCAGTTTATTCGTGATGCTACTTGTTAAAGGTTATGAGACATGGCATTTAATTGTTATGTTGAAATAGATATATTTGTATGAATGTGTTACTGCTGTCATGACTTTTGTCGACTGTTTAACATATAAAAAATTAATCTATGTGAAAAAAAAAACATATTCAAAAAAGAGGCCCAGCCGTGGCCGGGCGCGCACATGAGACTTTACTAGAACCGTCCCATCGAGCCCGAAGGCGAAAGGGACGGCCTTTCGGCCGCCGAGCGGCCTGGCCACGGCGTACAACAGGGCATTTTATCTAGTATTTGTAGTGAGCTTGTTGAGAACGGCGACGACGCGGGTATATAAACCGGTCGTGGCGTCTCTCGGCGGGCGGGTGGGACTAAAACCTAGTCGGCGCAACGCGCCACGCTCCCCAGCCGCACACGAAGCGACCTTAAAGGGCCGGACCACGCCCCGACGCACGTCGCTCTCCATAAAAAAACCCAAGGGAACCGCTGCTCATATCAGTCCCCCGATCCGAGGGAAACAGATCGCCAGAAATCCCCCTCGGGATCGTTGCACCAGCACGCAAGGCCAAGTGGCATCCTCGGCAGGTGCCCGCTCGGTCGGGCGGGACGAGACATCTGCGACCGGGCCCCGGCTCCAACACAGACGCGCGCTGGCGCACGGCGAATCGCCCCGGACCGCACTAGCTCGACTGGCGGGCCCGCCACTGCCTGCGCTGTCGGCCACCGCATGGGCTGGGCTGGAATCTTCGTGGGATCGCGCGCCAATCATGCTGCCATGCCCGATCTCCATCGGATCCAGCGCCGCTGCTGCCACCAGAATCGTTCTGGGATCATGTGCACGTTTTGTCCACATCGCGCCACTGTGCCTGGTTGGCGCCAACTCAGGACGGCGGGGGTATTTTTTTATAAAAAAATATGACCGCCGCGAATACAAACAACAACAGTACGTATAAACATCACAGCCGCAAACTGATCCATTTTAGCACAGCAAAAATTTACTTTCACATAAAAATAACACTAGTTGCGCACACTTATTACATTCCGTCTCACAAAATGTACCAGTGATAGTTGGACACGCATTTAAATGTTTAGTCTCACACAAGCGACAATAAAATGTAAAAAAAATTGTCTGCAAATATAGTAACGTGTAGCACACAACGACATGCGAATTGAACTCTTCCCAGTGCCTTTCATTGATTATTAATACTCTTCAAATATATACGTGTAGCAATACAGCGTGTCCCAGAACTTTGCCCGCTCTGTCTTGCTCTGTTTAGGGGCGCCCTTCGTGGAAATGGACACCAAAAAAAACATGTTGCGTCACGTCCAAATTAAAAAATAATAATGAGTTTTTTGCTATAACTAATAATTTATGAAATGTGTAATAATTATTCGGAAAACACCCTTAATAATTGTACATATATGCAAAGTTTACTACTGTTATGTGCATTGTGTTATGAAATGTCACCCAATTTTGGCAGGCAGTGGGCATGCCCATCGTAGGACCCCACGCAAGATTAGAACGAATTCGGGCACCAAACGCACGTTGCGTCACGCCCGGTCAGTGTTTTCGGTGCGTTTCACCGAGAAAACCCTACGAAATTCGTACGGTGTCGAAAAATTATGAAAACTTGCACGCATGATGGCCCTGGTGATGCGGGCGTGTGCAAAAAGTTTGGAGTCAACTGGCTGAGTCAGAAAAGAAAACGCACTTCGGAGCTGACCTCCTTCAGATCTGATCAGTGCTGATTGCATAGGTGGTACGAGGTGGCATGCATGAAATGTCATCAAATTTTGGCAGGCAGTGGGCATGCCCATTTTAGACCCCACGCAAGATTAGAACGAATTCGGGCACCAAACGCACGTTGCGTCACGCCCGGTCAGTGTTTTCGGTGCGTTTCGCCAAGAAAACCCTACGAAATTCGTACGGTGTCGAAAAATTATGAAAACTTGCACGCATGATGGCCCTGGTGATGCGGGTGTGTGAAAAAAATTTGAATGGTTGAATGGGTGAGTCAGAAAAAAAAACGCATTAATATTTTCTGTCGTTAAAAAACATCAGAGATAATGGCTCTCTTTTTGAAGAATATGCATGATCCTTGTGAACCTTCACAAGCTCTGAGCAGGTGAAGACTCACATCGATCCTGCATATCCTCCAAATAGAGTCCCACAAACATAGATGTTTGTTCATGTCAAAAAAGAAAAGTATATAAAGGAGTCAACGGCGCGCCGGCTTAGCGATGTGGTATTAAACTAGGAGGTGTTAAAGTACAATGCATTTATTTGTTTTCAATAAATGCATCATGGGCCAGCTGGCGGAAGTTTTACGGGACGGGCCAACGGGCCCACTATGGCGTGACCACGTCTATGACGCCGTACGTGCGTGCATGGGCATAGAAATTATGCCGCCATTACCTCGCCCCACGACCGCCTAACCCCGCCGCCTCCACGCACGACCTCACCCCGATCCCACGGTCACACCGCCGTCGCCGTCCCAACTCCCTTCCCTGCCGCCCTCACGACAGTGACGCCCCCGGCTCAATCATGCACTAATCATACACGCAAATGCACACGATCAAGCCTAAGGACTCACGAGAAGATATCACAACACAACTCTAAAATATAAATAAAGTCATACAAGCTTTATATTACAAGCCAGGGGCCTCGAGGGCTCGAATACATAAGCTCGCATACAAGCGTCAGCGGAAGCATCAGATATCTGAGTACAGATATGAAACAGAAACAGATAAGCCTTTAGAAAGGCGGGGCAAAACAAAAGCTACGATCGAAAGGCGCAGGCCTCCTGCCTGGGACCCTGCGATCTTACTCCTGGTCGTCAGCCAACTCATAGTAGTATCCACCCTCGGGGTAGTAGTAGCGATCTTCGGCGGGGGCAGCTGTCTCAGGGGCTTCATCATCTGGTTGCACCACAAGGATATGGGGGAAAAGAGAGCAAAGCAACCGTGAGTACTCATCCGAAGTACTCAGCAAGCAAGGATCTACACTACATATACAACATTATCAAAGAGAGGCTGTATGTGTGGACTGGGCTGCAGAAATGCCAGAATAGAGAGGAGGCCTAGTCCTATCGAAGACTAGCATCTTCAGTGGTCTTGCAGCAATAGAAGAGAGTAAATCAGCACAGTATAAAGTAGTAGTAATGTTATCAACCTCACCCAGAGATCCTTTCTCGACTCCCTGCGAGAAAGCAATCCCGGAGCCATACAGTCATCAACCTCGTCATGAGATCCCTTCTCGACTCCCTGCGAGAAGCAATCCCAGAGCCATAGTATCCAATTCTAGTTGTATCGATCGGGATACAACTCCGAGTGTCCGTTACCGAGGATCCGGCTATGCATAGATTAGTTCTTCCCTGCAGGGGTGCACCAACTTACCCACCACGCTCGCTTAACTCCGGCCGGACACACTTTCTGGGTCCTGCCCGGCCTCGGCCAAACGACACACCGCAACCCTACCTAGAGCTCAGCAGAGAGGTCCCCGTCGGTCTACATCCTAAGCGCTCAGACGTCTTGGGCCATCGCCCTGTGCACCCCGAGTCGTTGCGTGCAGGGGGAAGCCAGGCACCAGGGGGGCGCCGGTCCGTCCCAGCCGCAATGCTGAACTGGACGTCTGATAAAGCTTTCGGCTGATGCATACGATGCAGAGTGCCCATAACTTTTCCCGCGTGATGGTTAGTGCTATCGGGCCAGAGGCCCACTCGAATCAAATATCCAAATCGTTAGTACCTTGGGGGTGCGGTAACGAGCAGAGACTCACGATCGATGTGACCCCGTCGCCCCGTCTCGAGGACTTGCAGCAAGGGCCAAGAATGCCCGGCCACGCCTCGTATTCTCACTCGGGCACCATCCAGGCAACCCGCCTTCACATCACACGCGGGTACCCCTCAGGGTCAACCCGCCTTTCCAAGTAACAATAGTACAATCCAAGTATCCGTGTGTCCATAACATCAGGGGAATCCGAGGTATCACCCTCGTTGGATTCCTACTCGATGTAACCGTTAAGGTGAACTCGGAGGAATCACCCTCGATGGGTTCACACTTGAGGTGTTGCACGATAGCGTCGTTATCGGAAGTGGTGAAGGAGGAATCACCCTCGATGACCATGACCAAATAGCTACTCTACAGAGTTAACATCGGGAGTGCTATACGAGGTATCACCCTTGGCACTCGATAGTAACGCTGCAGTGTCGTTACAACTAAGGGGGGTGATGTGCGGTGCCGGGGCCTGGCCTTCGATCCCGTTGATCGGGTCTTCTGATAATCCAGCGGGGCAATCGGTACAAGTGGGGTCACTGATAGGTCTCTACCCAGCCTATACTAGACAGTTTAGGATAAGCAGGTAAGGTTTCAAATGCAGGTTACAATAAACAGGCTATGCATCAGAATAGGTTAAACAGTAGCAGCAGCAATTCTAATGCAAGCATGAGAGAGAAAGAATAGGCGATATCGGTATGCTCAAGGGGGGGGTGATTGCCTGGTTGCTCGGGGCAAAGGCAAGGTCGTCAACGGTGGCGACGGGCTCTGGAGCTGCGTCGGTACCGGGAACTGCGTCGGGGTCTAACGAGAGAGAAGACGGGGAGGAAACAGTATAAATACACAGCAAACATGAGCAACAGAATGTACGACATGACAATATGCAGTGCCGGGTGTGTCCTAACGTATGGTTGCACGTCACCGAGGAAGGGGGAATCCATCCGGGAATGTTTTCCCGGTTCCGGACATTTGTGAGACAGATGACCGAAGGGGAACGGTTCCATGTTCGGATAGTTAGGGACGTGTGACGGACGAACGGACCGTGCATTCGGATTCGTCTCGAAATTCTGGGCAACTTTCATGTACAAAGTTTTTCAATCTGAGCTACGGGTTATTCTATATGATTTTCTAAAGATTTTAGCATTTTCTGAAATTATTTCAATTATTTTAATCCAACATTATCCAGAACAGTACGGGGGGGATGTCAGCATGACGTAGAGGTGACGTCAGCGGTCAACAGAGGCTGACCAGGTCAAACCTGACGTGTGGGACCCACATGTCAGCCTCTGTTAGTTTATTAGGATTAATTGAACTAATTACTGATTAATTAGGGGTGCGGGGTCCACTGGTCAGTGAGTGATTTAACTAATTAAGCTAATTAACGATTTAATTAACAGTATATCTATTTATAAAATCATTTAACGGGGTGGGGCCCGCATGTCAGTGGGCCATCATGCCCAGTCAGCGCGCTGACTGGTCAACAGACCCCACTGGGGCCCAGTGGCAGTGGCTATGGGGGTGGGGCCCGCGTCCACGTCGGCGGGTGGCACCCGAGGCATGTCGGCGAACGTCGGATGGGGCAGAGAACTCCGGCGAGCCCGGAAATCCTCTGTGACCCACCGTTTCGAGCGCGGTCTGGTCCTCTGGAACGGGCGGATGATGCCGCATCCGGTGGTGGGGTGCACGGCAGCGGGGGTGGCCGGAGCTGAGCAGTGCGACGGCGATGGCGGACGGCTGTTTCGGGTGGCGATCGGGGATGGCGTTGCAGCGTGCAAACGAGCGAGGCGATGAGCTGGGGATGATCTGCGCGGCACGGCGAGCAGGATGGACACGGCCGCGTGACCAAATGGTCACCGGGAGCTCATCGGCGGCGAGTCCCGCGGCGTTCAGTACGGCCATGGTCATAGCGGCAGCAACAGCTAAGGAGAGCGAGCGGGCAGAGGAGGGATCGACGCGCATGCTTACAGCGGTCCTGTAGGTGAGCACAGCGAGCTCGGGGAGGGGTCGACGACGGCGAATCGATGCGGCGATCACCGGAGCCCGTACGAGGAGGAAGAGCTCGGGGAGGCGGCTACGGTGGCTCCGAGCTCGAATGGAGAGGCGCAGGAGATGCAGTCGAGGACGGGGAACGCTTCAAGCATGGTGGAGCGGCAATCGGGGCACGGTGGACGCGAGGTTTATGGCGGCGGCGCCATGGATGCGCACTGGGGAGAGAGAAGAGGTGGTGGCGAGGGGAGAGTGAGGCGAGGGAGGGCTCAGAGGTGTCCGCGGGGATGTTCTTATCCGCGTGGCGTAGGCGAGGCCGTTGTCGACCGCGGGGAGGGGGGCCAGGGGGTGCGGCGAACGCGCGAGCACCAGGTGCTCGACAGCGAGCCCTGGCATGAGCAGTAGAAAGGGGACGGGGTGGCGAGGTGGGCTGGGCCGGCAGGCTGACTTAGGCCCAGCCATGTAGGCTTTTTTCTTTTTCTTTATTTCTTTTCTGTTTTCCTTTTCTTTCCTGTCTTTGCAAATTGTGTGGCCCCAAACTTAATTTTGTAAAATGGTGACTTGGTCCAATAAATATAGTGAAAATTTTAACACTGATAGAAAATGGTTTGGAGCATAAATGATTTCATTTGTATTTTATTTTATTGCAAAAGGCTTTAATTAGTGATGTTTGGTCCTGTTTTTGGTTGATAGAGCAACTTAAGTATTTCAATTAATGTTGCCATTATTTTTATAAAAGCTTTGGGAATATTGGCACCATGATGATCAAATTTTGTTTTCAAATTTGAACAACTTTTATTTTTACTTTAGTTTGAATTTCCAATTTGAATTTGAATTATGGAAGGAGATATGTTACTAATAATGATTAAGCACTGTTGATCATGATGACCTGGCATAATCAAAAGGGTGATCACTGTAGCTTAATACATGGGGTGTTACAATGACGGCCATACACTCCTGCATCTACGCGCGCGGCTTGGATCTCGGCCCGGCCGGGCCGTCTCGGCAAAGTCGCCCGCACCCAGAACCCTAGGGCGGGCCGTCGGCCACCGCGGTAGTGTGGGCAGAGTGCGGCTGCCACGACTAACCCACACCGGGTGGGCATAGCCAACGGGGCTGCCGGTGCACGTCGCGTCGCCGGAAGGTATGGTACTAAACCACATGTAATGTTATTTAAATCTCGTAACTAGTCAAATAACGTTCATCTTATTTAGAATGCAAGAATACGGAGATGTGTACTGCTCGGTTGAGAAGTGGTGCGAATTGGTGGGAAAATTCACACCTAGACAGCACATGAGGCTACGTGGCACCAATTTGGACAGTATGTTGAGAATTCCTTCGGTGAAAATGAGAAAAAATTTATTGGAATTTATGATTACAATGTACGATACTAGCAGAAAGCGATTTATTATTTGGCCAAATAATGACGGCATCACTGTGCTTAATGAAGATGTTTATGACATATTCGGGCTACGTAACGAGGGTGATGATGTGATTAGCATGATAGCAACAGTATAACTAGACGCCAAAAAAATTGTTCCGAATCGGTTTTTAGACAAAAGAACAGGTCTAATCCTGATAGATGACTTGATTAAAAATATTGTTGATAGTCAGTCATATGATGATGATTTTGTGAGAAGGGCCGTACTGGTTCTTATGGGTACAATCTTAGCACCACAATCCACCAAGTTTGTTCCTTATCGTTATTACAAAATGGTGGAGGACGTCAACGCTATCAAGTCATACAATTGGAACAATTTCACGTTGGGGGTGTGCATGGATGCTATTAAAAAAACGGTCGAAGATCTTGAAAAATTCCATTGGCCTATCGGGAACTTGGCTCTTCTTCAGGTACAAGTCATTTCATAATAGTTGTATGTACATATATTTTATATGTGATATATGTGTCTGACTAATTGTCTTTACTATCATGCAGTACATATACTGGGCAAAACTTGAGCCAATTGGTCTGGATGCATTTGATCCTTCATCTCGTGAATACCCACTAATGCTTAACTGGCCAGAAATGGAAGGGAAAAAGCGAGACGACTATGACAACATACACGGGCGGGGTACCGGCAATGTAAGTCAATAAGTATAGTCCTTATTTGTTCCACATAGTAATTAAGTATATTCGTTATTTAATTCATTTTATTGTTTGTTGTACAGATTGAAAACTGCATTAGCGAAGGGTACAGACGCGCTAAGGTTGCACGTGAAGGTACTGTCCCAGAGGAAGAAACGAAGAAAACTAAACGGAAAGGTGGTGGCAGGAGTAGAAAGCCAAGTACGTCGGCGGTTTCATCGAACACGAATTATAGTATGGACCGCGTGATCACATACATAAAACTGCTTCACAAGGAGGTTCTCAATATTCCCGAAAGATGTGCACAGGTAATTTAGAAGTTGTATTGAATGTGCTTTAATTATTCAACTACTTATCATGTTTCATTTGTGTTTGTAGATGGTAATGGAAAGGTTGAACACGGAAGGTGTGATGTACAAACCCAATAAGCGGGACAACGTTGACGAATTTGATGATGTAAGTGAAGGAGTTGGGATGGAGAATGGCAAGTACAAGTCAAAATATTGGCCAGATGTTGAATCACCTACCGACGTAAAGATAGGAACATCTTTCACGGGTATGAATGATACCTCCGTGCCCGTTGATGACACGGGTGCTCCGGCGACGACACCGGGTAAAGGTGAAGCTACTGATCCTTTCATTATAGAGGATAATGGAAACTCTCCGTCTTCGGCATCAAATGTACTGACAAAAGACTTTCCGTCTATGTCCTGAACCCCGCAGAATGCTGATATTTATGGTGAGTCTATGGGTGGTTTGTCGCCAACAAAGTCCGAAGAAACGTTTGAGAGTTTCCCGGCAATGAGCAACATAGCTAATGGTGATGGCAGTTAGGAGAATGAAGGTAAACGCAAATGAAATCCGTCGAAATATTGTCAATCCCCCTACGACCTTCTGATTACCCGCAAGAAACGTGTTAAAAAAAGCAAGTCAAATACTACTTTATTATTCATTCACGCGTTATGTAATTTTTTTTATTTAACTGACCGTAACTGCATTGCTTTAGATCTGTTTGCTTCACCACATTCAATTCTAGCAAGTTCACTTAATATGACTCCGGATCACATAGAGGCAGCCAAAGTTTTTGTTGAGACTCTTGCATCGTCAAAGAAGCATTCGCACCGAACTGTGGTTAATGTGCCGCCACCAGATGGGGACATATGCACGCCAGCTATGCTTCATGATGTCCTCACGTTTAAATGGTTGAATGGCGCTGTAAGTATGAGTTTGTTTTTAATAGAACCATCATTTGTACTTCAGAAGTTGATAGAATTTTATACTAATGTATACAGGTCATCAATGCATATTGTAAACACCTACAAGCCCGTGATTTTCGTGACCGTCACATATCAACAACGTGGTTTCCCAAATTTATGTTAAATAGGGCAAGGGGAAAGAACAAGTCAGTAAATAATATAAACTTAGAGAAGGTTACAAAGAAAACAAAAGTCCTCACGAGAGTAATGGATGAGTATTTCGCACGGGACAAGGTATTGCTTTCATATTTATTAGTTTTTCTTATTCAATAGTGTTTAATTGCACTAACATCATTTTGTTGTTATGTAGGCGTATTTTCCTATGCACGTTAACGAGAATCATTGGATAACCATAGTGATGCACACCGTCAAGGAGGAGTTTCAAGTTCTTGACTCAAATTCTAATGACGCAATTAGCCAAAGAATTCGCAATATGATTGCCACACTGGTACGCTATAATTTTCGCACTCACATGAAAAAAAATATTGGGTCATACATTATTCTGGTTTATATTGCGACATACATTATTCTGGTTTATATTGGAACAAATATATATTCTGGTTTCGTTAATTTGTTTCAGAGAGCTGAAATTTCTAAGGATATTATGGAGGCCAACTCAACTCTTGAAGCAAAAAAATATCCAGATGTCTCATCGTGGCCCGTAAATGAGTACGAAATGCCGAGACAAAAAGATGGGTAAGTTCATACTGCATACCACTAGTACAAGCAAGTGTATGCTACGTCCTAAGCTGATCGCACATGTTTATTGCAGAGTATCTTGTGGACTTTTTTGTGATGTGGTGCATAAAACACTGGGACGGAGATCGCTGGACATATAAATTTGACCACGAAGAGATTAATGCGTCAAGGCCACGTATTGTCGCGGAAATTATTTTTTCGGAGGTGAACACATTAGAGAAGGTCAAGATGAAAATTGTTAAAATCATGGAGAAGGAATAGGTATTAGCATCGGTAGGGTTTTAGTCCCGTAGAAGGTTTCCCTGCCGTTGTTGGGTACTTAGCACTTTGTTCGATTGTAATGCGACATGGCACTTTCAGTTTATTTGTTATGCTACTTTGTTAAAGGATATGAGACATGGCACTTTCAGTTTATTCGTGATGCTACTTTGTTAAAGGTTATGAGACATGGCATTTTAATTGTTATGTGTGAAATATGATATATTTGTATGAATGTGTTACTGCTGTCATGACTTTTGTCGACTGTTTAACATATAAAAAAATTAATCTATGTGAAAAAAAAAACATATTTCAAAAAAGAGGCCCAGCCGTGGCCGGGCGCGCACATGGAGACTTTACTAGAACCGTCCCGATCGAGCCCGAAGGCGAAAGGGACGGCCTTTCGGCCGCCGAGCGGCCTGGCCACGGCGTACAACAGGGCATTTATTCTAGTATTGTGTAGTGAGCTTGTGAGAACGGCGACGACGCGGGTATATAAACCGGTCGTGGCGTCTCTCGGCGGGCGAGGTGGGACTAAACCTAGTCGGCGCAACGCGCCAGCGTCCCCAGCCGCACACGAAGCGACCTTAAAGGGCCGGACCACGCGCCCGACGCACGTCGCTCTCCATAAAAAAACCCAAGGGAACCGCTGCATCATATCAGTCCCCCGATCCGAGGGAAACAGATCGCCAGAAATCCCCCTCGGGATCGTTGCACCAGCACGCGAAGGCCAAGTGGCATCCTCGGCAGGTGCCCGCTCGGTCGGGCGGGACGAGACATCTGCGACCGGGCCCGCGGCTGGGCCAACAGACGCGCGCGTGGCGCACGGCGAATCGCCCCGGACCGCACTAGCTCGACTGGCGGGCCCGCCACTGCCTGCGCTGTCGGCCACCGCATGGGCTGGGCTGGAATCTTCGTGGGATCGCGCGCCAATCATGCTGCCATGCCGATCTCCATCGGATCCAGCGCCGCTGCTGCCACCAGAATCGTTCTGGGATCATGTGCACGTTTTGTCCACATCGCGCCACTGTGCCTTGTTGGCGCCAACTCAGGACGGCGGGGGTATTTTTTTATAAAAAAATATGACCGCCGCGAATACAAACAACAACAGTACGTATAACATCACAGCCGCAAACTGATACATTTTAGCACAGCAAAAATATTACTTTCACAGTACAAATAACACTAGTTGCGCACACTTATTACATTCCGTCTCACAAAATAGTACCAGTGATAGTTGGACACGCATTTAAATGTTTAGTCTCACACGAAAGCGACAATAAAATGTAAAAAAATTGTCTGCAAATATAGTACGTGTAGCAACACAACGACATGCGAATTGAACTCTGTCCCAGTGCCTTTCATTGATTATTAATACTCTTCAAATATAGTACGTGTAGCAATACAGCGTGTCCCAGAACTTTGCCCGCTCTGTCTTGCTCTGTTTAGGGGCGCCCTTCGTGGAAACTTTCACGCGATCACCTATGACATCAACATGTTGTTCCGGCTCACGTGGCTCCTCATGCACATTCCTTCTACTACCAACAGCATCATCATCAGGGACCTTTTTCTTAGCTATTATATTCTGCAGACACTGCATCAACTCATCAAAGACGAATGGATCATTTGATGCAACATGGAAAGCTTCTGCTCCTGTTATACAGAGTTGACTATAGCGAGCACGCTGTTCTGCCCCTGTCCAACCCCAGCCAAACATGTCACTCTTCCGCTGTGCAGGCAGCCCACCTCTCGCAACTTTCGACATCCTCTTAAGGATGCAACACTTAGGTATTTCAGATATTTTCAGATGAACCAACACATACAGAATGTGTTTGCAAGGCAACCCTTTCCGAAGCATTCGTCCACAACTGCAGTCTATAGTATTCTCAGAGTTTTCAGCTCGATAATTCACGCTGAACTGAAATTTGCGGTTATTTCTCCATGTCACGATGAAGGTGTGACAGTCAACTCCCACTAGAGTCTCAAAAATCTCAAGCTCTCCCAGCTTCTTCAGATCTTGTTGAAGAATATAAAAATTGGCATGAGTGAATACTTTGGAAGCATGCTTCTCAATGTCCTTATATTCTGTGACTGATGGTGGCAATGACTGATTAGAAACACAGTCATCATGCGCCTCGTTCTCACGTAGTCGAACTATGCAATTCTCATAATGCACAACTAGATCAACAATAGCCATACCGCCGTCCAGGTGAAGGTGAAGACAATAGTTAAGGCTTTCACTCCTCTGATTACTGCGCATACCCAGAAAAAAACCATCTGACAGATATGATGCTGCCCACAGACTCCTCTTCCTGTACATCCTACGCAGCCACTCTTCTGTTTTATTAGTCTTCCATTTGAGGACAAAAGTGTGCCATCTCGCCTCAAAGTTGGCCGGAGAGGTGGAGTAGTACAATAGTGCCCTGAACTCATTTAGTGATTTGTAATTAAGGTGCTTCTGCATATTTTTTTCCACGTGCCTTGAGCAGAGACGGTGCAACACATCAGCCAAAACCAACCGAATAGCTCGTATCATTGCAGCGTCTCCATCTGTGATGATTGACCTTGGCTTCTTCTGACAATTGGCCTTCAGGAATGTCTGGAGCAGCCACA
Organism: Thinopyrum elongatum; assembly: GCA_011799875.1. Lineage (NCBI taxonomy): Eukaryota > Viridiplantae > Streptophyta > Magnoliopsida > Poales > Poaceae > Thinopyrum > Thinopyrum elongatum. The sequence continues at coordinate 41,785,734 of CM022300.1, forward strand.
CGTACGTCGCTTCGGTCTCGTCGGACACAATGGCACAACCAAACACTGTGGTGCAATGGTGATTATTTACACCAACAAAGGGGATGAACGGCATACCATATCTGTTAATCTTATACGTGCTGTCAAACACAGTCACATCTCCATACAACTGATAGTCCCGCCGCGACTGTGCATCGCACCAGAACATGCTCTTTAAACGGCCCTCCTTATCGAGCACGTACTCAAAGAAGAAGTCTGGATCGTTCTCCTTTCTGCTCCTCATAATCCCGATTGCCGTGTTAGCATCACCCTTCGCAATCAACTTCATTTTTTCTCGGCAACATAGGTTGTAGACGTCTCGTCTCAGAAACCCACACTTATCGTACGAACCATACCTGCTAATGAAGTTGTCGACGATGGTATGCTTTCTGATCCCAGCTCCTTCCATCGCCAAGATCTCAGCTATCTGGTGATCTCCCATCACTCTATGTGACCGCAGAAATACCACCTCATCTGCTCTAGCCAACAAATGGTTGTGATCATCCATAAAAGCTGCCACGAACCAAACTCCACGTCCTTTGTCCAACTTCACGACTAAATGTGCGCCACACTCGCAACGAGTCTCAGGTCTTAGCCTGCGGGTACGGCCCTCCGGGTTTAAAAATTTACTCAGTCGTTTTCCTGCCCTCGAGCAAATGTACCGCCTATACCGAATAGTTGTTGAAAGACCTTTTTCTCGTTTCACCTTATCTTTTCTGATACTAAATCCACGGTCTTTGGCGTAGTTATTGTAGAACGTGTAAGCCTCCCATTGTGATGCAAAGGTCATACCCATAACCTTCAACTGTGTCTCCAGCGCCCATTGGTGGATTTCAGCCTCCTCAATGTTTATATTAGCTGCATCCTCATGCTCATAGCCATCATCACCACTCCAACCATCGAAGTTAGCCTACAATATTACACATAAGCAAGTGTAAGTTGTCATTAATAAGTTTTTATTATTGTATGACATTTAAAAGTTTGGACCGAACCTGACTTATGTTATCCGCGAAAGATTCAACACCATGATTTTCCTCGTTCTGGACGTCAATATCCTCCTGCACATAAAAAAATCATATGCACATGTAAGTACACATATGGTTTTTTGTCCGACGAAATGAATGTACACGTCGCTTACGTTTTCACTACAAGCACCATCCTCCTTCTTTTGAAAATCCTCCTCAGGTAAATTATCGTACGACGACCAGGATTCATTGTCGCTGCTATCATCATCATTTTTACTTTCATTAACATTCTTACGATCAACACTATCGCTACCATACCACTCACTCGTCTCCAAGAACAAATCCGTAAATCCAGTTTCTTTCTCCATTGAATGACCTCACTACCAACACTGCAACATTTAAAATAAAAATCGATCTATCAATTCAAAATCAAATTAAATGTACTACAGTCATACCGATGAATAGTTCATAACAAACAAATGATTGCAGATAATTATTTGCAGCTACAATTTTTTTTGACAAACTAGACGGCTTACATGGCAAACCTAGACGCTGGCGTTCAGGTACGTGCACTCTGGCCTGCCTGGCCTGGTTGCGGACGGCGAGGACGTTCTCGGAGAGGTTGATCACGCCGTTGCAGACGGCGACGGCGTCCGCGTAGGCCACATCACCGCGACGACCTGCACGGACGCCAGATCGCGTACGGCGGCGACTCCACCAACGTCCACGGCAGCCAGATCCCGGGTGAAGACGGGGAGAATGGTCGGCGATCGGCGGGGAAAGGCGGCGATCGGCCGGACGGGGAGACGTTGGAATGGGCAGCGTGATCGCGGCTAGATCGGCGGGGAAAGGCGGTGATCGGCGGGGAAGGGCGGCGATCGGTCGGACGGGGCGACATTGGAATGGGCCGCGTGATCGCCGCTAGGTCGTGGGTTTTTTTTCGCGCGAGGGGCGCGGTGTACATGCGAGTCGGCCGTATCGGCTCGAGCCGTGCGCTCGGCTCTACCTGTATGCGCACGCCGCATACGGCGCGGGATACGTTAAGCACCGTATGCCCAAAATGCCCTTATACGTTAAGCGCGGGGGGGGGGTGTACCGAAGCAGAGCTCTATAAGAAGTCTGGTTGGTGGGACAACAACACAAACTATAGTATAAAAAAACTACTGAAAGCGAGAAGCCCGGCCCTGCCGCGTCGCTCCCGCGAGCAACCGGGAGGCAACCCTAGCCGCCGCCGCCGGTCCCCCCCAATCCCCCGCCTCCTCCCTCGCCGTCGCCGGAGGGCGCAGCCGGGCGAAGCCCATGCAGCGCCAGCGGCGGCGGGGCCCCTCCTCCTCCCTGCTTGGTGGTGGCCGACGCGGGACAGCGCCGCCGGGCTGTGGTGCGGCGCAACTCGTGGGGCGCGGCGGCGTGGTGCTGGGGTCTCGCCGCAGTCGCGGCTGGCCTCGGCGTCCGCGGACGGCTGCGTGGCGGTGGTGCACGCCCGTACTGGTGGCGGCTGTGCAGCGGGATCCCGATCTGGCTGCGGGCGGCGTGGCTGTGATGCGGGCGGTGCGGGCTGCGGGCGGCATGGGAGCCGGAGTCTTGCCCTTCTTGGTGCGGTGGCTCGGCCAACGGATGGCCTGGTGGGCGCTGGTGGTTCCTCCTACCGCTCCTGGAGATCCCCCTTGTGTCTCCATGGGTAGCTGGGATGGCTGCTGCGTGGCTGCGGGGCGGGTGGCGGCGTGCTCGTCCTGGATCTGGCGTCGGGATCCGGGTGGGCGGTGCGCGTTGGGCAGCAGCCTGGCGTGGCTGTTGCTCCGGCCGTGGGCGGCGCCGCGGGGAGGTCCGGCGCATGGACGTTGAGCTCCTGGTGGCGCGGCCGCTACACGGTGGCTCGGCGGCTCTGCTCGCGGCGACGGACGGCTTCTACTCCGGCGTCGGCTCGTCTGCGGGCGGACCGTTTCGACCTTCACTTCATCTCCTCGTCGTCCGGGCGCTACTCCCATCAAAGGGCTGGTTCTCTCCTAGCTGCGGTCCACCGCTCCTCTCGCGCCCGGTGCTGCAGGACCGAGGTCGTCTCGCACACGGTGCAGCAGGACCGAGCTCGTCTCGCGCACGGTGCAGCAGGACTGACCTCGTCCCCCTCTCGGTGCTGCAGGACCGAGCTCATCTCGCGCTCGGGGCAGCAGGGCGGGTCGGTGGATGCCAGTTCTGGCCGGCCTATTGGGTCTCGACGCTGGGGGTCGCCCAGGGGTGCGAAAGGTGGGACCTTTCCGCTCGTCTCTTTTCATTGGGGTGCGGCGGGTCTCAGGTGAGGTGGTGTCAAGGTCTTGGATGCCGGGGCGGCGGCCCTGGTGGTGGTCGCGCGGTGCTCTTGTGTAGAGCCCGTGCCTTGGTGCTGCCCAGTCTCCATGGCTGTGTGGGCGGCGTGGTTGCCGGGGTGTGGCGTTCGGTGGCGGTGAGTGTTGACCGAGGTGAAAACCTGTTCTATCTTCGGACGGACCGGCGGCGGCGAAGATCGTTCCCTTCTTGAAGGCGTCGTCGCGGCTCTCATTGCCCATCATGCGGCTCCAGGGGAAACTCTGATCCTTGGATCGGGCGGTGGCGGCGCACCGGTGCCGTTCCCTTTCTGAAGGCGCCGCCTTGGAGCACATGGTTCGTCATATGTAGCTTCATCTCTTCGTGGTGGTAGTGCTAGGGGTGGTGTTGCTGCGCTCAGCGCCTATGTATCTTGCCCTGGGTGTGTGCGTATGTTGTGGTGACGTGTGTTTGTATTGGGTGCTTGATGATCGGTGCTTTATATATAAAATGGGGCGAAAGCCTTTTTCGTTAAAAAAAACTACTCCCTCTGTCCATTATGTAAGACGTTTTTTGACGCTAGTGTAGTGTCAAAAAAAAAATATCATACATTACGGGACAGAAGGAGTAGATACCTCTGTAACTCTATCATGCGCTCCAACTTCAGAACGGGTCCGACTAATTTGTAAACAAGTGTCAAATGAGGCTAGATAGTTATCCTCTCAATAAGCCTCGCATTTGGGGGCTTAAGGACCGCCGTCGCTAACGAACATTGTCATCTTTAATTTCAGGTGACGTGGATCTATACCTCTTAATTGGTAAGCTTAGTGGGAAACTATAGGTCTAATTCAGGAAATATTTTTCTCCCAGGGCAGCGGAGGAGATATTTACAACTCCTAGGATGCAGATTGGTTAAGCGAGATGTATTGATAGATAAGACTAGACAGTGAGGTGGATGCTGACGGGTGCGGGTGTTGTTGGACCATGGAGTCAACAGATCATATCTGGTTCAGGTAGCAGAACCCTGAAGAAAGGATGCGGTGCATGCCAACGTAGGCCATCACGCACGACCGCCCGCACACTTAGATTAGTTTTGTTGTGTCATGGTTCTGATCTTCTTTGCTTTAGTATATTATTGATTCCTTTGTGTTTGTTAATTGCACGTGTATAGTACATCAGCATTCATGTATACTGTGTTTGCAACATCCGTTGGCAGATTTTGCTGCCAATTACTATTCCACCCTTGCAGGAAAAGACATTTCTGATACGAGACTTTTCCCTTTGGAAAGTGAGCACGGAGGCGACTCCCCAACGAGGGATGATTGATGAACTCCTGCTGCCCTCGAAAAATAATAATAACTCGATATAGTTAATTTTTGTGCACGTGAAGCTTGTAATGCAAACTACGTAAATTTTGTGCTTAAGCCTACATTATCCTTGAGCCAATCCAGTACATCGTCGACATCTTCACCTTGAGCCAACCCACATGGTCGGCATCCATCCACACATCCCACTCCCGACAGTGGGATGATAGGCCACTGCCCACTGGCATTGCATTGGCAACATCAACCTAATCTTCTTGCTGCATGATCATCGAACAGCCAGTGCTACGAGAGCCGGATGCATGTCGGCATGCCTTCTCCTCGTCAACCACAAGGCCCAGACGTGACATACGTCCCTTCGTGAGGCCACGGCACACGTAGTCGTACTCGTAGGACACGATGCTTCGTGCATTATCCAAGAAGTACGAGAGCCAGTAGCAAGTTTGAGAGGAACCAAGTCAGAAGCTTCGACTCAGCATGGCTGCTTCGAATGCAACGCCCCCATGTTTTTCACGGTGCCACGTCCACGCGGTTTCAGACTTGGGCTGTAAAAGCAACTCGTCGTATTGGTCCGGTCCGATCTGCATAATAATCGTCAAGATGGTGATTTTAGCTCCAAATGGCACTCTAGCAGAGGCCATGTGGCTCATAATCCGGCAATACCGTATGGAGGTCGCCCGGTAAGAGCATCTCTAGCGAACCTCGTATAATGCACCGATCCGTAAAATAATCATCAAAATATGGGTCCACGCGAAAAATGCTGCCCGATCAGACACTGTAAACGCGTCGGACCCGTAAAAAAATTTGAGGGGCGCGGTAAAATCCCATCTCCAACCTGCGAAAACACAGGTTTCCCCCTCGACCCGACTGTGCCCCGTATCCCAGAAAAGCGGTTGGCGGGAGGGATATTTCTGCCCGGGCCCGTTCCCCACCCCCTTCCGCAGCCGCCCGCCATTGGTTCCGCCCGTCCGCCGCCGGCGATTCCGGCCAAATCTGTTGACGGAATCACGCCGCGGGGGTGCCCCTCACCTTGTTCCACCTAGCCGCTTCACCGGCTCCCCGGATCCGCCGAGCCGAGCCGCCCCGGGATCCACCGCCGCAGAGCCACCGCCCCGAGCCGCCGGTGAGTCCTTGTGCTTGTGCTTTGGGATGCGCTATGCATAGTTGGTTCATGCAGCGTTCGTATTTGTGAATTTAGATGGAATTGAGCCCTCGCGGGAGGTTTTTGCTCGAGGATTCGTCCGAATCGGACGACTCGGATGTTGAGACGCTGCTTGAGAACCATCGGCGGCAGATGTTGGTGATGGCCCTCGCCGTGAAGGAGCACGAAGATGAGAACCGAAAGAGACGGTGAGGATCGACCGTCGACCGTCTTTGCATTCCTCGAAATCGCCATCTCGGGAACGAGATGTTGATGCAAGACTACTTCGCGGACAATCCAACATATCCGCCGCACCTCTTCCGGAGAAGGTACGGAATGCGCTGATCCCTCTTTGTAAAAATAGTGCAAGCTTGCGTGGCCAATTGTCGGTATTTTACTCAAAGAAGAAATGCCATGGGCTTGAAGGGATTTAGTGCATATCAAAAAATCTCGGCAGCTATGCGGGTAATTGCATACGACATTCCGGCTGACTATGCCGATGAGTACCTTCGCATTGGTGAAGATACTACAATTGAGTCAGTGTGTAGGTTTGCCAAAGTGATCATCCGTGTGTTTGGTCCTGAATATCTTCGGGCACCCAACGAGGAAGACACAAAAAAGTTGATGGCATCAAGTGAGAGAAGAGGTTGGCCTGGCATGCTAGGAAGCATTGATTGTATGCATTGGACTTGGAAAAACTGCCCGAAGGCATGGCAGGGAATGTATTGTGGCAACTCTCGTGATGCAACAATTGTGCTAGAGGCCGTAGCATCCGAGGATTTATGGATTTGGCATTGCTTTTTTGGTATGCCGGGTACTCTCAATGATATCAATGTGTTGCAACGGTCTCATTTGTTTGCTAGGCTTGTTAGTGGTGATGCTCCTGCTTGCAACTATACTATCAATGGGCATGAATACACAAAGGGGTACTATCTTGCAGATGGTATCTACCCTTCTTGGTGCACATTTGTCAAGAGCATCAAAGGCCCCAAAACTAGGAAACAATGTGAATTTGCAAGGGTACAAGAGGCAGCCTGAAAAGATATTGAAAGAGCATTCGGGGTTTTGCAATCTAGGTTTGTCATTGTTCGTGGTCCTGCTCGTTTTTGGGACAAGCGATCCTTGAAAAACATCATGACATGTTGTGTTATTCTTCACAATATGATTCTCGAAGATGAGAGAGACATGAACTTGGAGTTCTTCTACCACAATGTGGGTAGCCGTGTCAAACCAGCTAGAGACCCTAACCGCATTAGAGCATTTCTTCAGACCTACCGGGAGATTGAAAATGCAAACACCCACTTTCAGCTTCAGGAGGATCTCATTGAGCACCATTGGCAAAGGGTTGGACAGTAACACATTCCATTTTTGAATTCATTTCATTTAATTCATGTGTGATTTGTATTCGGGACAAGTTTTGTATTGAATTATTTAGTTTGCTTCGGTGATTTCAATAATTATTGTAATTTGGATGATTGTTGTATTGTAATATTGACATTTTATCTTATATTGAACTAGTAAGCGTGCACGTGCAACGCACGTTTCAAACGTTGATCAAGTGAGTTCACATGGTATAAAACTAAAATATGTTTTGCAAATAAATAAATTAAATGGATACAAAATAGCATGTCGTTCAAATTGTATTTTAAAAAGTGAGACATCACTGTGATCCAACAACCATATGAAGAATCAGTGTCTGGCCTCGATAACCAATGTTTTTATGCAAAATGATTTCTGAGATGAATTTACACACAACCAATATGTAAGTTCCGAGCACATGCAAGAGAAGAATTGAAGTTATGCATACATCTTACCCTGTTACCATCAGATGCAAGTGGACGATCAGCTTAAGCCCACTTGAGCCCACAGAGCGGAGAACCTTTTTTCAGATTATACATCATTTAGAATTGCAAAGTGGACCAAAGATAAGATAATTCATACATTGGATAAAGTGGCAAAAGATAGCAATGATGTAAATAGACATGGGACATCCCAAATATACATTGGATAAAATGCAAGGTGATAATAAGATTAGATCTTGACATTTTTATTCCAAAGTAGTAAGACTAAATCTCCCAAAAGAAAAATGGTTGTTCTGCCTATAAGATATATAATGCAGCCCCAGTTAGAAAAGGTAGAATAAATGATCCCACAAGTTGCATCATCACCCTAACTGCGCTATTGTATCCATTTCAGAATGGCAAGCAAGCAAGTGTGTTGGGTAGATACATGACTATAAACTTTAGTGTGGTCAATGATACCAGCAGCCATCAAGTCCTCGTACTACCGAACAGAAGGATTGCATGCTTGCAGCTAGAAAGAACCTGGTACGACATCATCTTGTATGTTATTCAGATCTATGCAGAAATATATGAACTTTATATTAGTAAATGAGATCAAACCTTCTCGGTAACAATGCTGCCATTGACACCGACATTCTTCGCAATCAATTTGAATGGGAAAACTGAAATGCTCAATGGTTCAACATGATTGTTTGTGACCCACATGTGGTGGACCGTTTTGGCTGCGAGTATTAGGAGCATTGGGCAATGCCATTCGTTTATTTTACCTTATGCAACCAGGGTATCCTTGACACATCAACTTTAGCAGCCAATTTGAAAATAGTGCACACTCCACCAACAACAATACCTTCCTCAACGGCAGCGTGCGAAAAGAAGAAGCAATTCAGAAGGTTTAAGGAACAACATACTAATTGATTTAATTCTGCTTCTTTGAAAAGCAAATACAAAGTTGACAACTCGAAATGTTCAATGACAAAACATTGATTGACTCACCTAGTTACATTAGAGCATCCTCAACTCCCAACTTCTCTTTAAGTTTAGTTTTTGTTCGTCCTCCCACCTATCAAGTCATGGGTTACAGTCACCATATCATCCTTCCTTCCAACAGGTTATCAAGGAAAAGAGCAGCATGTCAACAGATAATGCCCACCATTAATACCTGAATGACAGCGACACCACCGGCCAGCTTCGCTATCCTCTCGTTGAGTTCTCCGTCTTGTAGTCTTGTTTTGCTGCCAGCAAATTAGCAATGATAACTTAGAATCAGACTTAAGACTACGACGCTTTCTAAGTTCGCGATAAATAAAACAACTACACAAAGAGGTCATACAAATAGATTTATAATCAACTCCCAGGATGAAGCCTTCAAGAATTTCTAATCAAGGGAGGCATAAAGAAAAGAAAAGGAGGCATAAAGTACATTCTAATACGAAGAAATTTCTAATCTGCATCTACTACCGAGCATGATAAAATGGAGCCTTCAAGAATTATGCTACCAAGTCAAGGGAGGCATAAAGAAAAGAAAAGGGCCGTACCTCATTGAGATTTTCTATCAAGGAGGTGATAGAGACATAGCAGATCAGAACCATTTTGACATAATCATAAATTCCTACAAGATTCATGTAAATCAAAGGAGGTCTTTTTTTAATAACAAACGAAAGGAGGCAAGTACATACAGAAATAAATTTGACACTCTTGCCAACAAAATGTTATTAGTCTAGAGAATGAATCTGTACCAAACTACCAAAGCAAAGCAAAATTTACAGGGGTATTGTAATTTGGTTTCTGTACCAAAATCAACGGGAAAAAAATCTCAAAGATGTGGTTAACAAAATCTGCAGGCAATGCAAACTTGCAAACAAGAATACCTACTAAATCAGGGGCGCCTTACAAATTCAGGTTGTTGTGTGCCTCCGGAACGTCCTAATTCCTAAATGGGTATTGAAGTCCATAAATTTAGTTAAGAAAGTCATTTTACCATCATAAGTATCTCATAGTAAAGTAAGGTACTATTCAGAACATGATGTGCTTTCCAATATCATGGAAGTCGAATTTGCTAGTGTGTTCGTAGCACGGTAGCTATGCGGGGTCTGCTCGGCCGGCGCCCGCGCTGGCCCGCAAAACCGTTTTTCCGCGAACTGTAAACGAGTTTTGTGGGTCGGCGATATACCGGGGTCTACTAGAGATGCTCTAAATGAGCTCACAACCTCTAAATTTTGAGACTGGGGAGGAAAGTCTCAGCTTCTTTCTGCCCCACGTCACGGTCGAGATTTGAAGTTGTGCGGGCCAGGTACATGAACCACCGTGCACAGATAACCACCAGCGAGCCATGGTGACGAATATCCACCAGTCCATTAGTGGGCTCCACGGCGGCCTCCGATTCCCAAGGCGGCTATTTGGATTGCCATGCGGCTTCATCCCCGACAATAAAAAGCCTGGCGGAGAGGCGTCCCATCACCAAAGCCCTATTCGCTGCCTTACCCTTCTCCCCTCCCATCTCCTCCATCGTCAGGGACAATACCGCCGTGCAAGGTTGCAACCTACTGGCTTAACTTGACGGCGGAGCGGAACCTCTTGTCCCAGAAGCCGCACACAAGCGCGAACCTCCCATGCGGCAGGCAGCGACGGATCTAGCGATCGTGGGCGATCCACCGCTTCCTGGGGGATCCGACGGCTCCACTAGCCACGGGTGGCATATGGTTAGATTAAACTGAGCTTAAATTGTCCCTATGGAACCGAATGATATGACAAAAAAATAAAGACATCCTTTTGGCGATTCTGTGTTTACGCACAGGCCCGGCAACATTCATATGCAATATGACCACTCTGCTAGAGTTGCGCTAAGAGCATGGTTAATAATATAGCTGACTGTTGGTTATAGCATGTTATAGTCAATGTGTTAGAGATACGACACGCAATCGAACTCAATGAAGAACGAAAAACAAGCCAGGGACACGAGATTTTAACGTGGAAACCCCCTCCAACACGAAGGGGAAAAAACCACGGGCGCCAGCCAGCCAAACTTCACTATATCATGGGAGGTTACAAACGCCGGGGATTTACAACTGATCAACTTATCCCGTGCGGTGGCTTACAAGAGATATATATAACATAGATGACCTAGGTCAATACTGATCCGTACCGCTCCGCCCGCCCAAGCCTACCGGCGACGGGCCTCGCTCCGCTCGCTCTTCAAAAGTTAGCCTCCCTCTTTATACTTGAATTTGGAGCATAACATAACAAACTCCACCTTGAGACAAATTCCATCTTGTAGCATGAATGAGAACCTCCTCCCTGAACAACAAAGAAAACACTTTCGGCGCCAAACAGCCACTAGGGATAATGAGTTATACCAACTAAGTCTGAGCAAAGCTCAAACTTAGCAACAAGAACTGGCTTTGTCAACATATCAGTAGGATTATCATGAGTACTAATCTTGCATACCTTCAGTTTACCTTGCTCAACAATGTCTTGAACATAATGATATTTGACATCAATGTGCTTTGTTCTCTCATGGAACATCTGATCCTTAGTAAGGTAAATGGCACTCTGACTGTCACAAAACAAGTTAATGCAAGAATTATCTCCACAAAGCTCAGCATACAAACCTTTCAGCCAAACTAATTCTTTACATGCTTCTGCAATAGCCATGTATTCTGCTTCAGTGGTAGACTGGGCAACTACTGGCTGCAATGTTGCCCTCCAACTCACGGCACAACCACCAACAGTGAACACATAACCTGTAAGGGACCTCCTCTTGTCCAAATCACTGGAAGCAAAATCTGAATCCACATAGCCAGCTAGTCCCTCACCAGTTCTGCCGAATTTCAAACAAGCATTGGAAGTGCCATGAAGGTACCTGAAAATCCACTGAACAACCTTCCAATGTTCTTTACCAGGGTTAGCCATGTATCGACTGACCAAACTCATTGCAAATGACAAATCAGGCCTAGAACACACCATGGCATACATTAAAGAACCAACAGCACTGGAATATGGAACTCTTGACATATACTCAAACTCTTCATCATTACTAGGACAATGAGAAGATGTCAATTTGAAATGAGGAGCAATGGGAGTGCTTACTGACTTAGCATCATGCATGTTAAAACGATGAAGAACTTTCTTAATATAACTCTGCTCACTAAGAAATAACAAACCAGAATTTCTGTCCCTCGTAATCTCCATACCTAGAATTTTCTTAGCAGCACCATGATCCTTCATCTCAAACTCACTACTTAACTGTGCCTTTAAAGTAGTGATCTCTTTCTTGCCCTTGGCAGCAATCAACATATCATCAACATATAATAGCAAGTATATAGGTGATCCATCAACAAATTTAATGTAAACACAACTATCATATGCAGACCTCTTAAATCCACGTGCAATCATAAATGAATCAAACCTTTTATACCACTGTCTCAGAGACTGTTTCAAACCATATAGGGACCTCTTTAACTTGCAAACAAATTTCTGTTGGGAAACGTTGCATGAAAAACAAAAAAAATTCTACGCATACGCAATGATCTATCCATGGACATGCATAGCAACGAGGGGGAGAGTTTGTCTACGTACCCTCGTAGACCATAAGCGGAAGCGTTTCACAACGCGGTTGATGTAGTCGAACTTCTTCGCGTTTCAACCAATCAAGTACCGAACGCATGGCACCTCCGCGTTCTGCACACGTTCAGCTCGGTGACGTCCCTCGCCTTCTTGATTCAGGAAGACGTCGAGGTAGTAGATGAGTTCCGTCAGCATGATGGCGTGGTGATGGAGATGGTGAAGTGATCTCCACAAGGCTTCGCCTAAGCACTACGAAAATATGACCGGGGGTGTAAACGGTGGAGGGGGGCGCCGCACACGGCTAGGCAATTGTCTGGGGTATGCTAGGCACCCCCCTCCCACATATATATAGGTGGGAGGGAGAGGGGAGGCTGCCAGGAGGCGCCCCAAGTAGGCCGAATCCTACTTGGGGTCCTCCCCAAGTGGCGCCCCCCTGCCATATTTAAACGAGGGAGAAGGAAAGAGGGGGGGAGTGGGAAGGAAGTGGGAATCCTAATCCACACTTTCCTTTCCCTTCTCCCCTTTCCTTCCCCTCCTTAGGCCGGCCCATATGGGGGGCGCACCAGCCCCTTGTGGCTGGTGCGTTTCCCCTCTTGGCCCATAAGGCCCATATCTTTTGCCGGGGGTGCCCGGAACCCCTTCCGGTGACCCGATTTGTACCCGGTACCCTTTGGAACACTTCCGGTGTCCGAATACCATCGTCCTATATATCAATCTTTACCTCTCGACCATTTAGAGACTCCTTGTCATGTCTGTGATCTCATCCGAGACTCCGAACAACATTCGGTCACCAAATCACATAACTCATATAACACTATATCATCATCGAACGTTAAGCGTGCGAACCCTACGGGTTCGTGAACTATGTAGACATGACCGAGACACCTCTCCGGTCAATAACCAATAGCAGAACCTGGATGCCCATATTGGCTCCTACATATTCTACGAAGATCTTTATCGGTCAAACCGTTATGACAACATACGTAATTCCCATTGTCCATCGGTATGTTACTAGCCCGAGATTCGATCGTCGGTATCTTCATACCTAGTTCAATCTCGTTACCGGCAAGTCTCTTTACTCGTTCCGTAATACATCACCTCGTGACTAACTCCTTAGTCGTTTGCTTGCAAGCTTATGATGTGTATTACCGAGAGGGCCCAGAGATACCTCTCCGATACTCGGAGTGACAAATCCTAATCTAGATCTATGCCAACTCAACAAACACCTTCGGAGATACCTGTAGAGCATCTTTATAATCACCCAATTACGTTGTGACATTTGATAGCACACAAGGCATCCCTCCGGTATCCGGGAGTTGCATAATCTCATAGTCGAAGGAATATGTATTTGACATGAAGAAAGCAATAGCAATAAAACTGAACGATCATCATGCTAAGCTAACAGATGGGTCTTGTCCATCACATCATTCTCCTAATGATGTGATACCGTTATCAAATGACAACACATGTCTATGGTTAGGAAACCTTAACCATCTTTGATCAACGAGCTAGTCTAGTAGAGGCTTACTAGGGACATGGTATTTGTTTATGTATTCACACATGTATTTAAGTTTTCGATCAATACAATTCTAGCATGAATAATAAACTTTTATCATGAATAAGGAAATATAAAATAACAACTTTATTATTGCCTCTAGGGTGTATTTCCTTCAGTCTCCCACTTGCACTAGAATCAATAATCTAGTTCACGTCGCCATGTGATTAACACCCATAGTTCACATCGTCATGTGACCAATACCCAAAGAGTTTACTAGAGTCAATAATCTAGTTCACATTGCCATGTGATTAACACCCAAAGAGTACTAAGGTGTGATCATGTTTTTCTTGTGTGAGAAGTTTAGTCAACGGGTCTGCCACATTCAGATCCGTATGTATTTTGCAAATTTCTATGTCTACGATGCTCTGCATGGAGCTACTCTAGCTGATTGCTCCCACTTTCAATATGTATCCAGATTGAGACTCATAGTCATCCGGATCGGTGTTAAAGCTTGCATCGACGTAACCCTTTACGACGAACTCTTTATCGTCTCCATAACCGAGAAACATTTCCTTAGTCCTCTTAGGTAACTAAGAATAATTTTGACCGCTGTCCAGTGATCAACTCCTGGATCACTATTGTACCCCCTTGCCAAACTCATGGCAAGGTACACAACAGGTCTAGTACACAGCATGGCATACTTTATAGAACCTATGGCTGAGGCATAGGGAATGACTTTCATTCTCTCTCTATCTTCTGCCGTGGTCGGGTTGTGAATCTTACTCAACTTCAAACCTTGCAACACAGGTAAGAACCCTTTCTTTGACTGATGAATTTTGAACTTCTTCAAAACTTCGTCAAGGTATGTGCTTTGTGAAAGTCCTATTAAGCGTCTCGATCTATCCCTATAGATCTTGATGCTCAATACGTAAGCAGCTTCACCGAGGTCTTTCATTGAAAAATTCTTATTCAAGTATCCTTTTTATGCTATCCAGAAATTCTATATCATTTCCAATCAACAATATGTCATCCACATATAATATCAGAAATGCTACAGAGCTCCCACTCACTTTCTTGTAAATACAGGCTTCACCATAAGTCTGTATAAAACCATATGCTTTGATCACCTTATCAAAGCATATATTCCAACTCCGAGATGCTTGCACCAGTCCATAGATGGATCGCTGGAGCTTGCACACTTTATTAGCATCTTTAGGATCGACAAAACCTTCTGGTTGCATCATATACAACTCTTCCTTAAGATATCCATTAAGGAATGTAGTTTTGACGTCCATTTGCCAGATTTCATAATTATAAAATGCAGCAATTGCTAACACGATTCGGACGGACTTAAGCATCGGTACGGGTGAGAAAGTCTCATCGTAGTCAACCCCTTGAACTTATTGAAAACCTTTTGCGACAAGTCATGCTTTGTAGACAGTAACATTACTATCAGCGTCAGTCTTCTTCTTGAAGATCCATTTATTTTGTATGGATTGCCGATCATTGGGCAAGTCCACCAAAGTCCACACCTTGTTCTCATACATAGATCCTATCTCAGATTTCATGGCTTCAAGCCATCTGTCGGAATCTGGGCTCATCATAGCTTCTTCATAGTTCGTAGGTTCG
Source organism: Thinopyrum elongatum (assembly GCA_011799875.1). Lineage (NCBI taxonomy): Eukaryota > Viridiplantae > Streptophyta > Magnoliopsida > Poales > Poaceae > Thinopyrum > Thinopyrum elongatum. Next base: position 41,800,949 of record CM022300.1, read on the forward strand.
CCTTGGTCTAGTAACATGACTTCCAGAACAGGATTACCATACCACTCCGGTGTGGATCGTGCTCTAGTCGACCTACGAGGTTTAGTAGCAACTTGATCTGAAGTTTCATGATCATCATCATTTGCTTCCTCTCTAGTTGGTGTAGGCATCACGGGAATGGATTTCTCTGATGTGCTACTTTCCAATTCGAGAGAAGATACAATTACCTCATCAAGTTCTACTTTCCTCCCACTCACTTCTTTCGAGAGAAACTCCTTCTCTAGAAAGGACCCATTCTTGGCAACAAAGATCTTGCCTTCGGATCTGTGGTAGAAGGTGTACCCAATTGTTTCCTTAGGGTATCCTATGAAGACGCACTTCTCCGATTTGGGTTCAAACTTATCAGGCTGAAGCCTTTTGACATAAGTGTCGCAACCCCAAACTTTTAAGAAATGACAGCTTAGGTTTCTAGCCAAACCACAGTTCATACGGTGTCATCTCAACGGATTTAGACGGTGCCCTATTTAACGTGAATGCGGCTGTCTCTAATGCATAAACCCAAAAATGATAAAGGCAAATCGGTAAGAGACATCATAGAACGCACCATATCTAATAAAGTACAGTTACGACGTTCGGATACACCATTTCGTTGTGTTGTTCCAGGTGGCATGAGTTGTGAAACAATTCCACATTGTTTTAAATGAAGGCCAAACTCGTAACTCAAATATTCGCCTCCGCAATCGGATCATAGAAACTTTATTTTCTTGTTACGATGATTCTCAACTTCACTCTGAAATTCTTTGAACTTTTCAAATGTTTCAGACTTGTGTTTCATCAAGTAGATATATCCATGTCTACTCAAATCATCAGTGAAGGTGAGAAAATAACGATACCCGCCGCGTGCTTCAACACTCATCGGACCGCATACATCGGTATGTATTATATCCAATAAGTCATTAGCTCGCTCCATTGTTCCAGAGAACGGAGTTTTAGTCATCTTGCCCATGAGGCATGGTTCGCAAGCATCAAATGATTCATAATCAAGTGATTCCAAACGCCCGTCTGCATGGAGTTTCTTCATGCGCTTTTATATAAATATGACCTAAACGGCAGTGCCACAAATATGTTGCACTATCATTATCAACTTTGCATCTTTTGGCATCAATATTATGAATATGTGTATCACTACGATCGAGATTCAATAAACCATTTACATTGGGTGTATGACCATAGAAGGTTTTATTCATGTAAATAGAACAACAATTATTCTCTGACTTAAATGAATAACCGTATCGCAATAAACATGATCCAATCATATTCATGCTCAACGCAAACACCAAATAACATTTATTTAGGTCCAACACTAATCCTGAAGGTAGAGGGAGTGTGCGATGGTGATCTTATCAACCTTGGAATCACTTCCAATACACATCGTCACCTCGTCCTTAACTAGTCTCTGTTCATTTTGCAACTCCTGTTTCGAGTTACTAATCTTAACAACTGAACCGGTATCAAATACCCAGGGGCTACTATGAACACTAGTAAAGTACACATCAATAACGTGTATATCAAATATACCTTTGTTCACTTTGCCATCCTTCTTATCCGCCAAGTATTTGGGGCAGTTCCGCTTCCACTGACCATTTCCTTTGCAGTAGAAGCACTTAGTCTCAGGCTTGGGTTCAGCTTTGGGCTTCTTCACGGGAGTGGCAACTTGCTTGCCATTCTTCTTGAAGTTCCCTTTCTTTCCCTTACCCATTTTTCTTGAAACTAGTGGTCTTGTTAACCATCAACACTTGACGCTCTTTCTTGATTTCTACCTTCGCCGATTTCAGCATCGCGAAGAGCTCGGGAATCATTTTCGTCATCCCTTGAATATTATAGTTCATCACGAAGTTCTAGTAGCTTGGTGATAGTGACTAGAGAACTCTATCAATCACTATCTTATCTGGAAGATTAACTCCCACTTGATTCAAGCGATTGTAGTACCCAGACATTCTGAGCACATGCTCACTAGCTGGGCTATTCTCCTCCATCTTGTAGGCAAAGTACTTGTTAGAGGTCTCATACCTCTTGACATGGGCATGAGTCTTAAATACCAATTTCAGCTCTTGGAACATCTCATATGCTCCGTGGCGTTCAAAATGTTTTTGAAGTCCCGGTTCTAAGCCGTAAAGCATGGCGCACTATACTAATCAAGTAGTCATCATACCGAGCTTGCCAAACGTTCATAATGTTTGCATCTGCTCCTGCAACAGGTCTGTCACCTAGCGGTGCATCAAGGACATAATTCTTCTGTGCAGCAATGAGGATAATCCTCAGATCAAGGACCCAGTCCGCATCATTGCTACTATCATCTTTCAAGTTATTTTTCTCTAGGAACGCATTAAAATTCATGGGAACGGTAGCCCGGGCCATTGATCTACAATATAGATATGCAAACACTATCAGGACTAAGTTCATGATAAATTAAGTTCAATTAATCAAATTACTTAAGAACTCCCACTTAAATAGACATCCCTCAAGTCATCTAAGTGATACGTGATCCAAATCAACTAACCCATGTCCGATCATCACGTGAGATGGGGTAGTCATCAATGGTGAACATCTCTATGTTGATCATATCTACTATATGATTCACGTTCGATCTTTTTTATCTCCAGTGTTCCGAGGCCATGTCTGTACATGCTAGGCTCGTCAAGTTTAACCCAAGTATTCTGCATGTGTAAAACTGTCTTACACCCGTTGTATGTGAACGTAGAGTCTATCACACCCGATCATCTCGTGGTGTCTCAACACGACGAACTGTAGCAACGGTGCATACTCAGGGAGAACACTTTTACCTTGAAATTTAGTGAAGGGATCATCTTATAATGCTACCGCCGTACTAAGCAAAATAAGATGCATAAAAGATAAACATCACATGCAATCAAAATATGTGACATGATATGGCCATCATCATCTCGTGCTTTTGATCTCCATCTCCAAAGCATCGTCATGATCTCCATCGTCACCGGCTCAACACCTTGATCTCCATCGTTGTGTCGTGGTCATCTCGCCAACTATTACTTCTACAACTATTGCTAACTCATAGCGATAAAGTAAAGCAATTACATGGCGTTTGCATTTCATACAATAAAGAGACAACCATAAAGCTCCTGCCGGTTGCCTGATATCTTACAAAACATGATCATCTCATACAATAACGTATATCACATCATGTCTTGACCATATCATATCCCAACATACCCTGCAAAAACAAGTTAGACGTCCTCTACTTTGTTGTTGCAAGTTTTACGTGGCTGCTACGGGTTTCTAGCGAGAACCGTTCTTACCTACGGCAAAAACCACAACGGTGATTCGTCAAGTTTGCTGTTTTAACCTTCTTCAAGGACCGGCCGTAGTCAAATTCGATTCAACTAAAGTAGGAGAAACAGACACCCGCCAGCCACCTTTATGCAAAACTAGTTGCATGTCTGTCGGTGGAACCGGTCTCATGTGCGTGGACATGTAAGGTTGGTCCGGGCCGCTTCATCCCACAATACCGCCGAATCAAAATAAGACGTTGGTGGTAAGCAGTATGACTATCACCGCCCACAACTCTTTGTGTTCTACTCGTGCATATCATCTACGCATAGACCTGGCTCATGATGCCACTGTTGGGAAACGTTGCATGGAAAACAAAAAAAAATTCTACGCACACGCAATGATCTATCCATGGAGATGCATAGCAATGAGGGGGAGAGTGTGTCTACGTACCCTCATAGACCGTAAGCGGAAGCGTTTCACAACGCGGTTGATGTAGTCGAACTTCTTCGCACTTCAACCGATCACATACCGAACGCACGGCACCTCCGCGTTCTGCTCACGTTCAGCTCGGTGACGTCCCTCGCCTTCTTGATGTAGCAAGACATCGAGTTAGTAGATGAGTTCCGTCAGCACGACGGCGTGGTGACGCTGATGGTGAAGTGATCTCCGCAGGGCTTCACCTAAGCACTACGAAAATATGACCGGGGGTGTAAACGGTGGAGGGGGCGCCGCACACGGCTAGGCAATTGTCTGGGGTGTGCTAGGCACCCCCCTCCCACATATATATATATATATATATATATGTGGGAGGGAGAGGGGAGGCGCCCCAAGGAGGCCAAATCCTACTTGGGGTCCTCCCCAAGTGGCGCCCCCCTGCCATATTTAACCGAGGGAGAAGGAAAGAGGGGGGGGGAGAGGGAAGGAAGTGGGAATCCTAATCCACACTTTCCTTTCCCTTCTCCCCTTTCCTTCCCCTCCTTAGGCTGGCGCATATGGGGGGCGCACCAGCCCCTTGTGGCTGGTGCGTTTCCCCTCTTGGCCCATAAGGCCCATATCTTTTGTCGGGGGTGCCCGGAACCCCTTCCGGTGACCCGATATGTACCCGGTACCCTTCGGAACACTTCCGGTGTCCGAATACCATCGTCCTATATATCAATCTTTACCTCTCGACCATTTCGAGACTCCTTGTCATGTCCGTGATCTCATCCGGGACTCCGAACAACATTCGGTCACCAAATCACATAACTCATATAACACTATATCGTCATCGAACGTTAAGCGTGCGGACCCTACGGGTTCGAGAACTATGTAGACATGACCGAGACACCTCTCCGGTCAATAACCAATAGCGGAACCTAGATGCCCATATTGGCTCCTACATATTCTATGAAGATCTTTATCGGTCGAACCGTTATGACAACATACGTCATTCCCTTTGTCCATCGGTATGTTACTTGCCCGAGATTCGATCGTCGGTATCTTCATACCTAGTTCAATCTCGTTACCGGCAAGTCTCTTTACTCATTCCGTAATACATCACCTCGTGACTAATTCCTTAGTCGTTTGCTTGCAAGCTTATGATGTGTATTATCGAGAGGGCCGAGAGATACCTCTCCGATACTCGGAGTGACAAATCCTAATCTCAATCTATGCCAACTCGACAAACACCTTCGGAGATACCTGTAGAGCATCTTTATAATCACCCAATTACGTTGTGACGTTTGATAGCACACAAGGCATTCCTCCGGTATCCGGGAGTTGCATAATCTCATAGTCGAAGGAATATGTATTTGACATGAAGAAAGCAATAGCAATAAAACTGAACGATCATCATGCTAAGCTAACGGATGGGTCTTGTCCATCACATCATTCTCCTAATGATGTGATCCCGTTATCAAATGACAACACATGTCTATGGTGAGGAAACCTTAACCATCTTTGATCAATGAGCTAGTCTAGTAGAGGCTTACTAGGGACATGGTATTTGTTTATGTATTCACACATGTATTTAAGTTTCCGATCAATACAATTCTAGCATGAATAATAAACTTTTATCATGAATAAGGAAATATAAAATAATAACTTTATTATTGCCTCTAGGGTATATTTCCTTCAGTTTCTACTTACCAGGCACAATGAAACCTTCTGGTTGGTCCTTGTAAATCTCCTTGTCCTGTTCACCATCCAGAAAAGCAGTCTTGACATTTGACTGCTCAAGCTCGAGATCATGCATAGCAACAGTACCAAAAAATGCACGAATGGAACTATGCTTCACAACTGGAGAGAACACATCATTATAATCAATACCAAGTATCTGACTGAAGCCCTTAGCCACTAACCTTGCCTTAAACCTCACGGGCTCAGTAGGAGACAAACCCTCCTTTCTTTTGAAGATCCATTTGCAGCGAACAGTCTTCTTATGTTTAGGCAAGCTCACAACATCCCATGTGCCATTTTTCTCAAGTGACTGCATCTCTTCCTGCATAGCAGCAATCCACTTCTCGCGGTCATCGGAAACAACTGCTTCAGTGTATGTGGATGGCTCATGGATGTTCTCAACCTGTTTTGCACAACTGAAAGCATAATGAACAATGTCACACTCTTCAATTAGGCGGTTAGTTTTCTTAATGACTCTCTTGCTCCTGCCATCTACAAGAGACTGAACTTGTCACTGCAAAACAGGGGGTGAGTGTTGCACAACATCATCATCGTGAACCTCTGTATCTGGAGCATCATCAACATTACCATCAACCTGTGCATCTGGAGCAACATCATTATCAGCAATTACATGTTCCTCCTCATCAAAGTGCTCCACCTGCACAGTAACTCATTGTGGCTCTACATCAAAAGTATCTGTGGACAGATCATCATGATACATAACAGATTCATTGAAAACAACACTCCTACTCACAAAAACCTTATTAGTTTCAGGATTCCATAACCTGTATCCTTTTACTCCTGAACCGTATCCAACAAACACACACTTAATAGCTCTAGGCTCAAGTTTTCCATTATCAACGTGTGCATATGCAGTGCAACCGAAAACTCTCAGCTGTGAATAATCAGCTAGTGTACCAGACCATACCTCAATGAGAGTTTTCTTATTAAGTGGAATAGATGGTGACCTGTTGATGAGCTAGCAGGCGGTGGAGGCGGCTTCAGCCCAAAAACGCTTGCCCATGCGAGCATTGGACAACATGCAACGAGCCCTGGAGATGATGGTTCTGTTCATGCGCTCAGCCACACCATTCTGTTGAGGAGTGTATGGGATGGTGTGGTGCCTGACGATGCCCAAGTTTCTGCAATAACTGTTAAAAGCTTTTGAACAGAATTCCATACCATTGTCAGTACGAAGTATTTTTACCTTCCTCTCAGTTTGCCTTTCTACCATAACTTTCCAATCCTTAAAGGCATCAAACACATCATATTTATTTTTTAGAAAATAAGGCCACACTTTTCTGGAGTAATCATCAATAATTTTAAGCATATAATGAGCACCAGCAAGCGAGGGTTTACGGGAAGGTCCCCACAAATTAGCATGTACATAATCTAATATACCTTATGTGGTATGAACAGCAACATTGAACTTTACCCTCTTGTGCTTACCAAAAATGCAGTGCTCACAAAACTCCAACTCACTTACGTTGCACCCATCCAGAAGTTCTCTCCTGGTTAATTCTGCCATGCCAAGTTTACTCATATGCCCAAGACGCATATGCCAAATATTAGTTTTACTGGATTTATCAGAAGTAACAGCAGCAGCAGCAATACCAGTAATAGTGCTTCCTCTAAGAACATATAACTTAGCAGAATTCATGGCGCCTATCATATGAACGAGGGAACCTTTTGTTACCTTCAACACTCCACCTGAACCGGAGTGCTTGTACCCTTTGACGTAAAGAGTACTCAGCGAGATGAGGTTTCTGGCCATGCCTGGTATGTGTCTCACATCTGTCAACGTGCGTATCATGCCGTCATGTGTCCTGGTCTAAACAGAACCAATGCCCACAATCGCACGTGGGTTGTCATCTCCCATACGCACAACATCTCCACTCTGCACAAACTCATAAGTACTGAACCAATCTCTGTTACAGCATATATGAAACGAACAGGCAGAATCAAGTATCCATTCATCATGACATGAAACACATCCAGCAAAAACAACTAAAGCATCATCTGAATCAGACTTATTACCAGATGTAGCATTGACCTTACCATCACCATCGGATTTATTTTTAGGTTTTCACGTACCATTCCTCTTCTCCTTATTTTCCAACTGAAGGAAATATGCCATAGAGGCAATAATAAAGTTGTTATTTTATATTTCCTTATTCATGATAAAGGTTTATTATTCATGCTAGAATTGTATTGATCGCAAACTTAAATACATGTGTGAATACATAAACAAATACCGTGTCCCTAGTAAGCCTCTACTAGACTAGCTCGTTGATCAAAGATGATTAAGGTTTCCTAACCATAGACATGTGTTGTCATTTGATAATGGGATCACATCATTAGGAGAATGATGTGATGGACAAGACCCACCCGTTAGCTTAGCATAATGATCGTTCAGTTTATTGCTATTGCTTTCTTCATGTCAAATACATATTCCTTCGACTATGATATTATGCAACTCCCGGATACCGGAGGAATACCTTGTGTGCTATCAAACGTCACAACGTAACTGGGTGATCATAAAGATGCTCTACAGGTATCTCCAAAGGTGTTTGTTGAGTTGGCATAGATCAAGATTAGGATTTGTCACTCCGAGTTTCGGAGAGGTATCTCAGGGCCCTCTCGGTAATACACATCATAAGCTTGCAAGCAAATGACTAAGGAGTTAGTCACGAGGTGATGTATTACGGAATGAGTAAAGAGACTTGCTGGTAACGAGATTGCACTAGGTATGAAGATACCGACGGTCGAATCTCGGGCAAGTAACATACCGATGGACAAAGGGAATTACGTATGTTGTCATAACGGTTCGACCGATAAAGATCTTCGTAGAATATGTAGGAGCCAATATGGGCATCCAGGTTCCGCTATTGATTATTGACTGGAGAGGTGTCTCGGTCATGTCTACATAGTTCTCGAACCCGTAGGGTCCGCACGCTTAACGTTCGTTGACGATATAGTGTTATATGAATTATGTGATTTGGTAACCGAATGTTGTTCGGAGTCCCGGATGAGATCACGGACATGACGAGGAGTCTCAAAATGGTCGAGAGGTAAAGATTGATATATATAGGACGATGGTATTCGGACACCGGAAGAGTTTCGGAGTGCACCGGGTAGTCATCGGGTCACCGGAAGGGGTTCCGGACACCCCCGGTAAGTGTATGGGCCTAATGGGCCAAAGGGGGGGACAGACCAGCCCCTGGTGTGCCCCTTCTTTGGACAGCAGGCCCTAAGGGAAGGAAAAGTGGGAGGGCTAGCCCCTCCTGCCTTTCCCTCTCATGGGAGAAAGGAAAGGGGGGGCGCCACCCTCCCCTGCCTTTCCCCGCGCTCCAAATAAGGAAAGGGGGGCGCGGCTTGGGAGGGACTCCAAGTAGGATTCCTCCTACTTGGGCACCTCCTTTCGCTGCTCCTCCCTCCCTCCCACCTATATATATGTGGGGAGGGGGCGCCACACAAGGACACAAAATTGTCTTAGCCGTGTGCGGCGCCCCCGTCCACCGTTTACTCCCCCGGTCATATTTTCGTAGTGCTTAGGCGAAGCCCTGCGGAGATCACTTCACCATCGCCATCACCACGCCGTCGTGCTATCGGAACTCATCCACTACCTCGCTGTCTTGCTAGAGCAAGAAGGCGCGGATGTCACTGATGTCTGCTAGAACTCCGTCGGTTTTTCCCTAGAGAGGGAGGGATGATGCAGCACAACGACGGTAGGTATTTCCCTCAGTGATGAGACCAAGGTTATCGAACTAGTAGGAGAACCACGCAATACCATGTAAAAAGCTCTGCACACAAAGAACAAATACTTGCAACCCGACGTGTTAAAGGGGTTGTCAATCCCTTTCGGGTAACGAGATAGATAAAATTGTAGTAGATTGAAAGATGCAAATAAAAGCAAATAAAATTCAGCGAGGTATTTTTGGGTTTTTGGATTAATAGATCTGAAAATAAAAGTTGCAAATAAATAAACGAGCGAATAGCAAAATAGATCTTGAAGGAAAATATATTAAAGAAGAGACCCGGGGGCCGTAGTTTTCACTAGTGGCTTCTCTCGAGAAAAATAGCAAATGGTGGAAACAAATTACTGTTGGGTAATTGATAGAACTTCAAATACTCATGACGATATCCAGGCAATGATTATTATATAGGCATTACGTCCAAGATTAGTAGACCGACTCCTGCCTGCATCTACTACTATTACTCCACACATCGACCGCTATCCAGCATGCATCTAGTGTATTAAGTTCATGGAGAAACGGAGTAATGCAATAAGAATGATGACATGATGTAGACAAGATCTATTTATGTAGAAATAGACCCCATCTTGTTATCCTTAATGGCAACGATACATACGTGTCGTTTCCCTTTCTGTCACTGGGATTAAGCACCGTAAGATCGAACCCATCACAAAGCACCTCTTCCCATTGCAAGATAAATAGATCAAGTTGGCCAAACAAAACCCAAATATCGGAGAAGAAATACGAGGCTATAAGCAATCATGCATATAAGAGATCAAGAAGACTCAAATAACTTTCATGGATAAAAAGATAGATCTGATCATAAACTCAAAGTTCATCGGATCCCAACAAACACACCACAAAAAGAGTTACATCATATGGATCTCCAAGAGACCATTGTATTGAGAATCAAACGAGAGAGAGAAAGCCATCTAGCTACTAACTATGGACCCGAAGGTCTACAATGAACTACTCACGCATCATCGGAAAGGCACCAATGAGGATGATGAACCCCTCCGTGATGGTGCCTAGATTGGATCTGTGGTTTCTGGAACTTGCAACGGCTGGAATTGATTTTCGTCGACTCCTCTAGGGTTTCTGGAATATTGGGGTATTTATAGAGCAAAGAGGCGATGTGGGAGGCCCCCGAGGTGGGCATAACCCACCTGAGCGCGCCTGGGCCTCTAGGCGCGCCCTGGTGGGTTGTGCTCCCCTCGGAGCACCCCCCCCCCCAGGTGCTTCTCCGGCCCACTGAATGTCTTCTGGTCCAAAAAAAATCCACAAAAAGTTTCGCTGCGTTTGGACTCCGTTTGGTATTGATTTTCTGCGATGTAAAAAACATGCAGAAAACAGCAACTGGCACTGGGCACTATGTCAATAGGTTAGTACCAAAAAATGATATAAAATGATTGTAAAACATCCAAGAATGATAATATAACAGCATGAAACAATAAAAAATTATAGATACGTTGGAGACGTATGAGCATCAACAAGCTTAATTCCTGCTCGTCCTCGAGTAGGTAAATGATAAAAACAGATATTTTGATGTGGAATGCTGCCTAACATGTTCATCACATATTATTTTCTTAATAGCATGGACATGTGGACTTTTATATGGTTCAAAGCAATAGTCTAGTTTTGACATGATAACTTAAATACTCAAGCATATCAACAAGCAACCATGTCTTTCAAAATATCAACACTAAAGCAAGTTATCCCTAACCCGTCATGCTCAATCATTGATCTATTCATGAAACACACTCGAATATTAGCTACACCCAATGCTCAAGTACGATCATAGTGCCCCTTAGTTGGTGCTTTGTAAGAGAAGATGGAGACTCAAATTAAAAATAAAAATTGCATAAAGTAAAAGAAAGGCCCTTCACGGAGGGAAGTAGGGATTTGTAGAGGTGCCAGAGCTCAAAGCTTAAATTGAGAGATAAAAACATTTTGAGAGGCATACTTTTCTCACCAACAAAAATGACTTAGAGCTCCCAACACTTTCCATGCTAGACATATCATAGGCGGTTCCCAAACAGAAAATAAAGTTTATTCCTTTTTCCACCATTTCTTTCACTTTCCATGGCTAGCCGTATCCACGGGTGCCCTCCATACCAACACTTTCCAAGGAATTTATTATTTGACAACATAAAGTAAATTCATTTTTTCATTTCAGGACTGGGCATCCCTAATACCTTTGTCATACTCTCATGCAATGACAAGTGAATAAACACTCATCGTGCGAATAACACATCTAGCCTGGAAAATATCGGCCACCCCTCACCGCCTCGCGAGCGGTACGAGCACACAAAAGAGAAATTTATTTTGAAAATTAGAGATGACACATACAAATTTTCTTAGAACGGCACGGAAATACCGTATATAGGTAGGTATAGTGGACTCATATGGCAAAACTGGTTTAAAGGGATTTGGATGCACAAGTAGTGATCATACTTAGTGCAAATGAAGGCTAGCAAAAAGATTGAGAAGCGCCCAACCAAGAAACGAATAATCTCGTAAGCAAGCATTAAGCATAAGTAACACCGAATAATGCACCATAAGTAAGATATAATTTCATTGCATAACTATTGACTTTCGTTCTTGCATAGGGAATCACAAACCTTAACACCAATATTCTTACTAAAGCACAATTACTCATCAACATGGCTCACATATTATATCGTCATATCTCAAAACTATTATGAAGAACCAAGTTTATTTTGTCCAATGATCTTCATGAAAGTTTTTATTATATTCTTCTTGGATATCTATCACTTTGGGACTAGTTTCATATGTTGCTTTTAATAAGCTCAAACAAATATAAGTGAAGAACATGAGCATAATATTTCTTTCTCTCAAATTAATCTAAGTGAAGCAAGAGAGAATTTCTTCAAAATTTTACTGACTCCCAAATAAATCTAAGTGAAGCAGGAGAGCATTTCTTCAAAAAAATAACAAAGCACACCGTGCTCAAAAAAAGATATAAGTGAAGCACTAGAGCAATTCCAAGGCTCTAAAAATTTAAGTGAAGCATAGGAGCAAGCATAGCATAGTTTTTGGCTCTCTCAAAAAGGTGTGTCCAGCAAGGATTCAAGACTTAAAATAAAAAGCAAAACAAGCAAAGACTCAAATCATACAAGACGCTCCAAGCAAAACTCATGATATGTGACGAATAAAAATATAGTTCCAAGTAAAATACCGATGGTCGTTAGAAGAAAGAGGGGATGCCACTCGGGGGCATCCCCAAGCTTACTTGCTTGATACTTCTTGAATATTATCTTGGGGTGCCTCGAGCATCCCCAAGCTTAGCCTTTTGCTAATCCTTATTCCTTCATCCATCGTAATATCACCCAAAACTTGAAAACTTCAATCACACAAAACTCAACAAAACCTTCATGAGATCCGTTAGTATAAGAAAACAAATCACTACTTTAAGTACTGTTGCAAACCCATTCATATTTTATTTTTGCATTATATCTACTGTATTCCAACTTTTCTATGGCAAAAATTCTTCAAAGAAAACCATAGAATCATCAAAACAAGCACACAACGCAAAGAAAACAGAATCTGTCAAAAACAGAATAGTCTGTAGCAATTTGAAAACTTCGAATACTTCTGTAACTCCAAAAATTCTGAAAAATTAGGAAAACGTGAGAAATTTGTTTATTAATATTCTGAAAAAAGAATAAACTTAAAATCACTCTTCTGTAAAAAGTAAGAAATATTTTTGTGAGCACAAAAGTTTCTGTTTTTCAGCAAGATCAAATCGACTATCACCCAAATCAACCCAAAGGCTTTGCTTGGCACAAACACTAATTTAAACCACAAAAACACATCTAATCAGAGGCATAATTGCGTATTTTATTGAAAACAGCAGGAAAACCAAAAAGCAAAAAGATACAAGTTGGGTTGCCTCCCAACGAGCGCTATCGTTTTACGCCCCTAGCTAGGCATAAGATTTTATTGATGCTCACATGAAAGATAATAATGAAAACACAAAGAGAGCATCATAAAACATGTGACAAACATATTTAAGTCTAACATATTTTCGATGTATAGGAATTTTATAGGAAAACAAATTAGCAAGACAAGCAAGATCTAGCATATGCATGGAAGAAAACAATAGCAATCTAAACATGAAGAGAGGTAATTTAGTAACATGAAAATTTCTACAACCATATTTCCCTCTCTCATAATAATTACATGTGGGATCATATTCAAACTCAACAATATAGCTATCACATAACATATTCTCTACATGATCCACATGCATGCAAAGTTGACACTCTTTCAAAATAGTGGGATTATCATCAAATAAAGTCATGACCTCTCCAAGCCCACTTTTATCAAAAATTTCATAAGATTGAACACTCTCCAAATATGTGGGATTATTTTTACCTAAAGTTGACACTCTTCCAAACCCACTTTCAATATTATTGTGAACATTATTATCAATAACATATTCATCATGAGGCTTAAATAAATTTTCAAGATCATAAGAAGAATCACCCCAATCATGATCATTGCAATAAGTACTGGACATACCAAAATTAGCATCCCCAACCTTGGGGTTTTGCATATTATTAGCACAACTGACAGTAATAGAATTATAATAACATCATTGCAATCGTGCTTTTCATTCAAGGAGCTATCATGAACCACTTTATAAATTCCTTCGTTTAACACTTCATCACAATTTTCAAATTCATAAATCTCAAACAAAACTTCATAAAGATAACCTAGTGAACTCAATTCACTAGCAATTGGTTCATCATAATTGGATCTTTTGAAAATATTAGCAAGTGGATGAGGATCCATAACAATAGATTTTTAGCAAGCAAAGATGCAAGCAAATAGAAGGCACATGGCAACATAAGCAAACACGAGATCTGACGAGAAAAAGGCGAACGAAAAAGAAGGCGAATAAAACGGAAAATTTTGGTGAAGTGGGGGAGATGAAAATGAGAGGCAAATGACAAATAATGTAAATTGCAAGGAGATGAGATTTGTGATTAGGAACTTGGTAGATGTTGATCATGTCTCCCCGGCAACGGCGCCAGAAACTCCTCTTGATGTCTGCTAGAACTACGTCAGTTTTTCCCCAGAGAGGGAGGGATGATGCAGCACAGCGACGGTAGGTATTTCCCTTAGTGATGAGACCAAGGTTATCGAACCAGTAGGAGAACCACGCAACACCACATAAACAGCTCCTGCACACAAAGAACAAATACTTGCAACCCGACGTGTTAAAGGGGTTGTCAATCCCTTTCGGGTAACGAGATAGATAAAATTGTAGTAGATTGAAAGATGCAAATAAAAGCAAATAAAATTCAGCGAGGTATTTTTGGGTTTTTGGATTAATAGATCTCAAAATAAAAGTTGCAAATAAATAAAAGAGCGAATAGCAAAATAGATCTTGAATTTAAATATATTGAAGAAGAGACCCGGGGGCCGTAGTTTTCACTAGTGGCTTCTCTCGAGAAAAATAGCAAATGGTGGAAACAAATTACTGTTGGGCAATTGATAGAAGTTCAAATACTCATGACGATATCCAGGCAATGATCATTATATAGGCATCACGTCCAAGATTAGTAGACCGACTCCTGCCTGCATCTACTACTATTACTCCACACATCGACCGCTATCCAGCATGCATCTATTGTATTAAGTTCATGGAGAAACGGAGTAATGCAATAAGAATGATGACATGATGTAGACAAGATCTATTTATGTAGAAATAGACCCCATCTTGTTATCCTTAATGGCAATGATACATACGTGTCGTTTCCCTTTCTGTCACTGGGATCAAGCACCGTAAGATCGAACCCATCACAAAGCACCTCTTCCCATTGCAAGATAAATAGATCAAGTTGGCCAAACAAAACCCAAATATCGGAGAAGAAATACGAGGCTATAAGCAATCATGCATATAAGAGATCAAGAAGACTCAAATAACTTTCATGGATAAAAAGATAGATCTGATCATAAACTCAAAGTTCATCGGATCCCAACAAACACACCACAAAAAGAGTTACATCATATGGATCTCCAAGAGACCATTGTATTGAGAATCAAACGAGAGAGAGAAAGCCATCTAGCTACTAACTATGGACCCGAAGGTCTACAATGAACTACTCACGCATCATCGAAAAGGCACCAATGAGGATGATGAACCCCTCCGTGATGGTGTCTAGATTGGATCTGTGGTTTCTGGAACTTGCGACGGCTGGAATTGATTTTCGTCGACTCCTCTAGGGTTTCTGGAATATTGGGGTATTTATAGAGCAAAGAGGCGATGCGGGAGGCCCCCGAGGTGAGCATAACCCACCTGAGCGCGCCTGGGCCTCTAGGCGCCCCCTGGTGGGTTGTGCTCCCCTCGGAGCACCCCCCCCCCCAGGTGCTTCTCCGACCCACTGGATGTCTCCTAGTCCAAAAAAAATCCACAAAAAGTTTCGCTGCGTTTGGACTCCGTTTGGTATTGATTTCCTGCGATCTAAAAAACATGCAGAAAACAGCAACTGGCACTGGGCACTATGTCAATAGGTTAGTACCAAAAAATGATATAAAATGATTGTAAAACATCCAAGAATGATAATATAACAGCATGGAACAATAAAAAATTATAGATACGTTGGAGATGTATGAGCATCCCCAAGCTTAATTCCTGCTCGTCCTCGAGTAGGTAAATGATAAAAACAGATATTTTGATGTGGAATGCTGCCTAACATGTTCATCACATATTCTTTTCTTAATAGCATGGACAGACATGCAACTAGTTTTGCATAAAGGTGGCTGGCGGGTGTCTGTTTCTCCTACTTTAGTTGAATCGAATTTGACTGCGGCTGGTCCTTGAAGAAGGTTAAAACAACAAACTTGATGAATCATCGTTGTTGTTTTTGCCGTAGGTAAGAATGGTTCTTGCTAGAAACCCGTAGCAGCCACGTGAAACTTGCAACAACAAAGTAGAGGACGTCTAACTTGCTTTTGCAGGGCATGTTGTGATGTGATATGGTCAAGACATGATGTGATATACGTTATTGTATGAGATGATCTTGTTTTGTAAGTTATCGGCAATCGACAGGAGCCTTATGGTTGTCTCTTTATTGTATTAAATGCAAACGCCATGTAATTGTTTTACTTTATCACTATGCGTTAGCGATAGTTGTAGAAGCAATAGTTGGCGAGACGACCACGACGCAATGATGGAGATCAAGGTGTCGAGCCGGTGACGATGGAGATCATGACGATGCTTTGGAGATGGAGATCAAAAGCACAAGATGATGATGGCCATATCATGTCACATATTTTGATTGCATGTGATGTTTATCTTTTATGCATCTTATTTTGCTTAGAACGACGGTAGCATTATAAGATGATCCCTTCACTAAATTTCAAGATATAAGTGTTCTCCCCGAGTATGCACCGTTGTGAAAGTTCATCGTTTCCGGACACCACGTGATGATCGGGTGTGATAGACTCTACGTTCACATACAACGGGTGTAAGACAGTTTTGCACATGCAGAATACTTGGGTTAAACTTGACGAGCCTAGCATGTACAGACATGGTCTCGGAACACTAGAGACCGAAAGGTCGAACGTGAGTCATATAGTAGATATGATCAACATAGAGATGTTCACCATTGATGACTACCCCATCTCACGTGGTGATCGGACATGGGTTAGTTGATTTGGATCATGTATCACTTAGATAACGTGAGGGATGTTTATTTAAGTAGGAGTTCATTAGTAATTTGATTAATTGAACTTTAATTTATCATGAACTTAGTCCTGATAGTATTTGCAAATTATGTTTTAGATCAGTAGCTCGCGTTGTAGCTCCCCTATGTTTTTGATATGTTCCTAGAGAAAAATAAGTTGAAAGATGATAGTAGCAATGATGCGGACTGGGTCCATGATCTGAGGATTATCCTCATTGCTGCACAGAAGAATTATGTCCTTGATGCACCGCTAGGTGACAGACCTATTGCAGGAGCAGATGCAGACGTTATGAACGTTTGACAAGCTAGGTATGATGACTACTTGATAGTTTAGTGCGCCATGCTTTACGGCTTAGAACCGGGACTTCAAAAATGTTTTGAACGCCACGGAGCATATGAGATGTTCCAAGAGCTGAAATGGGTATTTCAGACTCAAGCCCATGTCTAGAGGTATGAGACCTCTGACAAGTACTTTGCCTACAAGATGGAGGAGAATAGCTCAGCCAGTGAGCATGTGCTCAGAATGTCTGGGTACTACAATCGCTTGAATCAAGTGGGAGTTAATCTTCCAGATAAGATAGTGATTGACAAGAGTTCTCTAGTCACTATCACCAAGCTACTAGAACTTCGTGATGAACTATAATGCACAAGGGATGACGAAAACAATTCCCAAGCTCTTCGCAATGCTGAAATCGACGTAGGTAGAAATCAAGAAAGAGCATCAAGTGTTGATGGTTAACAAGACCACTAGAAAAAGGGCAAAAGGAAAAGAAAGGGAACTTCAAGAAGAATGGCAAGCAAGTTGCCGCTCCCATGAAGAAACCCAAAGTTAGACCCAAGCCTAAAACTGAGTGCTTCTACTGCAAAGCAAATGGTCACTGGAAGCGGAAATGCCCCAAATACTTGGCGGATAAGAAGGATGGCAAAGTGAACAAAGGTATATTTGATATACATGTTATTGATGTGTACTTTACTAGTGTTCATAGTAGCCCTTGGGTATTTGATACCGGTTTAGTTGCTAAGATTAGTAACTCGAAACAGGAGTTGCAAAATGAACAGAGACTAGTTAAGGACGAGGTGATGATATGTGTTGGAAGTGATTCTAAGGTTGATAAGATCACCATCGCACACTCCCTCTACCTTCGGGATTAGTGTTGGACCTAAATAAATGTTAGTTGGTGTTTGCGTTGAGCATGAATATGATTGGATTATGTTTATTGCGATACGGTTATTCATTTAAGTCAGAGAATAATTGTTGTTCTGTTTACATGAATAAAACCTTCTATGGTCATACACCCAATGTAAATGGTTTATTGAATCTCGATCGTAGTGATACACATATTCATAATATTGATGCCAAAAGATGCAAAGTTGATAATGATAGTGCAACATATTTGTGGCACTGTCGTTTAGGTCATATTGGTATAAAAGCGCATGAAGAAACTCCATGCAGATGGACTTTTGGAATCACTTGATTATGAATCATTTGATACTTGCATGCCTCATGGGCAAGATGACTAAAACTCCGTTCTCTGGAACAATGGAGCAAGCTGATGACTTATTGGATATAATACATATCGATGTATGCTGTCTGATGAGTGTTGAAGCACGTGGCGGGTATCCTTATTTTCTGACCTTCACAAGATGATTTGAGTAGGTATGGGTATATCTACTTGATGAAACACAAGACTAAAACATTTGAAAAGTTCAAAGAATTTCAGAGTGAAGTGGAGAATCATCGTAACAAGAAAATAAAGTTTCTACGATCTGATCGCGGAGGCGAATATTTGAGTTACGAGTTTGGCCTTCATTTAAAACAATGTGGAATTGTTTCACAACTCACGCCACCTGGAACACCACAGCGTAATGGTGTGCCCGAACATCGTAACCGTACTTTATTAGATATGGTGCGTTCTATGATGTCACTTACCGATTTACCACTATCATTTTTGGGGTTATGCACTAGAGACAGCCGCATTCACGTTAAATAGGGCACCGTCTAAATCCATTGAGACGACACCGTATGAACTATTTTGGGGAATGTAGTAATAATTCAAAATTTTCCTACGTGTCACCAAGATCAATCTAGGAGATGCTAGCAACAAGTGAGAGGGAGTGCATCTTCATACCCTTGAAGATCGCTAAGTGGAAGCGTTACAAGAACGCGGTTGATGGAGTCGTACTCGCGGCGATTCAAATCGCGGAAGATCTGATTCAAGCGCCGAACGGACGGCGCCTCCGCGTTCAACACACGTACAACCCGGGGACATCTCCTCCTTCTTGATCTAGCAAGGGGAGAGGAGAAGTTGAGGGAGAGCTCTGGCAGCACGACGGCATGGTGGTGGAGCTTGCGGTTCTCCGGCAGGGCTTCGCCAAGCACTACGGAGGAGGAGGAGGAGGAGTTGGAGGGGGGAAGGGCTGCGCCAGGGGAAGGGTTGCAGCTCCCATGCACCTCCCCACTATATATAGGGGTGGAGGGGGCTGGTTCCTTGCCCTCCAAGTCCATTGGGGCGTTGGAAAAGGTGGGAGGAAAGAAATCCCATCCTTTCCCTTCCCCACCGATTGTTATCCCCCCTTTTTAGGGATCTTGATCTTATCCCTTCGGGATATGATCTTATTCCTTCTAAGGGGGGATCTTGGTGCACCATGACCAGGGGTGTGGGCCTTGCCCCCACTACCCATGTTCATGTGGGTCCCCCCATGCAGGTGGGCCCCACTCCGGAACCTTCTAGAACCTTCCCGGTACAATACCGAAAAATCCCGAACATTTTCCGGTGGCCAAAATAGGACTTCCCATATATAAATCTTTACCTCCAGACCATTCTGGAACTCCTCGTGATGTCTGGGATCTCATCCGAGACTCCGAACAACTTTCTGTAACCACATACAATTTCCCATAACAACTCTAGCATCACGAAACCTTAAGTGTGTAGACCCTACGGGTTCAGGAACCATGCAGACATGACCGAGACACCTCTCCGGCCAATAATCAATAGCGGGATCTGGATACCCATATTGGCTCCCACATGTTCCACGATGATCTCATCGGATGAACCATGATGTCGGGGATTCAATCAATCCCGTATACAATTCCCTTTGTCCATCGGTATGTTACTTGCCCGAGATTCGATCGTCGGTATCCCTATACCTTGTTCAATCTTGTTACTGGTAAGTCTCTTTACTCGTTCCGTAATGCATGATCCCGTGGCTAACTCCTTAGTCACATTGAGCCCATTATGATGATGCATTACCGAGTGGGCCCAGAGATACCTCTCCGTCATACGGAGTGACAAATCCCAGTCTCGATTCATGCCAACCCAACAGACACTTTCGAAGATACCTGTAGTGCACCATTATGGTCACCCAGTTATGTTGTGATGTTTGATACACCCAAAGCATTCCTACGGTATCTGGGAGTTGCACAATCTCATGGTCTAAGGAAATGATTATCGGGGATATTTTGCGACATATGCCAGGGGGTGGCTTATCATGGATGGGGACAAGAGTACGTTCCCGGGCTCTAGAAGCGGGAGTGAGCGAGACCGCGCATGCCTGCGAATCTTACCCAGGTTCGAGGCTCTCCTCGGAGATAACACCCCTAGTCCTGCTCTGCGGGGTCTCCGCATGATGACTATGATCAACAAGGTAGCTACAAGCTTGCTCCTTGAGCTGTTTTGGCTAGAGGAGGAAGAAGGGCAAGGCTAGCCCTACTCTTCTCTCTACGTGTGTGAGTGTATGGTGTGGGTGCTGAAACCTTTGCATGGGTGAGCCTGGGGGGTTTATACAGACCTACCCCCGAGGGGTACAATGGTAATCCGGCCGGGTGTAGGACCCGGCCGTCAGCGTCTCTGGTCGCTGGCTTCTCTATCGACTGCTAGGGCCCGCCGCCTGGTGGACCCCGCCGACTGCCGTGATCTCGGCCGACAAGCAGGGCCTGCCGCCTGCAGGCCATGTTGACTCCTTTATACTGCAGCTTCGTCCCTGATGACGAAGGCTTTGTCAGGGGGAGCATGGCTGCAGTCCCGTCGCCCGACGGGCGCTCACTGTAGCCATACCCCGTCCCATCTGGTTAATGGCGCACAGACTCCAAGGGGGAGAAGGGCCGCCTGCTAGGAGTCGGCCCTCCCTTATGGCCGCCTGCTTAAGGTTTGCCGCCTTCTGGTGGCTCGCGGACAGGTAGGGCCCGCCGCCTGCGGGCCGTACCGACCGCCCGTCGTGGGAGCACGACTCCCTCTGACGCTAGTGATGTCACGAACTGCGTGGCAACAATGCCGCGCTGGGCGGGGGGTGTCTGCCCAATACACAGCACTGTGACCACGTTCCATCCTGGACTCGGGGGTGGCAGGCTGCACTGTAGCCATGCCTCGTCTTGTCGTGATGATGTGGTGCTACCTTCGAGGAGGTGAGGGGCCGCCTGCCAGGGATCGGCCCCCTCGCGGCCGCCCTCCCTGGTCTTGCCGCCTTCTAGCAGCCGGCCTCTTGGACCAGCCGGCCCAAGAAGGCGGTCATGCTCCCAAAAGGTGTGAGGGGCGCAGCTAGCCCCGATGTCTTGAAATACCATGGGGGACTGATGAGGCTACCCGTGGTCATTTACTCCGACAGTAGTCCCCGAAGCTGGTGGGGCGCCGCGGCTGAAAAACGAGGAGCCTCAGCAACTTCCTACTCTGAGTGATCTGGTAGTTGGGCTTCGTCCGTCTTCCGGAGAGGCCGACTGCCAGGAGCCGGCCAAGGCCAGGCCGGCCGCCTGGCGAGTTCGAATCGTCGTGGTAGAGGCCGGGTAGAGTGCCAGCCGGACAACTGGCTTGCCGCCCGTTGCTCGCTCGCCACGCGACGCCAGCAGGCCAAGCTGGCCTGCCAGCCCACGTGCGAGATGGGACATCGCCACAGGCCTGGGCCCGCCACTACAGGACCTCGGCACGTGCGCGGATCCGCTGCGGCTGAGGCGGGCGGTTGCGCTTCCCAGGTGCGGTTAATACACGCCGTTATGGCGCGGTAATCACGGGGTCGCGGGGGGAGTGGGCGCAGTTAATCTTGCGCCCCCCCCCCCCCCCATGTCTCGCCCCCTCGGCTTCACCGCCGGGGGGCTATAAGTAGGGAGAGGAGGGGGGTGGCAGAACGTACGCGCGCCCTCCTCTCCCTTCGTCCTGCCTTTCTCCTTCCTCTTCTTTTTGCTGCCGTCGTGGCCTCTCCTCTTGCCAGGGTGCCGCCGCAGCCCGCCGTCGCCGGACCTCTTTCGTGCCGCAGCCACCTTGCGCCGTCGCCGAGCACGGAGCCCATGGCGCCAAGTGGTCTTACGGGCGACTGGGACGGCTCCAATGTTCACGACGGGCACTTGGAGTTCCTCCGCCAGACGCGGCGGCTCCCTCATGCGTCGAACGTCAAGGTGTGCGTCCCCCCCCAAAAGGGAGATCTCGCCGGCGCCGGAAGGCGGCGAGCGCGTCGTCTTCCGGTCGCATTTCCTCCGTGGCTTCGGTCTTCCGGCGAGCGGATTCCTTCGCTCGTTTTTGGATTTCTACGAAGTGCAGCCCCACCACCTCACTCCGAATACGGTGGTGCTGCTCTCCGCCTTCGTCACCCTGTGCGAGGGCTACCTCGGCATGCTCCCCACACTCGAGCTGTGGGGAGAGCTCTTCTATCTCAAGCTCGGCACCGCCGCCAAGAACGAGGTGGCCCAGTGCGGAGCCTGCGTTGCGGTGCGGCGCACGGGATCCGAGGTCCGCTTCCCAGCTCTCGCCCTGCTGCAGTCGGCCAAACTGTGGCAGAAGTCGTACTTCTACATCGAGAGTATCCACTCGACGCGGGACTACGTCAACCTGCCGGCCTACGCAGCCGGCCCGCCTGTTGGGCCTCGCACCAACTGGAAGTTCTGGCCGAGAACCCCGTCGGCCGCCTGCACCACCGCGCTCCTCCAGCTCCAGGAGATGACGGCGTCGGAGGGACTCAAGGCCTCGGACCTGCTAGCCGCGTTCGTGAAGTGCCGAGTGCTGCCCCTTCAAGCCCGGCCTCACTTGATCAGTGACATGAGTGGGCGCAGGGACCCGTGCCGGCTGTCCACCAAAGTGATGCCGGACGTGGAGGTGGTCCACATGGTGAACTTCTTCTCCGACTGCAAGCTGTCAGAGACGGAGTGGCGATTCGGCAAGCCGCCGTACAGCCGGGCCAACCCGCCGCCTCCGGTAAGTCCTTTAATTCTTTTTCCTTTGTTCGCCCGGGCTCTTTCTTGCCGCCTGAACAGTCAGCATTGGTGCAGCGTTTCCCGGGCCAGACGGCCACTGACGCACTGGCCCCGGGTCATCAGTACATGGCGGACCGGGCGGCGAGTGACGTGGATGACCCCGACTTGGGGGCGGCCGATCAGGAGGAGGACGATGCCACAGGCGGTGGCGGCGAGGGAGCAGGTGGCTCATTAGGAGGCGGCCTCGGGGATTGGCCGGATGACGA
The DNA here is from genome assembly GCA_011799875.1 of Thinopyrum elongatum. Classification (NCBI taxonomy): domain Eukaryota; kingdom Viridiplantae; phylum Streptophyta; class Magnoliopsida; order Poales; family Poaceae; genus Thinopyrum; species Thinopyrum elongatum. Next base: position 41,824,308 of record CM022300.1, read on the forward strand.
CGACGAGGACGACGAGCCGTGTCGTTCCCATGGTGCCGACAGGGCGGGCGCCAGCTCCTCGGCCGCGCCGACTACAACAGCCGACTACAACAGCCGGCGCGCGAATTTCTGGCACCCTTTGCACTTCTGGACCAAGTCCTTGGCGTCGTCCAAAGCAGTCGGCTAGAAGAATCCATGGCAGAAAGCTTTGGCAACGAGGGATCTGGAGGCCGCGTGGTGGCCGCATTCGCCTTGATGGATGTCTCTGAGGATTGCCTTGCCTTTTTCTGGCTCAACGCAGTGCTAGAAAACGCCAGTCACGCTGCGTCTGACAAGCTCTTTGTTCACTATCGTGTACGCTGCTGCCCGGCGTTGCACTTGCCGGGCCAAGGTCTCGTCGGTTGGTAGCTCTCCGCTTACCAGGAAGTTGAGGATGGGCTGCGCCCATGATGGTGCTTCGACCACTGTCATCACGGCCACTGGGACCAGGGCGGTTGGGTTGGGAGGAGGCGGGTTGGAGTCGACCGCCGCTTGTTGTGTCGTTGAAGTCCCTGGGCCGACTACTGCAGCCCCCGGCCGGGTTCTGAAGTCCCCGGGCCGACTACCGCAGTCCCCGGGCCGACTGCTGCAGCCTCCTGGCCGGGTGCGACTGCAGCAGTCCCCGAGCCGCCTGCCGAAGTCCCCCGGCCGGCTGTTGCAGCCCCCGAGTCGGATCCGACTGCTCCGAGAGCAGCCAGCACGAAGATGGACTCTGATTCTGGCGAAGGCTTGATAAACGGCTTGCGGAGGCATTGGAGGGAGACGCCGGCTGGTATCGCTTGGCGGATGGAGCCAATCCGTGTCAGGGCATCAGCTTGCTCGTTGCCAGCTTGTGGCACGTGAAGGAACTCGCACCCATCGAAGTATCCACTGATCTGCTGGACGAGGAAGCGGTAGCTCGCCATGTTTGCATCCTTGGCGTCCCAGTCGCCAGACGACTGCTGGACTACCAAGTCCGAGTCACCGTAGCACAGAATCCGGCGGATGCCAATCTCTTTGGCCAGTCGGAGCCCGTGGACGAGTGCCTCGTACTTGACCACGTTGTTGGAAGCGGCAAAGTGAATTTGCAACGTGTACTTGAGCTTGTCGCCTTTGGGAGAGGTGAGGACGATGCCGGCTCCTAGACCGATGCGCATCTTTGAGCCATCAAAGTTCATCCGCCAATGGGTAGAATTCGGCGCCGGCAGCAGGTACTGGGTCTCGGCCCAGTCGATGACGAAGTCGGCCAGCGCTTGGGACTTGATGGCGGTGCGGGGCTGGTAGAGGATGGTGTGGGGAGCTAGCTCAATGGCCCACTTGGCCACCCGGCCTGATGCATCTCTGTTGCCCATGATCTCAACGAGTGGGGCAGTGCAGACAACCGTGATGGAGTGCTCTTGAAAGTACTGCTTGAGCTTCTTGGCGGCAAAGTACACGCCATAGCACATCTTCTGGTAGTGGGGGTAATTCTGCTTGGAGGCCGACAGCACTTCACTCAGGTAGTAGAAGGGCCTCTGGACCGGCTGCGCCTTGCCTTCTTCTGGGCGCTCGACCACGATGACAGTGCTGACCACCCGGCTGGTGGCGGCGATGTAGAGGAACATGGGCTCCTTAGCAGCCGGAGCCGCCAGGACAGGCGGCGTAGTCAGCATTTTCTTGAGCTGGAGGAAGGCCTCGTCCGCCTTGTCGTTCCACTCGAAGTGAGTGGTTTTCTTCATTAGTTGGTATAGAGGCAGAGCCTTCTCGCCCAGCTGACTGATGAAACGGCTGAGGGATGCCAAGCACCCGGTGAACTTCTGGATGTCTCGCAGCCGGGTGGGCCTCTCCATCCGCTCAATGGCCTTGATCTTCGTAGGGTTGCACTCGATGCCGCGTTCTGAGACAAGGAAACCAAGGAGCTGGCCGGCTGGGACTCCAAAGACACACTTTTCTGGGTTGAGCGTGATTTGAAAATGGCGCAGATTGTCGAAGGTCTCCTTGAGATCCTCCAGGAGGGTGCCACGCTTCTCCGTCTTCACCACAATGTCGTCTACATAGATGTGGGCATTTCTGCCGAGTTGCTTGAGGAGGCACTTCTGCATGCAACGTTGAAATGTGGCACCGGCATTTCTCAAGCCGAATGTCATGGTCAGGTAGCAGAAGGCTCCGAATGGTGTGATGAAGGCGGTCTTCAGCCGATCGGCCGGGTTCAGCTTGATCTGGTGGTAGCCAGAGTAGGCATCCAAAAAGCTCAACAGCTCGCATCTGGCTGTGGAGTCAATCACTTGGTCTATCCGAGGCAGAGCAAATGGATCTTTGGGGCAGGCTTTGTTGAGGCTGGTGTAATCAATGCACATGCGCCACTTGTTGTTCTTCTTCAGTACAAGGACTGGGTTGGCAAGCCATTCTGGAAAGAACACTTCCATGATGAAGCCGGCTGCCAGAAGCCGGGCAATCTCTTCACCAACAATTCTTCTCTTCTCTTCCAACAGGCGGCGGAGGGGTTGCTTGACTGGTTTTGCATCTGATCTAACATGTAGCTTGTGCTTAGCGAAATCCATCGGAACACCTGGCATGTCCTTGGGAGACCATGCGAAGATGTCCCGATTCTCACGGAGGAAATCGACGAGCTCGCTTTCCTATTTACTGTCGAGGTGGGTCCCTACGACAGCGAACCTCTTCGGGTGCTCAGGGTCCAAGGGAATCTTCTTGGTTTCTTTGGCCGGCTGGAAAGAGCCCTGGGCCTCCAACTCCTTGGGATCTGGTGATAGGTCCGGCTGCTTGCCGGCCATGGCCACAACCCGGTCAAGGAGCCGCCTTTCTGCAGCGATGACAAGGGACTTGGCCAGCCGACTACTGGCAGCAGCACATATGGCCGACTTCTGGTAGTCGCCGGCTACGGTGATAATGCCCTTGGTGCCCGGCATCTTCATCTTGAGGTAGGCGTAGTGCGGCACCGCCATGAACTTGGCCAGAGCAGGCCGGCCAAGAAGCGCATGGTAGGGGCTCTCCAGGTCCACCACCTCGAACCAGATTGGCTCGTGGCGGAAGTGATTTTTGTCTCCGAAGAGGACATCTATCTTGATCTTGCCGATTGGAGAGCAGGAAAGGCCAGGTACAATGCCATGGAAGACGGTCCGGCTGGGCTGGAGCTGCTTCTCCTTCATGCATAGCTTCTCCAGGGTGTCACGGTAGAGGATGTTGATGCTGCTACCGCCGTCTATCAGAACTTGGGAGAAGCGACAGGCTCGCCGCTCCGTTGAAAAGGTGGCATCCAGCACCAGGGCGTGGGAACCCGGGGAAGGCATCACCTCCGGGTGGTCAGCGCGGCTCCAGCTGATGGGCCTCTCGGACCAGTGCATGAACTCTGGGACCTCAGAAGCGATCGCGTTCACCTCGCGGTGCTGCTGACGCCGGCTGTGCCTGTCGTCAGCCACACTGGTGAAGACGACGTAGGCTCCATGTTCTTCGGGGAATTCATCTTGGATTGCACCGACTGGGTGGGCCGCCGGCTGCTGAGGAGGCGGAGCCGGCGGGCCAGCGGGTGGAGGGGGCAGTCCTTCACCTTTGGCAATGCGGACGAGCCAGTGGCACTTCCGGGTGGTGTGGTTGGATGGCTTCGCGCCGCTGTGGAACTTGCAGGGAGCATCAATGGTTTGCTCGAAGGAGAAGGCGGGCAACCAAGCAGGCTTGCCGCCTTTCTGACGCTTGGGGCCGGGCTGCCCCTCCGGCTGCTAGTCTTCAACCGCTGCCACCTGCCGGCTGGTGAAAGCCGGCTGCTGGGCCTTGCGCTTGTTGTCGTTCGACTGCTGGCGCCGGCTGGAGTCACCAGCCGGCGTCTGAGGGGCCGGAGGGAGCATCTTTCCAGACGCGTCCACTCGGAGCTCCGACCTCATGGAGGAGTCGGCAGTGGCGTATTTGTCCGCTATGATTAGCAGCTCGTCGAGTGTGGCCGGCTCGTCGCAGAGGAGTCGGTGCTTGAGTAGGGTGCCCTCTCGGCACCCGGTAGTGAAGTACTCTATGGCTTGCACCTCGTGCACCCCTTCGCAAGAGTTGCGCAGTTCGGCCCACCGCGTTAAGTACTCATGGGCGGACTCGGTTGGGCCTTGGACGCACAGGGAGAGCTGGCGAGGCTTGGGTGGCCACTTGTAGGTGCTGGTGAAGTTGCGGATGAAAACTTCGGCAAAGTCCAGCCAGCTGTTGATGCTGTAGGGCTTGAGGCTGTTCAGCCATGTCCGGGCCGTGCCCTGGAGCATGAGCGGCACGTACTTCACGGCAACACGCTTGTTGCCGTTTGCTATGTTGACGGCGATGGAGTAGTCAACCAGCCAATCCTTCGGCTTCACGGAACCGTTGTACTTGGGAGTGTCTCGAGGAAGCGAGAACCCTTTGGGGAAGGGCTCGTCGCGAATGCGGGGGCCGAAACAAGGCGGGCCGATCTCATCTTCTTCTTCTAACGCCAGGGATCGAGCCAAGCGGTCGATCCGGAGGCGGGCGTCATTCTCTCCGACTCCTTCGAGGGGGCCCAGCCGGCCTCCGAGAGTCGGATGCTCAACAGTCGGCGGGGAGGCGCGCCTCTCCCTGCGCGGGGGAGGCGGACGATCGTCCCGCCGTTCCACTGCTCGTGGGCGGCCGTCTTGGTCGCGCTCGATGGCGATGCATGTCCGGCTGCGGCTAACAGTCGGCTCTTGGTTTCCTCGGTCGCGGGCGCCGCCTGTCGACGTCCGAGAGGTCGCGCCGTGCTCTCGGCGAGGGGGAAGGTTCTTGGCCTGCAAGCCGGGTTCCGCCATGCGGCGGCCGGCTTCTTGCTGCGTGGCAGCCGCGTCGATGAGCTGCTGGACACGCTCCGTCATGCAGCGACACTCGTCGCCCTCCAGGCGGTCCAGCTCGTCTGCAGCCGCCTGAGCGGTGCGTAAGTTCTCCATTGGCGTGGCGTAGACTGGGCGGTCGGCCCCCAGCATGCTGGCGATGGCAGCGCCGCGCTGCCGGACCATGCCCACGCGGCTAGGGTCACCAGCAGCCGGCGTGCCGCAGATACCGCGGTCGATCTCGCGCTGGTAGGCCTCGGTGAGGCGTCTCATGGCTGCCAACTTGTTGGCATTGTCGAGGAGTGCAACACGGCACGCTTCCAGCATTTCGCCGTTCGCACCGGGCGCTACGGGCGCGGACAGGTCCCGCATTGCCGCCTGCAACGGGTCCCGGTCGGCCTCGTTGGAGGCTCCATCATGGCTGATGACCAGCACCTCGGTGATGGTGCTGGTGCTGGCGCTGCTGTCAGCAGCAGGGAGCGGGTCATCGAAGATCACCATGTCACCGGGGAAGGCATCAGAAGGCGCGGCGTCAGCGTCGATGACCATGTCGACGGGCGGGTTGGTGGAGCCAACGGACTCCAGATCGGAGGCCGGCTCGTTGGCTATGTGAAGCTTGCCAAGCGGGTCGACAAGGCAGCTCTCGGAGCTGGCTGCGCCCGCGTTGGGTGCGGGCTCGTCGGAGAGCCAATGGAATCAGCGAGGCAGCACGCGGCGCAGGCGGCTTCCACGCCACGCAGCGTGTCGGCGCAAACGCCGTCGGGCGTGCTGGGCTGGCTGCGCTCGCCAGGAAGGAAGAGGGTTCCCGTCCAGAACGTGTTTCCGGACGACGGTGCACCTGACCCCACGGTGGGCACCAAATGTCGGGGATATTGTGCGACATATGCCAGGGGGTGGCTTATCGTGGATGGGGACAAGAGTACGTCGCCGGGCTCTCGAAGCGGGAGTGAGCGAGACCGCGCATGCCTGCGAATCTTACCCAGGTTCGGGGCTCTCCTCGGAGATAACACCCCTAGTCCTGCTCTGCGGGGTCTCCGCATGATGACTATGATCAACAAGGTAGCTACAAGCTTGCTCCTTGAGCTGTTTTGGCTAGAGGAGGAAGAAGGGCAAGGCTAGCCCTACTCTTCTCTCTACGTGTGTGAGTGTATGGTGTGGGTGCTGAACCCTTTGCATGGGTGAGCCTGGGGGGTTTATATAGACCTACCCCCCAGGGGTACAATGGTAATCCGGCCGGGTGTAGGACCTGGCCGTCAGCGTCTCTGGTCGCTGGCTTCTCTACCGACCGCTGGGGCCCGCCACCTGGTGGACCCCACTGACTGTCGTGATCTCAGCCGACAGGCAGGGCCTGCCGCCTGCGGGCCATGTTGACTGCTTTATACTGCAGCTTCGTCCCTGATGACGAAGGCTTTGTCGGGGGGAGCGTGGCTGCAGTCCCGTCGCCCGACGGGCGCTCACTGTAGCCATACCCCGTCCCATCTGGTTAATGGCGCACAGACTCCAAGGGGGAGAAGGGCCGCCTGCTAGGAGTCGGCCCTCCCTTATGGCCGCCTGCTTGAGGTTTGCCGCCTTCTGGTGGCTCGCGGACAGGTAGGGCCCGCCGCCTGTGGGCTGTACCGACCGCCCGTCGTGGGAGCATGTCTCCCTCTGACGCTAGTGATGTCACGGACTGCGTGGCAACAGTGCCGCGCTGGGCAGGGGGTGTCCGCCCAATACACAGCACTGTGGCCACGTTCCATCCTGGACTCGGGGGTGGCAGGCTGGACTGTAGCCATGCCTCGTCTTGTCGTGATGATGTGGTGCTACCTTCGAGGAGGCGAGGGGCCGCCTGCCAGGGATCGGCCCCCTCGCAGCCGCCCTCCCTGGTCTTGCCGCCTTCTAGCAGCCGGCCTCTTGGACAAGCCGGCCCAAGAAGGCGGTCGTGCTCCCGGAAGGTGTGAGGGGCGCAGCTAGCCCTGATGTCTTGAAATACCATGGGGGACTGATGAGGCTACCCGTGGTCATTTACTCCGACAATGATACTTGACATTAGAAAAGCTCTAGCAAACGAACTACACGATCTTGTGCTATGCTTAGGATTGGGTCTTGTCCATCACATCATTCTCCTAATGATGTGATCCCGTTATCAACGACATCCAATGTCCATGGTCAGGAAACCACAACCATCTATTGATCAACGAGCTAGTTAACTAGAGTCTCACTAGGGACATGCTGTGGTCTATGTATTCACACATGTATTACGGTTTCCGGTTAATACAATTATAGCATGAACAATAGACAATTATCATGAACAAGGAAATATAATAAAAAAACATTTTATTATTGCCTCTAGGGCATATTTCCAACAGTCTCCCACTTGCACTAGAGTCAATAATCTAGTTACATTGTGATGAATCGAACACCCATAGAGTTCTGGTGCTGATCATGTTTTGCTCGTGGAAGAGGTTTAGTCAACGGATCTGTGACATTCAGATCCATATGTACTTTACAAATATCTATGTCTCCATCTTGAATATATTCACGAATGGAGTTGAAGCGGCGCTTGATGTGCTTGGTCTTCCTGTGAAACCTGGGCTCCTTGGCAATGGCAATAGCTCCAGTGTTGTCACAGAAGAGAGTCATCGGGCCCGACGCATTGGGAATCACTCCTAGGTCGGTGATAAACTCCTTCATCCAGACTCCTTCCTGAGCTACTTCTGAAGCAGCTATGTACTCCGCTTCACATGTAGATCCCGCCACGACGCTTTGCTTGCAACTGCATCAGCTGACTGCCCCACCATTCAAAATGTACACGTATCCGGTTTGTGACTTGGAGTCATCCAGATCTGTGTCAAAGCTAGCATCGACGTAACCCTTTACGATGAGCTCTTCGGCACCTCCATAAACGAGAAACATATCCTTAGTCCTTTTCAGGTACTTCAGGATATTCTTGACCGCTGTCCAGTGTTCCATTTCGGGATCACTTTGGTACCTCCCTACCAAACTTATGGCAAGGTTCACATCAGGTCTGGTACACAGCATGGCATACATAATAGAGCCTATGGCTAAGGCATGGGGGATGACACTCATCTTTTCTCTTTCTTCTGCCGAGGTCGGGCGTTGAGCTGCGCTCAATCTCACACCTTGCAATACAGGCAAGAACCCCTTCTTGGACTGATCCATATTGAACTTCTTCAATATCTTGTCAAGGTATGTGCTTTGTGAAAGACCAATGAGGCGTCTCGATCTATCTCTATAGATCTTGATGCCTAATATGTAAGCAGCTTCTCCAAGGTCCTTCATTGAAAAACACTTATTCAAGTAGGCCTTTATGCTTTCCAAAAGTTCTATATCATTTCCCATCAACAGTATGTCATCCACATATAATATGAGAAATGCTACAGAGCTCCCACTCACTTTATTGTAAATACAGGCTTCTCCATAAGTCTGTATAAACCCAAACGCTTTGATCATTTCATCAAAGCGAATGTTCCAACTCCGAGATGCTTGCACCAGCTCATAGATGGAGCGCTGGAGCTTGCATACTTTGTCAGCATTCTTAGGATCGACAAAACCTTCCGGCTGCATCATATACAATTCTTCCTTAAGGAAACCATTAAGGAATGCCGTTTTGACATCCATTTGCCAGATCTCATAATCATAGAATGCGGCAATTGCTAACATGATTCGGACGGACTTCAGCTTCGCTACGGGTGAGAAGGTCTCATCATAGTCAACCCCTTGAACTTGTCGATAACCCTTAGCGACAAGCCGAGCCTTATAGACGGTCACATTACCATCCGCGTCAGTCTTCTTCTTAAAGATCCACTTATTCTCTATGGCTTGCCGATCATCGGGCAAGTCCATCAAAGTCCATACTTTGTTTTCATACATGGATCCTATCTCGAATTTCATGGCTTCAAGCCATTTGTTGGAATCCGGGCCCGCCATCGCTTCTTCATAGTTCGAAGGTTCACTGTTGTCTAACAACATGATTTCCAGGACAGGGTTGCTGTACCACTCTGGTGCGGAACGTGTCCTCGTGGACCTATGAAGTTCAGTAGCAACTTGACCCGAAGTTTCATGATCATCATCATTAACTTCCTCTCTAGTCGGTGCAGGCACCACAGAAACATCTTCCTGAGCTGCGCTACTCTCCGATTCAAGAGGGGGTACCTCGTCAAGTTCTACTTTCCTCCCACTTACTTCTTTCGAGAGAAACTCTTTCTCCAGAAAGGATCCATTCTTGGCAACAAAGATCTTGCCTTCGGATCTGAGGTAGAAGGTATACCCAATAGTTTCCTTAGGGTATCCTATGAAGACGCATTTTTCCGATTTGGGTTCGAGCTTTTCAGGTTGAAGTTTCTTGACATAACCATCGCATCCCCAAACTTTCAGAAACGACAGCTTAGGTTTCTTCCCAAACCATAATTCATACGGTGTCGTCTCAACGGATTTAGACAGTGCCCTATTTAAAGTGAATGCGGCAGTCTCTAAAGCATAACCCCAAAATGATAGCAGTAGATCGGTAAGAGACATCATAGATCGCACCATATCCAATAGAGTCCGATTACAACGTTCGGACACACCATTACGCTGAGGTGTTCCAGGCGGCGTGAGTTGTGAAACAATTCCACATTTCCTTAAGTGCGTGCCAAACTCATAACTCAAGTATTCTCCTCCACGATCTGATCATAAGAACTTTATTTTCCTATCATGTTGATTCTCTACCTCGCTCTGAAATTCCTTGAACTTTTCAAAGGTTTTAGACTTGTGTTTCATTAAGTAGACATACCCATATCTACTTAAGTCATCAGTGAGGGTGCGAACATAACGATAGCCACCGCGAGCCTCAATGCTCATTGGACCGCATACATCAGTATGTATTATTTCCAACAAGTTGGTTGCTTGCTCCATTGTTCCGGAGAACGAAGTCTTGGTCATTTTGCCCATGAGGCATGGTTCGCACGTGTCAAATGATTCATAATCAAGAGACTCCAAAAGTCCATCTGCATGGAGTTTCTTCATGCGTTTGACACCAATGTGACCAAGGCGGCAGTGCCACAAGTATGTGGGACTATCATTATCAACCTTACATCTTTTGACATTCACACTATGAATATGTGTAACATCACGTTCGAGATTCAATAAAAATAAACCATTGACCAGCGGGGCATGACCATAAAACATATATCTCATATAAATAGAACAACCATTATTCTCGGATTTAAATGAGTAGTCATCTCGCATTAAACGAGATCCAGATACAATGTTCATGCTCAAAGCTGGCACTAAATAACAATTATTGAGGTTTAAAACTAATCCCGAAGGTAAATGTAGAGGCAGCGTGCCGACGGCGATCACATCAACCTTGGAACCATTCCCGACGCGCATCGTCACCTCGTCCTTCGCCAGTCTCCGCTTATTCCGCAGCTCCTGTTTTGAGTTACAAATGTGAGCAACCGCACCGGTATCAAATACCCAGGAGCTACTACGAGCGCTGGTAAGGTACACATCAATAACATGTATATCATATATACCTTTGGCATTGCCGGCCTTCTTATCCGCTAAGTACTTGGGGCAGTTCCGCTTCCAGTGACCATTTCCTTTGCAATAAAAGCACTCAGTCTCAGGCTTGGGTCCATTCTTTAGCTTCTTCCTGGCAACTGACTTACCGGGCGCGGCAACTCCCTTGCCGTCCTTCTTGAAGTTCTTCTTACCCTTGCCTTTCTTGAAACTAGTGGTCTTATTCACCATCAACACTTGATGTTCCTCTACGCGACTGCCAGGCGTTCATAACGTCTTGAGTTGCTGGGAAAATGGGTGCGTCACCTAGCGGTGCTTCAAGGACATATGCTTTCTTGGCAGCTATGAGGATGATCCTCAAGTTACGGACCCAGTCCGTATAGTTGCTACCATCGTCTTTCAGCTTGGTTTTCTCTAGGAACGCGTTGAAGTTGAGGGCAACATTAGCGTGGGCCATTGGATCCTTGAAGATCGGTTGTAAAGACAATTTTAGACTAAGTTCATGATAATTAAGTTCATCTGATCAAATTATTTAATGAACTCCCACTCAGATAGACATCCCTCTAGTCATCTAAGTGATACATGATCCATATCGACTAGGCCGTGTCCGATCATCACGTGAGACGGACTAGTCATGAACGGTGAACATCTCCATGTTGATCGCATCTACTATACGACTCATGTTCGACCTTTCGGTCTCTCGTGTTCTGAGGCCATGTCTGTACATGCTAGGCTCGTCAAGTCAACCTAAGTGTTTCGCATGTGTAAATCTGGCTTACACCCGTTGTATGCGAACGTTAGAATCTATCACACCTGATCATCACGTGGTGCTTCGAAACAACGAATCTTCGCAACGATGCACACTTAGGGGGGAACACATTTCTTGAAATTTTTAGTGAGGGATCATCTTATTTATGCTACCGTCGTTCTAAGAAAATAAGATGTAAACATGATAAACATCACATGCAAATCATAAAGTGACATGATATGGCCAATATCATCTTGCGCTTTTGATCTCCATATTCGAGGCGCGGCATGATCACCATCGTCACCGGCATGACACCATGATCTCCATCATCGTGTCTTCATGAAGTTGTCTCGCCAACTATTACTTCTACTACTATGGCTAACGGTTAGCAATAAAGTAAAGTAATTACATGGCGTTTTCATTGACACGCGGGTCATACAATAAATTAAGACAACTCCTATGGCTCCTGCCGGTTGTCATACTCATCGACATGCAAGTCGTGATTCCTATTACAAGAACATGATCAATCTATACATCACATATATAATTCATCACATCCTTTTGGCCATATCACATCACATAGCATACCCCGCAAAAACAAGTTAGACGTCCTCTAATTGTTGTTGCATGTTTTACGTGGCTGCTATGGGTTTCTAGCAAGAACATTTCTTACCTACGCAAAAGCCACAACGGTGATATGCCAATTTCTATTTACCCTTCATAAGGACCCTCTTCATAGAATCCGATCCGACTAAAGTGGGAGAGACAGACACCCGCTAGCCACCTTATGCAACAAGTGCATGTCAGTCGGTGGAACCTGTCTCACGTAAGCGTACGTGTAAGGTCGGTCCGGGCTGCTTCATCCCACAATGCCGCCGAATCAAGATAGGACTAGTAACGGTAAGCAAATTGAACAAATCATCGCCCACAACTACTTGTGTTCTACTCGTGCATAGAATCTACGCATAGACCTAGCTCATGATGCCACTGTTGGGGAACGTAGTAATAATTCAAAAATTTCCTACATGTCACCAAGATCAATCTAGGAGATGCTAGCAACAAGTGAGAGGGAGTGCATCTTCATACCCTTGAAGATCGCTAAGCGGAAGCATTACAAGAACGCGGTTGATGGAGTCGTACTCGCGGCGATTCAAATCGCGGAAGATCCGATTCAAGCGCCGAACGGACGGCGCCTCCGCGTTCAACACACGTACAGCCCGGGGACGTCTCCTCCTTCTTGATCCAGCAAGCGGAGAGGATAAGTTGAGGGAGAGCTCCGGCAGCACGACGGCGTGGTGGTGGAGCTTGCGGTTCTCCGGCAGGGCTTCGCCAAGCACTACGGAGGAGGAGGAGTTGGAGGGGGGAAGGGCTGCGTCAGGGGAAGGGTTGCAGCTTCCATGCACCTCCCCACTATATATAGGGGTGGAGGGGGCTGGTTTCTTGCCCTCCAAGTCCATTGGGGCGTTGGCAAAGGTGGGAGGAAAGAAATCCCATCCTTTCCCTTCCCCACCGATTGTTATCCCCCCTTTTTAGGGATCTTGATCTTATCCCTTCGGGATATGATCTTATTCCTTCTAAGGGGGGATCTTGGTGCGCCTTGACCAGGGGTGTGGGGCCTTGCCCCCACTACCCACGTTCATGTGGGTCCCCCCATGCAGGTGGGCCCCACTCCGAAACCTTCTAGAACCTTCCCGGTACAATACCGAAAAATCCCGAACATTTTCCGGTGGCCAAAATAGGACTTCCCATATATAAATCTTTACCTCCGGACCATTCCGAAACTCCTCGTGATGTCCGGGATCTCATCCGAGACTCCGAACAACTTTCGGTAACCACATACAATTTCCCATAACAACTCTAGCATCACGGAACCTTAAGTGTGTAGACCCTACGGGTTCGGGAACCATGCAGACATGACCGAGACATCTCTCCGGCCAATAACCAATAGAGGGATCTAGATACCCATATTGGCTCCCACATGTTCCACGATGATCTCATCGGATGAACCACGATGTCGGGGATTCAATCAATCCCGTATACAATTCCCTTTGTCCATCGGTATGTTACTTGCCCGAGATTCGATCATCGGTATCCATATACCTTGTTAAATCTCGTTACCGGCAAGTCTCTTTACTCATTCCGTAACGCATGATCCCGTGGCTAACTTCTTAGTCACATTGAGCTCATTATGATGATGCATTACCGAGTGGGCCCAGAGATACCTCTCCGTCATACGGAGTGACAAATCCCAGTCTCGATTCGTGCCAACCCAACAGACACTTTCGGAGATACCTGTAGTGCACCTTTATGGTCACCCAGTTACGTTGTGACGTTTGATACACCCAAAGCATTCCTACGGTATCCGGGAGTTGCACAATCTCATGGTCTAAGGAAATGATACTTGACATTAGAAAAGCTCTAGCAAACGAACTACACGATCTTGTGCTATGCTTAGGATTGGGTCTTGTCCATCACATCATTCTCCTAATGATGTGATCCCGTTATCAACAACATCCAATGTCCATGGTCAGGAAACCACAACCATCTATTGATCAACGAGCTAGTTAACTAGAGGCTCACTAGGGACATACTTTGGTCTATGTATTCACACATGTATTACGGTTTCCGGTTAATACAATTATAGCATGAACAATAGACAATTATCATGAACAAGGAAATATAATAATAACCATTTTATTATTGCCTCTAGGGCATATTTCCAACAAACTATGGTTTGGCAAGAAACCTAAGCTGTCGTTTCTTAAAGTTTGGGGATGCGACGCTTATGTCAAAAGGCTTCAGCCAGATAAGCTCGAACCCAAATCGGAGAAGTGCGTCTTCATAGGATACCCTAAAGAAACTATTGGCTACACCTTCTAGCACAGATCCGAAGGCAAGGTCTTTGTTGCCAAGAATGGATCCTTTCTAGAGAAGGAGTTTCTCTCGAAAGAAGTGAGTGGGAGGAAAGTAGAACTTGATGAGGTAATTGTACCTTCTCTCGAATTGGAGAGTAGCACATCACAGAAAACCGTTCCCGTGATGCCTACACCAACTAGAGAGGAAGCTAATGATGATGATCATAAAACTTCAGATCAAGTTACTACTGAACTTCGTAGGTCAACCAGAACACGTTCCGCACCAGAGTGGTACGGCAATCCTGTCCTGGAAGTCATGTTACTAGAACAAGGCGAACCTACGAACTATGAAGAAGCTATGATGAGCCCAGATTCCGACAGATGGATTGAAGCCATGAAATCTAAGATAGGATCCATGTATGAGAACAAAGTGTGGACTTTGGTGGACTTGCCCGATGATCGGCAAGTCATAGAGAATAAATGGATCTTCAAGAAGAAGACGGACGCAGATGGTAATGTTACTGTCTACAAAGCTCGACTTGTCGCAAAAGGTTTTCGATAAGTTCAATGGGTTGACTACGATGAGACTTTCTCACCCGTAGCGATGCTTAAGTCTGTCCAAATCATGTTAGCAATTGCCGCATTTTATGAAATCTGGCAAATGGATGTCAAAACTGCAATCCTTAATGGATTTCTTAAAGAAGAGTTGTATATGATGCAACCAGAAGGTTTTATCGATCCTAAAGGTGCTAACAAAGTGTGCAAGCTCCAGCGATCCATCTATGGACTGGTGCAAGCATCTCGGAGTTGGAATATATGCTTTGATGAGGTGATCAAAGCATATGGTTTTATACAGACTTATGGTGAAGCTTGTATTTACAAGAAAGTGTGTGGGAGCTCTGTAGCATTTCTGATATTATATGTGGATGACATATTGTTGATTGGAAATGATATAGAATTTATGGATAGCATAAAAGGATACTTGAATAAGAATTTTTCAATAAAAGACCTCGGTAAAGCTACTTATGTATTGGGCATCAAGATCTATAGAGATAGATCGAGACGCTTAATAGGACTTTCACAAAGCACATACCTTGATAAAGTTTTGAAGAAGTTCAAAATGGATCATTCAAAGAAAGGGTTCTTGCCTGTGTTACAAGGTGTGAAATTGAGTAAGACTCAAAGCCCGACCACGGCAGAAGATATAGAGAGAATGAAAGTCATTCCCTATGCCTCGGTCATAGGTTCTATAAAGTATGCCATGCTGTGTACCAAACCTATTGTGTACATTGCCATGAGTTTGGCAAGGAGGTAAAATAGTGATCCAGGAGTAGATCACTGGACAGTGGTCAAAATTATCCTTAGTTACCTAAAGATGACTAAGGAAATATTTCTCGGTTATGGAGGTGATAAAGAGTTCGACGTAAAGGGTTACGTCGATGCAAGCTTTGACACCGATTCAGATGATTCTGAGTCTCAATCTGGATACATATTGAAAGTGGGAGCAATTAGCTAGAGTAACTTCATGCAGAGCATTGTAGACATAGAAATTTGCAAAATACGTACCGATTTGAATGTGGCAGACCCGTAGACTAAACTTCTCTCACAAGCAAAACATGATCACACCTTAATACTCTTTAGATTTAATCACATGGTGATGTGAACTAGATTATTGACTCTAGTAAACCCTTTGGGTGTTGGTCACATGACGATGTGAACTATGGGTGTTAATCACATGACGATGTGAACTATTAGTGTTAATCACATGGCGATGTGAACTAGATTATTGACTCTAGTGCAAGTGGGAGACTGAAGGAAATATGCCCTAGAGGCAATAATAAAGTTGTTATTTTATATTTCCTTATTCATGATAAAGGTTTATTATTCATGCTAGAATTGTATTGATCGGAAACTTAAATACATGTGTGAATACATAAACAAATACCGTGTCCCTAGTAAACCTCTACTAGACTAGCTCGTTGATCAAAGATGGTTAAGGTTTCCTAACCATAGGCATGTGTTGTCATTTGATAACGGGATCACATCATTAGGAGAATGATGTGATGGACAAGACCCACCCGTTAGCTTAGCATAATGATCGTTCAGTTTATTGCTATTGCTTTCTTCATGTCAAATACATATTCCTTCGACTATGAGACTATGCAACTCCCGGATACCGGAGGAATACCTTGTGTGCTATCAAACGTCACAACGTAACTGGGTGATCATAAAGATGCTCTAGAGGTATCTTCGAAGGTGTTTGTTGAGTTGGCATAGATCAAGATTAGGATTTGTCACTCCGAGTTTCGGAGAGGTATCTCTGGGCCCTCTCGGTAATACACATCATAAGCTTGCAAGCAAATGACTAAGGAGTTAGTCACGAGGTGATGTATTATGAAACGAGTAAAGAGACTCACCGGTAACGAGATTGAACTAGGTATGAAGATACCGACGATCGAATCTCGGGCAAGTAACATACCGATGGACAAAGGGAATTACGTATGTTGTCATAACGGTTCGACCGATAAAGATCTTCGTAGAATATGTAGGAGCCAATATGGGCATCCAGGTTCCGCTATTGGTTATCGACCGGAGAGGTGTCTCGGTCATGTCTACATAGTTCTCGAACCCGTAGGGTCCGCACGCTTAACGTTCGTTGAGGATATAGTGTTATATGAGTTATGTGATTTGGTAACCGAATGTTGTTCGGAGTCCCGGATGAGATCACGGACATGACGAGGAGTCTCAAAATGGTCGAGAGGTAAAGATTGATATATATAGGACGATGGTATTCGGACACCGGAAGAGTTTCGGAGTGCACCGCGTGGTCATCGGGTCACCGGAAGGGGTTCCGGACACCCCCGGTAAGTGTATGGGCCTAATGGGCCAAAGGGGGGGACAAACCAGCCCCTGGTGCGCCCCTTCTTTGGACAGCAGGCCCTAAGGGAAGGAAAATGGGGAGGGCTAGCCCCTCCTGCCTTTCCCTCTCATGGGAGAAAGGAAAGGGGGGGGGGGGCGCCACCCTCCCCTGCCTTTCCCCGCGCTCCAAATAAGGAAAGGGGGGCCCGGCTTGGGAGGTACTCCAAGTAGGATTCCTCCTACTTGGGCGCCTCCTTTGGCTGCTCCTCCCTCCCTCCCACCTATATATATGTGGGGAGGGGGCGCCACACAAGGACACAAAATTGTCTTAGCCGTGTGCGGCGCCCCCGTCCACCATTTACTCCCCCGGTCATATTTTCATAGTGCTTAGGCGAAGCCCTGTGGAGATCACTTCACCATCACCGTCACCACGCCGTCGTGCTGTCGGAACTCATCCACTACCTCGCCGTCTTGCTGGATCAAGAAGGCGCGGACGTCACCGAGCTGAACGTGTGCAAAACGCGGAGGTGTCGTACGTTCGGTACTCGATCGGTTGGATCGTGAAGAAAGTTCGACTACATCAACCGCGTTGTGAAACGCTTCCGCTTACGGTCTACGAGGGTACGTAGACACACTCTTCCCCTCGTTGCTGTGCATCTCCATAGATAGATCATTGCGTGTGCGTAGAATTTTTTTTGTTTTCCATGCAACGTTTCCCAACACCAACTTCCAACACTCATCAATGAGGTGACCCTCTTTCTTACAGTACCTGTAGAATTTGTCCTTCCCAGATCCTCTGGACTTCGAACGACCTCTGCCGTTCTTGCTTTTATCTCTGTTGTTGTTGTTGTTGTTGTAGTACTTTTTCTGCTCAGGCCTGCCTCGTACCTGCAAAGCTTCTCCTTTGGAGGACGATTCCACAGATTGCAGCATCTCTTTCATCTTTTCCTTCTGTTGAAGAGCCTCATATACTTCAGCAACAGTTAGTTCATCACGGCTATATAATATGGTATCTCGAAAGTTTGAAAAAGAACTAGGCAGAGAGCATAAAAGCAGAAGACCTAAATCTTCATCATCATACTTTACGTCCATAGACTGTAAGTCAGAAACGATCTCCTTGAAGACCGACAAGTGGTTTAGCACCGAACCACCTTCTTGCAACTTGTGCGTGAACAACTTCATCTTCATGTGCATCTTACTAGTCAAATCCTTGGACATGCAGATCGACTCCAGTTTCAGCCAGAGAGCTGCTGCAGATTTCTCCTCCAGCACTTCTTGCAAAATATTGTTAGATAGATGAAGACGAATCATAGACAAAGCCTTACAATCTCTGCGCTTCTCATTCGCGGTCCAGGCCTTCGGTTCTTTTCCACCGAAGCCATCTAGCGCCTCATCCAGATCGGGATGCGCCAGGATAGCACGCATCTTCACCTGCCACAAGGAAAACCTCATGTCGTAGTCCAGCAGCGGAAGATCGCACTTCACCGATGCCATGTCGTCGAAACCCTAAACAGAAACAAGGCTCTGATACCACTTGTTAGAGATACGACACGCAATCGAACTCAATGAAGAACGAAAAACAAGCAAGGGACACGAGATTTTAACGTGGAAAACCCCTCCAACATGAAGGGGGAAAAACCACGGGCGCCAGCCAGCCAAACTTCACTATATCGGGGGAGGTTACAAACGCCGGGAATTTACAACTGATCAACTTATCCCGTGCGGCGGCTTACAAGAGGTATATATAACATAAATGACCTAGGTCAAAACTGATCCGTACCGCTCCGCCCGCCCAAGCCTACCGGCGACGGGCCTCGCTCCGCTCGCTCGTCAGAAGTTAGCCTCCCTCTTTATACTTGAATTTGGAGCATAACATAACACAATGTATTATGGTTATAGCATGTTGCCATGTCATCTATAGCCAATGTACTAGCCAACACGTATAGTAGTTAGTTATAAGAAAGTACTACTTTATCAACATATGGCCCACCTTCTACACACAAAGCTTTCTTGGAGCTCATGTTACAGCCGGCTGTAAATCTATAGCCCGCTTATCTTCTCTCTCTTCTCACTCTTTCAACTCAGCAACAATATAATATTTAATTTCTTACAAACCGCTTACGTCACCTTATTATACTTGCTTTGATGCAGCACACAGATCTTCAACACGTACGTCCCGGTCCTTTCCAAGCATTTTAGCAGTTGACACTGAAACTATGTTCTCAAATTACAAGAGGGGTGAACAGAAAAGTAACTTCCATTTCCCACACCTGATCTCAGCGTCAGGTATATTACATCCAACGAGTAGAGTTGCATTCTATGGTAGCAGAAAACAAGATGATGAAAAAACCCTTTCAGTGGCTCTAGCAGTATAACAAAGCTGATAGGAATACAAGCGCACCATTCTAAAATTTACATACATCACACTATAGGCGCCGATAGACAGAAAACACCCAGTTTTTGCTCCAGCGCAGCGGCGAAAAAAAAAAGGATCTCTATATATATCCGACAAGTAACAATCAACGAATGACGCACACGGATCGAAGCGGCTACTGCTCCGTTTGTTCAGATCTCGTCACACGGCCTGGAGCTTCTGCTCGTCCATCGATTCCACGGGAAGAACCGCGGGCTCCCACGAGGAATGCTCGTCGAGGTGAATCTTTGCGTACTCGCTCACCAGCCCGTTCCTCTCTTCCCACATGATCGCCTTCCTCTCCTCCTCGGCCTTGTCGACCTTGTCCTTGGCCATGGAGCCCATGTCGCCCGCCGCTTTGGTCACCATGCTGAACGCGCTGGTCAGCCAGGAGGCGCCGGCTGAGACATACTGGTTGCCCATGAGAGCCGAGCCTGCGACGCTGGCCTTCTGCTCGGCGGCGGCCAGGGCGGACCTTGTGAGCTCCGACACTTGGTACCGCTCATCCACCTCCTTGACCTTGCTGCCGACGACTGCCCGGCCCAGGCTGATCTTCTCGCTCAGGCCGTACTGGTGGTCTAGAGACACGACGGTGGCGGTGGCGGTGGACATGATGTTGTGACGTTCATCGAAAGACCTTGCCATGTTGAGTGCGTCCTTGCTGAGGACAAAACCCTTGGCCATCATGCTGCTCACAACATCCTCCGCCTTCCTGACTGCAGATTCAGCAGAGGGAGAATTCTCTCCCTGCACCCACAAGGACAAGCACAAAAATTCAGAAGAGTGGAATATCAAAGCATATTAAAAGTAGTCAGGATGGTAACTAAATAATATTGTAAAGAAAATGAACATAAAATGAGGGTAAGTAACTGCAGTTGCAGGAGACTGATTTGAGAGACAATTCATGCAGCATCTTTATTTCTCTCCTCATTGAGATAGAAATGTTCTTACCATGATAAGAAACTGAAACAATTTTGAATTGCTAAACTAATAAAAAAAAATGCTGCTCCAGAGAGGAAACCACGTCTATAGAAAGCCATTAAACAGTAAGAGCGGGAAAAGGAAATACTATTTTCTACTGCAAGTTAAGTGCTATTAAAAAAATGCACCATATTCTTGATTTAAAACAGTTGTAGTATTCATCTAGTTCCTTTTCAGTTTCAGAGACTAAAAAAATCCCAAGCCTGAAAGTAAGTTCTTTCCAGTTTAATACAACTTACTTAAAATAATGGTCATGCAGTTAAAACATTAAAACATTCTTACCGGTAATTGTTTGCGGGCTTCAGGAGGCAACTGATAGTTCTCAACTGGAGTAATGATGACAGAAAGATCAACAATTGTTGCCCCCTGTAGGTTAGCAATCCATGATTATAAGCCAAATCCCCAAAGAGCAGTGAGATGAAATATCACCAGGTAATAAGTTTCAGGAGCTCAAACGTACTGAAAGAAGCACAGCAGTGTCTGCTCCTTGTGAGTCCTTAAATGTGACGTACGCAAGTTGTGACCAATCAGTTTCGCTGATGAAAACACGAGCAAATATTTAAGAAACACTCTTCTGCTCCAATGCAAACAAGCACACAATAAGTAATGATGAATTACCTTTGCATTTCAACATATTCTATATCACCAGAGAAAGAAAAGAACTCTGTGATCTCCCTTTTTGAGGCACTCAACGAAATATTGCCAACTTTCACTGTTCTCACCTGCAACAGAGTATCAACGATGAGCAAATGGGGTATTGGTAGTGCTACTTTAGCACAGGGGAGGTGATAAGATGGACTGTAGTGATTTTACATCTACCGAAAATGAACAAATGGGATATTGCTAGTGCTACTTTAGAACAGGGGAGGTGATAAGATGGACTCTAGTGATTTTACATCTACCAAAAATGAACAAATGGGATATGAGACGCTAGTGCTACTTTAGCACAGGGGAAGAGGTAAGATGCACGATTGTAGTAATTGTATATTTTTCGATAAAGAGTCGACACATTTTAGCATTCCTGAACCCCAAACTTTCCAGCGTTTACAGAAGAATCTCATTCTGAAGAAACATAAAATGACTCAAACAAACAACATAAGTATGAATTGTGGGACCCCTAAAAAAGGTATGAATTGTGGGACAACATTAGACAGAATGGATTAGATACACCAACATGGAAATGTAGGTAGCAACATAGCTGTCAGGACCCAGGAACATCAACTGAGTAATAAAATTATCCTTTTTGAACAATACAAAAGAGAGGAGACATTTAACTCAAAAGTTACATTTCTATTTGGATTTGCATATACTAAACAAACGTTGTATGATAGATTGAGATGAAAATGAGCAATGTGATGCAGTCCCAGGTGTCACGACCAATTATTACCAGAGAAGAAATTTAACTCAAAGGTTAAATTTCCATTTGGATTTGCATATACTAAACAAACATTGTATGATAGATGAAAATGAGCAGTGTAATGAAGTCCCAGGTGTCACGATCAATTATTAACAGGAGACCACATGCTAAACTTTAGCTAAAAAATGTGATTCCAGGAACTATAATTATAAATAGATGTCATTTGCACCTTTTGTATATAGTATGTAGGTCACATACTAGGCCATATTAGAGATAAATTTATTCAACCAGGTCAATCAGATTGGTGTATATTAGCACCCAAGATCAGGTGGAAAATATAGTGCTAGTATGTGTAGTCATAGGAAATTATGAACCGGTGATAAACATTAACCAAGTTAGTCGGTTAATTAATTAATGACGTGAGGCACAGGTCTGAAGGTATCATACGCTTCAACTTGACAATATCATGGTTGTGTTTGACAGTTAAACCATTTGAAGTTTATGAGGTTGTACTTATAACTGACACAGAAATACTCCCTCCGTTCCTAAATATCAGTCTTTTTAGAGATTTCAATACAAACTACATACAGATGTATATAGACATATTGTAGAGTGTAGATTCACTCATTTTGCTCCATATGTAGTCTATATTTGGAATCTCTAAATTGACTTATATTTAGGAACGGAGGGAGTACAGTAGGCAGCAGTGTGTAAATCAATGAGGGGAACCATACGATGAATAAGATAATGGTGACAGCACATAATAGGTCATTGACACGCCATTAGGATGGTATCGTGCTGTTGTACAATTAGGGCTGCAAAAGTAATGTATGCCAGCTGCCCTGTTACCAGGAGTGGTTAGTTTCCCTAAATGCAAAAAAGAACAGAGTGCATTCACTGGCCAAAAAAATATAAATCCCATAACTGATACTCCTGGGTAGGAGCCCAAATCATCTACTATTGCTCTGAAAGAAAATATGACAGCGGCAATTTCCCAACAGAAACTAGGAGCAGAACCTGAAGATCAGATCTACCAACCAGTTTTCAACCCACGGCAAACGTCAAACGAGTCCAGCCTGCAGGCACCCAGTCCACATCCTATTCCAACCAATTGCCCGGCAAGCGCCGGAAATCTGGCACAAAGCGCCGATTGGATCGCCTGGCCTCTTGTGCATCCAGAGTTGGCCAGCATTGCGGTTGGGGCGAACTTGCCGAGGAGCAAACCAGCCTGTTGAGCCGTTGACCCGCATTGCGCTAGGCTGCTAGCCTTTTCGGGGAGGAACGCTCGGAATCTAGCGGAAAAGCAGCAACGAGGGGATGCTCGTCCTCGTGGCCTCCCGCGCTGTCCCCGGAGGAGCAGGCCGAGCAAAAATCGTCGCGGAGACGCCGCCTCCCATGGCCTCCATCCAACCCGGGGTTTTTCTACGACTACTGGAGACGGCCCGCCCAGCCACGGAGCCTGCCGCGCGAGCAGAGCACGACGGAGGAGCGGCGCCTCCGGGGAGAAGAAGAGGAAGAAGATAAGACTGGGGAGTTGTGGGAGAGATTGCTCACGCACGCACCTCCATTGTCGCGGGATCTCGCGGGAGTCTGTCGGCTGCCGGAGACGAGGAGGATGAGGGGCTGGTGAGTTGTCGGCGCCGCGCGTTGCGCGTGCGTCGGCGAGCGGAGGAGGAGCGGGGGTGGACTCGGCCGGGAGAGGAGGAGGAGTCGGGCTCGGGTGGGTTGGTTGCCGCTTTCAACTCCCGTTCTCGTGGCGAGTTGTAACGTACGCGATGAGCGTTCGCTCGTTCAAAAAGAAAAACGTAGTAGTAAAAACGATGCGCGTCGGCGCTGCCGCGGCACGGCGATGGTGGTGGTGCGGTCGCGCGCACGACGGGGTCGGGTCGGGTGGCACCACGGACGTTCCGTTCAGCTGCCTGCCATTTGCTGGATCCGTGACGAGGGCTTTGGGCT
Organism: Thinopyrum elongatum; assembly: GCA_011799875.1. NCBI lineage: Eukaryota > Viridiplantae > Streptophyta > Magnoliopsida > Poales > Poaceae > Thinopyrum > Thinopyrum elongatum. Next base: position 41,847,766 of record CM022300.1, read on the forward strand.
TGGGGGTTTGAATGTCGCCGGATTTTTTACCTTTCGTTTTACTCCGATCTGTTGTGTTTGTAGCGTAGCAGTGTGCTTGTGTTGGATCTGACGCCCTGCCAAACTTTGCGTTTTTGTCGCACGCGCACGCAATTTCCCCGTACGTACCTCACGTGTCCAAAGAAAAGCCAATCGAGGTCGGTCCTGCTGCTTAGATTCTTTCATTTTTCATGGAAATCACGGGGTCGACGGCGTGGGAGTGTTACCGCGTGCCGTGCTGAATTGGACCGAAATGCAGCGAGAACGATTCTTTTCTACGGTCCAACTTAAGTTGTATTCTAGACTAGACTAGAACTTGTTTCTCCGACCTGTTCTTGCACGGCTTAGAGCATCTACAGTCGGACTTGGCAAATTCGACCCCTCAAACACCCGCGGACACTGACCAGGCACTTCTAAAAAAATGCAATCCACATCCGGACACCTCAATTATCATATCTCAAATCCATACAAACTCATGCAACTACGTCGACGCACACGCATTGTCCGGCTACTCCATCACACTACACTAAACATGCCATCGGACTACCAAAATTTGACATGTTTGGCTATAGTGGAGTTCATCCATGGCTGCCCTTGCCCTTCCCGGCGTCCTTGCCTTCCTTCTCGCGGAAGTACCGGTCGAAGACGCAATACGAATCGAGCCGGATCTGCTCGTCGCCGGAACTGTCCTCGCCGTCGTTGTCCTCCTTCTCCTCCTTCGGTGGCAGTCCGGCCATGGCATGGACCGCCCGATTCTGCTCGCGGACGAGGGCGCGCGTGTTCCTCCGCTGCCGTTTCTTCACAATGCGGCACGCGGATGGCTTCCTCTTCTTCGGCCGGCCGCGCCACCGCTTCGGCCACCTCGGCCGCTGCCATTTCCGCCGCGAGACGGGCCTCGGCGGCCCTTATCCTCTCCTTCCCATGGCGGGCCGTCCGTTCCCGGGGGACTCGTACTCTGCCCGACCGGTGATGGGGAAGGAGAGGTGTTTCGGCCGGGACCGCGAGGATCCAGCACCAGAGGACCCGAGCGCCCGGTGAACCGACGATATGGCGTCGCGGCAAACGGATCCGTTCGTCGACCGGGCACTGTCCTCCAGGGAGCGGCGGAGTGCAATGCGGACTGTCATTGCCTCCTCCAACCCACACGGGACGACACCCCAGTCAACGGATCCGGACTGGTCGGAATCCGATCCGCTGCCTGCCATGGCGGAGAAGGTCGCAAAACCGCCGGAGGTGAGCTCGGGTGGTGGAGGGGAGTGGAGTGAAGTGGCTAGGGTTTGGTCTGGCGAGAGGATGGGGACGAATATAAATGGGGTCGGATGGGCCAGCATGGGCCGGGTCCGACGTGACGGGCGTGCCCGGGCGCCCCCATATCCGCCCCATATTTGGGTTGGATATGGGGGTGCCGGTCACCCCGGGCGTTTGAGGGGCCGTCTGAGTCCAAATTTCATGACCGGGCAACGACCGGACGGCCTGCCCGGACGTTTGAGACGAATTTGAGAGGTCCGGTTGTAGATGCTCTTATGCAGCCCTTCCAATCGTTTCTAGAATGATGATGATGAAGAGCATACATGCACATGTTGCCTTGATCGGCGACCGGTAGAAAAGAGACGAGTAGATTGGTACGCCGGCCGCCATTATTCCACGCCTTTTTCTTCGTACCAATCGCTTTCACTGTTGCTTTGCCGGCCGGAGTAGTCGATTGGCAACGGGCCAGATCCATTCCAGGGGGTAATCGCGGCAGGACAATTGGGCGTGCATGATGCATATCTTTTGGTCGCGATTCCGATGCTGCACTCACCTGCACGTTTCATTTTAGCTCAGGCCGGGCGCAGGGAGTTGGGTCGCTCTGCCTTGCAGCGCCGATCTTCGTATCGGAACTGACTTTGCGCGACTGTAATATTTTTGTTGATTTATAATTGATATACAATCACCTTTGGAAAAAAAAATGTTGCTTCTCTCTTTGGTGATTTTGAATATATTTTTTCTGTTACGTAGATCTGCATTTTCGCCTGTTTCGTAATCTGTTGTCGGACCTGTATTTGTTTCGTAATAACGTAATACTATATACACATGCAATGCATCAGCCACTGATTTTATCGACTCCCGACAAGAACTTCTTTGGGCATCGATTTCATTTAGTTTTTTATCACGGGCCTCGATTTGATGTAAAAGAGGATGGCGGTGCTGGGCCTCGATTTCATGGGCCATAGCAGCAACTAGGCCAGTAGCGGGGAGGTTTGTACATTGGCCTTGAAATAAACACCCAGCTGCGACTCACTTCCTACATTTTTTTTGGTTGCTAAAAAAACTTCCTACATTTTTTTATCCCTCAAAAAAAACTTCCTACATTTTTTGACTAGGCAATTTTCTATTAAAAAAAAGATCGTTGACGAAGCGCGGGAAAAGGGCGTGGCAGATAGGTCGTGGTCTTGTGGTCTATCCCTCCAAAAAAAAAAAGATAGGTCATGGCCTCGTGGAGCTATCATGTACTCCCTCCATTTTTATTTACTCCGCATATTAGAGTTGGCTGAAGTCAAACTTCGTAAAGTTTGACCAAATTTATAGAAAAGAATATAAATATTTACCATAACAAATATATCTACTATCTACTACACCTATATAAAAGGAAGAGAGGCGGAGATCCAGACAATCAGACCCATCCATCATCAAAATCTAATGGCTCTTAATCGTCCCATGTTTAACGCTGCAAACCACACATTATTAAGCCACTAACTACCCATCCATCGATAAAACTGCCCCGCCGTTCAGAAAAAAAAAGCAAACAACGCACGCCCCCACGTGCTCTCGCCCCGCCCGCACGACCTCGACCTCTCGCCCCCTGCTCCTCCTCCCCCGCAGTTCGCCCTCCGCCGTTCCTCCCGAGCCTTTCGCCGCTCCTCCCGAGCCTCCCGCCGCTCCTCCGTTCCGCCGGAACCGCCGCCACGCCCTTCGCCGCGGGAGCCGCCGCCGGAGCCGCCCTTCGCCGCGGGATCCCCTTCGTCGCGAGAGCCGCCGCCGAGCCCGTCCGTCGCGCCCGAGCCACCGCCGGAGCCGCCCTTCGCCGCGGGATCCCCTTCGCCGTGGCCCGCAGGTCGCGGAGCCGCCGCCCCGGAGCCGCCCTTCGACGCGGCCCGCAGGTTCCCCAGCCGCCGCCCCGGAGCCACCCTTCGCCGCAGGTCGCCGCCGCCGGAGCCGCCCTTCGCCGCAGGTCTCCTCCCTGCTGGCCGCCCTGCCCTCCACCGCTCTTATCTTCAAGCCCAAGGCACGCACGCGATCCCCTCAGCTTCTGTCCTTTCTTCAACCCACCGATTCGTTTTCTGCATTATGAATTGTTCCCGTCTGAACATCTACGCGATCCAATTACAACAGAAGCATAAATCCCTATATATATGCATATGAAATTTCGGAGTCCCCAAAGCTGATTAGAGAGAGAGAGATTAATGACAGGTGTGTATTGGTCATCAATTGGTTTATATTGATTTTTCCTTCTTGTCCTTGGCAGCCTCGCCGCACGCTGAGTCCTCCAAGGAGATGGAAGCTGCTATTCAACGAGGGGGTTTGCCTAGACGTGGCTGGAATGATCATGAGAGTACAGCGTGGGGTGAGCTATATCTATTTATAAATGTTTCCACTTAGACAACACTCGTGCCATTGCGGCGTGCCGGACTCTCTCGGGATCCTGTCCCCCCATCGTGAGTAGCTACTCAGAGTACGAGTACGCCGACTCAGAGGTGAAGGCTGGTTTACAATTCGTGGACGCTGAGGAGAAGAACGCCTCATATCAGTCTCAGACCAGTCTCCGCCGTCAACGGGCAGCGTTGGCGCTACCGCCTCTGGAGATGATACTGGTGGCAAGCCTCTTCTCCCCTCTTAGTTTATTCCCCCCTATGCTTTGCACGATCTATCTCCATGTTCTGTACTTCTGTTAGTCTTTAAAAATACCTTTCCTATAAAATGTGGCGCATAGGTATGCTTTATGTTGGTGTGATTTTCCTATAAAATGTATTGTATAACCTGCACCCACCCTCCTTATGTTTTTGGCAAATATATATATAGAAAGGCGATTGAAACCTGAAGCTTATTATAAAGGGTTGTTGATCAATGTTCAGTCTCATGTCTCAACTGGGTCATATATAGTCTTTCTTCATAGCACAGTTGTTGGATCGATTTGTCAGTGACCACAATTTTTGGAGTCCACAACTGGACGTCATATATCCAGACAAACAGGAGTTAATACTATTAAAGTATTAATCTGTTAACTATTTGAGATTACCATGATTATCCCTATGCACTAATTAATATGTTTTATGAAGCTGCTTCCGGTCAGCTAACCATTCGGGGAGAAGGTGTGCAATGAACGTATGAGCTTGGCAATACCCTGCGACAAAGATTACTCTGAGCAGGTGAAACTAAATATATCTTCACATTCAAAAGTTGTTGACAATGTATACGAAAATAGAAGTCTGGACTGGTAGGGCTGACCGTCCATAGCACAAGCCTCGAGGTATGCATCCGACATCGTAGAAAACTTTGAATTTGCAAGTTTGCTTGGTTCAACGACCTACCTGTGCGCCTCCCAACCACATGCAAGTTTCCTCCATGCTAAAGGTGGCAGAGTGGAATGCATTTCCTTTTTAGCTTGTCCAAATTGCAAGTTTGATTGGTTACCCAACTCGGGTTAGCCCCTATGATTAGTTCCTTGCTATAACTCCATCATGATGCAAGTTTTAAAGATTTTGGTCCAAACGTTATTTCTCTGCCACTATTTGGTCAATCCAGTCTTAGGTGCAAATGCTTAATACAAACACATGGATACAAGCTTCGTAGTACTCTTGCAGTTTGGAGTACCAAAAAGTATGTGTTTGAGTAGTATAGTGTTCAGATGTCATTTTCTTTGCTTTCTGTTTTTAATTGCATTTTTTTCTGTTGTGCTATAAGAGATATGAATCCAAAGTAGAAAAAAAAATATTGTTGTTATCTAATGCTTCAAGTACCTCTCTCTTCGGAGCATCCCTTGAGCACAACACAAGGAAATGAGGATATGTACGCTAGATAATGATTATCTTCAGAGCAAGAATACACCAATGAAAATATATCTTCTAAAACCGTATGAATTTCCAATGTTTTAGTCAGTCTATCATTTTCATTATATACCATTTGGTGGATTAGCTACATTCTGCAACTAAATTTTCTTTTGCTTCCATGATTAGTTTTTTACATTTTTTTCTTTTTCAGTTTTACATGTATGCTTGATGACATGAAATCTAAACATCTATTTGTTTGACAGTGAGAGTTGTTGAACGTGTGATGAATCGTGGGGAGAGTCATGTCGTGTGATGCCATCGTTCAACAACCTCTAATTGTGCCACTCCTCGGTGGTGGAACCACATTGTCGAGGGCATGTTAGTGTAAAATAAGAATTATATTCATCAAGAGAGTTTCCGCACAAAATTTCATAGATGTGGTGTTTATAATTTCATAAAGAATACATCTATATGATGTGAGGTTAGTCTTCTTTAACTCATTTTATTTCCAGACTATTAATTATTAAGCATCCATCTCTTGGTATTAACATATTAGAAAAGATAATTTATTTTGGCCAGTGCCACTCAAGAGATGTGGATCAGTCTTGGGAAAGATAATTATTTTGTAAATGATTGAAAATCTATAAAATAAAGTAAATATGTTAATATAGTAAATATATGACCATACAGTCCCGCTTTCACTGCCACCGAGGATGTGGCGTCGCCACCACCGTTGGTGCTGCCAAATAGTTGTCCTTTGCAAATCTTGATAATAATTTGCAATGAGATTGTCAGAACAGTCTGCAATTAATTTAAAGAAAAAGTCCCCTTGGGGTTGATTATTTTCTTATGAGCAGCAGCTTACATTTGATATTGTTATGCGAATGCACGCGGTTGCTAAAACAGAAGGGAATGGGCAAGAACCATCACAACATACTATACAGGAAATACAGAAGGATCTAGCCAAGTTGCCGGAAGATTTTTTTTGGACAAGGAGGATGACCCCCGGCCTCTCCATCAGAGTGATGCATGCAGCCATTTGTGTCGGAAGATAGCATCGATCATGCATCCCTTCTGGTCAATGAGACTGATAGTGGGTCTTGATTGCCATTTGTGTCGATTCATATTCATACTTGTGTTTTGGGAGTTTATTGCCTGCATAACAACAAAAGTATTGGATGAGACGAGGCGAGCATGTATTTTGCTAGCATGGTCACTTCAGCCTTAGCATCTGTAGCGTATGTAGCCAAAGTAACTGTGGCTGTACTACTATTTTAGAGCAGAGCTGGTTGTCTTGAGCTTAATATGAGATCCAAGTCTCGTAAAGAGGGGTCGATGATAAGAAGCATCTGTGGTACATCATACTTGTGGTCCTCTCTTGAAAGAGCTATATGCTGCTTTAGAAGAAAGAAAAATAGAGTGTATAGATTGATCAAACTCAACTTAAACCACCATATTGTAATTATTACTTCTGAAGAATGTTACATTGGTTGTTTTTTGTTGTTGTCATTTTCTTACACTAGCATCAAGAACTATAAGCATATGGTAGTATGGGAGACATGCAAGCAAGGTGTATTTGATCGGGAGTAGATGTATCTCTGAAAAATGTATTAGCTGAGTAGTGCGTTGCACGTGCAAGCTTACTAGTATGATGTAAAAGTACATTCAATAACGAATCTAATGGTATTGATTTGTTATTGTACATGTCAATATTTTTGTCTATAAACTTTGTCAAAGTTTACAAATCTTGACTTTGATCAAAGCTAACATGCGAAGTAAATAAATACGGAGTGAGTATATGCGCTTGGAGTTGGAGCCCTGGCCGGCGGCGGAGAACATGCATCAAAAGGCACGGGGATAGCTTTTCATTCCCGTATCCGTAGGGCTCTAGCATTAGCAAGCAGCCGTCTGTCCGTCCGTCATCCAGTTTTCTTTTCTCTCGTGTTGTGCTGCACTGCTGCTAACTCGTTGCTGACTGATTTATTTGGCATTCACATTCCTTTTGACAGATAACTTCAGCCCTTGCTCCTCTAGACAGCCTACTGATGTGGTGCATTGCTTACCGATAGCTTCGTCCATGCGATACGCATATTCTAGGAAGCAGCGAGTCGGTGCGACTGTCGACAGCCGACACAGAAAGAAAGTTTGCTGCAAGTTCCTTGCTGCTGCCAATCTACAGTTTACCAGCTGGTAAACTGATGGTCAAGCGTGCATCCTTTATCTTTAAGATGCCGATTAACTAATGTGTGATCGGCACAAAAGATTAACTAATGTGGCAAGTCAAGTGTTACGATCTTCCTTGTTTTTTTCAGAAATAAATACAACGGAAGTGGTTATATGCTGTCGCACAAGTTGCATGTGCGAACGTGTGCTCTTTGAAATTACGCCTCGGTTCCTTGCGTCCTAAGGATTGCCACTTGCTAGCCAATGGTCAGTGGGTAAACTCTCCGAGAACTTTCCCACTCTACGTACTGCTAAATTCCTGCGAAATGGCATATGGGTGGTTTCTTCTTCGAGCTATAAAAGACCCATCTCTAGGGCTACAGCTCAACCCATTCCCCCTCTCCGCGAAAAAACAGCTAATCTCACCGAACTGATTTCTCTCTCCCAGTAGTCAGCAGAGTTCATAACTTTAGGTCCAAATGGGGGTCTCTGGCTGCAAGAACAACAATAGCAAGACGCTGGTGCTCCTGGCCTGCTTCCTCCTTGTGGCTTCCCCCTTCCTGCAAGGAGTCGGGTGCTTCGCCGTCGCGGAAGCGACGAGTCCAGAGGAAGCCGCCGAGCAGACCCTGATGGCGAGGAGCACGCGGGCGCTGGAGATGGCGGCGCCACAGCATCAGCATGGCCGGGGCTCGGGCGCATCTGCCATGTCGAGCAATGCTGCCGGTGGTCTCTGGCCATCCAAGTCCAAGCCGGCCGTGGCTCGCAGGTTGCTGCCGGGAGGAGCTGTAGACGGAGCCGGCCATTCGTGCGGCTCCAGCGGTCGCCAGGGCTGCACCCCGTAAGACTAAGATTTATGCATGCCACTCTGCACTCTGCCGATAGTACTGTACCTTCGTTCGTCGTGGCTAAGCACAAGTAGAGTACTGCTCCTACTATGTTGGTTCGTTAACTAGCTAGCTAGGGTTTGGTTGTTGTTCGCCAAGTAGCCATCATTCAGCAAAAAAAATGGACGCCTACGTGTACTGTGTATGAATTGTAAAGTGGTTTAATCATGTCTATATACTCCACTGGTGCTGTAATTAATAATCCGCGAATGGTCTTCAAAATGCCCACGAACGTGGCGTGCTTTTTCTTTCTCCTTCCATGAGTCGTGGCATTGTCTTGAAATGCATGCACGCACGCAGGGATCGCGCTAGCGCAGGACAGGACAATAACACCGACCGTAGTGGCAAGGAAGTCGAGACTGAGGAAACTTTCCACGTACTTGGACCGAGGGGCAAATCACCAGTAGAAACAAAGCTAGGTGCCCTCTCATAGCAGCAAACTAAGTGTTTTTTCTTCTTCTAGAAATGCAGTATAACACAAATGCTCACAGACACTCACGCGCACTCATCCCTATGAAGACATGTACACATACACACACATCTTTGAACGACCAAGCCAACAGAAACAAACGCTCACAGACACTCACGCGCACTCATCCCTATGAAGACATGTACACATACACACACATCTTTGAACGACCAAGCAAACAGATCTTGAGATAAACGAAATCATTACAGATGCCTCATAGTTGACGGACGTGCCATACTACCGAGATAATAACACCGCAAAGACTGGAATAAATCCAAAAATACATGCGCAACTAAACCTAGCTCGCACCGATCGAACAGGCATGCATCAAACGTCAACTAGAAATTAGAATCATGGAATGGGACGGAGGATGAGTTGCACCCCCGGCCCGCTCCATCGCTCATGGCAGGCGTTGTGACGCAGCCGAAAGCTAGGTGGCGGCGACCGGCCGGCCACGGTTGATCCGGCGTTCAGAGGGGCTCTACTCCTTGCTGGCTGCACCGCCATGCATCCATGGCTACGTACTATTGCTCTGAAAGTCTGAAGGTTACTATATATACTTACCTTTCGTCCGTATTATTGCTAGGCACGACGCTCTGACTGCGGGAGGGGGATACATACGTGTATCAAGGGATGGGGATACATACGTGTATTAGGTGTAGTTGTCCCGCTTGTTTCCCTAGTCTATAAGGGTCATAATTGTGAACGAAACTACCCCTGTAGTCCCTTCGATCCTTTTTACTTCGCGTATTAGATTTGCGACAAGTCAAATTTTACAAATTTGGACCAAATATATATTAAAAAAATATCAACATCTACAATACCAAATATATATTTCATGAAACTACATTTAGTAATGAATCTAACAATATTGATTTGGCGTTGTGAATGCCGATACTTTTTTCTATAAGTTTGATCAAAGTACAAAAATACTTTGACTTCAAGCAAAAACTTATATGCAGACTAAAAAGGACCAGAGAGAGTACGTGCTATTTATGGGCACCCTATGAAGTCAATACAATTGTCTTGCATCAAATTATTCTTCTACAGCTCTGAAAGTTATGCATGTATACGTACATTTCGTCCATAACCTTGTAGTGTAACTTTATCCGTAATGATATATCGTTCATCGAGCAGGCTCATAGTTTCCTTCTAGTTTTAGCATGCATATCTTGAGTCTTGACCATTTTGCATCCCTCTTTTCGTAGGTCGGCACTAACTTTTTTTTTGCATGGTAATACGTGTCTCATTTATATCATAAGGATCATAGTACAAGTCACGTACATACCGACCTGATAAAACTGAAAAGACAGTAGAACGCTAGCCTTTGCACACAGGAACACCAGACAAGAAGTAAAATTACAAACAAGACTGAAGAATCCTCTGAGCTTGACACCAACGTCCGTCACCTGCCTCTGGCACCACCATAGCAGCCGCCAAAGGAGAAAATGATGGGTCACCTCCACACCCGAGCTCAACGCGGCTCCATCGCTGATATGCAGCTTTGCGGACCTCCAAGGTGGCTCGCCAACAAAGGCGAAGCCATTGCCGTTGAACGAATCAGACCGGAGCAACACCCCGGACACGCCATCGAACTCCAGATATGGTACCCCCGCCCAACTAGGACGTTGGAGGAGGAAACCATACCTGCCTGCCACGAACCACGAACCCAGATCCACCATCTTCCAGATGCCGTCGATGCAAACCACAATCTGCATCCGCTCCTGGACTACCTCCCAAGCTCCACGCCGGCGCTGGAGTAAACGCCGTCGCAACGGCGGAGCCCAAGGACACAGATCCACCACAAGGATGCCACCGCCGCCGCACCATTCTTGCTTGAACAGTCTGGTTTCCAAACCCACCCCAAAAGCGGATCGCCTCGTTGGGAAAGGATCTGAAGATTTATTAGTTGGCGCCGCCATCACTATCGTCGAAGTCATGACGATGAACAGCCCAAAACCTTAAAAAACTAATGCCTAAAACAATCCACACGCGTGGATCCGGCGACCAACCTCACCACCGACAACCGAGATTGTCAGCGGAGAGGAGCCACCGGAGGACGGCGGCGAAGGAAGGCGCCCTGGCAGGAGGAGGCGAGATCGCCTTTCTTTCTTCTCCCGGAAGAAAGAAAACGCTACACGGGGATTACTAGGTCGGCACCAACTGCGGTGCTTCCGTGTAAAGGATCCATCAGGCATATACAGATGCTCTCTTGGTCGGTCTCTGCTCAATCCAGCCACACGCTACACCAGTTTCCGAGAACATACCAGCTCGGCCTGCATTTTGGCAGCTAGCTAGTAGCTGCTTATGAAAAAAAAAAACTAACAATCCTACCAGTCCCGAAACTCACTACCCGGTGTTCCGTCAGCGGTGACGATATCTAACAGTAGTACTCGTATACTTTGCGGTAGCGTGCGGGTGCACCGTGCGCGACATGCGACCTCAGTTTACCTACTACTCCACGCATGCATGGGAGGGGTGAGCTTACCCACCATATGATTATTTCTATAATTAACTCTGCATGCATGCAGTGTGAACCTGGAGAAACTTGTGTGCAACTGTCCCCGACCACCAGCCCATGCTATACTACTACTAGGAGATGCAGCAGTTTTACATCTCAGCGGATCTTTGATACTCCTATACTACTACTGTAGAGTGTAGTAGTAGTATACTCCTCGCAAAAAGATCCACGTGTTACGAGCATAGACTACGTACTACAAAACCAGGCACCGACAGGTGTTGCATGCATGTTTGTCATGCCAGGCACGGCCGGCGATAGGAGACACGCGTAGTTTCCAGGCAGACTGTCTTCTGCATTTCAGCTTCAAACTTTGCTGCTCTATGCTCAAGAATCGAGATGATGATACTCTGCTGATGTCTAGTGTATTCTTCACCCGCACGCTAACTAGCAAGGCCTCGTCACATGCCCGGTGAAAACTGTGTACGTGGAGCGCCTTCCTCGCCATTGCTTAGTCATTTCGATCTACCTAGTCTCCACGCCCCCTATAAGTACGCATCTCTGCACTGCAGTAACAGTTCTAATCCTAGCCTTGTCACGCGTGTGGAAACGAAAAAGAGTCGGTACTCAGTAGTATCTTGTCAAACAAGCGTACGCAGTGCCTCGCCGAAACCCTGACCAAAATGGCACGGTACTCGCGCGTCTCGCTCTCGCTGCTTCTTCTTGCGTGTTGTGCCCTTGTGCAGAGCTCCTACGGCTCGAGACCGTCTCCCGGGATCCTGTCTCCGACGATGGTTCACGGCGCCGTCGAAGCGGATCCCAACCGCCGCGACGACGGGGCGGCCAAAGCCCGCCCCTCCACGGAGGAGGGTGCGACCGGTCATCATGGAGCAAACACTGACGATGGTGGCACGGTTGCTACTTCGGCGTCGGGCGGGGGTGGTGTTGTGTCGTCGGAGCAGAGGAAGGGTGCAGGGCAGCCGGTGCTGCAGCAAGGGTTTTTTTTTTGGAAATAGTACATTTATTTGAACAAATTGAAAAAATAAGATCAAAAAATCAAAAATTTCAAAAATAGCACACCGTCGTCCTACTGTTGGACGAAACACCTACGATTCGTTTTAGTGTTAGACGAAACAGAGGTTTTTGTTGGACTGTTGGACGAAACTGCATGCTACAGTGCATAATGCCTGCCTGCTACAGTGCCCCCGCGCCGGATACCCTTGCTGCACCGGAGCTCCCCTGGCCGAACCCTCGAGCCACCAAGACCGCATCGACGAGGAGAATCCATTTAGACGAAGAACGACTTGAACCGTGCATCGTGGAGGACGAATTTCGCCGTTCAATCTACATCGACCGCCGCAATCCTACGTCACGTTCGGTAAGAAATTTTCAAATTACTCGCACCCATCTACTCATCTAGATGCCGCCAACCTCCTAGACATTGCCCCTTATCCTATTGTTGTCGTTGGACACGCGCATAGGACCCATGTTCAAGTAGCTACTACTAGAAATGCTATATCAGAATGGAGTAGTACTAAATCTGTCAGTGCTAGGAGCACTATCTTGCAAATCAATATCAATCTTGCAATCAATATAAGTCAATATCAATATGAAATTAACTGATCATTAGCAGTATACATCTCAATTGAGTTCAGACACAGAAATGGTGGACAATTTACAGCAAGACATTTTCATTTGTAGCAAGAATCATTTTCATTTAATAATTTACAGAAGGAATAATTTTCATTTACAACAAGAATTATCTTCAGTAATATCTTTGTAATGAACCTCTAATTTCTTGCAGCTATGTGCCTTGTTGTTTAATTTACTTGAAAAATGATTTGCAGACACTAACTTGGTCTTACTTTTTTTTAAACTCTACGGTTTGCTTTCCCAGCTATGATCCAATCTTTAAATTCCTACAACCAATGTCTATTTAGCACTACAGATCATGACGAAAGGTACAATGATCATTCCTACAACTAATGTCTGTTTAGACATGAAACAAGCAAGGTATAATGATGCAAGCAAGCACTACAGAAACTTACTACAAGTATTAGCCACCAATAGTTTCTAAATCATGGACAGTTAACAGAAAGAAAAAGAAAAAAACAACACTATGACTAGAAGCATTTACTATTATAGCTGCGGCTCGTCATGGAAAAATCTGAACATTTATTGCTGAATGAGTTTTCCAGAGTCATATTTTGCGATCTAAAATTTATTTGCATTGTTAGGTTACTTGGCTAGGTTGTTGGTGAAGTGCTCACATCTATATCTTGATGTGTAGGTACTGGATCAGAACTGTTCAATACGCGTGGCCAACGACAACAATAGGATAAGGGGCAATGTCTAGGAGGTTGGCGGCATCTAGATGAGTAGATGAGTGCGAGTAATTAGAAAATTTCTTGCCGAACGCGACGCAGACTTGCGGCGGTCGATGTAGATTGAACAGCGAAATTCATCCTTCACGATGCACGGTTCGAGTCGTTCTTCATCTGAATGGATTCTTTCTTCATCTGAATGGATTCTTCTCGTCGATGCGGTCTTGGTGGCGCGAGGGTTCGGCCAGGGAAGCTCCAGTGCAGCAAGAGTATCCGGTGCAGGGCACTCTAGCAGGCAGGCATGTTTAGTTGGTTCAGTGAACAAAATATGCACTGTAGCATGAACGAAACCTAAGTTTCGTATAAAAAAAAACCTCTGTTTCGTCCAACGCTAAGACGAATCATACGTGTTTCGTCTAAAGCTAGGATGAATCCCACGTTTCATTCAATAGTAGGACGACCGTGTGCTATTTTTGAAATTTCTAATTTTTTGATCTTATTTTCCCAATTTGTTTAAATAAAGGTACTATTTCCAAAAAAAATCGCAGCAAGCGCTGGGAAGGATGCTGGGCTCAAAGCTGGCGCGTCGGGAGCTGGGAGGGGAGGCGGAGGACTCGGCGGCCGGGCCGTCGTGCCGCTCCAACAACGCGCACATCACCTGTGCCCCGCCGGCACAGCACTGACCGAGGTGCTTCCTGCAGTGGTCTGGGAGTTAGCTAGTCCAGCTGATTCGTTCATCCCTTGATGATGCTTTCCTGTAAATTAACAGTAGTAGCTCTTTCGATCTTGTTCTTCCAAAAATGTGAACCTTTCCTTATTGATTAACAGTAGTACTTCATTTGTAACGCGCCGGTCAAGACAGTCCCTATAGTCTCTGATTCCATTTGACCCTAAAGTATTCGTTACTTGGAAAGGTGGTCGATCCTCATGTAGATGGCCAGATGCATGGAGAACGTATTTTTTAGATTTTTATAGAAGCCGTCACTTTCCATGATTGCGTGCGAAGAGAGAGTCAGATTGCGGGCGTGATGCAATCACAGCGCACCTTCCATTCTAGTCGCACGAATGCGCGCACGCGTGCGTGTGGGTAGATGAAGGCGGACATGCCAGGCAAAGTTCAATCTGCTCACTCCGTCTTTCAAAAAGTGTACTTCCAACGAAGATCAAACTATCTTAAAGTTTGATCGAGTTTGGGCAAAAATATATCAATGTTTATAAAAACCAAATAAGTATATGATAAAAATATATTTTAACATGAATCTAGTGCTACTAATATGATGAAATAAATGTTGATGTATTATTATATAAATACGGTCAAACGAAAAAAAATTAACTTTTCAATAAAATTGGACGTACACTCTTTGAAGGACGGAATTCCGAAAGAACAAACGCCGACAAAGCCGCAAGTTTGACGGCGTGGTGCCTGGGAAAGTACTCCATGGAAGACTGACTGTCCTTCTGTCTGTCTTGATTTTGTCTTTGATTTCCAGTGCCTCACTACGTGGATGTAACACGGCGAAAATGTCCTTCCTCTTGTAGGACGTTTCAGGCCATGGTACCAATTCCATCATACCTGAACTGAATTTTCTTCTTCTTTTAACACAATACAATCGCAAATGCTCATATGCACTCATCTCTGCGAACGCATGACACACAATTGTGAGGTTGACGAAGCAATCTGAACCGCTTGTTTTGCATTGGACGGCTGAAATGAATCGACTGATATAAATCCAAATTGAATTTTCAGTCGACTTACCCCTAGCCATCCCCGAAAATAAATGTGTTTTATGCGGTGGAAATGTTCTTGTGTATGTGTTTCACTTTGGAGAAAAAAAGAATAAATGCCCTTTTCACTTTTGTCAGTGATCGCGCTAAAGCAGGACAAGACAATACTGACCATAGTCAGTAGTTACTCCCTCTGTAAACTAATATAGGGTCTTTTATATCATTACTTTAGTGATAGTTTATGGAGGGAGTACAAGGAAGTCAAGAGGGAAGACATTTTCCGCGCACTTACGGAGGGGCAAAACACCGGTGGAAAACCAAGCTAGGTGGCGGCGACCGGCCGGCCGCGGTTGCACTTCCGGCGTGCGTTCGGAGGGGCTCGTTGCACCGCCATGCATGCATGCCTATTGTTGCTCTGAAAGTTACTACTACTATGTATACGTATACATTTCGTTCGTCTGTAACCTTGAAGTTTAACTTCATTTACAACAATAATGTTTTTCATCCATACTCTTTTTTTTTTTGAATACGCAAAGCTTGCGCATCATTCCATTGATAAAAGAAGAAAAAAATACAAGGTATGAGACAACACATGCAGGAACGCAAGACGGCATGACATGGTTCCCGGAGCAGAGGGACATGGGGTGCTCAGCCCAAACAAAGAAAAACACGACGGCAAAACTCTCCAAGCCCTGAGAAGCAACTCGAACCTAATGAAGACAACCAACAAATCCTACTCCACCGTCGGGGACGCCACGAGTGATCAAGACAACGCCTTCATGAAGGGAAATGACGTCAAGGACGCCGTCGTCGTCCGGTCCAAGAGCTCGGACCTAGGGTTTCCCCTGATGCTCGAAGAGGGGCAAAGATGTAGACCATGGCAACGCCTCCAAGAAGGAAACGGCATCCATGGGTGTCGACGCTGCCAGCACCGGCAAGCCGAGCAAGGATTTCGCCTTGGCCATAGTCTGAGCAATCCCATGCCCCGGGGTAGACTTCGGAGAGGAGGAAGTCGAGACACAGATCGAGGCCGCCAATCACAGGGAGGGGAGCAAAGTCCGCCGCCGAAGCCAACACCGGACGTCACCGGGAGAGCAAGCCACAGATCCGGCAGTAGAGTGAGCGAGGCGCAGAGGTGAACGGGGTTGGGCGGCCGGGCGGAGGGGAATGCGACGGCGAGGCAAGGTGGCCGACAACGCGGACGGGCCTGTTGGGAAACGTTGCATGGAAAACAAAAAAATTCTACGCACACGCAAGATCTATCTATGGAGATGCATAGCAACAAGAGGGGAGAGTGTGTCTACGTACCCTCGTAGACCGTAAGCGGAAGCGTTTATTAACCCGGTTGATGTAGTCGAACTTCTTCGCGATCCAACCGATCGAGTACCGAACGTACGGTACATCCGCGTTCAGCACACGTTCAGCTCGGTGACGTCCTCACCCTCTTGATCCAGCAAGACGGCGAAGTAGTGGATGAGTTTCGACAGCACGACGGCGTGGTGACGGTGGTGGTGATGCTATCTCCGCAGGGCTTCGCCTAAGCACTCCGAAAATATGACCGAGTGATGAAACTGTGGAGAGGGGCGCCACACACGGTTAAGAGATTGTCGTGGTTATGTGTGGCGCCCTCCTCCCACATATATATAGGAGGGGGGAGGGAGGAGCAGCCAAGGAGGCGCCCCAAGTAGGCCGAATCCTACTTGGGGTCCTCCCAAAGCCCCCCCCCTTTCCTTTCTAGGTGAGCGGGGAAAGGCAGGGGAGGGAGGCGCCCCCCCTTTCCTTTCTCCCACGTGGAGGGGAAGGCAGGAGGGGCAAGCCCTCCCCCCTTTCCTTCCCTAGGGCCGGCGGACAGGGAAAGGGGCGCACCAGCCCCTTTGTGGGCTGGTCTGCCCCCCTTGGCCCATTAGGCCCATACACCTGCCGGGGGTGTCTGGAACCCCTTCCGGCGACCCGATGACTACCCCGTGCACTCCGAAACTCTTCCGGTGTCCGAATATCATCGTCCTATATATCAATCTTTACCTTCGGACCATTCTGGAGCTCCTCGTCATGTTCGTGATCTCATCCGGGACTCCGAACAATATTCGGTCACCAAATCACATAACCAATATAACACTATGTCGTCAACGAACGTTAAGCGTGCGGACCCTACGGGTTCGAGAACTATGTAGACATGACCGAGACACCTCTCCGGTCAATAACCAATAGCGGAACCTGGATGCCCATATTGGCTCCTACATATTCTACGAAGATCTTTATCGGTCGAACCTTATGACAACGTACGTAATTCCCTTTGTCCATCGGTATGTTACTTGCTCGAGATTCGATCGTCCGTATCTTCATACCTAGTTCAATCTCGTTACCGGCAAGTCTCTTTACTCGTTCCGTCAGACATCATCTTGCAACTAATTACTTAGTTACTTTGCTTGCAAGGCTACTTATGATGTGTATTACCGAGAGGGCCCAGAGATACGTCTCCGATACTCGGAGTGACAAATCCTAATCTCGATCTATGCCAACTCAACAAACACCTTCGAAGATCCCTGTAGAGCATCTTTATGATCACCCAGTTACGTTGTGACGTTTGATAGCACACAAGGTATTCCTCCGGTATCCGGGAGTTGCATAATCTCATAGTCGAAGGAATATGTATTTGACATTAAGAAAACAATAGCAATAAACTGAACGATCAATATGCTAAGCTAACGGATGGGACTTGTCCATCACATCATTCTCTAATGATGTGATCCCGTTATCAAATGACAACACATGTCTATGGTTAGGAAACCTTAACCATCTTTGATCAACGAGCTAGTCTAGTAGAGGCTTACTAGGGACACGGTATTTGTTTATGTATTCACACATGTATTTAAATTTCTGATCAATACAATTCTAACATGAATAATAAACCTTTATCATGAATAAGGAAATATAAAATAACAACTTTATTATTGCCTTTAGGGCATATTTCCTTCAGTCTCCCACTTGCACTAGAGTCAATAATCTAGATTATATAGTAATAAATCTAACACCCATGGAGTCTTGGTGCTGATCATGTTTTACTCGCGGAAGAGGTTTAGTCAACGGGTCTGCTACATTCAGATTCGCATGTATTTTGCAAATTTCTATGTCTCCATCCTTGACCTTTTCACGAATGGAGTTGAACGTCTCTTGATGTGTTTGGTTCTCTTGTGAAACCTGGATTCCTTCGCCAAGGCAATTGCTCCAGTGTTGTCACAAAAGATTTTCATTGGACTCGATGCACTGGGTATAACACCCAGATCGGATATGAACTCCTTCATCCAGACTCCTTCATGCGCTGCTTCCGAAGCAGCTATGTATGCCGCTTCACACGTAGATCCCGCCACGACGCTCTGCTTAGAACTGCACCAACTGACAGCTTCACCATTCAATATAAATATGTATCCGGTTTGTGACTTAGAGTCATCCGGATCAGTGTCGAAGCTAGCATCGACGTAACCCTTTATGACGAGCTCTTCGTCACCTCCATAAACGAGAAACATATCCTTAGTCCTTTTCAGGTACTTCAGAATGTTCTTGACCACTGTCCAGTGATCCACTCCTGCATTACTTTGGTACCTCCCTGCCAAACTTATGGCAAGGCACACATAAGGCCTGGTACACAGCATAGCATACATGATAGAACCTATGGCTGAGGCATAGGGAATGACTTTTATTCTCTCTCTATCTTCTGCCGTGGTCGGGCTTTGAGTCTGACTCAACTTCACACCTTGTAACACAGGCAAGAAACCTTTCTTTGACTGATCCATTTTGAACTTCTTCAAAACTTTTTCAAGGCATGTGCTTTATGAAAGTCCTATTAAGTGTCTCAATCTATCCCTATTAATCTTGACGCCCAATATATAAGCAGCTTCACCGAGGTCTTTCATTGAAAAATTCTTACTCAAGTATTCTTTTATGCTATCCAGAAATTCTATATCATTTTCAATCAACAATATGTCATCCACATATAATATTAGAAATGCTATAGAGCTCCCACTCACTTTCTTGTAAATACATGCTTCACCGTAAGTCTGTATAAAACCATATGCTTTGATCACCTCATCAAATTGTATATTCCAACTCCGAGATGCTTGCACCAGTCCATAGATGGATCGCTGGAGCTTGCACACTTTGTTAGCACCTTTAGGATCGACAAAACCTTCTGGTTGCATCATATACAACTCTTCTTTAAGAAATCCATTAAGGAATGCAGTTTTGACGTCCATTTGCCAGATTTCATAATCATAAAATGCGGCAATTGCTAACATGATTTGGACAGACTTAAGCATCACTACAGGTGAGAAAGTCTCATCGTAGTCAACTCCTTGAACTTGTCGAAAACCTTTCGCGACAAGTCGAGCTTTGTAGACAATAACATTACCATCAGCGTCAGTCTTCTTCTTGAAGATCCATTTATTCTCTATGGCTTGCCGATCATCGGGCAAGTCCACCAAAGCCCACACTTTGTTCTCATACATGGATCCTATCTCAGATTTCATGGCCTCAAGCCATTTATCGGAATCTGGGCTCATCATAGCTTCTTCATAGTTCGTACGTTCGTCATGGTCTAATAACATAACTTCCAGGACAGGATTACCGTACCACTCTGGTGCGGATCGTGCTCTGGTCGACCTACGAGGTTTGGTAGTAACTTGATCTGAAGTTTCATGATCATTATCATTTGCTTCCTCTTTAGTTGATGTAGGCATCACGGAAACGGTTTTCTGTGATGTGCTACTTTCCAATTCGAGAGAAGGTACAATTACCTCATCAAGTTCTACTTTCCTCCCACTAACTTCTTTCGAGAGAAAATCCTTCTCTAGAAAGGACTCATTCTTAGCAACAAAGATCTTGCCTTCGGATCTGTGGTAGAAGGTGTACCCAATAGTTTCTTTAGGGTATCCTTGTTGGGAAACGTTGCATGGAAAACAGAAAAAATTCTACGCACACGCAAGATCTATCCATGGAGATGCATAGAAACGAGGGGGAGAGTGTGTCTACGTACCCTCGTAGACTGTAAGCGGAAGCGTTTGTTAACGCGGTTGATGTAGACAAACTTCTTCGCGATCCAACCGATCTAGTACCAAACGTACGGCACCTCCGTGTTCAGCACACGTTCAGCTCGGTAACGTCCTCGCCTTCTTGATCCAGCAAGACGGCAAAGTAGTGGATGAGTTCCGGCAGCACGACGGCGTGGTGACGGTGATGGTGATGCTATCTCCGCAGGGCTTCGCCTAAGCACTACGAAAATATGACCGAGGGATGAAACTGTGGAGAGGGGTGCCGCACACGGCTAAGAGATTGTCGTCGTTATGTGTGGCACCCCCTCCCACATATATATAGGTGGGGGAGAGGGGAGAGGCCAGGAGGCGCCCCAAGTAGGACCGAATCCTACTTGGGGTCCTTCCCTAGCCGCGCCACCCTTACCATATTTGCCGGAGGGGGAAGGAAAGGGAGGAGAGGAAAGTAAGGGGGAGGCCGACTCCCCCACTTTCCTTCTCTCCCCAAGGGCTGCGGCCTAGAAGGGGCACGTCAACCCCTTGTGGGCTGGTGTGTCCCCCCCCCCTTTGGCCCATATGGCCCATTAACCTCCCGGGGGTGTCCGGAACCCCTTCCGGTGACCCGATTTCTACCCGGTACATCCCGAAACTCTTCCGATGTCCAAACATCATCGTTCTATATATCAATCTTTACCTCCGGACCATTCTGGAGCTCCTCGTCATGTCTGTGATCTCATCCGGGACTCCGAACAACATTCGGTCACCAAATCATATAACTCATATAACACTATATCGTCAACGAACGTTAAGCGTGCGGACCCTACGGGTTCGAGAACTATGTAGACATGACCGAGACAACTCTCTGGTCAATAACCAATAGCGGAATCTGGATGCTCATATTGGCTCCTACATATTCTACGAAGATCTTTGTCGGTCGAACCTTATGACAACATACATAATTCCCTTTGTCCATCGGTATGTTACTTGCCCGAGATTCGATCGTCGGTATCTTCGTACCTAGTTCAATATCGTTACCGGCAAGTCTCTTTACTTGTTCCGTAATACATCATCTCGCAACTAACTCCTTAGTCATTTTGCTTGCAAGGCTTCTTATGATGTGTATTACCGAGAGGGCCCAGAGATACCTCTCCGATACACGGAGTGACAAATCCTAATCTTGATCCATGCCAACTCAACAGACACCTTCGGAGATACCTATAGAGCATCTTTATGATCACCCAGTTACGTTGTGACGTTTGATAGCACACAAGGTATTCCTCCGATATCCGGGAGTTGCATAATCTCATAGTCGAAGGAATATGTATTTGACATTTAAGAAAGCAATAGCAATAAACTGAACGATCATATGCTAAGCTAACGGATGGGTCTTGTCCATCACATCATTCTCCTAATGATGTGATCCCATTATCAAATGACAACTCATGTCTATGGTTAGGAAACCTTAACCATCTTTTGATCAACGAGCTAGTCTAGCAGAGGCTCACTAGGGACACGGTATTTGTTTATGTATCCACACATGTATTTAAGTTTCCGGTCAATACAATTCTAGCATGAATAATAAACCTTTATCATGATTAAGGAAATATAATAATAACCATTTTATTATTGCCTCTAGGGCATATTTCCATCAGTCTCGCACTTGCACTAGAGTCAATAATCTAGTTCACATCGCCATGTGATTAACACCCATAGTTCACATCGCCATGTGACCAACACCCAAAGAGTTTACTAGAGTCAATAATCTAGTTCACATCGCCATGTGATTAACACCCAAAGAATACTAAGGTGTGATCATGTTTTGCTTGTGAGAGAAGTTTAGTCAACGGGTCTGTCACATTCAGATCCGTATGTATTTGGCAAATTTCTATGTCTACAATGCTCTGCATGCTACTCTAGCTAATTGCTCCTGTTGGGAAACGTAGCATGCAATTTCAAAAAAATTCCTACGCTCACGCAAGATCTATCTAGGAGATGCATAGCAACGAGAGGGGAGAGTGTGTCTAAGTACCCTCGTAGACCGAAAGTGGAATCATTTGACAACACGGTTGATGTAGTCGAACTTCTTCTCGTTCCGACCGATCAAGCACCGAACGTACGACACCTCCGAGTTCTGCACACGTTCAGCTCGATGACGTCCCTCGAACTCTTGATCCAGCAAAGTGTCGAGGAAGTAGATGAGTTTCGTCAGCACAATGGCGTGGTGACGGCGATGGTGAAGTGATCCGTGTAGGGCTTCGCCTAAGCACCGCGACAATATGACCGAGGGTGTAATCTGTGGAGGGGCGCGCCGCACACGGCTAACAGTTGAGGCGCCCCCTCCCCATGTACATATAGGTGGGAAGGGGAGGGGAGCAGCCATGGGGCGCCCCAAGTAGGATCCGAATCCTACTTGGGGTTTCCCAAGTGGTGTGCCCCCCCTTCCTTATTTACCGGCGTGGGAAGGAAAGAGGAGGGAGGAGGGAAGGAAGGGGGAGGCCGAATCCCTCCCCTTCCTTCTCTCTTCCCTTCTTTCCTTCTCCTCTGGTGCGGCCCATATGGGGGGCGCAGCAGCCCCTGCTGGCTGCTGCGTTTCCCCTCTTGGCCCATTAGGCCCATATCTTTTGCCGGGGGTGCCCGGAACCCCTTCCGGTGACCCGATATGTACCCGGTACCCTCCGGAACACTTCCGGTGTCCGAATACCATCGTCCTATATATCAATCTTTACCTCTCGACCATTTCGAGACTCCTCGTCATGTCCGTGATCTCATCCGGGACTCCGAACAATATTCGGTCACCAAATCACATAACTCATATAATACTAAATCGTCATTGAATGTTAAGCGTGCGGAGCCTACGGGTTCGAGAACTATGTAGACATGACCGAGACACTTCTCCGGTCAATAACCAATAGCGGAACCTGGATGCTCATATTGGCTCCCACATATTCTACGAAGATCTTTATAGGTCGAACCGTTATGACAACATACGTTATTCCCTTTGTTCATAGGTATGTTACTTGCCCGAGATTCGATCGTCGGTATCTTTATACCTAGTTCAATCTCATTACCGGCAAGTCTCTTTACTCGTTCCATAATACATCATCCTGTGACTAACTCATTAGTCACTTTGCTTGCAAGGCTTCTTATGATGTGCATTACCTAGAGGGCCCAGAGATACCTCTCCGATACTCGGAGTGACAAATCCTAATCTCGATCTATGCCAACCCAACAAACACATTCGGAGATACCTGTAGAACATCTTTATAATCACGCAGTTACGTTGTGATGTTTGATAGCACACAAGGCATTCCTCCGGTATCCGGGAGTTGCATAATCTCATAGTCGAAGGAATATGTATTTGACATGAAGAAAGCAATAGCAATAAAATTGAACGATCAATATGCTATGCTAACGGATGGGTCTTGTCCATCACATCATTCTCCTAATGATGTGATCCTGTTCATCAAATGACAACACATGTCTATGGTTAGGAAACTTAACCATCTTTGATTAACGAGCTAGTCTAGTAGACGCTTACTAGGGACACGGTGTTTTGTCTATATATCCACACATGTATCAAGTTTCCAGTTAATACAATTCTTGCATGAATAATAAACATTTAGCATGATATAAGGAAATAGAAAATAACGACTTTATTATTGCCTCTAGGGCATATTTCCTTTAGTCTCCCACTTGCACTAGAGTTAATAATCTAGTTCACATCGCCATGTGATTTAACACCAATAGTTCATATCTTTATGTGATTAACACCCATAGTTCACATCGCCATGTGACCAACACCCAAAGAGTTTACTAGAGTCAATAATCTAATTCACATCGCTATGTGATTAACACCCAAAGAGTACTAAGGTGTGATCATGTTTTGCTTGTGAGAGAAGTTTAGTCAACGAGTCTGCCACATTCAGATCCGTATGTATTTTGCAAATTTCTATGTCTACAATGCTCTGCATGGAGCTACTCTAGCAAATTGCTCCCACGTTCAATACGTATCTAGATTGAGACTTAGAGTCATCTAGATCAATGTCAAAGCTTGTATCGACGTAACTCTTTATGACGAACTCTTTATCACCTCCATAACCGAGAAACATTTCCTTAGTCCTCTAAGGATAATTTTGACCGCTGTATAGTGATCTACTCCTGGATCACTATTGTACCCCCTTGACAAACTCATGGCAAGGTACACAACATGTTTGGTACAAAGCATGGCATACTTTATAGAACCTATGGCTGAGGCATAGGGAATGACTTTCATTCTCTCTCTATCTTCTGCCGTGGTCGGGCTTTGAGTCTTACTCAACTTCACACCTTATAATATAGGCTAGAACTCCTTCTTTGACTGATCCATTTTGAACTCCTTCAAAATCTTGTCAAGGTATGTACTCATTGAAAATCTTATCAAGCGTCTTGATCTATCTCTATAGATCTTTATGCCCAATATATAAGCAGCTTCACCGAGGTCTTTCATTGAAAAATTCTTATTCAAGTATCCTTTTATGCTATCCAGAAATTCTATATCTTTTCCAATCAACAATATGTCATCCACATATAATATCAGAAATGCTACAGAGCTCCCACTCACTTTCTTGTAAATACAGGCTTCACCATAAGTCTGTATAAAACCATATGCTTTGATCACCTTATCAAAGCATATATTCCAACTCCGAGATGCTTGCACCAGTTCATAGATGGATCGCTGGAGCTTGCACACTTTGTTAGCACCTTTAGGATTGACAAAACCTTTTGGTTGCATCATATACAACTCTTCTTTAAGAAATCTATTAAGGAATGCAGTTTTGACATCCAATTGCCTGATTTCATAAAGTGAGGCAATTACTAACATGATTCGGACAGACTTAAGCATCGCTACGAGTGAGAAAATCTCATCGTAGTCACTCCTTGAACTTTGTCGAAAACCTTTTGCGACAAGTCGAGCTTTGCAGATAGTAACACTATCATCAGCGTCCGTCTTCCTCTTGAAGATCCATTTATTCTCAATGGCTTACCGATCATCGGGCAAGTCCACCAAAGTCCACACTTTGTTCTCATACATGGATCCTATCTCAGATTTCATGGCCTCAAGCCATTTGTCGGAATCTGGGCTCATCATAGCTTCTTCATAGTTTATAGGTTTGCCTTGGTCTAGTAGCATGACTTCCAGTACAGGATTCCCGTACCACTCTGGTGTGGATCGTACTCTGGTTGACCTACGAGGTTCAGTAGTAACTTGATCTGAAGTTTCATGATCATTATCATTAGCTTCCTCTCTAGTTGGTGTAGGCATCATGGGAACGGTTTTCTGTGATGAGCTATTTTCCAATTCGAGAGAAGGTACGATTACCTCATCAAGTTCTACTTTCCTCCCACTCACTTCTTTCGAGAGAAACTCCTTCTCTAGAAAGGTTCCATTCTTGGCAACAAAGATCTTGCCTTCGGATCTATGGTAGAAGGTGTACCCAATTGTTTCCTTAGGGTATCCTATGAAGATGCACTTCTCCGATTTGGGTTCGAGCTTATCAGGCTGAAGCCTTTTGACATAAGTGTCGCAACCCCAAACTTTAAGAAATGACAGCTTAGGTTTCTTGCCAAACCACAGTTCATACGGTGTCGTCTCAACGGATTTAGACGTTGCCCTATTTAACGTGAATGCAGCTGTCTCTAATGCATAACCCCAAAACGATAGTGGTAAATCGGTAAGATACATCATAGATTGCACCATATCTAATAAAGTACGGTTATGACGTTCGGACACACCATTACGCTGTGGTGTTCCAGGTGGCGTGAGTTGTGAAACTATTCCACACTGTTTTAAATGAAGGCCAAACTCGTAACTCAAATATTCACCTCCGCGATCAGATCATAGAAACTTTATTTTCTTGTTACGATGATTCTCCACTTCACTCTGAAATTCCTTGAACTTTTCAAATGTTTCAGACTTGTGTTTCATTAAGTAGATATGCCCATATCTGCTCAAATCATCTATGAAGGTCAGAAAATAACGATACCCACCGCGTGCCTCAATACTCATCGGACCGCATACATTAGTATGTATTATTTCCAATAAGTCATTAGCTCGCTCCATTGTTCCGGAGAATGGAGTTTTAGTCATCTTGCCCATGAGGCATGGTTCAAAAGTATCAAATGTTTCATAATCAAGTGATTCCAAAAGCCCATTTGCATGGAGTTTCTTCATGCGCTTTACACCAATATGACCTAAACGGCAGTGCCACAAGTATGTTGCACTATCATTATTAACTTTGCATCTTTTGGCATCAATATTATGAATATGTGTATTGCTACGATCGAGATTCAATAAATCCTTTACATTGGGTGTATGACCATAGAAGGTTTTTTTCATGTAAACAGAACAACAATTATTCTCTGACTTAAATGAATAACCGTATTGCAATAAACATGATCCAATCATATTCATGCTCAACACAAACACCAAATAACATTTATTTAGATTTAACACTAATCCCGAAGGTAGAGTGATGTGCGATGGTGATCTTATCAACCTTGGAATCACTTCCAACACACATCGTCACCTCGTCATTAACTAGTCTCTGTTCATTTTGCAACTCCTGTTTCAAGTTACTAATCTTAGCAACTGAACCAGTATCAAATACACAGGGACTACTATGAACACTAGTAAAATACACATCAATAACATGTATATCAAATATACCTTTGTTCACTTTGCCGTCCTTCTTATCCGCCAAGTATTTGGGGCAGTTCCGCTTCCAGTAACCATTTCCTTTGCAGTAGAAGCACTCAGTTTTAGGCTTGGGCCCTGCTTTGGGCTTCTTGATGGGAGCGACAACTTGCTTGCCATTCTTCTTGAAGTTCCCTTTCTTTCCCTCGCCCTTTTTCTTGAAACTAGTGGTCTTGTCAACCATAAACACTTGATGCTCTTTCTTGATTTCTACCTTCGCCGATTTCAGTATCGCGATGAGCTCGGGAATCATTTTTGTTATCCCTTGCATATTATAGTTCATCACGAAGTTCTATTCGCTTGGTGATAGTGACTAGAGAACTTTGTCAATCACTGTCTTATCTGGAAGATTAACTCCCACTTGATTAAAGCGATTGTAGTACTCAGACATTCTGAGCACATGCTCACTAGCTGAGCTATTCTCCTCCATCTTCTAGGCAAAGTACTTGTCAGAGGTCACATACCTCTCGACACGGGCATGAGTCTGAAATACCAATTTCAGCTCGTTGAACATCTCATATGCTCCGTGGCATTCAAAACGTTTTTGAAGTCCCGGTTCTAAGCCGTAAAGCATGGCACACTAAACTATCAAGTAGTCATCATATCGAGCTTGCCAAACGTTCATAACGTCTGCATCTGCTCCTGCAATAGGCTATCACCTAGCAGCGCATCAAGGACATAATTCTTCTGTGCAGCAATGAGGATAATCCTCAGATCACGGACCCAGTCCGCATCATTGCTACTATCATCTTTCAACTTAGTTTTCTCTAGGAACATATCAAAATAAAACAGGGGAGCTATACACGAGCTATTGATCTACAACATAGATATGCAAATACTATCAGGACTAAGTTCATGATAAATTAAGTTCAAATAATCAAATTACTTGAGAACTCCCACTTAGATAGACATCCCTCAAGTCATCTAAATGATACGTGATCCAAATCAACTAAACCATGTCCGATCATCACGTGAGATGGAGTAGTCATCAATGGTGAACATCTCTATGTTGATCATATCTACTATATGATTCACGTTCGACCTTTCGGTCTCCAGTGTTCCGAAGCCATATCTGTACATGTTAGGCTCGTCAAGTTTAACCCGAGTATTCCGCATGTGCAAAACTGCCTTGCACCCGTTGTATTTGAACGTAGCGTCTATCACACCCGATCATCACGTGGTGTCTCAACACGACGAACTGTCGCAACGGTGCATACTCAGGGAGAACACTTATACCTTGAAATTTTAGTGAAGGGATCATCTTATAATGCTACCGCCGTACTAAGCAAAATAAGATGCATAAAAGATAAACATCACATGCAATCAAAATATGTGACATGATATGGCCATCATCATCTTGTGCTTTTGATCTCCATCTCCAAAGCATCGTCATGATCTCTATTGTCACCGGCTCGACACCTTGATCTCCATCGTTGCGTCATGGTCATCTCGCCAACTATTGCTTCTACAACTGTCGCTAACGCATAGTGATAAAGTAAAGCAATTACATGGCGTTTGCATTTCATATAATAAAGCAACAACCATAAGGCTCCTGCCAGTTGCCGATAACTTTTACAAAAACATGATCATCTCATACTACAACGTATATCACATCATGTCTTGACCATATCACATCACAACATGCCCTGCAAAAACAAGTTAGACGTCCTCTACTTTGTTGTTGCAAGTTTTACGTGGCTGCTACGGGCTTCTAGCAAGAACAGTTCTTACCTACGCATCAAAACCACAACGGTGATTTATCAAGTTTGCTGTTTTAACCTTCAACAAGGACCGGCCGCAGTCAAATTCGATTCAACTAAAGTAGGAGAAACAAACACCCGCCAGCCACCTTTATGCAAAACTAGTTGCATGTCTGTCGGTGGATCCGGTCTCATGAACGTGGTCATGTAAGGTTGGTCCGGGCCGCTTCATCCAACAATACCACCGAATCAAAATAAGACATTGGTGGTAAGCAGTATGACGATCACCGCCCACAACTCTTTGTGTTCTACTCGTGCATATCATCTACGAATAGACCTGGCTCGGATGCCACTGTTGGGAAACATAGCATGAAATTTCAAAAAAATTCCTACGCTCACGCAAGATCTATCTAGGAGATGCATAGTAACAAGAGGGGAGGGTGTGTCTATGTACCCTCGTAGACTGAAAGCGGAAGCGTTTGACAAAGCGGTTGATGCAGTCGAACTTCTTCTCGTTCCGACCGATCAAGCACCGAACGTACGGCACCTCCGAGTTCTGCACATGTTCAGCTCGATGACGTCCCTCGAACTCTGGATCCAGCAAAGTGTCGAGGAAGTAGTTGAGTTCCGTCAGCACAACGGCGTGGTGACGGTGATGGTGAAGTGATCCGCGCAGGGCTTCGCCTAAGCACCGCGAGAATATGACCGAGGGTGTAATCTGTGGAGGGGGGCTCCACACACGGCTAACAGTTGATGGTGTGTGTTCTAGGCGCCCCCTCCCCTTGTGTATATGGGTGGGACGGGGAGGGGAGCAGCCATGGGGCGCTCCAAGTAGGATCCGAATCCTACTTGGGGTTTCCCAAGTGGTGCGCCCCCCCTTCCTTATTTACCGGAGTGGGAAGGAAAGAGGAGGGAGGAGGGAAGGAAGGGGGAGGCCGAATCCCTCCCCTTCCTTCTCTCTTCCCTTCTTTCCTTCTCCTCTGGTGTGGCCCATATGGGGGGCGTAGCAGCCCCTGCTGGCTGCTGCGTTAATCCTCTTGGCCCATTAGGCTCATGTCTTTTGCCGGGGGTGCCCGGAACCCCTTCCGGTGACCCGATATGTACCTGGTACCCTCCGGAACACTTCCGGTGTCCGAATACCATCGTCCTATATATCAATATTTACCTCTCGACCATTTTGAGACTCCTCGTCATGTCCGTGATCTCATCCGGGACTCTGAACAATATTCGGTCACCAAATCATATAACTCATATAATACTAAATCGTCATCGAACGTTAAGCGTGCGGACCCTACGGGTTCGAGAACTATGTAGACATGACCGAGACACTTCTCCAGTCAATAACCAATAGCGGAACCTGGATGCTCATATTGGCTCCCACATATTCTACAAAGATCTTTATCGGTCGAACCGTTATGACAACATACGTTATTCCTTTTGTTCATAGGTATGTTACTTGCCCGAGATTCGATCGTCGGTATCTTTATACCTAGTTCAATCTCATTATCGGCAAGTCTCTTTACTCGTTCCGCAATACATCATCCTGTGACTAACTCATTAGTCACTTTGCTTGCAAGGCTTTTTATGATGTGCATTACCGAGAGGGCCCAGAGATACCTCTCTGATACTCGGAGTGACAAATCCTAATCTCAATCTATGCCAACCCAACAAACACCTTCAGAGATACCTTTAGAGCATCTTTATAATCACCCAGTTACATTGTGACGTTTGATAGCACACAAGGCATTCCTCCGGTATCCGGGAGTTGCATAATCTCATAGTCGAAGGAATATGTATTTGACATGAAGAAAGCAATAGCAATAAAACTGAACCATCAATATGCTACGCTAACGGATGGGTCTTGTCCATCACATCATTCTCCTAATGATGTGATCCCATTCATCAAATGACAACACATGTCTATGGTTAGGAAACTTAACCATCTTTGATTAACGAGCTAGTCTAGTAGAGGCTTACTAGGGACACGGTGTTTTGTCTATGTATCCACACATGTATCAAGTTTCCGGTTAATACAATTCTAGCATGAATAATAAACATTTATCATGATATAATGAAATATAAAATAACGACTTTATTATTGCCTCTAGGGCATATTTCCTTCAGCTCCCACTTTCAATACGTATCCAGATTGAGACTCAGAGTCATTCGAATCGGTGTCAAAGCTTGCATCGACGTAACCCTTTACGACGAACTCTTTATCACCTCCATAACCGAGAAATATTTCCTTAGTCCTCTTAGGTAACTAAGGATAATTTTGACCGCTGTCCAGTGATCTACACCTAGATCACTATTGTACCCCTTGCCAAACTCATGGCAAGGTACACAATAGGTCTGGTACACAGTATGGCATACTTTATAGAACCTATGGCTGAGGCATAGGGAATGACTTTCATTCTCTCTCTATCTTCTGCCGTGGTCGGGCTTTTGAGTCTTACTCAACTTCACACCTTACAATCTAGGCTAGAACTCCTTCTTTGACTGATCCATTTTGAACTCCTTCAAAATCTTGTCAAGGTATGTACTCATTGAAAATCTTATCAAGCGTCTTGATCTATCTCTATAGATCTTGATGCCTAATATGTAAGCAGCTTCACCAAGGTCTTTCATTGAAAAAATTCTTATTCAAGTATCCTTTTATGCTATCCAGAAATTCTATATCATTTCCAATCAGCAATATGTCATCCACATATAATATCAGAAATGCTACAGAGCTCCCACTCACTTTCTTGCAAATACAGGCTTCACCATAAGTCTGTATAAAACCATATGCTTTGATCACCTCCTGAAAGCGTATATTCCAACTCTAAGATGCTTGCACCAGTCCATAAATGGATCGCTGGAGCTTGCAGACTTTGTTAGCACCTTTAGGATCGACAAAAACTTCCAGTTGCATCATATACAACTCTTCCTCAAGAATCCCGTTAAGGAATGCAAGATTTTTGACATCCATTTGCCAGATTTCATAATCCTAAAATGCGGCAATTGCTAACATGATTCGGACAGACTTAAGCATAGCTACGGGTGAGAAAGTCTCATCATAGTCAACCCCCTTGAACTTGTCAAAAACCTTTTGCAACAAGTCGAGCTATGTAGACAGTGATATTACCGTCAGCGTCCGTCTTCCTCTTAAAGATCCATTTATTCTTTATGGCTTGCCGATCATTGGGCAAATCCACCAAAGTCCACACTTTGTTCTCATACATGGATCCTATCTCAGATTTCATGGCCTCAAGCCATTTTTCAGAATCTGGGCTCATCATAGCTTCTTCATAGTTCGTAGGTTCGTCATGGTCTAATAACATAACTTCTAGGACAGGATTGCCGTACCACTCTGGTGCGAAACGTGTTCTGGTCGACCTACGAGGTTCAGTAGTAACTTGATCTGAAGTTTCATGATCATCATCATTTGCTTCCTTTCTGGTTGGTGTAGGCATCACGGGAATGGCTTTCTCTGATGTACTATATTCCAATTCAAGAGAATGTACAATTACCTCATCAAGTTCTACTTTCCTCCCACTCACTTCTTTCGAGAGAAACTCCTTCTCTAGAAATGACCCATTTTTAGCAACAAAGATTTGTGGTAGAAGGTATACCTGATACGTCTCCAACGTATCTATAATTTTTTATTGTTCCATGTTGTTATATTATCATTCTTGGATGTTTTACAATCATTTTATAGCAACTTTATATCATTTTTTAGGACTAACCTATTGACATAGTGCCTAGTGCCAGTTGTTGTTTTTTGCTTTTTTTTTTACTTCGCAGGAAATCAATACCAAACGGAGTCCAAACGCAGCGAAACTTTTTGGTGATTTTTTCTGGACCAGAATACACAAGTTGGGCCAAGAAAGTACCTGAGGGGGGCTCCGAGGGGAGCACAACCCACCAGGGCGCGCCTGGGGCCCCAGGAGCGTCCAGGTGGGTTGTGCCCACCTCGGCCGCCTCCCGCACCGCCTCTTTGCTCTATAAATACCCCAATATTCCAGAAACCCTAGGGGAGTCGACAAAAATCAATTCCAGTCGCCGCAAGTTCCAGAAACCACAGATCCAATCTAGACACCATCACGGAGGGGTTCATCATCCTCATTGGTGCCTCTCCGATGATGCGTGAGTAGTTCATTGTAGACCTACGGGTCCGTAGTTAGTAGCTAGATGGCTTTCTCTCTCTCTCTTTTGATTCTCAATACAATGGTCTCTTGGAGATCTATTTGATGTAACTCTTTTTGCGGTGTGTTTGTTGGGATCCGATGAACTTTGAGTTTATGATCAGATCTATGTTTTTATCCATCAAAGTTATTTGAGTCTTTTGATATCTTATATGCATGATTACTTATAGCCTCGTATTTCTTCTTCGAATCTTTGGTTTAGTTAGGCCAACTAGATCGATTTTTCTTGCCATGGGAAGAGGTGCTTTGTGATGGGTTCGATCTTACGGTGCTTGATCCCAGTGACAGAAGGGGAACCGACACGTATGTATCGTTGCTATTAAGGGTAACAAGATGGGGTCTATTTCTACATAAATAGATCTTGTCTACATCATGTCATCGTTCTTATTGCATTACTCTGTTTCTCCATGAACTTAATACACTAGATGCATGCTGGATAGCTGTCGATGTGTGGAGTAAGAGTAGTAGATGCTGGCAGGAGTCAGTTTACTAATCTTGGACGTGATGCCTATATAATGATCATTGCCTGGATATCATCATAATTATTTGAATTTGTATCAATTGCCCAACAGTAATTTGTTTACCCACCGTATGCTATTTTTCTCGAGAGAAGCCACTAGTGAAATCTACGGCCCCCGGGTCTATTTTCTCATCATATATTTTCGGATCTATTTTGCTATTTGCATTTTTATTTATTTGCCACTTTTATTTTCAGATCTATATTTCTTAAAACCCAAAAATATTTTGCTTCACTTTATTTTATTCGCGATCTATTTATCCAATCTACTACAATTTATCTCCTGTTAACTTGCCAATTTCTGGCGCCGTTACCCGAAAGGGATTGACAACCCCTTTAACACGTCGGGGTGCAAGTATTTGTTCTTTGTGTGTAGGTGTTTGTTTACGTAGTGTTGCTTGGTTCTCCTACTGGTTCGATAACCTTGGTCTCGTCACTGAGGGAAATACCTACCATTGCTGTGCTGCATCATCCCTTCCTCTTTGGGGGAATACCGACGTAGTTCAAGCCAACATCAAAAGGAATTTCTGGCGCCGTTGCCGGGGAGACATCATCAACATCTACCAGGTTCCTAATCACAAATATCATCTCCTTGCAATTTACATTATTTGTCATTTGCCTCTCGTTTTCATCTCCCCCACTTCACCAAAATTTGTCGTTTTATTCGCCCTCTTTTTAGTTCGCCGTTTTCTCGTCAGATCTCCCATTTGCTTGAACTTGTCACCATGAGTGACTTTGGCATGGCAGAAACAGATGATGGCCTAACTCCTAAAATTGGACGATCCATCAATCTAGATGCTAAAACTTTTGTTTTGGGGCAAGGGAATATTATGGGGAAAGAACATATCCAAGAATTTTTCAATTGTGTCGGAAATTTAACACTTGATGATGCTCCTATACTTAAAAGAACTAAATCGTATGCAGAAGCTATTTCAGCACTAGTTCTGAAGCTTGAGAATAAGTTCATCCATACTCATCCTACCTTGCAAAGATTGTTTTATGAGTTACCTGTTATAAAGAATCCCAAAGCTAAAAAGTTGGCTACCCTTGTTCTTATGAATGAATTTGACTATATAATACGGGAAGCTAGGGAGATCTTTGATTTTTATGGTACGAACCATGAAAAAATGGTAATAGATGAGATCCTTTATAATAGTGATTATATGTTAAGACACTTGCTTGGAAATAATCAAATTTTTGATGAGAATCTTAAAAAGGAAGTCCCTGTTTTAGACATAATCCAACAAGTTTTCAATGATGTTAATCAACAGTATTCTTGGATTGTTGCCGGAAATCAAAAGGGATACGATGATAAGCAACTTGATAGTGCTAAAGTCTTTGTGGATGAGGTGTTTTATGTTGTCTTTGCAAAACCACCTGACAAAAACACTTCCAAGGGAAGTGGAAACAAAGATGACAACAATACTTAGATCTTTGCATTATGCCTAGCTAAGGGCGTAAAACGATAGCGCTTGTTGGGAGGCAACCCAATGAATAAAATTTATTTTCGTTTTTTCTTTCTGTTCTTGAGTGTTTGCACAATTATGCTACTATTATGATTGTGTTTTTTGTGTTTTAATTAGTGTTTGTGCCAAGTAAAGTCTTTAGGATAGCTTTGGTGATAGTTGATTTGATCTTGTTGGAAAACAGAAACTTTTGCGTCTAGTAAAACAATTTTCAAAATTCAAAGAAGCGACGAAAAATTCTGAATGTTTTACACAAGATTGACATACAAATTTCCTCTGTTGTCCTAGTTTTTTAGAATTTTTGGAGTTACATAAATATGAGAGCAATTCTCATCTTTACAGACTATTCTGTTTTTGGCAGATTCTATTTTCTTTGCATTGTGTGCTTATTTTGATGAATCTATGGTTTGTATTGGAGGTTATAAGCCATGGTAAAGTTAGAATACATTAGATATAATGCAATAACAAAATTTGAATGGGTTTTCTACAGTACTTAAAGTAAAGATTGTTTTCTTATACTAACGGATCTCACGAAGGTTTTGTTGAGTTTTGTGTGATTGAAATTTTCAAATTTTGGGTGAGATTACGATGGATGAAGGAATAAGGAGTAAGAAGAGCCTAAGCTTGGGGATGCCCCATGGCACCCCAAGCCATTATCCAAAGAGAAGCAAGCAACTAAGCTTGGGGATGCCCGAGTGGCATCCCCTCTTTCTTCTAACGACCATCGGTATTTTACTTGGAGCTATATTTTTATTCGTCACATATCATGAGTTTTGCTTGGAGCGTCCTGTATGATATGAGTCTTTGCTTGTTTTGATTTTTATTTTTAGTCATGAATCCTTGCTGGACACACCTATTTGAGAGAGCCAAAATTATGCTATGACTTGTTAGAATTGCTCTCTATGCTTCACTTAAATCTTTATGAGCTATGGAATTGCTCTAGTGCTTCACTTATATCTTTTTGAGCACGGTGTGCTTTAGTATTTTTGAAGAAATGCTCTCATGCTTCACTTAGATTTATTTGAGAATTATTAATTTTTTTAGAAATTCTTTCTTGCTTCACTTAAATTATTTTGAGAGAAGAAAATTTTATGCTCATGTTCTTCACTTAGATTTGTTTGACCTATCAAAAGAAACTTATGAAATTAGTCCCAAAGTGATAGATATTCAAGAGGGATATAATAAAAACTTCCATGAGATCATTGGAAAAAATAAACTTGATTCCTTGCAATAGTTCTGCGATATGTTGATATAATATGTGAGTCATATTGATGAGTAATTATGCTTTAGTAGGAATAGTGGTGTTAAGGTTTGTGATTCCCTATGCAAGCACGAAAGTCAATAGTTATGCAATGAAATTACATCCTGCTTGCGGTGCATTATTTGGTGTTAGTTATGCTTAATACTCACTTATGAGATTTTTCGTTTCTTGGTTGGATGCTTCTCAATCTTTTGCTAGCCTTCATTTGCACTAAGTATGATCACTACTTGTGCATCCAAAATCCTTAAACCAGTTTTGCCATATGAGTCCACTATACCTACCTATATGCGGTATTTCCGTGATGTTCGAAGCAAATTTGTATGTGCCATCTCTAATTTCAAAATAAATTTCTCTTTTGTGTGCTCGTACCGCTCATGAAACGGTAGGGGGTGGCTGATATTTTTCCATGCTAGATGTGTTATTCTCAAGATGAGAGTTTATTCACTTGTCATTGCACGAGAGTATGGCAAAGGTATTAGGGATGCCCAGTCCCGAAATGAAAAATGAATTTACTTTATGTTGTCAAATAATAAATTCCTTGGAAAGTGTTGGTATGGACGGCACCCCTGGATTCGGTTAGCCGTGGAATGTGAAAGTATGGTGGAAAAAGGAATAAACTTTTTTTTCTGTTTGGGAACCGCCTATGATATATCTAGAATGGAAAGTATTGGGAACTACTTGATCATTTTCGTTGACAGGAAAAGCATGCCACCCAAAATGTTTTATCTCTACTTTTTTCGCTTTGAGCTCTGGCACCTCTACAAATCCCTACTTCCCTCTGCGAAGGGCCTTTGTTTTACTTTATGCAATTTTTATTTTATTTTGAGTCTCCATCTTCTCTTATAAAGCACCAACTAAGGGGCACTATGATCGTACTTGAGCATTGGGTGTTGCTAATATGCGAGTGTGTTTCATGAATGGATCAATGATTGAGCATAATGGGCTAGGGATAACTTGCTTTAGTATTGATAGTTTGAAAGACATGGTTGCTTGTTGATATGCTTGAGTATTAAAATCTTCATGTCAAAACTAGACTATTGCTTTGATTCATATAAAAGTCCAAATGTCCATGCTACAAAGAAAACAATATGTGATGAACATGTTAGGCAGCATTCCACATCAAAAATTCTGTTTTTATCATTTACCTACTCGAGGACAAGAAGGAATTAAGCTTGGGGATGCTGATACGTCTCCAACGTATCTATAAGTTTTGATTGTTCCATGCTGTTATATTATCATTCTTGGGTGTTTTACAATCATTTTATAGCAACTTTATATCATTTTTTGGGACTAACCTATTGACTTAGTGCCCAATGCCAGTTGCTGTTTTTTGCTTGTTTTTTACTTCGCATGAAATCAATACCAAACGGAGTCCAAACGCAGCAAAACTTTTTGGTGATTTTTTCTGGGCCAGAAGACACAAGTTGGGCCAAGAAAGTACCTGAGGGGGGCTTCGAGAGGAGCACAACCCACCAGGGCGCGCCTAGGCGCCCAGGCGTGCCCACCTCGGCCGCCTCCCGCACCGCCTCTTTGCTCTATAAATACCCCGATATTCCAGAAACCCTAGGGGAGTCGACGAAAATCAATTCCAGCCGCTGCAAGTTCGAGAAACCACAGATCCAATCTAGACACCATCACGGAGGGGTTCATCATCCTCATTGGTGCCTCTCCGATGATGCGTGAGTAGTTCATTGTAGACCTACGGGTCCGTAGTTAGTAGCTAGATGGCTTTCTCTCTCTCTCTCTTTTGATTCTCAATACAATGGTCTCTTGGAGATCTATTTGATGTAACTCTTTTTGCGGTGTGTTTGTTGGGATCCGATGAACTTTGAGTTTATGATCATATCTATGTTTTTATCCATGAAAGTTATTTGAGTCTTTTGATCTCTTATATGCATGATTACTTATAGCCTTGTATTTCTTCTTCGAATCTTTGGTTTAGTTAGGCTAACTAGATCGATTTTTCTTGCCATGGGAAGAGGTGCTTTGTGATGGGTTCGATCTTACGGTGCTTGATCCCAGTGACAGAAGGGGAACCGACATGAATATATCGTTTCTATTATGGGTAACAAGATGGGGTATATTTCTACATAAACAGATCTTGTCTACATCATGCCATCGTTCTTATTGCATTACTCCGTTTCTCCGTGAACTTAATACACTAGATGCATGCTGGATAGCGGTCGATGTGCGGAGTAATAGTAGTAGATGCAGGCAGGAGTCGGTCTACTAATCTTGGACGTGATGCCTATATAATGATCATTGCCTGGATATCGTCATAATTATTTGAAGTTGTATCAATTGCCCAACAGTAATTTGTTTACCCACCGTATGCTATTTTTCTCGAGAGAAGCCACTAGTGAAATCTACGGCCCCCGGGTCTATTTTCTCGTCATATATTTTCAGATCTATTTTGCTATTTGCCTTTTTATTTATTTGCCATTTTTATTTTCAGATCTATATTTCTAAAAACACAAAAATATTTTGCTTCACTTTATTTTATTTTTTGACTGGTGACTGTAGGACAAACCCCCCACAGCAATCAAATTTTATTTATAAATCAAATTTCACTTTATTTTATTCTTGATCTATTTATCCAATCTACTACAATTTATCTCCTGTCAACTTGCCAATTCCTGGCGCCGTTACCCGAAAGGGATTGACAACCCCTTTAACACGTTGGGTTACAAGTATTTGTTCTTTATGTGCAGGTGCTGTTTATGGAGTGTTGCTTGGTTCTCCTACTGGTTCGATAACTTTGGTCTGATCACTGAGGGAAATACCTACCGTTGCTGTGCTGCATCATCCCTTCCTCTTTGGGGAAATACCGACGTAGTTCAAGCCAACATCAATACCCAATAGTTTCTTTTGGGTATCCTATGAAGACGCACTTCTCCGCTTTGGGTTCGAGCTTATCAGGCTGAAGCCTTTTTGACATAAGCGTCGCATCCCCAAACTTTTAAGAAACGACAGCTTAGGTTTCTTGCCAAACCACAGTTCATACGGTGTCATCTCAACGGATTTAGACGGTGCCCTATCTAACGTGAATGCGGCTGTCTCTAATGCATAACCCCAAAATGATAAAGGAAAATTGGTAAGAGACATCATAGAACGCACCATATCTAATAAAGTACGGTTACGACGTTCGGACACACCATTTAACTGTGGTGTTCCAGGTGGCGTGAGTTGTGAAACTAGTCCACATCGTTTTAAATGAAGGCCAAACTCGTAACTCAAATATTCACCTCTATGATCAGATCATAGGAACTTTATTTTTTTGTTACGATGATTCTCCACTTCACTCTGAAATTCTTTGAACTATTCAAATGTTTTAGACTTGTGTTTCATCAAGTAGATATGCCCATACCTACTCAACTCATCTGTGAAGGTCAGAAAATAACGATACTCGCTGCGTGCTTCAACACTCATCGGACCGCATACATTGGTATGCATTATTTCCAATAAGTCATTAGCTCGCTCCATTGTTCCGGAGAATGGAGTTTTAGTCATCTTGTCCATGAGGCATGGTTCGCAAGTATCAAATAATTCATAATCAAGTGACTCCAAAAGTCCATCTGCATGGAGTTTCTTCATGCGCTTTACACCAATATGACCTAGACGACAGTGCCACAAGTATGTTGCACTATCATTATCAACTTTGCATCTTTTGGCATCAATATTATGAATACGTGTATCACTATGATCGATATTCAACAAGAATAGACCATTCATCAAGGGTGCATGACCATAAAAGATGTTACTCATATAAATAGAACAACCATTATTCTCTGACTTAAATGAATAACCGTCTTGCAATAAACAAGATCCAGATATAATGTTCATGCTCAACGCTGGCACCAAGTAACAATTATTGAGGTCTAACACTAATCCCGAGGGTAGATGTAGAGGTAGCGTGCCGACGGAGATCACATCGACCTTGGAACCATTCCCGACGCGCATCGTCTCCTCGTCCTTAGCCAATCTTCGTTTATTCCGTAGCTCCTGTTCCGAGTTACAAATATGAGCAACCGAACCAATATCAAATACCCAGGCGCTACTACGAGCATTAGTAAGGTACACATCAATAACATGTATATCAAATATACCTTTGTGCACTTTGCCATCCTTCTTATCCGCCAAGTATTTGGGGCAGTTCCGCTTCCAGTGACCATTCCCTTTGCAGTAGAAGCACTCGGTTTCAGGCTTGGGTCCAGCTTTGGGCTTCTTCCCGGGAGTGGCAACTTGCTTGCCATGCTTCTTGAAGTTCCCTTTCATTCCCTTGCCCTTTTTCTTGAAACTAGTGGTCTTGTTAACCATCAATACTTGATGTTCTTTCTTGACTTCTACCTCCGCCGATTTCAGCATCACGAAGAGCTTGGGAACCGTTTTCATCATCTCCTGCATATTATAGTTCATCATGAAGCTCTAGTAGCTTGGTGATAGTGACTGGAGAACTCTGTCAATCACTATCTTATTTGGAAGATTAACTCCCACTTGATTCAAGCGATTGTAGTACCCAGAAATTCTGAGCACATGCTCACTGGCTGAGCTATTCTCCTCCATCTTGTAGGCAAAGTACTTGTCAGAGGTCTCATATGTAACACCCCTGTGTAATAAGCACTGTGAGATAATGATAATTATGCCAAGTCATCACCTTATTCTATGCTTGATCATATGGTTAAATACTTCATTTCAAATTTCCTCTCTGAAAATCAACTCCAAATCAAGTGCAAAATAAAGTTGCACAAAAGTTGCTGGAAAAATGTTCATCATCCTGCAAATATTCCAAAACAATTATATGTTAAGGAATACAACATCACCCTTGAGCAAAGATGAGCATTAGCAATTATAACAAGTGCCAATTCAGCATTTTTCAGTGCTATTTTTAATTTGGGAAAATACAAACCAAATCTACTTGATCCCAAAATAATTGTGGCACTGTCTAAATTTGTGTTGGATTTAATGGGCCTAGTCCCATATTTTTCCTACACTATTTGGTTACCCAAATAATTCTCTTTCTCTGTTTATTAATAAAAAAAGGGAAAACAGGAAAACAGAAAAAGAAAAAGGGCCAAGCCACTTACCTGGCGCCGGCCCAGTCCAACTCACTTGCCCCACCTCGCTGTCATCTTCCCCATGGCTGGGCGCGCTCGCACCAGTGAGAGTCTGACACACTGACGGCCACTGATGGGCGAGGGGATAAGAACCTCCCCCTCGGCCTCCCCTCCATCCCTATCCTCTTCTTCTCTCTCCCTGGCCACTCCTCTCCCTCTCCTCGAGCTCGCCCACTCCGCTTCCCTCTGTCCCGAGCGGGCTCGTCGCCGTCACCGCGTCATCTACGTGACCACCGAGCTCCTCGTCGCCTAGGATCCTGTCCAGGAGGACCGCCTTCGTCTGCTGCCTTAGGTAAGGGGATCCGTTCAACTGGAGCCGCGCCACAGCGCCGGCATCGACCCGTCTTCAACCTCGGATCGCCGGAACTGCCCCAACTCAATTCGTCGCCCCTCTGCGCTACTAAGCTCTCGCCGGCCATCGTGTGCCTCTCGGTGAGCGCCTGGCCAGTTCCCCTCTGCTCCCTCTCTCAGGTTTCCGCAGTGGCTTGCACACCGCCGCAATCGATGTCGCCGTTGCTGTAGTTGTTTTCGTGAGCGCCTGAGCACACTAGCATGCTCAGTGAGCTGCTAGGAGCCGAACGCGGGCAGCCGCGCTTCCTCTCATCACCCTTTTGCCCGAGCCCGATCAAAGCCCGATCCCGGCGTCCGCCACGGTGGTCTCCGACGATGTTGTAGCCCTCCTCGTGACCAACCGAGGCCACCGGTGTGCGCGGGATCGAGAGGCCGTTCCAGAGCACTTAACCGCGCCCAAAATGATGCACCACAGCCAAAATCCGGGCTCGCCGGAGTTGTCGCCGTCATGCGGCCTCCCTCGAGAGCTCCAATGGCCAGCGTCCAGCTGGCGTCCGACGTGGCCGGCTGGGCCCCGCCTCTGAGAGACTGACAGCGGGCCCCGAGGGCTCCTTTGGCTGAGTCAGCGCGGGCCACTGTCGCTGACATGTGGGACCCGCGCGGTTTAAATGTTTTAATAAATAAATAAATGTTTAGTTAATTAATTAGTTAACTAAAATGCTAACCACCCACTGACCAGCAGGCCCCACCTGCTAATTAGGTTAATTAGTTTAAACTAATTCTGTGTATTTAGCTCAGTCACTGACTTGTGGGTCCCACTGGACCCACAGGTCAGATTTGACCAGTCAACGGTCACAGTTGACTGCTGATGACAGTGTGATGTCATGTTGACATCATAAACATTTCAGACAATTCTGTTAATTTGAATAATTTAGAAAAAATTTAAATCTTTAGAAATTCATAGAAAATAATCCGTAGCTCGGATGGAAAAAATTATACATGAAAGTTGCTCAAAACGACGAGACGAAGCTGGCCGTGCCGTCTGTTTCTGTGTCGGGACCCTCTACGAAGGTGAACCCGCAACTTCGAGGCCGTATCCGGTAGATGAATAGTGCACATATACCGGTTAATAAATCCAGCTTTAACCCTAAAATAACTAATATGGCTTAGACATGCTTTTAGGCAACCCTGCACTGCATGTTAGTATAGCAAGCTCAGTGTTACCTTGTCTGCCTTGTATTTATATATTTCCTTCCCCTCTTCTCTCTCGATAGAGCCCCGAAGGCCGACACAGCTCCGGAGATCGAGGACCCCTGACGACCTTGCCTTTGCCGCTGAGCAACTAGGCAAGCCCCCCCTTTGATCATCCCGATATCGCCCATTCTATTATATCATGCTTGCATTAGATTTTGCTACTGTAATTGTTTGCTCCTATTCTGTTGCATAGCCTATTTTTGTAACTACTGTTGATACCTGCCTGATATCCAAACTCCTTAGTATAGGCTGGCTAGAGACCCACTGACGGTGTCCTGGACTAGGGGGTACTCACCACATCGCCTCCCGATTAGTTGGATTGGGCCGAGGACCCCCAGGGCCGTTTACTTATGGGCCAGTTCGAACAGCCGAAGTATACACGAGGAAGATTCCACAAGACTTGGTGATCAATACAAGGACTCCTCTCCACCGGCGTATTCGACTAGGACTCTTGTTATCCTAGGCCTCTAGTACATTATATAAGCCGAGGCCGGGCTAGTCGAGAGGGAGGCTAGATTATTATGACATCAATCATCATACCTCTAGGGTTTAGACCACAACATATGATCTCGAGGTAGATCAACTCTGTACTTGATATTCCATCAATATAAACAAGAGCAGGACGTAGGGTTTTACCTCCATCAAGAGGGCCCGAACCTGGGTAAAACATCGTGTCCCCTGTCTCCTGTTACCCATCGATCCATGACACACAGCTTGGGACCCCCTACCCGAGATCTGCCGGTTTTGACACCGACACACACCAATGACCCCACTTGTCCCTACTGCCCCGCTGGATTATCAGAAGACCCGATCAACGGGATCGAAGACCAGGCCCCGGCACCGCACTTCACCCCCTTAGTTGTACGACACTACTGGGTTACTATCGAGTGCCGAGGGTGATACCTTGTCAGCACTTCTGATGCTAACCTTGTAGGTTAGTTCATCGGTTATGGTCATCGAGGGTGATTCCTCCTTCTCCACTCTCGATAACGACACTGTCGTGCAACTCCTCAAGAGTGGACCTCGAGGGTGATTCCTCCTTTGTTCACCTTGATGATAACATCAGGTGGAAATCCATCGAGGGTGATTTCTCAGGGATTCCCCTTGGTGTTAGACACATGGTTACTATGGTTACTATGACTTTACAACTGATACTTGAAAAGGTGGGTCGACCCTGAGGGGTACCCGCGAATGATGGGATGTCGGGTTGACCTGGAGGTTACCCGTGAGACGAATACGAGGCGTGGCCGGGCATTCTTTGCCCTTGCCACAAGTCCTCGAGATGGGGTGACAGGGTCACATCGATCGTGAGTCTCTGCTCGTTACCGCAAGCCCCTAATCCACTAATGATTTGGATATTTGATCCGAGCAGGCCTCTGGCCAGATAGCACTAACCATCACATGGGAACAGTTATGGGTACTCTGCATCGTAGCATCAGCCGAAAGCTCTGTCAGACGTCCAGTTCAGCCTGGCGGCCGGGCTGGGCCGGCACCATCCGGTAGTGGTGGAGCCTGGTTTGCCCTGCACGCAACGACCCGGAGGGCGAGGGGCAATGGCCCAAGACCCCCTTGCGCTTAGGAGGTAGACCGACGGGGACCTCTCTGCTAAGCTGTAGGTAGGGTTGCGGTGCATCGTTTGGCCGAGGCCGGGCATGACCCCGAAAAGTGTGTCCGGCCGGAGTTAAGCGAGCGTGGTGGGTAAGTTGGTGCACCCCTGCAGGGAAAAACTAATCTATCGATAGCCTGTCCTACGGTAATGGACACTCGGAGTTGTATCCCGATCGATACAACTAGAACTTGTGATGATAACTGGGTATGATGGCTCCGGGATCGCTTTCTCGCAGGGAGACGAAGAAGGATCTCTGGGCGAGACTGTTACTTGACACAACCACTACTATTTTATACGGTGTTGATCTACTCTCTTCTGTTGCTGCAAGACCGCTGAAGATGCTAGTCTTCGATAGAACTAGGCCTTCTCTCTATTCTGGCATTTCTGCAGCCCAGTCCACATATACAGCCTCCCTTTGATAATGTTGCATATGTAGTGTAGATCCCTGCTTGCTGAGTAATTCGGAGTACTCACGGTTGCTTTGCTTTCTTTTTCTCCCCATATCAGTTTGTCGTGACCAGATTAC
This sequence comes from Thinopyrum elongatum, assembly GCA_011799875.1. Lineage (NCBI taxonomy): Eukaryota > Viridiplantae > Streptophyta > Magnoliopsida > Poales > Poaceae > Thinopyrum > Thinopyrum elongatum. The sequence goes on from CM022300.1 coordinate 41,892,516, forward strand.
GGAGCCCCTGAGATAGCTGCCCCGCCGACGATCGCTACTACTACTCCCGAGGGTGGATTCTTCTACAAACTAGCCGACGTCCAGGAGTAGGATAGGAGGGTCCCAGGCAGGAGGCCTGCGCCTTTTGATCATAGCTTTTGTTTTGTCCCGCCTTGTTAAAGGCTTATCTCTCTGTCTTATGTCTGTACTTAGATATCTAACGCTTCCGCTGATGCTTGTTTGCCATCAAGTTATGTATTCGAGCCCTCGAGGTCGTAGCTTGTAATATAAAGCTTGTATGACTTTAATTATGTTTTAGAGTTGTGTTGTGATATCTTCAAGTGAGTTCTTGGGCTTGATCGTGTGCATTTACGTGTATGATTAGTGCATGATTAAGCCGGGGGCGTCACAGGTTGGTATCAGAGCCGACTGCCTCTACGAAACCCTCTTTCCAACTCCTTGGCCGAAGTTGAGTCTAGTGGTCCAAAAACTGTTTTACTAACTTGGTTGTGTGGCTTATGGGCCCACGTCGCCAACTGGGTGGTATTAGGATATTTTATTTCTCATCTTTACTTTGGGACTCTGACCTCTCTTCCTTTCGGGTTAAAATTTTACTAACTCCAACTTTAGGTTCTCGTGATCACATCCACCCGGAGTTCTGAAATTATCCCCCTTGCTTCAAGATTGTCGGCCAGGTTCTGCTTATAGGATCCTTTTATCGAGGGCACCCTGTGTTGTCACTTGCAGATTCCTCACTCCAACAGTTTTCTCCGACGTTGATGTAGCCTTTGCTATGTCTCGTTGTGTACTTCCTTACAGCGTGCCTGCGCGCCGCCTAGCTTGTCTAGCTGCGTGCGTTTCCGAACTCCTACCGCCATTTGTATCCAACTCTGTGCATTGTTCTGTATGTCTTTAATGACTACTAATATGCACCTGATGCCTTCTTGTTCATTACTCATGTTACATCGTGAATGACCTCTTACACATGTAGTTTTTCTTGCTAAACTGCCCCTGTTAAATTTGGCAGGATGGCTGACGATCCTCCACCTCCACCCTATATTGCCGCAATGATGCAGCAGTTCGAACTCAACGTCAACAGTTTGAACTCAACCGTCAGTTTATGACCGGGGTATTGGCTCAGTTCCTAACTCAGAATGCTCAGCAACAGTCTGCTCCAATAACTCTGCCAGAATTCATGTGCCTCAACCCGTCTGTTTTCCGCAACTCCACCAATCCTATGGATGCTGATGATTGGCTTCGTGACATCCTGTTTGAAATGGAGTAAGCTAGTGTGGCCCCTGATAGTTACGTCACTTTTGCGACATTCCATTTAAAGGGTCCAGCTGCTCAATGGTGGGAAAGCCATAAGGGTATGTTACCTGCTGAATCTGTACCCACTTGGCAGGAATTTCAGTCAGCCTTTCGTGCACGGTACATTCCTCAAGGTCTGATCGACCAGAAGAAGCAGGAGTTCCGCAAACTCTCACAGGGCACAATGACTGTGGATGAATATCAGAGGAAATTTCTCGAATTATCTCGCTATGCTAAAGATGATGTCGACACTGACGCTCGCAAGCAGGAGAAATTCCATGAAGGACTGCGTTCCGATATACAGCTCGCACTTCTTGTCCTTGATTGTGAGGACTTTGCGACGCTTGTCAGCCAAGCCTACCGAGTTGAAACTGGTCTGGCTAAATACCAGGAGTCGCTCAAGCGCACTCGTGATGTTGGCTCATCCTCGGGTCAGCCTGTTCAGAAACGTCGAGTGTGGATTCTGCACAACGTTCATCACCGACCTGTTCCAACACCAAGGCCATCTTATGTTGCACCTCGTCTACCTCCACCACCAAGACAACTGAATAGTGAAAGTGGACAGCCCAATGCTGATGCTCCTTCCCATAATGATGGTTTATGCCACCATTGTGGACAGCCAGGGCACCGTGCTCTCAATTGTTGCCAGGGTCAGGCGTTGGATTCAACGTGTCGACCTGTTGACCGTAGGAAGGGCCGTCGAAACCATCCTAGCAGAAAACGTAATGCTAGACCACCTGCTATGAATAGTGGTCAAGTCACCCATGTCAAAATGGAAGAAGCTCGAGAGTCCCCTAAAATCGTGATGGGGAACTCTTCCAGTTAATTCAGTGGCAGCTTCTGTTCTCTTTGATTCTGGAGCATCACATTCCTTTGTGTCCCAGCAATTTGCACAATTGCATGAGTTAACCATGAGCTCATTACCCACTCCATTGGAGATTAGTACTCCCCATTCCAGGTGGCAAACCAAGATGGTAAGTCACAACAATCAAGTCAAAATTGAAGGGTTGATGTTCTCTGCTTCCCTTATTGCTCTTGGACCTTCCGACATTGACATCATTCTTGGTATGGATTGGTTGACAACCCATAAAGCTTTGATTGACTGTGCTACTAAGACAGTCCAGCTCACACACCCTTCCGGTCAGAGAATCAACTACTCCGCCCGGATAGACCAGAACGCTGAGAGACAGATTTATGCTCTGAATGCATTGAATGCCTCACCTCTTGAAGGCATCGAGAACGTTCCAGTTGTTCGTGATTTCCCGGATGTCTTTCCGGAAGAACTTCTAGGAATACCCCCTGCTAGAGCTGTCAAGTTCGTCATAGACTTGAAGCCGGGCACTACCCCTATTGCGAAGCGTCCTTATAAGATGCCCCCGCACCACCTTCTCGAGCTTAAGGAAGAAATCGACAAGTCACTTAAGAAGGGTTTCATCCGCCCTAGTTCATCTGCTTGGGGAGCACCTTCCCTCTTTGTCAAGAAGAAGGATGGTACGAATCGGTTGGTTCAAGATTACCGACCTATCAACCAAGCAACAATTCAGAATAAGTATCCGCTTCCCAGAATCAACGATCTGTATGATCAACTTGTTAGTTCCTCAGTAGTCTCTAAGCTTGATTTGAGATTGGGATACCACCAGATCCAAGTTCGTGAAGAGGATATTCCGAAGACAACATTCGTTACTCGCTATGGTTCTTATGAGTACACTGTCATGTCTTTCAGCTTGACTAATGCTCCAGCTACCTTCTCCCGGTTAATGAATTACATCTTCATGGATTACCTCGACAAGTTCATCGTAGTATATCTGGATGATATTCTGGTTTATTCGAAGAATGAAGAAGAACATGCTGAACATCTTCGGCTTGTACTGGAAAAGCTACGTGAACATCAACTGTATGCCAAGTATTCCAAATGCGAGTTATGGTTATCTGAAGTGACATATCTCGGCCATGTGATTTCCAAAGATGGCATTGCCATTAATCCAGAACGAGTTCAGGCTATTCTTGAATGGACTCCACCGAAGAATGTCAAGCAAGTCAGAAGTTTTCTCGGCCTTGCAAGCTATTGCCGTCGCTTCGTCGAGAATTTCTCAAAGATTGCTAAGCCTTTGACGAATCTGCTTCACAAAGGCGTTAAGTTTGAATGGACAGAAAAATGTCAGGAAAGTTTTCAAACACTCAAAGACAAGCTGACATCTGCCCCAGTACTTGCTCCTCTAGATTCTCGCAAAGATTTTGTGATCTATTCTGACGCATCCCGTGAAGGATTAGGCTGTGTCCGAATGCAAGAGCGTAAAGTGATTGCTTATGGCTCTCGACAGTTGCGCCAGCATGAAGAGAATTATCCGATACATGATCTAGAACTAGCTGCTGTCATCTATGCACTGCATTTGTGGCGACATTACCTCCTCGGTAATCGTTGTGACATCTACACGGAAAATAAAAGTCAGAAGTACTTGTTCACTCAGCCATCTCTAAACCTCCGTCAGCAAAGATGGATGTAGACCATTGCGGACTATGATTTGGGTATTTCTTATACCCCTGGCAAGGCTAATGTAATGGCTGATGCATTGAGTCGTAAATCCTATTGCAGTGAACTTGAAGTCTAGCTACAACAACCACTCCTGTATGAAGAGCTTCAAAAGCTAAATATCGAGATAGTTCCTCAAGGATACCTAAAAACCTTGGTTGTTGAACCAGACCTTGAGAAGGCTGTTAAGAGTGCACAAGCTAAAGATGCTGAAGTTGATTTGCTGAAGAAAGATCTTCACCTTGAAAAGTACAGTGATTTCTCGCTGTCTGAAGATGGAACCTTGTACTTCAGAGACCGCATTGTGGTACCTCGCTTCGAGCTAATGACTGACAAGGTCATGAAGGAGGCACATGATACACTGCTGTCTATTCATCCGGGTAGCACCAAGATGTATCGTGATCTCCGTCAAAGGTACTGGTGGTCTAGGATGAAGCAGGATATTGCTCGCTACGTTGCTGAATGTGATGTTTGCCGTCGCGTTAAAGTAGAACATCAGAAGCCTGCTGGAATTCTGCAACCACTTCCTATTCCTTTATGAAAATGAGATAAGGTTCAGATGGATTTCATTACTGGCCTTCCCAAGTCACAGAAGGGTCACGATGCTATTCTTGTCGTCGTTGACCAACTTTCCAAAGTTGCACACTTTCTACCTATCAAAGAGACGATCACTGCTAGTCAGTTAGCAGAGTTGTATATCTCCAGAATTGTTTCACTCCACGGCATTTTGAAGGAGATTAGTTCGGACCATGGCGGTCTTTTCACCTCAAAGTTCTGGGAAAGTTTCCAAGAAGTTATGGGAACTCATATCACCTGGAGTTCAGCATATCACCCCCAGTCCCAAGGCCAAGTCGAACGAGTAAATCAAGTACTTGAAGACATGCTGCGAGTTTGCATTATTTCTTTCGGCAAGAAGTGGGAAGAATCTCTCCCGTATGCCGAGTTATCTTATAACAACAACTATCAAGCCAGCTTGAAAATGGCCCCCTTCGAAGTGCTTTACGGACGTAAGTGTCGAACCCCTCTGAATTGGTCAGAAACTGGGGAACGACCACTCGTGGGGCCGGACATTATTCAACACGCCAAAGAACAAGTCCGTATCATTCGAGAAAATCTCAAGGCGGCTCAGGACTGCTAGAAGAGCAACTATGATCGCAAACGATGGGGTTTGACTTATCAACCTGGTGATCAAGCTTATCTTCATGTCACTCCTATGAAGGGCACTCACCGTTTTGGAATCAAGGGCAAGTTAGCTCCACGCTACATTGGTCCGTTTCGCATTCTTGCCAGGCGTGGTCAGGTGGCATATAAATTAGAGTTGCCACCGCAATTTTCTCATATCCACGACGTCTTCATGTGTCGCAACTTCGTAAATGCTTCAAGGAATCTCCGTACCGCGCAGTGGATCACGAGATGCTTGAATTGCAAGATGACCTATCTTATAAGGACCATCCAATCCGCATTCTCGATGAAGCTGAACATCGAACCCGTCAGAAGATGACCAAGTTCCTGAAAGTGCAGTGGTCTAATCATACTGAAGATGAAGCCACTTGGGAACGCGAGGATCATCTTCGCAAGGAATACCCCGACCTATTTTCTTCTACCTCCTGAATTCTTGGGACGAGAATTTCTTTTAGAGGAGAAGAATTTGTAACACCCCTGTGTAATAAGCACTGTGACATAATGATAATTATGCCAAGTCATCACCTTATTCTATGCTTGATCATATGGTTAAATACTTCATTTCAAATTTCCTCTCTGAAAATCAACTCCAAATCAAGTGCAAAATAAAGTTGCACAAAAGTTGCTGGAAAAATGTTCATCATCCTGCAAATATTCCAAAACAATTATATGTTAAGGAATACAACATCACCCTTGAGCAAAGATGAGCATTAGCAATTATAACATGTGCCAATTCAGCATTTTTCAGTGCTATTTTTAATTTGGGAAAATACAAACCAAATCTACTTGATCCCAAAATAATTGTGGCACTGTCTAAATTTGTGTTGGATTTAATGGGCCTAGTCCCATATTTTTCCTACACTATCTGCTTAACCAAATAATTCTCTCTCTCTCTCTGTTTATTAATAAAAAAAGGGAAAACAGAAAAAGGAAAAGGGCCAAGCCACTTACCTGGCGCCGGCCCAGCCCAACTCACCTGCCCCACCTCGCTGTCGTCTTCCCCATGGCTGGGCACACTCGCACCGGTGAGCGTCCGACACGCCGACGGCCACCGACGGGCGAGGGGATAAGAACCTCCCCCTCGGCCTCCCCTCCATCCCTATCCTCTTCTTCTCTCTCCCTGGCCACTCCTCTCCCTCTCCTCGAGCTTGCCCACTCCGCTTCCCTCTGTCCCGAGCGGGCTCATCGCCGTCACCGCATCGTCTACGTGACCACCGAACTCCTCGTCGCCTAGGATCCTGTCGAGGAGGACCGCCTTCGTCTGCTGCCTCGGGTGAGGGGATCCGTTCGACTGGAGCCGCGCCACAGCGCCGGCATCGACCCGTCTTCAACCTCGGATCGCCGGAACTGCCCCGACTCGATTCGTCGCCCCTCTGCGCTACTAAGCTCTCGCCGGCCATCGTGTGCCTCTCGGTGAGCGCCTGGCCAGTTCCCCTCTGCTCCCTCTCTCTGGTTTCCGCCGTGGCTTGCACGTCGAGTTTGCCCGAGCTGAGCTCCGCCGCAATCGATGTCGCTGCCGTTGTAGTTGTTTTCATGAGCGCCTGAGCACACTAGCATGCTCTGTGAGCTGCTAAGAGTCGAACGCGGGTAGACGCGCTTCCTCTCGTCACCCTTTAACCCGAGCCCGATCAAAGCCCGATCCCGGCGTCCGCCACGGCAGTCACCGACGACGCTATAGCCCTCCCCGTGATCAACCGAGGCCATTGGTGTGCGCGGGATCGAGAGGCCGTTCCAGAGCACTTAACCGCGCCCAAAATGATGCACCACAGCCAAAATCTGGGCTCGCCGGAGTTGTCGCCGTCGTGCGGCCTCGCCGGAGAGCTCCGGTGGCCGGCGTCCAGCTGGCGTCCAACGTGGCCGGCTAGGCCCCACCTCTGAGAGACTGACAGCGGGCCCCAAGGGCTCCTTTGGCTGAGTCAGCGCGAGCCACTGTCACTGACATGTGGGACCCATGCAGTTTAAATGTTTTAATAAATAAATAAATGTTTAGTTAATTAATTAGTTAACTAAAATGCTAACCACCCACTGACCAGCAGGCCCCACCTACTAATTAGGTTAATTAGTTTAAACTAATTCTATGTATTTAGCTCAGTCACTGACTTGTGGGTCCCACTGGACCCACAGGTCAGATTTGACCAGTCAACGGTCATAGTTGACTGCTGATGACAGTGTGATGTCATGCTGATGTCATAAACATTTCAGACAATTCTGTTAATTTGAATAATTCAGAAAATGTTTAAATCTTTAGAAATTCGTAGAAAATAATCCGTAGCTCGGATGAAAAAACTTTATACATGAAAGTTGCTCAGACCGACGAGACGAAGCTAACTGTGCCGTCTGTTTCCGTGTTGGGACCCTCTACGAAGTTGAACCCGCAACTTCGAGGCCGTATCCGGTAGATGAATAGTGCAGATATATCGGTTAATAAATCCAGCTTTAACCCTAAAATAACTAATATGGCTTAGACATGCTTTTAGGCAACCCTGCACTGCACGTTAGTATAGCAAGCTCAGTGTTACCTTGTCTGCCTTGTTTTTATCTGTTTCCTCCCCCTCTTCTCTCTCGATAGAGCCCCGGAGGCCGACGCAGCTCCGGAGATCGAGGACCCCTGACGACCTTGCCTTTGCCGCCGAGCAACCAGGCAAGCCCCCCCCTTTGATCATCCCGATATCGCCCATTCTATTATCCCATGCTTGCATTAGATTTTGCTACTGTAATTGTTTGCTCCTACTCTGTTGCATAGCCTGTTTTTGTAACTACTATTGATACCTACCTGATATCCAAACTGCTTAGTATAGGCTGGCTAGAGACCCACCAGTGACCCCACTTGTCCCTACTACCAAGCTGGATTATCAGAAGACCCGATCAACGGGATCGAAGACCAGGCCCCGGCGCCGCACTTCACCCCCTTAGTTGTATGACACTACTGGGTTACTATCGAGTGCCGAGGGTGATACCTTGTCAGCACTTCTGATGCTAACCTTGTAGGTTAGTTCATCGGTTATGGTCATCGAGGGTCATTCCTCCTTCACCACTCCCGATAACGACACTGTCATGCAACTCCTCAAGAGTGGACCTCGATGGTGATTCCTCCTTCGTTCACCTTGACGATAACATCAGGTAGAAATCCATCGAGGCTGATTCCTCAGGGATTCCCCTTGGTGTTAGACACACGGTTACTATGACTTTACAACTAATACTTGAAAAGGCGGGTCGACCCTGAGGGGTACCCGTGAATGATGGGATGTCGGGTTAACCTGGAGGTTACCCGTGAGACGAATACGAGGCGTGGCCGGGCATTCTTAGCCCTTGCCACAAGTCCTCGAGACGGGGCAACGCGGTCACATCGATCGTGAGTCTCTGCTCGTTACCGCAAGCCCCTAATCCACTAATGATTTGGATATTTGATCCGAGCAGGCCTCTGGCCTGATAGCACTAACCATCACGTGGGAACAGTTATGGGCACTCTGCATCGTAGCATCAGCCGAAAGCTCCGTCAGACGTCTAGTTCAGCCTGGCAGTCGGGCTGGGCTGGCACCATCCGGTAGTGGTGGAGCCTAGTTCGCCCTGCACGCAACAACCCGGAGGGCGAGGGGCGATGGCCCAAGACCCCCTTGTGCTTAGGAGGTAGACTGACAGGGACCTCTCTGCTGAGCTGTAGGTAGGGTTGCGGTGCATCGTTTGGCCGAGGCCGGGCATGACCCCGAAAAGTGTGTCCGGCCGGAGTTAAGTGAGCATGGTGGGTAAGTTGGTGCACCCCTGCAGGGAAGAACTAATCTATCGATAGCATGTCCTACGGTAATGGACACTCGGAGTTGTATCCCGATCGATACAACTAGAACTTGAGATGATAACTGGGTATGATGGCTCCGGGATCACTTTCTCGCATGGAGATGAGGAAGGATCTCTGGGCGAGACTGTTACTTGACACAACCACTACTATTTTATACGGTGTTGATCTACTCTCTTCTGTTGCTGCAAGACCACTGAAGATGCTAGTCTTCGATAGAACTAGGCCTTCTCTCTATTCTGGCATTTCTGCAGCCCAGTCCACATATACAGCCTCCCTTTGATAATGTTGCATATGTAGTGTAGATCCCTGCTTGCTGAGTAATTCGGAGTACTCACGGTTGCTTTGCTTTCTTTTTCTCCCCATATCAGTTTGTCATGACCAGATGACGGAGCCCCTGAGACAGCTGCCCCGCTGACGATCGCTACTACTACTCCCGAGGGTGGATTCTTCTACAAGCTGGCCGACATCCAGGAGTAAGATAGGAGGGTCCCAGGCAGGAGGCCTGCGCCTTTCGATCGTAGCTTTTGTTTTGTCCCGCCTTGTTAAAGGCTTATCTCTCTATCTTATGTCTGTACTTAGATATCTAACGCTTCCGCTGATGCTTGTTTGCCATCAAGTTATGTATTCGAGCCCTCGAGGTCGTAGCTTGTAATATAAAGCTTGTATGACTTTAATTATGTTTTAGAGTTGTGTTGTGATATCTTCAAGTGAGTCCTTGGGCTTGATCGTGTGCATTTGCTTGTATGATTAGTGCACGATTAAGCCGGGGGCGTCACATCATACCTCTCAACACGAGCATGAGCCTGAAATACCAATTTCAGCTCTTGGAACATCTCATATGTTTCATCGCGTTCAAAACGTCTTTGGAGCCCTGATTCTAAGCCGTAAAGCATGGCGCACTAAACTATCAAGTAGTCATCAGATCGAGCTTGTTAAATGTTTATAATGTCTGCATCAGCTCCTGCAGCAGGTCTGTCACCTAGCGGTGCATCAAGGGCATAATTCTTCTGTGCAGCAATGAGGATAATCCTCAGATCACGGACCTAGTCCGCATTATTGCTACCATCATCTTTCAACTTAGTTTTCTCTAGGAACGTATCAAAAAATGTGGAAGCTACTCATACGTCTCCATCGTATCTATAATTTTTTATTGTTTCATGCCAATATTCTACAACTTTCATACACTTTTGGCAACTTTTTATATTATTTTTGGGACTAACATATTGATCCAGTGCCTAGTGCCAGTTCATGTTTGTTGCATGTTTTTTATTTCGCAGAATATCCATACCAAACGAAGTCCAAACGCGATAAAAACTTACGGAGATTTTTTTGGAATATATGTGATTTTTGGGAATTGGAATCAACGCGAGACGATGCCCGAGGCGGCGGCAAGGGTGGAGGGCGCGCCCCAGGGGGTAGGGCGTGCCTGGGACCCATGTGGCCACCCCGTAAGACGGTTAGTGCCCTTCTTACGCCGCAAGAAAGATAATATCTGGATAAAAACCGTGTTAAAATTTTAGCCCAATCGGAGTTACGGATCTTCGGGAATTTTAGAAACGGTGAAAGGCCAGAATCTAGGAGCGCAGAAACAGAAGGAAACAGAGAGAGAGATCCAATCTCGGAGGGGCTCCCGCCCCTCCGCCGCCATGGAGGCTAAGGAACAGAGGGGAAACCCTCCTCCCATCTAGGGGGGAGGTCAAGGAAGAACAAGATGGAGGGGGGCTCTCTCCCCCTCTCTCCCGGTGGCGCCGGAACGCCGCCGGGGCCATCATCGTGACGGTGATCTACACCAACAACTTTGCCGCCGTCATCACCAACTCTCTCCCCCTCTATGCAACGGTGTACACCTCTTCTCCCCGCTGTAATCTCTACTTAAACATGATGCTCAACGCTATATATTATTTCCCAATGATGTATGGCTATCCTATGATGTTTGAGTAGATCTGTTTTGTCCTATGGGTTGATTGATGATCATGATTGGTTTGAGTTGCATGTTTTATTATTAGTGCTGTCCTATGGTGCTCTCTGTGTCACGCAAGTGTGAGGGGTCCCCGCTGTAGGGTTTGCAATATGTTCATGATTTGCTTATGGTGGGTGGCGTGAGTGATAGAAACACAGACCCGAGTAAGTAGATTGTTTGCGTATGGGAGTAAAGAGGACTTGATACCTTATAATGCTATGGTTGGGTTTTACCTTAATGATCTTTAGTAGTTACGGATGTTTGCTAGAGTTCCAATCATAAGTGCATATGATCCAAGTAGAGAAAGTATGTTAGCTTATGCCTCTCCCTCATATAAAATTGCAATAATGATTACCGGTCTAGTTATCGATTGCCTAGGGACAAATAACTTTCTTGTGACAAAAAACTCTCTACTAAAACTAACTTAGTTATTTCTTTATCTAAACAGCCCCTAGATTTTATTTACGTGCTCTTTATTATCTTGCAAACCTATCCTATCACACCTACAAAGTACTTCTAGTTTCATACTTGTTCTAGGTAAAGTGAACGTTAAGCGTGCGTAGAGTTGTATCGGTGGTCGATAGAACTTGAGGGAATATTTGTTCTACCTTTAGCTCCTCGTTGGGTTCGACACTCTTACTTATCGAGAAAGGCTACAATTGATCCCCTATACTTGTGGGTTATCTAGACCTTTTTTCTGTCGCCGTTGCCGGGGAGCAATAGCGTGGGGTGAATATTCTCATGTGTGCTTGTTTGCTTTATCACTAAGTAGATTTTATTTGTTGTTCTAAGTTGTTCTCTATCTTTAGTTATGGATATGAAACACGAAATACCAAAAAATTAGGTTTACTTTCTACTCATGGAGATGGGGAACCTCCTAAAACCCTCGATGCTCATTATGTGAAGGATATTATGCACTACTTTAATAATCCTGAGAAAACCCCATTCAATTATATAATGGGAGACACGTTGGATCAACGTGAATACTTTAGGGATTATCACTTGACTCAAAAAGGGAAACTGTTATGGGATCAAATTGATATGTTGCATTGGTATGCTTGGAATTTATGCCAGAGATATGATTTTACTTGTTGCTCTAGGATGAAGGCTCCACACCTTCCCTTTTCATGCAAATTTAATGATAATGAAACCTTAGCTTCTTATGCTAGTGGTAGATATGCTTACTATGATGTGGAACGAATAGAAGAATTTGTTACTTTTAAGGGTGCTTATGAAATTGAATCTTTGTTTGAAAAGTGTGAAAATTATGATGATGCTGTTTACAGACCTGAAAATTATGCTATACTTAATTATTGCTATGAGAATTATGAATACAATGCCGATATTTATGCATTTATTGAGAAAGTCTCCGCTGTCCAAGAAGAGACTAATATTTTGCAGGAAACTATGGAAGAAGAAATTGCTGACACTGTGAGTTCATTAGATGAAAAAGATGACGAGGAGAGCAAAGAACAAAAGGAGGAAGAGCGGATTGATCACCCTTACCCATCTTCTAATGAGAGTAACTCTTCAACTCATACATTGTTTAATTTTCCTTCGTGCTTACCGAAGGATGAATGCTATGATGATTGCTATGATCCCTTGGATTCGTTTGAAATATCCCTTTTTGATGAACTTGATGCTTGCTATGCTTGTGGCCATGATGCCAATATGAATTATGCTTATGGAGATGAACTTGCTATAGTTCCTTATGTCAAGAATGAAATTGTTGCTATTGCACCCACGCATGATAGTCCTATTATCTTTTTGAATTCTCCCAACTACACTATATCGGAGAAGTTTGCGTTTAATAAGGATTATATTGATGGGTTGCGTTCTACTATTGCACATGATGATTTTGATAGATATAATATGCATGTGCTTGCTGCTCCTACTTGCAATTATTATGATAGAGGAACTACATCTCCGCCTCTCTATGTTTCCAATATGATAAAATTGCAAGAAACTGTTTATACTATGCATTGGCCTTTACTTGATGTGCATGAATTGTTCTTTTATGACATGCCGATGTATATGAAGAGAGTTAGACTTCGTCGTTACTTGATATATGTTACTTTGTGCTCACTACTAAATCACAAATCATTGTTAATTAAAATTGGCTTTGATATACCTTGGGATCCGGGTGGATCCATTACTTGAGCACTATATGCCTAGCTTAATGGCTTTAAAGAAAGCACTGCCAGGAAGACAACCCAGAAGTTTTAGAGAGTCATTTGTTTCTGTTGTGTGCTTTTATAAAGTTTAAAATAAAAAAATATAGTGGGGAACCTAAAACTTTTCAAAAAGAAAAGTGAAAGTAAGAAGGACGAGCACCGTTGAAGTGGGGGAGCTCCTTGAACTCTGTTCATGCCCATGGAAACTTTGCAAATCTTGAATTACAGAAACTTTTCAACAAAAATAATTATCCCCTTGTACAAATCCATTGTATTATAAAAATAATGTGCCAAGATTTGCCTTTAGGATGATTAGATTGCTTGTTTGGTATGTGCAGTGGAAAAACAGAAACTTTGGCTGTAGGGCGTGAATTTACATTTTTACTGGAATGTCAAAAGCTTCTGAAACTTTTTGCACAGTACTTATATACAATTTTTTTATATTTTCCTAATATTTCAGAATTTTTAGAGTTACATAAGTATGGTGAATGTTCAGATTACTACAGACTGTCCTGTTTTTGACAGATTCTGTTTTTGATGCATTGTTTTGCTCGTTTTGATGACACTATCGATTTTATCGGTGGTATAAGCCATGGAGAAGTTATAATACAGTAGCTACAATGCAAAAATAAAATATGAATAGGTTTACAACAGTACTTAAAGTGGTAATTTGCTTTATTATACTAACGGATCTCACGAGGGTTTTGTTAAGTTTTGTGTGATTGAAGTTTTCAAGTTTTGGGTGAGATCACGATGGATGAAGGAATAAGGAGTGGAAAGAGCCTAAGCTTGTGGATGCCCGAGGCACCCCAAGGTAATATTCAAGGACTCCCAAGCAACTAAGCTTGGGGATGCCCCGGAAGGCATCCCCTCTTTCTTCTAACGATCATCGGTAATTTTACTTGGAGCTATATTTTTATTCGTCACATGATATGCGTAAATCTTGGAGCGTCGTGTGCTTTTTATTTTTCTTTTAATAATGCACCATGCTGGTATGAGATATTCCTTGGTTGATTTATAGAATGCTTCATGCACTTCACTTATATCTTTTGAGTATGGCTTATAGAATGCTTCATGTGCTTCGCTTATATCTTTTGAAAGTTGGATTGCCTGTTTCTCTATGCATAGAAAACCGCCATTTGTAGAATGCTCTTTTGCTTCACTTATATTTGTTAGAGTGTGGGAATATCTTTTGTAGAAAGAATTAAACTCTCATGCTTCACTTATATCTATTTAGAGAGTTAACAGGAATTGGTCATTCACATGGTTAGTCATAAAATCCTACATAAAACTTGTGGATCACTGAATATGATATGTTTGATTCCTTGCAATAATTTTGCGATATAAAGATGGTGATATTAGAGTCATGCTAGTGAGTAATTGTGGATTGGTAGAAATACTTGTGTTAAGGTTTGTGATTCCCGAAGCATGCACGTATGGTGAACCGTTATGTGATGAAGTCGGAGCATGATTTATTTTTTGATTGTCTTCCTGATGAGTGGCGGTCGGGGACGAGCGATGGTCTTTTCCTACCAATCTATCCCCCTAGGAGCTTGCGTGTAGTACTTTGTTTCGATAGCTAATAGATTTTTGCAATAAGTATGTGAGTTCTATATGACTAATGTTGAGTCCATGTATCATACGCACTCCCACCCTTCCACCATTGCTACCCTCTTCGGTACCGTGCATTACCCTTTCTCACCTTGAGAGTCGGTGCAAACTTTGCTGGTGCATCCAAACCCCGTGATATGATATGCTCTATCACACATACGCCTCCTTATATCTTCCTCAAAACAGCCACCATACCTACCTATCATGGCATTTCCATAGCCATTCCGAGATATATTGCCATGCAACTTCCATCATCATCATATACATGACTTGAGCATTCATTGTCATATTGCTTTGCATGATCGTAAGATAGCTAGCATGATATTTTCATGGCTTGTCTGTTTTTTGATATCTTTGCTACGCTAGATCATTGCACATCCTGGTACACCGCCAGAGGCATTCATATAGAGTCATATTTTGTTCTAGTATCGAGTTGTAATGTTGAGTTGTAAGTAAATAAAAGTGTGATGATCATCATTATGAGAGCATTGTCCCAGTGAGGAAAGGATGATGGAAGCTATGATTCCCTCACAAGTTGGGATGAGTCTCCAGACTTTATGAAAAATAAAAGAGGCCAAAGAAGCCCAAATAAAAAAGAGAGGCCAAAGAAGCCCACCAAAAAGAAAAAAAAAAGAAAAAAAAATGAGAGAAAAGAGAGAAGGGACAATGTTACTATCCTTTTTCCACACTTGTGCTTCAGAGTAGCACCATGTTCTTCATATAGAGAGTCTCTTGAGTTATCACTTTCATATACTAGTGGGAATTTTCATTATAGAACTTGGCTTGTATATTCCGATGATGGGCTTCCTCAAATGCCCGAGGTCTTCATGAGCAAGCAAGTTGGATGCACACCCACTTCATTTTCAGTTTGAGCTTTCATACACTTATAGCTCTAGTGCATCCGTTGCATGGCAATCCCTACTCACTTGCATCATTATCAATTGATGGGCATCTCCATAGCCCATTAATTTCCCTAGTTGATGTGAGACTTTCTCCTTTTTTGTCTTCTCCACACAACCTCCACCATCATATTCTATTCCACCTATAGTGCTATATCCATGGCTCACGCTCATGTATTGCGTGAAAGTTGAAAAAGCTTGAGAACATTAAAAGTATGAAACAATTGCTTGGCTTGTCATCGGTGTTGTGCATGATGAAATACTTTGTGTGGTGAAGATGGAGCATAGCCAGACTATATGATTTTGTGGGGATAACTTTCTTTGGCCATGTTATTTTGAGAAGACATGATTGCTTTATTAGTATGCTTGAAGTATTATTGTCTTAATGTCAAATGATAGACTATTGCTTTGAATCACTTGTGTCTTAATATTCATGCCATGATTAGATTATATGATCAAGATTATGCTAGGTAGCATTCCACATCAAAAATTATCTTTTTTATCATTTACCTACTCGAGGACGAGCAGGAATTAAGCTTGGGGATACTGATACGTCTCCGTCGTATCTATAATTTTTGATTGTTTCATGCCAATATTCTACAACTTTCATACACTTTTGGCAACTTTTTATATTATTTTTGGGACTAACATATTGATCCAGTGCCCAGTCCCAGTTCCCATTAGTTGCATGTTTTTTGTTTCATAGAATATCCATACCAAACAAAGTCTAAACACGAAAAAAACTTACAGAGATTTTTTCGGAATATATGTGATTTTTGGGAATTGGAATCAACGCGAGACGATGCCCGAGGCGGTGGCAAGGGTGGAGGGCGCACCTGGGACCCTTGTGGCCACCCTGTAAGGCACTTGGTTCCCTTCTTTCGCCGCAAGAAAGCTAATATCCGGATAAAAATCGTGTTAAAATTTCAGCCCAATCGGAGTTACGGATCTCCAGGAATTTAAGAAACGGTGAAAGGCCAGAATCTAGGAGCGCAGAAACAGAAGGAAACAGAGAGAGAGATCCAATCTCGGAGGGTCTCCCGCCCCTCCGCCGCCATGGAGGCCAAGGACCAGAGGGGAAACCCTCCTCCCATCTAGGGGGGAGGTCAAGGAAGAAGAAGAAGGAGGGGGCTCTCTCCCCCTTTCTCCCGGTGGCGCTGGAACGCCGCCGGGGCCATCATCGTGACGGTGATCTACACCAACAACTTTGCCGCCGTCATCACCAACTCTCTCCCCCTCTATGCAGCGGTGTAACACCTCTTCTCCCCGCTGTAATCTCTACTTAAACATGGTGCTCAATGCTATATATTATTTCCCAATGATGTATGGCTATCCTATGATGTTTGAGTAGATCCGTTTTGTCCTATGGGTTGATTGATGATCATGATTGGTTTGAGTTGCATGTTTTATTATTGGTGCTGTCCTATGGTGCTCTCCGTGTCATGCAAGCGTGAGGGATCCCCGCTGTAGGGTTTGCAATATGTTCATGATTTGCTTATGGTGGGTGGCGTGAGTGATAGAAACACAGACCCGAGTAAGTAGGTTATTTGCGTATGGGAGTAAAGAGAACTTGATACCTTATAATGCTATGGTTGGGTTTTACCTTAATGATCTTTAGTAGTTAAGGATGTTTGCTAGAGTTCCAATCATAAGTGCATATGATCCAAGTAGAGAAAGTATGTTAGCTTATGCCTCTCCCTCATATAAAATTGCAATAATGATTACCGGTCTAGTTATCGATTGCCTAGGGACAAATAACTTTCTTGTGACAAAAAGCTCTCTACTAAAACTAACTTAGTTATTTATTTATCTAAACAGCCCATAGATTTTATTTACGTGCTCTTTATTATCTTGCAAACCTATCCTATCACACCTACAAAGTACTTCTAGTTTCATACTTGTTCTAGGTAAAGTGAACGTTAAGCGTGCGTAGAGTTGTATCGGTGGTCGATAGAACTTGAGGGAATATTTGTTCTACCTTTAGCTCCTCGTTGGGTTTGACACTCTTACTTATCGAGAAAGGCTACAATTGATCCCCTATACTTGTGGGTTATCAGCTACATCGCGAGCTATTGAACTACAACATAATTTGCAAAGACATTTTGACTATGTTCATGATAAATCTTAGTTCAATTAATCAAATTACTAATGAACTCCCACTTAAATCAACGTCCCTCAAGTTGTCTAAGTGATACATGACCCAAATCAACTAAACCATGTCCGGTCATCACGTGAGATGGAGTAGTCTTCAATGGTGAACATCTTTATGTTTATCAAATCTACTATATGACTCATGTTCGACCTTTTGGTTTCTAGTGTTCCGAGACCATGTCTGTACGTGCTAGGCTTGTCAAGTATAACCCAAGTATTCTACTTGTGCAAAACTGGCTTACACCCGTTGTCTGTGAATGTAGAGTCTATCACACCCGATCATCACGTGGTGCTTTGAAACGACGAACTTTGGCAACGATGCATACTCGGGGAGAACACTTTTATCTTGAAATTTAGTGAAGGGATCATCTTATAATGCTACCGCCGTTCTAAGCAAAATAAGATGCATAATGGATAAACATCACATGCAATCAAAATATGTGGCATGATATGGCCATCATCATCTTGTGCTTTTGATCTCCATCTCCAAAGCATCGTCATGATCTCCATCGTCACCGGCTCGACACCTTGATATCCATCGTTGCGTCGGGGTCGTCTCGCCAACTATTGCTTCTACAACTATTGCTAACGCATAGCGATAAAGTAAACCAATTACATGGCGATTGCATTTCATACAATAATCAAGAGACAACCCTAAGGCTCCTGCCGGTTGTCGATATTACAAAACATGATCATCTCATACAACAACGTATATCACATCACGTATTGACCATATCACATCGCAACATGCACTGCAAAAACAAGTTAGACGTCCTCTACTTATTGTTGCAAGTTTTACGTGGCTGCTACGGGCTTCTAGCAAGAACCGTTCTTACCTACGGCAAAAACCACAATGGTGATTATCAAGTTTGCTGTTTTAACCTTCTTCAAGGACCGGCCGTAGTCAAATTCGATTCAACTAAAGTAGCAGAAATAGACACCCACCAGCCACCTTTATGCAAAACTAGTTGCATGTTAGTCGGTGGAACCAGTCTCATGTACGTGGACATGTAAGGTTGGTCCGGGCCGTTTCATCCCACAATACCACAGAATCAAAATAAGACAACTGTGGTCAGCTGTATGACTATCACCGCCCACAACTCTTTGTGTTCTACTCGTGCATATCATCTACGCATAGACCTGGCTCATGATGCCACTGTTGGGAAACGTTGCATGGAAAACAAAAAAATTCTACGCACAGGCAAGATCCAACCGATCTAGTACCGAACGTACTGCACCTCTGTGTTCAGCACACGTTCAGCTTGGTAACGTCCTCGCCTTCTTGATCCAGCAAGACGGCAAAGTAGTAGATGAGTTCCGGCAGCACGATGGCGTGGTGATGGTGATGGTGATGCTATCTCCGCAGGGCTTCGCATAAGCACTACGAAAATATGACCGAGGGACGAAACTGTGGAGAGGGGCGCCGCACACGGCTAAGAGATTGTCGTCGTTATGTGTGGTGCCCCCCTCCCACATATATATAGGTGGGGGGAGAGGGGAGAGGCCAGGAGGTGCCCCAAGTATGGCCCAATCCTACTTGGGGTCCTTCCCTAGCCGCGCCCCCTTACCATATTTGCCGGAGGGGGAAGGAAAGGGGGGAGAGGAAAGGAAGGGGGAGGCCGACTCCCCCCCCCCCCTTCCTTCACTCCCCAAGGGCTGCGGCCTAGGAGGGGCGCGCCAGCCCCTTGTGGGCTGGTGTGTTCCCCCCTTTGGCCCATATGGCCCATTAACCTCCCGGGGGTGTCCGGAACCCCTTCTGGTGACCCGATTTCTACCCGGTACATCCCGAAACTCTTCCGGTGTCCAAATATCATCGTCCTATATATCAATATTTTCCTCTGGACCATTTCGGAGCTCCTCGTCATGTCTGTGATCTCATCCGGGACTCCGAACAACATTCGGTCACCAAATCATATAACTCATATAACACTATATCGTCAACGAATGTTAAGCGTGTGGACCCTACGGGAACTATGTAGACATGACCGAGACACCTCTCCGGTCAATAACCAATAGCGGAACCTGGATCCTCATATTGGCTCCTACATATTCTACGAAGATCTTTATCGGTCGAACCTTATGACAACATACGTAATTCCCTTTGTCCATCGGTATGTTACTTGCCCGGGATTCGATCATCGGTATCTTCATACCTAGTTCAATATCGTTACCGGCAAGTCTCTTTACTCGTTCCGTAATACATCATCTCGCAACTAACTCCTTAGTCATTTTGCTTGGAAGGCTTCTTATGATGTGTATTACCGAGAGGGCCCAGAGATACCTCTCCGATACACGGAGTGACAAATCCTAATATCGATCCATGCCAACTCAACAAACACCTTCGGAGATACCTGTAGAGCATCTTTATGATCACCCAGTTACGTTGTGATGTTTGATAGCACACAAGGTATTCCTCCGGTATCCGGGAGTTGCATAATCTCATAGTCGAAGGAATATGTATTTGACATTTAAGAAAACAATAGCAATAAACTGAACGATCATATGCTAAGCTAACAGATGGGTCTTGTCCATCACATCATTCTCCTAATGGTGTGATCCCGTTATCAAATGACAACTCATGTCTATGGTTAGGAAACCTTAACCATCTTTTGATCAACGAGCTAGTCTAGCAGAGGCTCACTAGGGACACTGTATTTGTTTAAGTATCCACACATGTATTTAAGTTTCCGGTCAATACAATTCTAGCATGAATAATAAACCTTTATCATGATTAAGGAAATATAATAATAACCATTTTATTATTTCCTCTAGGGCATATTTCCATCAATCCTATGAAGACGCACTTCTCTGATTTAGGTTCGAGCTTATGAGGCTAAAGCCTTTTGACATAAGCATCGCATCCCCAAACTTTAAGAAACGACAACTTAGGTATCTTGCCAAACCACAGTTCATACGTTGTCGTCTCAACGGATTTAGATGGTGACCTATTTAACGTGAATGCGGCTGTCTCTAATGCATAACCCCAAAACGATAGTGGTAAATCGGTAAGAGACATCGTAGAACGCACCATATCCAATAAAGTGCGGTTACGATGTCCGGACACACCATTACGCTATGGTGTTCCAGGTGGCGTGAGTTGTGAAACTATTCCACATTGTTTTAAATGAAGGCCAAACTTGTAACTCAAATATTCTCCTCTGCGATCAGATCATAGAAACTTTATTTTCTTGTTACGATGATTCTCCACTTCACTCTGAAATTCTTTAAACTTTTCAAATGTTTCAGACTTGTGTTTCATCAAGTAGATATACCCATACCTACTCAAATCATCTGTGAAGGTTAGAAAATAACGATATCTGCCGCATGCTTCAATACTCTTTGGACCGCATACATCTGTATGTATTATTTCCAATAAGTCATTAACTCGCTCCATTGTTCCGAAGAACGGAGCATTAGTCATCTTGCCCATGAGGCATGGTTCGCAAGTATCAAATGATTCATAATCAAGTGACTCCAAAAGTCCATCCGCAAGGAGTTACTTCATGCGCTTTACACCAATATGACCTAAACGGCAGTGCCACAAGTATGTTGCACTATCATTATCAACTTTGCATCTTTTGGCATCAATATTATGAATATGTGTATCACTACGATCGAGATTCAACAAGAATAGACCATTCATCAAGGGTGCATGACCATAAAAGATATTACTCATATAAATAGAACAACCATTATTCTCTGACTTAATTGAATAACCGTCTCGCAATAAACAAGATCCAGATATAATGTTCATGCTCAACGCTGGCACCAAATAGCAATTATTGAGGTCTAAAACTAATCCCGAAGGTAGATGTAGAGGCAGCGTGCCGACGGCGATCACATCGACCTTGGAACCTTTCCCGACGCGCATCGTCACCTCGTCCTTAGCCAATCTTTGTTTATTCCGCAGCTCCTGTTTTGAGTTACAAATATGAGCAACCGAACGAGTATCAAATACCCAGGCGCTACTATGAGCATTAGTAAGGTACTCATCAATAACATGTATATCAAATATACCTTTGTTCACTTTGCCATCCTTCTTATCCGCCAAGTATTTGGGGTAATTCCGCTTCCAATGACCATTCCCTTTGTAGTAGAAGCATGTAGTTTCAGGCTTGGGTCTAGTTTTGGGCTTCTTCCCGGGAGTGGTAACTTGCTTGCCATTCTTCTTGAAGTTTCCTTTCTTTCCTTTGCCCTTTTTCTTGAAACTAGTGGTCTTGTTAACCATCAACACTTGATGCTCCTTCTTGATTTCTACCTCCGCGGCTTTAAGCATTGCGAAGAGCTCAGGAATTGTTTTATTAATCCCTTGCATATTATAGTTCATCACGAAGCCTTTGTAGCTTGGTGGTAGTGATTGAAGAACTCGGTCAATAACACTATCAACTGGAAGATCAACTCCCAGCTGAGTCAAGTGGTTATGATACCCAGACATCTTGAGTATGTGTTCACTGATAGAACTGTTCTCCTCCATCTTGCAGCGATAGAACTTGTTGGAGACTTCATATCTCTCAACCCGGGCATTTGCTTGAAATATTAACTTCAACTCTTGGAACATCTCATATGCTCCATGACATTCAAAACGTCTTTGAAGTCTCGGTTTGTAACACCCCATGTAGTTAGCCACAGTGATCACCCTTAGTTAATGCCATGTCAGCAAGTTTAACAGTGCCTAGTCATCATTTGCGTCACATTGCATTTCAAACTCCTAATTCAAACTTCAAATTATTTTAAAGTGAAAATAAAAGTTGTTCCAAATTGGAAACTAAAATGTTCATTAAATAGCAAATAATTCTGGGACAATCCTAAAATTGTAATCAACATTTACTAAATTAATTAAGTGACTCTAACAGCAACAAAACAGAAGTATTTAATCCTTTTATAATTAAATAAAATCAAAATGATATGATATGAACTCAAAACCTTTTTATAACCGTGCTAGATATTTCACTGTAATTATTGAGCTAAGTCTCACATTTTACAAAAGTGTAATGGTGGCCTAACTATTTGCAAAACAGAAAAGGAAAAGAGAAAACGAAAAAGAAAAGAAAAAGGCCGCAGCAGCTGGGCCTAAGTGACTACAGCAACGGCCCAGCCCACCCCGCACCTCCCCCCACCTCCCGCACTGCTCACCGTCGCCGCTGTCGACGCCACAGCACGCGCGCGCTGCCCCCCCCCCTTCCCCCCGCCTCTGCTCGACAACGCGCACTGCTGCCGCCATGGGCGCCTACAAGGACCCCCCCCCCTCGACCCCTCTGGCGAACCCTAGCCACCCCGTTCGCCCCTCGCCCTCGTTCCCCCACTTCGCCCGACGCCGCCATGGCCTCGCCGCCGTAGCCTCGCGGCCACCGTAGCCCCTGCGCCTCGCCGCCATGCCAGATCACTCCACCACCGTCCGCTACATCTCCCCGCGCTGCTGGACGGAGCTGGGAGCCCCTGCTTCGCCCGCGTCGACCTTCTCCTTCCTCTACGGCCACCGTGACCTCGCCGTCGATTCTGGCCACCTTTGCGCTCCTAACCTGTCGAGGGCTTTACGTAGCCACTCGGTGAGCGTCCACCTCCCCTCTTCTTTTCGCTACACTGCGGCCGTAGCCATCGTTTCCATCGTGTCCGAGTTCGCCACCGCGCGGGCTTCTCGCCGGCCATGCTACGGTGACCGCGCGCCCCTGCAACTCTATCCCACGAGCTCGTGAGCTCGCGTAGCGCACCCCAGTATCTTTGGAACAAGCAAGCGAGCGCTTTCTCGTCGATTTCGCTGACACCCGAAGATCACCGCCAGCGTTGCTCAACGCCGGCGCCACCTCCGGCCTCCCCTGCTCACCCTGACCCAGTAGATCAATGGGCGGCTCCACCAGCTTTCGAAAGAGCCAAACCGCGTCATTTTTGGGCCTCCGTAGGGGATTTCCGAGCTGCTCCGGCGATCTGCCGTCGCGGATGCACTCGCCGGAGCTCCTCCGGCGGCCCCACTGATGTGGCACGTGTGGGACCCACCCCTGAGACGCTGACTATGGGCCCCCATCGATTATTTGACCACGTTGACTGCGGTCAACGCACGATACTATTCATGACAGGTCGGTGACGTGTGGGTCCAGCAAAGCTAATCACTGTTAACTGCTAATTAATGACTCTATTAATTAGCTAGGGCTGCTGACGTGTAGGCCCCACCACTTAATTAGTTAAAACATTAGTTAAATCGGTTAATTAATTTAATTAGTAAACTACTCTGTTAATTAGTTAGTTAACGCACTATCTATGACAGGTGGGACCCACCTGTGAGGTTTGACTCCGGTCAGCCCCTGTTGACTGCTGACGCCAGCAATGCGTCATGCTGACGTCACCTATCACTGTTCTAGATAATTCAAATTTAAATAAATAATTAAAATCCAGAAAATGATTAAAACTTTAGAAAATCAAATAAAATAACCCGTAACTCGGATGAAAATACTTTGTACATGAAAGTTGCTCAGAATTTCGAGACGAATCCGAATACGTGGTCTGTTCATCTGTCACATGCCCCTAGCTACCTGAACATGGAACTTTTAGACTGATTTCGATAAATGAATAGTGCTCAACTTTAATAAAATAAATTCGAATAAATTCCTAATTTAACTAAATCATTTAGTTAGGAAGTAGAACACCTCTGCATATCATTTAGGCATGTCATGCATATTGTTTGCATTTTTGCCGTGAATTTATTGTTTTCTTCCTCCTCCTTCTTTCTCGATAGACGCCGAGACCGACGCCGCCGCAGCAGAGTACGACTACGCTCCGGACGAGCAGCCTTCTGACGACCAGCCCCTCTCAGCAGAGCTTCCAGGCAAGCCCCCCCCCCTTGATCACTCCGATATCGCCCATTCAATTTTCTCGTGCTTGCATTAGATTTTGCTACTTTTACTGTTTGCTCCTATTCTGATGCATAGCCTGCTTTTGTAACCTGCTTGTTGTTACCTTACCTGCCTTTTTCAACTGCTTAGTATAGGTTGGTAATGAACCGTCAGTGACCCCCATCACTTTACCCTTGTTGCCTCTGCTTCATCATCGACTACTCGATCAACGTGATCGACGACCAGAGACCAACACATCACCTCACCCCCTCTTAGTTGTATGACTCTGCATAGTTACTATCGAGTGCCGAGGGTGATACCTCGTAACGCACTCCTGATGAATACTCTGCAGTGTAGCTGTTCGGTCGTGGTCATCGAGGGTGATTCCTTCTTCACCACTTCCGATACAACTCTGTCGTGCAACCCCCTCAAGTGCGAACCTCGAGGGTGATGCCTCCTACGTTCACCTTGATGTTGTGACCACACGGATACTTTGACCTTCGTCACAGGCGGGTCGACCCCGAGGGGTACCCGCAGGGAGATCTATGATGTCGGGCTTGCCCGGAAGGGCGCCCGAGTGTGATATTGAGGCGGAGCTTCAGAAACTCTGATTGTCTCTGCGTGTTATTAAATGAGCATATCGGATTTGGGTATTTGATATGAGTGGGTCGACGTGCCCTATACGCACTACCACCACGCGGGATAATGGTTTATGGGGCCCTCTACGTCGTACGTTTCTCCCGAAAGCTCTTCAGACGTCACGGTTCACCGTGCGGGCTGATTGCCGGGAATGGGCTGGATACTTCACTGACGAGTTCAGTGTCGCGCCTGCACCCCGGCCAGCCACGCAACGCGCAGGGTGCCCAGGGCGATGGCCCAAGACCTCTGGGTGCATAGGTTAGTCCGGCGTGCTGACCTCTCTGCTGAGCCTAGGTAGGGGGCGCAGCTTCGTGTTGATCTCCCGAGGCCGAGCATTACCCAGCAAGTGTGTCCGGCCAGAGGTGATCGAGCGTGTTGGGTAACAGTAGTGCACCCCTGCAGGGAAGATAACATCTATTGATAGCCGGTCCTACGGTAAAGGACGCTCAGTTTGGTAACCCGATCTATTACTTGAACTGGATACTTGTTTAATTAATTGAAGCTCTGGGATCGCTTTCTCCCAGGGAGTCGAGGAAGGATCTCTAGGCTTTGCCGCAACATGCTTGCTTAATAAAATGATTTTCTGTACTCTTCTAATTGCTGCAAGATGGTGGCTTCGTGAAGATGCTAGTCTTCGATAGGACTAGGCCTTCTCTCTATTCTGGCATTTCTGCAGCCCAGTCCACATATACAGCCTCTCTTTGATAATGTTGCATATGTAGTGTAGATCCTTGCTTGCTGAGTACTTTGGATGAGTAATCATGGTTGCTTTGCTACCTCTTTTTTCTCCATACCCCTTTTGATGTTACCTCAGACGATGGAGCTCAGGAGCCAGATGTCCCAACAGGAGCTTACTACCAGGAGGGTCCAGACGGCACGTACTACTGGATCGAGCCAGCCGACCAGGAGTAGGATTGGAGGTCCCAGGTAGGAGGCCTTCGCCTTTCGATCTAGAGTCGTTGTTTGTGCTAGCCTTCTTAAGGCAAACCTTGTCTAACTATGTATGTACCCAGATATTATTTGTATGACTGACTTATGTATTCGGATCCTCGTGATCCCTGGTCTGTAATATTCGTGGATCCCCGTTTATTTGTGTTAGAGTTGTGTTGTGATATCTTCCCGTGAGTCCCTGTGCTTGATCATGCATGTTTGCGTGTATGATTAGTGCACGATTGAGTCGGGGGAGTCACACGGTTCTAAGCCATAAAGCATGGCACACTGAACTATAGAGTAGTCATCAGATCGAGCCTGCCAGACGTTCATAACATCTGCATCAGCTCCTGCAACTGGTCTGTCACCTAGCGGTGCATCAAGGACATTATTCTTCTGTGCAGCAATGAGGATAATCCTCAAGTTACGGACCCAGTCCGTGTAGTTGCTACCATCATCTTTCAACTTAGCTTTCTCTAGAAATGCATTAAAATTCAGGGGAACGGTAGCTCGGGCCATTGATCTACAACATAGATATGCAAATACTATCAAGACTAAGTTCATGATAAATTAAGTTCAATTAATCATATTACTAATGAACTCCCACTTAAATTAACATCCCTCAAGTTATCTAAGTGATACATGATCCAAATCAACTAACTCAAGTTTGATCATCACGTGAGATGGGGTAGTCATCAATGGTGAACATCTCTATGTTGATCATATCTACTATATGACTCATGTTCGACCTTTCGGTCTCCAGTGTTCCGAGGCCATGTCTGTACATGCTAGGCTTGTCAAGTTTAATCCAAGTATTCTGCATGTGCAAAACTATCTTACACCCGTTGTATGTGAACGTAGAGTCTATCTCACCCGATTATCACGAGGTGCTTTGAAACGATGAACTTTGGCAACAGTGCATACTCGGGGAGAACACTTTTATCTTGAAATTCAGTGAAGGGATCATCTTATAATGCTACCGCCGTTCTAAGCAAAATAAGATGCATAAAGGATAAACATCACATGCAATCAAAATATGTGACATGATATGGCCATCATCATGTTGTGCTTTTGATCTCCATCTCCAAAGCATCGTCATGATCTCCATCGTCACCGGCTCGACACCTTGATCTCCATCGTTGCGTCGGGGTCATCTCGCCAACTATTGTTTCTACAACTATTGCTAACACATAGCGATAAAGTAAAGGAATTAGATGGCGATTGCATTTCATGCAATAATTAAGAGACAACCCTATGGTTCCTGCCGGTTGTCGATATTACAAAAAATGAACATCTCATACAACAACGTATATCACATCACGTCTTGACCATATCACATCACAACATGCCCTGCAAAAACAAGTTAGACATCCTCTACTTTGTTGTTGCAAGTTTTACGTGGCTGCTACGGGCTTCTAGCAAGAACCGTTCTTAACTACGCAAAAATCACAACGGTGATTTATCAAGTTTGCTATTTTAACCTTCTTCAAGGACCGGCCGTAGTCAAATTCGATTCAACTAAAGTAGGAGAAACAGACACCCGCAAGCCACCTTTATGCAAAACTAGTTGCATGTCAGTCGGTGGAACCGGTCTCATGTGCGTGGACATGTAAGGTTGGTCCGGGCCGCTTCATCCCATAATACCGCCGAATCAAAATAAGACGTTGGTGGTAAGCAGTATGATTATCACCTAACACAACTCTTTGTGTTCTACACGTGCATATCATCTACGCATAGACCTGGCTCGGATGCCACTGTTGGGAAACGTTACATGGAAAACAAAAAAAATTCTACGCACACGCAAGATCTATCCATGGAGATGCATAGTAATGAGAGGGGAGAGTGTGTCTACGTACGCTCATAGACCGTAAGCGAAAGCGTTTATTAACGCGGTTGATGTAGTCAAACTTCTTCGCGATACAACCGATCGAGTACCGAACGTACGGTACCTCGGCGTTCAGCACACGTTCAGCTCGGTGACGTCCTCGCCTTCTTGATCCAGCAAGACGGCGAAGTAGTGGATGAGTTCCGGCAGCACGACGGCGTGGTGACGGTGGTGGTGATGCTATCTCCACAGGGCTTCGCCTAAGCACTCCGAAAATATGACCAAGGGACAAAACTGTGGAGAGGGGCGCCACACACGGCTAAGAGATTGTCGTGGTTATGTGTGGCGCCCACCTCCCACATATATATAGGTGGGAGAGAGGGAGGAGCAGCCAAGGAGGTGCCCCAAGTAGGCCGAATCCTACTTGGGGTGCTCCCCAAGCCGCGCCCCCCCCCCCCTTTGCTTTCTAGGTGAGCGGGGAAAGGCAGGGGAGGGAGGCGCCCCCCCCCCCTTTCCTTTCTCCCATGTGGAGGGGAAGGCAGGAGGGGCTAGCCCTCCTCCCTTTCCTTCCCTAGGGCCGGCGGCCAGGGAGAGGGGCGCGCCAACCCCTTTGTGGGCTGGTCTATCCCCCCCTTGGCCCATTAGGCCCATACACCTACCGGGGGTGTACGGAACCCCTTCCGGTGACCCGATGACTACCCGGTGCACTTCGAAACTCTTCCGGTGTCCGAATATCATCGTCCTATATATCAATCTTTACATTCGGACCATTCCGGAGCTCCGAACAACATTCGGTCACCAAATCATATAACGCATATAACACTATGTCGTCAACGAACGTTAAGCATGCGGACCCTACGGGTTCGAGAACTATGTAGACATGATCGAGACACCTCTCCGGTCAATAACCAATAGCCGAACCTGGATGCACATATTGGCTCCTACATATTCTACGAAGATCTTTATCGGTCGAACCTTATGACAACATACGTAATTCCCTTTGTCCATTGGTATGTTAGTTGCCCGAGATTCGATCGTCGGTACCTTCATACCTAGTTCAATCTCGTTACCGGCAAGTCTCTTTACTCGTTCCGTAATACATCATCTTGCAACTAACTACTTAGTTACTTTGCTTGCAAGGCTACTTATGATGTGTATTACCGAGAGGGCCCAGAGATACCTCTCCGATACCCGGAGTGACAAATCCTAATCTCGATCTATGCCAACTCAACAAATACCTTCGGAGATACCTGTAGAGCATCTTTATGATCACCCAGTTATGTTGTGACGTTTGATAGCACACAAGGTATTCCTCCGGTATCCGGGAGTTGCATAATCTCATAGTCGAAGGAATATGTATTTGACATTAAGAAAGCAATAGCAATAAACTAAACGATCAATATGCTAAGCTGACGGATGGGTCTTGTCCATCACATCATTCTCCTAATGATGTGATCCCGTTATCAAATGACAACACATGTCTATGGTTAGGAAACCTTAACCATCTTTTATCAACAAGCTAGTCTAGTAGAGGCTTACTAGGGACACGATATTTGTTTATGTATTCACACATGTATTTAAATTTCCGATCGATACAATTCTAGCATGAATAATAAACCTTTATCATGAATAAGGAAATATAAAATAACAACTTTATTATTGCCTCTAGGGCATATTTCCTTCACGGCCAAGATCTGGAGAGAAGCGCAGATCCGGGCCTGCCGGAGCCAAGACCGCCGGGACGCCGGCAAGCCGAAGAAGCTGGAATAGGGACGCAACTCCTGGAGCATGTCGGGTCCAGAGCCACACCAGCGTGGAACCCGACCAACCATGAACGCAAGAGGGGGACGCAGGTCCATGGCCAGCAGGGTCGTAGTCGGAGCAGACTCGCGGGGAAAAAGGCCGCCATGGAAAACTTGCGCGCCCACGCCATAGGGGTACCACCGGGGAACCACCACGGATGCCACGCCACTGCCTTCACTGCATCTTGCGCGGGGGTGGGGGTGGGGGGCGGAGGGCAACACGGCCCTAGGGCAGCCGCGGGAAGCCGACAGGAGCTGGCAACGCGGGAGCCGCCGCCAAGTGCGACCAGAGGAGGAGCGCACGAGGAGGCAGCCGGAGTCGCGTGTGGTGTCCCGGAGCCGGGGCGGGCGGAGGCGGAGGGTACCACGGCCGAGGACAGCCGGCAGGAGCAGACAACGGGAGCCGCCGCCAAGTGCGCCAAGAGGAGGGGTGCACGAGGAGGAGGCCGAAGTCACGCGCGGGGAGCTTGTAGCCGCGCCAGGAGCCAGGGCACGCCGCAGCCCTCGCCGGCCCAGCAGGAGGCGGCGGCCGCCGGGGATGGGGGGAGGGGGTGGTGGTGGTGGAGCACGCGAGGGGGAGGGGGTCAGATCCGCCCCGCCGCCGCCATCCCGGGGTCCGGCGCGGCTTCGCCGGCCAGCCCTCCGGCGGCGGCGATGCGGGAGAGCGCGGCGCGGGGGAAGCTGGCGGCGGCGGCTAGGGTTCCCCCGGGTCGCCAGAGCGCCAGAGGTGGGCCACGATAGATCTTTCATCCATACTCGTAGTTTCCTTCTACTTTCACCATTCATATCTTGACCATTTTGCATCCCCATTTCCATAGGTCGGTCGTGTAAAGGACAGAGTAGACATCTACAGATAGAGTACAGATAGATGCTCTCTCGATCGGTCTCTCCAGCCTAGCCGTGCATTTTGGCAGCTAGTACTCACTACTCGCCTACTCGGTGCTCCGTCAGCTGTGACGACATGTAGTTGTACTATACTCATACTTTATGGTAGCGTGCGGGTGCACATAGTCGAACATGGGCGTGCCCGACATGCGACCTCAGTTTACCAATTGACTGTGCATGCATGAAAGGAGTGACGAACCAAACTAACTCTGCATGCATGCAGTGTGAACGTGGACAGACTTGTGCATATGCAACAAACCGTACTCTTAAGTTAGAGCATTTACAGCCGGACGCCCCAAACACATCTCAAACGCCCAGGCAGGCTAACCGGTCATTGTCCGGTCATAAAAAACGATCTATCCAGCCACCTCAAACGCATCTCAACCGTCCGGGCTGTCCGGCGCCCCTTATATCCAGCCCAAATATAGGACGGATATGGGGCGGTCCGGTCACGCTCGGGCATGTCAACCTGGTAGGCCCGACCCATCACCGATCCCATAGCTGTGCCACAAAATCCCCAATCCGGCTTCCAACTCCGAACCCAAGTTCACTCCACTCACCTCTCTCTATCCGTCCTGTCCTCTTCCCTCCTGCATTCCGATCCAATCCGGCGCAATGTCGAGCTCCGGCAGCCACTCCAACTCCGACTCGACTCCGACGAGGAGCTGGCCCTCCGCATTGCCTTGGAGCGGTCCAAGGTCGAGACCGAGGGCAGCTCCCGATCTGCAGCGTCGCCGCAGCTCCCGCACCGGCACAGCGCGGGCGCCGGAGCTAGACCCTCCCGGCCCGCGCTCAGCTCCGCTAGGACAGCACAGTCCGCACCGTCCCCTTCCCCCGCCAGTCGCTCCTCCGCGTGGGCAGCGGTGGCTGCTAGTGCCCGCGCCACCAGCACGCACGCGCACTCCGGAACCGGAGGCGCGCGCCGCTCGCCGCGAGAGGCAGCGTGCAAGGGAGAGGGAGGCGGCGGAGCGGTCCGTGCGCCGTCGGCATGGGTTACCACTGGTCGCTCACGATGGCGGGGATGGACGCTCGCCGTCTCCGGCGGAAGAACGCCAAGGCGCTCCGGCTAGCCATAGAGCAGTCGAAGTGGGAGGCGAAGGAGGCATCGGCGGAGGCGGCTCGGCTCGCCAAGCTAAAGTGGCAGCAGGACAAGGCCGTCCGCCGGATGAAGGGGCTGATCATCCTGTCCTCCTCCGACTTCGACGACGGCGACGATGACAGCTCCACCTCCTCCGACGACGACCAAGATGCTCCACCAGCCTCGGACGCCTACAGCTGCGCCAGCGACCGGAAGGGCAAAGGCCCGGCACGGAAGTGATGATCCCGCTCGTGCTCTTATGTTTATATCGCTTTTAGTTGTTGATGTTTAAGAACTTGTCCGCCGACGAACTCATGATCTTTTGAATGATGTCAAGCTCGTTTAATGTCCGTTTGCAGCCGATTTACTACCCGTTGTTTGATCATGTAGAGTAGCTCACGTTGCATGTATAGTACGGATATAAGATGTCGAATATGAGATATGTGGATGTTGAGAGTGAAATATAAGATGTGTCCGGTCAATGCCAGCATTTGAGGGGGCAAATTAGCCCATCGCGGCTTTAGATGCTCTTGCTATACATATCCCCGACCACTAGCTTATTGTATATACTTTGCAAGCTAGAGATCGACGCAACACTTTTACACCTCAGCGAATCCTTGATACTCCTATTACTGTAGACTATGGTAGTAGTATATTCCTCGCAAAAAGGTCCATGTTTTACGGGCGTGCGCGAATTGCGACCTCAGTTTAATTTACTCACCATATGCTTATTATACTATATCAACTATGCATGTAAGGGGTGACGAAGGGGGTGTTTGTTTACAAGGACTTATTGATGTAGGGATTTAAAAAAATCTCTTTTAGTCCCATCTAAATCAAGCAGGAGAGACTTGTAGGAACTTAAAGTGGGCATTTGGGACTTATGAAAAAAGACCTTGAGGGAGAGTCTTTTTAGGACTTTTAGTTGTAACATGGTATTTTAGTCCATGTTTAGTCTCAGGAACCATACAGGTAGGGACTTTTTAGGCACTAACGACTTTTTAGTTGGGACTAAAAAAAAGTCCTAAGAAACCAAACAGGGCCGAAGTAACTCTGCATGCATGCATGCAGTGTGAACCTGCAGAAACTTGTGTGCTCCTATGCAATGCAATCTCCCCCGACCAACAGCCCATTGTATACAAGTACTTTGCACGCTGGAGATGCAGGGATGCAGCACTTTTACACCTCAGCGAATCTTTTGAAGAACATCGGCGCTTTATTTATAACACATCAAAATACAAAGACTCATGGATCAAGTCTGGAGCAGAATGAGAAACACAACAGTTGACAGCATGCTCACATGACCGTGCTAGGATATGCGCCGAATTGTTCAGCGTCCGCTTGACATGGCGAACGGACATAGAAGAGAAATGCTCCATCATCATCTTGATGTCAGTGACCACCGCACCCACAGCGGATCTGTCAATTGTGGACGAGTTCATCCGTTGCACAAGGGAGAGACAGTCAGAAGCAAAGATCACCGAGTCAAAGCCTTCCTCCCAGGCGAGGGAAACAGCGCGTCGAAGTGCCCATGCTTCAGCAAGTTCAGGCGTTGCAACTCCAGTAAGAGGTTGGCTACAGACAACCAGGCAAACTCCATTGTGGTCACGGATAACAATACCAACGCCCACTTTGTGCAAATCTGAAAAAACTGCAGCATCAACATTAACCATGACTGAACCTGGCGGCGGCGGAGACCATCGATCATAGGAAGATGTCGTCTCACGGCTATGCCGGGTGACAGGATTAAAAAGATGCTGCAGAATAAGGTCCACATAGGCTTGGATCTTGAGAGCAACGCGGCAAGGCTGGAGACGCTCCTCGTCATTGCGAGCCGCATTTCGAGCTTCCCATATGTGCCACACTGTGACAGCAAGGACGGTAGACTGCTCTTGAGAGAACCTATCAAGGGCGGCAAACAGCCACTGCTTGGGAGAATTAAAGTATTTGCGGCAGAGATGGAGATCAAACTGGGTTTTAATTTGCTGCCATACCTCACGTGCAAAATGACAGAACAATAGACAATGTTCAATGCTTTCATCTCTGCCACAGAAGATACACGCCGAATTCTCCTGGATATGCCGTCGACAAAGTTGAAGTTCAGAAGGGAGGCAGTCATGAGCAAAACGCCAGAGCACAATAATCATCTTGGTCGGAGCTTTAATCCTCCACAGGGCCCTCCAATGCTTCTCCTCCGCTTCCCATCGAGAAGACATGCCACGCCCAGTTATGCTACGCTCTGAAAAGAAATTAGCAGATCGTGCCAGATTGTACGCCGACCGAACAGTATACAAGCCATAGCGTGTGAAAGGCCAGGACACATAATCGCCCTTCCCATGACGGCAAATCTGAGTCTGTAGGATGCGAGCCGCTGTTGCAGCCGGGAAGAAAGCGCTAACAGTTTCCACGTTCCATTTGCAGGAATCCAGTTATCCAGCATAATTTTAACAGTGTTACCATCGCCAATATTCCACTGAACTCCTTTCTTCACAAGCTCCCTCCCAAATAATATACTCCTCCATGTATAGGACGAAGACCTGGGTTTTGGAGCATCCCAAAAATTACCATTAGGAAAGTAACGGTCTTTGAGGACCCGAGCACAAAGAGAATCAGGTTCGGTTAATAATCTCCAGCACTGCCTACCAAGCATCGCTTGATTAAATAGAATCAAGTCTCGGAAGCCCAGGCCTCCCATTTTCTTCGGTGATGACAACCATTCCCAGGACCTCCAGTGAAGTTTCTTCTTGCCCTCCTCCCTGCCCCACCAATGGTCTGCAATCACTTGGCGGAGTTTATCACAAATAGTAGCTGGGATTTTGAAGCAACTCATCACATAGGTAGGAATTGCCTGAATGACAGATTTCAACATAATTTCTTTGCCCGCCCGAGACAGAGGACGATCTGACCATTGGAAGATGCGTCGCCACACTCTGTCTAGCAGGAATTTGAAGGTCTTCGATGGTGAGCGCCCCACCTCAGTGGGCATACCGAGGTACAAGTCATGGAAAAACACATTGGTAATCCCCAAGCCATGTATGACATGTTGCCTAATCTGCCCCGTGCAGTGATTCCCAAAGAAAATAGATGACTTCTCCAAATTAATCTTCTGACCAGAGGCATTGCAGTACAGATCCAGGGCACTCCTCAAAGAGTTGACACTCCGTTGATCACTTCGTGCAAAGAAAATGCTGTCGTCAGCGAAGAGCAGGTGTGAGACGGGAGGGCCATGGCGGCCATTCCGTAAACCTTGTAGCTCGCCACACTCTTCTTTGTGCCGAAGCACACTAGACAAACCTTCAGTGTACAGAAGGAACAGATAGGGACTGATAGGATCTCCCTGACGAATACCCCTCATCGGAATGACGGTCTGAGTCAGTTCTCGGTTAACCCGGACCGCATAACGGACAGAGGTAACACATCTCATGACAGTGTCAATCCAATTTGGTGCAAAGCCAAGCCTACTCAAACAGCCGTGAAGGTAGCTCCACTCAACCCGATCGTATGCCTTCATCATATCTATCTTGAGAGCAAAGTAGGGTTGCTTCACACGTTGCCGACGGATGGTGTGGAGACTCTCGAAAGCAATGAGAGCATTATCCGTAATCAATCTTCCCGGGACAAAAGCCCTTTGATGTTCGGAAATAATGTCTGGCAGAAATAACTTGAGCCTGTTGGCTAACACCTTCGAAGCAATCTTGTACAAGACATTGCAAAGGCTGATCGGGCGAAAATTCTTGAGGTACTTAGGCTTTGCAACCTTGGGAATCAACACAATCACCGAGTCACAAAAATCATCAGGAATTGATCTTCCGCTTAGAAAGCATCGAACAGCTTCACAAATTTCTTCTTTCAAAAAATCCCAATGGGTCTGGTAAAACAATGCCGGGAAACCATCTGGGCCTGGTGCCTTAGTTGGACCCATTTGGAAAAGTGCAACCTTGATCTCCTCATCCGAATAAGGTTTACATAGTTCATCATTGATTGAATCATCAACTTTACGAGGAATAGAGTCCAGAACTGCATCAGCTGAATCACAAACTTCAGTAGTAAATAAATGCTCATAGAAACTCTGGACCATACCTTTGATCTCAGCTTGATTTTCGCACACAGTGCCGTCATCACGAGTAAGGGTGGATATTTTGTTGGTGCGTCGGCGTGCCGATGCCCGTGCTTGGAAGAAACCGGTGTTTCGGTCTCCCTCCCGGAGCCAGTCCACACGTGAGTGCTGCCGAGCCATGACCTCCTCCCTTTCAAACAATTCACAGAGCTGGCGTTCGATAGAGCGCTCCTCGAGAATAATGGCAGCTGACGGAGGAGAGGAACGGAGGTGATGGAGTCGTCGTTCCAATTTGCGGATATTCCGTTGCACCGAACCAAATGATTCACGACTCCAAGACTTTAGAGAAGCTGCTACACGGCTGAGGTTTGACCAGGTGGAGTGAAGTGAAGGCTGCCCGGCCCTACCCTCCTCCCAAGTCCTCTCCAAGAACTGACGATAGTCAGCAGCACGGAGCCACGTGGCCTCAAACCTGAAACCATTTTGCACAGGGCGAGGATCATGTTTCATCTCACCTCCAGAGAGCGAGATGAGAATCGCGTAGTGATCAGAAGATGTGGTAATCACATTCTCCACTACAGCATCATCGTAGAGGTTGGTGAAGGCACCGTTCGCCACCGCACGATCCAGGCGTGCCATTACGTGCCGATCTAAATCTTGCCAGTTGGACCAGGTGAACTTCGGGCCAGAGAAGCCCATGTCTGCGAGTCCACAGTCGGCCAAGCATTGCCTGAAATTAGCCATCTGTGAGTCTGTTCGGTCTCGAAGACCCAGGTGCTCATCTTGGAATAACACTTCATTGAAATCACCACAACAGATCCATGGACCATTCCATTGAGCCCTCATAAAACGGAGGAAATTCCAGAATTCATTACGGAGTTCTCTTTTGGGTTCCCCATAAACAAAAGTCGCTCTCCAAGTATCACCATCTTCTGGCGTAACATGAACATCAATGCATCTATCATTGAAAGCCTTGAGGGAAACGGTGATAGAAGAGGACCAAAATAAACCCAAGCCACCACTTTGTCCAACACTGCTTACAGCAAAGGAGCTTGAGTAACCCATTGTCCACATAAAATTTCTAGTCCTAGTGTCCCTCATCTTCGTCTCCGATAAGAAGAGGAGGGTGGGACGGTATGACTGCACCAACCAGCGCAGCTCGCCAACTGTCGAGTCCGTCCCAAGTCCTCGACAGTTCCAACATAAGAGATTCATTGCGTGCGGCGGGCCTGCATAGCAGTGCCCGCCAGATCCGCCGATCGTGATGATTGTGAACCATTGTCAGTCCTCTGTTTGTTGATGGAGTCCGAAGTTGCATCTTGAGCCCCCCAAGTATCAATCTCCAAGTCCTCAGGTATACTGAACAATTCACCAGGATCAAAGATGAAAATAAGAACAGGATGTAAAACACTCAACTTGAAATCCTTTACATGTCTTGCTACACTTCTGATGGCCACCAACAGCAGATTATCACCCGGGCAAGTACTCGGAGCATAAACATCACCTCCCATATATCCAACTGCCAAATGTGCCTTGGTTTGCATACCCAATTCAGGAGTTTTCAAACAACCGACATCCAAACCCAGAACTAACTCCGTCGATTCGCAGCAATCTTGGACCAACACCTCGTCTTCAACAGGGGGCTCCTCAACCGAAACAGTTACTGAATCCCTATCGGAGGCAGCCATCGAGGGAGGAGGCACAGAAACACCCGGGTAGCCAGTATCAAAGAAAACTGCAACTTTACCCCGCATGACCTGCAGGCACCGCTCCGGATTCCGTGAGCCACGGACAATTTTTTCCGCCCGTATCCTCAGGTCTTGGAGGATCTCCAAATCGAAACCAAGGCGCCCAAGTGCCATCCGCGAGGAGCCGAGGGATCCACAGGGAGCAGCGACGTCACCCAAAAATGAAGCGTACCACCACCACCACCTCCAGGTCGTCTAGGCAGGCAAGCTCCGCAAAGAACGAAGAATAGCTACAGGGCAGAGGATTTGAGCAGGCAGGGGCAAGCTGAAATGGGAATGGAACTGGAAGGGACGCAGAACGGGAGGATCCGATCCCGCCGCCAAGAAAGGGAGCAAGAGAACGAAAGGGAATCGCAGGGGACAAAGATAGCTGGGATGGAGAGGGATTGAAAGGAGAAAGAACGGCGTGAGAGGGGCCGGAAGGGGGAGCTATAGGAAACAGACAGATGGAGGGAAATCCAAAGGAAGAAGATAGGATCAGGGGAAAGAGAGAAACGGCATGAAGCCAATCGCCGGCAGATCGCCCAATTCACCACTCGGGATACTGTAGCAGGGGAAAGTAGATCCGTGGTTCGATACCTCAGCGAATCCTTGATACTCCTATACTACTACCCTAGACTGTAGTAGTAGTGGTAGTGTATCTTCCTCGCAAAAAGGTCCACGTGTTACGAGTAGTATAGAGAGTACAAAACCATGCACGGACAGGTGCTGCGTGCATGTTTGTCATGCCAGACACGGCCGGACAGAGGGGACACGTACGCGTAGTTTCCAGGCAGACGTACTGGGACGTACTGTCTGTCCGTTTCAACTTCAAACTTTGCTCACATGCTCCGTGAAAACTGTACGCACGTGGGGCGTCTTTCCTCAACATTGCCAAGTCATTTCGGCCTATCTCTTCTCGACGTACGTCCGAACACCCTCTATAAGTAGGTCCTGTTCGTCTGTGCATCTTTTCATTGCAAGCATTGCAGTAAGAGTTCTATTCCTGTTCTTGTCACTCCCGTGGTAAAAGAGTCAGTACGAAAGGTTAAGTTCTATTCCTCCACGTACGTAGTGCCTTCGCCGAAACCCTGACGAAAATGGCACGGTACTCGCGCGCCTGGCTCACGCTGCTTCTTCTCGCGTGTGCCCTTGTGCAGAGCTCCTACGGCTCGAGACCGCCTCCCCGGGAGCCGCAGAACCCCGGGGTACTGTCTCCGACGATGGTTCACGGCGCCGTCGAATCGGAACCACTCCGCCGCGACGACGAAGCGACCGGAGTGACTTGACCTTGATAGTTCAGGGACCTCCCTCCCCAGGCCCCCGCGCCGCTCCCTCCCCAGGGGCGACACGGGCGGCGGCCCCCCGTCCCCCGCAGCCTTCCCCCTCCCGCCTCCCTCTCCTCCTCGCCGTCGCCGGTGGCCTCCAGCAGGCAAAGCCTGTGCGGAGCCGGCGGCGGCGGGGCTTTCTCCGGCTGCTCCTCACGCGCGAGTTGGGGATTTGGCGTGCG
Source organism: Thinopyrum elongatum (assembly GCA_011799875.1). Taxonomy (NCBI): domain Eukaryota; kingdom Viridiplantae; phylum Streptophyta; class Magnoliopsida; order Poales; family Poaceae; genus Thinopyrum; species Thinopyrum elongatum. The sequence continues at coordinate 41,931,383 of CM022300.1, forward strand.
GTGGGTGGCTGACCGGCGCTCGGCTACGGGCCGGCGCCCTCGCTCGCGGCTGAGGTGGTCTCCGGCGCGCGGCGCGGGGGCTGGTCGCGGCGCTCGGCGTGCCGCTGCGGGCGAGGGGTCGCGGTCGTGGGCGCTTGTGCGGGCCAGATCTGGTCCCTGCTGCACGTCCCGGAGGCGTCCTTCGCGAGCTGCGGCCGGCGCGGACGGTGGTTCCGAGGTGGAGGGAGGCTCGGCCCCCTGCTGCGCGTCCCGGAGGCGCCCCTTGCTGCGTTCCTCCGGCTTGGTTCCATGGTGGTGCCGGCGGGTGCTTCGGTTGGCGGGCTGCGGATCTGGCGGCTTGTCCGGCGAGTTGGGGTGGGGTGGCGGCCCCCCCTCCCTGCTCGGGGATCCTCTCTGGCCGTGCTGCGTGCGGCGGCCGCGCGGTGGAGGTCTGCGGGTGCCGGGGCGGCGGCCCCGGTTTTGGTGGTGGCGCATGGTGGCGGCGCCTTCCCCTTCGCCCCTTGGCTGGGGCAACCTGCAGCCGGGGTGGTTGGTGGCGGCGGGTCTGAGTGGCGTCGGGGCTGCTGGGCCTAATGCTTCTGGTGCTGCAGGTGAGCAGTCTACCTTGATCAATCGACGCTTTGGATGTGTGTGCTCAACACGGCGAAAGCCGTGCTCTCACCGGAGCCAGCGACGGTTCTGACGCTTGTGGGCGCCACAAAACCTTCTTGAAGGCGTTGTTGTAATGTTGAGCTCGCCATCCTAGTTGCGACTTCAGGGAAACCCAGGTTCCAGGTCCGCCTGGAACGGATGATGGCGGCGCTATGTGCGTCGCATCCCTTCTTGAAGGCATCGTCTGAAGTCGGCTGGTTGTTTTGTTGGGTAGCTGCTCGCTTTGGGGATGTTGGTGGTGATGGTGCGATCGGATTGGGGTCGACGGTGGGTGTGAGGTGGTGGAGTGGGATGGTGGTGCTCTGTCAACGTGATTTTGGCTCGATCATGCCCTGGAGTGGTCTGATTTTTCATCCGAAGCCGGGTTAGCGGGGGCGTTATCCTCTTTGGATCACCTCGTTCCCGTATGACACCCTACCTCTCCGGGGTGTTGTTGGGTGGCGACCAGACGACCAACGTTCAAGGCTCTCCTTGCTTGGTCAGATGAAGATGGAAGTTGAAGTCCTCCTCCTTGCTGGTTTTGCTGATGAATTTGGTGATGGGGGTTGGTTCTCTACCCCGTTTGTCTGTCTTTGGTGGTGTTCTGTGGGGGGCGGCGGCGGTGCCTTTGTGTCGTCCCTCTTGCTGTGCAGGCTCAAGACCCTCCCATGGTTGCCGTTGTGTTGCGGCGAGCTTCGTGCTCTTGGTGTTATCTCGGCTCATCTTTGCTCAATGACGACGCAAGGAGCCTCCCCAACTTGCTAATCGTTCTGAATTTCACTGGCGGAGCTCCGAGTCAAGGTTCGTGCTTGGCACTCGTTGATTGTGGATGCTCCTGTGTTGCGCCGTGGGTTCGGTACGCACGCCGGTGCGGTGCGTTAGGCTGCTCGCAAAGTCTTGGTATTGTGGTCCTTCGACGACACACCACATCTACTTGTGTTTTCTCGTGGTGATGGTCCTTTTCGTCTGCTAGCTAGGTCCTGTTATCTTGAGCTTCTTGTTCTTCTCATCGTTTTGTAACCTTGTTACTTGTACGGTTTTCGACCCGGTTTCCCTTATAAATGGGGTCAACTTGTTCAGGTTTTCGATCCGGTTTCCCTTATAAACTAGATCAGCCAAAGCTTAAGGGGTGACTCTTGGCTTTGGCAGCTTTTTGAGCAATATATTCAGGTGGGGATCCTCCCCCCCCCCCCCCCCCCCCCCCACCCCCCCCCCCCCCCCCCCCCATGACCGTTCAAAAAACGAAGCGACCGGAGTCCGGCCCTCGATGGAGGAGGACCCGACCGGTCACCGTGGAGCAAACGCTGATGATGGCGGTGTCTTTGCAACTTCGGCAATGGGTGGGGCTGGTGTTGTGTCGTCGGTGCAGACGAAGGGTTCAGGGGCGCCGGTGCTGCAGCAGGCGCTGGGAAGAATGCTGGGCTCGAAGCTGGCGCGCCGGGTGCTGGGAGGGGAGGTGGAGGACTCGGCGGCCGGGCCGTCGTGCCACTCCAACAACGCGCACATAACCTGTGCCCCGCCGGCGCAGCACTGACCGGGCCGGGTGCTTCTTGCACTAGTCCGGGAGCTAGCTAGTCCCAGCTGATTCCTTCGTCCCTTGATGCTTCCCTGTAAATTAAGTAATTAACAGTAGCTCTTTCGAACTTGTTCTTCCAAAAATGTGAACCTTTCGTTATTGATGATATATGATACTAGTACGTACTCGTACTTCATTCGTAAGGCGCCGGTTAAGACTTGATTCCATTTGAGCCTCAAGTATTTATAACTTGCAAAGGTGGTCGATCCTGATGCACATGCATGGAGAACGTATATTGTTGTCTTTTCTAGATAGAAGCCGTCACTTTCCATGATTGCGTGTGAAGAGAAAGTCTGCAGATTATTGCGGGGATGATGCAATCTCAGCACACCTTCCCCTCCAGCTGAGTCCAAACTCCAGTTGCACGAATGCGTACGTGTGGGTAGGGTAGGTGAAGGCGGAAATGCCAGGCAAAGTCCAAACCCACGTACGGAGCAATTCCGACAGAAGAAACGGCCGACAAAGCCGCAAGTTTGACGACATGGTGCCTGCAGAAGTAATTAAACATGCGCAGTTTCCGTGGATGACTGGCTGACTGTCTGTTTGTCTTGATCTTGTCTTTGATTTTCAGTACCTCAGTGCGTGGATGTGAACAGGCCGAAAAGGTTCCTTCCTTCCGTATGTTTCCGGCTAAATTCATTACACGTGGATGATTTTTTTAACACAGTACAATCACAGATGCGCACCTCTATAAATGCGCACACATACAGTCTATCTGTCTGAGCATATCCGAGCCGGCACAAGATTGACGAAAACACTACAGATGTCTCGTAGTCGACGAGAACGTCTCCTCCCACTGAACGAATATCGCCGGAAAGCCTAAAATAAATTCCGAAAAATGCAAGAATCAATGATAAGTCTAGAAGTCGAACCTTGATGAGTTAGGTTCACCACAATAAACTAACCATCTAAGCTCGCTCAGAGCCTCAGACCTGAACCAAAGTCCATGCATGGCCAGCCAGCCGGGGTGGGTGTATGCAGTGGCGGAGGACGAAACTTTTTTGAGGTGGGGCGAACTCTTAAGCAATTTTTTTATGCAAAGCCAACATAAATAATACGAACCAACAGTGCACACCAATATTTTCATACGATCCTGCATGGCCACCCAGCCGGGGTGGGTGTATGCAGTGGTGGAGGACGAAACTTTTTTTAGGTGGGGCGAACTCTTAAGCAATTTTTTTTATGCAAAGCCAACATAAATAATACGAACCAACAATGCACACCAATATTTTCATATGATCCTAAATAGAATAGCCAAATACAATGAAAATGCAGACATATTTTAAATAGAAGAACAACCTAAAACATACCGATAACTAAGCTTTAATGGCGTGTAGAAGGGCAATGGTAGTGCCCTACCCTTCTTTTGAAAAGCTTCCAATAGTGGCAGTAAGCTTTTTTCTTGGAATCACTATATTTCAACCAATCAAAATCCTTATATCATACTGCTCGAAAGCATCTTTCATCTTTGTTTGGTGGAAAATTTGGACAAATTGGTTGAGTTGGACCCATCTCTATGTAAGCAAATCTATCATCATCTCTAATATTGAGGCTAAATCCATCAAGTGAAATATGAAGTCCTGGACCATTCTTTATGTGATCCATAGAAAAAACGGTTATACCTTCATCTCCTAGAACCTCAACATTCTCCTCGACTATGGCTTCCACAGAGGAATCTCTTCTTCCACTTGTTCGGAGGGCGGGGAATTTGCGTTCTCCATTTCCACGGTATTCACTTGATCTCGATGAACGGATTGGCTTAGTGTGCCCCTGTCATTGCCACTTTCCCGTGTACTTGGATTGGAGCTGCTGTGACCACAAAGTACCTCAAAATATCTCTTCAAATCTGCAATTCATCACATAAAATGCAACCAATCACTACCACATCATTGTATTATCAAACCATTATCTCAAAATGACACTAAAATTCAAGAAATTTACCTATGCCCTTTGGCTTTGCTGGCCCTTTCCCCTTCTTGTTCCTGTCCATCTTCTCGTTCTGACCATCGCCCTCAACTTTTCACGCGAGCTCCTGCTGCCCGCCAGGAACGGCGAGCGCTCGTAGCCGCCGGGAAAGCCCCAAGGCCCCACACGTGTTTGGCGCTCCTGCAGACCGCCGCCGCGCTGCCCCCGGCGCTCTCCTGCAGGCTGCAGTCTTGCTGACCGCCGCCCCCTTCCCGGCACGGCGAGCCGCTAAGCTCCTGCTGGCCGCCGCCGTTAGGGTTCGCGCCGCCATCGTGCATGGTGGCAGCGGTGAATCTATGTTGTGTGCTGCAGGGGCCATGCCCCCCCCCCCCCCCCCCAGCCTGAGTAAAATATGTGAAAAAAATGGAAGGAAAGATTAGGAAAAATATAGACTTTTTGGCCCCCACCCAAACGTCTATATTTTCTGTCTACCCCCCCCCACCCCTCCCCCCCCCCCCCCCAAAAAAAAGATTTAACCTAGCTCCGCCAATGCGTGGTGGTGGTGTCCAGTCTCTGTTCGAGCGAGGGTTCCGGTCCTCTGGAGTGTTTCGCGTGCGTGGCCTCGCTGTGTCTGGGTGGACCGAGAGGTGAGAGGGGAAGGATCGAGCGAAGTCAGCCCGTGATGCGGTGACGGCCCAACCGGGACGCGGCCTAGTAAATCGTTTCACGTGAATTTTATCGATCGAATCGATCTGTAGGGATCGACTGATACATATACGTATACCTAGTTAGAAAAATCCCATAAATCAAGGTAGGGCGAGCGCCCCACCTCGCCCTACCGCGTCCTCCGCCTGTGGGTGTATGTATCTGGAATTCTGGATATCGTATATCCGCAACACTTTTAGCTCCTTTAATTTTCACAATGGTGGTCTCTTTGGGGAAAATGGGCGTCCTTTGTCTCCTCGTCGTTACATTTTGGTTTCACTCTGTAAATCCCTCAGTACCACGGTCCCATCAATGACAGTGTGGCAAAGCCAAGAGTTGGAAATTGTGATGTCAAATACATGTGTTTAGATGAATTTTGTAATACATTTTTAGGCGATTTCTACTGGTTTTGCCAAGTCATGTGTAGTAAACCGACTACATAGAAACTCCACACACTGCCATTTTTCCACGGTATTAATTTGGAGATGGTGTGGCGGTTTACCTATGCATGGAAGGGGTGACGAACCAACTCTGCATGCATGCATGCAGTGTGAACCTGGCGAAACTTGTGTGCTCCTATGCAACTCCCCACGACCACAAGCCCATTGTATATAGGCCCAGTTCTTTTGCCAGAATCTGAGAATTCTCCCAGAATCCGACCCCTACCCAGCTTCTCCCAGATATCTTTTGCCAGAATCTGGGGATTCTCCCAGAATCCGATCCCTACCCAGCTTCTCCCAGATATGGGCCATACTCTACTTTGCAATCCAAAGACGCAACACTTTTACACCTCAGCGAATCTTTGATACGCCTATATTACTGTGGAGTGCAGTGGTTGTATATTCCTCGCACAAACGGTCGTCGTGCGCAACACGACGCGCCGACAGGCGCTGCATGCATGTTTGTCATGCCAGACACGACCGGCCAGATGAGACACGCGTAGTTTCCAGGCAGACTGTCTCTCCGTTTCAACTTCAAACTTTGCTTCTCGATGCTCAAGAACCAAGATGATACTGTGCTGATGTGTAGTGTATTCTTCGCCCGCACGCTAACTAGCATGGCCTCGTCACATGCCCGGTGAAAACTGTGTACGTACGTGGGGCGCCTTTTCCTCGCCACTGCCTAGTCATTTCGGTCTATCTTCTCCACGTACGTCCCAAAAAACCCTATAAGTACGTCCTGTTTGCCTGTGCATCTCTCATTGGAAGCATTGCAGTAACAATTCTATTCCTTTTTTTTTTGCGAAAGTAACAGTTCTATTCCTAGTTTGTCACTCTCGCTCGTGTTGTAACAGAGCCAGTACTCGGTAGTATCTTTTCAAAGAAGCGTACGTAGTGCCTCGCAGAAACCCTGACCAAAATGGCACGGTGCTCGCGCGCTTGGCTCACGCTGCTTCTTCTCGCATGCTGTGCCCTTGTGCAGAGCTCATACTGCTCGAGACCACCTCCCCGGGAGCCACAGATGGCCGGGGTCCTGTCTCCGGCGATGGTTCACGGTGCCACCGAACCGCCCCACGACGACGGGGCGAACCAAGTCCTGGAGGAGCGCCCGACCGGTCATCGTGGAGCAAACACTGTTGATGATGACGGTGGTGTTGTGTCGTCGGAGCAGAGGAAGGGATCAAGCTCGCCGGTGCTGCCGCAGGCGCTGGGAAAGATGCTGGGCTCGAAGCTGGCGCGCCGGGTGCTGGGAGGGGAGGCGGAGGACTCGGCGGCCGGGCCGTCGTGCCACTCCAACAACGCGCACATCACCTGTGCCCCGCCGGCGCAGCACTGACCGGGCCGGCTGCTTCTTCTTGCGCACTAGTCCGGGAGCTAGCTAGTCCCAGCTGATTCCTTCGTCGCTTGATGCTTCCCTGTAAATTAACAGTAGCTCGTTCGATCTTGTTCTTCCAAAAATGTGAACCTTTATTTCGTTAGTGATGATATATGATAGTATACGTACGTACTTCATTCGTAAGAAGCCGGTCAAGACTTGATCCCATTTGAGCCTCAAGTATTTAAAACTTGGTGGTCGATCCTCATGCAGATGCATGGAGCACGTATATTGTTGTCTTTTTTGAAGCCCTCACATTCCATGATTGCGTGTGAATTGTGATGAGAGACTCAGAGTGCGGGCGTGGGACAATCTCAGCACACCTTCCACTCCAGCTGAGTCCAAAGTCCAGTCGCACGAATGCGCACACGTACGTGTGGGTAGGGTAGGTGAAGGCAGACATGATGCCATGCAAAGTCCAAACCTACGTACGGAGCAATTCGAAAGAAGAAACGGCCGACAAAGCCGCAAGTTTGACGACGTGGTGCCTGCAAAAGTAATTAAACATGCGCAGTTTCCGTGGACGACTGGCTGACTGACTGTGTCTTGATCTTGTCTTTGAATTCCAGTGCCTCAGTGCGTGATCAGGGCGAAAAGGTTCCTCCCTTCCGTACGTTTCAGTTACGATTCCAAATCCATCACACGTGGATGATCTTTCTATAATACAGTATAATCGCAGATGCTCATGTATAGTCACCTCTATAAAGGCGCACACATACACTCTTATCTCTACGAGCATATCTAAGCCGGCACAGGATTGATGAAATCATCACAGACGTCTCGTAGTCGATGAAGCATCTCCTCTCACTACACGAATATCGCTGAAAAGCCTAAAATAATTCAGAAAAATGCAAGCATCAATGCTAAGTCTAGACTCGAACCCTGATGAGTTGGGTTCCCCGTAAGAAACTAACCATCTGAGAGCCTAAGAGCCATAGACCTGAACCAAAGTCCATGCATGGCCAGCCGGCCGGGGTGGGCGTATGTATCTGGAATTCTGGATATCTTATTTCCGCAACACTTTTAGCTCCTTTAAATTTCACGATGGCGGTCTCCTTCGTGAAAATGGGCGTTCTTTGTCTCCTCGTCGTTGCATTGTGGTTTCACTCTGTAAATCCCTCGATATGACGGTTCCATCCATGACAGTGTGGCGAAGCCACGAGTTCGAAATCGTCATGTCAAATACATGTGGTTAGATGAATTTTGTAATACATTTTTAGGCGATTTCTACTGGTTTTGCCATGGTCATGTACATAGAGCATCCACACATTGCCATTCTTCCACGGTACGAGATGGTGTGGCGGTTTCCGGCAAGGCAGGGCATAGTTTACCTTAACTATGCATGGAAGAGGTGACGAGCCAACTCTGCATGCATAACCTGGCGAAACTTGTGTGCTCCTATGCAACTCGCCCGACCACCAGCCCATTGTATATACTCTACCCTGCAAGCCAGATATGCAGTACTTTTACAGCTCAGCGAATCCTTGATACTCCTATACTATCGTAGAGTGTAGCAGTACTTTTACTACCGTAGAGTGTAGCAGTAGTATATTCCTCGCAGAAAGGTCCGCGTGTTACGCGTATAGAGTATACGTACAGAAGCACGCACCGACAGGTGCTGCGTGCATGTTTGTCATGCCGGACACGGCCGGCCGGAGGAGACACAGGTAGTTTCCAGGCAGACTTTGCTGCTCTATGCTCAAGAGTCAAGACGACGATACTATGCTGATGTGTTATTCACCCGCACCGCACGCAAAATTAGCAAGGCCTCATCACATCACATGCTCGGTGAAAACTGTGTACGTGTGGGGCGCCTTCCCCGCCATTGCATAATCATTTCCAGGGACGGAGCCAGGATTTGAACATAGGGGGACGAAAGAGATAACTATCGCACACATAATATGTATATCAAGTCTCACGTAAAGCCGCAATGTATATTTTGCAATAGTTGCACATAATTTTTGTATGAGAAAATAACACATGTTTTGCAACTGTGGGTGTAAATTTAGCCCTACCATTATCTATATGATCATAAAATTAGCAAGCTGAATTCATATTTTCAGTGCAAAGATATGTTCTATTCTTTCTTTCTTTTTTTGTGTAGAGAAGTACAGCTAAACAGAGATGAACAATATATTAGATCTCTATCTAACATCGAGTAAATACATGTGAGTACAACGGCAGAAATGCTACTAACTAATGCAAGGATTAGCGTATCAGACCATATTAAAAATATGTTTATAGCTAGAGAAACGATCTACTGCCGGCAGCGGAAATTAGCGGGGGCCATCGCAGAATCACCATTTTCTCAAGTTTATAAACAACAATGATTCCTGACGGTGGCTGATGGAAACTAGCGGGCGGCGGCCGTGATGTTGGGAATTCAGGATCAAATCGTGTGAGCTACTACCTCCGACTCAAGATCTAATGGTGAAAAGAACACTAACCTCTTTTCCTCGTTTGGTAGCTCACATGTAAGACCGGCCGGCCGGAATGCGCCGTTGGATCGATACAACAACACTTTTGTGTCCCCTTCCCGGAGAGATTATATGAAGATCTAGCAGGCAGCCGGCGGCATGGTCGATCGCAGGAGCAGTTTTTTTCAGTAGGGTTGAAACAAAGGGATTACAGTAGACCTGAACTGTGCGCGTAATGCTTCATAGCCTAGCCCCTTTGCTTTCACGGTGGGCTACTTCCTATTTTCCTTTCCATGGATTTGGGCCTTTATGCTGCAATGACTTGTTCAACAACATATGGGCTCTGGGCGTTTCTCAACAAAAGAAAACATATGGGCTCTGGGCTATGGTAGGCACAGGGGGGGCGAAGCAAGCCACGGACAGCTGCGGGGCCAAAAAATTTAGCGATTAACTTATCGCTATTAAGGTACGATACGATCGTTAGGGGGGGTCTCGCCCCCCCTCGTCCCCCCTAAATCCGTGCCTGGTCATTTCGGTCTATCTTCTCCACGTACGACCGAGCACCCTCTATAAGTACGTCATGTTTGCCAGTGCATTTCTGCATTGCAAGCATTGCTGTAACAGTTCTATTCCTAGTCTTGTCACTCATGTGGTAAAAGAGTTAGTAGTATCTTCAAAAGAAAGCTCACCTACACCTAGTGCCTTCGCCGAAACCCTGACCAAAATGGCACGGTGCTCGCGCGCTTGGCTCACAGTGCTTCTTCTCGCGTGTGCCCTTGTGCAGAGCTCCTTTTTTTTCGAAAAGGGGGGCTCCCCGGCCTCTGCATCAGAACGATGCATACGGCCCTCTTATTAAACAAATAAATAGATTCCAACAAGGTCTTAAAGTCTCCAACTAAAAATAAAAAATAAAAAAGAGCTCACACAGAGCCAAAAAGGCTAGAAGACAGACTAGCCAAATAAAGGACGCCACAACCGGCTGGCAAAAAGAGAGATAGGTAAACTAATTGCCTATCCTATTACATGACCGCCATCCAAACCGGTTGTAGATATCCCGAGCTACCATCACCCAGCGGATAGATCCAGTAACCAAACGCTCCCTGGCCTCCGTCGGAGTGAGTAGCGACCACGAACGGATCAACGCCGTGGCTCGGAAAATAACCTGCAAAAAATGAATGCGTGTTGTCCTGTTAAAAATCAAATCATTTCTGCAATTCCAGATAGCCCACAACAAGGCGCAGACTCCAACTCGAATATGTCTCGCTAAAGCGGGCTCTATCCCGTTAAGCCACGTTCCAAATAACATGTTGACAGAATTCGGTGGAGTGATATTAAAAGCAATATGGACCGTCCGCCATAAAACTTTGGCTAGCGGGCAATCAAGAAAAAGGTGTTTGATCGTCTCATCCCGATCACAGAAACTACACCTAGTAGGTCCTGTCCAATTACGCTTTGTCAAGTTGTCCTTGGTTAAAATAACTTGTTTATGGACAAACCACATAAACACTCTGATTTTCAAAGGAACTTTGACAGCCCAAACATGTTTGGAACTAGGAATCAAGCTTGAATTGATAACATCAACATACATTGATTTAACTGAAAATACTCCAGACCTAGTAAGCTTCCAGCGTAATTCGTCGGGTTGTTGAGAAAGCTGAACCTCCATCAGTCTACTTACTAGACGGAGCCATTCTTCCCAACGATTACCCACTAGCGCCCTTCTGAACTGAATATTAAGGGGGATAGATTGAAATACCGTTGCAACGAACACCTCACGTCGTTGAACAATACGATACAAAGACGGGTATTGAATGGCTAGGGGTGTCTCTCCGAGCCAAGTATCCTCTCAGAATCGCGTACTAGCACCGTTACCAATAATAAACTTTGTCCTATTAAACAGGGATAATTTGACTTTCATAAGCCCTTTCCAAAAAGGTGAGTCAGTCGGCCTTACTGTCACCTGAGACAAAGTTTTGGTTTGAAGATATTTGCTACGGAGAATTTGTGCCCAAGTGGCATCAGTCTCACTTGATAACTTCCAGAGCCACTTACTGAGAAGACATCTGTTCTTAACTTCAAGATTCTCGATACCAAGACCCCCTTGGTCTTTCGGTCTACATATGATATTCCATTTGGCTAGACGGTATTTTCGTTTTAGTTCATCACCCTACCAAAAGAATCGTGATCGATAAAAGTCCAGTCTTTTCCTGACTCCAACTGGGACTTCGAAGAACGACAAAAGAAACATAGGCATACTCGTGAGAACCGAATTTATCAGAATTAATCGGCCTCCGTATGACATGAGCCTGCCCTTCCAGCAACTCGGTTTCTTTTCAAATCGGTCCTCGATGCACTTCCATTCTCTGTTTGTCAGCCTACGATGGTGGATTGGTATTCCTAAGTATGTGAAAGGTAAAGCCCCCAAATCGCACCCAAACAATTGCCTATATGCCTCTTGTTCGTCATTGGCTCTACCAAAGCAGAACAACTCGCTTTTGTGAAAGTTGATCTTTAACCCGGTCAATTGTTCAAATAGGCATAACACCAGCTTCATATTTCTCGCTTTGGCCAAGTCATGCTCCATAAAGATGATTGTATCATCGGCGTACTGAAGGATGGACACACCTCCATCAACGAGATGAGGAACCAGGCAACCCACTTGACCAGCTTCCTTAGCCCTTCCTATCATAATTGCCAACATATCAACTACAATGTTGAACAGGATAGGGGACATCGGATCCCCTTGTCTCAGGCCTTTATGTGTCTGGAAATAATGATCTATTTCGTCATTCACTTTAATTCCAACACTCCCTTTTTGCGTAAACGATTCAACCTGGCGGCGCCAGGCTTCATCAAAACCTTTCATACGCAATGCCTGTTGGAGAAATGGCCATTTGACCTTATCGTACGCTTTCTCGAAATCCACCTTAAAAACAACTCCATCTAATTTTTTCGAGTGGATTTCATGGAGCGTTTCATGAAGGACCATCACCCCTTCTAGGATGTTTCTGTCCGGCATGAAAGCAGTTTGGGAATGCTGCACCACAGAATGCGCAATCTGTGTGAGCCGATTAGTCCCAACCTTGGTGAAGATTTTGAAACTAACATTGAGAAGGCAGATCGGACTGAACTGCTCAATTCTCACCGCATCCGTTTTCTTAGGAAGCAGTGTTATTGTTCCAAAATTTAATTGAAATAACTGAAGTTTTCCAGAGAATAGATCATTGAACATTGGTAGCAAATCCCCCTTAATAATATGCCAACACTTTTTGTAAAACTCGGCCGGGAAACCATCTGGCCCGGGAGCCTTATTGTTTTTCATCTGCGCTATAGCATCAAACACCTCCTTCTCCGAGAACGGGGCAACCAAAATATCATTATCATTAGCAGTTAGTTGAGGCATATCCTCAATCCTGGACTCATCAAGGGACACACAACTCTCCTCCGGAGGTCCAAATAACTGCTTATAATACTCGGTTATGTAAAGTTTTAGGTTGTCCTGTCCTAAAATAGTTCCTTCATCTTGTTCAAGCTGAAAGATTCTCTTCTTTCTGTGCTTGCCATTAGCAATCAAGTGAAAGAATTGAGTGTTCGCGTCCCCCTGGACAACTTTGCGGACCTTAGCCCGCAATGCCCACTTCAATTCTTCTTCTCGGAGAAGTTCTTTCAACCTCATCTCCGCATCTAGTTTAACCTGAAGCTCTGCGGCTTGCAAAATCGTGGATTCGGCTTTTAAATCTAGGGACTGAATAAGAGAAAGGAGCCTTTCCTTATCAACCTTATAAATCCCACTAAGGTGCTTAGCCCATCCCCGTAGGAAACTTCTCAAATGCCTAATCTTATTCTGCCAGCGCTCAACAGAAGTCCTACCTCCTGCATCCTTAGCCCATTCCCTGGCAATCAGATCCAAGAATCCTTCTCGTTCAAACCATGCCAGCTCGGAAGAAAAGGTGTTTTTGTTCAGAGCTCCTACGGGTCGAGGCCGTATCCCGGGGAGCCGCAGAAGCCTGGGGTCCCGTCTCCGACGATGGTTCAGGGCGCCGCTGAACCGCGCCGCCTTGACGCCCGGGCGGCCGAAGTCCGCCTTTCCACGCAGGAGGGTGCGACCGGTGGCGGTCGTCGTGAAGCAAACGCTGACGATGATGCTATCGCAACTTCGGCGCTGGCTTCAGGAGCGGAGGTGCTGTAGTAGGCGCTGGGAAGGATGTTGCGTTCGAAGCTGGCGCGCCGGGTGCTGGGTGGGGAGGCGGAGGACTCCGCGGCCGGGCCGTCGTGCCACTCCAACAACGCGCACATCACATGTGCCCCGCCAGCGCAGCACTGACCGGTGTGCTTCTTGCAGTAGTCCGGGAGCTAGCTAGTCCCAACTGATTCCTTCGACCCTTTTTTAGAAAAGGATTCCTTCGTCCCTTGATGCTCTCATGTAAATTAACAGTAGCTCTTTTGATCTTGTTCTTCCAAAAATGTGAACCTTTCGTTATTGTTGATGATATATATCATACGTACTTCACTCGTAACGCGCCTGGCCAAGACAGTCCCTATGGTCTCTGATTCAATTTGACCCTGAAGTATTTATTACTTGGAAATGTGGTCGATCCTCATGCAGATGCATGGAGAACGTATATTATTGTCTAAAGTTTTTGGGTTTGTTTAGGGCTCATTTAGATGTGACATAGTTATGTCACATTTAAGATGACATCAGTAATTATTTGTGTCCTCTTACTTGTCTTTTTTTTCTGAGGGGTATCCTTTGTTTGTTTCTTTCACGATCGCTAACGTACAGTTGTTTCTGTCACGATCGTTAGTCCAGCCCAACACTGCTATGTATCACACTAACGTAGGTCACGTCTTCCACTTGGGCCGCTCTAGTTTTTTTTTTTTTTTTGCGAGTTTGGGCAGCTCTAGTTAGGCAGGTCCATATCTACCTAGAGCGCTCGTGTCGTGTCTAGTGAAAAACAAGGTATCACACTAACCTCAAGGAAAATCACAGAAACACATACGTCCTGCAAAAAGCATCAAAACGTGAAAGTGCTTTTGGGGTAAAAAGCAAACATTTTTGAAGTAAATATTTTACTAAAAGTTGATGAATTTAAATATTATCCACTAATTTGGAAAAAAATGTTCGCGAACTTGGCGAGTACAAAATATGTTCATGATTTAAAAAAAATTGAAAAATGTCCACAAGTTCCAAAAATATTGGTGATTCAAAAAAAAACATGAGTTCAAAATTTGTTTGTGGATTAATAAAATGGTCGTGATTTGAAAACAATGTTCATCTGTTCAAAAAACTGTTCACTAGATCCTAAAATATCCGTGAAATAAAAAAATATTCATGAATAAGAAAAAAATATTCACAAGTTCAAAAAATACTCACAAATTTAAAAAATGGCCGATTATATGAAAAGTGCAAAAGCTGCAAAAAGAACATGCAACTGGGTTGGGGCCTCGGGTGCAACTACAACCCATGGAAAAAAGCTCCAGTTATGAGTCGAGGCTTGACTTGCAACTACAACTACAAACCTATGAAAAAGCCCCCTGGGTTGAGACTTGAAGCTTGACTTGCAACTCGGGCAACTACAAACCTACCAAAAAAAACCCTTGGGTTGTGACTCGAGGCTTGACTTGCAATTATATTAGGGCAACTACAAACCTACGAAAAAGCCCCAGTTGCGGGTCGGTGCCTCGGGGTGCAACTACAACCTATGAAAAAAGCCCAGTTGAGAGTTAAAGTTGACTTGCAACTGGGAAACCTACAAACCTATGAAAAAAGCCCAGTTGCATGTCAATAGTTGACATGCAACTAGGTTGGGGCCCCCGGGTGCAACTACAACCTATGGAAAAGCCCAATTTACGAGTCGATGCTTGACTTGCAACTAGGACAACTACAAAACCTACAAAAAAAATCCCAATTGCAAGTCGAGGGTTGACATGCAACTAGGGCAGATGCAACCTATGAAAAAGCCTACTTACGTGCCAATAGTTCTCATGCAACTAGGTTGGAGCCCCGGGTACAAGTACAACCTACGAAAAATCCCCAGTCACGAGTCGAGGGTTGACATGAAATTGGGGCACCAATAACCTACAAAAAAGCCCAATTATGTAGTTGACATGCAATTGGGTTGGGGCTTCCCGGGTGCAACTACACACAATGAAAATCCCTCGGGTTGCGAGTCAAGGCTTGACTCGCAACTCAGGCAACTACAAAAACCTACAAAAAAGTCCCAGTTGCGAATCGATGGATGACTTGCAACTGGGGCACCTACAACCTATGAAAAAAAAATCCTAGTTGCATGTCGATAGATGACATGCAATTGGACCGGGGCCTTGGGTGCAACTACAACCTATGACAAAAAGACCCAGTTGCGAGTCGAGGGTTAACTTGCAACCGAGGCAACTACAAACCTACCAAAAAATCCCTAAATGTGAGTCGAGGGTTGACTAGCAATTAGGGCACCTATATCCTTCAAAAAAGCCCAGATGCATGTCGATATTGAGATGCAACTGGGTTGAGGCTCCCGGGTGTAACTGTAAACTACGAAAAAGCCCTCGTGAGTTGTGAGTTGAGGTTTGACTTGCAACTCGGGCAACTACAAAAACCTACGAAAAGGCCCACTGGCATGCCGAGGGTTGACATGCAACTGGGCTGTGGCCTCGGGTGCAACAACAAAAACCTACAAAAAAGACTGGGTTGCGAGTCGTGGGTTGACTTGCAAGTCAGGCACCTACAACCTATGAAAAAAGCCCAGTTACGTGTTGATAGTTGACATGCAAATGGGTTGGGGCCTCGCGTGCAACTACAACCTATGAAAAAAGCCCCAGTTGTGATCCAGGGTTGACTTGCTACCAAAGCTTCTACAACCTATGAAAAAGGTTCAGGAATTTAAAAAAAGAAAAAAGAAGGGAAAATAAGAAAAATGAAAATGAAAATGAATTTTAGAAACAAACTACAGTCCTAGTTGCATATCGAGAGTGGACTTGCAAATGGGATGAAAACAGACTATGAGCCTAGTTGCGAGTCGAGGGTAGACTTGCAACTGGGACAACTACACAAAACAACGATGTCAGTTGTGAGTCAAGGGTGTAGTTGCAACTAGGATGAAAACAATTGACCCAATTGCAAGTCGAGAGGCTGGACATGCAACTGGGATAACAACAAAACCATTGCCCCAGTTGCGAGTCAAGGGTGGAGTTGCAACTGGGACACCTACACAAAATTACCATGCTAGCAGCGAGTCGAGGGTGCACTTGCAACTGGGAAAACAAACGGCCCAGTTGCGAGTCGGAGGGTGGACTTGCAATGGGGACAACAACAAAAATATGAGCCCAGTTGCAAGTCAAGGGTGAACCTGCAACTGAGACAACTACAAAACTACGAGCCCAGTTGCGAGTCAAGGGTGGAGTTGCAACAGGGCTGAAGTAAAAAACATGCCTAGTTGCGAGTCGAGGGTGGACTTGCAACTGGGACAACTACACAAAACTATGATGTCAGTTGTGAGTTGAGGGTGGACTTGCAACTGGGATGAAAACAAATGGCCCAGTTGCGAGTCGGGAGGCTAGACTAGCAATTGGGATAACAACAAAACCAAGGCCCAAGTTGCGTTTCGAGGGTGGACTTGCAACTAGGATAAAGAAAACTATGAGCCCAGTTGCGAGTCGAGGGTTGACTTGCAACTGAGACAACTATGAGCCCAGTTGCGAGTCGAGGGTGGACCTACAACTGGGACAACTACGAAACTACGAGCCAACTTGCAGTCGAGGGTGGACTTGCAACCGGGATAACAACAAATTACGAGCCCAATTGCGAGTCGAGGGTGGACTTGCAGCTGGGACAACTACGAGCCCAGTTGTGGGTCGAGGGTGGACTTGTAATTGGGACAACTACGAGCCCAGTTGTGAGTCGAGGATGGACTTGCAACTGTGACAACTACGAAACTACGAGCCAAGTTGCGAGTCAAGGATGGACTTGCAACTAGGGAAATAACAAACTATGAACCCGGCTGTGAGTCGAGGGCGACTTGCAACTAGGATGAAAAAAAAATGTAGGCCGAGTTGCGAGTCGAGGGTGGACCTGCAACTAGGATAACAACAAACTGTGCGGGCCTAGTTGCAAGTCGGGGGTGGACTTGCAACTGGGATAACAACAAACTACGGGCTCAGTTGCGAGTCGAGGGTGGATTTGTAACTGGGATAACTACGAGCCTAGTTGCGAGTCGAGGATGGACTTACAACTATGACAACTATGAAACTACAAGCCAAGTTGCGACTCAAGGGTGGACTTGCAATTGGGATGAAACAAACTATCGGGCCAGTTGTGAGTCAAGGGTGAAACTACAACTGCGATAAAAAAAAAAACACAAACCCAGTTGCGAGTCGGTGGTGGGCTTGCAACTGGGACAACTACGAGCCCAGTTGCAAGTCGAGGGTGGGCTTGCAACTGGGAGAACTGTGAGCCCAGTTGCAAGTTGATGATGGACTTGCAACTGGGACAATTACGAAAATACAAGCCTAGTTAAGAGTCAAATGTCGACTTGCCACTGGGATGTCAACTACCGACCTAGTTGCGAGTCAAGGGCGGACCTGCAATTGGGATGAAAAACAGAACACGGGCCTAGATGCGAGTAAAAGATGGGCTTCCAACTGGGATGAAACAAACAACTTGCCTAGTTGCGAGTCGAGGGTGGACTTGCAACTAGGACAACTACACAAAACTATGATACGAGTTATGAGTCGAGAGTGGACTTGCAACTCAGACAAGTACAAACTATGAGCCCAGTTGCGAGTCGAGGGTGTACTTGCAACTGGGACAGAAAATGATCAAGACCCAATTGCATTTCAATGATGGACGTGCAACTGGGATGAAAAAGGGTGGGCCTAGTTGCGAGTCATTGGTTGACATGCAACTGCCGCAAAAAAAACCCGACCAAGAGCCTAGTTATGAATTGATGGTTGTCTTGTAACTAGGATAAAAGAAGGGGGTGGGCCCAGTTACGATTCCATGGTTGACTTGCAAACTGGTACAAAAAAAGTCAGGCCCTAGTTGCGAGTTGATGGTGGACTTGTAGCTGAGGCAAAAAGAAAGTCAGGTCTAGTTGCAAGTTGAGGATGGACTTGCAACTACTAAAAAAAGAGTTGGCCCAGTTATAATACAAATGAAACGTCAAGCCCAGTTATGAGTCAAGGGTTGACCTGCAATAGGGTCAAAAAACGCCAAACCTAGTTGCAAGTCAAGGCTAGACTTGCAACTGGGACAAAAAGAGATCAAGGGCCAAGTTGCATGTTGATTCTGGACGTGCAACTGGAACAAAAAAATGGACGTGTCGACTATAATGAAAACAAAAGGGAAATAGA
This sequence comes from Thinopyrum elongatum, assembly GCA_011799875.1. Lineage (NCBI taxonomy): Eukaryota > Viridiplantae > Streptophyta > Magnoliopsida > Poales > Poaceae > Thinopyrum > Thinopyrum elongatum. The sequence goes on from CM022300.1 coordinate 41,949,779, forward strand.
GAAAGGAGGAATGAGGAGAGGAAAAACAGCCGTAAAATGGAAGTGATCAAAGTGGCAATGAATATAGAACCCTGTCTCTTCCGCTTCTGCGAAGTAGACCAATAACAAACGACTGGACATCGGGACTACGCAGGATGCGCGACACAAAACAAAACATGACCAAAATTGTGCAAAAGATTAGAACAAATAAATCGGACAGACCACAACTTAGATAACACATTGTTTTGTCGGAAAAAAAAGATAACACATTGTTAAAAATCTTCATGAGATTTAGCAAATTTGATTTGAAAAACTGTTCAAATATTTTTTAAATGTTCATGAATTTAAAACAAACACAAATTTTAAAAGATGTTCACAAAAATAAAAATTCATCAATTTTAGTAAGTGTGCGCACACTTCAAAACGTGTTTCACATACTAAAAAAATTTGTGAATTGGAAAATAAAAAGAAGAAGTATGAAAAAAGAAGAAGATAAAAACGGGAGAAAAAAAGTTGAGATGTGGAATGTATGAGAACAGTGTTCCAAAAAAAAAACGAAAAACAGGCCAGCCCTAAGACATAAGAAGGACCATGTAACGATCGACACAGTTCCGGTGGAGCTCACTTCGATTCTCAAACAATGATTGTAATTAGCTCCTGGAGTGTTTCTACTCTTGTATTCTTAAAAAAAACAGGCCAGCCCGTGCAACGAGCGGCCGGACAAACAAAAAAGAGCAACTATCTAGCGACAACGACGTACACGAGCCACACGGGGCGCGCGGGCGGGACGCAAATCAAAACTGCACGAAAATTACAGCGGGATAGATCCGATGGTTAATAACTTAAATATGACATCCTTAAAAAACATCTAGACGTGATTTAGTCATTCTGTTTTTAGAAGCCATCACTTTCCATGATTGCGTGTGAAGAGGAAGTGCAGATTATTATGGGGGTGATACAATCTCAGCACACCTTCCACTCCACCCGAGTCCAAAGTCTAGTTGCATGAATGGGCGCACACGTACTCCCCGGTCCTTTTTACTCTGCATATAAGAATTGTCTGAAGTCAAACTTCATAAAATTTGACCATATTTATATGAAAGAATATCAACATCTACCATGCTAAAGTTATATAATATGAAACTTTAAGTCATGACGCATCTACTTGTATTGATTTCACATTGTGAATGTTGATATTTTTTCCTATAAATTTGGTCAAACTTTACGAGGCTTGACTTCAGACAAATCTTATATGCGAACTAAAAAAGACCGGAGGAAGTACGTGTGGGTAGGTGAAGGCGGACATGCAAGGCAAAGTCTAAACCTGCGTACGGAGCAATTCCGACAGAACAAACGGCCGACAAAGCCGCCAGTTTGACGACATGGTGCCTGCGAAAGTAATTAAACATGGGCGGTTTCCGTGGAAGACCGACTGACTGTCTTTGTCTTGATCTTGTCTTTGATTTCCAATGCCTCAGTGCGGCAAAATTTCGTGTTTTGACCCTTTTTGCTAACAAATTCAGGATCTGACCCCTCTTTGAAAATATTTCGGGATCTGATCCTTTTGCCTACCGCCAGGGGTGTTGGCGGTAGGTTTGCACGTCCTACCGCCATTAGCTCTGGCGGTAGGCCCTTTGACGGCGACTGACGGTCGTCGGCGCATGCTGACGTGGAAAAGGGCCTACCGCCATGGGCTCTGGCGGTAGGGTACTGAAGCCTACCGCCAGCTCCTTTGGCGGTAGGGTCCTGGGTGGTGGATAAGGTGGGGAGGGGCTGGTTTGTGGGCCCCACCACCACTCTTCTTCCCCACTCACCTTCTTCCCCGTGCTCAGCCCCTCTCCCCCCTCTCTCCCCCTCACAAACCCCCCTAGATCCCCTCCATTTGCTTGAGATTTCACCGGTGGATCCGGAGCATTTTCATCACCCAAGGTACCTCCCCCATTTCCCCTCCTTTTGATTGGTTGAGATCTTTGTTTTGTGTTGATTTAGTCAATTTATTGCAAACCCTAGGTGTTGATCTTGTTGTGTATATTTATGACACATTTATGATGCATTAGTGATGCATTTATGGCTAGGGTTATGGTTATGTTAGGGGTTAGTGTTAGGGTTAGGGTTAGGGTTAGGGTTATAGTGGTTATGTTGGGGGTTAGGGTTATAGTGGTTATGTTGGGGGTTATGGTTAGGGTTAGGGTTAATGGTTAGGTTAACTTGACTATGAATAGTAGTTATTTGTCTAATTTGTGCAAAATATAGTTTATTTGTCCATTTGAGTTGGTTGGATGACATATGTGGATTGATTATATTATTTCCAATTTCTTAGATGCATAAGCTCGTAAATGTTCATTATTTGGACAAGACGACATTTATGCTTGCAAATGACGATGAAGGGGAAGAGGCTATGGTTTTTGACACAAGTCCAAGCTTTGATGATCTTGTAGTTAAAGTGAGAAGCATCTTACATTGGAATGACCCAAATGCCGAGGTTAAGCTTATTGGGAGGTATGACGTTGGATTGGGAGTAAAGTCTCGATTAAAGAGTATGCCCATCACCTCCCAATTGCATTGGAATGTGTACAAGGACAAAGTAGACGCATCACAAGACAAGTCCCTTGAGATCTTTGCCACAAAGGTTGATCCTCCTCCTCCCTTGCAAATTGATCTCAACCGCAATGCATCCTCCCCAATACATGATGATAGTGCCGAGGTGCATGTCCCCAATTGTTCTAGCCAACCACCAAGTAGCCAACCCAATGAAGATCATATCAATGCTAGCGCCATAGTACTCCGTCATGATGCTATTCCTCATGTTGAAGAAGATGCTATTCCTCATGTTGAAGAAGATGCTAGTGGTCATGTTGATGATGATGCTATTGTTGCTCAAGAGGATGCTTACGCGGAGAATGAAGAGATCCATTACAATCCAATTGGTAACTTGGATGTCATTGTGCGGCAATAAGACATGGACCGTACCCTCCCTTATAACCGTATGTGTGGGTATAACTCGGATGACGAGGGTCCGGAGGAAGAATTGGATGAGGATGGGTTGACTGCGCAAGAAAATGAAATCTACAAGAAGGTGACCGGCAAGGAGAGAGGGCCGCCGTTGTTTAGGGATGTGAGTCTTGTGGACAATGCCGTTGTTGACGGTGGGCTGAGATTCGGGTTGTCTGAGCCAACACCGTGCCCCAAATTCAGTGATCCTTGGCCAGAAAATGAGGATGAGAATGCTCATTTGAAGAAAGGCATCAAGTTTGGTTCTTTGGTAAAGTTCAAGATATGGTTGTGTGACTATGCCATTAGGAACCATAGGTCGTTTGTTGTTGGTCATTCAAATCAAAAAGTTCGGTACACAGTCAAATGTGACCAAGAAGGTTGCAAATGGATGGTCCGCGGTAGAAAAATCAAAGAAACCGGGCAATGGGTGTTGAAGAGTCATGTTGGCACTCACACGTGCGTACCCCCGGACAAGGCCGACCGAAGCAAAGGACACCGTCAACTCACGTCTGAGTATCTAGGATACAAATTGTTGAATCAAATAGCACATGATCCAACCATGAAGGTCAAGTTTCTCATGACTTCGATTGAGGAACTATTCGGATACCCGGTCAAGTATGGGAAGGCATGGATGGCGAAGGCAAACGCTATTAGGATGTTGCATGGTGATTATGAGGCCGCATATAACATTCTGCCCAAGATGTTGGCAGCCATTGCTCATCGAAACCCGGGAATGCGCCATCGGGTGGAGTCAATTGACGGAGTGTTTCGTCGTGCCTTCTGGAGCTTTGGACAATGCATTGAGGCATTCACGTATTGTCGCCCGGTCTTGTCTATAGATGGTACATTCTTGACCGGCAAATACAAGGGCACATTGATGGTGGCGATGGCCCACTCTTCAAATGATAACGTGTTGCCGGTGGCATTTGCCTTGGTGCCTTCGGAGCACGATGATAATTGGGAGTGGTTCATGGGGCATTTGAGAACCAAGGTTATAGGCAAGCGAGAGGTATGCATTATATCGGATCGCCATCATGGGATTCTCAAAGCAATAGACGTTGATATTCCCGGTCTTCCAAAGCTTCAACACCGTTGGTGCATGAGACACTTTGTTGCAAACTTTTACCGGGCATGCAAGAGCAAGGAGTTTTGCAAAGACCTTACCCTTGTTTGCGTTGCATTCAACACCGACACATTCAAAAGCCGATATGATAAACTCCTCAAGGCTTTGGAGAAGAACAAAGGGGGGAAAGAATTCTTACTTAGGCACGAGCCGGATAAAGAAAAGTGGTCACGCACTTACGATGAAGGAGGTATGCGATATGGGGACATGACAAGCAACATGGTGGAATGCTTCAACAATGTGTTGAAGGGTGTCCGTTCCTTGCCGGTGACCGCAATACTCAAGTACACTTTCATCAAGCTCAACGAGTACTTCCTAAAGCATTCTGAAAGCACGGCCAAGTGGATTGGCGAAAAGATGGACTATCCATTCAAGGTTCAGGATTGGTTGTTGCATCAAGCGCGCAAGTCTTCCAAACAACAAGTGATCAAATATAATGAAAAAGAAATGATCTATCAAATCGAGGAGCCGGGTGGGACAACAAGGGGCGGTAGGTCTTATGGTGGAGTTGCTTACGAGGTGCACCTCAAAAACCGTTGGTGCCAGTGTGAGAGGCCACACAAGTATCATTGGCCTTGCTCGCATTTGATGACCGCAACACGGGCGAGAAACTTGCCCGTATCCGATGGCACAACGGTGCGGTTGCACGAGTTCACATTGGAACGAACAAGGTTGACATGGGCGCCTCGGTTTAATCCTTTCCTTGATGCCTCACAGTGGCCTGAGTATGTTGGGCCAGACATTGTGCCAGATCCCGCACTCATGGTGCCTATGAGGGGAAGAAGAAGAAAGAAGAGATTCCGGAGTGACATGGATGATCTAGCTGGATACACCGGAATGAAGCAATTTGGTAGTGGTCATTTCATGGAGGCACCAAAGAACAACGGTTGTGGAGAATGCAACGACACAGGACACAACGTTAGGACATGCAAGAAACCTAGAACCAACACGGGCACTAGTCAAACACGTGGACGGAAGACTAGCCTTGGAGGGGGCCGTGGCCGTGGAGGAAGGACTAGCCTTGGAGGGGGCCATGGCTGTGGATCCGGTGGTTCTAGGACACGTCGGGTTGATAGGGGAAGGCCTATCGACGTGTTGCTCAATCCGGATGGTTGAAATAATGTGAATGGTACTACTTTTAATATGTTCATGTGTTGATATATTTGCTTCTTTACATGTCAATGTGTTCATATTTTGACTTAACATCTTTAATTGTTGTAGGCATGGCTTCATCCGGTTCCATGACGAGGCCACCGTGTGCTAACCAAGAAGACATGCCGCACAAGTGGAAGGACGCATCTTTGGACAAGGTGAAGGAGAAAGATGTGAAGATTCCGCCATGTTGGTGTGGAGATGTTTGCAAGGTGAAGGAGTCCACCGACCGAAAGAAGTCATGGACGGAAGGAAGAAGATATTTTGTTTTCCCCAACTATGCTTATGATCGTGCGCTTCCAACTAACGCCTATGACCTTCCACCGGTATGCTAGAGAAGTAACATGTTACTCCAAAAATGTGTGTCAACACTAACATCCATTTTATATGCAGTCACCGCCTCCTCTATGCAAGTACTTCACCTGGATAGATCATGAAGTGCCAAAAGATGTCCAAAAGGACCATTATGAAGATTGTCTTAGGCGCCAGCGGCTGTTCGAAGAAAGGTTTCAAAGAGGCTTGGAGGAAGAGCGTCGTCCGAAAGAGAGGATGGAGCGAAAGCAACGCGAGGATGAGAGGGCACGCCAAGCGAAGCTTGCTCGTGAGGAGGAGAGGGCAAGAAAACTTGCAAAAGCTCGCAAGGCACAAGAGGAGGATGAGGCACGTGACAAGAAGGGGAAATGGCCCCGTATGACTCAGTAAAGCCTTCGCTTCGGTGGACTCGTCATGTAACCGGATGAAGCCATACCAATTTTATCATGAACTATGTAGTACTAAGGCAAGAAGCCATGTGTCGTGAACTTGTCGTGAATGAATTTGCCATTTGTATTGAATTTGGTGTGGAGATGTTTGCACGGTGTCGTGAGAACTTTAGTTTGTCAGCATACTGTGTGATTTGTCATGATTTTTATTTAAAAAATGTTGTGCTGAGAAGATGGATAGAAAAACTGTTGTGGTGAGAAGATGGATAGAACAGAGGATTCCTCTATTTTTAAGCGTACCGCCACAGCCCCTGGCGGTAGGTTGCTGGACCCTACCGCCAGAGCCCGTGGCGGTAGGGGGGCAAACTTGCTGTGACGAAGAAAATGAATCCCCTGGCGGTAGGATCAAACCCTACCGCCACAGGTCCTGGCGGTAGGTTGCAGGACCCTACCGCTAGAGCCCATGGCGGTAGGGGGAGCAAACTTGCTGTGACGAGAAAAACCACCACCTTGGCGGTAAGGTTGACCCTACCGCCACGTGCTGTGACGAGAAAAACCACCACCTTGGCGGTAGGGTCATACTGTGGCGGTAGGGTCAACCCTACCGCCAAGGTGGTGGTTTTTCTCGTCACAGCAAGTTTGCCCCCCCCCCTACCGCCATGGGCTTTGGCGGTAGGGTCCTGCAACCTACCGCCAGGGCCTGTGGCGGTAGGGTGGCAAACAGAGGAATCCTCTGTTCTGCCCCTTCTGTCGAATGTTAGAATGATATACCCACTTCTATCCACTTCTATCAAATATTAGAATGATCATCTCGCAAGCACATACATAACTCAACTCAACATAGTTCATTACATCCACGAATAACACATGTTCAAACTAATTAAAACATGACCCGGTTCGGATGACATCGGTTGAAACTAATAGCTCAAGCTCAACGACACATTTTCTAAACAGGTAACATATTTCTCATACTTATCAGACGTTCAATTTGTTCGTCACGCGCTTGATTACGCTTCAGTTGAAAGTCGGTGGATCCTGCCCAATGACCCAACACACCATTCGTTTCACGGAACCAGGCCCATGCAGCACGGCGGGCCGGATTCTCTGACACGCCTTGTTTGATTGCCCATCCTATGACCTGGCCGGGTTTCCTCAAGTCCATCTCACGGAATTCTTCTTTGCTTGCAGTGAACGCAATCTCAATTGCCAAAGCGTGTCTGCAAGCATATTCCCGGTCCTGCAGCTCATCAAGCATCCCCTCTTTCTCGTTCACAAGCTTTCGGAAAGTTTTTTTCTCCTTAGCATCAGAAGGTTCCTCAATAACGTGATACTTGCTGAAATCCTTCATGGCCGCATTTGCCTCATCACAACTTTTCAACCATGCTTCACATTCCCTCTTCAAGCAACGGTGTCGCTCCGACATGACCTTCTCATACGCTATGTTCATAGTCATGGATCGAATGTCCATCCTACATGAATATACGGGTTTAAGATGACATAGACCAAAACATAAAATAAATTCAGTAGAGTATAACACTTGGTTACTTGATATGACATACAACACCAAGTTCTTAATGAGTTCAAATGTTAAGGGTACAAGTCATAGTAGTTCAAATGATGACCAAGCAAAGGGTACATGTCATTACAGTCCAAATGACAAAGATTACATAGCCTCATGCAATTCTATGTGGCGTACGGTCCCGGGTTGCAACAAATAACATCATTTCTTTCTTTGATCCATGCCCAACGAGAAGCCCGCTTCTCGTCCGACGAGAATGGTTGGCGAACTAACCAATCAATGACCTAGCCATGATTTCCCATGTCTATCTCAGCATATTCTTCCCTTATCGCACACAATGCAATTTGCATTGCAAGATCACGCCTACAATTTTGTTCTGCCGTCTTGAGCTTGTTCATCTGCCTCTGCTTTTTTTTTGATAAAATTTTCGGAACGGTCATTATTGAAATAATAATGTGAAAAGGCCCCACACTCTACATTCAACGCATCAATGGCTTCCATCCACAAGTTCATCTTTTCCTCAATCAATTCGCGTTCACGGTTCGCCGCCGCCTCAGCAGAAGCTTCAAAGAAAACGAACGGTGCCATCCTACATTTCGAGAAGTTGCTATTAAAGTAACTTAGGTTTAATTGCTTTCTTAAGCCTAACCCAACCCCAATTATGTACACTAAGACTAGCACTAGATCTAGGTACACAAACTATTCTACAAGCAATTCTAAGCACATCATACATAAGGAAATCACAAACATAAACCTAAATGGATCATATGAATTGATTTGACCACATGAGATAGGGTTTGCAACCAAATGAGCAAATGCAAACTAAACAAAGATATCAACCAATCAAAATGAGGGGAAATGAGAGAGCTACCTTGGGTGATGAAAATGGTAAGAATCCACCGAAGAAATCTCAAACAAATCAGAGAGATTTGGGAGGCTCTTGTGCTTCAAAGAGAGAGGGGGGAGACTTGAGTTCGGTGGAGAGGTGAGTAGTGTGTGGCCTGAATGAGTGGTTGAGGAGAGGGGGAGGAAATATCCAGCCCCTCCCCACCTTATCCACCACCCAGGACCCTACCGCCAGAGGAGCTGGCGGTAGGCTTCAGTACCCTACCGCCAGAGCCCATGGCGGTAGGCCCTTTTCCATGTCAGCACGCGCCGACGGCCGTCAGTCGCCGTCAAAGAGCCTACCGCCAGAGCTAATGGCGGTAGGACGTGCAAACCTTCCGCCAACACACCTGGCGGTAGGCAAAAGGGTCAGATCCCGAAATATTTTCAAACGGGGGTCAGATCCTGAATTTGTTAGCAAAAAGGGTCAAAACACGAAATTTTGCCCCTCAGTGCGTGATGTGAACAAGGCGAAAAGGTTCCTCCCTTTCGTACGTTTCAGGCTACGATTCCGAATCCATCACACGTGGATGATTTTTTTAATACAGTATAATCGCATGTGCTCATGTATGGTCACCTGTATAAACGCGTACACATACACTCTATCTCTAGGAGCATATCTGAGCTGGCACAGGATTGACGAAATCACCATAGACATCTTGTAGTCGACGGAACGCCTCCTCTCACTAAATGAATATTGCCGGAAAGCCTAAAATAATTCAGAAAAATGCAAGCATCAATGCTAAATCCAGACTCGAACCTTGATGGGTTGGGTTCAACACAAGAAACTAACCATCTGAGCCTCAGAGCTGAACCAAAGTCTGTGCATGGCCAGCCGGCCGGGGTGGGCGTATGTATCTGGAATTCTGGATATCTTATTTCCGCAACACTTTTAGCTCCTTTAAATTTCACGATGGCGGTCTCCTTTGGGAAAATGGGTGTCCTTTGTCTCCTCGTCGTTGCATTGTGATTTCACTCTGTAAATTTCTCCATATGACGGTTCCATACATGACTGTGTGGCGAAGCCAAGAGTTCAAAATCGTGATGTCAAATACATGTGTTTAGATGAATTTTGTAATATTTTTTAGGTGATTTCTACTGGTTTTGCCAAAGTCATGTGTAGTAAACTGACTACTCGAACATCTACACATTGCCATTCTTCCACGGTATTAATTTGGAGATGGTGTGGCGGTTTCCGGCGAGGAAGGGCATAGTTTACCTTTACTATGCATGGAAGGGGTGACGAACCAACTCTGCATGCATGCAGTGTGAACGAAGGCAGGGCATATCCTCTACTCTGCAAGCCAGATACGCAGCACTTTTACACCTCAGTGAATCCTTGATACTCCTATACCAATAATAATCCTACATTCACGGACAAACACGGACGTTTTACGGACCCTTCTAACGCTAATTAACTTCCACACCCCCCCCCCCCCCCCCCCCCCTCACGTGGGTGGGGCCCTTTCTCTCCCTAATCCCAATCAAATGAGGCCAGCTGTGCAGGTCCGTGAAAACTGTAAAAATCCTTCCGTGATTGTAGCATTGCCCCTCCTTTACTACTGTACGTGTAGCAGAAAGGTCCACGTGTTACGCGTACAGAGTACGTACAGAAGCACGCACCGACAGGTGCTGCGTGCATGTTTGTCATACCCGACACGGCCGGCCGGAGGAGACACGCTTAGTGTCCACTTTCCAGGCAGACTTTGCTTCACTATGCTCAAGACGATGATTATATAATTAGCAAGGCTTCGTCACATGCTCCGTGAAAACTGTACTGTACGTGGGGCGCCTTTCCTCGCCATTGCCTAGCCATTTCGGTCTATCTTCTCCAGTAGGGGTGGAATTCGAGCCGAGCAAACTCGATTTGATTTGTTCCTATAACGAGCTCAAATTCAAGATTGGCTCGACTCATATAACTCGCGAGCTGGCTCGTTTAGCTTGTTAAGCTCGTTAAAGATATAAACATAAAATCTTACGAATACGACAAAAAGATTAATTGGGAATTTAACATGTACGTATATGGTCATGTATGTGTGAGTCTCCTGAGTGACTGGCCCTTGAGCGGTTGAGCCTTGTACTTGGACGCAAGGTGTTTAGTGGCTGTTTTTTACTACCCATCAAGAAACGCTGATTCTTTTATCGAGCCTAATGAGTTATACGAGTACTTGTAAGATCGGCTTGTTTAACTCGGCTTGTAAACGATCTTAAACTAAAGATCGGCTCGACTCATTATTGTTCGAGTTCGAGTCGATTCGAGCCGAGTCACGAGCTACTCGTTTAGCTCGTGAGCTTCGAGCTTTTTTTCCAGCCCTATTCTCCACGTACACGTACGTCCGTACACCCTCTATAAGTAGGCCCTCTTTGCCTGTGCATCTCTGCATTGCAAGCGTTGCAGTAACAGTTCTATTCCTAATCTTGTCACTCGTGTACTCACTAGTAGTATCTTCGAAACACAAAGCTCACACCTAGCTACCTACATAGTGCCTTCGCCGAAACCCTGACCAAAATGGCACGGTACTCGCGCGCTTGGCTCACGCTGCTTCTTCTCGCGTATAGTTTCCTTCTACTTTCAGCATGCATATCTTTGACATGATGACATCTATAGATAGATGCTCTCTATGACGACCCCGGCTTAATCGTGCACTAACCATACACGCAAATGCACACGATCAAACCTAATGACTCACTTGAAGATATCACAACACAACTCTAAAACATAAATAACATCATACAAGCTTTATATTACAAGTCAGGGCCTCGAGGGCTCGAATACATAGCTCGATGGCATACAAGTGTCAGCGGAAGCATCAGATATCTGGGTATAGATATATTACAGAGAGAGAGATAAGCCTTCACAAAGGCGGGGCAAAATAAAACTCTACGATCGAAAGGCGTGGGCCTCCTGCCCTGGACCCTCCGAATCCTACTCCTGATCGTCGGTCGGCTCCTCGTAGTAGTAGTACTCTCCGGGCTGGTAGTAGTGGTCGTCGACGGGGGCGTCTGGCTCAGGGGCTCCGACGTCTGGTGGCATCAATTGGATATGGGGGAAAAAGAAAGTAAAGCAAACGTGAGTACTCATCCAAAGTACTCAGCAAGCAAGGATCTACACTACATATGCAACATTTTCAAAGGAGGCTGTATATATGTGGACCGGGCTGCAGAAATGCCAAAGTAGAGGGGAAAAGCCTATTCCTATCGAAGACTAGCATCTTCAGCATCTTCATCAGTCTTGCAGCATTAGAAGAGAGCAGAATAAAATAATGTAAAGTAGTAGTAGCAGTATCATCAACCTCAGCCTGAGATCCTTTCCCGACTCCCTGCGAGAAAACAATCCCAGAGCCGTACTATCCAGTTCTCATCTCAGTTCTAGTTGTACCGATCGGGATACAACTCCGAGTGTCCGTTACCGTAGGACAGGCTATCGATAGAAGTTTCTTCCCTGCAGGGGTGCACCAAGTTACCCACCACGCTCTAACTTCGGCCGGACACACTTTACTGGGTCATGCCCGGCCTCGGCTAAGCAACACGCCGCAACCCGACCAAATACTTAACAGAGAGGTCAGCACGCCGGACTAAACCTATGCCCCCGGGGGTCTTGGGCCTTCGCCCCGGGAACTCCTGCACGTTACGTTCACGGCCGAGAGCAGACCTAGCAACCCCTTAATACAAGCGCAGTTGCTTAACCAGTCCAACTCGGCGCGCGCCGCTCAATTGCTGACGTTCATTAAGCTTCGGCTGAAGTATACGACGCAGAACGCCCATACTATGCCCACGTGATGGTTAGTGCTATCAGGCCAGAGGCCCCTCGGATCAAATATCCAAACCGTTAGTGGATTAGGAGCGCGCGGAAACGAGCAGAGACTCACGATCGATGTGACCCCGTCGCCCCGTCTCGAGGACTTGTGGCAAGGGCTAAGAATGCCGGCCACGCCTCGTAGTTATCTCGTGGGCACCTCTCAGGTCAACCCGACTCCACATCACTTCGCATTCATGCTCGCGCGGGTACCCCTCAGGGCCGACCCGTCTTTAGTATCCTGGTTCAATGTCAAGTCACAGTATCCAAGGTAGCTGTGTGTCTGGCACCAAAGGGAACCCTGAGGAATCACCCTCGATGGAATTCCCGCTCGGTGTTGTCGTCAAGGTGAACGAAGGAGGAATCACCCTCGAGGTCCACACTTGAGAGGTTGCGCGACATCGTCGTTATCGGAGGTGGTGTAGGAGGAATCACCCTCGCTTACCACGACCGATTAACTAACCTACAAGGTTATCATCAGAAGTGCTGACGAGGTATCACCCTCGGCACTCGATAGTAACCCAGTAGTGTCGAGCAATTTAAGGGGAAAGTGACGTGAGGTGTCAAGGTCTGATCTTCGATCCCGTTGCTCGGGTCTTCTGAGAGTCCAGCGGGGCAGTCGGGACAAGTGGGTCTCCGATAAGGCTCTACCCATCCTATACTAAACAATTTAGGATAGCAGGAAAGTATCAACAATAGGTTACAAGTAAACAGGCTATGCAGCAGATATAGGATAGTAACAGCAGCAGTAACATCTAATGCAAGCATAAGAGGGAAGAGAATAGGTGATATCGGAATGCTCAAAATGGGGGTGCTTGCCTGTCTGCTCGACGGCAAGGGTCTGATCGTCGGGGACGTAGTCGTACTCCGGAGCGGCGTCTGTCTCAGGAGCTACGGCAACGTCGGGGTCTACCGAAAGAGAAGAGGGGGAGGAAACAAGTAAATATAATGCAATCAGATGCAACACGGGGCATGCTATGCTATGATGCAGTGCAGGGTTGCCTGACGTATGCCTAAGTCATTTTATTTATTTTAGGATTAGTGTTGGATTTATTAACCGGTGATTAGGCACTATTCATCTACCGGAATCGGGCTCGGAGTTACGAGTTCTCCTACGTAGGAGGTTCCGACAAGGAAACAAACGGCATGATCAGACTCGTCTTGTCGTTCTGAGCAACTTTCGTGTTTTAACTTTTTCGATCTGAGCTATGGTTTAAAAGTTATGAATTTTTAAAGTTTATTTGATTTTCTGGAATTTATTTATTTTAACAGAAATTGAAATATGACATCAGCAGAACGTCATGACGATGTCAGCAGGTCAACTGACCGGCTGGCCAGGTCATACCTGACATGTGGGTCCAGTGGGACCCACATGTTAGTCTCTGTTTAGTCTAACAGTGGATTAATCTAATTAGCAGGGTTAATTAGGGAGTGGGCCCTATCTGTTAGTGAGAGATTAGTCTAACTAATTAGTTTTAATTATTAAATCGTTTTATTTAAACTAATAAGTGGTCGGGCCCGCATGTCATAGGCACATAGTGCCCAGTCAGCAGAGTTGACTAAGTCAACTCAGTCAACTGGGGTCCCAGGGCCCACGGTCGGTGACCCAGGGTGGGCCCCACCTACGCCACGTCAGCGGTGGCTGGCGTCTCGCCGCCGGCGACGCCGGAACGCGGCGGAGAGCCTCGGCTCTCGCCAGAATTCATCTACAGAGCGTCGTTCGGCGCGCGGCTTGACCCATTCGAACGGGCGCTCGCCCGCGAGTCTAGTGGTGGGGTTGGTTTCGCCGGACCTGGCCGGAAACTTCGCCGGCGTCGAGGTCTGCGGCGGAGTGGCTACGGGCGTCGGCGCAAACGGCGCTGCAGCGCGCTAGGCAGCAAATGGAGGGGCTGGGGAGGTGCTACGCGCTGCGTTGAGCACAAAGGGCTCGGCCCCGTGACCATTTGGTCACCGAAGAGGCACCGTCGACGAGCCCCGCGGCGCTGCCTTCGGGCGCGCGTGGAAGAGGTAGCTAGGCTACGCGCCAGGACCAGCAGGGAGTAGGGAAGGAAGAGGAGCTCACCGGGGAGGCACAAGGTGGCCCGGTGTCAGCTTAGTAGCAGCAGGACGCCGCCGGGGAGGAAGTGGATCGCCGGCGACCGAGGATGAAGTCGATGCCGAACGGCAGCTGCAGGGCCTCCTCGCTCCAGCTGAGGGCACCGGAGGAAGTGGCCATCCGCAGCGGAGCTGACGGACTCGGTCGACGGGCACGGGACCGCTTGTGGCCGTGCGGACGTCGACGGCGCGGCGACGAGGGCGTCCGGTGGTGGATCTGGGGAAGGGAGAGAGATGAAGCGAGCGAGGGAGAGGACGGGGGGAGTGACCGAGGGTGCCAGGGGGGACGAACGGCCTTGCCCTTATCCTCTCCGCCTCCCTGTTCCGTCGGTGGGTGTCGGCGTGTCGCCGCGCGAGCGGCGCGCGCGCGCGGCCATGGCGCGGCCGACACGGGGAGGAGGGAGAAGGACCTGGGCCAAGTGGGCCGCGGTCGGGGCACTGTGCACTTAGGCCCAGTGCACAGTGCCTCATGTTATTTTTCTATTTCTGTTTTGTGTTTTTCTTTTATTTGTTTTCTGTTTGGTATTAGTTAGGCCACTTGTGCACTTTTGTAAAATATGGAACTTGGCCCAGATATTAATATGCAATGTAAGCATCCTCCAAAAATTGGTTTGAGCCAAGTTGGGCTTCATTTGAGTTTAATTTGATTTTAAATGGATTTAATATTACTGTTTTGGTGCTGTTTCATATTGTTTGAATCATTTAATTAATCCAAGTATTACTGGTGATATTTTTATGAGTGCTTCTGGAATATTTGCTATTTAGTGAACATTTTTGCAACAGTGTTTGAGCAAATTTATTTTGCACTTTTGAATTTGAGTTGATTTTCAGAATGGAGTTTGAATTATTTTGGTTAACCACTATGACTAGGCACTGCAAATGATATGACTTGGCAATATTAGCAGCTGATCACAGTGGTAGTTACACAGGGGTGTTACAAGTTCTCCTCCTCTAAAAGAAATTCTCGTCCCGAGAATTTAGGAGGTAGAAGGAAAGAGGTCGGGATATTCTTCCCGAAGATGATCCTCGCGTTCCCAAGTGGCTTCATCTTCAGTATGATTCGACCACTGCACTTTCAGGAACTTGGTCGTCTTCTGACGAGTTCGACGTTCAGCTTCATCAAGGATGCGGATCGGATGCTCCTTATAAGACAAATCATCTTGCAGTTGAAGCATCTCGTGATCCACTGCACGGTGCGGAGATTCCTTGAAGCATTTACGAAGTTGCGACACGTGGAAGACATCATGAATATGAGAGAATTGTGGTGGCAACTCCAATTTATAAGCCACCTGTCCATGTCTAGCCACGATGCGGAAAGGACCGATATAGCGAGGAGCTAGCTTGCCCTTGATTCTGAAACGACGAGTGCCCTTCATAGGAGTGACACGAAGATAAGCTTGATCACCCGGTTGATAAGTCAGACCCCATCATTTGCGATCATAGTTGCTCTTCTGGCGGTCCTGAGCCGCCTTGAGATTTTCTCGGACAATTCTGACCTGTTCTTCGGCATGTTGAATAATGTCCGGTCCAACAAGAGGTCGTTCCCCAGTTTCTGACCAATTCAGAGGGGTTCGACACTTACGTCCATAAAGCACTTCGAAGGGGGCCATTTTCAAGCTGGCTTGATAACTGTTGTTATAAGAGAATTCGGCAAACGGAAGAGATTCTTCCCACTTCTTACCGAATGATATAACACAAGCGCGAAGCATATCTTCAAGCACTTGATTTACTCGCTCGACTTGGCCTTGGGATTGGGGATGATAAGCTGAACTCCATGTAATGTGAGTTCCCATAGCTTCTTGGAAACTTTCCCAGAACTTGGACGTGAAAAGTCCGCCACGGTCCAAACTGATCTCCTTCGGAATGCCATGGAGTGAAACAATTCTGGAGATATACAGCTCTGCTAGTTGGCTAGCAGTGATAGTCTCCTTGACAGGCAGAAAATGAGCAACCTTGGAAAGTTGGTCGACGACGACAAGAATAGCATCGTGACCTTTCTGAGACTTGGGAAGAACAGTAATGAAATCCATCTGCACTTTATCCCATTTCCATAGAGGAATAGGGAGTGGTTGAAGAATTCCAGCAGGCTTCTGATGTTCTGCTTTCACGCGACGACATACGTCACATTCAGCAACATATCAAGCAATGTCCTGCTTCATTCTAGACCACCAGTACCTCTGTCGAAGATCGCGATACATCTTGGTGCTACCCGAATGGATAGACAACGGTGTATCATGAGCCTCCTTCATGACCTTGTCAGTCATAAGCTCGAAGCGAGGTACTACGATGCGGTCTCTGAAATATAATGTTCCATCTTCAGCAACTGAGAAATCCCGGTACTTCTCAAGGTGAAGCTCTTTCTTCATGAAGTCAATTTCAACTTCTTTGGCTTGCGCTTCCTTAACAACCTTTTGAAGGTCTGGTTGTACCACAAGGTTATTAAGAGAACCCTGGGGAACAATTCGCAGATTCAGCTGAGTCAGTTCTGTATAAAGTCGAGGTTGAGCTAGCCTAACCATGAGGTTGTTGCAATATGACTTGCGGCTCAGGGCATCAGCCATCACGTTAGCCTTGCCCGGGGTATATGAAATACCATAGTCATAATCCGCAATTGTTTCTAACCATCGTTGCTGACGGAGATTAAGATCCGGTTGGGTGAACAAGTATTTCAAACTCTGATGATCGGTATAAATCTCACACCGATTACCAAGAAGGTAATGTCGCCATAACTTTAATGCATAGATCACTGCAGCAAGTTCAAGATCATGCACTGGATAATTTTCTTCATGCGGACGCAATTGATGTGAAGCATACGCAATCACTCTTCGTTCTTGCATTAGGACACAGCCTAATCCTTGACGAGAGGCGTCGCAATATATGACAAAGTCCTTGCGAGAATCAGGAGGAGCAAGCACTGGAGCAGAAGTAAGCTTGTCCTTGAGCGTCTGGAAACTTTCCTGACACTTGTCTGTCCACTCAAACTTAACGCCTTTGTGGAGCAGATTAGTCAAGGGCTTGGCGATCTTGGAGAAGTTCTCGATGAATCGACGGCAATAACTGGCTAGACCGAGGAAGCTTCGGACTTGCTTGGCATTCTTCGGAGGAGTCCAGTCAAGGATAGCCTGAACATGCTCCGGGTTAATGGCAATACCGTCCTTGGAAATTACATGTCCAAGGTAGGTCACTTCAGAAAGCCATAATTCACATTTAGAGTACTTGGCATATAACTTGTGTTCTCGAAGTCTTTCTAGAACAAGGCGAAGATGTTCCGCATGTTCTTCCTTATTCTTCGAGTATACTAGGATATCATCCAGATACACCACGACGAATTTGTCAAGGTAATCCATGAATATATAATTCATCAGACGTGAGAACGTAGCTGGAGCATTCGTCAGGCCAAATGACATGACAGTGTATTCATAGCAGCCATATCGAGTAACGAATGCAGTCTTTGGAATATCCTCTTCACGGACACGGATCTGGTGATTACCCAACCTCAAGTCGAGTTTAGAGAAGACCGAAGATCCAGCGAGTTGATCATATAAGTCATTGATCCGGGGAAGCGGATATTTATTCTGAATGGTTGCCTGGTTGATAGGACGGTAATCTTGGACCAACCTATTCGTACCATCTTTCTTCTTGACAAAGAGAGACGGTGCTCCCTAGGCAGAGGAGCTGGGACGGATGAAGCCCATCCTGAGTGATTTATCGATTTCTTCCTTAAGCTCAATAAGGTGGTGCAGAGGCATCTTGTAGGGACGCTTCGCAATAGGAGTGGTGCCAGGCTTCAAGTCGATGACGAACTCGACAGCTCTAGCAGGGGGTATTCCTGGAAGTTCTTCTGGAAATACATCCGGGAAGTCACAGACAACTGGGATGTTCTCGATCCCCTCAAGCGGAGAAGCGTTCAACGCGTTCAAGGCATAAATCTGAGCCTTAGCGTTTTGGGTGAGGTGAGCTTGATAATTCACTATCTCATTTGATGGGTGTAAGAGGTGAACAACTTTAGTTGCACAGTTGATTGAGGCATAGTGAGCCTTCAACCAATCCATTCCCAAGATAAGATCAATCTTGGAAGAATTCAGGATAATGGGAAATGCCTGGAACTTCAACCCCTCAATTTCAACAGTGACTTCGGGGCTGAACAGGGAGGTTTGACACTGACCCGCGGGAGTGTTTACCATTAAGGATTGGTGTAGTGTTTCGCATTTAACGTCATGCAAGAGTGCCAAATGTTCTGACATGAATGAATGCGATGCTCCTGAATCAAACAAAACAGATGCAGATACTGAATTAACAAGAAGTGTACCCATCACGGTTTCAGGTTGGTCTTGCGCTTCAACCATATTGACGTGGTAGTTCTGCCCATGACCATAAGAAGGTCTGGCATTGCTGTAGCGAGGCTGAGAATTCCCACGGCCATTACCACGACCAGCAGAAGGAAGAGCTAGCTGATTCTGACTCTGTGAGCAGTCTCTGGCACGGTGACCCGGCTGGCCACACTTGAAGCAGAGTCCATTGTTAAGACGTGGTGCAGGAGCTCGAGGTGCTGGAGCTTGCAGAGGCTGCCTTGGTGGTGGAGGAGGCAGACAAGGTGCAGTATAAGAAGGCCTGTTCACAGGAGCTGCTGGATGGTACATGCTCTGAGGTATCCAGATGCGGCGCTTCTGGGAAGACGAGCCCGAAGATGAGCCCGCCTCACGAGTGCGTCTGGTCGCTTCTTTTTGTTTTTTCAAACCAGTCTCGACCATAATAGCCTTATTCACCAAGGTGGCGAAATCAGGATAGTCTTGAACAAGCAGGGCTAACTGAATGTCATGGTGCAGCCCTTCACGGAATTTCTCCTGCCTTCGGTCATCAGTGGGAACGTCCTCTTCAGCGTAGCGAGACAAGTCAAGAAACTCGCGCTGATAAACTTCCACAGATTTATTGCCCTGAACGAGACTACGGAACTCGGCCTTCTTCCGGGCTATGACAGCTTGAGGAATGTAGCGGGCACGGAAAGCAATCTTGAATTCTGCCCAAGTGATGACGGTACCAGGTGGTAGGGTCTGTCGGTGAGTAGCCCACCATTGTGACGCGGGACCCTTCAGAAGGTAAGTCGCAAAGGTGACATAATTGGCCGGGGCGACATCAGCAGACTCCATCTCATAGGAGATGTCACGCAGCCAGTCATCGGCATCCAGCGGGTTAACGGTGTTGCGGAAGAACGACGGGTTGAGCCGCATAAATTCTGGCAAGGTGATGGAAGGTGGCGGCTGGTCGGCATTGGGATGGGGGAATTGCTGCATAATCCCTGTCATGAACTGTCGGTTGAGTTCAAACTGTTGCATCATTGCTGCCATATAGTCAGGCGGTGGCGGCGGAGGTGGATTGTTATTACCCATCCTGCTAAGTCAACAGGGGTAGTTTAGCAGAAGCCAATGCGAGTGTTTAGCGACATGCATGATGTAACGCGATGGAATTTAAGTAGTACAATAGATGCTTAATAGTAATCATCAAGTCATACAGATCCATACAGAGTCGGTTACATTCGGGCAGCATAACGGCGCAAATTTAAAAGCTAGACATGCTAGGCGGCGCGCAGGCACGCGGTAAGGAAGTACACAACGAGACGTAGCAAAGGCTACATCAACGTCGGAGAAAACCACTGAAACGGGGTAGCTGCAAGTGTGAACGACGGACGTTCATCGCAGAAGGATCCTGCTCTCCATGTGCACTCTGATGCAGAACCCGGTCTTGAGCTGAAAGAAGAGGTCCACGTGCAGGCGTGTGACCTCCCACAGCAGGCCAATCGATCCCTGATGGCATCTCGGTCCTGCTCGGGTAAAGAATGTGCTCCGGATGTATCCCTGCACGAACAGCTGGTAGCAACTGCGTCATAGCCTCGTAGAGTCATGCTCGAGTGGCGGACAACTCGACCGCAAGAGCGCGAACAGTGCGATCCAGAGCCTGAGTACACTGAATCAGAACTCGCTGATCGTAGCGACGAGGCTCGTAAGGGGCACAGACAGCTGTGTAGTATCCAGTAGCATCTCCAGCAGGGGCATACGGAATGTACTGATACTCAGAAGCATCCAAGCTGGCGCTGTGCTCTCCTCGGAGACGTGCGACAGCAGAGTAAGCGGCATCATGGACTGCTATCTCAATCATCACGCCGATACCGTGAAAACGGTGTAGCTCAGTGTCAGAGTCATCCTGCTGATCGTAGATGCGAACATCAGCATAGTACTGCACCTGGTTGAACTCACGATAAATCTCGTAGACCATGTACTCGGGGCACCAGCGGTATCCCAGCCTGATCAAGAGGGCGATCAGAACAGCTGGAAACCCAGGGACGTCTCGAGCACAGGTGCGAAGCACAAGCTGTGTCGTAGGGCGAGGTGGAAACAGACGGTCCATCTGAAATAAGAAGATTCAGGATTGTCATTCGATGACGAGAAATATAGAAGATCTCGAATTTGAGAGGTTAAACAAAACAATGGAAAGGAAAATGATTATCAGACTAATCAGATCAATGACAGGGAAATCGCACTGAATCCAGCTCTCCGGGTGGATAGAATTAACGAGATCCTAAGTGTCGGTGTTAGTAATTTTATTAAATCCGAATAGAAGAGAGATTAGAGTCCCGGAGTAAAGGTCGAGGAATAAAAGATCCTAATACTACCCAGTTGGCAATGTGGGCCCGTAAGCCACACAGCCATGTTAGTAAAACAGTTTTCGACCACTAGACTCAACTTCGGCCAAAGAGTTGGAAAGGGGGACTCTTAGAGGTAGTCGGCTCTGATACCAACATGTGGTTCAGTGTTCAGTCAATATGGGCCCAACTCAAAATGCTCAGCAACAGACTGCTCCAATAACTCTGCCAGAATTTGTGCGCCTCAACCCGTCTGTTTTCCGCAGCTCCACAAATCCTATGGATGCTGATGATTGGCTTCGTGATATCATGTTTGAAATGAAGTCAGCTAGTGTGGCCCCTTACAGTTACGTCGCCTTTGCGACATTTCACTTGAAGGGTCCCGCTGCTCAATGGTGGGAAAGCCACAAGAGTATGTTGCCTGATGAATCTGTAATCACTTGGAAGGAATTTCAGTCAGCTTTTCGTGCATGGTACATTCCTCAAGGTCTGATCGACCAGAAGAAGCAGGAGTTCCGCAAAATCTCATAGGGCACAATGACTGTGGATGAATATCAGAGGAAATTTCTCGAATTATCCCGCTATGCTAAAGATGATGTCGACACTGACGCACGTAAGCAGGAGAAATTCCGTGAAGGACTGCGTTCCGATATACAGCTCGCACTTCTTGTACTTGATTGTCAGGACTTTGCGACGCTTGTTAGTCAGGCTTACCGAGTTGAAACTGGTCTGGCTAAATATCAGGAGTCACTCAAACGCACCCGTGATGTTGGCTCATCTTCAGGTGAGCCTGTTCAAAAACGTCGAGTCTGGATCCCGCACAATGTTTTTCACCGACCTGCTCCAACACCGAGGCCGTCGTATGTTGCACCTTGTCTGCCTCCGCCCCCGAGACAACTAACGACTCAGGGTGGACAGTCCAATGTTGTAGCTCCGCCCCATAATGATGATTTATGCCGCAAGTGTGGACAGCCGGGGCATCATGCTTTCAACTGTCCTCAGGGTCAGTCGCAGAATTCATTACGTCATCTTGTTGACCGTAGGAAGGGCCGTCGAAACCATCCTAGCAGAAATCGTAAGGCCAGAACACCTGCTAGTCAGCTTGTTCATGTCAACCATGTCAAGATTGAAGAAGCTCGACAGGACACCAACATTGTGACGGGCACCCTTCTAGTAAATTCAATCCCAGCTTCTGTACTCTTTGATTCTGGAGCGTCGCACTCCTTCATGTCCGAAAGTTTTGCGCGAAGCCATGATATACCCTTCGAGGAGATGTCCACCCCATTAGTAATCCAGTCACCTGGGGCTAAATGGCAAACTGCCATGGTAAGCCACGGTAACCACATTGTGATTGGAGGATTGATGTTCCCCGTTGCTCTCATTGCTCTCAAGACCTCCAACATAGACATTATTCTGGGAATGGACTGGTTGAAGTCTCATAAAGATTTGATTGACTGTGCCACTGAAACAGTCCGCATCACTCATCCTTCCGGTCGGACAGTCAGATACTCAGCTCGGACAGTTCAGAATGCCGAGGATCAGTTATATGTTCTGAATGCATTGAATGCTTCACCTCTTGAAGGCATCGAGAACATTCCAGTTATTCGTGATTTCCAAGATGTCTTTCCAGAGGAACTTCCAGGAATTCCCCCTGCTAGAGCTGTCGAGTTTGTCATCGACTTGAAGCCTGGCACTACCCCTATTGCAAAGCGTCCGTATAAGATGCCTCCACATCACCTTATTGAACTTAAGGAAGAAATCGACAAGTCACTTAAGAAGGGTTTCATTCGCCCCAGTTCATCTGCTTGGGGAGCACCTTCCCTCTTTGTCAAGAAGAAGGATGGCACGAATCGGTTGGTTCAAGATTACCGACCTATCAACCAAGTAACAATTCAGAACAAGTATCCGCTTCCCAGAATCAACGATCTGTATGATCAACTTGCTGGTTCCTTAGTGTTCTCTAAGCTTGATTTGAGATTGGGATACCACCAGATCCGAGTTCGTGAAGAGGATATTCCGAAGACAGCATTCATTACTCGCTATGGTTCTTATGAGTACACTGTCATGTCTTTCGGCTTGACTAATGCTCCAACTACTTTCTCCCGGTTAATGAATTACATCTTCATGGATTATCTCGACAAATTCATCGTGGTATATCTGGATGATATTCTGGTATATTCAAAGAATGAAGAAGAACATGCCGAACATCTTCGGCTTGTACTGGAAAAGTTGCGTGAACATCAACTGTATGCCAAGTATTCCAAATGCGAGTTCTGGTTATCTGAAGTGACATATCTCGGCCATGTGATTTCGAAAGATGGCATTGCCATTAACCCAGAACGAGTTCAGGCTATTCTTGAATGGACTCCACCGAAGAATGTCAAGCAAGTCAGAAGTTTTCTCGGCCTTGCAAGCTATTGCCGTCGCTTTGTCGAGAATTTCTCAAATATTGCTAAGCCTCTGACTAATCTGCTTCACAAAGGCGTTAAGTTTGAATGGACAGAAAAATGTCAGGAAAGTTTTCAAACACTCAAAGACAAGCTGACATCTGCCCCAGCACTTGCTCCTCCAGATTCTCGCAAAGATTTTGTGATCTATTGTGACGCATCCCGTGAAGGGTTAGGCTGTGTCCTAATGCAAGAGCGTAAAGTGATTGCCTATGGTTCTCGTCAGTTGTGCCCGCATGAAGAGAATTATCCGGTACATGATCTAGAACTAGCTGCTGTCATTCATGCATTGCAGATGTGGCGACATTACCTCCTCGGTAATCGTTGCGAGATCTACACGGATCATAAAAGTCTGAAGTACTTGTTCACTCAACCATCTCTAAATCTCCGTCAGCAAAGATGGATGGAGACTATTGCGGACTATGATTTGGGTATTTCTTATACCCCTGGCAAGGCTAATATAATGGTTGATGCATTGAGCCGTAAATCCTATTGCTGTGAACTTGAAGTCCAGCTAGAGCAACCACTCCTGTATGAAGAGCTTCGAAAGCTAAATCTCGAGATAGTTCCTCAAGGATACCTAAAAACCTTGGTTGTTGAACCAGACCTTGAGAAGGCCGTTAAGAGTGCACAAGCTAAAGATGCTGAAGTTGATATGATGAAGAAGGACCTTCACCTGGAAAAGTACAGGGATTTCTCGCTGTCAAAAGATGGAACCTTATATTTCAGAGACCGCATTGTCGTACCTCGCTTCGAGCTAATGACTGACAAGGTCATGAAGGAGGCACATGATACACCGCTATCTATTCATCCGGGTAGCACCAAAATGTATCGTGATCTCCGTCAAAGATACTGGTGGTCTAGAATGAAGCAGGACATTGCTCGCTATGTTGCTGAATATGATGTTTGCCGTCGCGTTAAAGTAGAACATCAGAAGCCTGCTGGTATTCTGTAACCGCTCCTATTCCTTTATGGAAATGGGATAAGGTTCAGATGGATTTTATTACTGGCCTTCCCAAGTCACAGAAGGGTCACGATGCTATTCTTGTCGTCGTCGACCAACTCTCTAAAGTTGCACACTTTCTGCCTGTCAAGGAGACGATCACTGCTAGTCAGTTAGCAGAGTTGTATATCTCGAGAATCGTTTCACTCCACGGTATTCCGAAAGAGATCAGTTCGGACCGTGGCGGTCTATTCACTTCGAAGTTCTGGGAAAGTTTCCAAGAAGCAATGGGAACTCATATCACCTGGAGTTCAGCATATCATCCTCAATCCCAAGGCCAAGTCGAACGAGTAAATCAAGTGCTTGAAGACATGCTGCGGGCTTGTGTTATTTCTTTCGGTAAGAAGTGGGAAGAATCTCTCCCGTATGCCGAGTTCTCTTATAACAACAGCTATCAAGCCAGCTTGAAAATGGCTCCATTCGAAGTACTTTATGGACGTAAGTGTCGAACCCCTCTGAATTGGTCAGAAACTGGGGAACGACCGCTCGTGGGTCCGGATATTATCCAACACGCCGAAGAACAAGTCCGAATTATCCGAGAAAATCTCATGGCGGCTCAGGACCGCCAGAAGAGCAATTATGATCGCAAACGATGGGGTTTGACTTATCAACCTGCTAATCAAGCTTATCTGTGAGTCACTCCTATGAAGGGCACTCACCGTTTCGGAATCAAGGGCAAGCTAGCTCCTCACTATATTGGTCCTTTCCGCATCGTGGCTAGACGTGGACAGGTGGCATATAAATTGGAGTTGCCACCACAATTCTCTCATATCCATGATGTCTTCCACGTGTCGCAACTTCGTAAATGCTTCAAGGAATCTCCACACCGCGCAGTGGATCACGAGATGCTCCAGTTACAAGATGATCTTTCTTATAAGGAGCATCCTATCCGCATTCTCGATGAAGCTGAACGTCGAACTCGTCAGAAGACGACCAAGTTCCTGAAAGTGCAGTGGTCGAATCATACTAAAGATGAAGCCACTTGGGAACGCGAGGATCATCTTCGCAAGGAATACCCCGACCTCTTTCCTTCTTCCTCCTGAATTCTCGGGACGAGAATTTCTTTTAGTGGAGGAGAATTGTAACATCCCTATGTATTGGCTAATGTGAATGCCATCTTATAATGCCAAGTCATCATGTTCAACATTGCTTGATCATCATTAGAGTCATATCCCATTTCAAATTCCAACTCCAATTTCAATTCAAAAATCAAAGTGAAAGTAAAAGTGGTTCAAATTGGAAAAATAAAATGTTCATAATTTTGAAAATAATCCAAAGACAATTCTAAATTTGTAAATAACCTTTACTAAATTAATTAAGTGATTCTAACAGCAACAAAATAGAAGTATTTCATCCATTTGTAATTTAAGAAAATCCAAATGAAATCATATTTGGCCCAAACTAATTTTAGGTGTTTAAGAATAATGCACTATAACATTTGGACTATGTCACATATTCTGCAGAAGTCATTTAGTGGCCTAACATTTATGCAAACCGAAAAGAAAAGAGAAAGCAGAAACAGAAAAATAAAATAGAAAAAGGCCTAAAACTTACTATGCATATGGGCCTTAAAGTGCACAGTGTAGCCTGGCCCTACCCAACTCTCTCTCCTTCTCCCTCCCGCTCTCTCTCTTTGCGTGTCAGCTGCGCGCGCGCTCTCGTCGGCGATACTGCACGCGTCGGCCATCCCGAGCCGTTGCCGCCATCCCGGGGGTGGATAAGGACGCCACCGGTGCCCTGGCCTCCCTCCCTGCTCACTCCTCCTCGCTCTTCCTCACTTCCACTTCTTCCCCTTCCGCAGCCGGACGCTGCCGTCGCCACCGCCCATCTTTGCCGTGGCCACTGGTCAGCCCGCGCCGAGGCAGCTCGTCCAAGCGCTGCGTCGTGGTCGTCTTCGTCGTCCGCAAGGAGCAGCTCGAGCAGGAGATCACCACAGCTCCGGGATCGAGCCGCCCCCTTCTCTGCACCACCGCACGCCTCGTGTCGATCTGCACCACCTCAACCCGCTCCGGCTCCACCGAATCGTCCGCAAGCATCTCTGTGAGCCCCGACGCATTTCCCCTCTCCTAGCATTCGCATTCCGCTGCTGCTACTCGCTTTGCCTTTGCCATTGCTCCGGTCACCGCGGATGAACTCGCCGCCGTGGCCCTTGTCTTCCTTGCGGCAGGCTGGGCACGCGAACGTGCTTAGGGCATCACCCTGATGCTGCCCATGTAGATAGAACTCTCGAACGCGAGCTGTTTCGTCGATTCCTTCGACCACGAGCTCCGGCCGCCGTCTGTCGTCGTTGCCACAGTCAAACCCTGGCCTTCCGGCACCAGCTCGTGCCACCTTCGGACGCGGCTCATCATCCGCGTTCGAACGCGACCGCTCCCACTCCGATCCGAGCTCGGTAGAGCTTTTCCGACGAGCTCCGGCGCGTCGCCACCGTTCGGGTGGTCGCCGGAGGCCACCGCCAGCGTGCGTCGTCGTTCAAACCCCGGCCTGGGCCACTGACAGGTGGGCCCGGGTGATTAACCAGGTCATTAGTGCTAACAAACCACCCTAATTATTTCACTGTGTATGACGATCGGGCCCCACACGCTAATTAATCATTGGTTTAATGAAACACTAATTAAACTACCCTGAATAGGCACTGACAGAGGGGGCCCGCAGCCAGTTAACACTGTTTAGTTAAAAATAAGTGTTGTTAGCTTCTCTGAGAATGACAGGTGGGGTCCCAGTTACTATTGCTCTGGATAAGATCTGCTGACTGGGCTGCTGATTCAGCCTCTGGGACCCACATGTCATACACTAAGGATATCTCTCTCTAAGTATAAAAAGTAATTCTACTATTTTGGATAATTTGGTTTAGCTAATTAAAATAATTCCAGAAAATGCTTTAATCTTTGAAATTCATAGAAATTAATCCGTAGCTCGGATCGAAAAACTTAAAACATGAAAGTTGCTCACAACGACGAGACGAGTCTGATCGTGTCGTCTGTTTCTTTGTCGGAACCCCCTACTTAGAAGAACTCATAACTCTGAACCCGGTTCCGATAGATGAATAGTGCATAATCACCGGTAAACAAATTCCACCTTAAATCTAAAATAACTAAAAATGACTTAGACATACTTCAGGCAACCCTGCACTGCATCATAGTCGTAGCATGCCCTGTGTTGCATCGTTGCTGTATATTTACTTGTTTCCTCCCCCTCTTCTCTCTCGGTAGACCCCGACGTCGACATAGCTCCCGAGGTCGACACTGCTCAGGAGCCCGACGACGCAGTTGACGACCTTGCCTTTGCCGCCGAGCAACCAGGCAATCCCCCCCTTTGATCATCCCGATATCGCCCATTCTATTTTCTCGTGCTTGCATTAGAATTTTCTACTGTTACTGTTATCCTATTTCTGCTGCATAGCCTGTTTATTGTAACCTGCTGTTGATACCTTCCTGTTCATCCTAAATTGTTTAGAATAGACTGGGTAGAGCCCCATCAGTGACCCCCACTTATCCCGACTACCCCGCTGGAGTATCAGAAGACCCGATCAACGGAATCGAAGATCAGACCCCGGCACCGCACCTCACTTCCCCTTCGTTGCTCGACACTACTGGGTTACTATCGAGTGCCGAGGGTGATACCTCGTCAGCACTTCTGATGATAACCTTGTAGGTTAGCTAATCGGTCGTGGTAAGCGAGGGTGATTCCTCCTACACCACCCCCGATAATGACGAAGTCGAGCAACACCTCAAGCGTGGACCTCGAGGGTGATTCCTCCTACGTCCACCTTGATTTTACATCAGGTGGGAGTCCAACAAGGGTGATGCCTCGGATTCCCCTTGATATGGTAGCCTCACGGATGCCTTATGTTACTATTGATATTGATATTTGGAAAGGCGGGTCGACCCTGATGGGTACCCGCGAATGATGGATAGTTACCCGTGAGTTATTCTACGAGGCGCGGCCGGGCATTCTTAGCCCTTGCAGCAAGTCCTTGAGACGGGGCGACGGGGTCACATCGATCATGAGTCTCTGTTCGTTACCGCAAGCCCCTAGACCTATAACGATTTGGATATTGATCCGAGCCGGCCTAAGGTCGGATAGCACTAACCATCACGTGGGAAGAGTTATGGGCACTCTGCATCGTAGCATCAGCCGTAAGCTCTGTCAGACGTCCAGTGCAGCATCGCGGCACGGCTGGGCCGGCGCCATCCTGAGGGGTGGTACCTGGATCCGCGTGTGCGCAACGACCCGGAGGGCGAGGGGCGATGGCCCAAGACCCCCTTGCGCTTAGGAGGTAGACTGGCGGGGACCTCTCTACTGAGCTGTAGGTAGGGTTGCGGTGTATCGTTTGGCCGAGGCCGGGCATGACCCAGGAAAGTGTGTCCGGCCGGAGTTAATCGAGCGTGTTGGGTAAGTTGGTGCACACCTGCAGGGAAGAACACATCTATCGATAGCCGGTCCTACGGTAAAGGACACTCGGAGCTGTATCCCGATCGATATAGCTAGAACTTGAGATGATAACTGGATATGATGGCTCCGGGATCGCTTTCTCGCAGGGAGTCGAGGGAGGATCTCTGGGCGAGACTGGTACTTGATACTACTACTACTTTACACTATGCTATTCTGAACTCTTCTAAATGCTACAAGATGCTCGAAGATGCTGGAAGATGCTAGTCTTCGATAGGACTAGGCCTTCCTCTCTATTCCGGCATTTCTGCAGCCCAGTCCACATATACAGCCTTCCTTTGAAAATGTTGCATATGTAGTGTAGATCCTTGCTTGCTGAGTACTTCCGAGTACTCACGGTTGCTTTGCTTTCTTTTTCTCCCCATACCAGTTTGTCATGACCAGATGACGGAGCCCCTGAGAACGCTGCCCCGCCGACGACTACTTCTACCACCCCAAGGATGGCTACTACTTCGAGATGGCTGACGACTAGGAGTAGGTTCGGAGGGTCCTAGGCAGGAGGCCTACGCCTTTCGATCGTAGCTTTTGTTTTGCCCCGCCTTCTTAGAGCTTCTCTGTCTTTCTTTTTATATCTGTACCCAGATATCTGATGCTTCCGGTGACGCTTGTATGCCATCGAGCTATGTATTCGAGCCCTCGAGGCCCTGGCTTGTAATATAAAGCTTGTATGACTTTATTTATGTTTTAGAGTTGTGTTCTGATATCTTCAAGTGAGTCCTTAGGCTTGATCATGTGCATTTGCGTGTATGATTAGTGCACGATTAAGCCGGGGGCGTCACTGCATTTGCGTGTATGATTAGTGCATGATTAAGCCTTCACAGAGGCGGGGCAAAATAAAACTCTACGATCGAAAGGCGTGGGCCTCCTGCCCTGGACCCTACGAATCCTACTCCTGGTCGTCGGTCGGCTCCTTGTAGTAGTAGTACTCTCCGGGCTAGTAGTAGTAGTGGTCGTCGACGGGGACCACTGGCTCCGGGGCTCCGTCGTTTGGATGCGACAAAGGGATAAAGGGGGAAAAAGGAAAATAAAGCAAACGTGAGTACTCATCCGAAGTACTCAGCAAGCAAGGATCTACACTACATATGCAACATTTTCAAAGGGGGCTGTATAGGTGGACTGGGCTGCAGAAATGCCAGAATAGAGGGGAAGGCCTAGTCCTATCGAAGACTAGCATCTTCAGCAGTCTTGCAGCATAAGAAGAGAGCAGAATAACATAATGTAAAGTAGTAGAAGCATCATCAACCGCGGCCAGAGATCCTTTCTCGACTCCCTATGAGAAAGCAATCCCAAAGCCGTACTATCCAGTTCTCATCTCAGTTCTAGTTGTACCGATCGGGATACAACTCCGAGTGTCCGTTACCGTAGGACAGGCTATCGATAGAAGTTTCTTCCCTGCAGGGGTGCACCAAGTTACCCACCACGCTCGCTTAACTCCGGCCGGACACACTTTACTGGGTCATGCCCGGCCTCGGCTAAGCAACACGCCGCAACCCGACCAAATACTTAACAGAGAGGTCAGCACACTGGACTAAACCTATGCCCCCGGGGGTCTTGGGCCTTCGCCCCGGGAACTCCTGCACATTACGTTCACGGCCGAGAGCAGACCTAGCAACCCCTTAATACAAGAGCAGTTGCTTAACCAGTCCAACTCGGCGCGCGCCGCTCAATTGCTGACGTCCATTAAGCTTCGGCTGAAGTATACGACGCAGAACGCCCATACTATGCCCACGTGATGGTTAGTGCTATCAGGCCAGAGGCCCCTTGGATCAAATATCCAAACCGTTAGTGGATTAGGAGCGCGCAGAAACGAGCAGAGATTCACGATCGATGTGACCCCGTCGCCCCTTCTCGAGGACTTGCGGCAAGGGCTAAGAATGCCGGCCACGCCTCGTAGTTATCTCGCGGGCACCTCTCAGGTCAACCCGACTCCACATCATTTCGCATTCATGCTCGCGCGGGTACCCCTCAGGGCCGACCCGTCTTTAGTATCCTGGTTCAATGTCAAATCACAGTATCCAAGGTAGCTGTGTGTCTGGCACCAAAGGGAACCCTGAGGAATCACCCTCGATGGAATTCCCGATCGGTGTTGTCGTCAAGGTGAACGAAGGAGGAATCACCCTCGAGGTCCACACTTGAGAGGTTGCGCGACATCGTCGTTATCAGGGGTGGTGTAGGAGGAATCACCCTCGCTTACCACGACCGATTAACTAACCTACAAGGTTATCATCAGAAGTGCTGACGAGGTATCACCCTCGGCACTCGATAGTAACCCAGTAGTGTCGAGAAATTTAAGGGGGAAATGACATGAGGTGTCAAGGTCTGATCTTCAATCCCGTTGCTCGGGTCTTCTGAGAGTCCAGCGGGGCAGTCGGGACAAGTGGGTCTCTGATAAGGCTCTACCCATCCTATACTAAACAGTTTAGGATAGCAGGAAAGTATCAACAACAGGTTACAAGTAAACAGGCTATGCAGCAGATATAGGATAGTAACAGCAGCAGTAACATCTAATGCAAGCATAAGAGGGAAGAGAATAGGTGATATCGGAATGCTCAAAATGGGGGTGCTTGCCTGTCTGCTCGACGGCAAGGGTCTGATCGTCGGGGACGTAGTCGTACTCCGGAGCGGCGTCTGCCTCAGGAGCTACGGCAACGTCGGGGTCTACCGAAAGAGAAGAGGGGGAGGAAACAAGTAAATATAATGCAATCAAATGCAACACGGGGCATGCTATGCTATGATGCAGTGTAGGGTTGCCTGACGTATGCCTAAGTCATTTTATTTATTTTAGGATTAGTGTTGGATTTATTAACCGGTGATTAGGCACTATTCATCTACCGGAATCGGGCTCGGAGTTACGGGTTCTCCTACATAGGAGGTTTCGACAAGGAAACAGTTGGCACGATCAAACTCGTCTCATCGTTCTGAGCAACTTTCGTGTTTTAACTTTTTCGATCTGAGCTACGGTTTAAAAGTTATGAATTTTTAAAGTTTATTTGATTTTCTGGAATTTATTTATTTTAACAAAAATTGAAATATGACATCAGCAGAACGTCATGACGACGTCAGCAGGTCAACGGGCACGGGACCGCTTGTGGCCGTGCGGACGTCGACGGCGCGGCGACGAGGGCGTCCGGTGGTGGATCTGGGGAAGGGAGAGAGACGAAGCGAGCGAGGGAGAGGACGGGGGGAGTGACCGAGGGAGCCAGGGGGGACGAACGGCCTTGCCCTTATCCTCTCCGCCTCCCTGTTCTGTCGGTGGGTGTCGGCGTGTCGCCGCGCGAGCGGTGCACGTGCGCGCGGCCATGGTGCAGCCGACACGGGGAGGAGGGAGAAGGAGTTGGGCCAAGTGGGCCGCGGTCGGGGCACCGTGCACTTAGGCCCAGTGCACAGTGCCTCGTGTTATTTTTCTATTTCTATTATTGTTTTGTGTTTTTCTTTTATTTGTTTTCTGTTTGGTATTAGTTAGGCCACTTGTGCACTTTTGTAAAATATGGAACTTGGCCCAGATATTAATATGCAATGTAAGCATCCACCAAAAATTGGTTTGAGCCAAGTTGGGCTTCATTTGAGTTTAATTTGATTTTAAATGGATTTAATATTACTGTTTTGGTGCTGTTTCATATTGTTTGAATCATTTAATTAATCCAAGTATTACTGGTGATATTTTTATGAGTGCTTCTGGAATATTTGCTATTTAGTGAACATTTTTGCAACAGTGTTTGAGCAAATTTATTTTGCACTTTTGAATTTGAGTTGATTTTCAGAATGGAGTTTGAATTATTTTGGTTAACCACTATGACTAGGCACTGCAAATGATATGACTTGGCAATATTAGCAGCTGATCACAGTGGTAGTTACACAGGGGTGTTACAAGTTCTCCTCCTCTAAAAGAAATTCTTGTCCCGAGAATTTAGGAGGTAGAAGGAAAGAGGTCGGGATATTCTTCCCGAAGATGATCCTCGCGTTCCCAAGTGGCTTCATCTTCAGTATGATTCGACCACTGCACTTTCAGGAACTTGGTCGTCTTCTGACGAGTTCGACGTTCAGCTTCATCAAGGATGCGGATCGGATGCTCCTTATAAGACAAATCATCTTGCAGTTGAAGCATCTCGTGATCCACTGCACGGTGCGGAGATTCCTTGAAGCATTTACGAAGTTGCGACACGTGGAAGACATCATGAATATGAGAGAATTGTGGTGGCAACTCCAATTTATAAGCCACCTGTCCACGTCTAGCCACGATGCGGAAAGGACCGATATAGCGAGGAGCTAGCTTGCCCTTGATTCCGAAACGACGAGTGCCCTTCATAGGAGTGACACGAAGATAAGCTTGATCACCCGGTTCATAAGTCAGACCCCATCATTTGCGATCATAGTTGCTCTTCTGGCGGTCCTGAGCCGCCTTGAGATTTTCTCGGACAATTCTGACCTGTTCTTTGGCATGTTGAATAATGTCCGGTCCAACAAGAGGTCGTTCCCCAGTTTCTGACCAATTCAGAGGGGTTCGACACTTACGTCCATAAAGCACTTCGAAGGGGGCCATTTTCAAGCTGGCTTGATAACTGTTGTTATAAGGGAATTCGGCAAACAGAAGAGATTCTTCCCACTTCTTACCGAATGATATAACACAAGCGCGAAGCATATCTTCAAGCACTTGATTTACTCGCTCGACTTGGCCTTTGGATTGGGGATGATAAGCTGAACTCCATGTAATGTGAGTTCCCATAGCTTCTTGGAAACTTTCCCAGAACTTGGACGTGAAAAGTCCGCCACAGTCCGAACTGATCTCCTTCGGAATGCCGTGGAGTGAAACAATTCTGGAGATATACAGCTCTGCTAGTTGGCTAGCAGTGATAGTCTCCTTGACAGGCAGAAAATGAGCAACCTTGGAAAGTTGGTCGACGACGACAAGAATAGCATCGTGACCTTTCTGAGACTTGGGAAGACCAGTAATGAAATCCATCTGCACTTTATCCCATTTCCATAGAGGAATAGGGAGTGGTTGAAGAATTCCAGCAGGCTTCTGATGTTCTGCTTTCACGCGACGACATACGTCACATTCAGCAACATATCAAGCAATGTCCTGCTTCATTCTAGACCACCAGTACCTCTGTCGAAGATCGCGATACATCTTGGTGCTACCCGAATGGATAGACAACGGTGTATCATGAGCCTCCTTCATGACCTTGTCAGTCATAAGCTCGAAGCGAGGTACTACGATGCGGTCTCTGAAATATAATGTTCCATCTTCAGCAACTGAGAAATCCCGGTACTTCTCAAGGTGAAGCTCTTTCTTCATGAAGTCAATTTCAACTTCTTTGGCTTGCGCTTCCTTAACAACCTTTTGAAGGTCTGGTTGTACCACAAGGTTATTAAGAGAACCCTGGGGAACAATTCGCAGATTCAGCTGAGTCAGTTCTGTATAAAGTCGAGGTTGAGCTAGCCTAACCATGAGGTTGTTGCAATATGACTTGCGGCTCAGGGCATCAGCCATCACGTTAGCCTTGCCCGGGGTATATGAAATACCATAGTCATAATCCGCAATTGTTTCTAACCATCGTTGCTGACGGAGATTAAGATCCGGTTGGGTGAACAAGTATTTCAAACTCTGATGATCGGTATAAATCTCACACCGATTACCAAGAAGGTAATGTCGCCATAACTTTAATGCATAGATCACTGCAGCAAGTTCAAGATCATGCACTGGATAATTTTCTTCATGCGGACGCAATTGATGTGAAGCATACGCAATCACTCTTCGTTCTTGCATTAGGACACAGCCTAATCCTTGACGAGAGGCGTCGCAATATATGACAAAGTCCTTGCGAGAATCAGGAGGAGCAAGCACTGGAGCAGAAGTAAGCTTGTCCTTGAGCGTCTGGAAACTTTCCTGACACTTGTCTGTCCACTCAAACTTAACGCCTTTGTGGAGCAGATTAGTCAAGGGCTTGGCGATCTTGGAGAAGTTCTCGATGAATCGACGGCAATAACTGGCTAGACCGAGGAAGCTTCGGACTTGCTTGGCATTCTTCGGAGGAGTCCAGTCAAGGATAGCCTGAACATGCTCCGGGTTAATGGCAATACCGTCCTTGGAAATTACATGTCCAAGGTAGGTCACTTCAGAAAGCCATAATTCACATTTAGAGTACTTGGCATATAACTTGTGTTCTCGAAGTCTTTCTAGAACAAGGCGAAGATGTTCCGCATGTTCTTCCTTATTCTTCGAGTATACTAGGATATCATCCAGATACACCACGACGAATTTGTCAAGGTAATCCATGAATATATAATTCATCAGACGTGAGAACGTAGCTGGAGCATTCGTCAGGCCAAATGACATGACAGTGTATTCATAGCAGCCATATCGAGTAACGAATGCAGTCTTTGGAATATCCTCTTCACGGACACGGATCTGGTGATAACCCAACCTCAAGTCGAGTTTAGAGAAGACCGAAGATCCAGCGAGTTGATCATATAAGTCATTGATCCGGGGAAGCGGATATTTATTCTGAATGGTTGCCTGGTTGATAGGACGGTAATCTTGGACCAACCTATTCGTACCATCTTTCTTCTTGACAAAGAGAGACGGTGCTCCCTAGGCAGAGGAGCTGGGACGGATGAAGCCCATCCTGAGTGATTTATCGATTTCTTCCTTAAGCTCAATAAGGTGGTGCAGAGGCATCTTGTAGGGACGCTTCGCAATAGGAGTGGTGCCAGGCTTCAAGTCGATGACGAACTCGACAGTTCTAGCAGGGGGTATTCCTGGAAGTTCTTCTGGAAATACATCCGGGAAGTCACAGACAACTGGGATGTTCTCGATCCCCTCAAGCGGAGAAGCGTTCAACGCGTTCAAGGCATAAATCTGAGCCTTAGCGTTCTGGGTGAGGTGAGCTTGATAATTCACTATCTCATTTGATGGGTGTAAGAGGTGAACAACTTTAGTGGCACAGTTGATTGAGGCATAGTGAGCCTTCAACCAATCCATTCCCAAGATAAGATCAATCTTGGAAGAATTCAGGATAATGGGAAATGCCTGGAACTTCAACCCCTCAATTTCAACAGTGACTTCGGGGCTGAACATGGAGGTTTGACACTGACCCGCGGGAGTGTTTACCATTAAGGATTGGTGTAGTGTTTCGCATTTAACGTCATGCAAGAGTGCCAAATGTTCTGACATGAATGAATGCGATGCTCCTGAATCAAACAAAACAGATGCAGATACTGAATTAACAAAAAGTGTACCCATCACGGTTTCAGGTTGGTCTTGCGCTTCAACCATATTGACGTGGTAGTTCTGCCCATGACCATAAGAAGGTCTGGCATTGCTGTAGCGAGGCTGAGAATTCCCACGGCCATTACCACGACCAGCAGAAGGAAGAGCTAGCTGATTCTGACTCTGTGAGCAGTCTCTGGCACGGTGACCCGGCTGGCCACACTTGAAGCAGAGTCCATTGTTAAGACGTGGTGCAGGAGCTCGAGGTGCTGGAGCTTGCAGAGGCTGCCTTGGTGGTGGAGGAGGCAGACAAGGTGCAGTATAAGAAGGCCTGTTCACAGGAGCTGCTGGATGGTACATGCTCTGAGGTATCCAGATGCGGCGCTTCTGGGAAGACGAGCCCGAATATGAGCCCGCCTCACGAGTGCGTCTGGTCGCTTCTTTATGTTTTTTCAGACCAGTCTCGACCATAATAGCCTTATTCACCAAGGTGGCGAAATCAGGATAGTCTTGAACAAGCAGGGCTAACTGAATGTCATGGTGCAGCCCTTCACGGAATTTCTCCTGCCTTCGGTCATCAGTGGGAACGTCCTCTTCAGCGTAGCGAGACAAGTCAAGAAACTCGCGCTGATAAACTTCCACAGATTTATTGCCCTGAACGAGACTACAGAACTCGGCCTTCTTCCGGGCTATGACAGCTTGAGGAATGTAGCGGGCACGGAAAGCAATCTTGAATTCTGCCCAAGTGATGACGGTACCAGGTGGTAGGGTCTGTCGGTGAGTAGCCCACCATTGTGACGCGGGACCCTTCAGAAGGTAAGTCGCAAAGGTGACATAATTGGCCGGGGCGACATCAGCAGACTCCATCTCATAGGAGATGTCACGCAGCCAGTCATCGGCATCCAGCGGGTTAACGGTGTTGCGGAAGAACGACGGGTTGAGCCGCATAAATTCTGGCAAGGTGATGGAAGGTGGCGGCTGGTCGGCATTGGGATGGGGGAATTGCTGCATAATCCCCGTCATGAACTGTCGGTTGAGTTCAAACTGTTGCATCATTGCTGCCATATAGTCAGGCGGTGGCGGCGGAGGTGGGTTGTTATTACCCATCCTGCTAAGTCAACAGGGGTAGTTTAGCAGAAGCCAATGCGAGTGTTTAGCGACATGCATGATGTAACGCGATGGAATTTAAGTAGTACAATAGATGCTTAATAGTAATCATCAAGTCATACAGATCCATACAGAGTCGGTTACATTCGGGCAGCATAACGGCGCAAATTTAAAAGCTAGACATGCTAGGCGGCGCGCAGGCACGCGGTAAGGAAGTACACAACGAGACATAGCAAAGGCTACATCAACGTCGGAGAAAACCACTGAAACGGGGTAGCTGCAAGTGTGAACGACGGACGTTCATCGCAGAAGGATCCTGCTCTCCATGTGCACTCTGATGCAGAACCCGGTCTCGAGCTGAAAGAAGAGGTCCACGTGCAGGCGTGTGACCTCCCACAGCAGGCCAATCGATCCCTGATGGCATCTCGGTCCTGCTCGGGTAAAGAATGTGCTCCGGATGTATCCCTGCACGAATAGCTGGTAGCAACTGCGTCATAGCCTCGTAGAGTCATGCTCGAGTGGCGGACAACTCGACCGCAAGAGCGCGAACAGTGCGATCCAGAGCCTGAGTACACTGAATCAGAACTCGCTGATCGTAGCGACGAGGCTCGTAAGGGGCACAGACAGCTGTGTAGTATCCAGTAGCATCTCCAGCAGGGGCATACGGAATGTACTGATACTCAGAAGCATCCAAGCTGGCGCTGTGCTCTCCTCGGAGACGTGCGACAGCAGAGTAAGCGGCATCATGGACTGCCATCTCAATCATCACGCCGATACCGTGAAAACGGTGTAGCTCAGTGTCAGAGTCATCCTGCTGATCGTAGATGCGAACATCAGCATAGTACTGCTCCTGGTTGAACTCACGATAAATCTCGTAGACCATGTACTCGTGGCACCAGCGGTATCCCAGCCTGATCAAGAGGGCGATCAGAACAGCTGGAAACCCAGGGACGTCTCGAGCACAGGTGCGAAGCACAAGCTGTGTCGTAGGGCGAGGTGGAAACAGACGGTCCATCTGAAATAAGAAGATTCAGGATTGTCATTCGATGACGAGAAATATAGAAGATCTCGAA
This sequence comes from Thinopyrum elongatum, assembly GCA_011799875.1. Taxonomy (NCBI): domain Eukaryota; kingdom Viridiplantae; phylum Streptophyta; class Magnoliopsida; order Poales; family Poaceae; genus Thinopyrum; species Thinopyrum elongatum. The sequence continues at coordinate 41,987,951 of CM022300.1, forward strand.
TTTGAGAGGTTAAACAAAACAATGGAAAGGAAAATGATTATCAGACTAATCAGATCAATGACAGGGAAATCGCACTGAATCCAGCTCTCCGGGTGGATAGAATTAACGAGATCCTAAGTGTCGGTGTTAGTAATTTTATTAAATCCGAATAGAAGAGAGATTAGAGTCCCGGAGTAAAGGTCGAGGAATAAAAGATCCTAATACTACCCAGTTGGCAATGTGGGCCCGTAAGCCACACAGCCATGTTAGTAAAACAGTTTTCGACCACTAGACTCAACTTCGGCCAAAGAGTTGGAAAGGGGGACTCTTAGAGGCAGTCGGCTCTGATACCAACATGTGGTTCAGTGTTCAGTCAATATGGGCCCAACTCAAAATGCTCAGCAACAGACTGCTCCAATAACTCTGCCAGAATTTGTGCGCCTCAACCCGTCTGTTTTCCGCAGCTCCACAAATCCTATGGATGCTGATGATTGGCTTCATGATATCATGTTTGAAATGAAGTTAGCTAGTGTGGCCCCTTACAGTTACGTCGCCTTTGCGACATTTCACTTGAAGGGTCCCGCTGCTCAATGGTGGGAAAGCCACAAGAGTATGTTGCCTGATGAATCTGTAATCACTTGGAAGGAATTTCAGTCAGCTTTTCGTGCATGGTACATTCCTCAAGGTCTGATCGACCAGAAGAAGCAGGAGTTCCGCAAAATCTCATAGGGCACAATGACTGTGGATGAATATCAGAGGAAATTTCTCGAATTATCCCGCTATGCTAAAGATGATGTCGACACTGACGCACGTAAGCAGGAGAAATTCCGTGAAGGACTGCGTTCCGATATACAGCTCGCACTTCTTGTACTTGATTGTCAGGACTTTGCGATGCTTGTTAGTCAGGCTTACCGAGTTGAAACTGGTCTGGCTAAATATCAGGAGTCACTCAAACGCACCCGTGATGTTGGCTCATCTTCAGGTGAGCCTGTTCAGAAACGTCGAGTCTGGATCCCGCACAATGTTTTTCACCGACCTGCTCCGACACCGAGGCCGTCGTATGTTGCACCTTGTCTGCCTCCGCCCCCGAGACAACTAACGACTCAGGGTGGACAGTCCAATGTTGTAGCTCCGCCCCATAATGATGATTTATGCCGCAAGTGTGGACAGCCGGGGCATCATGCTTTCAACTGTCCTCAGGGTCAGTCGCAGAATTCATTACGTCATCTTGTTGACCGTAGGAAGGGCCGTCGAAACCATCCTAGCAGAAATCGTAAGGCCAGAACACCTGCTAGTCAGCTTGTTCATGTCAACCATGTCAAGATTGAAGAAGCTCGACAGGACACCAACATTGTGACGGGCACCCTTCTAGTAAATTCAATCCCAGCTTCTGTACTCTTTGATTCTGGAGCGTCGCACTCCTTCATGTCCGAAAGTTTTGCGCGAAGCCATGATATACCCTTCGAGGAGATGTCCACCCCATTAGTAATCCAGTCACCTGGGGCTAAATGGCAAACTGCCATGGTAAGCCACGGTAACCACATGGTGATTGGAGGATTGATGTTCCCCGTTGCTCTCATTGCTCTCAAGACCTCCAACATAGACATTATTCTGGGAATGGACTGGTTGAAGTCTCATAAAGATTTGATTGGCTGTGCCACTGAAACAGTCCGCATCACTCATCCTTCCGGTCGGACAGTCAGATACTCAGCTCGGACAGTTCAGAATGCCGAGGATCAGTTATATGTTCTGAATGCATTGAATGCTTCACCTCTTGAAGGCATCGAGAACATTCCAGTTATTCGTGATTTCCAAGATGTCTTTCCAGAGGAACTTCCAGGAATTCCCCCTGCTAGAGCTGTCGAGTTTGTCATCGACTTGAAGCCTGGCACTACCCCTATTGCAAAGCGTCCGTATAAGATGCCTCCACATCACCTTATTGAACTTAAGGAAGAAATCGACAAGTCACTTAAGAAGGGTTTCATTCGCCCCAGTTCATCTGCTTGGGGAGCACCTTCCCTCTTTGTCAAGAAGAAGGATGGCACGAATCGGTTGGTTCAAGATTACCGACCTATCAACCAAGTAACAATTCAGAACAAGTATCCGCTTCCCAGAATCAACGATCTGTATGATCAACTTGCTGGTTCCTTAGTGTTCTCTAAGCTTGATTTGAGATTGGGATATCACCAGATCCGAGTTCGTGAAGAGGATATTCCGAAGACAGCATTCATTACTCGCTATGGTTCTTATGAGTACACTGTCATGTCTTTCGGCTTGACTAATGCTCCAACTACTTTCTCCCGGTTAATGAATTACATCTTCATGGATTATCTCGACAAATTCATCGTGGTATATCTGGATGATATTCTGGTATATTCAAAGAATGAAGAAGAACATGCCGAACATCTTCGGCTTGTACTGGAAAAGTTGCGTGAACATCAACTGTATGCCAAGTATTCCAAATGCGAGTTCTGGTTATCTGAAGTGACATATCTCGGCCATGTGATTTCGAAAGATGGCATTGCCATTAACCCAGAACGAGTTCAGGCTATTCTTGAATGGACTCCACCGAAGAATGTCAAGCAAGTCAGAAGTTTTCTCGGCCTTGCAAGCTATTGCCGTCGCTTTGTCGAGAATTTCTCAAATATTGCTAAGCCTCTGACTAATCTGCTTCACAAAGGCGTTAAGTTTGAATGGACAGAAAAATGTCAGGAAAGTTTTCAAACACTCAAAGACAAGCTGACATCTGCCCCAGCACTTGCTCCTCCAGATTCTCGCAAAGATTCAGCTGAGTTAGTTCTGTATAAAGTCGAGGTTGAGCTCGCCTAACCATGAGGTTGTTGCAATATGACTTGCGGCTCAGGGCATCAGCCATCACGTTAGCCTTGCCCGGGGTATATGAAATACCACAGTCATAATCCGCAATTGTTTCTAACCATCGTTGCTGACGGAGATTAAGATCCGGTTGGGTGAACAAGTATTTCAAACTCTGATGATCGGTATAAATCTCACACCGATTACCAAGAAGGTAATGTCGCCATAACTTTAATGCATAGATCACTTCAGCAAGTTCAAGATCAAGCACTGGATAATTTTCTTCATGCGGACGCAATTGACGGGAAGCATACGCAATCACTCTTCGTTCTTGCATTAGGACACAGCCTAATCCTTGACGAGAGGCGTCGCAATATATGACAAAGTCCTTGCGAGAATCAGGAGGATTAAGCACTGGAGCAGAAGTAAGCTTGTCCTTGAGGGTCTGGAAACTTTCCTGACACTTGTCTATCCACTCAAACTTAACGCCTTTGTGGAGCAGATTAGTCAAGGGCTTGGCGATCTTGGAGAAGTTCTCGACGAGTCGACGGCAATAACTGGCTAGACCGAGGAAGCTTCGGACTTGCTTGGCATTCTTCGGAGGAGTCCAGTCAAGGATAGCCTGAACACGCTCCGGTTTAACGGCAATACCGTCCTTGGAAATTACATGTCCAAGGTAGGTCACTTCAGAAAGCCAGAATTCACATTTAGAGTACTTGGCATATAACTTGTGTTCTCGAAGTCTTTCTAGAACAAGGCGAAGATGTTCCGCATGTTCTTCCTTATTCTTCGAGTATACTAGGATATCATCCAGATACACCACTCCTATTGCGAAGCGTCCCTACAAGATGCCTCTGCACCACCTTATTGAGCTTAAGGAAGAAATCGATAAATCACTCAGGATGGGCTTCATTCGTCCCAGCTCCTCTGCCTGGGGAGCACCGTCTCTCTTTGTCAAGAAGAAAGATGGTACGAATAGGTTGGTCCAAGATTACCGTCCTATCAACCAGGCAACCATTCAGAATAAATATCCGCTTCCCCGGATCAATGACTTATATGGTCAACTCGCTGGATCTTCGGTCTTCTCTAAACTCGACTTGAGGTTGGGTTATCACCAGATCCCAGTAATTAAGTTAACTAAACCCTAATTAGACTAAACTGACTCTGACAGGTGGGACCCCTGTGTCAGGTTGACTGTTGACGTCATGCTGACATCATGATGACGTCAGCATACACTGTTTCGGATAATTCTAATTTAAATAATTAATTAAATTCCAGAAATTAGTAAAAACTTTAGAAAATCATATTAAATAATCCGTAGCTCAGATCGAGAAACTTTGTACATGAAAGTTGCTCAGAATTTCGAGACGAATCCGAATGCGCAGTCCGTTCATCCGTCACACGTCCCTAACTATCCGAACATGCAACCATTCCCCTCTTTTCGTATGTCCGAAAAGCCAGACACTGGGAATACTTTCCCGGATGTTTTTCCCCTTCGCCGGGATTACCTAGCACTATGATAGAACACCGCTAGCTCTGCTTATTGACATGACATGCTCTTGTTTGCTTTGTATTTACTGTTTCTTCCCCCTCTTCTCCCTCGTTAGACCCCGACGTCGTCCCCGAGGCCGACGCAGCTCCGGTGATTGGCTACACCACCGACGACCTTGCCTTTGCCGCCGAGCAACCAGGCAAGCCCCCCCCCCCTTGAGCATACCGATATTACCCATTCTATTTTCTCATGCTTGCATTAGAATTGCTGCTGCTGCTGCTTTACCTATTCTGATGCATAGCCTGTTTATTGTAACCTGCTGTTGATAATTACCTGCACATCCTAAACTGTCTAGTATAGGCTGGGTAGAGACCTATCGGTGACCCCACTTATCCCGCAGAGCTGGATTATCCGAAGACCTGATCAACGGGATTGAAGATCAGGCCCCGGCACCGCACATCACCCCCCTTAGTTGTAACGACACTGCAGCGTTACTATCAAGTGCCGAGGGTGAAACCTCTTGTAGCACTTCTGATGTTAACTCTGTAGAATAGCTATTCGGTCATGGTCAACGAGGGTGATTCCTCCTTCACCACTTCCGGTAACGACGCTGTCGTGCAACACATCAAGTGTGAACCCATCGAGGGTGATTCCTCCGAGTTCACCTTGACGATTACATCGAGTAGGAATCCAACGAGGGTGATACCTTGGATTCCCCTGATGTTATGGACACACGGATATTTGGACTGTACTAATGATACTTGGAAAGGCGGGTCGACCCTGAGGGGTACCCGCGTGTGATGTGAAGACGGGTTGCCTGTGTGGTGCCCGAGTGATGAATACGAGGCGTGGCCGGGCATTCTTGGCCCTTGCCGCAAGTCCTCGAGACGGGGCGATGGGGTCACATCTTTCGTGAGTCTCTGCTCGTTACCGCAAGCCCCTAGTCCACTAACGATTTGGATATTTGATCCGAGAGGGCCTCTGGCCTGATAGCACTAACCATCACGTGGGCATAGTATGGGCGTTCTGCATCGTATGCATCAGCCGAAAGCTCTGTCAGACGTCCAGTTCAGCAGTGCGGCTTGGAGTGATTGGCGCCATTCACGACAGAGGTGGTGCTTGGATCTGAGCCATGTGCGCAACGACCCGGAGGGCGAGGGGCGATGGCCCAAGACCCCCTTGCGCTTAGGATGTAGACCGGCGGGGACCTCTCTGCTGAGCTCTAGGTAGGGCTGCGTTGTGTCGTTTGGCCGAGGCCGGGCATGACCCTGAAAAGTGTGTCCGGCCGGAGTTAAGCGAGCGTGGTAGGTAAGTTGGTGCACCCCTGCAGGGAAGAAAACATCTATCGATAGCCTGTCCTATGGTAACGGACACTCGGAGTTGTATCCTGATTGATACAATTAGAACTGGATACTTGGATACTATGGCTCTGGGATTGCTTCTCGCAGGGAGTCGAGAAGGGATCTCAGGACGAGGTTGATGACTGTATGGCTCTGGGATTGCTTTCTCGCAGGGAGTCAAGAAAGGATCTCTGGGTGAGGTTGAAACTTAATGATACTGCTACATGATTTTGTACTGTTCTACTCTCTTCTAATGCTGCAAGACCTCTGAAGATGCTAGTCTTCGATAGGACTAGGCTTTCCTCTCTATTCTGGCATTTCTGCAGCCCAGTCCACATATACAGCCTCTCTTTGAAAATGTTGCATATGTAGTGTAGATCCTTGCTTGTTGAGTACTTCTGAGTACTCACGGTTGCTTTGTTTTCCTTTTCCCCCCATATCAGTTTGTCGTGACCAAGATGATGGAGCCCCTAAGACAGCTGCCTCGCCGATGATCGCTACGACTACTACCCAGAGGATGGTTACTTCTACGAGTTGACTGACGACCAGGAGTAGGCTCGGAGGGTCCCAGGCAGGAGGCCTACGCCTTTCGATCGTAGTGTTTTATTTTGCCCCGCCTTTCTAAAGGCCTTTCTGTTTCTCTTTTAATATCTGTACTCAGATATCTGATGCTTCCGCTGACGCTTGTTCGCAAGCTTATGTATTCGAGCCCTCGAGGCCCCTGGCTTGTAATATAAAGCTTGTATGACTTTATTTATGTTTTAGAGTTGTGTTGTGATATCTTCCCGTGAGTCCTTAGGCTTGATCGTGTGCATTTGCGTGTATGATTAGTGCTGATGGTTAGTGCTATCCGACCTTAGGCCGGCTCGGTTCAATATCCAAATCGTTAGAGGTCTAGGGGCTTGCGGTAACAAATAGAGACTCACGATCGATGTGACCCCGTCGCCCTGTCTCGAGGACTTGCTGCAAGGGCTAAGAATTCCCGGCCGCGCCTCGTAGAATAACTCACGGGTAACTATCCATCATTCACGGGTACCCCTTAGGGTCGACCCCCCTTTCCAAATATCAATATCAACAGTAACGTAAGGCATTCGTGAGGCTACCATATCAAGGGGAATCTGAGGCATCACCCTCGTTGGACTCCCACCTGATGTAAAATCAAGGTGGACGTAGGAGGAATCACCCTCGAGGTCCACGCTTGAGGTGTTGCTCGACTTCGTCATTATCGGGGGTGGTGTAGGAGGAATCACCCTCGCTTACCATGACCGATTAGCTAACCTACAAGGTTATCATCAGAAGTGCTGACGAGGTATCACCCTTGGCACTCGATAGTAACCCAGTAGTGTCGAGCAACGAAGGGGAAGTGAGGTGCAGTGTTGGGGTCTGATCTTCGATCCCGTTGATCGGGTCTTCTGATACTCCAGCGGGGCAGTCGGGATAAGTGGGGTCAGTGATGGGGCTCTACCCAGTCTATTCTAAACAATTTAGGATGAACAGGAAGGGATCAAAAGCAGGTTACAATAAACAGGCTATGCAGCAGAAATAGGATAATAGTAACAGTAGAAAATTCTAATGCAAGCACGAGAAAATAGAATGGGCGATATTGGGATGATCAAAGGGGGGGGGGCTTGCCTGGTTGCTCGGCGGCAAAGGCAAGGTCGTCGGTGGTGTAGCCAATCACCGGAGCTGCGTCGGTCTCAGAGACTACGCCGGTACCGGGATCTAACGAGAGAGAAGAAGGGGAAGAACAGTAAATACAAAGCAACAGGTGCATGACATGTCAACAAGCAGAGCTAGCAGTGCTCTATCGCAGGGCTAGGTAATACCGGCGAAAGAGAAAAAACATCCGGGAAAGTATTCTCGGTGTCCGACATTTCGGACAGTCGAAAAGAGGGGAATGGTTGCAGGTTCGCTATGTTAGGGACGTGTGGCGGACGAACGGACCGCATATTTGGATTCGTCTCGTCGTTCTGAGCAAGTTTCATGTACAAAGTTTTTCCATCCGAGCTACGGTTTGAAAGTTACGAATTTCTAAAGATTTTAGCAATATTCTGAAATTGTTTTAATAACTAAATTCGAATTTTAAACAGTAGAAGAAAATGCTATGTGTACCCAGTTTTGTACCCAGCTGAGCAGCACAGAGGCTGGCCAGTGGGCCCATTGACTGGGTCTAAGATCCAGTCAGCAGAGGTTGACATGTGGGCCAGCTTGCTGACTCAGCAGCTGACTGTGTAACCCTTATCCAAAACAACAGTGTTGCGGGCCCCACATGTCATTCTCAGAGGGGCTAATCAGTGTCTATTTTAGCTAAACTGGGTTAATTAGAGGTGGGCCCGGGTGTCAGTGACTTATTAGCTAAACTAATTAGTGATTAAACCTAACCGCTGTTAATTAGTGAAGTGGGGCCCGCTTGTCAGTCGCATAGAGGCGGGGTTAGGGGTTAACGGGGCCAGACACGTCAGCCGGCCGGCGTTTAGCCGCCGACGACCACCCAGCGCGGCGGCGTCCTTCGGGATCTCGCCACAGGCCACCAAAACAAGCGCGAGGGGTCGCGTTCGATTGCCCGTTCGACGCCACGACCGATGGCAGGGTCAGTTGGGGTCGGGGAGGTACTACATGGCGGCGGCAGCAACGACGGCGGCGGCCGGAGCAAGGGGTGCTCGGGATCGAGCCCACGAGTCTGCAGTCGACGAATGCAAGGGCTCGACAGCTCCTACGCGATGCCACGAGCACGACGACGTGCTCGGCCGAGCTCGAGGGGCACTAGGTGGTCGGTAGGAAGATCGACAGCGGCAACGGAGCTCTGGCAACAGCGACAGCATAGCGAGGCTCGAACACGAGAGGGAAGAGGGGGGGATCCAACGGGGAGCTCACCGAGGAGCGCACGAGTGGCTCGGTGAAGGTTTAGGAGCAGGAGACGGAGTGGATCGAGGTGACGGAGCTCCGGTGGCCGACGGCGAAGACGTGGTCGATCCCGTCAAGGTGGTGGCCCCCGGCTTGTAACGAGAAGCGTAGTCGACGTAGTCGAAGCAGGGGAAGCTCGGGGACTCGCCAGCTTGGCGAACGGTGGCCGGTGGCCGCGGTAATGGTGAGCGACGGCGACGGTGGCGTTCGACTGGGGAAGGGGAAGAAGGGAAAGCGAGGAGGAGTGAGCAGGGAGGGAGGCCAGGGCACCGGTGGCGTCCTTATCCACCCCCGGGACGGTGGCAGCGGAAGCATGGTGGGCCCATAACCCACAGGTCCCAAGATCGAAACTTGGCTCTGATACCAACCTGTGACGACCCCGGCTTAATCGTGCACTAACCATACACGCAAATGCACATGATCAAGCCTAAGGACTCACTTGAAGATATCACAACACAACTCTAAAACATAAATAACATCATACAAGCTTTATATTACAAGCCAGGGCCTCGAGGGCTCGAATACATAGCTCGATGGCATACAAGTGTCAGCGGAAGCATCAGATATCTGGGTACAGATATATTACAGAGAGAGAGAGATAAGCCTTCACAGAGGCGGGGCAAAATAAAACTCTACGATCGAAAGGTGTGGGCCTCCTGCCCTGGACCCTCCGAATCCTACTCCTGGTCGTCGGTCGGCTCCTCGTAGTAGTAGTACTCTCCGGGCTGGTAGTAGCAGTGGTCGGCGACGGGGGCGTCTGGCTCAGAGGCTCCGACGTCTAGTGGCATCAATTGGATATGGGGGAAAAAGAAAGTAAAGCAAACGTGAGTACTCATCCGAAGTACTCAGCAAGCAAGGATCTACACTACATATGCAACATTTTCAAAGGAGGCTGTATATATGTGGACTGGGCTGCAGAAATGCGAGAGTAGAGGGGAAAAGCCTATTACTATCGAAGACTAGCATCTTCAACATCTTCATCAGTCTTGCAGCATTAGAAGAGAGCAGAATAAAATAATGTAAAGTAGTAGTAGCAGTATCATCAACCTCAGCCTGAGATCCTTTCCCGACTCCCTGCGAGAAAGCAATCCCAGAGCCGTACTATCCAGTTCTCATCTCAGTTCTAGTTGTACCGATCGGGATACAACTCCGAGTGTCCGTTACCGTAGGACAGGCTATCGATAGAAGTTTCTTCCCTGCAGGGGTGCACCAAGTTACCCACCACGCTCGCTTAACTCCGGCCGGACACACTTTACTGGGTCATGCCCGGCCTCGGCTAAGCAACACGCCGCAACCCGACCAAATACTTAACAGAGAGGTCAGCACGCCGGACTAAACCTATGCCCCCGGGGGTCTTGGGCCTTCGCCCCGGGAACTCCTGCATGTTACGTTCACGGCCGAGAGCAGACCTAGCAACCCCTTAATACAAGCGCAGTTGCTTAACCAGTCCAACTCGGCGCGCGCCGCTCAATTGCTGACGTTCATTAAGCTTCGGTTGAAGTATACGGCGCAGAACGCCCATACTATGCCCACGTGATGGTTAGTGCTATCAGGCCAGAGGCCCCTCGGATCAAATATCCAAACCGTTAGTGGATTAGGAGCGCGCGGAAACGAGCAGAGACTCACGATCGATGTGACCCCATCGCCCCGTCTCGAGGACTTGCGGCAAGGGCTAAGAATGCCGGCCACGCCTCGTAGTTATCTCGCGGGCACCTCTCAGGTCAACCCGACTCCACATCACTTCGCATTCATGCTCGCGCGGGTACCCCTCAGGGCGGACCCGTCTTTAGTATCCTGGTTCAATGTCAAGTCACAGTATCCAAGGTAGCTGTGTGTCTGGCACCAAAGGGAACCCTGAGGAATCACCCTCGATGGAATTCCCGCTCGGTGTTGTCGTCAAGGTGAACGAAGGAGGAATCACCCTCGAGGTCCACACTTGAGAGGTTGCGCGACGTCGTCGTTATCGGGGGTGGTGTAGGAGGAATCACCCTCGCTTACCACGACCGATTAACTAACCTACAAGGTTATCATCAGAAGTGCTGACGAGGTATCACCCTTCGCACTCGATAGTAACCCAGTAGTGTCGAGCAATTTAAGGGGGAAGTGACGTGAGGTGTCAAGGTCTGATCTTCGATCCCGTTGCTCGGGTCTTCTGAGAGTCCAGCGGGGCAGTCGGGACAAGTGGGTCTCTGATAAGGTTCTACCCATCCTATACTAAACAGTTTAGGATAGCAGGAAAGTATCAACAACAGGTTACAAGTAAACAGGCTATGCAGCAGATATAGGATTGTAACAGCAGTAACATCTAGTGCAAGCATAAGAGGGAAGAGAATAGGTGATATCAGAATGCTCAAAATGGGGGTGCTTGCCTGTCTGCTCGACGGCAAGGGTCTGATCGTTGGGGACGTAGTCGTACTCCGAAGCGGTGTCTGTCTCAGGAGGTACGGAACGTCGGGGTCTACCGAAAGAGAAGAGGGGGAGGAAACAAGTAAATAGAATGCAATCAGATGCAACACGGGGCATGCTATGCTATGATGCAGTGCAGGGTTGCCTGACGTATGCCTAAGTCATTTTATTTATTTTAGGATTAGTGTTGGATTTATTAACCGATGATTAGGCACTATTCATCTACCGGAATCGGGCTCGGAGTTACGAGTTCTCCTACGTAGGAGGTTCCGACAAGGAAACAGACGGCACGATCAGACTCGTCTCGTCGTTCTGAGCAACTTTCGTGTTTTAACTTTTTTGATCTGTGCTACGGTTTAAAAGTTATGAATTTTTAAAGTTTATTTGATTTTCTGGAATTTATTTATTTTAACAGAAATTGAAATATGACATCAGCAGAACGTCATGACGACGTCAGCAGGTCAACTGACCGGCTGGCCAGGTCATACCTGACATGTGGGTCCAGTGGGACCCACATGTCAGTCTCTGTTTAGTCTAACAGTGGATTAATCTAATTAGCAGGGTTAATTAGGGAGTGGGCCCCATCTGTCAGTGAGAGATTAGTCTAACTAATTAGTTTTAATTATTAAATCATTTTATTTAAACTAATAAGTGGTGGGGCCCGCATGTCATAGGCACATAGTGCCCAGTCAGCAGAGTTGACTGAGTCAACTCAGTCAACTAGGGTCCCAGGGCCCACGGTCGATGACCCAGGGTGGGCCCCACCTGCGCCACGTCAGCGGTGGCCGGCGTCTCGCCGTCGGCGACGCCGGAACGCGGTGGAGAGCCTCGGCTCTCGCCGAAATTCATCTACAGAGCGTCGTTCGGCGCGCGGCTTGACCCATTCGAACGGGCGCTCGCCCGTGAATCTAGTGGTGGGGTTGGTTTCGCCGGACCTGGCCGGAAACTTCGCCGACGTCGAGGTCTGCGGCGGAGCGGCTACGGGCGTCGGCGCAAACGGCGCTGCAGCGCGCTAGGCAGCAAATGGAGGGGCTGGGGAGGTGCTACGCGCTGCGTTGAGCACAAAGGGCTCGGCCCCGTGACCATTTGGTCACCGGAGAGGCGCTGTCGACGAGCCCCGCGGCGCTGCCTTTGGGCGCGCGTGGAAGAGGTAGCTAGGCTACGCGCCAGGACCAGCAGGGAGTAGGGAAGGAAGAGGAGCTCACCGGGGAGGCACAAGGTGGCCCGGTGTCAGCTTAGTAGCAGCAGGACGCCGCCGGGGAGGAAGTGGATCGCCGGCGACCGAGGACGAAGTCGATGTCGAACGGCAGCTGCAGGGCCTCCTCGCTCCAGCTGAGGGCACCGAAGGAAGTGGCCGTCCGCAGCGGAGCTGACGGACTCGGTCGGTGGGCACGGGACCGCTTGTGGCCGTGCGGACGTCGACGGCGCGGCGACGAGGGCGTCCGGTGGTGGATCTGGGGAAGGGAGAGAGACGAAGCGAGCGAGGGAGAGGACGGGGGGAGTGACCGAGGGATCCAGGGGGGACGAACGGCCTTGCCCTTATCCTCTCCGCCTCCCTGTTCCGTCGGTGGGTGTCGGCGTGTCGCGGTCGGGGAGGAGGGAGAAGGAGTTGGGCCAAGTGGGCCGCGGTCGGGGCACTGTGCACTTAGGCCTAGTGCACAGTGCCTCGTGTTATTTTTCTATTTCTGTTTTGTGTTTTTCTTTTATTTATTTTCTGTTTGGTATTAGTTAGGCCACTTGTGCACTTTTGTAAAATATGGTACTTGGCCCAGATATTAATAGGCAATGTAAGCATCCACCAAAAATTGGTTTGAGCCAAGTTGGGCTTCATTTGAGTTTAATTTGATTTTAAATGGATTTAATATTGCTGTTTTGGTACTGTTTCATATTGTTTGAATCATTTAATTAATCCAAGTATTACTGGTGATATTTTTATGAGTGCTTCTGGAATATTTGCTATTTAGTGAACATTTTTGCAATAGTGTTTGAGCAAATTTATTTTGCACTTTTGAATTTGAGTTGGTTTTCAGAATGGAGTTTGAATTATTTTGGTGAACCACTATGACTAGGCACTGCAAATGATATGACTTGGCAATATTAGGAGCTGATCACAGTGGTAGTTACACAGGGGTGTTACACTCTCTCGATCGGTCTCTGCTCCAGCCACACGCTACACCAGTACTGTGAACAGAGAGATTTGCAATACAATGAACGTTGTATTGATGGGGTGCTAGTGCACGTATATATAATTACAAGGGAAGGCCTCTATCTCAACTATACAAGACTAGAAGGAGGGCCACAACTCCAATATACATGCAACACAAAATACAACTCAACACCCCCCCCCGCAGTCGAAGCGTCGCCAGAGACACAGAGACTAGACCGAAACTCCTCGAAGACGGAAGTAGGCAATCCCTTAGTCACCACATTAGCAAACTGTTGCGACGTCAGCACGTGAAGAACCCGAACACAGCCAAGGGCAACCTGCTCGCGCACGAAGTGAATATCGAGCTCAATATGCTTCGTACGTCGATGGTGCACCGGGTTGGCGGAAAGGTAGACCGCGCTGACGTTATCGCAGTCGACAAGAGTGGCCTTATGAACATCACAAAGCAACTCCTGGAGCAGCTGACGGAGCCAAGAGCACTCGGCCACGGCATTAGCCACGGCGCGATACTCTGCCTCGGCGTTGGAGCGGGAGACCGTGGGCTGCCGCTTCGATGACCAAGAGATCAACGAGGGCCCAAGGTAGACGCAGTAGCCTGACGTGGAGCGTCGAGTGTCAGGGCAGCCAGCCCAGTCGGCATCCGAGTAGGCCACAAGGTCGGTGGAGGTGGAGGCCGTCAGGGTGAGTCCGAAAGACATGGTGCCGCGTATATAACAGAGAATACGCTTCACCAAGGTCCAGTGGGAGTCACGCGGAGCGTGCATGTGGAGGCACACCTGCTGAACAGCGTACTACAGGTCGGGTCGAGTCAGCGTCAGGTACTGTAAAGCACCAACAATGGAGCGATAAAACGCTCCATCGGACGCGAGAGACCCCTCCAGAGCAGAGACCTTCGCCTTCGTGTCGACGGGGGTGGGCGCCGGCTTGCAGTTAAGCATACCGGCACGCTCCAGGAGCTCGTGGGCGTACTTCTGCTGATGTAGAAAGAAGCCGTCAGCCCGGCGGACCACCTCGATGCCAAGGAAGTAGTGCAGGGGCCCCAAGTCCTTGAGGGCGAACTCATCACGAAGACGAGCAGTCAGCCGCTGAAGGAGATCGGGAGCGGACGCCGTGAGGATGATGTCGTCGACGTAGAGCAGCAGATATGCAGTGTCGGCTCCCTGATGATACACGAAGAGTGAGGCATCGGAGCGAGTGGACAGAAATCCCAGAGACTGCAGGAAGGCTGCGATACGCTGGTACCAAGCCCGAGGTGCCTGCTTCAACCCGTAAAGAGAACGGGAGAGCAAGCACACAAAGTCTGGGTGCTCGGCGTCGACGAAGCCAGTGGGCTGCTCACAGTACACCTGCTCGGCAAGATGGCCGTGCAAGAAGGCGTTGAAGACATCCAACTGGTGCACAGGCCAGGCGCGCGAGACCGCCAACTGGAGCATGACGCGGATCGTGCCCGGTTTAACAACCGGGGCGAAGGTGTCGGTGAAGTCCACGCCCGCGCGCTGCCGAAATCCACGAACCACCCACCGAGCCTTGTAGCGCTCGAGAGAACCGTCCGGGCGAGTCTTGTGGCGAAACACCCACTTGCCAGTGATGATATTGGCACGAGGGGGGCGCGGAACAAGTTGCCACGTGCGGTTGCGCTATAGGGCGTCGAACTCCTCCTGCATCGCAGCTAGCCAATGGGGATCCCGAAGGGCAGCACGAGCGGAGCTGGGGACGGGTGATGGCGTCGACATCGAGGCGGCGCACACATACTCGTCGGAGGAGTAGCGCGTGCTCGGCTGAAGCACTCCTGCTCAGGCACGGGTAGTCACGCCAAGAGGCGGGACAGCAGGGCCGGCGATAGCGGCGGAGGGCCGCGGCGGCGGCAGGGGCCGCGGCCACGACAGGGGCGCCGGCGCCGGCGGGAGCACCCGCGGTGGTGATAGGGGCCGCGGCGGCGACAAGGGCCGCGGCGTCGGGGACGGGGGCCACGGCGGCGGCAGCGACGCCAGCCAAGCCGACGACCAATGGGGCGACGGGCGAGGAGGATGTCGAGCCCGTCGCCGGGGTGGCGGCGCCAGCCGGGATGGCGGGCGGAGTACCCACCGGCTCAACCTCGTAGGAGGGAGACGGGGATCCGGGGGCCCAGTCAGACTCGACCTTGGGGGAGGGAGTCGAAAAACCGGGCGGTGGCGGCAGAAGGCGCCGTGCCAGTGGGGCCTCTGGGGGCCGCCGTCGTGCATCGCTCCAAGAGGGGGGCGCGGGGGCCGGCGCAGAAGGGGCCGAAGCCGGAGGAACCTGAAAAAAAGGGAACACCGTCTCGACAAAGTACACGTGCCTCGAGGTGTACACACGATGAGTGACAGGATCATAGCACCGGTAACCTTTGGTGTTAGGAGGGTAGCCAAGGAAGATGCACGGGACGGAACGTGGTGCGAGTTTGTATGGCGTGGTGGACGCGGTGCTAGGATAACAGAGACACCCAAAGATGCGGAGACCGTCATAGGATGGTGGTGTACCGAAGAGAAGGTGGTGAGGAGCGTAGTTCCACCGAGGACGACACGGATGAATGTTAACTAAAAGAGTGGCGGTGGCGAGAGCATCGGGCCAAAACCGAGCGGGTACGTTGGAGTGAAAGAGTAACGTGCGAACGCAGTCATTAAGAGTGCGGAGAATGCGCTCGGCACGGCCGTTCTGCTGTGAAGTGTAAGGACAAGTTAGACGAAAGATGGTGCTGTGAGAGGCGAGAAGGGTGCGAAGAGCAACGTTGTCAAACTCTTTTCCGTTATCAGTTTGGAGTGCAAGTATGGGGCGACCGAACTGGGTGGTGACATAAGAATAAAAGGCGGTGAGTGTGGCTAAAGCATCGGATTTACGACGAAGAGGAAAAGTCCACACATAGTGAGAATAATCATCTAAAATCACCAAGTAGTATAGATAGCCCGTGTTACTCGCAACGGGAGACGTCCAAACATCACTATGAAGCAACTGAAACGGAAAAGTGGAAACTGAAATAGACGCACTAAAGGGAAGATGCACGTGCTTGCCCAAACAACAAGCCTCACAAGTATGCTCGTCGAGCTTATTACATGAAAAAGAAAAACTCCTAAGAATCTGACGCAAAATGGCGGGGTTGGGGTGGCCCAAGCGAGCATGCCAAAGGTCGACACCGGCGGCGAGAGCGACGGGTGTGGAAGTGGAGGCGCCGACGTGCACGGGATAAAGCTCATCAGGGCTATCACATCGGTGAAGCACCATCCGGGTACGGGCGTCCTTCACAGAAAACCCAACACCGTCGAATTCAACAGTAAGAGGATTCTCACGAGTAAGACGACGAACGGAGACTAAACTAGTGACTAAGTCAGGTGAAACAAGGACATTAGACATAGTGATAGGTGTGGAACTAGAAGGAAAACTAGTGCTACCGACATGTCTGATAGGTACAGAAGAACCGTTGCCAACGGTGATACGAGTGGGAGTGTTAACTGGAGTGGAAGAGGATAGGTTACCGGGATGAGCTGTCATGTGCGCAGTAGCACCCGAGTCCATGTACCAGTCGCCGCCACCTCCATAGTGACTCGGCGACGGCGCCGAGTGTAGGGCGGCCGGAAGGGCGGGGTCCCACGGTGCAGGAACCGGCGGCGACGGCTGGCCTCCATAGGGTGGCGCCTGAGCGGGCGCGCCGTAGCCACCGAGAGGTGGCGGAGCGAGCGGAGCACCGTAGGGCTGGTAGGGGGCGCCGAGGAACGCCTGGTGGCCCGCGGGACAAGGACCAAGGAGACCCGGTGCGGGGGGCGCGTGGTAGTAGCCGGCCGGCGCGGGCGGCGCGGACTGACGAGGCGCAGCTGGGCCGGTGAACGGGTACGACGAGCGGGTGGTGGAGGATCCCGGGGAAGACATGGCGGCGCGGCTAGGTTTTTTTTTGTAGTGGAGAGAGGAGACGGGGAGCCGCGGCAGCAGAAGGTGCGGCTAGCGGCGCGCACGACGTAAGGCGCGGGCGGCGGCGGCTTGGAGCGGCGGCGCGCGGCGCGAGGGGAGGGGCGTGAGCGACGGCGGCGGGAGATGAGGAGCGGCAGCGGCGCGCGCGACGGGAGGCGCGGGCGGCGGCGGCTTGGAGCGGCGGCGCGCGGCGCGAGGGGAGGGGCGCGAGCGGCGGCGGCGGGAGATGAGGAGCGGCGGCGGCGCGCGCGACGGGAGGCGCGGGCGGCGGCGGCTTGGAGCGGCGGCGGCTGGCGCGAGGGGAGGGGCGCGAGCGGCGGCGGCGGCGACGGGAGATGAGGAGCGGCGGCGGCGCGCGCGACGGGAGGCGCGGCCGGCGGCGGCTTGGAGCGGCGGCGGCTGGCGCGAGGGGAGGGGCGCGAGCGGCGGCGGCGGGAGATGAGGAGCGGCGGCGGCGCGAGGAGAGGTGCGGCGGCGGCGGAGCGGAAGCGAGGAAAGTAATCTAAAAAATTGATACCATGTGAACAGAGAGATTTGCAATACAATGAACGTTGTATTGATGGGGTGCTGGTGCACCTATATATAATTACAAGGGAATGCCTCTATCTCAACTATACAAGACTAGAAGATGGACCACAACTCCAATATACATGCAACACAAAATACAACTCAACAAGTACGTTTCCGAGAATATACCAGCTCGGCGTGCATTTTGGCAGCTAGTACTAGCTGCTTTATGAAAAAAAAAAACATACTCACTACTCGGTGCTGCGTCAGCTGTGACGACATCTAGTAGCTTGTACTTTTTGGTAGCGTGTGCGTGCACATAGTCAAACATGGGCGTGCACCACATACGACCTCAGTTTACCTATTACCTACTGTATGCATGAAAGGAGTGACGAACCAAGTGGAGAAACCTGTGGACGGCACGCCGCGCCTGCTTGTAGATAATACTATATATTGATGTATAATGCACAACTATTCTCGCATTGATATAGTTCTTCCCTTTTGATAAGGGATAAAGATGGCGCATCATTCAAATCTTTAATTAATGATCAATGTTGCAAATTTCTTTTGTGGCCCAATGAAGTCAAACTTAAAAAACAGAAATTGCTGCATGAAATTGAGCAATTGCTACTAAAGATTATGACAAGGTACAGAAAAGAGCGCCACTCTGCTCTCCAGTGCATATGGAGAGCCAATCATGGCCATGTCACAGTTGATCTTTTCAATACACTTCTGATAACGACTGAAAATTAAATGGCAAGTCATTGTGCTTATCCTCGTAAAATATTTTCTTTGGCGCTTCATATGCACAACTCACCAGGATGTAATGACATGAACTGAGCATGCAATCTCATTAGCACGTAATCTATGCAACCCATTCCTGCCTTGCATATTCACTCTACCAAATCTTCAGACTCTGTTTCCTATCTTCCAACCAGATGAACTTATATACTTCTGTTTCCTATGTTCCAGCCAAATGAATTGATAAACAACAGCAAAACTCGTGGCTCTCAAGCAAATTGCACATTGCACAAATGTGACAGCGTAACCTGGCTTTTTCCTAGATAAACAAAATGAAACCATTTATGATCGAGATTTGATGGTCCCCTGCAGTGGAAACCAGACTGATTGTTCCATTAGAAGATCGACATATCTGCACAAAAAATGTAAGCACATACCAATCTGTGTCTTTCTGCACAAGGGCCTCTTCAGAGCATGAAAAATCACAGGATCAACTATCTGGACGCCATTAAAAATAAAATAAACATGTCTTTCTTTACCTTACTGTACTCCAAGAACTATTAAACGGCACCTTTAATTTGTTGCCCCCATAGACACATACCCAGCTCTCACCTCTTGTATATAATACTAATAAAACTCTCAGTGATCTTGAATGGATAGATAACCTGACTGCTTCAAAGTTGCAAAAACCTCAAAACAGGATCTTATTTGAATTATAATGAAAGAAATCAAAGCCTAAGAAGAGGACAATTAGTTTCAATTCCGCTGATATAATCATTGTATCCACTCAAATATAAAAATTATATAGAGCCAACCAAAACATAATCTTGAATGCAACCTATCAACTGAACAACAAAAATATGGCTAAAATGGAAAAAGGTAATTCCTTGCAACATTCTGAACATATTTTTCAGCACTAAGTTAATCCCAAAAAAATAAATATATACAGCTCAAGCATGCATGTGCCCATCTTACTCCTACACAACTCGTGCTTCATTTGTATCATGGATTCTTCCAAGTTGCAAGAAAATATTGCACACCATAGATAAACATTAGTAAGGACAATTGTGTTCCATTTTCATGTGCTCAAACTAATTAATCATGTCCATTATCCCACTACATAGGTTTCAAGTAATATTACCAGTAAAAGTGTAATGATTTAGTTTACATCCTGAAGGAGTCGTTCAGTGTGTGTAATCCCAGCTTGCTTAATGTTGTAAAAATTATCTAAGGTGTATACAAATAGTAATAGTAGTTGGAAATCACATATATAGATTTATATATTTAGTTGTTCACCATCAGGATTCACATCGCAGACAACAACAGAAGCAACAAAGATCGAAAGCACAGTTGACGCCCGCCAAAAAAAAAGCACAGCTGACGCTTACCTGTGTCTACTATATTCCTGCGGTTATCTCGTCCATGAGCTCTGAAGATGGACCGGTGGCAGCCTCTGAGAGTGCGCCGGTCCGGTGTGTGACCCAGCTGATATGTGGCTGGGCTGGGGCATCCGGCTTTAGATGTTAGGCTTTGGTGCGATGTCTGTCTAGTATTTGGCTCGGACATTCGGCACCCCTTCATCAAGGGGATATGAGTAGCAACAAGTGTTATCTAGATGGTGGCTTCAGGCTTACTGATGTATTACTTTGTATGGTCTTTGTGAATAATTAATAAAATGGCTGCATGCATCGTCCAGATGCAGAGGCCGGGGGTATATCCTCCTTTAAAAAAAAATGAGCTCTTGCTTTGTCAATACACAGAGTTGCTTCGACTGATAGATAAGGAATAATGTCAAAAGTTTATGGCAAGCATATATGATACAAGTTTTTGCCTTTAACTTGACCGGCAAAGCTTATTTCCTTCTCCTCTGAACCTCTTTTCTCTCTCTTTTATCTGTAAGTAACACATGTGTTCTGCTCTCTTCATAGAGCAAAATAAGAAGATGAATGATCAATATCGGCAGAAACTGGAGAACGCATCATCACCATCGACGATAGACGTTTATGTGCTCTCGGCGAAGAGCATGGCGTACAGTGGAATTCCAGTAGTGTTGGATCATATATGATTAAATGAATAGACGGGCCATCTAGACTATATGCAGACCGAAACAAAAGGCAAGAAGGCACAACAGCCACTGTCTGAAAATACGCAGGGCTATCTAATCCTTAACAAAAGCAATGCCACCGCCGGGCTCCTGTGCGAGCACCACAGAAGTGATCGTGCTCCGGTGATGGCGACGCAGTCATCGTCGTCATTATCGGGGGTGCTGCTGCCGCATCCGTGCTCCCCAAACAGGGCGTCCTACCACATCCCGAGCAGAGATCGTCCGGTGCAGCCCCGCAGCCCAATGATACCGGAGCTGAAGCTGCAGCTGATGCTCACCAGGTCCACGGCCGACGCCGCAGAGAAGTTCAGCTGGGAGGAGGAGGCCTCGGGAAGCGACAGCCCGTCGCCGACAGCTAGGGAGCGGCGGCGCGGCGGCGGCTACAGCCTACACGTGAAGGCGTGCGGCGGGCTGAAGAGGAGGACGCCAGCCGCAGACTCCGGCGGCGACCATCGTGCCGCAGAGGCGACGCGCGAGGCGCCGGCGCTGGCTGCAGGAGAGCCTCGTCGTGGTAAAGGAGTCGGGGGACCCGGACTTCCCGGCGAGCATGGCGGAGATGATCGCGGCGGACGACGACGTCCGGGCGTTGGCGAGGGGCCTCGAGGAGCCGCTCGCGTGCTACTTCACCTTCAACGCCAACGAGCACAACCACGCCATCGTCGTCGCGTTCCGAGCCACGGCGTTGTTAGCCTGCGACACGCTGCTCCGCTCCAATACTGCGTCTCTTGAGATGTCCTCTTGGGCTCCAGCCGCCGCCGGTGCAAAGGACCTGGTCGCCATGTCCGAGGCCGGCATGGGAAGAGCCGCGGCAGAAAAGGACGCTCGGACAGGGACGACCGGACGGCGCCGCCGCCGTCGCTCCAGGAGAGCGAGACGGGGCCACGGCGGACAGGGCTGGCCAGGCGAGGCAGGAGGAGGAGGAGAGCTTTATAGTCGTGTACGACGGTGGAGCGGTGGCGTCGGAGTCACGCGGTGCTTCTGAAACATCCGAACAAACCGTCACGCGCCATCAGCAGAAAGAACACCGCAGGCCGTTCATGCATGCAATCGACCATGCATGAAGCCCCATGCAGCGGCAGCGTTTCTGGACTAAACGAATTAAGCGGCATCGATTATGACAGCGATCGCAACTGCATGTGGATCCTTGGGAAACACACACGCGGGCGATCAATCACGCGGCAGCGACGACAAAGCGCATTAAACCCATTAAGAGGCGCTAGGATGGTGGCCAACCAGCTATACCATGTGGCGCATGCTGGTTGGTCACGCTGAGAAAGTATTTTTTAGAGTTTTTTAAATGGTAGAGAGACTTTTTTTGAGAGAAGTTTTTCTAGGTTTTTTTATTTTCCTTTTAAGATGGTTATGATGTCCACGTGACGCGAGAATATTTTTAAATTTTTTTGGCATGATGATGAGGTGCGCATAGCTTTCTCTCAAGCGGCCCGCAATGACGGGCACGAACCACTAGTCCCAAACAGAAAAGGAAGCCCACACAGTGTACGCATCAGGCGGCGAAGTCGCGGGCCATGCTGGCCCACAGGCATCCAAATTTGCTAGGCGCACCAACACAGCCGGTACACACGTTAAGAAAATTTTGAGCGACGATCTACATCCACCGTGTAATTCTACACGGTAATCTCTCAATTTATTACACGTGCCGCTAGCCAGATAACCAGTAAGTCATTTTCACACAAGTGGCTACACCTCGAAGCGAAATCTTTTTCAGATATAGAGGCTTGGTTATATATATCCCCGACCACTAGCTTATACTCCTACTATACTGCAGTAGTATATACTTTGCAAGCTAGAGATGCAGCACTTTTACACCTCAGCGAATCCTTGATACTCCTACTATACTGCAGTAGTAGTATATTCCTCGCAAAAAGGTCCACGTGTTACGGGCGTGCGCCACATGCAACCTCAGTTTCTCCATATGCTTATATTATACGTACTTATATAATTAACTATGCATGAAAGGGCTGACGAACCAACTCTGCACTGCATGCATGCATTAATGCATGCAGTGTGAACCTGCATGAACTTGTGTGCTCTCCTATGCGATGCAATTTCCGCATACTCCTATACTACTACTAGTGCATTGCCACGGGCTCTTAAAATAGTTTACAAGAGTTACATGTTAAATTTCACATGTACAAACAATATAACACAAACACAATTATTGAATAATTGAAGTCCATTTTTGCAATGTAAATTGATAACAAAAAGAAAGATTAACGACATGTCCATGTAACAAACTGAGCGATGCTTGAACTAAACATCTATTACAAAACTATCAATATCTAGATGATGCGCTTAAGAAATTCTTTCACAATATCAGGAAAGTTGTCTTTAGCTTTATTCCCACGATGTTTTAGCAAGTATAATAAAAGTTGCTTCCTCAACTCATACCCATCCTGCACAAACAAATATATGTAGTTAGTATGAAAAGTTCACGCCAAAGGTCTTAAAACATGTAACGGACAATACTCACCGCGCAAACCGGCTTGACCAATTCTTTACCGTTCCACCAGAGCAACTTATGATTGGTTTGAGGAACCGCTGAATGAAATTGTAAATTTCCTCACAGACGATGTATCTATTTTATCTAATAATGAATAAAGTGGGTGGTGTTTTGTTTTAAAAAAAAGCTCCCACTGCCCCTAAGCTCATCGAACTGATTCCATTTCCTTGCTTTTATTAAGCCTCTTACTACCTCATCCACAATAGTCTCAAACCTAGGGAGAGGAAGGACCTGATATCTGGTTTTTAAGACCATCATCATCATCATCAGAACACACATCAACATTGTGGTTGTCGTTGGACCAGCACCTCACCGCCCTCCTCGCAGATGAAGTTGCAGGTCGATCATAAGAACATGAAAGGTAGAACATACTCATTAGTGGGTAGAGATGAAATTGTTGAGGTCAACCAAACAGTCTTACAAACAAATCCACGGTTCGGTCACAACGGGGTTTACGTGAAAGAGTTGTTAGTGTATGCATGCCAATTAAATCAGAAAATGATAAATCAAATAAAAGAAAACAAAAAAATTCTCAATTGGAGAGAATCCATAAATACAATGGGCGTGTATCCATGAGTCCCAAAATGGAGACAGGTTATTCTCTTTTATTCTCGTATATCATTTTCAACCTTTAATATTTCTTTGTTGTGCAAATATTCCTGTAGAATGTTATCATGTAGCCACGATGAACCCAGCAGTTCACCAATATTATAAAAAAGTAGCCATTACTCCCTCCGTATCAAAAATATAAGACCTTTTATAGGCTAGTTTAGCCTAAAAAATGTCTTATATTTGGTACAGAGGTAGTGGTTGTTATGCTTCTCCACCTGATGGACAGAACTACAGAACTATAGTACAAAACTACTGATGGAACCAAAGCCATAAAGAATAGGATAAGCATCTCTAAACTCTATAAGATCATAAGTTATACGATTTTTCAATAAAAGGATCAAATACTAAAATTTATCCGTCCATACATGTTCCAAGTTTTACCTGAATTAGAAACATGTTTTCAGATTGGTACTGCTCCTAAGGTAAACAAAATAGCTATAGGTCTTGTACTTACACATGATTTCTTGGAGTGCCTCTCCATATTAATTTATGTCGAGACGTACAGAGTGACATAAGGAACAACATCAAATCGAGCAAGATAGCTGTGATGAGCTCTCTGAAAGCGGGAGCATCTATTATTCTGCAAGACAATACTACATGCCACTGTTTCAAGCTTGTAAGAAAAAACTGAAACTGAACTTTAGATTTCACTTCCCAGTTGCAAAAGTATCCATTAACTCTGTTAGACATATATGTAGACATTAATCTGATCTAGCGCCTCAAAATATTGACGTATACACCCCCAAAAATCCATCTTGTTGGACATTAATGTGATCCAGCACATATGCGCAGGTATGACTAACAATCTTTTTCTCATGATTATCATCACATATATTTCCTTGCATAACATCACAACAAATTAGGATCTACGCCGGTAACAGGATGACAGAGCTATCCATTCTACAAGGAAGGGCATTACAAGCAAACATAAGAAACTTGGATCTGCACATAACGGTAAAAAAAATAACCATGTATGAGCAGAAGGGCGAACGAAATATTGCTGCATAGAGCATACCTGCTCCTCGTAGTCGAGGCTCTCGACGGCGCCAACGGAGGTGGAGGCTGGTGGGGCGTTTTGGTAATGGCGTGGAGCTTTTGGTAGTGGGGAGAAGCGACCACGGCAGCAGCGACATCTAACCAATTTTTATGATCAAACCAATCATAGGTGGAGGCTTTCCGGTGTGCCAAAAACCTGTGTACCAAAATAAAAATACAGTAAAGATGAACTCCAGTTTTTTCTGATCAAACCAGGCATAAACCTGTTGAAAAACAACCTTCTCGCTATCAGCAGGAAATCGGTGATAGTGCAAGACAAGCGCATAGCTACACCATATATACCAAGCAAGCAACATCGGGGGGGGGGGGGGGGGGGGGGTGGGGGTGTGGGTGTGGTGTGTGGTGGGGTGGGTGGGGTGGGGGGGGGGCGTCGGGGGTGTGGGTGGTGGGGGGGTGGGTGGGGGGTGGGGGGGGGGGGGGTGGGGGGGGGTGGGTGGGGAGGGGGGGGGGGGGTGGGGGGGGAGGGGGTAGGGGGGGGGGGTGGTGGTGGGTGCTGCATCAGTGTTGAATAAGCTTGCACGCGGCACACTTGCTTTGGGGCGCTGCACTGGCGCAACACCTTGGCTGAGCCACCCACTGTGCCTGCGCCATAGGCTGCTGGCAATTCACCTCAGGCAACATCGCGTAGGCGGCGTGGTTGTGGTGATGGTCGTTCGTGGAGGCGAATCCCACGGCGTCGATGACTGGTTTTTTGAAAGTTTAATATGACAAACCCATTGACCTTCAAACTTTTACTATATTTGAATTGACCTTCAGACTGTTCCATCATATGCTCATGTTTGAAGAAGCAAGCAACAAAGAGGCAATCAAATGTTTCGTGTTCAATATGACAGTAACTAATAACGAAAATGAGATTCCTACCATAAAAAACTTTACCATGAAAGATTGGAGAAAACTTATGGGATTATTATGCAGTTAGACTAAGAAATTATTTCCTGGGATTATGCAATCAGATCAAGCAACGAGAAAAATAGCAAGAAAGGGGCCTCACAGTTCTTTCCGTGCTACGTCATCCAGGGTTGTGGTTATCGGTGAAGAAGAACGCAGCTTCCCTGAGTGGCGCACTCGCGGACGCCCCTAAGATGGCTCTCGTAGCCTACGCCGTCGTCATCGCCGGGAATAAGGCATCACAGACACATAGGCAGGACGGCCGACCAACATCGATCTACCAGCGACCATAGTCCTCACTGTCGACCTCGCTGGACGTGCACTCCAACACAAGGACGACATTCGCGCCGTGGAGTTGGCCATGGCCACCTCCTTGTCCTGGCGGCCTGCACCTTCGCGGGCGGGAGCCGGCGCACCACAAGGCAGCCCATCACGTCATCGAATAGGGGTGGAGTCCTAGACAGGGGAGAATGCCGGGGTTGGACGAACTCCAGGATGGAAACGGCAGCGGAGATGTCAATGCGTTGCCACGGGCAGCGGAGGTGTTGCAGGGAGGCGCGTGGGGGAAGGATGGAGGCCGCGCGGTGCGGGGAGGCAGCATGGGGGAAGGCAGGAAGTAGAAGGGAAGACAATAAAGATTCGGAGATTGGACGGGAAGGATTGGAGAAGAAAAGGTAAGTCATGATTCTCTTCATAACTGTTGATTGATTTTTTTTGGAGAAGGAAGGTTCAGATATATATCGATCAAGTAGTCAATCAGATTTTTCCTTAAATTCTGTTATTTGTTTCCTTAAAATTCATTATTTTATTTCCTAAAGCAAATTGCATTAATGGGAGGAATCGGTTGATTTAGATAAGTTAGGAAAGTTAGACCTGTGATCTTTTGTACCTTAGGAAAGTGTTGGTTTACAAGGAAAGAGAGGGGAGGAAAATAAAAAGGTAAGTCATGATTCTCTTCATAACTGTTGATTGATTTTTATTTGGAGAAGGAAGGTTCAGATATATATCGATCAAGTAGTCAATTAGATTTTTCCTTAAATTCCGTTATTTGTTTCCTTAAAATTCACTATTTTATTTCCTAAAGCAAATTGCATTAATGGGAGGAATCGGTTGATTTAGATAAGTTAGACCTGTGATCTTTTGTACCTTAGGAAAGTGTTGGTTTACAAGGAAAGAGTGGGGAGGAAAATAAACCGGTAGAAACGGGGTGGTGGGAGGTGAGACGAAAAAAAAAACAGACGAAAGTGGGAGATGAAAAATAACCGACTATCCTACCCATGGCAACTTTCACCCTTTTTTTTTGTCTGTGCGGGGTTTTTTTTTGTGCGTGTGGGTGGGGGGGCGTGGTGGGGGGTTGGGAGGGGACGAAAAAAAACCTGTCGAAATAAACCGGTTGAAAGGTGGGGGTACGATCCTACCAACTGAGACATTAGGAGTAGAGATAAGCATGGCTTGAGCTAGTTTCTTTGTTAGAACAAATGTTCACAATATCATTATTTCGAGGGGCATGCTAATTTCCGCCCTTTACTTGAGTTTGATTTCACATGAAGGGTAGGTCCTCCAGGATTTACATATTGTAGTTCTTCAACAAAATTTACAAGTAATCAAACTGCAACAAAAAAATCCCTATCGATCGAGGGTTATCAAATACTACTCCTCTATCTTTTCCTTAGCAGTAACACTGATGTTTTCCTTAGCAGTAACAACAAAAATTCATCCCTACTGATCGAGGAGTACATCCACTCTAATCAACACGGATCCTCTTCCTCTATCTTTTCCTTAGCAGTAATAACACGAGCACTAAAAAAAGCAAGCAATTGCCTCATGGGAGAAAAGGAGAACGTCCTCTGAAGTTACAATATTTACAAAAGTTCACTAAATTGCATCAAATCCACATAAGGAGGAAGAACGCATCATGTTTCTCTGGATTCTCTGGACGGGGAAGATAGCAGTACGAGGAGGACTGGTGACCGAGGCCCTGCTCATCGGCGTCGACCACCGCTCATTGGAGGCGACCATTGCGTCGGACCCCGCCGTTGGGATCCTCTCCATGGTCGACGTCGTCCTCCGCCGTAGGGCACACGCAGGCAGCTCACGGATGAGGGGAGGCGACGTTGACGGGTTGAGGAGGAGGATGGAGACGGCCTGAGGAGGAGGCCGTCGCAACCTCGCCCGAGAGGCACTGCGTCGGCGTGAGGTGGAGAGATGGATTGGGTGGCTCACAAAGGAGGGCCGTCGGCGTCCCACGCGTGACGGCCACCAGCGATACACGCGACGACATTCTCGATTTGCATGAATCCGGATCTGGCGACCTCGATCTGGCAGTCGTCGAGCAAGGGGCAAGTAGGCGTGGTCCTCATCACCTGGGTGCCGACGCAAGCGGATGGGAGACGGTCGAGCGGAGTATAGGAGGTAGGAGATGGATTCATGGATATAACGTTGAAAAATTCTGCAAGGTTGGCTACTTACTTCGTTCTGAAAATATTGGCCGGGCTAGTGATTTCCTTCCTTCCTTAAAAATCGGCAGGGCTGGCGACTTCCTTACTTTGTAAAAAAATCGGTGGGGCTGGCGATTACCTTCGTTCGGTGGATGTAACGAACAAATGACCGACCAACATACTCCGTATAATATTCCATTACAAATTAAGTAGGTACATAAATGCTTTAATAATGAGATTTCTTTGTTATGATTTACACATTAATTTTCTTAAAATTGGTTATTTGTTTCCTAATTAATGTGATTGAGCGATTTAAGGTAAGGTTAATTAATTTAGATGTGATCTTTAGAGATTGATCGTGATTGATTCTTTCACATAAAGATATTACTAAATAACTTGCGCCAGCATGGAAAGTTTTGATCCATTCAGATTTGTTTTCGTTGTGTGAGAGGGTGACACAAAAATAAACCGGTGGGGTGGTGGGAGGAGGGGCGAAAAAAAACCAGACGAAGTGGGAGGTGGAACGAAAAAAAACCTGGAACAAAGACTACCAACTGCTCCATTAGGAGTAGAGACTAGTACTACTGTGGACTATAGTAATAGTGTATCTTCCTCGCAAAAAGGTCCACGTGTTACGAGCAGTATATGCAGAGACTTAGGTTTAGGCCGTGCAACTCTCAATACATTGATCAGGTGCACTAGACACGTATATATGATGTATAAGATGGGTCCACAACCTCAACTATACAGGAAAACTAGGAGGTGGGCCTACAACACAATATACATGCACAAATATATTCAACCCCCCCCCCTCCCAGTCGAAGCGTCGCCAGAGATACAGAGACTGGAACAAAACTCCTCGAAGGTGGAAGTAGGTAGTCGCTTAGTCATCACATCGGCGAACTGTTGTGCGGTCGGAGCATGAAGAACCCGAATGTGTCCAAGGGCTATCTGTTCGCGCACAAAGTGGATGTCAAGCTCGATGTGCTTCGTCCGGCGATGATGAACGGGGTTGGTGGAAAGGTACACCGCGGAGACGTTGTCACAATAGACAACCGTGGCCTATGAGATGTCGTGATGCAACTCCTGAAGTAGCTGTCGAAGCCAGGTGCACTCGGCGACTGCGTTAGCCACTGCTCGGTACTTGGCCTCCGCGCTAGAGCGCGACACTGTAGGTTGTCGCCTGGACGACCACGAGATGAGGGAGGGACTGAGGTAGACGCAGTAACCGGAAGTGGAGCGATGTGTGTCGGGGCAGCCAGCCCAATCAGCATCAGAATAGGCCACTATATCCATAGAGGGAGACGCCGTGAGGGTGAGTCCAAGGGACATCGTGCCACGGATATAGCAGAGAATCCGTTTCACGAGCGTCCAATGAGAGTCACGAGGGGCATGCATATGAAGACACACCTGCTGGACAGCATAGTGCAAGTCTGGTCGGGTGAGAGTCAGATACTGAAGAGCACCAACAATAGACCGGTAGAATGGAGCGTCCGACGCTGGCGAACCCTCGAGAGCAGAAACCTTGGCCTTCGTGTCAACAGGAGTAGCGACAAGATGACAGTTGAGCATACCGGCACGCTCAAGCAGCTCATGCGCATACTTCTGCTGATGAAGAAAGAAGCCGTCGGGTCGCCGAGCAACCTCAATGCCAAGGAAGTAATGTATAGCACCCAAATCCTTGATGGCAAACTCATCACGCAGCCGGAGAGTAATCTGCTGAAGAAGGGCTGCGGAGGAGGCCGTCAGGATGATGTCATCGACATAGAGCAGCAAGTAAGC
Source organism: Thinopyrum elongatum (assembly GCA_011799875.1). NCBI lineage: Eukaryota > Viridiplantae > Streptophyta > Magnoliopsida > Poales > Poaceae > Thinopyrum > Thinopyrum elongatum. The sequence goes on from CM022300.1 coordinate 42,017,620, forward strand.
AGTCGTGTCGCCATGGTGATAGACGAACAACGAGGCATCCGAGCGAGTGACACAGAAGCCCAGTGTCTGAAGAAAACCGGCGATACGCTGGTACCAGGCGTGAGGTGCTTGCTTGAGGCCGTAGAGAGACCGAGACAGCAAGCACACATGGCCAGGATGAGTGGCGTCGACAAAACCAGTGGGTTGCTCACAGTAAACCTGCTCCGCAAGGTGGCCATGAAGAAATGCGTTGGAGACATCCATCTGATGAACTGGCCAGCCGCGAGAGACCGCCAGCTGGAGAACGGTGCGGATTATGCCCGGTTTGACAACCGGTGCAAACGTCTCGGTGAAGTCAACTCCAGCACGCTGCCGAAAATCACGGACCACCCAGCGAGCATAGCGCTCAAGAGTGCCATCCGAGCGGGTCTTATGATGAAAGACCCACTTGCCGCTGATGACGTTGACGCGAGGAGGCCAGGGAACCAGTGTCCAAGTGCGGTTCCGCTGGAGAGCATCAAACTCTTCCTGCATTGCAGCAAGCCAGTGAGGATCACGGAGGGCTGCCCGGGCAGATGCGGGAATCGGTGACGGCTCGGCGGTGGAGGCAGCGAGGAGGTACTCGTTGCTGGAGTACCGCAGGCTCGGACGGTGGACGCCGGTCCTGGCCCGTGTGAGAGGGCGAGATGGCAACTCCGGGACCGCGGCAGGCGTATGTGGTGAAGATGAGCCTGCCTCGGTGGAGGACAGCGATGCGGCAGAGGCCCTGGTCGCGCCAGAGGCCGAGGGGGCGGCCCCGCCTGAGATGGCGCCAGAGGCCGAGGGGACGGCCCCGCCCGAGATGGTGTCCGAGGCCGAGGAGGCAGCCGCGCCCGGGGCAGCGCCCGAGTCCGAGGAGGGCGATGTGGGAGCGCCCGGCGTAGCCGGAGAGGTAGGCTTGGGGGACTCCGAGGGCGCCAAGTCGGCGTCCGCACCGAAGCCCGAACCACGGGGCGTTGAGGGGGCGCGGCCGGAGTCAGGGGTCGCAGCTCATCCCACGGCGCGAGGAGCGCCAAAGCCGGGGGGGAGGGGCGGTCCGATGACCGAACAAGGCCGTGCACCAGATGACGGCGCCAAAGGGCCGCCGGTGGCCGGTGGCGAGGTGACGGCGGGCGGGTACCCGCTGAAACGAAAACACGTGCTCATCAAAGTAAACATGTCGCGAGGTGAACACTCGGTGTGAGACGGGATCGTAGCAGCCGTATCCTTTGGTGTTAGGTGGGTAGCCAAGAAAGATGCAGGCAACCGAGCGAGGGGCAAACTTATGAGGCGTGGTGGCGGCGATGCTAGGATAGCAGAGACAATCGAAAATGTGAAGCTCATCATAAGAGGGAGGTGCACCGAAGAGAAGATGATGAGGTGCAAAGTTCCCATGCGTGCGGCAGGGGCGAATGTTAAGAAGGAGTGATGCAGTGGCAAGTGCGTCAGGCCAGAAGCGCGGAGGCACATTGGCATGGAAGAGAAGCGTACAGATGCAGTCATTAAGAGTGCGAAGCGCGCGTTCAGCGCGACCGTTCTGTTGCAAAGTATAGGGCAAGTGAGACGAAATGTTGTGCCATGTGTGGTGAGAAGAGTGCGAACAGCCAGGTTGTCAAACTCCTTCCCGTTGTCTGTTTGTAACGCGAGAATGGGACGCCCAAACTGTGTGAAAACATAGGAGTAAAAGGCAGCAAGAGTAGATATAGCATCATACTTGCGCCGCAACGGGAAGGTCCACACATAATACAAAAAATCGTCAAGAATAACTGATGTCGCTTGAACTACGTCGGTATTTCCCCAAAGAGGAAGGGATGATGCAGGACAGCTACGGTAGGTATTTCCCTCAGTTATGAAACCAAGGTATCAATCCAGTAGGAGAACCAAGCAACACTATGTAAACGGTACCTGCACACAAAGAACAAATACTTGCAACCCGACGCTTATGAGGGGTTGTCAATCCTTCTAAGGGTAACGGCGCCATTATCAAGTTGACGGGATAAAAATTGTGTAAATTGGATAAATAGATCTTGATAAAATGTGAAATAAAATAAATAGCAGAAAAGTGCAGCAAGGTATTTTTGGATTTTTGGAATAATAGATCAGAAAACAAAAGCAAATAAAAATAGATCTCAAAGCAAATATGATAAAGAATAGACCCGGGGGTCATAGATTTCACTACTGGCTTCTCTCAAGAAAATAGCACACGGTGGGTAAACAAATTACTGTTGGGCAATTGATAGAAGATCGAATAATTATGACGATATCCAAGGCAATGATCAATATATAGGCATCACGTCCAAGATTAGTAGACCGACTCTTGCCTGCATCTACTCCTATTACTCCACACATCTACCGCTATCCAGCATGTATCTAGTGAAGGAAATATGCCCTAGAGGCAATAATAAAGTTGTTATTTTATATTTCCTTATTCATGATAAAGGTTTATTATTCATGCTAGAATTGTATTGATCGGAAAGTTAAATACATGTGTGAATACATAAACAAATATCGTGTCCCTAGTAAGCCTCCACTAGACTAGCTCGTTGATCAAAGATGGTTAAGGTTTCCTAACCATAGACATGTGTTGTCATTTGATAACGGGATCACATCATTAGGAGAATGATGTGATGGACAAGACCCATCCGTTAGCTTAGCATATTGATCGTTCTGTTTATTGCTATTGCTTTCTTGATGACAAATACATATTCCTTCGACTATGAGATTATGCAACTCCCGGATACCGGAGGAATACTTTGTGTGCTATCAAACGTCACAACGTAACTGGGTGATCATAAAGATGCTCTACAGGTATCTTCGAAGGTGTTTGTTGAGTTGGCATAGATCGATATTAGGATTTGTCACTCCGAGTATCGGAGAGGTATCTCTGGGCCCTCTCGGTAATACACATCATAATAAGCCTTGCAAGCAAATGACTAAGGGGTTAGTTACGAGATGATGTATTACAGAACGAGTAAAGAGACTTGCCGGTAACGAGATTGAACAAGGTATAGAGATACCAAACGATCGAATCTCGGGCAACTAACATACCGTTGAACAAAGGGAATTATGTATGTTGTCATAACGGTTCGACCGATAAAGGTCTTCGTAGAATATGTAGGAACCAATATGGGCATCCAGGTTCCGCTATTGGTTATTGACCGGAGAGGTGTCTCGGTCATGTCTACATAGTTCTCAAACCAGTAGGGTTCGCATGCTTAACGTTCATTGACGATATAGTATTATATGAGTTATATGATTTGGTGACCGAATGTTGTTCGGAGTCCCGGATGAGACCACGGACATGACGAGGAGTCTCTAAATGGTCGAGAGGTAAAGATTGATATATATGACGATGGTATTCGGACACCGGAAGAGTTTCAGAGTGCACCGGGTAGTCATAGGGTCGCCGGAAGGGGTTCCGGACACCCCCGGTAAGTGTATGGGCCAAATGGGCCAAAGGAGGGGACAGACCAGCCCACTAGGGAGCTGGCGCACCCCTCTCCTTGGCAGGCCGGCCCAAGGGGAAGGAAAGCGGAGGGGTGGCCCTTACTGCCTTTCCCTCCTCGTGAGAGAAAGGAAGGGGGGGGGCACCTCCTCCTCCTGGCTTCCTCCCGCACTCATATATGGAGGGGAGCGCAGCTTGGGGAAGTCCCCAAGTAGGATTTGGCCCTACTTGGGGCGCCCCTTGGCCTCTCCCCTGTAACCCACCTATATATATGTGGGAGGGGGCGCCACACATGACCACGACAATTGTTTAGCCGTGTGTGGCGCCCCCCTCCACCGTTTACACCCCCGGTCATATTTTCATAGTGCTTAGGCGAAGCCCTGCGGAGATAATTTCACCATCATCGTCACCATGCCATCGTGCTTCCGGAACTCATCCACTACCTCGTCGTCTTGCTGGATCAAGAAGGCGGAGGACGTCACCGAGCTGAACATGTGCAAAACGCGGAGGTGCGTACATTCGGTACTTGATCGGTTGGAGCGCGAAGAAGTTCGACTACATCAACCGCGTTAACAAACGCTTCCGCTTATGGTCTACGAGGGTACGTAGACACACTCTCCCCTCTCATTGCTACGCATCTCCATGGATAGATCTTGCGTGTGCGTAGAATTTTTTTTGTTTTCCATGCAACGTTTCCCAACAATGGTATGAGAGCCAGGTCTATGGGTAGATGATATGCACGAGTAGAACACAAAGAGTTGTGGGCGGTGATAGTCATACTACTTACCACCAACGTCTTATTTTGATTCGGCGGTATTGTGGGATGAAGCGGCCCGGACCAACCTTACATGTCCACACACATGAGACCGGTTCCACCGACTGACATGCAACTAGTTTTGCATAAAGGTGGCTGGCGGGTGTATGTTTCTCCTACTTTAGTTGAATCGAATTTGACTACGGCCTCGGTCCTTGAAGAAGGTTAAAACAGCAAACTTGATGAATCACCATTGTGGTTTTTGCGTAGGTAAGAATGGTTCTTGCTAGAAGCCCGTAGCAGCCACGTAAAACTTGCAACAACAAAGTAGAGGACGTCTAACTTGTTTTTGCAGGGCATGTTGTGATGTGACATGGTCAAGACATGATGTGATATATTTTGATGTATGAGATGATCATGTTTTGTAATATCGACAACTAGCAGGAGCCTTAGGGTTGTCTCTTTATTGTATGAAGTGCAAACGCCATGTAATTGCTTAGTTTATTGCTATGCGTTAGCAATAGTTGGCGAGACGACCCCGACGCAACGATGGAGATCAAGGTGTCGAGCCGATGATGATGGAGATCATGACGATGCTTTGGAGATGGAGATCAAAAGCACAAGATGATGATGGCCATATAATGTCTCATATTTTGATTGCATGTGATGTTTATCCTTTACGCATCTTATTTTGCTTAGTACGGCGGTAGCATTATAAGACGATCCCTCCACTAAATTTCAAGATAAAAGTGTTCTCCCAGAGTATGCACCGTTGCCAAAGTTCGTCGTTTCGAAGCACCTTGTGATGATCGGGTGTGATGGACTCTACGTTCACATACAACGGGTGTAAGCCAGATTTACACACGCGGAATACTTGCGTTAAACTTGACGAGCCTAGCATGTACAGACAAGGTCTCGAAACACTGGAGAGCGAAAGGTCGAACGTGAGTCATATAGTAGATATGATCAACATAGAGATGTTCACCATTGATGACTACCCCATCTCACATGATGATCGGACATGGGTTAGTTGATTTGGATCATGTATCACTTAGATAACTTGAGGGATGTTAATTTAAGTGGGAGTTCATTAGTAATTTGATTAATTGAACTTAATTTATCATGAACTTAGTCTTAATAGTTTTTTGCATATATATGTTGTAGATCAATAGCTCGCGATATAGCTCCCCTATTTTTGATATGTTCCTAGAGAAAACTAAGTTGAAATATGATGGTAGCAATAATGCGGACTGGGTCCATGATTTGAGGATTATCCTCATTGCTGCATAGAAGAACTATGTCCTTGATGCACTGCTTGGTGACAGACCTATTGCAGGAGCAGATGTAGATGTTATGAACGTTTGGCAAGCTCAATATGATGACTACTTAATAGTTTAGTGCGCCATGATTTACGGCTGAGAACCGGGACTTCAAAAACGTTTTGAACGCCACAAAGCATATGAGATGTTCCAATAGCTGAAATTGGTATTTCAGACTCATGCCCATGTCGAGAGGTATGAGACCTCTGACAAGTACTTTGCCTACAAGATGGAGGAGAATAGCTCAGCCAGTGAGCATGTGCTCAGAATGTCTAGGTACTACAATCGCTTGAATCAAGTGGGAGTTAATCTTCTAGATAAGATAGTGATTGACAGAGTTCTCTAGTCACTATCACCAAGCTACTAGAACTTCGTGATGAACTATAATATGTAAGGGATGACAAAAACAATTCCCGAGCTCTTCGCGATGCTGAAATCGGTGAAGGTAGAAATCAAGAAAGAGCATCAAGTGTTGATGGTTAACAAGACCACTAGTTTCAAGAAAAAGGGCAAGGGAAAGAAAGGGAACTTCAAGAAGAATGGCAAGCAAGTTGCCACTCCCGGGAAGAAGCCCAAATCTGGACCCAAGCCTGAAACTGAGTGCTTCTACTGCAAAGGGAATGGTCACTGGAAGCGGAACTGCCCCAAATATTTGGCGGATAAGAAGTATGGCAAAGTGAACAAAGGTATATTTGATATACATGCTATTGATGTGTACCTTGCTAGTATTCGTAGTAGCCCCTGGGTATTTGATATTGGTTCAGTTGCTAAGATTAGTAACTCGAAACAGGAGTTGCAGAATAAACAAAGACTAGTTAAGGGCGAGGTGACGATGTGTGTTGGAAGCGATTCCAAGGTTGATATGATCACCATCGCACACTCCCTCTACCTTCGGGATTAGTGTTGAACCTAAATAAATGTTATTTGGTGTTTACATTGAGCATGAACAAGATTATATCATGTTTATTGCAATACGGTTATTCATTTAAATCAGAGAATAATTGTTGTTTTGTTTACATGAATAAAACCTTCTATGGTCATACACCCAATGTGAATGGTTTATTGAATCTCAATCGTAGTGATACCTATATTCATAATATTGATGCCAAAATATGCAAAGTTAATAATGATAGCGCAACATATTTGTGGCACTGTCGTTTAGGTCATATTGGTGTAAAGCGCGTGAATAAACTCCATGCAGATGGACTTTTGGAATCACTTGATTATGAATCATTTGATACTTGCGAACCATGCCTCATGGGCAAGATGACTAAAACTCCGTTCTCCGGAACAATGAAGCGAGCTAATGACTTATTGGAAATAATACATACCGATGTATGCGGTCCGATGAGTGTTGAAGCACGCAGCGGGTATCGTTATTTTCTGACCTTCACAGATGATTTGAGTAGGTATGGGTATATCTACTTGATGAAACACAAGTCTGAAACATTTGAAAAGTTCAAAGAATTTCAGAGTGTAGTGGAGAATCGTCGTAACAAGAAACTAAAGTTTCTATGATCTAATCGCGGAGGCGAATATTTGAGTTACGAGTTTGGCCTTCATTTAAAACAATGTGGAATTGTTTCACAATTCACGCCACCTGGAACACCACAGAGGAATGGTGTGTCCGAACGTCGTAATTGTACTTTATTAGATATGGTGCGTTCTATGATGTCTCTTACCGATTTACCACTATCGTTTTGGGGTTATGCATTAGAGACAGCCGCATTCACATTAATAGGGCACCGTCTAAATCCATTGAGATGACACCATATGACCTGTGGTTTGGCAAGAAACCTAAGCTGCCGTTTCTTAAAGTTTGGAGATGCGACTGATGTCGCTTGAACTATGTCGGTATGTCCCCAAAGAGGAAGGGATGATGCAGCACAGCTACGGTAGGTATTTCCCTCAGTTATGAAACCAAGGTATCAATCTAGTAGGAGAACCAAGCAACACTATGTAAACGGTACCTGCACACAAAGGACAAATACTTGCAACCCGACGCGTAAGAGGGGTTGTCAATCCCTCCATGGTAAATAGATAGATAAATTTGAAGTAGATTGGATAAATAGATCTCGCGGAAACGCGAGATAAAATAAATAACAAAAAAATCCAGCAAGGTATTTTTGGGTTTTTGGAATAATAGATCTGAAAATAAAAGCGGCAAATAATAGATCGGAAAGCAAATATGAAGAAGGATAGACCCGGGGGTCGTAGATTTCACTAGTGGCTTCTCTCGAGAAAAATAGCATACGGTGGGTCAACAAATTACTGTTGGGCAATTGATAGAACTTCAAATAATTATGACGATATCCAGGCAATGATCATTATATAGGCATCACGTCCAAGATTAGTAGATCGACTCCTGCCTGCATCTACTACTATTACTCCACACATCGACCGCTATACAGCATGCATCTAGTGTATTAAGTTCATGGAGAAACGGAGTAATGCAATAAGAACGATGACATGATGTAGACAAGATCTATTCATGTAGGAATAGACCCCATCTTGTTATCCTTAATAGCAATGATACATACGTGTCATGTCCCCTTCTGTCACTGGGATTGAGCATCGTAAGATCGAACCATCACAAAGCACCTCTTCCCATGGCAAGAAAAATCGATATAGTCGGCCTAACTAAACCATAGATTCGAAGAAGAAATACGAGGATATAAATAGTCATGCATATAAGAGATCAAAAGAAGACTCAAATAACTTTCATGAATAAAATAGATCTGATCATAAACTCAAAGTTCATCGGATCCCAACAAACACACCGCAAAAAGAGTTACATCAAATAGATCTCCAAGAGACCATTGTATTGAGAATCAAAAGAGAGATAGGAAGCCATCTAGCTACTAACTACGGACCCGAAGGTCTACAATGAACTACTCATGCACCATCGGAGAAGCACCAATGAGGATGATGAACCCCTCCGTGATGGTGTCTAGATTGGATCTGGTGTTTCTGGAACTTGCGGCGACTGGAATTGTGTTTCGTCGACTCCCCTAGGGTTTTTGGATTTTTGGGGTATTGATAGAGCAAAGAGGCGGTGCGGGAGGCCATCAAGGTGGGCACAACCCACCAGGGCGCTTGGGCCCCAGGCGCGCCCAGGTGGGTTGTGCCCCCCTCGGTGCACCCCTCTGGTACTTCTTCGGCCCAAGTTGTTCCTTCTGGTCCATAAAAAATCTCCAAAAAGTTTCGCTGCATTTGGACTCCGTTTGGTATTGATTTTCTGCGAAGTAAAAAAACAAGGAAAAACAGGAACTGGCACTGGGCACTATGTCAATAGGTTAGTCCCAAAAATGATATAAAGTAGCTATAAAATTATTGTAAAACATCCAAGAATGATAATACAACAGCATGGAACAAGCAAAAATTATAGATATGTTGGAGACGTATCAGCGACGCTTATGTCAAAAGGCTTCAGCCTGATAAGCTCGAACCTAAATCGGAGAAGTGCGTCTTCATAGGATACCCTAAAGAAACTATTGGGTATACCTTCTACCACAGATCCGAAGGCAAGATCTTTGTTGCTAAGAATGGGTCCTTTCTAGAGAAGGAGTTTCTCTCGAAAGAAGTGAGTGGGAGGAAAGTAGAACTTGATGAGGTAATTGTACCTTCTCTCGAATTGGAAAGTAGCACATCAGAGAAATCCGTTCCTGTGATGCCAACACCAACTAGAGAGGAAGCAAATGATAATGATCATGAAACTTCAGATCAAGTTGCTACTGAACCTCGTAGGTCAACCAGAGCACGATCCGGACTAGAGTGGTACTGTAATCCTGTCCTGGAAGTCATGTTATTAGACCAAGGCGAACCTATGAACTATGAAGAAGCTATGATGAGCCCAGATTCCGACAGATGGCTTGAGGCCATGAAATCTGAGATAGGATCCATCTATGAAAACAAAGTATGGACTTTGGTGGACTTGCCCAATGATCGGCAAGCCATAGAAAATAAATGGATCTTCAAGAAGAAGACTGACACTGATGGTAATGTTACTGTCTACAAAGCTCGACTTGTCGCGAAAGGTTTTCGACAAGTTCAAGGAGACTGCGATAAGACTTTCTCACCCGTAGCGATGCTTAAGTCAGTCCGAATCATGTTAGCAATTGCCGCATTTTATGATTATGAAATCTGGCAAATGGATGTCAAAACTGCATTCCTTAATGGATATCTTAAAGAATAGTTGTATATGATGCAACCAGAAGGTTTTGTCGATCCTAAAGGTGCTAACAAAGTGTGCAAGCTCCAGCGATCCATCTATGGACTGGTGCAAGCATATCGGAGTTGGAATATACGCTTTGATGAGGTGATCAAAGCATATGGTTTTATACAGACTTACGGTGAAGCCTGTATTTACAAGAAAGTGAGTGGGAGCTCTGTAGCATTTCTGATATTATATGTGGATTACATATTGTTGATTGGAAATGATATAGAATCTTTGGATAGCATAAAAGGATACTTGAATAACAATTTTTCAATGAAAGACCTCGGTGAAGCTGCTTACATATTAGGCATCAAGATCTATAGGGATAGATCGAGACGCTTAATAGAACTTTCACAAAGTACATACCTTAAAGTTTTGAAGAAGTTCAAAATAGATCAGTCAAAGAAAGAGTTCTTGCCTGTGTTACAAGGTGTGAAATTGAGTAAGACTCAAAAGCCCAACCACAGCAGAAGATAGAGAGAGAATGAAAGTCATTCCCTATGCCTCAGCCATAGGTTCTATAAAGTATGCCATGCTGTGTACTAGACCAGTTGTGTGCCTTGCCATGAGTTTGGCAAGGGGGTACAATAGTGATCCAGGAGTGGATCACTTGACAGCGGTCAAAATTATCCTGAGGTACCTAAAGAGGACTAAGGAAATGTTTCTTGGTTATGGATGTGATAAAGAGTTCGTCATAAAGGGTTATGTCGATGCAAGCTTTAACACTGATCCAGATGACTCTGAGTCTCAATCTGGATACGTATTGAAAGTGGGAGCAATTAGCTAGATTAGCTTCGTGACAGAGCATTGTAGACATAGAAAATTGCAAAAGACATACGGATCTGAATGTGGCAGACCCGTTGACTAAACCTCTCTCACAAGCAAAACATGATCACACCTTAGTACTCTTTGGGTATTAATCACATGGCGATATGAACTAGATTATTGACTCTAGTAAACTCTTTGGGTGTTAGTCACATAGCGATGTGAACTATGGGTGTTAAATCACATGGCGATGTGAACTAGATTGTTGACTCAAGTGCAAGTGGGAGATTGAAGGAAATATGACCTAGAGGCAATAATAAATTTGTTGTTTTATATTTTGTTATTCATGATAAAGGTTTATTATTCATGCTAGAATTGTATTGATCGGAAACTTAAATACATGTGTGAATACATAAACAAATACCGTGTCCCTAGTAATCCTCTACTAGACTAGCTCGTTGATCAAAGATGGTTAAGGTTTCCTAACCATAGACATGTGTTGTAATTTGATAATGGGGTCACATCATTAGGAGAATGATGTGATGGACAAGACCCATCCGTTAGCTAGCATATTGATCATTCAGTTTATTGCTATTGCTTTCTTGATGACAAATACATATTCCTTCGACTATGAGATTGTGCAACTCCCGGATACCGGAGGAATACTTTGTGTGCTATCAAACATCACAACGTAACCGGGTGATCATAAAGATGCTCTACAGGTATCTCCAAATGTGTTTGTTGAGTTGGCATAGATCGAGATTAGGATTTGTCACTCCGAGTATCGGAGAGGTATCTCTGGGCCCTCTCGGTAATACACATCATAATAAGCCTTGCAAGCAAATGACTAAGGAGTTAGTTACGAGATGATGTATTACGGAACGAGTAAAGAGACTTGCCGGTAACGAGATTGAACTAGGTATAGAGATACCGACCATCGAATCTCGGGCAAGTAACATACCGATGAACAAAGGGAATTATGTATGTTGTCATAACGGTGCGACCGATAAGGATCTTCATAGAATATGTAGGAACCAATATGGGCATCTAGGTTCCGCTATTGGTTATTGACCAGAGAGGTGTCTCGGTCATGTCTACATAGTTCTCGAACCCGTAGGGTCCGCACGCTTAATGTTCATTGACGATATAGTGTTATATGTGTTATATGATTTGGTGACCGAATGTTGTTCGGAGTCCCGGATGAGATCACGGACATGACGAGGAGTCTCGAAATAGTCAAGAGGTAAAGATTGATATATAGGACGATGGTATTCTGACACCGGAAGAGTTTCGGAGTGCACCGGGTAGTCATTGGGTCGCCTGAAGGGGTTCCGGACACCCCCGGTAAGTGTATGGGCCTAATGGGCCAAAGGAGGGGATAGACCAGCCAACTAGGGGGCTGGCGCGCCCCTCTCATTGGCAGGCCGACCCTAGGGGAAGGAAAGAGGAGGGGTGGCCCCTCCTGCCTTTCCCTCCTCGTGAGAGAAAGGAAAGGGGGGGCACCTCCTCCTCCCGCCTTCCTCCTACACTCATATATGGAAGGGGGCGCAGCTTGGGGAAGTCCCCAAGTAGGATTCGGCCATACTTGGGGCGCCCCTTGGCCTCTCCCCTCTCCCCCTCCTATATATATGTAGGAGGGGGGCAACACACATGACCACGACAATTATTTAGCCGTGTGCGGCGCCCCCTCCACCGTTTACACCCCCGGTCATATTTTCGTAGTGCTTAGGCGAAGCCCTGCGGAGATAATTTCACCATCACCGTCACCACGCCGTCGTGCTGCCGGAACTCATCCACTACCTCGCCGTCTTGCTGGATCAAGAAGGCGGAGGATGTCACCGAGCTGAACGTGTGCAGAACACGGAGGTGCCGTACGTTCGGTACTTGATCGGTTGGAGCGCGAAGAAGTTCGACTACATCAACCGTGTTAACAAACGCTTCCGCTTATGGTCTACGAGGGTACGTAGACACACTCTCCCCTCTCATTGCTATACATCTCCATGGATAGATCTTGCGTGTGCGTTGAATTTTTTTTGTTTTCCATGCAACGTTTCCCAACATCTAGTGTATTAAGTTCATGGAGAAACGGAGTAATGCAATAAGAACGATGACATGATGTAGACAAGATCTATTCATGTAGGAATAGCCCCCATCTTGTTATCCTTAATAGCAACGATACATGCGTGTCTTGTTGCCCCTTCTGTCACTAGGAAAGAACATCGCACGATCGAACCCATCACAAAGCACCTCTTCCCATGGCAAGAAAAATTGATCTAGTTGGCCTAACTAAACCAAAGATTCGAAGAAGAAATACGAGGCTATAAATAATCATGCATATAAGAGATCAAAAGAAGACTCAAATAATATTCATGGATATAGATCTGATCATAAAGTCAAAGTTCATCGGATCACAACAAACACACTACAAAAAGAGTTACATCAAATAGATCTCCAAGAGACCATTGTATTGAGAATCAAAAGAGAGAGAGAGAGAGAGAGAGAGAGAGAGAGAGAGGAAGCCATCTAGCTACTGCCTACGGACCCATTGGTCTATGATGAACTAATCATGCATCATCGGAGAGGCACCAATGAGGATGATGAACCCCTCCGTGATGGTGTCTAGATTGGATCTCGTGGTTCCGGAACTTGCGGCGGCTGGAATTGTGTTTCGTCGATAGCTCTAGGGTTTTTGGAATATTTGGGGATTTATAGGGCGAAGAAGCGGTGCGGGAGGCCACCGAGGGGGGCACAACCCCCCTGGTACTTCTCTGGCCCATGTTGTGTCTTCTGGTCCAAAAAAATTCTCTAAAAAGTTTCGCTGCGTTTGGACTATGTTTGGTACTGATATTCTGCGAAGTAAAAAACAAGCAAAAAACAGCAAGTGGCACTAGGCACTATGTCAATAGGTTAGTCCCAAAAAATGATATAAAGTTGCTATAAAATGATTGTAAAACATCAAAGAATGTTAATATAACAACATGGAACAAGCAAAAATTATAGATACGTTGGAGACTGATACATTTCTGTCGTATCTACTTTTCCTAACGCTTTTGCTCTTGTTTTGGACTCTAATTTGCATGATTTGAATGAAACTAACCTGGACTGACGCTGTTTTCAGCAGAACTACCATGGTGTTGTTTTTGTGCAGAAATAAAAGTTCTCAGAATGGAACGAAACTTTTTGGAGATTTTTTTATGGAATAAAAGAAAAATAATGGAGCCAAGAACCACCGGAGGGGGCCCCTGGGTGAGCACAACCCACCAGGGCGCCCCCCCTCCTGGCGCGCCCAGGTGGGTTGTGATGTCTACTACGCAACTTTATTCTTGTAAACTCGTGTTGGGCCTCCAAGCGCAGAGTTTTGTAGGACAGTAGCAATTTTCCCTCAAGTGGATGACCTAAGGTTTATCAATCCGTGGGAGGCATAGGATGAAGATGGTCTCTCTCAAACAACCCTGCAACCAAATAACAAAAAGTCTCTTGTGTCCCCAACACACCAAATACAATGGTAATTTGTATAGGTGCACTAGTTTGGCGAAGAGATGGTGATACAAGCGTAATAATGATAGAAGATATTGATTTTTGTAATAGGAACAATAAAAAACAGCAAGGTAGCAATTGATAAAATGGAGCACAAATGGTATTGCAATGCTTGAAAACAAGGCCTAGGGTCCGTACTTTTGCTAGTGCAATCTCTCAGCAATGCTAATCTAATTGGATCATATAACCATCCCTCAATGTGCGATGAAGAATCACTCCAAAGTTCTTATCTAGCGGAGAGCATAAGAAGAAATTGTTTGTAGGGTACGAAACCACCTTAAAGTTATTCTTTCCGTTCGATCTATTCAAGAGTTCGTACTAAAATAACACAAAGCTATTCTTTCCGTTCGATCTATCCAAGAGTTCGTACTAAAATAACACCATATGATACGCATCAACCAACTCTAATGTCACCTAGATACTCCAATGTCACCACAAGTATCCATGAGTTAATTATACGATACGCATCAAACAATTTTAGATTCATAATACTCGATCCAACACAAAGAACCTCAAAGAGTGCCCCAAGATTTTTACCAGAGAAACAAGGACGAAAACATGCATCAACCCCTATGCATAGATTACCCCAATGTCACCTCGGGAATCCGCGAGTTGAGTGCCAAGACATAGATCAAGTGCTCTCAAATCCATAAAAGTATTCAATCTGATAAAATGAAATCTCAAAGGGAAAACTCAATTCATCACAACAAGATAGAGAGGGGAAAACACCATATGATCCAACTATATTAACAAAGCACGCGATACATCAAGATCGTGACATCTCAAGAACACGAGAGAGAGAGAGAGAGAGATTAAACACATAGCTACTGGTACAAACCCTCAGCACCGAGGGTGGACTACTCCCTCCTCATCATGGTGGCCGCCGGGATGATGAAGATGGCCACCGGTGATGATTTCCCCCTCCGGCAGGGTGCCGGAACGGGGTCTAGATTGGTTTTTGTGGCTACAGAGGCCTGCGGTGGCGGAACTTCTGATCTAGGGTTACCACTGATGGTTTCTCTATTTATAGGAATTTTTGGCGTTTGTTTCACGCTAAGATGGGCCTCGAGGTGAGCACAACCCACCGGGGCACGCCTGGGCCCCCTGGCGCGCCCCGGTGTCTTGTGCCCTACTCCTTCACCTTCTGGTCCTTCCACGAAGCTTCGGCGGTCTCTTTTGTTCCAAAAAAAATTGTCAGAAAGTTTCAGCTCATTTGGAGAACTTTCATTTCTGCACAAAAAACAACACCACGGTAGTTCTGCTGAAAACAGCGTCAGTCCGGGTTAGTTCCATGCAAATCATACCAAAACCATATAAAATTGTTGTAAACATGGCATGAATACTTCATAAATTATAGATATGTTGGAGAGGTATCAGCATCCCCAAGCTTAATTCCTACTCGTCCTCGAGTAGGTAAATGATAAAAGAAATAATTTATGAAGTGTGAATGCTAACATAGTGCATAAGTTTGATCAATGATAATTTCAATCACTTTTCCTAGCATCATAACAGTAACTCTTTCTCATAAAACTCATCATGACAAAGTAGCAATCAATTCACATGTTAAGGTTCAAACAATGAATTCTCTTGAAACTCAACAACCTATATTCTTAGTCACCAAACAATTGCAATTCAACTTATTCAACGAAGTCTAAGTAAGAGCTCCACATACTCAATCATCATATAGTCTTCCATGATTGCTAGTACTCAAAGCATATTCTTAGAACAAATGGCATACATCGAACACAGAGAAAGATAGGGGCTTAATGTTTTGCCTCCCAACTCATTTATCATAGAGATAATTGTCAACAATAATAAATCATGATCAAATATATCTGACTGGTCATATGTGCCTAGATCTTTCCCCACCACACGATGCTTGCCAACTAGAGAATAGTTAAGGTTGAAATGAGATTTCATACTATTGACTCTTTGCATAAAAGTAAATACTAAAAAGTAAAAGATAGGCCCTTCGCAGAGGGAAGCAGAGGTTGTCATGCGCTTTTTATTTTTGGATGCCCAAACTCTTAATGCAAAGGAACATCATGTTATATTGCCCCTTATGATAGCAACCTTTATTATGCAGTCCGTCGCTTTTATTACTTTGCCATCACAAGTTCGTACAACGCTCAATTTTCCCTTACAATAAAAGATCAAACATATTTAGGAGCAATTTTTATTGCTTTATGCATCGATGACAACTTACTTGAAGGATCTTATTCAATCCATAGGTAGGTATGGTGGACACTCATGGCAAGAAACTGGGTTTAAGGGTTTTTGGATGCACAAGTAGTATCTCTACTTAGTACGAATTTTTGGCTAGCAAAAGATCCTAGGCAAACACCACATGTTGGAGGATCCATGACAATATAACTTCTATGCAAATATACACAACCATAACTCATTACGTTGTCTTCCTTGTCCAACTTCAACTAATTTTCTCAAGTTTGAAAATAATTAATGGGTATTCACAATCATAGAAGATGTCCAAGATAATATATTTGCATGTGAAAGTTCTCTTCCTTCTACTAATCATTCATGAATTGCTTGTATGACCAATATTGTGATTGTCAAGCTTCAAAAGATTTCACTTTCTAAACCCAATGTGAAGCTACCACTAGGCATGATATGAGCATATAATTTCAACTTCATTACATTCAATTTATTCAACAATTTACTCATAGGATATAAGTGAAGCACGAGAGTAAATGACAAATTACTCCAAAAAGATATAAGTGAAGATCATGCGAGTAGTTAAGTAAATGGGTAGCTAATTGAGGACTCTCTCTTATTTAAAACTTTTAGATCTAAGTATTTTATTAAAACAGCAAGGAAAACAAAATAAAATGACATTCCAAAAATAGCATAACTCATGTGAAGAAGCAAAAACTTAGGCTCAACCGATACTAACCGATAATTGTTGATGAAGAAAGGTGGGATGCCTACCGGGGCATCCCCAAGCTTAGATGCTTGAGACTTCTTGAAATATTATCTTGGGGTGCCTTGGGCATCCCCAAACTTGAGCTTTTGCATCTCCTTAATTCCTTTTATATCACGGTTTCCCTAAATCTTAAAAACTTCATCCACACAAAACTCAGCAAGAACTCATGAGATAAGTTAGTATAAATCAATGCAAAAACCTTATCAGTCTCTACTGTAGCAAATCACTAAAATTATTATTCAACATTGCATACTAAATGCCTCTGCATATTTAATACTTCCATCCTCAAATAGAATCATTAAACAAGCAAACATATGCACACAATGCAAACATAACAGCAATCTGCCTAAACAGTACAGTCTGTAAAGAGTGCAATATTCTTCATATTTACCTAACTACAAAAATTCTGAAAATTTACCACACTGTAGAAAATTTATTATTGCTTACTGTGCAAAAATATTCAACATTTTATCACATTCTTACTTTACACCTCAATGTATGTACATTTTGCCACTGTGGAGACCCCTTTGAGCATATAAAAGGAGGCCCAAGGCAACTGCTACAGAGGAGGAGAACTTCTGGCCCATTCTGCATGCGTAGCTGCTCTTTGAACGTACTGTTCATTGCGAGCGCTCCTGAAGGCTGGGCTCAAGAACATCAATAAGAACACAAAGCAGGAGTAGGGTTTTACGCTGATCAGCGGCCTGAACCTGGGTAAAAACCTCACGCGTCGGTCACCGGTTCTGCTCTTTGCGTGTACCTCTCCCCCCGCCGAATCGTAAAAGGGGTCTCTCGGGATCCCATAGGTGTCGTGCCCCGACATCTTTGGCGCGCCAGGTAGGGGGATTGAAGGTTGCGTGAACCTGATCTGGTGGTCGACGCCCTAGTTCCTTCATTATGCCGCCCAAGAAGAAGAACATCGCGACAGCACAACCGTCCGAGTCTGTTTTGCCCGCGCCTTCGCAGACAGGCGATGGTGTGGGTGCAGAAGGAAGAGGACTGGAACCCCCGCGGCATTCTGGTGATCCAAGCCAAGAGAGCGGTATCGTTCGCAGTGGCAGTGGTAACTTGCGCGCCGCTGGATCTAGAGATGGCGTTGCGTTGCCTACGGGTGGCACAACAAACTCTAGGGATCAAAGAGCGCCTGCTGGAGCTCCCGCGCCGCCGCGAGCCTCGCAACCTGCCCAGGTTGTGGGAGACGAGCGACATCATGGCGCTGGTGGTTCGGGGCGTCCCAACGAAAAGGTTTCTGCGCATAGATCCCAAGATGCGCGGGACCAGCATGCACACCGAGCTGCCGGCGAAGGTGGCGCGCGGTCGCGTGACCGTGGCGGTGCTCCTTCTAACTTGGTTAGGAGTCAGAGCACCTCACGTGCTTCGCACCTGTCACCGCCACCTACGCCAGCAGAAGCCTTGGCACGTGCGCAGCTGCTCCTCGATTTTCCTCCCGCCCCGGAGAAGATGGAGGAGTGGCGAGCTACTATCCAGAGCCTTATCGGCTTCGCTAATAAGGATGGACCACAAGAGGCAGGGCCCTCTCAGCGGAAGCCCATCGATCCGATGTGAGCCGGTGGAGAGAAAACCGGAGGTGGTGCAACTACAGTGCACTCTCCTCCGCGACATCAGCGGCGGCCGACGGCTCAGCAAGTCGATCGCCATGAAGAAGTTTCCAAGGCGTCGTCCGATCCGCGGATGCGCCGTGATGAGCGTCTGGTTCTCCAGGAACGAGGCAAGGAGGACGCTCGAACAACCATCGAGCGGCGCCGGGAAGCACGCTATCAGTCTGATAAGCGCGCGGGGCCAGTTGTCGACGAGCCCGCGCCAGGGAACGTAGGAGACCTGCCTTACGAGGTGGGACCTCCAGCGTTTACCCGTGAGCTGCGGCAAGTCCAGTGGCCCAATCTCCGAACCTTCAAGCCAGAGGTCCCGGAGAAATATGACGGCAAGACCCATCCCTCGGAGTTCCTGAGCATCTACACCATTGCGGTGCAAGCTGCCGGGGGCCGAGATGACAAGATACTCGCCAACTACTTCCCGTTGGTGCTCAAACCCAACGTCAGGTCGTGGTTGATGCATCTGCCGGAGGATTCTATTTCTTGCTGGTCAGATCTGTGCCATCAGTTTGTTGGCGCCTTTGTTGGAGGCCACCAAGCTCCTGGCCAAGAAAGTGATTTGCACATCATCCCTCAGAAGGAGGGCAAGTCCTTGCGCAAGTTTATGCAGAGATTCAGCCGGGTGCAGTACAATATTCCTGATGTTCATCCTGCCGCTGTCATTAGCGCGTTCCATCAGAACGTGCGTAACCGCAGGATGCGGGAAGAGCTGGCGATGAACAAAGTCAGGAGTATTGCCAAGCTTTACACTTTGGCTGACAAGTGTGCTCGAGCTGAAGAGGGGAGAAAACTCCCCGGTGAAGCTGTTGGTGCGACAGGCGACTCAGAAGAAGAAGATGTCGCGGCTCCGTCAAGGAAAGGCCGGCGGCGTAATAGGAAGCGCGGAGGCAAGGCCGTGCTTGCCGTCGAGGAATCCGGCAACCCTGGCGCCGCCAAGAAGGCCAAGATTAGCGCCCCCGGCAAGGATCTTGCCGGGTGCCCTTCCTGTCAGACCTTGGCGGCTGCCGACAAGTCGGAGAACTCCGGCAAGCAATATTGCAAGATCCATCGCACTAAGGGCCACGATCTCCAGGACTGCCGGCAAGTCGAGCAGCTTGCCGAGAAGCAGGAGGCTGAATACAAGAGGCGAGACAAGGAGAAGGCCCAAGATGGTGCTGAGGGGTCCGGCAGGAAACGCGGTGGCCGAGGGGGTCGCCGCGGCAAGGCCAAGCAGCAGAAGGATCGGCCCGCTCGGGGCCGAGATAAAGAAGAAGGTGATGAATCCAGTGAGCAGGAATTCCAGAAGGCTACGGAGGCTATGTGCATTGATGGGGGTGCCTCGCTGCATTCTTCCCACCGCCAACTTAAACAGTGGGTGCGAGAGGTTAATGCGGCAGAGCCATCCCCCGATGCATGTAGGCCTCTGAAATGGTCCAGCACGCCTATCATCTTTGACACCGAGGATCACCCTGATCGCACAACTGCGGTCGGGTGTTTGCCATTGTTGGTTTCCCCGACAATTCGCAACCTCAAGGTGACGAAGATGTTAGTTGACGGCAGGGCCGGCCTAAACTTGATATCACCAGACGTGCTCACAAAGCTTCAGATTCCCGACGAAGACCTCGAGGAAACGGGTACGTTTCAAGGGGTCAACCCGGGAAGAACCCAGCCTAAGGGCAAGATCACGCTGCCGGTAACATTTGGCAGCGAGCTTAACTTCAGGACCGAAAAGGTGGTGTTTGATGTCGCCAAGATCCCCATGTCATACAATGGGATCCTTGGCCGGCCAGCGCTGGCTAAGTTCATGGCGGCATCACACTACGCATACAACGTCTTGAAGATGCCTGGGCCGTTGGGCGTCATCACTATCCATTCCGACAAGAAGGATGCGCTCATCTGTGCCGACCAACTTTACCGGGAAGCAGTTGCAGCACCTGCCATCGAGGCATCTGCTCCTGCCACTGGAACTCCCGGAGGGAAGAAGAAGACCGGCAGGAACCTTGGCGCGAACTCCGGCAAGCGCGCCTCCTCGGAGTGCTGCGCTTCCGTCGAGGACGTACCAGAGAGTTCCACCGGCAAGAACAAGAAGTCCAAGGCTGCCCCGCCGGAAACTAAGAAGGTTCCTGCCAGGGAGGACGGAACGGGGGGAACTTTCACCATAAGTTCCACCCTAGATGACAAATAGGAAAGCGCGCTCGTTGCTTTCCTGCGGGCGAATGTCGACGTGTTTGCATGGCAACCGTCTGACATCCCCGGTGTTCCCAGGAAAGTAATTGAGCACCACCTTGCTGTCTGTCCCCATGCGCGGCCCGTCAAGCAAAGGGTGAGAAAACAGGCCTTGGAGCGGCAAGAATTCATTGCCGAAGAAATTAAGAAGCTGGAGGCGGCAGGACTGGTCAAGGGAGTACTTCATCCAACCTGGCTGGCTAATCCGGTTGTAGTGCGGAAAGCGAACGGGAAATGGAGGCTTTGTATCGATTACACAGATATCAATAAAGCTTGTCCAAAAGATCCTTTTCCCTTGCCGCGCATCGACCAGATTGTGGATGCCACCGCTGGTTGTGATCTCCTGTCCTTCCTTGATGCCTATTCAGGGTATCATCAGATTTTTATGGCAAAGGAAGATGAAGAGAAGACCGCCTTTATCACCCCATGTGGTACGTATTGTTTTATACGAATGCCTTTCGGGTTGAAAAGTGCTGGTTCAACATTTGCCCGAGCAATCCAGATTGGTTTTGAGCCACAACTCCATAGAAATATGGAGGCATATATGGATGATATAGTGGTCAAAACTAAGGATAAAGCAACGCTCATTCAAGATTTAGAAGAAACATTTGCGAACTTGCGCAAGATCAACTTGAAGCTCAATCCTGAGAAGTGCGTGTTCGGTGTTCCTTCCGGCAAGCTCCTCGGATTCTTTGTGTCTTGCCGGGGAATCGAAGCGAACCCCGACAAGATCAAAGCCATTGAGCAAATTGAAGCGCCGAGACGCGTCAAGGATGTGCGCCGTCTTGCCGGCTGTGTTGCTGCTCTAAGTAGGTTTATCTCCAAGTCCGCTGAGCACGCCCTTCCCTTCTTCAAAATTTTGAAGAAGGTAGGCCCAATGAAATGGACTCCGGAAGCGGAGGCAGCGCTGCAAGATTTGAAGAAATACCTTTCTTCTCCGCCAACGCTAGTTGCGCCTAAACCACAAGAGTCGTTGCTGCTGTATTTGGCTGCAACAAATCAAGTGGTTAGTGTTGCGCTGGTGGCACAGAGGGAAGCTGATGAGGAGGCAACATCAGCGGCAGGACCGCCAGATGGCACGGCAAGATCTTCCCCGGCAAGGGATGATCCCGGCAAGACAGAATCTGCGCAGACAGAAGAGCCCGTGCAGAAGAAAAAGGTGGTGCAGCGCCCAGTTTATTTTGTTAGCTCCCTCTTACAAGGGGCTAGATCAAGATATTCTGGTGTGCAGAAGTTGCTTTTCGGCCTCCTTATGGCCTCAAGAAAGCTGCGCTATTATTTTCAAGCACATGAGATCACCGTCGTCACTCGCCTTCCGTTGCAACGGATTTTGCAAAATCCGGAGGCAACCGGCAGGATTGTGGAGTGGGCGTTGGAGCTGTCCAGCTTTGGTCTTAAGTTTGAAAGTACTTCGACGATTCAGAGCAGGGCCTTGGCAGAGTTCATTGCAGAATGGACCCCGACGCCAGACGAAGAAGTTCAAGAAACAAGTCTCCCCGGCAAGGAAACCGATCAGCAATGGGTTATGTACTTTGACGGGGCTTTTTCGCTGCAAGGCGCCGATGCTGGTGTGCTGCTTGTCGCACCCACCGGAGAGCACCTCAAGTATGTAGTCCAAATGCATTTTCCCCGGGAGAGTTCAACCAATAACACTGCAGAGTACGAAGGTTTGCTTGCCGGTCTCAGGATCGCAGCAGACCTTGGTATCAGAAAGCTCATTATCAAAGGTGATTCACAGCTTGTCATCAGACAGGTCAACAAGAACTATCAGAGCCCATTGATGCAAGCCTACGTAGATGAAGTGAGGAAATTGGAAGAGCGCTTTGACGGTCTCCAAATGGAGCACGTCCCTCGTGCCGAGAACAGCGTTGCTGACGACCTGTCAAAGCGTGCTGCCCTCAAGTTGCCTGTGGAACCAGGAACTTTTGTGCTCCAACTGACTCAACCATCCGTGGCACCATCGACGCGGCAAGAAAAGAGAAGAAAGTTGAACTCTAGCCAGTACTTCCTGGCAGAGCTCCCCGGAGCCGCCAGCAAGGAAGTTGCCGGGATCGACACGCCTGCTGGGGAACAACAGGCTCCGGCAGGGCCTCAGGCCCTTGCTGTCGAGACAAACGTCCCCCCGGCGGAGGAGATGCCTTTAGTCCTAGCCGTCGAGCCTCAGGCTCCAGCATGGGCGCAGCACATTGTCCATTTCCTTCAGACAGGTGAACTCCCTGAGGAACAAGAAGAAGCGGAGAGAGTAGCCCGTCGGTCTGTTATGTACAAATTCGTCGATGATGTCCTGTACAGAAAGAGACTAAACGGTGTGAAATTGAAGTGCATTCCTCGAGAGGATGGACTAGAGCTGTTGGCAGAGATACATGGGGGCATGTGTGGCTCTCACATAGGGTCAAGAGCGCTTGCCGGGAAAGCATTCCGGCAAGGTTTCTTTTGGCCCACCGCTCTCCAGGATGCGACTGCACTAGTAACCAGGTGTGAAGCGTGCCAGTTTCATTCGAAGAAATTACATCAGCCAGCTCAAGCTCTTCAAACAATCCCTCTCTCCTGGCCATTTTTGGTCTGGGGGCTCGACATATTGGGCCCCTTCCCCCGTGCTGCCGGGGGCTTTGAGTACTTGTACGTTGCTATCGACAAGTTCACAAAGTGGCCGGAGGTGGAAGCGGTGAGGAAGGTGACAGCGCAGTCGGCTGTCAAGTTCTTCAAAGGAATTGTTTGCCGTTTCGGTGTGCCTAACAGGATCATCACCGACAACGGCACGCAGTTCACAAGTCGCACCTTCATGCAGTACGTCCAAGACCTTCGCGGCAAGATTTGTTTTGCCTCTGTTGCTCACCCGAGAAGCAACGGCCAAGCGGAGAGGGCCAATGCTGAAGTGCTGCGTGGTCTCAGGACCAGAACTTTTGACAGGCTGAAAAAGTGCGGAAGACGCTGGATTGATGAGTTGCCGGCGGTTCTTTGGTTAATCAGAACGACACCAAATCGAGCCACCGGCCAGACGCCCTTCGCCCTAGTGTATGGAGCGGAAGCAGTTCTCCCCACGGAACTCATATACGGATCTCCTCGAGTGCTCGCTTATGATGAGCTCGAGCAAGAGCAACTGCGGCAAGATGACGCTGTGCTCCTTGAGGAGAATCGTCTTCAGGCTGCTGTGCGAGCTGCACGCTACCAGCAAGCTTTGCGCCGCTATCATAGCCGCGAAGTTCATGCCCGAAGCCTTGAGGAAGGCGACCTTGTTCTTCGACGGATTCAGTCCGCCAAGAATTCAAACAAGTTGACGCCAAAGTGGGAAGGCCCTTATCGGGTAGTACGAGTCACCAGGCCTGGCGCTGTCCGCCTGGAGACCGAGGATGGCGTTCCAGTGAGTAATTCCTGGAATATCGAACATCTTTGCAAGTTCTATCCAAAAGGCGCGGTTGCCGGGGGCTCCCGGCAACCACCTTTTTGTACAAGTCTTGCCGGCAAGGCATGTGATCCTTTGTACAAAGCCAGTCGCAGACCCTGAGCACAGATGAATAAGTTTAAGTGTTGTACATTTCCTTATTGATTCTCATGTTCACATTCATATATGCATGTTTGTCTAAGACGTTGTATGACACCTGATCCCGGTAAGTTCTAACGAACCGCCAAGGTTTCATCTCTTTATTTTCTCTTCTTTCTTTTTCTTAAAGACAGAAGGATTCCTTGCGTGCACATTTGCCGGGGGGGAAGGGAGACATGAATACCAGTTGGTGACGTTCGGAATCGTATGCTTGTCGAAGGAAGGACAAAGACAGAAAGCTAAGTCCTAAAAACTCAGAACAAGTTTTTCTTTTATTACCAAGTTAGTTCCTTGGACGATTCCGACCCTTGTATGGAAAATCTGCACGCGAAAGAACCCTTGCCGTAATCAGTTGCGCCCTTATTTTGTTTCGAGTATGCTCAACGATTTAAGCGGCTGCACTGAGAGCGCCAAGGAGTCTTGCCGGCCGCTGCGCCTCCAGCAGGCTGCTGAAGTCCCGCACCCAGCGCTCGCGGTAGGTTGCGCGCCGGCAAGTTTTTCAGTAGGCGTAGGGTGAACTCCATACATAAAGGAATCAGACAAGGAAAATAGCTAGCATGAGCCTAAGCATAGTTAAATTATATTACATCCATGAGTTGCCGCAGTCCTAACTCGAGACTTAACTGTCTTTTACATGAGATGGTGGCGGCAAGAATCAAAGGGAAGCACTCAATCCCTGCGCTGGCCTTCGATCCTTTTGATGGAGTCCACCTTCTCAAGGATCGGCGCGATGTACTTCTCAAGCGCTTCAACATTTGCATCCTTTGGCAGGTGGCCGAGTGCGCTGGAGAGGTCGATGCCGGGATTGCTGTGCACCACCTTGAGGAGCACCTTGCGAAGGACGGCCCGGCAAAGCCGGCGAGTCTCGTTCGCCAGTTGGGTTGCCCGGCTGGACTAGAGCGCCCTCAACGCGTTGATGATGCTTTCAAAGAACATCGTCAACCTGGCGCTTGGAGATATTCTTTCCTCGGAAGAATATCTGAAGTTCGACAAGCCCATGGTTGACAGTTCTGCGGTAAGCTTCTCCGCGGTGGCGATGAGACGGCCAGTCCAGATCTCCACTCCCTTTTCATAATCAGCCTGGGCAGCGGCAGCGCTCTTGAGCAGGTTCCTCTCTCCTTGGAGATCCTTGAGTAGAGCCTTCTCACGGGCCCTGCCGGCCTCGAGGGATTTCTACAGCGTGGTCAGCTTCAGCTCCAGAACCGCAATGTTATCAGCCGCAGAAGAGAGCTGCTTGGTCTTGTCGGACAGGGCAACTTGCATCTCCGCCAAGGAGTGGAGGGTTTTTTCCCTGTCCCCCTTGAGCGTCGAGAGTTCCTTGCCGTGCTCTTCGAGATCTGTTTCCAGCCTCTTCACTTTGTCGCTCAGCTCGTTCTTGGCGGCCTCTGCAGCTTCGGCAGCATCGACGGCCTCCTTGAGCTTGCCGGCGTGACTTGCAGTTAGAGCTTCGAGCGCCTCCTTGTGCTTCTACTCCAACTCCTGGGTCCGTCGCGTGACAAGATTTTCAATGTCTTCATCCTTGCTGCGAAGCTTGGCGGCGAGCGCCTGCTCACGAGCAGTGAGATCTTCCTCATGAGCATCAAGAGCAACGCGGCGCCCCGTTAGGAGGGCATCTTCGGCAGCAATCCTTTGAACAGCTTCGTCATGGGCTTTCTCCATGTCTGATTGCTTCAGGAGGACTTCATTCCATTGCTGGCTCACTTGTTCTCGACCGGCAACCAGCTCTTGAAGGGCCTCGGCATGCCAGATTTGCATTTGTGCGACGCGCTTCTGAAAATCCGCTTCGGCTGCCTCGACAACTGCCATTCTGGAGTCCGCCTTCTCCTTTCGGGCATGATGGAGAGCCTGGAGTTTGCGGAAGTTTTCGCCCATGGCCTGAAGGAGCTGATCCTCTTCAGACTTGCCACTGCTAGTGCTGGGATCGTCGACAACTTCAAGCCCGGCAGCAGTGATGATTTCTTTGAAAATTTCTCCTTCGGCTGGTGCCTCGGTGCTTGCCGTCCCTGGCAAGTTGATGAATAGGTTTTCGCCAACCTTGAGGTACTTGCTGGATGAGGGCTCGTCAGATGTTGATGGCTGGTCTTCAGTGGCCGCCTCACCAGTGACAGGGGGCTCCGCGGCCGATGCAGCTCCTGGCGCTCCTGCGGCAGGAATGCCGTCAGTATGGTCCCCAGCCTCCCTGTCGCCCTCTTTGGCAGGCTCTTCCGCGATTTTCGTTCGTGCCGTCTTGGCGGCCTCCCCGTCAAGAGCATCACCGGCCCCGACAACATCATCCTTGGTGGCCTCGCTGGCGGTGATCCTGTCCGCTTCGGCAGCACCATCCCTGGCGGTCTCCTCGATGACGGCGTCGACGTCTATATGTTCCATCTCAGAGAACTCTGAAGGGAGAGGGAGAAGGTCAGAACAAGATCGAATTTTTGATTTTGAAGTGATCAAAGATAAAGAAGTAAGGGGAAAAGAATAACTAGCACTTTGAGGCGATCGAGTACCTGCGTCGGGCTGTCGAAAGGTGGCTTCGCCTCTCCCGGCAACTCCGGTTGCCGGGGGTGGGTTGCCGGAGTCCGTGCTTGTCGGCTCCTCCTCAATCCGGACGGGCTCGTCGGCAGGATCTCTTGCCGGAGATGTGCTTGTGGGCGGAGCGGTCGATGAAGGAGGCACAATGGGGCAATCCTCTCCTTGTTGCCATTCTTCTCCTGCAAACCCGAAGATATCAGCGACAAGAATGGAAGCTTCGGCACCAACCAACAGAAAAAGGGACTATGAACTTACGTTGGGGGCTGCGCTGAGGACTAGGCTCCGGGCTCACGATGACGGTCTCTGGCACGCTAGTGGAGCCTGCCGGGGGCTCATCGCCCGTAGAAGTCCTTGACCTCTTCGCCATCCTCTCCAGCAAGGTTTCTGTGTCACTGCGGAAGCGATGCAAGCAAGTCAGTAAAATTGATGCAAGATTGGAAGGTAAAAGTTGTAGCAAAGTACTTACTCTTCTTCCTCTCGCTCCGGACTAAAGCCGGAGATGTCGAAGTCGACCTCCGTTGCGGTGTCTGGGTGGGGGGCGGAGGACGAGTCCTAGGCCGCTTGGCTGTGGCAGGCGCCGGGGCAGCTTCCGGTGCGGTGGTGCGAGACCCTCCTGCCGCCCCAGCAGTGGCCGCTGGTGCGGGCCTCGCACGCCGTGCAGGCTGTTGACGGGCCCCCTGCCGCGGTCCGGTCTTGTCGGCCACTTTCTTGCCGGGGACTTCGCCGCTCGAAGAGGGCTGGCTTGCCGGGATGTCAGACGCAGCCTTTCGAAGAACACGCTTCGCCTTCTTCTTCGAGGGAGGGGGCTCTTCTCGCGTCTCTTCTTCTTCGACTGAGTCCTCGCCGGACGAGATTTCAGCGGCTGTGCCGCTCTCTTCCCCGGCAACCTCGTCCTCCCCGGCAGGCCTCGCCTCCATTACCACCTCTACCTCGCTGGCTTCCCACTCCGTGAAGCCAACGCTGCCGGCCTCCTTGGCAAGATTCGCTTCCTCCACTCTGGTAGCGATGTATGCTACCTCCTGATCCGTGGTGGCGCGAATAAGATGTGGCTCTTGCCGGACAGGCTTTTCCGTCAGATTGTCGAAGAATTTCTGCGCTTCTTCCTCGCTTGGCTCAACCCAAGTCGGGTCAAGGCCGTGGGCGTTGAACATCGGCAAGAAAGCAATGATCGACCCCAGCGCAGAGTTGTTGCACAAGGGGACGATCCTTGCCGGCAGCCGGTGCTTGTCTTCGCGCTGGAATAACTTCTGGCGGAGAGCGCCAAGCTGCATAATAGTCAAGTTGTTGTTCAGCCCGGGGTGCAGCCTCATGACATCCGCTGCGTTCTTATACTCCCACGCTGGCCTTCCCCTATTCTGCAGAGGGGCGATGCGGCGGCGGAGGAAGTCGAAGCCGATCATCTCCATTGTCAGCCCGGCAGCCTTCAAGCGAAGGATTCTGGTAGTGGCGATTGTGAGCTTCTCGTCTTCTGCGGCGAGATCGCCCCAATCCTTGCCGCGGACCACCATCTGTCGTCGGGGATGACAAAAAGGATGAGGATCTACTTCCTGGATCCAGCACCATTCGGCCCGCCACTCGTCCCACTTTTCGCGGTAAACTCCATCTGGGTATATCTCCTTGTTCCAGGCCCTTGGAATCCAAGCAATAGATCCAGAGAGAGCCTCTCCTTTTTGGATTCGAGGATAGAAATAGTGGCGGAAGAGAGCAGAATTGGGGATCACGCCGGCAAAATTTTCACAAAGATGGGCAAAGATCGACATGCAAAATACGGCATTCGGCGTGAAGTCAAGAAGGCGGAAGCCGTACGTATACATGATGTCGTTGAAGAAATCGGAAAAAGGTGGACAGAGCCCGCAATAAAAGTACGCAGTAAAGAAGGGGTATCTGTCCGGCCCGCCTTTGGAATTGGCACCTGGGATGACGCGTGTGGCGGGGTGGGCTTGTGATCCCTTCGCCCACATGCATTGGTATCGTCCCTTCAAGGTTTCGGCGTCAAGCGTCGGAGGAAAGACGACGAGCCTCTTCCGCATCTTCACCAGCTCGCTTTCCGGAACTTCGGCTTTTGCCTCCTTGTCTGTGCCCTTGCCCTTGCTGGTCTTGGGCGGCATGGCGGCTGTGGAGATGGAAGCAGGAGGATGGAACGAGCGCGGGAACGGCGAGCAGAAGAGAAGGAAGATTTCGCTCTGAGCTCGAGCAGAGGAAGGCGATGGCGATAGCCAGATTGGGAAGAAGAGGGGGGTGAATGGGTTTGCGCCTCCACGACTTCTCCTTTTTATGGGGAAGGAGCGGGGCCGCCTTGTTTATCCCCCAATATGAATGCGCCTCTGTGGGCGCGAAACAGTTTGCAACCATTTTGGCACGCTTCCCACATCGCGCGCTCCGTGCGCGTAGTGGAGGGCACAGTAAAACAAGATCTTTGCGAGCAGTTAATTCCCTGCCACGCGTGCTCGTGCACTGTTTGGGCCTAGCCCAACAACGCCTCGCACTCGTGTGTGGCCCAGGCCCGGGGGCTCCTGTCGGTGTACTAAGTATTGGGCCCTTAGTACCCCTTACTTGTGCACGGGTAGTTGTAGCCGTCCTCGCGGCAAGGCTTGCCGGGATCAGCTCGAGGTCGATTTAAGTTGTGAAGGAAATCATCAAGTCAGAAATCTGAGGATCAGCGAATGAGCAAAGCTGGAAATCGAAGATCTGCCTCCCCGGCAAGATCCTTGCCGGGGTGGCCTGAGGAACCCGGCAAGGCTTGGCACCCGGCAAGGATCGGTGCTCGGCAAGGCTTGGCGCCCAGCAAGTTTCGACGCCTGGCGAGGTTCTGCCACTGTGCCACCGCTTCGGCACAGTGACGAGTCTGACATTCTGGCTCCTTCCATGGATGCGTGGCGGCGCGCCAGTGGAGGAGAGCTTAAGCGGTGCTGATGGGATGGCCCCTTTTTCCATCCCCAAGAAAGTGAGGACACCTAAACGGACACCTCACGGTGCATTAAATGCGCTTGTCCTAATCCGTCAGGGGTTAGGTATGATACCCTGTAGCTACTTTACACCTCAATGTATGTACATTTTGCCACTGTGGAGACCCCTTTGAGCATATAAAAGGAGGCCCAAGGCAACTGCTACAGAGGAGGAGAACTTCTGGCCCATTCTGCATGCGTAGCTGCTCTTTGAACGTACTGTTCATTGCGAGCGCTCCTGAAGGCTGGGCTCAAGAACATCAATAAGAACACAAAGCAGGAGTAGGGTTTTACACTGATCAGCGGCCTGAACCTGGGTAAAAACCTCACGCGTCGGTCACCGGTTCTGCTCTTTGCGTGTACCTCTCCCCCCGCCGAATCGTAAAAGGGGTCTCTCGGGATCCCATAGGTGTCGTGCCCCGACACTGGACGCAAAAGTTTCTGTTTTTGCACAGAATCAAGTCAACTATCATCCACACTATCCCAAAGGCTTTACTTGGCACTTTATTGAAACAAAAGCTATAAAACAAGATCACTACAGTAGCCTAACCATGTGAACACGCAAAACAGTAGGTAAAAGTGTTGGGTTGTCTCCCAACAAGCGCTTTTCTTTGATGCCTTTTAGCTAGGCATGATGATTTCAATGATGCTCGCATAAAAGATAAGGATTGAAACATAACAAGAGCATCATGAATCATAAGTTCCTCTCTCATAATAATTTTCAGTAGCATCATGAATAGATTCATCAATATAATCATCACATAAAGCATTCTTTTCATGATCCAAAAGCATAGAAAATTTATTACTCTCCATATAAGCAATTTTATTCTCATTCACAATAGTGGGAGTATCATATGAAACTCGAATACTAAAATTTGTTTCCACATTAAAAGAGTAATGTTCAGTAAAAGGATATTCAAAATTATGAAAATAATTATCACTAGTTTTTATAACATAAGTATCATCACAATAATCATCATAAGTAGCAACTTTTTTCTCAACATAGATAGGAGGCATGCAATCATCATAGCAAATTTGATAATTCGGAGTAGGGGAACTAAAAAGATCGTCTTCATTAAGCATATCATCCCCAAGCTTGGGACAAACATTAATTGCAGAAAATAAATTCTCAAACATGTCATTCTCATCAAGCATAGCATCCCCAAGCTTGTGGCTTGGAATATCATAAGCATAATCACTCTCATCATTAATAGTATGAATAGCACCAACGGTATAACAATTGCTATCATCATAATTTCCCAAGTTGGTGCCAAAAAGATTTCCAAGATTATAAGAAGTATCATTATCTTCCCAATCATAATCATCACAACAAGCAATAGGCATAACAAAATCATCATCAATAGTGCTCTCGGACATTGTGCCATAAGACATAGAAGCAATATCATCATCAAGTGCATCATCTTCCACAATTATTTTTGATTCATTTTCATGAGGCACAACAATAATAGGAGCAACATTATTTGGGAGATATACCTTTTTACCTCTATTCTTTCTTCTTTTCTTCTTCTTCACCATATCATGTGTGGGTTTAATTAATTTTTTCAAGCTTCTTATTGATGAGATTGGTTGAATAGGGAGCTCCTCCTCGTCACCTATTTCATCATGAGAGACAATAGGAGGGAAAGTGGAAATCTTTACCCTTTCATTAGTATTCCTTTTATATTCTATTGGTTTCCCCATCTTTCTATAGTTGGTAATATAAGCATTCTCATTGCAATTTACCATGAAAAACATATAGATATTTTTTAGATTAGTTTCAATGTCGTCCGTGAGAATGAATACTTCAAACCAACTATTTTTATGTGTCAATTCTTCACTCCCCAAAAATAGGCAAAGCTCATTATGAAGTTCAAGGGTGATCAAATCATTACAATATTTGGCTATGATTCGATCATCAAAAAGTTTGCATTGGAAATTAAGACGACCATCCTTATTGCAAAGTTCACAAGTAATAGGACAAAGAGAACATAATTTTGTAGCAAATTCATCTATCACTTTGAGCAAAAAGTTGGTCCTATCATGCTTATGCTTCTTACAAAATCTATCTTCCCTATAAGGCACGTCTTCACAAAGTCTTTCCACTCCACAAAAATTGACATGCTTATAAGAAACATGTTTGTCATGACTTGTGCAATCGTCATTAGCATTTTGGATAATCAAAGAATTCATACTAACAACATTGCAATCATGCTCATCATTCAAAGATTCTATGCCGAACATTTTATTGAATTATTCTTCTATCAATTGAGCACAATTTTCCTTTCCATCATTTTCAAGAAAGACATGATAAAGACGAATAATATGAGACCACCTCAATTCCATTTTTAGTAGTTTTCTTTTTGTAAACCAAACTAGTGATAAAACAAGAAACTAAAAGATTCAATTGCAAGATCTAAAGATATACCTTCAAGCACTCACCTCCCTGGCAACTACGCCAGAAAAGAGCTTGATGTCTACTACGCAACTTTATTCTTGTAGACTCGTGTTGGGCCTCCAAGTGCAGAGTTTTGTAGGACAGTAGCAATTTTCCCTCAAGTGGATGACCTAAGGTTTATCAATCCGTGGGAGGCGTAGGATGAAGATGGTCTCTCTCAAACAACCCTGCAACCAAATAACAAAAATTCTCTTGTGTCCCCAACACACCAAATACAATGGTAATTTATATAGGTGCACTAGTTCGGCGAAGAGATGGTGATAGAAGCGTAGTAATGATAGTAGATATTGATTTTTGTAATAGGAACAATAAAAAAACAGCAAGGTAGCAATTGATAAAACGGAGCACAAATGGTATTGCAATGCTTGAAAACAAGGCCTAGGGTCCGTACTTTCGCTAGTGCAATCTCTCAAAAATGGTAACCTAATTGGATCATATAACCATCCCTCAATGTGCGATGAAGAATCACTCCAAAGTTCTTATCTAGCGGAGAACATAAGAAGAAATTGTTTGTAGGGTACGAAACCACCTTAAAGTTATTCTTTCCGTTCGATCTATTCAAGGGTTCGTACTAAAATAACACAAAGCTATTCTTTCCGTTCGATCT
This sequence comes from Thinopyrum elongatum, assembly GCA_011799875.1. Taxonomy (NCBI): domain Eukaryota; kingdom Viridiplantae; phylum Streptophyta; class Magnoliopsida; order Poales; family Poaceae; genus Thinopyrum; species Thinopyrum elongatum. The sequence continues at coordinate 42,050,474 of CM022300.1, forward strand.
ATCCAAGAGTTTGTACTAAAATAACACCATATGATATGCATCAACCAACTCTAATGTCACCTAGATACTCCAATGTCACCACAAGTATCCATGAGTTAATTATACGATACGCATCAAACAATTTCAGATTCATAATACTCGATCCAACACAAAGAACCTCAAAGAGTGCCCCAAGATTTCTACCGGAGAAACAAGGACGAAAATGTGCATCAACCCCTATGCATAGATTACCCCAATGTCACCTCGGGAATCCGCGAGTTGAGTGCCAAGACATAGATCAAGTGCTCTCAAATCCATAAAAGTATTCAATCCGATAAAATGAAATCTAAAAGGGAAAACTCAATTCATCACAACAAGATAGAGAGGGGAAAACACCATATGATCCAACTATATTAACAAAGCCCGCGATACATCAAGATCGTGACATCTCAAGAACACGAGAGAGAGAGATTAAACACATAGCTACTGGTACAAACACTCAGCCCCGAGGGTGGACTACTCCCTCCTCATCATGGTGGCTGCCGGGATGATGAAGATGGCCACCGATGATGATTTCCCCCTCCGGCAGGGTACCGGAACGGGGTCTAGATTGGTTTTTGTGGCTACAAAGGCCTGCGGCGGCAGAACTTCTGATCTAGGGTTACCCCTGATGCTTTCTTTATTTATAGGAATTTTTGGCGTTGGTTTCACGCTAAGATGGGCGTCGAGGTGAGCACAACCCACCGGGGCACGCCTGGGCCCCCTGGCGCGCCCCGGTGTCTTGTGCCCTACTCCTTCACCTTCTGGTCCTTCCATGAAGCTTCGGGGGTCTCTTTTGTTCCAAAAAAAAATCATCAAAAAGTTTCAGCTCATTTGGAGAACTTTCATTTCTGCACAAAAAACAACACCACGGTAGTTCTGCTGAAAACAGCGTCAGTCCGGGTTAGTTCCATGCAAATCATACCAAAACCATATAAAATTGTTGTAAACATGTCATGAATACTTCATAAATTATAGATACGTTGGAGACGTATCAGGTTGTCCCCACCTAGTGGCCCCGCAGACCCTATCTCCGACGCTATAAAATCACATTTTCGGAGAAAAAAAATCTTTGAGAAAGAGTTCTCGTGTTTCACGATATGGAGCCGCCGCCACCTCCTGTTCTTTATCGGGAGGCCAGACCTGGAGTCTGTTTGGGGCTCCGGAGAGGGGGATCTTCGATCTTCGTCATCACCAACCCTTCTCCATCGCCAATTCCATGATGCTCCCCACCGGGAGTGAGTAATTCCTTCGTAGGCTCGCTGGTCGGTGAGGGAGTTGGATGAGATTCATCATGTAATCGAGTTAGTTTTGTTAGGGCTTAATCCCTAGTATCCATTATGTTCTGAGATTGATGTTGCTATGACTTTGCCATGCTTAATACTTGTCACTTTGGGCCCGGGTGCCATGATTTCAGATCTGAACTGTTTATGTTATCACCATTATATCTATGTTCTAGATCCGATCTTGCAAGTTATAGTCACCTATTACGTGTTATGATCCGCAAACCCCGGAGTGACAGTATTCAGGATACTTTCCGGTGATGACCATAGTTTGAGGAGTTCATGTATTCACTATGTGCTAATGCTTTGTTCCGATTCTATATTAAAAGGAGGCCTTAATATCCCTTAGTTTCCTTATGGACCCCGCTGCCACGGGAGGGTAGGACAAAAGATGTCATGCAAGTTCTTTCCATAAGCACGTATGACTATTTATGGAATACATGCCTACATTATATTTATGAACTAGAGCTAGTTTTGTATCGCCCTAGGTTATGACTATTATATGATGAATATCATCCAACAAACCACCGATCCAATGCCTACGAATTTTCCAGATATTGTTCTTGCTAAGTTACTACTGCTGCTGCTACTGTTACAACTGCTACAAAATCATTGCTATCATTGTTACCGTTACTGTTACTATTATTGCTGCTATCAAAACTATCATATTACTGTGCTACTGATCATACTGCTGCAGATAATTATCATAAGTTTTTCTTCAAAAGATTTCATCATAGCATCAACGATATGTTTAGTAAAAGCTTTATTTTGATTATAAGCATGAGGAGAAGTCAACATGGATTGCAACAAGGAAGTAAAATCTATCAAAGAACAATTATCATAATTAAAGTCCTTGAAATTCAAAAGAGTGGGTTCATCGCTACTTAAAGTTTTGACCTCTCCAATCTCACTTTTATCAATTTTTGCATTAAGAACTATAAACTATGAATCATTGGGACGCCTTGTAGCTAAAGTTGACTCATCTCCAGTCCCATCTTTATCGAGATTTATATTAGGAAACAAAGATTCAATAGGAGTCACACCAATCACTTTAAGATCTTCATCATTATTCAAAGACTCCGGTTTAGCGGCCATCTTATTCACCAAAGTGGTATGTTTATCGTAAATTTGGCCTACTAAATTGTCAAGATGAGCAAATTAAGATTTAAGACCATAAAACTCCCTGGTAACATCATCAATCTCTTTATTAATATACTCCATTATAGTTTTTTGTTCTTTAAGCTTGTTCCTAAAGAAACTATTATGCTCAAATTGCAAAGACATGAAGCTTTTAGCATTATTTTCAATATCTTCCAACTTCCTATAGTAAGGATCAAAGCTCTTGGGTTGAGCCATACGGGCAAACAAGCAATCTAACACACAAACAACCAAAAAGCAAACGAAAAGACGAACGGAAGAAGGGCGAATAAAAAGGCAAATCTTTTTGTGTTTTTCTGAAATCATTTTAGAAGTGGGGGAGAGGAAAATGAGAGGCAAATGGCAAATAATGTAATGCAAGAGATGAGAGTTTATGGTGGGTACTTGGTACGCTTGATGTAGAACCTCCCCGGCGGCAGCGCTAGAAATTCTTCCTGCTACTTCTTGAGCTTGCGTTGGTTTTTTCCCTTGAAGAGGAAAGGGTGATGCAGCAAAGTAGAGATAAGTATTTCCCTCAGTTTGAGAACCAAGGTATCAATCCAGTAGGAGGTACAAGCAAGTCTCCAATCTATGCACCTGCACAAACAATCAAACACTTGCACCCATCGCGATAAATGGGTTGTCAATCCCTTCACGGTCACTTGCAAGGATGAGATTTGTTAGAGATAGATATAAAAGATTACTAAAACGTAAAACAAAAGAAAAGTAAATAAATTGCAGCAAGGTATTTTTGGGTTTTTTTTATAGATCTGAAAATATATGATGGAAAACAGACCCGGGGGCCATAGGTTTCACTAGAGGCTTCTCTCTTGAAAGAAAGCATACGGTGGGTGAACAAATTACTGTTGAGCAATTGATAGAAAAGCACAAAGTTATGACGATATCCAAGGCAATGATTATGAATATAGGCATCACGTCCGTGTCAAGTAGATCGAAACAATTCTGCATGTACTACTATTACTCCACACATCGACCGCTATCCAGCATGCATCTAGAGTATTAAGTTCATAAGAATGGAGTAACGCCTTAAGCAAGATGACATGATGTAGACGGATAAACTCAAGAAATATGATGAAAACCCCATCTTTTTACCCTTGATGGCAACAATACAATACGTGCCTCGCTACCCCTACTTTGTCACTGGGTGAGGACACAGCAAGATTGAACCCAAAACTAAAACTAAGCACCTCTCCCATTGCAAGAAGAACCAATCTAGTTGGCCAAACCAAATCGATAATTCGAAGAGAAATACAATCAAATCATCCATATACGAATTCAGAGAAGACTCAAATAATATTCATAGATAATCTGATCATAAATCCACAATTCATCGGATCTCGACAAACACACCACAAAAGAATATTACATCGGATAGATCTCCAAGAACATCGAGGAGAACATTGTATTGAAGATCAAAGAGAGAGAAGAAGCCATCTAGCTACTAGCTATGGACCCGTAGGTCTGTGGTAAACTACTCACGCTACATCGGAAGGGCAATAGAGTTGATGTAGAAGCCCTCCATGATCGAATCCCCCTCCGGCAGGGTGCCGGAAAAGGCCCCAAGATGGGATCTCATGGGTACAGAAGGTTACGGTGGCGGAAAAGTATTTTTGGTGGACGCTTCTAATCGTTTCGGAATATTTGGGAATTTATAGCGAAAGAATTAGGGTTGGAGGAGTCCTGTGGGGCCCACAAGCCAGGGGCGCCCCCTAGGGCGCGCCCTGAGGGCTTGTGGAGCCCTCGGGACTCTTCTAGCCCCCTCTCCCAAGAAAAATCATCGCAAAAGTTTTATTCCGTTTGGACTCCGTTTGGTATTCCTTTTCTGTAAAACTCAAAAACAAGGAAAAACAGAAACTGGCACTGGGCTCTAGGTTAATAAGTTAGTCCCAAAAATAATATAAAATAGCATATTAATGCATATAAAACATCCAAAATAGATAATATAATAGCATGGAACAATCAATAATTATAGATACGTTGGAGACGTATCAAGCATCCCCAACCTTAATTCCTACTCGTCCTCGAGTAGGTAAATGATAAAAACAAATTTTTTGATGTGGAATGCTACCTAACATATTTATCCATGTAATTTTGTTTATTGTGGCATGAGTATTCAGATCCATAAGATTCAAAACAAAAGTTTAATATTGACATAAAAACAATAATACTTCAAGCATACTAACAAAGCAATCGTGTCTTCTCAAAATAACATGGCCAAAGAAAGTTATCCTTACAAAATCATATAGTCTGGCTATGCCCCATCTTCATCATACAAAGTATTAAATCATGCACAACCCCGATGACAAGCCAAGCAATTGTTTCATACTTTTGATGTTCTCAAACTTTTTCAACTTTCACGCAATACATGAGCGTGAGCCATGGATATAGCACTATAGGTGGAATAGAATATGGTGGTTGTGGAGAAGACAAAAAGAAGGAGAAAGTCTCACATCAACTAGGCGTATTAACGGGCTATGGAGATGCCCATCAATAGATATCAATGTGAGTGAGTAGGGATTGCCATGCAACAGATGCACTAGAGCTATAAGTGTATGAAAGCTCAAAAAGAAACTAAGTGGGTGTGCATCCAACTTGCTTGCTCGCGAAGACCTAGGGCAATTTGAGGAAGCCCATCATTGGAATATATAAGCCAAGTTCTATAATGAAAAATTCCCACTAGTATATGAAAGTGACAACATAGGAGACTCTCTATCATGAAGATCATGGTGCTACTTTGAAGCACAAGTGTGGTAAAATGATAGTAGCATTGCTCCTTCTCTCTTTTCTCTCTCTTTTTTTTGTTTGGGCTTATTTTGGCCTCTTTTATTTTTTTGTAAAGTCCAGAGACTCATCCCAACTTGTGAGGGAATCATAGCTTCCATCATCCTTTCCTCACATGGGACAATGCTCTAATAATGATGATCATCACACTTTTATTTACTTACAACTCAAGAATTACAACTCGATTCTAGAACAAAATATGACTCTTTATGAATGCCTCCGGCGGTGTACCAGGATGTGCATTGATCAAGAGTGACATGTAAAAAAAATGAGCAGTGTCCTTGCCACAAATACTATGCCAACTACATGATCATGCAAAGCAATTTGACAATGATGAAGCGTGTCATAATAAACGGAACGGTGGAAGTTGCATGGCAATATATCTTGAAAAGGCTATGAAAATGACGTAATAGGTAGGTATGGTGGCTGTTTTGAGGAAGGTATATGGTGGGTTTAATGCACCGGCGAGAATTGCGCGGTACTAGAGAGGCTAGCAATGGTGGAAGGGTGAGAGTGCGTATAATCCATGGACTCAACATTATTCATAAAGAACTCACATACTTATTGCAAAAATTTATTAGCTATCGAAACAAAGTACTACACGCATGCTCCTAGGGGGATAGATTGGTAGGAAAGGACCATCGCTCGTCCCCGACCGCCACTCATAAGGAAGACAATCAATAAATAAATCATGCTCCGACTTCATCACATAACGGTTCACCATACGTGCATGCTACGGGAATCACAAATTTTAACACAAGTATTTCTACCAATTCACAATTACTCACTAGCATGACTTTAATATCACCATCTTTATATCTCAAAACAAATGCAAAGAATCAAACTTCTCATAGTATTCAACGCTTTTTATATGAAAGTTTTTATTATATCCCTATTGGATGCCTATCATATTAGGACAAAATTGATAACCTAAGAAAATTACCATGCTGTTTAGAGACTCTAAAAATAATATAAGTGAAGCATGAGAGTTCAACAATTTCTATAAAATAAAGTTACCGCCGTGCTCTAAAAAGATATAAGTGAAGCACTAGAGCAAATTGCCTAGCTCGAAAGATATAAGTGAAGCACATAGAGTATTCTAATAAATTCATGATTCATGCGTTTTCCTCTCAAAAGGTGTGTACAGCAAGGATGATTGTGGCAAACTCAAAATCAAAGACTCATATCATACAAGATGCTCCAAGCAAAACACATATCATGTGGTGAATAAAAATATAGCCTCAAGTAAACTTACCGATGGATTGAAGACGAAAGAGGGGATGCCATCCGGGGCATCCCCAAGCTTAGATGCTTGGTTGTCCTTGAATATTACCTTGGGGTGCCTTGGGCATCCCCAAGCTTAGGCTCTTGCCACTCCTTATTCCATAGTCCATCAAATCTCTACCCAAAACTTGAAAACTTCACAACACAAAACTCAGCAGAAAAGTCATGAGATCCGTTAGTATAAGAAAATAAATCACCACTTTTTGGTACTGTTGTGAACTCATTATTTATTTATATTGGTGTAATATCTACCTTATTCCAACTTTTACATGGTTCATACCCCCGATACTACCCATAGATTCATCAAAATAAGCAAACAACACATAGAAAACAGAATCTGTCAAAAATACAACAGTCTGCGAAGATCTGAATTTTCCTCATAATTATGTAACTTAAATTTTTTGGAAAAATTAGGAAAACAGAGAAAATTTGTATATAAATATTTTGTAAAAAATTCAGAGTTTTTACACGCTCCAGTGAATTTAAACAATTCTGTTACTGGACACAAAAGTTTCTGTTTTTCAGCAAGATCAAATCAACTATCACCGTAAGCCATCCCAAAGGTCTTACTTGGCTCAAACACTAATTAAAACACCAAAACACAATTACTACAGAATTAATAATGTGTATTTATTGAAAAACAGAACAAAAAAACATAAAAATAAAATTGGGTTGCCTCCCAACAAGCGTTATTGTTTAACGACCCTAGCTAGGCATAAAACATAGATCTAGGTATTGTCATCTTTGGTATGCAATCCATAAGTAGCCCTCATAATAGATTCATATTGCAACTTAATTTTCTTTCTTGGAAAGTGTTCCGTGCCCTTCCTTAACGGAAATTCAAATCTAATGTTTCCTTCTTTCATATCAATAATTGCACCAATCGTTCTAAGGAAAGGTCTACCAAGAATAATATGACATGTAGGATTGCAATCTATATCAAGCACAATGAAATCTACGGCACATAATTCCTATTTGCAACAATAAGAACATCATTAATCCTTCCCATAGGTTTCTTAATAGTGGAATCCGCTAGATGCAAATTTAAAGAACAATCATCAAATTCATGGAAACCTAGCACATCACATAAAGTTTTTGGAATCGTGGAAACGCTAGCACCCAAATCACACAAAGCATGGCACTCATAATCTTTAATTTTAATCTTAATAGTAGGTTCCAACTCATCATAAAGCTTTCTAGGGGTATAAAATTTCAACTCAAGTTTCTCTTCAAAAGATTTCATCGTAGCATCAACGATATGTTTAGTAAAAGCTTTATTTTGATTATAAGCATGAGGAGAATTCAACATGGATTGCAACAAGGAAATACAATCTATCAAAGAACAATTATCATAATTAAAGTCCTTGAAATCCAAAAGAGTGGGTTCATCGCTACCTAAAGTTTTGACCTCTCCAATCTCACTTTTATCAATTTTTGCATTAAGATCTATAAACTCCGAATCATTGGGACGCCTTCTAGCTAACGTTGACTCATCTCCAGTCCCATCTTTATCAAGATTTATATTAGAAAACAAAGATTCGATAGGAGTCACACCAATCACTTTAAGATCTTCATCATTATTCAAAGACTCCGGTTTAGCGGCCATCTTATTCACCAAAGTGGTCTGTTTATCGGAAATTTGGCCTACTAAATTTTCAAGATGAGCAAATTGAGATTTAAGACCATAAAATTCCATGGTAACATCATCAAGCTCTTTATTAATATACACCATCATAGTTTTTGTTCTTTAAGCTCGTTCCTAAAGAAACTATTATGCTCAAATTGCAAAGACATGAAGCTTTTAGCATTATTTTCAATATCTTCCAACTTCCTATAGTAAGGATCAAAGCTCTTGGGTTGGGCCATACGGGCAAACAAGCAATCTAACACACAAACAACCAAAAAGACAAATGAAAGAAGGGCGAATAAAAAGGCAAATCTTTTTGTGTTTTTCTGAAATCGTTTTAGAAGTGGGGGAGAGTAAAACGAGAGGAAAATGGCAAATAATGTAATGCAAGAGATGAGAGTTTATGGTGGGTACTTGGTAGGCTTGATGTAGAACCTCCCTGGCAACGGCGCCAGAAATTCTTCCTGCTACTTCTTGAGCTTGCGTTGGTTTTTCCCTTGAAGAGGAAAGGGTGATGCACAACAGTAGAGATAAGTATTTCCCTCAGTTTGAGAACCAAGGTATCAATCCAGTAGGAGGTACACGCAAGTCTCCAATCTATGCACCTGCACAAACAATCAAACACTTGCACCTAACACGATAAAGGGGTTTTCAATCCCTTCACGGTCACTTGCAAGGATGAGATCTGATAGAGATAGATATAAAAGATTACTAAAACGTAAAACAAAAGAAAAGTAAATAAATTGCAGCAAGGTATTTTTGGGTTTTTTGGTTTATAGATCTGAAAATATATGATGGAAAATAGACCTGAGGTCCATAGGTTTCACTAGAGGCTTCTCTCTTGAAAGAAAGCATACGGTGGGTGAATAAATTACTGTCGAGCAATTGAAAGAAAAGCGTAAAGTTATGACGATATCCAAGGCAATGATTATGAATATAGGCATCATGTCCGTGTCAAGTAGACCGAATCGATTCTGCATCTACTACTATTACTCCACACATCGACCGCTATCCAGCATGCATCTAGATTATTAAGTTCATAAGAACGGAGTAACGCCTTAAGCAAGATGACATGATGTAGAGGGATAAACTCAAACAATATGATGAAAACCCCATCTATTTACCCTTGATGGCACCAATACAATACGTGCCTCGCTACCCCTACTTTGTCACTGGGTGAGGACACCGCAAGATTGAACCCAAAACTAAGCACCTCTCCCATTGCAAGAAGAACCAATCTAGTTGGCCAAACCAAACCGATAATTCAAAGAGAAATACAAAGATATCGAATCATGCATATAAGAATTCAGAGAAGACTCAAATAATATTCATAGATAATCTAATCATAAATCCACAATTCATCGAATCTCGACAAACACACCACAAAAGAATATTACATCGGATAGATCTCCAAGAACATTGAGGAGAACATTGTATTGAAGATCAAAGAGAGAGAAGAAGCCATCTAGCTTCTAGCTAGGGACCCGTAGGTCTGTGGTAAACTACTCATGCTTCATCGGAAGGGCAATAGAGTTGATGTAGAAGCCCTCCGTGATCGAATCCCCTTTCGGCAGGGTGCCAGAAAAGGCCCCAAGATGGGATCTCACGGGTACAGAAGGTTACGGCAGCGGAAAAGTATTTTTGGTGGACGCTTTTGGTCGTTCGGGAATATTTGGGAATTTATAGCGAAAGAATTAGGGTTGGAGGAGTCCCGTGGGGCCCATAAGCCAGGGGGCGCCCCCCTAGGGCGTGCCCTGAGGGTTTGTGGAGCCCTCAGGACTCTTATGGGCCCCTCTCCAAGTCTGCTGAGTGTCTTCTGGTCCAAGAAAAATCATCGTGAAAGTTTGATTCCGTTTGGACTCCGTTTGGTATTCCTTTTCTGTAAAACTCAAAAACAAGGAAAAAAAGAAACTGGCACTGGGCTCTAGGTTAATAAGTTAGTCCCAAAAACAATATAAAATAGCATATTCACTGGTACAGCGAGGTGCTATATAAACGGGTTTTAACCCCTTTCCACGACGGCGTGCTGAACCGTCGCCTAGTGAGTGACTGCGATAGGGGGGTCCTTCCCACACGACCCAGAAACCATCGGGGATAGGCTCTCCTGTCACACACACTCGGCAAAATAAGGTCGTGTGCGACGGGCGAGAGATCAAATACGATTATACATGCCCAATTGGTTCCGGTCATAAGTGCATCCCACACAGTCAGTCCCAAACAAACATTTCCGTTTGTTATGTACATTCCACACAGTCAATCCAAGGAATACGTTTCCGTTCTTATGTACATCCCACACAGTCAATCCAGGGAAAACGTTTTCATTCGTATGTACATCCCACACAGTCAATCCAGGGAAAACGTTTGTGTTTGTATGTACATCCCACACAGTTTTATGTATAGGCTCGCGTGTGATAGGTGTAACTATCACACACGCTCTGCCTCGGTTAACCGTTTGCTTTTATTCAACTACATCACACACGATTTGACGAAGAAAACTGTGTGGCATTGGGCTATCCATCACAAGCGCTTTTACTGCTAGAACCGTTTGCAAAGTTCCATGACCCATTTAGCAGGTTTATTAGTTTACAATTAATAATTCCAATATTACGCAAACTCACATTTCATATCAAACAGCTGTTTGCCAATTTCATATCAGGCACATAAATATATTTTAACATCACAATACGATAGCTACCTGAAAACAGCACAGTACAGCATATAGCTAGTTCAGCTTCATAAGAACAATATTAGAACAATATATTCATTTCCCTAATCATGATCATCCAGGCTCGTCTTATCCACCTCTGCTTTTAGTTCAGTAAGAACCTGTTTTGCACTGGCCAACTGGGAAAGTGCCTCCTCCTTCGCCAACACCATCTTAGCAAAGTCTGATTTAAAAAATCTGAGCTCATTCTCCACCTTCCTCTTTTTATCCCGCATCTTCAAATATTCTTCAGCGTTGTCAACACTTTCTCTAAGCCTACCTCTGTTCTCTTCCTCATACATGCTCCAGAGCTTTGCTAGGCACATCTTCAAAAACTGTGGCCACTCTTGATCAACCCACTCTAGGTAAGAACACTTCCGTTCATCCTATAATATTTAAAACATGATCAGTAACAATTGTAGGGGAAATGGGTTTATAGCAACATAGAAAATCACCAATACATATTTTGAAAAACTGAAGAAACAGGTTAATTATGACATATCTTCTCAAAAAGATCAATGTGCAAATGAATTAATTGCTACTGAGACAACAACCAAATTCTGAAATATCAGAAGCTATAATTAACTACAACAACGCTACAAGTTCTTACTCATGTACTATAAATAACAAATTGAACATTTTATGAGGAAGCTAAATATAACTGCAACAGCATAGCGACAGTGTTTGGATGACAGCAAATTGATACTAACAGGTGTGTACAAGCACAAATTTAGTAACATAGAACTAATAGCACTAATGCCGTCCACTATGTATGCCAAAACCGGTGTAAAGACAACTGTTGCTACATTTCGCACCGGTGCCCTGCACTGGCGAGCTGATGCAGCGGAAAAAATCAGGGACCCGGACTCCGGAGCACCTAGTTGCTCCGATGCCCAGTTCCTTCGTGCCATAAAGATTTAGTATTTTACTGCTTGGCTGCTCGGATGTGTGGACCAAAGTTGGTTGCACAAACTGCTGAAATGGTGCCAAATAATTTTCTAATGGCACCACTGATGAGATGGCAACATTTTTAGATACTAGGTACAAACTGTGACACTGTCTTAGGATGCGTTTGGTTGAAGGTGTGGTATGAATGGGTTGGGACCGTGACAGTGTCTGAATCACATCTAACAAATGATTTGTAACAATGAAAGTGAGGCTAACCTTCTCTGCACATGCCAGAAACTTCCTCCCACTATCCACAGATTCAAACGCAACTAGCTTCACGCATGGAGATTGATGGTGACAACGAGCGGATAGATCTTCAGCCACCCCGCTCCATTCGTTGCAACTGATGGTCCTAGGGAGCTACAAGAGGAAGAAATGACTCAAATCGACCGCCGGGTTAAAATCCTTCATTCCAAGTCATAGCTCGAGAGAGAGAGAGAGAAGAGAGGCATACCCGAGTGGTGATGGAGTCGTCGTCGGAGGAGGAACCGCTGGAGAGGTCATTGAAGAAGACCATGGTGACCCCAGCGGTAGGATGCGAGACGGCTAGAGCGAGGAAGCAAGCAAGGAAGCGGCTATAGCTTAGGAAGGAAGGAGGAAACAGGGGAAATGTGACTTGTGGTCGGGGAGAAAAGGGGGTGGGGAAGCGGGGGTGGGGTAGATATTTCGGCGGTAGGCCAAAAATTTCGAATGTGGAGGGAAATTTTGCGCTCGATGCCGCCAGACACCATTCACTTTGAACGATTGTGTGCATCGCAAACGATTCTTCTGCTTTACGCGCATGGGATGAGTTTGATAATTCAAATTTTGGTGGAAATTTCCCTGAGTACTGTCCTCATCCACGTTATTGCATAATTTAACATCGCTTGCTAATTTGGGCACACAAAAGAGTGTACAGCTCACAGACCACACTTACTGAATCGAGCAATTTTACTAATTAAACAGAGCCAGTTGACCTAAACATTGCTCTAAAAAAATACCAGCATTAAAAACAAAGCCTAAGTATGCATAATTTTAACAAAGCCGCCGCCGCACCGGCCTATGCATCGCCGGTGTGAGATGAGACGTCGATGACTTGTCCTGGCGACATGCCGCCGTTGGTGGACTCCGCGTCCCCTCTGCTGAAGTTGACTGCATCCTCGTTCTCGTCCTCGGCGCCGCCCTCAAGGTTGTAGTACTCGTAGTAGTGGCTGCGCCAGAGCTCGCGTTGGTACTCCACCGCCGATTCCTCGACGGACAGACTCTTCTCTACCTCAACCTCGGCCACGCGCAACTCCTCCTCCCGGCGCTCCTCGATCTCCGCCGCCTCCTGCATCTCCAGCTCCCGCTTGGCGATCTCATGAGGAAGCAGGTGCTCCATGGCCACTGCCGCCTTTTCGGACGTGGGTTGCATGCTGGATTCCGAGGTGGCCTGGAATATCTTGGCGTGGATGGCCTCGACCCGGGCCAGGGCGACATCGGCAGCACAGACGGCAACTCGAGCGCTCTCGGCGTTTGCAGCCGCTGTCGCAGCAGCAGCTGCAGCTGTCTCGGCTGCTGCAGCTGCCCTGTCGGCTGTCGCAGACGCCCTCTCGGTGGATACGGCCGCGCTCAATGCGGAAGCGGCGGCACTCTCAGCGTAGGCGGCCGCGCTCTCGGCGCAGGCAGCGGCGCTCGGGGAGGACGCGGCCATCGTATGGGCCTTCACGAAGCGTTTTCACGGCGCCATCTTTGCAAGAAGGGGTTGCGGGAATGGGGATCGGGATTCATGGATTCGGGGGTTGCCAGCACTGGAGCAGACGAGCCGGCGAAGCTTAAGGAGGAAGACATAAATAGACCCACGAATTTTCATCGCAAACGGTTCCTACAAAAAACTGTGTGTGACGTTGTTGATATTTTTTATTAGCTGTGAAAGACGAATTTGGAGTAAAGTGGCAACGGATGGTGTTTTAAATGTACGAGAAAATTTGTAGTACTAATACAACTGTCATGTCAAATTTTGGAAAAATTCAGGGATCATTTGACCTTTTAAGACATTTAAGTGATTTTCTGGCCATTTAATGATCGTAATTCAAATTTGAACTACATGTACATGCAACAGCTAACCACAACGGTTTGAAAAATCATATTTGTGTACTTGTGTGCGAGTTAATTCCATGCACAGTAAATTAGAAGGAATTTTCAAACATATTGGTGTCACGGCATGGACACATGCATGGAGTGCCATGGCATTTTAAATCCAAAAAATTAAAAAATGATCAGAAAAACATGAAACCTTGCTTGACGTAATGTCATGCCACCAAGCTGATGTGGTAAAAAAATTGGCCTGTTTGACGAAAGTTTGGACACACACCCCTCACAAACCGGAGCAACTCACTAGAAGGCTCATGGTTCTGACAGAGAACAATGCATGTTTGATGACGAACGGGAGATAGCTTCCTCTTACGGCCTTCAAATTTTTTCTACATTTAACATGCACTAATACAACTGTCATGTGAAAATTTGGAAAATTCTATGGGTTATTTGAACTTTTAAAGACATTTAAGTGATTTTCTAGCCATTTAATGACCGTAATTCAAATTTGAACTACATCTACATGCAACAGCTAACCATAATGGTTTGAAAAATTATATTTGTGTACTTGTGTGCGAGTTAATTCCATGTGCAGTAAATTAGAAGGAATTTTCAAACATATTGGTGTCACGGCATGGACACATGCATGGAGTGCCATGGCATTTTAATTCCAAAAAAATAAAAAAATGACCAGAAAAACATGAAACCTTGCTTGATGTAATGTCATGCCACCAAGATGATGTGGTACAAAAATTGGCCTGTTTGACGAAAGTTTGGACACACACCCCTCACAAACCGTAGCAACTCACTAGAAGGCCCGTGTTTCCGAGAGGGAACAATGTATGTTTGATGACGAACATGAGATAGCTTCCTCTTATGGCCTTCAAATTTTTTCTACATTTAACGTGCACTAATACAAATGTCATGTGAAAAATTGGAAAATTCTAGGGGTCATTTGACCTTTTAAAGACATTTAAGTGATTTTCTAGCCATTTAATGACCATAATTCAAATTTGAACTACGTCTACATGCAACGGCTAACCATAACGGTTTGAAAAATCATATTTTTGTGTACTTGTGTGCGAGTTAATTCCATATGCAGTAAATTGGAGGGAATTTTCAAACATATTGGTGTCACGGTCTGGACACACATGCATGGAACGCCATGCCATTCAAATTCCAAAAAAAAAAGATCAGAATCACATGAAACCTTGCTTGACGTAATGTCATGCCACCAAGATGATGTGGTAAAATAATTGGCTTGTTTGACGAAAGTTTGGACACACACCCCTCACAAACCGGAGCAACTCACTAGAAGGCTCGTGGTTTCGAGAGGGAATAATGCATGTTTGATGACGAACGGGCGATAGCTTCCTCTTATGGGATTCAAAAAAATTCTACAGTTAACTGATGACCCACAAGTATAGGGGATCTATCGTAGTCCTTTCGATAAGTAAGAGTGTCGAACCCAACGAGGAGCAGAAGGAAATGACAAGCGGTTTTCAGCAAGGTATTCTCTGCAAGCACTGAAATTATCGGTAACAGATAGTTGTGTGATAAGATAATTTGTAACGGGTAACAAGTAACAAAAGTAAAGAAGGTGCAGCAAGGTGGTCCAATCCTTTTTGTAGCAAAGGACAAGCCTGGACGAACTCTTATATAAAGCAAAGTGCTCCCGAGGACACATGGGAATTGTTATCAAGTTAGTTTTCATCATGCTCATATGATTCGCGTTCGTTACTTTGATAATTTGATATGTGGGTGGACCGGTGCTTGGGCTGTCCTTCCTTGGACAAGCCTTCCACTTATGATTAACCCTCTCACAAGCATCCGCAACTATGAAAGAAGAATTAAGGTAAACCTAACCATAGCATGAAACATATGGATCCAAATCAGCCCCTTATGAAGCAACGCATAAACTAGGGTTTAAGCTTCTGTCACTCTAGCAACCCATCATCTACTTATTACTTCCCAATGCCTTCCCCTAGGCCCAAATCATGGTGAAGTGTCATGTAGTCGACGTTCACATAACACCACTGGAGGAAATACAACATACATCTCATCAAAATATCGAACGAATACCAAATTCACATGATTACTTATAACAAGACTTCTCCCATGTCCTCAGGAACAAACGTAACTACTCACAAAGCATATTCATGTTCATAATCAGAGGAGTATTAATTATCATTAAGGATCTGAACAAATGATCTTCCACCGAATAAACCAACTAGCATCAACTACAAGGAGTAATCAACACTACTAGCAACCCACAGGTACCAATCTGAGGTTTTGAGACAAAGATCGGATACAAGAGATGAACTAGGGTTTGAGAGGAGATGGTGCTGGTGAAGATGTTGATGGAGATTGACCCCCTCTCGATGAGAGGATTGATGGTGATGACGATGGCGATGATTTCCCCCTCCCGGAGGGATGTTTCCCCGGCAGAACAGCTCTGCCGGAGCCCTAGATTGGTTCTGCCCAGGTTCCGCCTCGAGACGGCGGCGCTTCGTCCCGAAAGCTTCCTTATGATTTTTTCCAGGGTAAAAGACACCATATAGCAGAAGATGGGCATCGGGGGCCTGCCAGGTGGCCCACAAGGTCGGGGGGCGCGCCCAGGGGGGTAGGGCGCGCCCTCCAACCTTGTGGCTGGCTGGTGGCCCCCCTCTGGTATTTTCTTTGCGCAATATTTATTATTAATTCCAAAAACATGCTCCGTGAAGTTTCATGACTTTTGGAGTTGTGCAGAATAGGTCTCTAATATTTGCTCCTTTTCCAGTCCAGAATTCCAGCTGCCGGCATTCTCCCTCTTCATGTAAACCTTGTAAAATAAGAGAGAAAAGGCATAAGTATTGTGCCATAATCTGTAATAACAGCCATAATGCAATAAATATTGATATAAAAGCATGATGCAAAATGGACGTATCAACTCCCCCAAGCTTAGACCTCGCTTGTCCTCAAGCGAAAAGCCGATATCGAAAAATATGTCCACATGTTTAGAGATAGAGGTGTCAATAAAATAAAATACGGACATGAGGGCATCATGATCATCTTTAGAACAACAACATATATTGTCATATAATTCCTTATGCTAAAGTAACAATTCGTTCACAAGGTAAAGTATGAATCAAAAACTTCTTTGAAAACTAACAAACTATGATCTCAGTCATTGAAGCAATTGCAATTTATCATAACATCGGAAAGAGTCAATATAAGAGCTTTTCAGCAAGTCCACATACTCGACTATCATTTAGTCTTTCACAATTGCTAACACTCACGCGATATTTATGGGTACAAAGTTTCAATCAGACACAGAGAAAGATAGGGGCTTATAGTTTCGCCTCCCAACCTTTTACCTCAATGGTAATGTCAACAATAATACTTTATGATAACCTACATCCTAGTGGATATATATATCTGGATCTTTCTCCAACACATAGTGCTTGCCAAAGTAAAAAGTGTAAAAAGGAAAGGTGATGATCACCATGACTCTTGTATAAGGGTAGAAGATAAAAGTAAAAGATAGGCCCTTCGCAGAGGGAAGCAGAGGTTGTCATGCGCTTTTATCGTTGGATGTACAAAATCTTAATGCAAAAGAACATCACTTTATATTGCCCCTTGCGATAAAGCTTATTTTCTTCACACTAATAGATCATACATATTTAGAGAGCAATTTTTATTGCTTGCACCGATGACAACTTACTTGAAGGATCTTACTCAATCCATAGGTAGGTATGGTGGACTCTCATGGCAAAACTGGGTTCCAGGATGTTTGGAAGCACAAGTAGTATCTCTACTTGGTGCAAAGAATTTGGCTAGCATGAGAGGGAAAGGCAAGCTCAACATGTTGGAGGATCCATGACAATATAACTTCTATTCGGATATAAGAAAATATAACCCATTATGTTGTCTTCCCTGTCCAACATCAACTTTTTAGCATGTCATATTTTAATGAGTGCTCACAATTACAAAAGATGCCCAAGATAGTATATTTATATGTGAAACCTCTCTTTCCTAATTACTTCCTATTAATTGCAACAATGACCAAAACTTTGTTTGTCAACTCTCAACAAATTTTATTCATCATACTCTTTATATGTGAAGTCATTACTCTCCATAAGATCAATATATGATCTGGTTATTTCTTTATTTTATTTTTATTCCCTCAAGATCATAGCAACAAAGCAAAGCCCTCAACTCCAAACTACTTTTTATTATATATAGCTCACGGACTCGATTACATAGAGGGAACATAAAGCAAAACTAAAAGCTAGATCATACTAAAACTTTATTCTACTAGATCAAGATATAACCAAAAGGATCGAACTAAGGAAAATGATAAAGATAAAGATGTGATGGTGATACGATACCGGGGCACCTCCCCCAAGCTTGGCAGTTGCCAAGGGGAGTGCCCATACCCATGTATTTATGTCTCTTTCTTTGGAGGTGGTGATGTGATATTCTTGGTGATGATGCCCCTTAGGATGTGATTCTCTTCCTCCGTTTATTGCCCAAAGTGGTCAGCTTCGCTGTATGCTCTTGGGCCCGGTGTCGGGTGAGATACACGACTCTCCCCGACCGACTCTTGCGAAGACATCTTGCTCTAAATCTGCTGCTGAAACAGCTCAAAACAAAAACAGAAGATTTTGTCATGGTACGGTCGTCAAAACCTTCGGGAGATTATATAATGAATTTTTACCAACCAAAAGAAGTATTATGCAAGAAAACGGAGTCCGGAGGGCACACGAGGTGGCCACAAGGTCGGGGGTGCCCAGGGGGTAGGGCGCGCCCTCCACCCTTGTGGACGCCTCGTGTCTCTTTCAGACTACTTTTAATTTTCCTAATTTTTTTAAATATTCCAAAATAGAGAAAAATTATCATTGGAAACGATTTGGAGTCGGTTTACTTACCGTACCACATACCTGTTCCTTTTCGGAGTCTGAAACGTTCTGGAGAGTGTCCCTTATGTACTCCTCCGGTGTTACGGTGTCAATAATATTGGTCTCAACATTTATGGGAGTACCTGAGATATAATGTTTGATTCTTTGATCGTTTACTACCTTTGGATTTGTACCTTCGGCGTTGTTGATTTTTATGGCACCGGAACGATAGACCTCCTCGATAATGTAAGGACCTTCCCATTTGGAGAGAAGCTTTCCTGCAAAAAATCTTAAACGAGAGTTGTATAGCAAAAGATGATCACCTATATTAAACTCACGCTTTTGTATCCGCTTGTCATGCCATCTTTTAACTTTTTCTTTAAACAACTTGGCATTCTTATAGGCTTGGGTTCTCCATTCATCAAGCGAGCTTATGTCAAATAACCTCTTCTCACCGGCAAGTTTGAAATCATAATTGAGCTCTTTAATAGCCCAATAAGCTTTATGTTCTAATTCAAGAGGTAAGTGACAAGCCTTTCCATAAACCATTTTATACGGAGACATACCCATAGGGTTTTTATAAGCCGTTCTATAAGCCCATAATGCATCATCGAGTTTCTTAGACCAATTCTTTCTAGATCTATTAACAGTCTTTTGCAAAATCAATTTAATTTCTCTATTGCTCAATTCTACTTGACCACTAGACTGAGGATGATAAGGAGATGCAATTCTATGGTTGACATCATATTTATTAAGCATTTTACGGAAAACACCATGAATAAAATGTGAACCACCATCAGTCATCAAGTATCTAGGGACTCCAAACCTCAGAAAAATAACTTCTTTAAGCATCTTAATAGAAGTGTTATGATCAGCACTACTAGTTGGAATAGCTTCTACCCACTTAGTAACGTAATCAACAGCAACTAAAATATGTGTATACCCAGTAGAGGAAGGAAAAGGTCCCATATAATCAAAGCTCCAAACATCAAATGGTTCAATAACAAGTGAATACTTCATAGGCATTTCCTGACGTCTACTAATATTGCCAACTCTCTGGCATTCATCACAAGACAAGACAAACTTACGAGCATCCTTGAAGAGAGTGGGCCAATAGAAACCGGATTGCAAGACCTTGTGTGCAGTTCTATCTCTAGTGTGGCGTCCTCCGTAAGACTCGGAGTGGCACTTGCGTAGGATATGTTCCTGTTCATGCTCAGGTACACAACGTCTAATAACACCATCTACTCCTTCTTTATAAAGGTGTGGGTCATCCCAAAAGTAATGTCTTAAATCATAGAAAAACTTTTTCTTCTGCTGGTATGTGAAACTAGGTGGTATAAATTTAGCAACAATATAATTAGCATAATCAGCATACCATGGAGCATTACGAGAAGCATTTATGACATTTAATTGTTCATCAGGAAAGCTATCATTAATAGGTAGTGGGTCATCAAGAACATTTTCTAACCTAGACAAGTTATCTGCAACGGGGTTCTCAGCTCCCTTTCTATCAATAATATGCAAATCAAATTCTTGTAGCAAGAGAACCCATCTAATAAGTCTAGGTTTAGCATCTTTCTTTTCCATAAGATATTTAATAGCAGCATGATCAGTGTGTACAGTTACTTTGGAATCAACAATATAAGGTCTGAACTTATCACAAGCAAAGACAACTGCTAAAAATTCTTTTTTAGTAGTAGCATAATTTCTCTGGGCACTGTCTAGAGTTTTACTAGCATACTGAATAACATTCAATTTCTTATCAACTCTTTGTCCTAGAACAGCACCAACAACATAATCACTAGCATCGCACATAATTTCAAAGGGTAAATTCCAATCAGCTGGCTAAACAATAGGTGCAGAGATTAAGGCTTTCTTAAGTATTTCGAATACTTCTACACAATCATCATCAAAAACAAAAGGAACATCTTTTTGCAAGAGATTCGTGAGAGGCCTAGAAATTTTAGAGAAGTCTTTAATAAACCTCCTATAGAAACCAG
Source organism: Thinopyrum elongatum (assembly GCA_011799875.1). Taxonomy (NCBI): domain Eukaryota; kingdom Viridiplantae; phylum Streptophyta; class Magnoliopsida; order Poales; family Poaceae; genus Thinopyrum; species Thinopyrum elongatum. Next base: position 42,071,212 of record CM022300.1, read on the forward strand.
CATGACCAAAGAAACTTCTTATACCTTTGATATCTTTAGGGCACGGCATCTTTTCAATAGCATCTACTTTAGCTTTATCAACTTCAATACCTCTTTCAGAAATTTTATGCCCCAAGACAATACCTTCATTAACCATAAAGTGACACTTCTCCCAATTCAAGACAAGATTAGTTTCTTCACATCTCTGCAAAACTCGATCAAGGTTGCTCAAACAATCATCAAAAGAAGTTCCGTAAACGGAGAAATCATCCATGAAAACCTCAACAATCTTTTCACAAAAATCAGAGAATATAGCCATCATACATCTTTGAAAGGTAGCAGGTGCATTGCATAAACCAAAAGGCATGCGTCTATAAGCAAAGGTACCGAAAGGGCAAGTAAAAGTGGTTTTCTCTTGATCATCTTTTGACACAGGTATTTGAGAGAAACCAGAATAATCATCTAGAAAGCAAAAATGTGTATGTTTGGATAGTCTTTCTAGCATTTGATCAATAAAAGGTAGAGGGTAATGATCTTTTCTAGTAGCCTAATTCAATTTGCGAAAATCAATTACCATTCTATAACCCGTAACAATTCTTTGTGGGATCAATTCATTCTTATCATTAGGAACAACAGTGATACCTCCCTTCTTAGGGACACAATGAACATGACTTACCCACTGACTATCAGCAATAGGATAAATTATACTTGCTTCCAGGAGCTTTAGTATTTCATTTCTTACCACTTCTTTCATCTTAGGATTTAACCGCCGTTGGTGATCAACAACTGGTTTAGCATCTTTCTCCAATTTAATTTTGTGCTGGCATAGAGTGGGACTAATGCCCTTAAGATCATCAAGAGTATATCCAATAGCAGCACGGTGCTTCTTCAGAGTTTTCAATAACCTCTTTTCTTCATGCTCTGAAAGGTTAGCACTAATAATAACAGGATATATCTTCTTTTCATCAAGATAAGCATATTTCAAAGTATCAGATAATTGTTTGAGCTCAAACACGGGATCTCCCTTGGGTGGAGGAGGATCTCCAAGGATTTCAACAGGCAAATTGTGTTTCAAAATAGGTCCCTGATTGAAGAATATTTCATCTATTTCCCTTCTTTCATTCATAGACAAGTCATTTTCATGGTCTAGCAAATATTGTTCTAAAGGATCAGTAGGAGGCACGGCAATAGAAGCAAGACCAATAATTTCATCCTTACTAGGCAATTCTTTATCATGGGGTTGTCTATGAAATTTAGAGAAATTAAAATAATGAGACATATCCCCTAAACCAACTGTAACAATATCTTTCTCGCAGTCTATCTTAGCATTAACAGTATTCAAGAAAGGTCTACCAAATATAATGGGACATAAATCATCTTGTGGGGAACCTAGAACAAGAAAATCAGTAGGATAATTTATCTTCCCACACAAGACTTCAACATCTCTAACAATTCCAATTGGTGAAATAGTATCTCTATTAGCAAGCTTAATAGTAACATCAATATCTTCTATCTCAGCAGGTGCAATATCATTCATAATTTCTTTATATAAGGAATAAGGAATTGCACTCACACTAGCAACCACATCACATAAGCCATGATAACAATGATCTCCTATTTTAATGGAAACAACAGGCATGCCAACAACAGGTCTATGTTTATCTTTTGTATCAGGTTTAGCAATTCTAGCAGCTTCATCACAGAAATAAATAACATGCCCATCAATATTATCAACCAAGAGATCTTTAACCATAGCAATACTAGGTTCAACTTTAATTTGTTCAAGGGGTGTAGGTGTTCTAGTATAGCTCTTACGAACCACAGTTGAAGCTTTAGCATGATCCTTTATTCTAATAGGGAAAGGTGGTTTCTCAATATAAGCAGTAGGAACAATAGGATCAACATTATAAGTAATAGTTTATTCTTCAACTTTAATAGGTTCTACTACTTTAACTTCAATGGGAGGATGATATTTAAACCACTTCTCCTTAGGGAGATCAACATGAGTAGCAAAGGATTCACAGAAAGAAGCTACTATCTCAGAGTCAAGTCCATATTTAGTGCTAAAATCACAAAAAGCATCGGTATCCATAAAAGATTTAACACAATCAAACTTAAGGTTTATACCTGACTCATTACCTTTGTCGAGATCTCAATCTTCAGAGTTGCGTTTAATTCTTTCCAATAAAACCCATTTGAATTCAATATCCTTCTTCATATAGGAACCCGTACAAGAAGTATCGAGCATGGATTGATCATTATGAGAAAGCCGAGCATAAATTTTTTGAATAATAAGTTCTCTCGAGAGCCCATGATTGGGGCATGAATATAACATTGACTTAAGCCTCCCCCAAGCTTGAGCGATACTTTCTCCTTCACGAGGCCAAAAATTATATATATAACTCCGATCACGATGAACCAGATGCATAGGATAAAACTTCTGATGAAATTCCAATTTCAATCGGTTGTAGTTCCATGATCCAATATCATCCAATAGCCTATACCATGTCAATGCCTTTCCCTTCAAAGATAAAGGGAAGACCTCCTTCTTGAGAACATCATCGGGCATACCTGCAAGCTTAAATAATCCACAAACTTCATCCACATAGATTAGATGCATATCAGGATGTAATGTTCCATCTCCTGTGTAAGGATGAGCTAGCAGTTTCTCTATCATACCCGAAGGAATTTCATAATAAATATTTTCAGTAGGTGCAGTAGGTTGTGGAGCAACTCTTTTCTCTTCCGGTCGAGGTGAAGATACCCCGAACAAACCCCTCAAAGGTTTATTTTCCATAGTAACAAGTGACACTAAATTTCAGCACACTATATAAATGTTTCCTTACCAAAGGCGCTTCACTCCCCGGCAACGGCGCTAGAAAAGAGTCTTGATGACCCACAAGTATAGGGGATCTATCGTAGTCCTTTTGATAAGTAAGAGTGTCGAACCCAACGAGGAGCAGAAGGAAATGACAAGCGGTTTTCGGCAAGGTATTTTCTGCAAGCACTGAAATTATCGGTAACAGATAGTTGTGTGATAAGATAATTTGTAACGGGTAACAAGTAACAAAAGTAAACAAGGAGCAGCAAGGTGGCCCAATCCTTTTTGTAGCAAAGGACAAGCCTGGACGAACTCTTATATAAAGCAAAGTGCTCCCGAGGACACATGGGAATTGTTATCAAGTTAGTTTTCATCATGCTCATATGATTCGCGTTCGTTACTTTGATAATTTGATATGTGGGTGGACCGGTGCTTGGGTGCTGTCCTTCCTTGGACAAGCCTCCCACTTATGATTAACCCCTCTCGCAAGCATCCGCAACTACGAAAGAAGAATTAAGGTAAACCTAACCATAGCATGAAACATATGGATCCAAATCAGCCCCTTACGAAGCAACGCATAAACTAGGGTTTAAGCTTCTGTCACTCTAGCAACCCATCATCTACTTATTACTTCCCAATGCCTTCCCCTAGGCCCAAATCATGGTGAAGTGTCATGTAGTCGACGTTCACATAACACCACTAGAGGAAAGACAACATACATCTCATCAAAATATCGAACGAATACCAAATTCACATGATTACTTATAACAAGACTTCTCCCATGTCCTCAGGAACAAACATAACTACTCACAAAGCATATTCATGTTCATAATCAGAGGAGTATTAATTATCATTAAGGATCTGAACAAATGATCTTCCACCGAATAAACCAACTAGCATCAACTACAAGGAGTAATCAACACTACTAGCAACCCACAGGTACCAATCTGAGGTTTTGAGACAAAGATCGGATACAAGAGATGAACTAGGGTTTGAGAGGAGATGGTGCTGGTGAAGATGTTGATGGAGATTGACCCCCTCTCGATGAGAGGATTGATGGTGATGACGATGGCGATGATTTCCCCCTCCCGGAGGGATGTTTCCCCGGCAGAACAGCTCTGCCGGAGCCCTAGATTGGTTCTGCCCAGGTTCCGCCTCGAGACGGAGGCGCTTTGTCCCGAAAGCTTCCTTATGATTTTTTCCAGGGTAAAAGACACCATATAGCAGAAGATGGGCATCGGGGGCCTGCCAGGTGGCCCACAATGTCGGGGGGCGCGCCCTCCAACCTTGTGGCTGGCTGGTGGCCCCCCTCTGGTATTTTCTTCGCGCAATATTTTTTATTAATTCCAAAAACATGCTCTGTGAAGTTTCAGGACTTTTGGAGTTGTGCAGAATAGGTCTCTAATATTTGCTCCTTTTCCAGTCCAGAATTCCAGCTGCTGGCATTCTCCCTCTTCATGTAAACCTTGCAAAATAAGAGAGAAAAGGCATAAGTATTGTGCCATAATGTGTAATAACAGCCCAAAATGCAATAAATATTGATATAAAAGCATGATGCAAAATGGACGTATCATTAACGTGCACTAATACAACTGTCATGTCAAAATTTGGAAAATTTCAGGGGTCATTTGACCTTTTTAAGACATTTAAGTGATTTTCTAGCCATTTAATGACCATAATCCAAATGTGAACTACATCTACATGCAGCGGCTAACCATAATGGTTTGAAAGAAGTATTTGTGTACTTGTGTGCGAGTTAATTCCATGTGCAGTAAATTGGAACGAATTTTCAAACATATTGGTGTCACGGCTTGGACACATGCATGGAGTGCCATGGCATTTAAATTCCAAAAAATTAAAAAAGCATCAGACGATGTAAATATCTGGTGTTCAAAAAATAAAATGTAAAGATCTGGCAAGACAACCGGGCTCCACACGATTGGCACTCTACGCGGGTTATTAATCAGACACAGTTCTGTATTGGAAACCGTCAGCTATTAAGTTCACACACAGATTTTGCTGCGGGAATTGTGTGTAATTCAAACTACAGTACTCATAAATTCCGGCGACTGGCGTGTGTACTGTTCCTGTCGATCTAGATTCCGGCCGCCAATAAATACTACCTTGCTCACGTCGTCCCGCCTGCATTCTCATCTACATCCTTCCCTCGCCCTCCCGCCCTCTCTCTCTCTCTCAAATCTCGGCCCTGGCGCCGCCGATCTGCCCACGTGCCGAGGAGGAGGCGCCGTCCCCTGAGGACGCTCATTCGAAGAGCAGCGACGAGGAGGACCCCTACGCGCTGCCGGACGAGGTTCCGTTGGACCCCCCCAACTTTGGAGTGGTTTTGGGGCCAGTACAATCATTGTCTGTGGAAGTCGCTGCCGCCGGCTGAGAAAGCCAGGCAAGTGGCGTTCAAGAAGGAGATGGCGGAGGAGGAAGTCAGGTACATGCGGCCTGTGAAGCCCGTGATGCCGCCTGGAAAAAGGAGGCGGTGGAGCTTTGGGGGCGGGCGCGTCGTCGTGCGGAGGAGGTGTACGAAGACGGGTACTTCGCGAGGAAGGTCAAAGGCACTAGGCGCCTCATCGTTGCGTGGAGGTGGACTGATAAGCTCCAGCGTGCCACCGACGAGGAGCTCCGGTGGGCGCCCAACGAAATGGCAAGATCATTCATGCTCGTCCGCCAGCAAGAGGCAGATCGGTACGTCAAGCGCTGCGAGGCGGAGGAGGCGGAGTACTGCCTCCATGCTGGGAAGACGCCGCGCACCCGGGAGCTACTGGCGAGGGGCTGCCGGAATACTGCCCCCAGGAGGGATTATTAGTTTTAGTATTGTTCGTTTTCAATTTTAGGCATTGTACCTAGTAGTTAAGTATCATCACGTATATGTGATGATATTATATATATTCTGTGATGAACTAATGAACAATTAATATATATATTATGAATTCCATTTTCTATCTTTTTTTGTATACTAATTTGTATCTAGCTATTATCATCCACATATACAGAATGGAAAGCATATATATACACACATTGAAACAAAACATATAAGAACGGAAAACAGAGTACACACATTGAAACAGAGCAATATTATGATTGCTGTGAATACATAGCGATCCACGTCGAATCGACTCAACAAAATAAAATGCGTCCATGAGACCATGACCAGCAGCCCTTGCCTACGGTAGCTCTTGGCTCTGCCTGAACTCGTGCAAGCATTCGTCCAAGCGGTCGACATGCTCGCGGTACATCTGGAGCACGATCTCAAGCTCCAAGTTGGCTATTTCATCGGAGATCACCAGCTCGAGGATGCGACGGCCATGTTCCTCTACTGCGCCCAGGTGGACACCTAGGCCAAGGAGGCGGTCGAGCCTAGCGACCAGTGCGTTGGCATCGAGCGGGCCGCGGACAAGGAGAACGGCGTGACCCATGCGAACGGCATGGCGGGCGTCTGGTGCAAGTACGGCACGGCCGGCCTCTGGTGCAAGTACGGCGCAGAGGGCCTCTGCCCACTCCTGGCGAGGAATGGGGGTACTGAAGGGACATGTACCCAGCTGCGACGCCCTGTCGACAGCAGGCAAGCGCCGATGGATCCGCTCTCGCTGTGCGGCGCGCCGCGCCTCTCGATCTGCGGCGCTCCAACGGTCTCGCCGTGCGGCGAGCCGCAGCCTATCGGCGCAGATGCGCCTAGCTTGCTCTGCGGCGCACCATCGATCATGTTGTGCGGCGAGCTGCAGCCTCTCGGCGCTGACATGCCTATCTTGATCCGCGGCGCTGAAGCGCCATGCACCAAGGGTCTGCTCAACCCTGGCGATGACGCGCATCACGGCGTCATCCATCGCATTGCCGGGGAGCGCCTCGGCTTCGATGGGCCGTGGCACCTTCTCGTTTTCCTCGTCGACGAGGTTGATGGCAGAGGTGGCGCTTTGGTGGGTTGGCATGCTTGGAAAAGGTGGATGTGCAACAGGCTAAGCTTGTTGCCTCCATGCGTCGCGCACCGCCTAGGTTTATGTGCAATATCGCTGGTGGCGGGAAACCGGTGAGGAAATGGCGGGAAAAGGTGGCGTGTTCATAAAACACCATCAATTAATGGAAACTTAGCATAGAAGGAACATCGAGCTAGCACAAGAAGTAGATGATGATCAGATGATCATTTATCCTAGTTAATTATGCATGTAATAGTTTACTTTGGTGTGTGGAAATGTCATGTGTGTACTAGCCACCTATGTAATTGGATGTTTGCCGCGTATTACACACATCTTGTTTATGTGAAACGTTTCTGTTCTCTTGGCTCAACACAAACAGTTTATTGGAATGAACTATATGCCCTCCATTGCACACACCTTGATCTGGCTGAACCATTTCTGTTGCGTTGCCTAATCGAAAATAGTTCATCCGAGTGAACCGTATGCCGTATATCGCACACACCTTGATCTGGCCGACCATTTCTTTTGTGTTGCCTAATCACAAACAGTTCATCCGAGTGAACTATATGCCGTATATCACACACGCCTTCATCTGGCTGCCCGTTTCTTTTGTTCTGCCACATCGCAAACAGTTAATTGAACTGAACCGTATTTCCCGCATCGCACACGCAACTAAAATCTGAACCGTGTTTGATGTATCCTTCATCGCAAACATTTTGCATCTTTTTTGACGGTTTTTTTACATCAATGTTTGCGATTAATGCATCGCACACAGTTTCATCAAAGGGTCTCTGATCGTAGTGTCGCGTTAGCAGCATCTTGCAGTAGTGATTAATGCATATAAAACATCCAAAATAGATAATATAATAGCATGGAATAATAAAAAATTATAGATACCTTGGAGACATATCACCTTACAGGAAATATTTAACTTTGTGCAAATTGAAGAAGAGAGTCTCCCACAAGCTTGGGGGAGGCTTCTCCAATTGCTTAATGCTTTGCCTGATCATCCACTTAAGAAAAATGAAATACTTGATATCTTCTATAATGGACTAACCGATGCTTCTAGGGACTTCCTAGATAGTTGTGCTAGTTATGTTTTCAGGGAACGAACTGTTGGACAAGCTGAGGAATTATTGAATAATATATTGAAAAATTATGATGATTGGACTCTTCCTGAACCACCGCTTAAGCCCACTCCAAAGAAGAGGGGTATCTTATATCTCAGTCCGGAAGATATGCAAGAGGCAAAGAAATCTATGAAGGAAAAAGGTATTAAAGCAGAGGATGTTAAAAATTTACCTCCTATTGAAGAAATACATGGACTTGACACACCACCACCAAAGGTGGTAGAGGTAAATTCTTTAATGAAATTTGATGAAAGTAACATCCCTTACAATAAACATCCTAGTCAATGCCTTTATGAGTTTGGCAATTACATTAGAAAGCAAGATCACTTCGATGAAAATGTTATGAAACAATTGAAATACAACTCTGATATGATTGCTCGCTTGAGTGACTTGTTATTTAGAATCTCCAATGATGTTAGAGGTGTAGGAAAACATGCCTCTATGGTTCATACTCGGTTAGCACAAGTTGCTAAATCTCAAAGAGAACTGCTTGATGAAATGAATAATAATATGAATGATCATGCAGTTAGAGTAATGACTAGAGGAGGTAGAATGACTCCGGAACCACTTTATCCTGAGGGACACCCTAAAAGAATTGAACAAGACTCTCAAGGAATCAACATTGATGCACCTAGTCCATCTAAAAAGATGAAGAAAAAGAAAAATGATAGGACTTTGCATGCCTCTAGTGAACCTGAGATAGAAAAACCTCCTGAAAATAATAATGATGTTTCTATTTCTGATGCTGAAACTCAATTTGGTAATGAACATTCACCTAGTGATAATGGAAAAGATAATGATGATGTTCATGAAGACACTCAACCAGACAATGACAAACAACCAGATAATGATGTTGAAATAGAACCAGCTATTGATCTTGATAACCCACAATCTAAAAATAAAAGATATGATAAAGAGACTTTGTTGCTAGAAAACATGGAAGAGAAAGAGAACCATGGGTTGAAAAACCCATGCCCTTTCCAACTAAATCAACTAAGAAAAAGGATGATGAAGAATTTGAACGTTTTGTTGAAATGCTTAGGCTAGTCTTTTTGCGTACTCGCTTGACCGATACTAGGTTTAACATCAGAGGGGGTGCACCAGGTGGGCACAACCCACCTGGGCGTGCCAGCAGCCCTAGGCGCGCCCTAGTGGGTTGTGGTCTCCACGTGGGCCCCCTCACTTATCTCTTTATCCCATGTCATCACCTACCTCCAGAAAAAATCACCATTGCTCTCTCTCTCTCGTGTTCTTGCTCTCAAACCCGTGGATTTTGATCTCGTTGCTCATAGCTTCATTTCCGAAACTGTTTAGGGGGATTGCTACTTGTGAGGATACCCGTGATATTATTCCGTTGCCTGCACCTGCCTTGTTTGATTCTATTGCCAGGGGCGGATGCAGGATTATGCCTGAGGACATTATTCAATACAGGAACGCCCAGGCAGAGGCAGAGGAGGATCCTCAGGAGTGGGACGCTCAGGTGCCTGCTCCACAGCACTTTGAGATGGGACCGGATGGCTACTATGAGTGGTGATTACCAAGCTAGGCCAAAAGCCTAAGCTTGGGGGGAGTACGTATTTCCACCGACATTAAATTCAAGTTCACACATTTCATTCCAATTGTCGGTGTCCTCACTTTTTCATTGTATTATCCATGTTAGATTTATTTCCCCGCTTTCTTCTTGTGTGTTTGAAAAACTTTGAGAAAATCACAAAAAAATGTTGCTTGCTTCTTTTCGGTTTTCCCTTCTAGTTTAGCTAGGTGTAGTATTAAAAAGAAAATCCAAAAAGATTTCCTTGTTCTTCTTTTGCTTGTTGGGGGTACTCCCGTGTAAATAGTTCTTCTCGTTTTTGTTTTCCCTTTTTTCTTTAACTTGCTTTCTTCTAGAAAAACTAAAAACTCCAAAAATATTTCAGTGTGTTTCTCTGAAATTCTTTTCTTTTTATTGAGTCATACCGAGGAGAAGACCATGATGAAAATGTTGAGTGGCTCTCATATGCATTGATATTGATCTAACAAAGAGCCCATATAACCTTGTCTTCTCCTCTTGAATAAAATGTTTGCAGATTCCATCTTAGTCCACGACACTCTTGCACTATTATTATTTTCATATCATTCGGTCGTGCAAGTGAAAGGCAATAATGACGATATTTGATGAACTGGTTGTGGCAGAGAGAAACGGGTATGAACTCAACTTGTTCTATTTTTGTAAATATGTTAAACCTAGTACCCATGATTCGGCATATTATGATCAAACATGTTTGGAATGACAATTAGAGATTATAGTTTCTCATGCCATGCTTAAGTAGCTAGGAGTGGATAATGATTTATCATGGATGTCAACATGCATTAAAATGATTGTGATTTGGTATGATGATATGGTATCCTCCTCTGAATGCTTCGAGTGGCTTGACTTGGCACATGTTCACACATGTAGTTGAATCAAAACCAGCATAGCCTCTATGATATTTATGTTCATGGTGTTCATATCCTACTCATGCTAGTATTCAATGTTTATTATGCATAATGCATGTTCATATCCTACTCACCTATTATGTGTTATGATCCGCAAACCCCAGAGTGACAGTATTCAAGATACTTTTCGGTGATGACCATAGTTTGAGGAGTTGATGTATTAACTATGTGCTAATGCTTTGTTTTGGTTCTCTATTAAAAGGAGGCCTTTATATCCCTTAGTTTCCTTATGGACCCCGCTGCCACGGGAGGGTAGGACAAAAGATGTCATGCAAGTTCTTTCCATAAGCACGTATGACTATTTACGGAATACATGCCTACATTATATTTATGAACTGGAGCTAGTTTTGTATCGCCCTAGGTTATGACTATTATATGATGAATATCATCCAACGAATCCACCGATCCAATGCCTATGAATTTTCCAGATATTGTTCTTGCTAAGTTACTACTGCTGTTGTTACTGTTACAACTGCTACAAAATCATTGCTATCACTGTTACCGTTACTGTTACTATTATTGCTGCTATCAAAACTATCATATTACTGTGCTACTGATCATACTGCTATAGATAATTAATCTCTAGGCGTGGTTGAATTGACAACTCAGCTGCTAATACTTGCAACTATTCTTTGGCTCCCCTTGTGTCGAATCTATAAATTTGGGTTGAATACTCTACCCTCGAAAACTGTTGCGATCCCCTATACTTGTGGGTTATCAGAGACGTATCAGCATCCCCAAGCTTAATTCCTACTCGTCCTCGAGTAGGTAAATGATAAAAACAGAATTTTTGATGTGGAATGCTGCCTAACATGTTCATCACATATTCTTTTCTTTTGCAGCATGGACATTTGGAATTTTATATGGTTCAAAGCAATAGTCTAGTTTTGACATGAAGATTTCAATACTTAATCATATCAACAAGCAACCATGTCTTTCAAAATATCAACACTAAAGAAAGTTATCCCTAGCCCATCATGCTCAATCATTGATCCATTCATGAGACACACTCGCATATTAGCTACATCCAATGCTCAAGTATGATCATAGTGCCCCTTAGTTGGTGCTTTATAAGAGAAGATGGAGACTCAAATAAAAATAAAAATTGCATAAAGTAAATAGATAGGCGCTTCGCGGAGGGGAGTAGGGATTTGTAGAGGTGCCAGAGCTCAAAGCTTAAATTGAGAGATAAAAATTTTGAGAGGCATACTTTTCCCATCAACGAAAACGACCGAGTAATTCCCAAGACTTTCCATGCTAGATATATCATAGGCCTTTCCCAAACGGTAAATAAAGTTTATTCCTTTTTCCACCATTCTTTCACATTCCACGGCTAGCCATATCAACGGGTACCGTCCATACCAACACTTTCCAAGGAATTTATTGTTTGACAACATAAAGTAAATTTCTTTTTCATTTCGGGACTGGGCATCCCTATTACCGCCATACTATCGTGCAATGACAAGTGAATAAACACTCATCTTAGTACAAGTGGAGTATGGTGTACTCATATTCTCTTATAGGTAGGTATGGTGTACTCATATGGCAAAACTGGGTTTAAGGATTTTGGATGCACAAGTAGTATTTCTACTTAGTACAAGTGGAGGCTAGCAAATAGATTGAGAAGCAACCAACCAAGAAACAAAAAATACATAAGCGAGCATTAAGCATAACTAACACCGAATAATGCACCACAAGTAGGATGTAATTTCATTGCACAACTATTGACTTTCGTGCTTGCATAGGGAATGACAAACCTTAACACCAATATTCTTACTAAAGCATAACTACTCACCAACATGACTCACATATCACTATCATCATATCTCAAAACTATTACAAAGAATCAAGTTTATTTTGTCCAATGATCTTTATGAAAGTTTTTATTATATCCCTCTTGAATATCTATCACTTTGGGACTAGTTTCATATATTACAATTGTTTTTGACAAGCTCAAACAAATCTAAGTGAAGAACATGAGCATAAACTTTTTTCGTCTCTCAAAACAATATAAGTGAAGCATGAGATAATTTCTTGAAAATTTTACTAACTCTCAAATAAATCTAAGTGAAGCATGAGAGCATTTCTTCAAAAATATTAAAGCACATCGTGCTCAAAAAGATATAAGTGGAGCACTAGAGCAATTCCATAGCTCAAAAAATTTAAGTGAAGCATATAGAGCAATTCTAACAAATCATAGCATAATTTTGGCTCTCTCAAATAGGTGTGTCCATCAAGGATACTTGTGACAAACTAAAAATCAAAACAAGCAAAGACTCATATAATACAAGACGCTCCAAGCAAAACTCATGATATGTGACGAATAAAAATATAGCTCCATGTAAAATACCGATGGTCATTAGAAGAAAGAGGGGATGCCTTCCGGGGCATCCCCAAGCTTAGTTGCCTGGTTCTCCTTGATAATAAACTTGGGGCGCCATGGGAGATCCCCAAGCTTAGGCTCTTTTCACTCCTTATTCCTTCATCCATCGCGATCTCACCCAAAACTTGAAAACTTCAATCACACAAAACTTAACAAAACCTTCAAGAGATCCGTTAGTATAAGAAAACCAATATTTACTTTAAGTGATGGAAATATGCCCTAGAGGCAATAATAAAGTTGTTATTATTATAATTCCTTATTCATGATAAAGGTTTATTATTCATGCTAGAATTGTATTGATTGGAAACTTAAATACATGTGTGGATACATAAACAAATACCATGTCCCTAGTAAGCCACTACTAGACTAGCTCGTTGATCAAAGATGGTTAAGGTTTCCTAACCATAGACATGTGTTTTCACTTGATAACGGGATCACATCATTAGGAGAATGATGTGATGGACAAGACCCATCTGTTAGCTTAGCATATGATCGTTCAGTTTATTGCTATTGCTTTCTTAATGTCAAATAAATATTCCTTCGACTATGAGATCATGCAACTCCCGGATACCGGAGGAATACCTTATGTGCTATCAAACATCACAACATAACTGGGTGATCATAAAGATGCTCTACAGGTATCTCCAAAGGTGTCTGTTGAGTTGGCATGGATCGAGATTAGGATTTGTCACTCCGTGTATCGGAGAGGTATCTCTGGGCCCTCTCGGTAATACACAGCACAAGTAGCTTGCAAGCAAAGTGACTAAGGAGTTAGTTACGAGATGATGTATCACGGAATGAGTAAAGAGACTTGCCGGTAACGAGATTGAACTAGGTATGAAGATACCGACGATCGAATCTCGGGCAAGTAACATACCGACAGACAAAGGGAATTACGTATGTTGTCATAAAGGTTCGACTGATAAAGATCTTCGTAGAATATGTAGGAACCAATATGGGCATCCAGGTTCCGCTATTGGTTATTGACAGGAGAGGCGTCTCGGTCATGTCTACATCATTCTTGAACCCGTAGGGTCCGCACGCTTAACGTTCATTGACGATATAGTATTATATGAGTTATGTGATTTGGTGACCGAATGTTGTTCGGAGTCCCGGATGAGATCACTGACATGACGAGGAGCTCCGGAATGGTCCGGAGGTAAAGATTGATACATAGGACGATGCTATTTGGACACCGGAAAGGATTCGGAGTGTATCAGGTAGTCATCGGATCACCGGAAGGGGTTCCGGGAAGCCCCGGGAGGTTAATAGGCCTTATGGGCCAAGAGAGGGGAACACACTAGCCCACAAGGGGCTGGCGCGCCCCTCCTCTTGGCCGCCGACCCTATGGATGGAAAGGGGGGAGGGCTAGCCCCTCTTTCCTTCCCTCCACCTAAGAGGAAGGAAAGGGGGGCGCCACCTCCTCCTGCCTTCCCCCCGCAGGCAAACAAGGAAGGGGGGGCGCTAGAGGGCAGGAGCCCAAGGGGGCCGGCCGGCCACCCTTGGGGCGCCTCCTGGCTGCCTCCCCTCCCCCACCTATATATATGAGGGAGGGGGCGCCACATAACCCACGACAATCTCTTAGCCGTGTGCGGCGCCCCTCTCCACAGTTTAGTCGTCCGTCCAGTTTTTCTGCAATGCACGGCGAAGCCCTGCGGGAACAAGTTCACCACCACCGTCACCATGCCGTCGTGCTGCCGGAACTCATGTACTACTTCGCCCGTCTTGATGGATCAAGAAGGCGAGGACGTCATCGGGCTGAACGTGTGCTGAACGCGGAGGTGTCGTACGTTTGGTACTTGATCGGTTGGATCGCGAAGGTGTTTGACTACATCAACCATGTTAATAAACGCTTCCGCTTTATGGTCTACGAGGGTACGTAGACACACCCTCCCCTCTCGTAGCTATGCATCTCCATGGATAGATCTTGCGTGTGCGTAGAATTTTTTTTGTTTTCCATGCAACGTTCCCCAACATTAAGTTACATCAAATAGATTTAGCATATAGATTTTCAATAACAATACTCCTAGGAATTAGATTGAAAAAATCATTCTTGCAAGAAGGGTTTCTCACAACTTCAACAAAGTCAGGGTGAATACTAATCATCTTTAGATCTTCTTTGTTATTACTAGAAGTTGCACCCTTCTTCTTAGTGACTTGAGTAATCTTGCTAATTTTAACGGGAGTTTTTTCAATAGTTTTAGCGGAAGCAAAAGCCAAGCCTAAATTACTAAAAATTTCTTCCAACTTATCAATCCGAGAAGGACTTTCTTCAATTCTTTCGTGAATTATGGTTCCCTTTTCCTTTAGCAACTTAAAAACCTCTCCCTTTCTTGACCCAATTTTACTAGCAATATTATGCATTTTTTATCCAAGTTTTCAATATGTTCTTCAGTAAGCATTTTCTTTTCAATAGCATCAAGCCTTTGCATAACATGCTCAAGTGTTAAAGCAGTTTCATTGATAGTGAGAGGTGGTGAACCTACTAAGTTTCCCATAGCATTAAAAGCATCCAAAGATGGACACATCAAGAAATTCCCACCGGTAATCATATCAAGGATGAATCTATACCAGGTGGTAATGCCCACATAAAAACTGCGAAGAAGAACAATAGTAGATTGCTTATGAATAGATCTATTATGAGGATTGCAAATTCCATACCAAGCATCTTTTAGATTCTCCCCTCCCCTTTGTTTAAAGTTAAGAACTTCATTCTCGGGGGTACACGTAATAGAGGAAGAGCTAGCCATAAAGATAAAGTAGGCAAACAAGATCTCATGCAAAAAGATAGATCTGACGAGAAAAAGGGCGAATGCAAAGGAGGGCGAATAAAACGGCAAATTTTTGTGAAGTGGGGGAGATGAAAACGAGAGGCAAATGGCAAATAATGTAAATTGCAAGGAGATGAGATTTGTGATTAGGAACCTGATAGATGTTGATGATGTCTCCATGGCAACGGCGCCAGAAATTCCTTTTGATGTCGCTTGAACTACGTCGGTATTTCCCCAAAGAGGAAGGGATCACTACAAAAAAAAGACACATCCGTGACATTTTGGGCCGAACGAAATTTTTTTCTTTCATGCTTATGACACTTCTATGATGATAATTGTGACAAAAGCACGTATCATCATAGATGTGATGGGCTCCTACTTCTAGGACAAAAAATCATGACAGAAAATGGGCTTTTCGTCCTGGGCGGGCCGGGGACGCACCTGCATGACATTCTTTGGGCCGTCCATGACGGAAAAAATTATGGTAGAAGCGAGGGTGAGGAAAATTTTGGGGAGTTCCCGGTTACGGTGGGTGGTCGGGGCCGAGCGATGCACGGACGTTTGCGCGTTTCTCTCGTACACGTACGCGTGTGTGTGTGAGGCGTTGGGCTCTAACCGAACCCGAGCGAGGCGTTGGGCTCTAACTGAACCTGAGCGATTTTGCACTAGCTACGTTACTGAACCCCGATTGATCCCTTGGTTGTTAACTGAACCCGAGTGATTCCTTCGCTACTGCTGCTAACTGAAGCCGCTTGAAGCTGCCTCTTGATGAACAGTCCCCGGTGGGGGTTGGATGAACACTTCCCGGTGGGGGTTGGATGAACAGGATCTCATGGTAGTAGAGGCCGTTGCCGCTGGATGAATAGGACCCCGATCGAGGAGGTGGGGGTGAATGAATAGTAGCCGATGGAGGGACCCCGTGGGGGGCTGGTTGAACAGTAGCCGGTGGAGGCAGGAGGAAGTCGACATTGGATGAACAGTAGCAGGTGGAGGCTGGAGGAAGTCGACGGTGGATGAACAGTAGCCCATGGAGTCATGTTTTGCGGTACGCCACACCCCTCCCGATGAACAGGACCCCCGTTTCGACTGTAGGTGCTCAAACACAAGTCCGTTTCCTCCGTTTTGTGGTACGCCACACCTCTCCCGATCAACAGCACCCCGTTTTGACCGTAGGCACTTGAACAGAAGTCTGTTTCCTCCGTCCTGCGGTACGCCAGACCTCGTTTCGGCTGTTCCATCCAAGCCGGTTGGCTCCCGATGAACACGCGATGCTGTTTACTCCGTTCCGACCCAGCCGGTTGGCTGCCGATGAACAGGACGATGTCGCTGTACGCGTTAGATACCCCGCCCGTATGTACATACGTAGCCGTATTTACTATCTTGCAGCGTGGCTGTACGTACATGTACACGATATAGACGGGACTGCGTGGCATGCTATGTCGGCGCCTCTACTTCAACACGTGCCGCTCCTTACTCGGCCACGGTACATCGCTGCAGAGAGACCGATCGACCGCTATGTACGTACACGTTCGCGGCCAGACAGATAACACTACCTTCGCTTCAACCTGGTGGGTCCTAGCTGTCAGGGGGTAAGAAGGCAGTTCCTTCCGTGCGAAGATAAAGCCGGTGGGTCCAAGCTATCAGGGGGGAATGTTCTTTTCACGAAATACAGAGGCCCTTCCGGTAGGTCCGAGCTGTCAGGTGGAGGAATCATTATTTTGTGCGTAATAAGGAGGCACTTCCTTGCGTTCGGCCATGGACCCAGCTGTCAGCCTCTCCACTTACAGTCCTCTTCTGATGGCTGTCGTTCATTTACCGCATTGACGATGCCGTACCGCCCGAGAGCACCAAGGTGGTGGATGACGGCGCGACCTAGGAAGGGAACGACCCGGAGCCGGGGAATACGCAGCAGTGGATGCCCACGCAGAGGGGAGTACGAGGGTTGACTGGTTTGGCTGCGGTTTGAGGCTGCCGTCGCCGGAGAATAACAGGGGGTGTGGGTGAGTAGAGGAAAGGCCTGGCCAGTGATGGGAGTAGGGTGGGGCGGTGAGGCCTACGTGGCAGCATAGCTGGCCACGGGAGGCAGGAGTAGGCGGCACGGCCGGCGCTGGTTTGGGCGGCTGGAGCAAGAAGACCAGAGGTTGAAGAAGCACGACGACCGTTAGATGGACATCGTACGGTCACCGCAGCTAGAATCGTTTATATTAATTAAGTTGACAAAGCCCTGCGTCCGCGTCAACTTAGTAGGTCCACAAGTCAGCCTCCAAATATGGTGGGACCAACCTAGCAGCGGGGGTATTCATTATTTTTGTGCGTAATAGCTGGTGGATCCGAGCTGTCAGCGGGGAAAATGTTTTTTTCACAAAATATAGAGGCCCTTCCGGTCGGTCCCAGCTGTCCGGAGGAGGAATCATTATTTTGCACGTAATAAGAGGAGGCACTTCCTACTCATAAAAAAAAGGAGACACTTCCTTGCGTGCGGCCGTGGACCCAGCTATCAGCCTCTCCACGTACAGTCCTCTTTCAATGGATATCGTTCGTTGACCACGCCATGCCGAGAGCACCAAGGCGGTGGACGACGGCAAGGCCAAGTAAGGGAACGACCCGGAGCCGAGGAAGACTCGGCAGTTGTTTCCCACGCGGAGTGGGTACGAGGGTTTACTTGTTCGGCCACAGTGTGAGGCTGCCGTCCCTAAAGAATAACAGGAGGTGTGCGTGAGTAGAGGGATAGCCAGGCCAGAAATGCGAGTACGGTGGGGCCGTGAGGCCTGCCCGGCAGCACAGCCGACCACAGGAGGCGGGAGCAGGCGGTTCCGCCGGCGCTGGTTTGGGCGGCTGGAGCAGGAAGATCAGAGACTGAAGAAGCACGATTGCCATTAGATTGACATCTAACGGTCTGACGCTGGTAGAGTCGATTGTTGACTAAGTTTCTTTTTTTTAAGAAACCTCGTGTACGCATGAACTTAGTATGCCCACAAGTCGGCCTCCAAATCTGTGGCAGACAACATAGAGCCCATTTGCTATTTTTTTAATAATTTGCTGCCCATTTGCTAATTCTTAAGGAATTTATTACAACCCATTTTCTGTATTTTCAATATAATAATACATGTATATGAACTAGTAAAACTACAGGTAGAGATTAGAAAACGGAAGTAGGACATGGCGTTTCAAGAGAAAAATAGAACTGGGCTGTGTGTTTGATTCAGTAAAAAAACTGCATGCGGATGTTCTAAGAGAAAATATAACTAAGGCTGGCGGGCCAGAGGCCAGTTGATACGTGATGGATCTTTGTGCCCCATTGTCATCATGGGCTGGGCCTGTCAAAAACAAAACCAAGCATGGGCAGTCTACAGCCCAGTTGAAACTTGCTCGACCTGAAAAAACAATATACCTGCTGGATCCCAGTTATCAGTCTGTACTTGCAGAATTCTCTTGTTTATTGACTACGTTGAAAACTTCATGGGTTTCACCATCTCAGACATGAGCATTATTTTTCCATCGTGATAAAAAGTGCATGCACTTGCTTGCGTACGGCCATGGACCTGCTAGTTCCGTACGGTTAGGCTCTGTATGGACAGCCGTCTTGTGGTTCCACGGACGAATTTCATGCAAATCGGATGGTTTTCAGTGAAAGCGGACTAAAATCATTGCATTTTACATATTTCTTTTAATTATGGAATATTTCACATATTTCAACTAATAATAACCGACTAGGCTTTTTTTAGTCCATGGGAGGCACTTCACGATCGAGGTCGCGACACTTAACTATTCTGGAAGACCCAAATCCATTGCTCCTCTCTTTTAACAATTTGCAGCTGGGCTTGGCATGCCACAACCCAGTTCCAACGTGCTGCGTCCAACTAGCAACCTGTGAAACCGGATGGATCCCCTACGTACTTCGAAGATGTAAAAAAATTGGAGAACTAGGAATTCGAAGGGCAGGTGCTTATGCTACCCATCAAATAAAAATCAGGTGCCTGAAAATTCGTTTCGAAACAAATGATTCAGCTTTATATCCACGTCGACCCTCGACATGATGGTTGGAAGCAAATGCCAAGTTCATACCGAAAGATCCTTAACAACAATACCAACTTGCAGACGACCAGGTAGTACAACTACCAATACCAAACTAACTTATAATCTTTTTAGTCCTGGCCCTAGCGTTCGTCTGGTAGAAAATCTTGCAGAGGACCAGCTCCCGCTCCTTCTCTTGCTCCAGGTCCCCGAGGTGGTACTGATGCATCACCCAATTGGTCCTCTGCTGGTCGAAGTTCTTGTTGGTGTGCAGCACCAGGACCTTTTTGCTGCCCGTCTGCTGGCCGTTGACCATCACCGGCAAGGTATTGCCGGTCTTGTGCCACATCGCGTGCATGCCGCACTCCGACTATACCTTGCGACGCGTCCGCGTGCCCCTTTTGAACGCCCTGGAGTTGCGCTGAAAGAAATGCTTGCTTAGGCCACTCAGTGTGATACCTGCAGTATTGGCGAATACAGGTTTTAGGGTACGTAGTTGGCATTTTCATAGCATCTTTGGCATGTTGCAGTCACTTGTTTCACTTTTTATTAACTGTCAAATTGTAATTGCTTCACTAGGTCTGCGTCTAAAAAGAAAAATAGAGCTATAAACAAAGGAATATGTTTGTGCAAGTAGACGGCCGATCGGTGTCTCACCTGGAAGTTTCTCAGGATGGGTGTAGCATATGCCGTGCTCGCTGTCGATGGTTGGTATGAACAAATTGATGAGAGGGTGAGATCTCGCGCTGTCAGCACTCACTTTGGCCTCAAGGTGCTCGATCAGCTCCTGATCCGTAGGATCGAACTTGACGCCAGCTGGCAGCACCGGCCAATCCTTCTTGGACTTGCATCGGTTAATTCTAGTTAAATGGTACTCAATGTATGATCAGTCAACTGTTTTAAGTAAATGATGAAAGATTTTGACAGATAAGTGGTACTCCAAATCTGAAGTCCACAATACCCGAACAAACTGGGGTCTCGGCTTCATTACTACATGTAGACTCTAAACACTTGAAAAACCCCATAAAGATCGAAATCATCATACAGGGCGACGGGACGAATACACACAGGAGCGGCTTCGCTGGTTCCTTCCTTCATCCGGCTAGCTTGAAGAGCATCCTTGTTGAGATCGATTTTTTCAGCGTCTTCCTTTTGACTACTTGCAATGAAGTATAGCAACTCTAGTAGCTCATTGCTCATCGTACCAAATGGATCGGAACAAGGCGGCGACTGGGAGGCGGGGAGACCGGAAGAGAATGGGAGAGTGATTTTGTAGAGAATGCGAGAGTGCTGTTGTAGTACGATAGGGGTGAGGCTCACTTTGGTGAACCGAACACACCGCCGGGACTCTTGTGTCACCTCACGCGCAGCGTGTTGTCACGTCAATTCAATGTGAGGACATGATGAATAATTTGACCGACGTATACTAGTACTACTGTACTACTTACTAGTCGTATTTAGTGTCACATTTTAACCATAGGTTTAACTAACAAAATGTCAATGCATGTCACCGAAATTATACCATTGGAAACTATGTTTAAATACGAATCCAACGATATAATTTTTTGTGACATGCATTAACATTAAGTTAGTTAAATTTATGGTCAAAATTTGATACAAATTACGAAGGGGGCCAATAAACCAGGAAGGAGGTAGTAGTACGAGTAGCGCAATATACGGTATAAAGGACTAGTACAAATTTAGAAATGGAGTACGAAGTTACAAGGCTATGCGACAGACTTTGTAGGCTACATGAGTAATACAAAATATAATTCCTATTGGACAACACTTTCACCAATAAGTAACACTATTTTGATCCCGGGATCAGAATAGTTATTATGATAACTTTCAGCCCTATAAGGGCCCGACTCGACGTTCCCGAACTCCCGAAAACGCATAACAGAAAACCTGGCCGGTCCATCAAACTCCTCCGACCGGCCCACTCCCCACGTCACGACCTTCCCGCCACCCCATCTCCCGTGCCACCTCTGCCCCATCCTCCCGCGCACCTCCTGCCGCCGGCCCCAGCGCGCCACCCGCCGCCGACCAACCCCCTCCCCGGCCCGACGCTGCCTCCCCAAACCACACGCCGCCGCGCGCGCCCTCCTCGGAAATCTCGCCGCCGCGCACGCCTCCCCAAACCACCCGCCGCCGCCCGCGCCCTCCCCGGATCCCCCGCCTAGCCGGATCCCGCTGCGGCCGCCGCAACCCTCCACGGATCCCGGCGGCGCCCTCCCTTTGGCGTGCTCCTTGATCCCGTCGTTACGCCCTGGATCCGGCTGCCCCGGAACCCGCCAGATCCGGTAGAAGTTCCCGCCTACTCTCGGCTGCTGCCAGGGAAGGACCTCGCCACCACGCCGCTTCGTCCTTCTAACGCTGCAGCGCGCAAGCCGTTCACCTTCGTCGCCCATGTCCGTCCAATGACTGGTCACCATGCGCGCCTACCTGACCTTCACGGGGTACCAGTGGCGACCATCATCGCGTTCCTCTGACCACATGTTTAACTGCAGGGAACAAATGTGCCTTCTACGGCTCCGCCCAAAATCAAGCCCGTGCCATGGGTGTGGCCGTAGCTGAGGTGCAGCTCGCCGTTGCCCGACTCCTAGCTAAGGTGCAGCTCGATCGTAGCGCTCGCGTACAGCTCTTTCTCCACTGTTTGTGTTTATGCCTAAACATTGAGGTGCTCAGCAGGCAGAGGGGACAGATAAAATGCTGGGAGGATTGGGGCAGGACCGCAGGAGGTAGCAGCAAGCCTTAAGGAGTTGGAGGCACATTACTACTCATCAATTGTCCGTACTCTGCTCTATGATTGAGGTGAACATATATTCTTCTACAATGGAATCTTAGCAGCTCTCCTGCTAACTTTAAAAAAAATGTATTTTCAGTTGATACAAGTGCATTGCTGGAGAGAAGAATTACAAATCTGCATCAGTTTGCTTTCTGTACATGTCTGTCAAGTTATTGCATTTACCTATACTTGCTAACTTACGAAAGCGGGGCTTATATATGCTTTGTACAAATAGCTTAACGAGGGTATCATCTATGTTCTATAATGACATAAAGCAATGAATAGTCAAAGGAAAAACCACCTAGTCGAACAAGGAAATGATGAACAGTAGTTTAACGAGCGGCCATGAAGTTCTACGACGGCTATACGCAGAGTTCTACTGCGGCTATACGGTTGCATATGGGTGTGTTGCTGATGTAAAAATGCAAGTCCTTTCCCAAAAATCATCTGCTGCTGCATGTGTCGCTTGCTGCTGTTGTGCTGGTGGCCGGTCTCCTATACATAGCGATATTCCTGTTCATGTCGGTGGCTATAGTTTCTCTCCGTTAAATCACTTGTTCATCTTGTTTGTTCCAACCACGTTGGATGCCTAGTTCTATTATCTTGCACTAGCCTATATATGAGCATCTCAGGCCGTTGTTAATAGATGGGAGCAGTACTAATTGTTTTGATTAAGAAGCTGGCGCCTCAGATTATACCGGAGCATGTGTTCATCTTTTTTTTTCTGCTAGGTGCTTTTCCACCCATCTGAAATTCCTCCGGCAACACTCCCCAACAGCTTGTTTCCCCATTGCTGTGGATCGACGAGGATACAACGTGCTTCTCCTGCTCGCCTGGATCAATGGGTGATTCGGCTGCTGAAGTTGACTAGTAATTATCTACTAAATTTTCCAAGGATAAGCTCGCTTCTACATTTTCGTATATACCAGCTTCTGTTATTTGCATATGAGATGCTCTGACTAAATCATCTTGTGTGTTCAGAGACTCCAAATTCTGCTATGTACCTTAAGCAGAATTTGGTGATGAAAATGTTGCTCCTCCTATGGATTGCTGATTCCACACTTTTTCTGCATTTATCAATAATGCATATCTAGTACCATGCTCTAATGATTTTTCATCAATTATACTTCCTATATTACAGCAGAATTAATGAAGTTCAACTTTGAGAAAGCAATAAGTCCAGCTGTATATGGAAAAACTCTAAAAAGACATTGACCAAAATTTTTTGTTAGTGAAGTTCAAATTGGAAATACATGATAAAAAAGGTATTATTTATTTTTTACAATAAAAAAGTATTATGCATTGTTGGTTTCACCAACTAGTCACTCGCTCACAAACATTCTGTTACTGCTTCACTTCTACTTAATGAAATTGTATACAAATAGAACAAGGAATTTCAAAATTAAAAGCAAAAAAGCAAGCATTTCTTAAAGACAAAAAAAAGTGTCTGCGAAGTTCATATTTTCTGTCGTGGATGGTTCAAAATGTTCGCTAATGGAAAGACATACACTGGGTGTCCAAAAAATAAAGAGGCGAACACACACACAAAAAATATGTTGATGAGTGAACTGTGACTAAAAAGGCATGTTTTGCAATCAAATTTCTTCGACCATTTATGTCATTCGGTGGCCTTGTGCTTCCGTCTTTTTGCTAGCACACAAGATGCTTGTGTTAATGCCTATGACAGGACATCTCCTACAGGACCATCAAACCCAGCTTCAGCAGTTCAAAAAAAATAGATGAATTTTAAAAAGAACAAAGACGCAGAAGTAGAGAGGCAACAATTTGGTTCGTAAAAGTTTTCTCTGAAAAAAGGCATCAAACAAGTAGTCGTTCAAAAATGGTTGTTTGAGAAGTTTGAAATATATAAAATCTAAAAGCTTGGAACAAACAAAGTAGAAGTTCAAAATCAAAAAAACAGAGCGGTTCGATGTTTATTATAAAATTACATGGGTTTATCGTTCCTAAAGTATAAAACCAGGAAGTTCAAATTAGAAAATTAGAGTAGTTTAAAATAATTGTAAAAAAGCTATTCTCCTCACTTCTAAAAAAACCTAGAAGTTTGAACTTAAATAACACAGCGGTTCGACGTTTACTACAAAACTAGGATTTTCCTGTTACTAAAGAATAAAACAAAAAGTATGAAGAAGTTCAAAATTTTAATAACACAATAAAAGTTCGTGCATGAAATTCATGTACATAAATAAAATGTAAATTCATAATGAAGTTCATGTATAAAAAAACTTGAAGTTCGCATAGAGTAAAAAGATGCATTTCTGAAAAAGATGTAATGGAAAGCACATGTTCTATAATTCCTGATGTTTGTATGGTCGTCCCCGAGAAGTAAAAACGCAGAGCTCACATGCAACACAGATTTGAGTTGTATCATTTCCAATTGTATTCATCAGAGACTGTGTTTTATTTTGTTTTGAAAAAAAATGTGCATGTAAACAAGAGAAAGGAATATGTATAAAAGAAGTTCATGTATCACTTCCGTGAGAGTTCTTGTATTACTCCCTAGAGAGTTCGTGTATTCCTATCCATTTTGTGCACACATAATTCTCTCTCCCGTATGTGTCTATGTTTTTCGAAAGTACAATGATCCAAAACAAAACAAATCACATGTAGCCAATCTAAAGAGTTTTGTAATTTTACTGTTTTGTTGTGATGCCTAAAAAAGAATTGAGTTTTCGTATAAGTTCAAATAAATAAATATGAGCTGTTATATGTTAAAGTAAATAATTGAAAAAGCCCTAAGATGTCCAAATTGAAAAAAGGCGTAGTTCGATGTCTATACAAAATTCAGATTTTCCTTATTATTAAAGAATGAAAACAAGAAGTTCAGATATAAAGACACAAGAATTTGAAATTTTAAAAATAGATCACTTCAAAATTCATAAAAAGAATTTTCACCATTTATAGAATAAAAAAACTCTAGAAGTTCAAATTTAAATAACAGACCGGTTCAATATATATTACAAAACTAGGATTTTTCCGTTGCTAAAAGAAATAAACCAAGAAGTCCAAATTACAAAAATAGAACAGCCTGATATTTGTAAAAAACTTAGTTTTTCCTTGTTACCAAAGAAATAAAATCATGAAGTTCAAATTAGAAAAAGAAAGTAGTTCGATGTATACAAGAAGTTCGAAGTTCAAGTGCTCTGTCCGGGGAAGTTCAAAAATTCTTGCGAGAGAGGTTCACCTTGTATTGCCATGTTTGAAAACACAAAAAAAAATATTTTTTTGCGTTTAAAAAAATTCTCTCAATCCACAAAGAAGTTCAGTTATTATTTGGGAGCAATTTGATTTCAAAAAGAAAATATAAAATATAAAAATAAAAAAGTGCATGTACTACATGGCGTGTGTTTAATATGAGAAAAATGAATTAAAAGGCAAGGTCCAATTTTGTTGTTGTTATAAGTTCAAGTCCTCGGTCGGAGAAAGTTGAAAAAATTATTGTGAGAGAGGTTTGTACAAAAAGAATATCATTTGTGTAACACTGGCGAATGGATGAGAAAATTACAAACGAAAATACGTCACAGAAGTTCAACGTGAAAACAACAGGAAGTTCAACTACTACACTGAATGAATATCAGACTAAAAACTTTTAAAATCGCCGTGGGTATGAAAAAATGATCAACACGGGAAAGTTGCGTGTTTATAGCAGCTTTCCATCGGTATATCACTTGCTCAATTCCAGTAAGTAGATGGAGAGTTACGAACAAAAAACAACACGTGAAGAAACAGAGTGAAGTTCAGGTAGATGTGTTGATGAAGTTCAAGTTATTCACGCGGTGAATTTTCGAAGACTCTGTTTTGTGATAAAACGCACAACGCATGATCTCACTGTTTTCAAAATTGCTTGAAAACGGCTAGGAATCAGAGAAAACCATCAACATGAAAAAGTTTCGCATTTTCCGTAGCTTTTCAACGGTATATTATTTGCCCCATTCCGATAAAGTTTGTAGAAATTACGGTGAAAATACGTTTTTAGCCATTTTCAAAATTGACTTAAAACCGTAAAGGTTTGGGAGAAACAATATATACGAAAAAGTTTCGCATTTGTTCAAGCTTTCCAACGCCATATCATTTGCTGCATTCGGACATACGGTTAAAAAATTAGCTCAAAAATACGAACTCGGTGGAACTTGTACCGTTTTCTAAATTACTTTTAAACCGTTCAAAATTAGAACAACATTTCAACATGAAAAAGTAGAGCATTTTCATAAGCTTTCCAACGCCATATTATTTGCCTCAATTGGATTAGCCGTTTAGAAATGACATCGAAAATACGAACTCGGCTGTTCGGTTTACGAAATTTTACGATTTTCGAAATTACTCTTTAACCATAGGGAATTAGAGAAAACTTTCAACATGTGGAAGGAGCGGTTTTGTAGCAGCTTTCCAACGCCATATTATTTGCCTCATTCCGATAAACGGTTTAGAAATGCGATCGAAAATACGATTCACGTTTTTTGTATGAAGAAAGAAATGGTTTTCAAAACGGCTCTTAAACCGCTTACATTTTGCCAAAAATTCAACTTGGGTCATGATACTCGTGTCCATAGCTTTGCAATGGTATATCGCAAGCCCCATTTGGGCAATGTTGGCGGAAGTTCAACCTAGCACTTGGAGAAGTTCAGGTCGAACAACTCAGGCAGTAAAATTGCAACAGACGCATGTTCATCACGACTCGAGAGCAAAATCCGCCAATGAGCGAGATTCCTATTTAAAACGGTCATTTAGTTGCTAAAAACTGTTTGGAGATTACACTTACATCATATAGAACACGACTGACAAAAATAATTCGCGCGGGAAGACACGGTTGCGAAGATAGCCCGAAGGTCGGGTTCCTACAGAGGGAAGTTCAGGCGTGTAACTCAGGAAGTTCAGGTTGTGATCAGAATAATATTCTGATCCCGTGATCAGAATATGTCGGGGGAGTAGAGATGGAGAGAGAGGTAGATGAGAGAGAGAGACTGAGAGGAGAGAGAGAGAGAGAGCGTAGAGGATATATATATATATATATATATATATATATATGGCTTCTGCACAGCATCTCCCTCATCATTATCAATACATCCTAGGCAGGTGAGTTAGGACGCACTTGAAGGAAATATGCCCTAGAGGCAATAATAAAGTTGTTATTTTATATTTCCTTATTCATGATAAAGGTTTATTATTCATGCTAGAATTGTATTGATCGGAAACTTAAATACATGTGTGAATACATAAACAAATATCGTGTCCCTAGTATGCCTCTACTAGACTAGCTCATTGATCAAAGATGGTTAAGGTTTCCTAACCATAGACATGTGTTGTCATTTGATAACGGGATCACATCATTAGGAGAATGATGTGATGGACAAGACCCACCCGTTAGCTTAGCATAATGATCGTTCAGTTTATTGCTATTGATTTCTTCATGTCAAATACATATTCCTTCGACTATGAGATTATGCAACTCCCGGGTACCGGAGGAATACCTTGTGTGCTATCAAACGTCACAACGTAACTGGGTGATCATAAAGATGTTGTACAGGTATCTCTGAAGGTGTTTGTTGAGTTGGCATAGATCAATATTAGGATTTGTCACTCCGAGTTTCGGAGAGGTATCTCTGGGCCCTCTCGGTAATACACATCATAAGCTTGCAAGCAAATGACTAAGCAATTAGTCACTAGGTGATGTATTATGGAACGAGTAAAGAGACTTGCCGGTAACGAGATTGAACTAGGTATGAAGATACCGACGATCGAATCTCGGGCAAGTAACATACCGATGGACAAAGGGAATTACGTATGTTGTCATAACGGTTCGACCGATAAAGATCTTCGTAGAATATGTAGGAGCCAATATGAGCATCCAGGTTCCGCTATTGGTTATTGACCGGAGAGGTGTCTCGGTCATGTCTACATAGTTCTCGAACCCGTAGGGTCCGCACGCTTAATGTTCGTTGACGATATAATATTATATGAGTTATGTGATTTGGTGACCGAATGTTGTTCGGAGTCCCGGATGAGATCACGGACATGATGAAGAGTCTCGAAATGGTCGAGAGGTAAAGATGGATATATAGGACGATGGTATTTGGACACCGGAAGTGTTTCGGGGGGTACCGAGTACTTATCGGGTCACCGGAAGGGGTTCTGGGCACACCCGACAAAAGATATGGGCCTTATGGGCCAAGAGGGGAAACACACCAGCCACAAGGGGCTGGTGCGTCCCCTACATGGGCCGGCCAAGGTGGAGAAGGAAAGGGGAAGAAGGAAAGGAAAGAAAGGGAATAGGATTCCCCCTTCCTTCCTCCTCCGATATATATGGCAGGGGGGCACGGCTTGGGAGGAGCCCAAGTAGGATTCGGTCCTACTTGGGGCGCCTCCGGGCCTCTCCCCTCCCCCTCCCACCTATATATATGTGGGAGGGGGGCGCCTAGCACAGACCAGATCAATTGTTAGCCGTGTGCGGCGCCCCCCTCCACCGTTTACACCCCCGGTCATATCTTCGTAGTGCTTAGGCGAAGCCCTGCGAGGATCACTTCACCATCACCGTCACCACACCGTCATGCTAACGGAACGCATCTACTACCTCGATGACTTGCTAGATCAAGAAGGCGAGGGACGTCACCGAGCTGAACGTGTGCAGAACGCGGAGGTGCCGTACGTTCGGTACTTGATCGATTGACGTGAGAAGAAGTTCGACTACATCAACCGCGTTGTTAAACGCTTCCGCTTACGGTCTACGAGGGTACGTAGACACACTCTCCCCCTCGTTTCTATGCATCTCCATGGATAGATCATTGCGTGTGCATAGATTTTTGTTTTGTTTTCCATGCAACGTTTCCCTACAACACTTGATCCTAGAAAGGTATCTATCCTTCAAACTAACTACAGTACATAATATCCAACAAAAGAGGGTCATGCTACAGCAGCAGGATACATGGCTCAGTCTAGATATCACTACCAATCAGGTTGTGCATATCTGCTGTTGGCATGAACCACATCACCGCATGTCGGGTTTGCAAAAGCCATTCATCGCTTGGAAGCTTGATGCCTTTCACACACTGAAGATTATCTGGCAACAAGCTATGTCGACAAATCTCTGGATATGGTGATTCATGAAACCCATGGTACGATGTGTAAACACAGTTCCCCCTGGCGAATGGAAGTTGCATAGCACGGTAATCATCGCCAGTGATATGATCGATGATTGGTTGGATGATCGGATAATTGAGCCCGAGGAACATGGAGTGGTTGCCGAGGTTGTAAACCCGCCTCCAGTTGAATACGCCTGGCCCAATGGAGCTGGGATCTTTCTCGAACATGAAGCAGCCATAGCCATCACAGTCACGAACGCCCCAGGCATTGTACTGCATGTGGTTTGATGAAATGGTTTGGTTAATTTGGTACGTGCGAATGAGCATCAAATGACCGCCGTCAGTTGAACGAGCGATAAACCACCACCCATTGACTTGTATATTTCCAAGTCCTGGAATTATGAAGGCCAGCGCATTTGCGTCTGCTGCAACAAATCAAATTGCAGACCAAAAGGACAAAAATATACAATCATGTTCAGAGTATGTGTGGAATTAAGATTATTATAATAGTGACACAGATCATAGCCAGAGAATTGCAATGCCGTGGTCATAATCATTCCTCGAGTTGAAAAAATTAAGACAATGGCTTTCATATTCTAGCAATATGTCATGGTTCAAACATCATGTAAAAATGAGAGGAAAACAGCTATGACAGGGCCTACTCATATTCTACCATAGCAGTTACTACTGTTCTCATATCAACTCTAACAATAACATGCGTTGTTATAAAAATCTTGGAAATGAGAGTAACATATAGCAATCATGAGGTTATACTCATAATATCTATTCTAACAATCATTAGATGACAATTGTTCTCATATCAACTCTAACAATAACATGTGTGGTCATAAAAATCTAGGAAATGAGAGGAACATATAGCAATGATGTGGTTATAGACATACTATCTATTCTAAATTTCTAACAATCAATGGGCAATCGTATTCATAAGGTAAAGATGAGATGAGATAGAACAATTACACGATGATAGATTCCACCAGTATATGCAGCCAATCTATGCGTCGACCGCGTAAATGATGCCATCAGACAGAGATGGAGGGTTAACAGGATTGATGATGAGCCATATGAAGGAAATATGCCCTAGAGGCAATAATAAAGTTATTATTTATTTCCTTATTTCATGATAAATGTTTATTATTCATGCTAGAATTGTATTAACCGGAAACATAATACATGTGTGAATACATAGACAAACAGAGTGTCACTAGTATGCCTCTACTTGACTAGCTCGTTGATCAAAGATGGTTATGTTTCCTAACCATAGACATGAGTTGTCATTTGATAAACGGGATCACATCATTAGGAGAATGATGTGATTGACTTGACCCATTCCGTTAGCTTAGCACTTGATCGTTTAGTACGTTGCTATTGCTTTCTTCATGACTTATACATGTTCCTATGACTATGAGATTATGCAACTCCCGTTTACCGGAGGAACACTTTGTGTGCTACCAAACATCACAGCATAACTGGGTGATTATAAAGGTGCTCTACAGGTGTCTTCGAAGGTACTTGTTGAGTTGGCGTATTTCGAGATTAGGATTTGTCACTCCGATTGTCGGAGAGGTATCTTTGGGCCCACTCAGTAATGCACATCACTATAAGCCTTGCAAGCATTGTAACTAATGAGTTAGTTGCGGGATGATGTATTACGGAACGAGTAAAGAGACTTGCCGGTAACGAGATTGAGCTAGGTATTGAGATACCGACGATCGAATCTCGGGCAAGTAACATACCGATGACAAAGGGAACAACGTATGTTGTTATGCGGTTTGACCGATAAAGATCTTCGTAGAATATGTAGGAACCAATATGAGCATCCAGGTTCCGCTATTGGTTATTGACCAGAGACGTGTCTCGGTCATGTCTACATAGTTCTCGAACCCGTAGGGTCCGCACGCTTAAAGTTCTGTGACGATTTGTATTATGAGTTTATGTGTTTTGATGTACCGAAGGTAGTTCGGAGTCCCGGATGAGATCGGGGACATGACGAGGAGTCTCGAAATGGTCGAGACGTATTCGAACATCGGAAAGGTTCCGAGTGGTTCGGGTATTTTTCGGAGTACCGGGGAGTTATGGGAATACGGGGAAGAAGTATATGGGCCTTATTGGGCTTTAGGGGAGAGAGAGAGGCAGGCCGCGCGCCCCCCAAGGCCTAGTCCGAATTGGACTAGGGGGAGGGGCTGCGCCCCCTCCTTCCTTCTCTTCTCTCTTCCCCTTCCTTCTCTCCTACTCCTACTACTTGGAAGGGGGGAATCCTACTCCCAGTGAGAGTAGGACTCCTCCAGGGCGCGCCATAGCTAGGCCGGCCCTCCCCCCTCCTCCACTCCTTTATATACGTGGCCAGGGGGCACCCCATAGACACAACAATTGATCATTGATCCCTTAGCCGTGTGCGGTGCCCCCTCCACCATAATCCACCTCGATCATATCGCAGCGGTGCTTAGGTGAAGCCCTGTATCGGTAGCATCATCATCACCGTCACCACGCCGTCGTGCTGACGGAACTCTCCTGTGAAGCTTTGCTGGATTGGAGCTCGCGGGACGTCATCGAGTTGAACGTGTGCTGAACTCGGAGGTGCCGTGCGTTCGGTACTTGGATCGGTCGGATCGTGAAGACGTACGACTACATCAACCGCGTTGTGCTAACGCTTCCGCTTTCGGTCTACGAGGGTACGTGGACACACTCTCCCCTCTCGTTGCTATGCATCACCATGATCCTGTGTGTGCGTAGGAAATTTTTGAAATTACTACATTCCCCAACTGTGGCATCCGAGCCTGGTTTTATGCGTAGATGTTATATGCACGAGTAGAACACAAGTGAGTTGTGGGCGATACAAGTCATACTGCTTACCAGCATGTCACACTTTGGTTCGGCGGTATTGTTGGATGAAGCGGCCCGGACCGACATTACGCGTACGCTTATGCGAGACTGGTTTTACCGCCGTGCTTTGCACACAGGTGACTAGCGGGTGTCAGTTTCTCCAACTTTAGTTGAACCGAGTGTGGCTATGCCCGGTCCTTGTGAAGGTTAAAACAGCACTAACTTGACGAACTATCGTTGTGGTTTTGATGCGTAGGTAAGAACGGTTCTTGCTAGAAGCCCATAGCAGCCACGTAAAACTTGTAACAACAAAGTAGATGACGTCTAACTTGTTTTTGCAGGGCTTGCTGTGATGTGATATAATTTGTTGTATGAGATGATCATGTTTTGTAACAAAGTTATCGGCAACCGGCAGGAGCCATATGGTTGTCGCTTTATTGTATGCAATGCAATCGCCCTGTAATTACTTTACTTTATCACTAAGCGGTAGTGATAGTCGTAGAAGCAATAGTTGGCAAGACGACAACGATGCTACGATGGAGATCAAGGTGTCGCGCCAGTGATGATGGTGATCATGACGGTGCTTCGGAGATGGAGATCACAAGCACAAGATGATGATGGCCATATCATATCACTTATATTGATTGCATGTGATGTTTATCCTTTATGCATCTTATTTTGCTTTGTTTGACGATAGCATTATAAGATGATCTCTCACTAAATTTCAAGGTAAAAGTGTTCTCCCTGAGTATGCACCGTTGCCAAAGTTCGTCGTTCCGAGACACCACGTGATGATCGGGTGTGATAAGCTCAACGTTCATCTACAACGGGTGCAAGCCAGTTTTGCACACGCAGAATACTCGGGTTAAACTTGACGAGCCTAGCATATGCAGATATGGCCTCGGAACACTGAGACCGAAAGGTCGAGCGTGAATCATATAGTAGATATGATCAACATAGTGATGTTCACCATTGAAAACTACTCCATTTCACGTGATGATCGGTTATGGTTTAGTTGATTTGGATCACGTGATCACTTAGATGATTAGAGAGATGTCTATCTAAGTGGGAGTTCTTGAGTAATATGATTAATTGAACTTTAATTTATCATGAACTTAGTCCTGGTAGTATTTGCAAATTATGTTGTACATCAATAGCTCGCGTATAGCTCCCCTGTTTTATTTTTGATATGTTCCTAGAGAAAACTAAGTTGAAAGATGATAGTAGCAATGATGCGGACTGGTTCCGTGATCTGAGGATTATCCTCATTGCTGCACAGAAGAATTATGTCCTTGATGCACCGCTAGGTGACAGACCTATTGCAGGAGCAGATGCAAATGTTATGAACGTTTAGCAAGCTCGATGTGATGACTACTTGATAGTTTAGTGCGCCATGATTTACGGCTTAGAATCGGGACTTCAAAAACGTTTTGAACGCCACGGAGCATATGAGATGTTCCAAAGAGATGAAATTGGTATTTCAGACTCATGCCCGTGTCGAGAGGTATGAGACCTCTGACAAGTACTTTGCCTACAAGATGGAGGAGAATAGCTCAATCAGTGAGCATGTTCTCAGAATGTCTGAGTACTACAGTTGCTTGAATCAAGTGGGAGTTGATCTTCCGGATAAGATAGTAATTGACAGAATTCTCTAGTCACTATCACCAAGTTACTAGAACTTCGTGATGAACTATAATATGCAAGGGATGACAAAAATGATTCCCGAGCTCTTCGTGATGCTGAAATCAACGAAGGTAGAAATCAAGAAAGAGCATCAAGTGTTGATGGTTAACAAGACCACTAGTTTCAAGAAAAGGGCAAAGGAAAGAAGGGGAACTTCAAGAAGAATAGCAAGCAAGTTGCTACTCCCGGGAAGAAGCCCAAGTCTGGACCTAAGCCTGAAACTGAGTGCTTCTACTGCAAAGGGACTGATCACAGGAAGTGGAACTGCCCCAAGTATTTGGCGGATAAGAAGGATGGCAAAGTGAACAAAAGTATATTTGATATACATGTTATTGATGTGTATTTTACTAGTGTTCATAGTAGCCCTTGGGTATTTGATACTGGTTCAGTTGCTAACATTAGTAACTCGAAACAGGAGTTGCAAAATGAACAGAGACTAGTTAATGATGAGGTCACGATGTGTGTTGGAAGTGATTCCAAGGTTGATAAGATCACCATCGCACACTCCCTCTATTTTCGGGATTAGTGTTGAACCTAAATAAATGTTATTTGGTGTTTGCGTTGAGCATGAATATGATTGGATCATGTTTATTGCAAAATAAATGTTATTTGGTGTTTGCGTTGAGCATGAATATGATTGGATCATGTTTATTGCAATACGGTTATTCATTTAAGTCAGAGAATAATTGTTGTTCTGTTTACATGAATAAAAACCTTCTATGGTCATACACCCAATGTAAATGGTTTATTGAATCTCGATCGTAGTGATACACATATTCATAATATTGAAGCCAAAAGATGCAAAGTTAGTAATGATAGTGCAACTTATTTGTGGCACTGCCGTTTAGGTCATATTGGTGTAAAGCGCATGAAGAAACTCCATACTGATGGACTTTTGGAATCACTTGATTATGAATCACTTGATGCTTGCGAACCATGCCTCATGGGCAAGATGACTAAAACTCCGTTCTCCGGAACAATGGAGCGAGCTATGGAATTATTGGAAATAATACATACCGATGTATGCGGTCCGATGAGTATTGAGGCTCGCAGCGGGTATCATTATTTTCTGACCTTCACAGATGATTTGAGCAGATATGGGTATATCTACTTAATGAAACACAAGTCTGAAACATTTGAAAAGTTCAAAGAATTTTAGAGTGAAGTAGAAAATCATCGTAACAAGAAAATAAAGTTTCTACGATCTGATCGCGGAGGCAAATATTTGAGTTACGAGTTTGGTCTTCATTTAAAATGTGGAATAGTTTTGCAACTCATGCCACCTGGAACACCACAGCATAATGGTGTGTCCGAACATCGTAACCATACTTTATTAGATATGGTGCGATCTATGATGTCTCTTACCAATTTACTACTATCGTTTTGGGGTTATGCATTAGAGACAGCTGCATTCACGTTTAATAGGGCACCATCTAAATCCGTTGAGACGACACCGTATGAACCGTGGTTTGGCAAGAAACCTAAGCTGTCGTTTCTTAAAGTTTGGGGCTGCGATGCTTATGTGAAAAAGCTTCAGTCTGATAAGCTCGAACCCAAATCGGAGAAGTGCGTCTTCATAGGATACCCAAAAGAAACTGTTGGGTACACCTTCTATCACAGATCCGAAGGCAAGATATTTGTTGCTAAGAATGGATCCTTTCTAGAGAAGGAGTTTCTCTCGAAAGAAGTGAGTGGGAGGAAAGTAGAACTTGATGAGGTAGTGGTACCTTCTCTTGAATTGGAAAGTAGTTCATCACAGAAATCAGTTCCAGTGATGCCTACACCAATTAGTGAGGAAGCTAATGATGATGATCATGAAACTTCAGATCAAGTTACTACAGAACCTCGTAGGTCAACCAGAGTACGTTCCGCTCCAGAGTGGTACGGTAATCCTGTTCTGGAAGTCATGTTACTAGACCATGACGAACCTACGAACTATGAGGAAGCGATGATGAGCCCAGATTCCGCAAAATGGCTTGAGGCCATGAAATCTGAGATGGGATCCATGTATGAGAACAAAGTATGGACTTTGGTTGACTTGCCCGATGATCGGCAAGCCATAGAAAATAAATGGATCTTCAAGAGGAAGACGGATGCTGATAGTAGTGTTACTATCTACAAAGCTAGACTTGTCAAAAAAGGTTGTTGACAAAGTTCAAGGAGTTGACTACGATGAAACTTTCTCACCCGTAGCGATGCTTAAGTCCGTTCGAATCATGTTAGCAATTGCCGCATTTTATGATTATGAAATTTGGCAAATGGATGCAAAGACTGCATTCCTGAATGGATTTCTGGAAGAAGAGTTGTATATGATGCAACCTGAAGGTTTTATCGATCCAAAGGATGCTAACAAAGTGTGCAAGCTCCAGCGATCCATCTATGGAGTGGTGCAAGCATCTCGGAGTTGGAATATACGCTTTGATGAGTTGATCAAAGCATATAGTTTTATACAGACTTGCGGTGAAGCCTGTATTTACAAGAAAGTGAGTGGGAGCACTACAGCATTTCTGATAAGTATATGTGAATGACATATTGTTGATCAGAAATAATGTAGAATTTTCTGGAAAGCATAAAGGAGTATTTGAAAGGAGTTTTTCAAAGAAAGACCTCGGTGAAGCTGCTTACATATTGAGCATCAAGATCTATAGAGATAGATCAAGACGCTTGATAAGATTTTTCAATGAGTACATACCTTGACAAAGTTTTTGAAGTAGTTCAAAATGGAACAGTCAAAGAAGGAGTTCTTGCCCATGTTTTAAGGTGTGAAGTTGAGTGAAGACTCAAAACCCGACCACGGCAGAAAATAGAAAGAGAATGAAAAGTCATTCCCTATGCCTCAGTCATAGGTTCTATAAAGTATGCTATGCTGTGTAACAGATCTATTGTATACCCTACATTGAGTTTGGCAAGGGAGTACAATAGTGATCTAGGAGTAGATCACTGGACAGCGGTCAAAATTATCCTTAGTGGAATAAGGATATGTTTCTCGATTATGGAGGTGCCAAAAGGTTTGTCATAAAAGGTCACGTCGATACAAGTTTTGACACTGATCCAGATGACTCTAAGTCTCAATTTGGATACATATTGAAAGTGGGAGCAATTAGCTAGAGTAGCTCCGTGCGGAGCATTGTTGACATAGAAATTTGCAAAATACATACAGATCTGAATTTGGCAGACCCATTGACTAAACTTCTCTCACAAGCAAAACATGATCACACCTTAGTACTCTTTGGGTGTTAATCACATGGCGATGTGAACTAGATTATTGACTCTAGTAAACCCTTTGGGTGTTGGTCACATGACAATGTGAACTATGGATATTAATCACATGGTGATGTGAACTGTTGGTGTTAAATCACATGGCGATGTGAACTAGATTATTGACTCTAGTGCAAGTGGGAGACTGAAGGAAATATGCCCTAGAGGCAATAATAAAGTTATTATTTATTTCCTTATTTCATGATAAATGTTTATTATTCATGCTAGAATTGTATTAACCGGAAACATAATACATATGTGAATACATAGACAAACAGAGTGTCACTAGTATGCCTCTACTTGACTAGCTCGTTGATCAAAGATGGTTATGTTTCCTAACCATAGACATGAGTTGTCATTTGATAAACGGGATCACATCATTAGGAGAATGATGTGATTGACTTGACCCATTCTGTTAGCTTAGCACTTGATCGTTTAGTACGTTGCTATTGCTTTCTTCATG
The DNA here is from genome assembly GCA_011799875.1 of Thinopyrum elongatum. Classification (NCBI taxonomy): domain Eukaryota; kingdom Viridiplantae; phylum Streptophyta; class Magnoliopsida; order Poales; family Poaceae; genus Thinopyrum; species Thinopyrum elongatum. Next base: position 42,108,835 of record CM022300.1, read on the forward strand.
ACTTATACATGTTCCTATGACTATGAGATTATGCAACTCCCGTTTACCGGAGGAACACTTTGTGTGCTACCAAACGTCACAACGTAACTGGGTGATTATAAAGGTGCTCTACAGGTGTCTTCGAAGGTACTTGTTGAGTTGGCGTATTTCGAGATTAGGATTTGTCACTCCGATTGTCGGAGAGGTATCTCTGGGCCCACTCGGTAATGCACATCACTATAAGCCTTGCAAGCATTGTAACTAATGAGTTAGTTGTGGGATGATGTATTACGGAACGAGTAAAGAGACTTGCCGGTAACGAGATTGAGCTAGGTATTGAGATACCGACGATCGAATCTCGGGCAAGTAACATACCGATGACAAAGGGAACAACGTATGTTGTTATGCGGTTTGACCGATAAAGATCTTCGTAGAATATGTAGGAACCAATATGAGCATCCAGGTTCCGCTATTGGTTATTGACCAGAGACGTGTCTCGGTCATGTCTACATAGTTCTCAAACGCGTAGGGTCCGCACGCTTAAAGTTCTGTGATGATTTGTATTATGAGTTTATGTGTTTTGATGTACCGAAGGTAGTTCGGAGTCCCGGATGAGATCGGGGACATGACGAGGAGTCTCGAAATGGTTGAGACGTATTCGGACATCGGAAAGGTTCCGAGTGGTTCGGGTATTTTTCGGAGTACCGGGGAGTTACGGGAATACGGGGAAGAAGTATATGGGCCTTATTGGGCTTTAGGGGAGAGAGAGAGGCAGGCCGCGTGCCCCCCCAAGGCCTAGTCCGAATTGGACTAGGGGGAGGGGCTGCGCCCCCTCCTTCCTTCTCTTCTCTCTTCCCCTTCCTTCTCTCCTACTCCTACTACTTGGAAAGGGGGGAATCCTACTCCCGGTGGGAGTAGGACTCCTCCGGGGCGCGCCATAGCTAGGCCGGCCCTCCCCCCTCCTCCACTCCTTTATATACGTGGCCATGGGGCACCCCATAGACACAACAATTGATCATTGATCTCTTAGCCGTGTGTGGTGCCCCCCTCCACCATAATCCACCTCAATCATATCACAGTGGTGCTTAGGCGAAGCCCTGCGTCGGTAGCATCATCATCACCGTCACCACGCTGTCGTGCTGACGAAACTCTCCTGTGAAGCTTTGCTGGATCGGAGCTCGCGGGACGTCATCGAGTTGAACGTGTGCTGAACTCGGAGGTGCCGTGCGTTCGGTACATGGATCGGTCGGATCGTGAAGACGTACGACTACATCAACCGCGTTGTGCTAACGCTTCCGCTTTCGGTCTACGAGGGTACGTGGACACACTCTCCCCTCTCATTGCTATGCATCACCATGATCCTGTGTGTGCGTAGGAAATTTTTGAAATTACTACGTTCCCCAACACCATAACCATGTATGGCGACCGGATTCCAGATAGACTAATCCCATGTCGAACAAGGCAATGAGCTTGTAATCCATGTAGTCTTCTGATGGTGTGGGCACTTCACAGATTACAACCTTCAGCAAACGGAGGTCGCACCAAAAGCTCGACACGTCTCGTGCGTAGTAGGCAGGAGTGTCCGGCGGGCCACGAGGCTCGATGCCGGCGGTATCCAACGATGGAAGGGTGATCTCTCACTAGGTGTAGATATCCACGAGACGCCACAGACTACCAGATTGGTGGATGAGGATGATCCAGTTGGCCTTCATGCTCGCCCAGTAGTGGCCGCGCATGAAGGACAGGTGGACGGGTAGTGGTAGCATGTCGAGGGGCACCACGACAACCTCCGTAGGATCGTCAAGTCGGTGTCTGGGCCACCTGCGAGGATCGGGCATCAGCAAGCAGGATGTCTTGAAAAGGGCCGGCCGGTTGCAGACGAGTAGACGGTACATAGACACCGACCATGCGGCCAGACGCACGGTGCTGAGCAGGTCCATACGATTACAGATCTGCTCTAAGAGAACATCGGGGAGGGAATTCCAATCGCGGCTCTGCGTGTCAGTCGGTTCTGCCATAGGGTTTTTTAGGGCGCTGAGTGATTGGGGTTTTCGGTGCCTGCGAGCGAGCGGGGAAGTGGATTCGGGCGGGCGAGCGAAGAAGATGGCGTGTGTGGCCGAGCAGTGAGCGGGGGGGGGGATGTGGTACGCGCGAGCTACCAAGGAAGATGGCGCGGGCGGGCGAGTAGTGAGCGGTGGGAAATGGTGTGGGGCCGACGATGGGGAAGAGAGGAGGAAGAAGAGGGAAAGATGGGCAAGAAAGTGCATTAAATCTCAATTCTACTAGTACTACTACCAGGATATACCGTCCTTTAGAGTGTAAATAGTTAAGCCGATGACATGTGGGTCTACCTCAAGAGGGCCCATATGTCAGTTAATGGAAGAGAGAGGTGAGTAGGCATATTTGCGGAAGCGTGCTCCACTGGCAAACATGATGGCAGTACAGGGTAAGGCTGATTTAGTAACACCAACACGCTGGTTCATCTTATTAATTAAGTGTCCCATCTGCTGCAGCGTGTATTGTCACTTCACTGTGAAGACTAGTTGAATAGTTCACTTTGACCGAGACGGGGAATAATGGATCGCCAAGACTTCCTATCTACAATATCCCTATGCCTCTACTCTCATCCTGTCCAACAAGATGAAAAATGGCCAAGGCACCCGGCGCCAATAATGTAGGAGTACTAGTAGTATTTTGTGTCAAACTTTGACCATCTATTTAACTAATAAAATGTTAATGCATGTCACCAAAAATCATATCACTGGATTCGTATTTGAACATAGTTTTTAATGGTATAGTTTTTTATGACATGCATTGACACTTTGTTAGTTAAATTTACGGTCAAAATTTTACACTAAGTACGAAGGGGACCAATAAACCAGCACAGAGGTTTATATACAGGTCAATAAAAAAAGAAAAAAGTCCATTTTACTACCCTGAAAAAAGTTGGTGGTTCACATAACCCCCTGATCTTTTTTTCTGCTCCTTTACCCCCCTCAACTATCTCAAACCGGTCAAAAAACTTCCCAGGCTGGTTTGCCCGGGCCAGATGCTGACGTGGATGAGGTCAAAGTGGTATTTGACCAGTGGGGCCCCCTCGTCAGTGACCCATGAATGTCTCTGTGACTTTTCTTCACCTGCGTTCAGACAATAGCCAGTTATTTAACCATGGGGACCCACTCGTCATTGTCTTTTTAGGTGAAACAGAAGCAATTAGGACTAAGCTAATTACGTCAACATCAGCTCGCCGGATTTAGTTGCCGGCGACCTCAACCGGCGACGCAGGTTCGCCGTGTGCTCGCTACAGGGCACTATTTTATGCGTGGTTTGCGGCACAAGGAAGCTAAGGCTCACGCGCAATGAACGGTGGTGGACACGGTCCAAATGGTCCCCGGAATCGAAGCCGGCGACGAGGTTGGCGACGGCAGTGTCACGGGCTGGACGCGGTTGGAGCTACAAAGCACATTTGGGCTAACTAAGAGTGCCCAACGGAATCATAGGAGCTCCTGGAGTATGCGCATGCGACTGGATGCAACAGGGGAGCTCGAACTGCTTGACTTTGTCGGCCATGGCGGTGGCCGTGCTCAGAGCTCAAGGGGGATGACGCTGCACTTCAAATTAAAGCAGAGAGATGGGGGAAATCAAGATGAGCTCACTTAGATGCGGTGGAGGAGTTCAGCTGGCTCGGGGCAAGCTTGGAGGCGGCGAATCGACGGGGAGGAGCGGCCGGCGCTAGCGGCTGAGAAAGGCTCGATTCGGTCGTCTCCGGCCATCAGTGCACGAACACATCGATGAGGGAGATCAGCGCAAGGTGGTGGAGCTCAGGGACACGATATGGCGGAGATTCGTCGGCGGTGGCTACGCAGGCTACAATCAGCGGTGAACTAGCGCTCTCGGGCGGTTCGGAGGAGACTCGCGGCGTCGCGCATCACGCGGTATAAGCCAGGCGGCGAGGTAGAATAGAAGAGCGAGGAGCAAGAACGGCGGTGGGGGTGGGGTGTCTGGCTTGGCTCATCGGCGATGACCTGCGGTGCGGCGCGGGGTCGTCGGCGGGGTCAAACGCGAGGGCGCGGTGCACGGGGAGGCACGCGAGGTCAAAACCACATGCAGGTACACCAGCAGGTCAAAACCACCATTGACTGTTGCCACGTCAGCATTTGGTCTAGTCAAACCATCCAGGGACCAATTTTGTCCGGTATGGAATTGTTTAGGGGGTGAAGGGAGCAGAAATAAAGATCAGGGGGCTATGTGAACCATCAACTTTTTTCAGGGTAGTAAAATGGACTTTTTTCATAAAAAAATCATCAACCAAGGTAGTAGTAAATGATGAGTGCCCGGAGAATTTTTTCCGAAAGTACTCAATAATGGGCTCGTTTTCCTCAAGAAAATTGTGTTTACAAACGTATTAATTGGAATGCATGCGTGAGGAATAAAAGACCAGAACTTTTACATGCATTGGTGAGTTTTCTCTTAATTCTTGCATGCAACGTTTTAATGAAGCTTGAAATATGAACATATCAATGGGAGGGAGTAAAAGCCTCATGCTTGCATGCATGCAACATACAACACTCACACGTACACATGCACGCATGCAATACTCACGCATCCATGCGGCACACAGCACACGACGCAACACACACGCTCACGCTCAAGTACTCAACCTACTCCCTCCGTCCGTGAAAGACTGTACATATAGAGATTTACACATTGACCAAGAGGAACCGGAACTTCATGGCATAATTAACGCCCAAAAGTAGCAGACTTATGTATGCATGCGACCATTGAGAGAAGAAGATTAAATGAAGGTTGTTGCATGCTGTAATTAAGGATAGACATGCAGCCTATAGCTAGAGCTCAAGTTGGTGCATTAGTCAATCAATACCGATTAGATTAAAGGCTAAGTGCATTGGAAGTGTAGATGTACACTCTTTGTTGGAAAATTTTCTAATGCTAGATGTACAGATTTTCACGGACCGAGGGAGTACACGTGCATGCACTCACATACACACAGCCAGGGTGGTTCGCGCGCAAGGGTTGGACTCCTGTCACGCCTGCGTAAAGTTTTGTTTGACTGATTTCTTTGCTCGGCCAACTGACAGGTGGGACCCAGAAACCAGGTGTCAGTTTAACCAGTCAACACAGTTCCACGTCGACTATGTGGCCGGTCAGTAGGGTGCAATACGGTGCTCTACGGTGAGCTAGTGACCGTATAATCACCGCAAAACTATATAGTGACCGTAATGAGCGTATTGTTACATACGTTGACCGCCAGTGTATTTTCTCGTTTCAAATTAAGCCATATTAACCGGAAAGGATGCAGTATGGACTAGTACTACTTTGATATGTCCCGTCAACTCGCCGAACAAGGAGAAGCTTGCTTACTACGCCCTCTCCCTCTCCCACGCGCGGTGGCTCAAAGGACGAGGAGAAGCTTGCTTACTACGTACGCCTACGCCCTCTCCCTCGCCCATGCGCGCAGTGGCTCGCAGGACGAGGAGAGGGTTTTGACTACATCGCCCTCTCCCTCGCCCTCGCGGTGGACGTGCAGCAGTTCATTCGGTGTCAGATTGCCAGAAGCATATTGTACTGTAGTATCATCATTGTTGGACCTTCCGAAGAGGCGAAGAGCCAAGCGCAAGGTTTATAGGAGTTGTCGTCCTAGTACTACAACTATAGCGAACGATCGCTACTGTATGATGCCGCCACGTCACCTATATCCAAAGCTGTGCCACCTTTTTTTTCTCACAGAGCGTGTTGGAGCCCGTGCAACAGCCACACAAGTTGCACGTACACATAACACATTTACTATCAGTAAATTCTAAAGGACAAATGCTAGTATGCCACACAAGTTCATCTCCACTTCATGTGATAAATTTGTGCACGACTAGTCTACATATATTTATAGCGCTACCATTCACAATTTACCATACTCCACTTACACGTTATAGATGGGCTCCATGTCCTCCTCCAGGTTCCAGTCCCAGGTGTTCTTCATAGATGGCACGATCCATAGCGGTGGGCAACGGGAATCATTATCGCAGCTTTCTAGTCCGGTTCCACACGATGGAGACTCATCGAAGCTGAAGTGACATAAATCAGGGATAGCATGTCCCAGCATGTCGTTCATCCGGCGGTGCGCACTGAAGACACAACCATGCTTCATGAACGGCAGGCCTTCGGTGTCGTGCACGGAAGGTGGCATCCGCTTCACAATGAGGTAGCTATCCCCAATGAAAAGCGAGTACTCTCCAAGAGTGTTCCTCGGCACCCACATAGCATCACGGGGGTCGAACTCGGCGCCGTTCATCTGGTACATGCGGCATCTCAGATCTGGACACATTGTGACATACATGGTCAAGGTCCATGCATAATAATATTGTGCTCAAATATGGCGGTCAGTAATATTGTGCAGCAAATAGTACTACTCCAGTATAGAGGAAGTAAAATAACCGGCTTGTTATATGTAGCCACTCTTGGCTACATGGATGAGATAGTAAGACATGGAAAAATAACCGGCCTAGCTAGCTATACGTGTCCTCCAAGGTAAAAAGTACTAGTACTAGTAAGTAGTACAATGAAAGAGAAGGCGAGATGGTTAAAAAAATCTAATACTAAATTGTAGTACTAGTACAGTAAACATGTCCCAGTCAAGAAAAGAAAATAACTAACAAGTACTACTACTCTAACACACAGCAATGAGAAAATGGAATACCTAGGTAGATGGTGACGGTCCGTGTTGGGGACATACATAACAGGTAGGTCCACGAAGGGTCAAAGATCATAAAGCACGGGGTCCACATATCAGATGGGCCCAGAGCGTCACTCGGACAATCGACAAACCATCCACTCGGATGACCATCAAGTCACTCGGACGGCAACAACCACTCGGAGCATAGCACTCCACTCGACGAACTCATTCCACTCGGAGCACCTGATCTCACTCGGATATGCGAAGACCAACAGTCGACAAGGCACTCGAAGCATCATCTTAGTAGTAGGCTGAGTTATGGCATTAACGCCCCCACTTTGTAACATAAGAGGCGAGGGGGTGGCGCACTCTATATAAGCCACCCCCACCACTAGACATGGCAGGCTCTTTCTTCTACCTCTCTCTCCCTCTCTAGTCTCCGGACTTAGCTCAGGCATGGGGATCCGTTCTCCTCTCTCTCACACACATTGTAATCTCCGGATACATACCCAGATAAAACAAAGCCTCTCCGGAGCACGAGACGTAGGGCTGTTATCTCCACCGTGAGAGTCCTGAACTCGCTAAAACACCGTGTCACCCATATGCATCTCGGTAGATCATGCTCCTTTACCCTACCCCCTTCGTATTGTCGGAATCATTCCTACGAAAGTTGGCGCCCACCGTGGGGCATGGCGTCTATCGAGCCATGATGCAGATGGTTATTTTTTTCAACCACCGGCAGCAGATCGATTCCCGCTGAAGGAAACAAACATCAATCCAAGAACTTACAAGAAATCGACTGTGCCTCCATGCACGGCCACCGGCACCGTTCGCCCCATCGTCATCTCCGACTTCAACACAGCTTACTGTGCCTCCACGCATGGCCGCCGGCACCGTCCGCGTCATCGTTCTCTCCGACCTCGGCACAGCCGATTGCACCTCGTCTGCGAGGTCATCGTTGAGCCTCCAAGCGTGGCCGCTGGTGCTGCCCACCTCATCGACGTCACGCACGGCCGCCGGCGTCGTCTGCTTCATCATCGTCTTCAACCTTGTCGTTGAGCCCCCACGCACGGCTGTCGACTCCGCCTCATGTTCTCGGCCTCCGCTGTGGAGGCACAGGCCTGACGCGGCGTAGGCGCGCATTGCTCCTTCCTTCGGCGTCAGTCGCCAGTGATGGTCTCCGCGGCGGATGCGCGCTGCAGCTGCGACCTACAAAACAGCCACGACCCACAACCTGCAACCGATGGCTGTTCGGGATCAAAAGGGTCAATGCCTCGTAAACTCCCTCATAAGTGCATGCATAACGTGGCCACTTCCATGATCAATTGATTGCATGCAGGACAAAAAGGAAACGGAAGGACGACTCCCACCATTAGGCAACCCCGCTGGCTCCGCTTTGTCAAGTTCCATACGGAGGGGTCTAGCACTCGACGAACCTTCATTCGGCCGCTCAGTGTCTTCGTCCACTTACCCGACTCAGTCGCTCCGTGCGCCGTCATTCGGTTGGGCAGGTCGTCACCAACTTGCCTGATTCGGCCGCCCCGTGCGCCATCACTCGGTTGGGAAGATCTTCATCAACTTGTCTGACTCGGACGCACCGCGCCTCGCCACTCCGCGGGACGCGTCTACATCACTTGGACGCCCCGCGCATCGCCACTCCGCGAGATGGTCTACATCACTCGGACGCCCTGTGCGTCGCCACTCCGCGGGACGCGTCTACATCACTAGGACGCCCTGCGCGTCGCCACTCCGCGGGATGCGTCTACATCACTCGGACGCCCCGCGCGTCGCCACTCCGCGGGACGCGTCTACATCACTCGGAGACCCCGCGCGTCGCCACTCCGCGAGACGCGTCTACATCACTCGGACGCCCCGTGTGTCGCCACTCCGCGGGACGCGTCTACATCACTCGGACGCCCCGTGCGTCGCCACTCCGCGGGACGCATCTACTTCACTCGGACGCCCCGTGCGTCACCACTCCGCGGGACGCATCTACTTCAATCGGACGCCCCGCACATCGTCACTCCGCTGGAGGCGTCTTCATCACTCGTACGGCCCTCGCGTCGCCACTCCGCAGGACGCGTCTACTTCACTCGGACGCCCCGCGCGTCGCTACTCCGCAGGACGCGTCTACTTCACTCGGACGCCCCGTGCGTCGCCACTCTGCTGGATGCATCTTCATCATTCGGACACCCTGTGCGTCGCCACTCCGTGGGACGCATCTACATCACTCGGACGCCCCGCGCATCGCCACTCCGCGGGACGCGTCTACTTCACTCAGACACCCTGTGCGTCGCCACTCCGCGGGACGCATCTACTTCACTAGGACGCCCCGCACATCGTCACTCCCCTGGATGCGTCTTCATCACTCGTACGCCCCTCGCGTCGCCACTCCGCAGGACGCGTCTACTTCACTCGGACGCCCCGCGCGTCGCTACTCCGCAGGATGCGTCTACTTCACTCGGACGCCCCGTGAGTCGCAACTCTGCTGGATGCCTCTTCATCACTCGGACGCCCAGCGCGTCGCCACTCTGCTGGATGCGTCTTCAGCAGTCGGACGCCCTGCGCATCGTCACTTGGTTGGACACGTCCGCACCACTCGGCCTCTCCGTGCGTCGCCATCCAGGTGGGCTAGGCCTCACCCGAAATTTCCACGGCGAATCGATCCGATCGATTGCCCACAGTTCCTTTCCAAAAGGACGTCTGTCAGTCCGACTGACCACCCTCCATGGGGACTCGTGCACTCGGACACATAAAACACCCGACTGAAGTCACCTTCAGGATCGCTATGAGATGAGCTTGACGCCCCTCCGCAGGTTAACTTGGCCCTTCCACTAGGGTCCAAGGCGCATGCCTCATAAACTTGGACTCGAAGATGGCCTGCGTTGGTGTTCCCCCGGGATAAGGAGTGGCATCTCTCCGGAGAGTCAGACCACGCGCCAGCATCGTCACTCGGGCTTTATGGCATGTCCACACTCGGACCTCAAGTCTATCTCTTCCGAGAGACATATGAATGCCACCAAGTTTTGCTCGGCGGTCAACAACATCCGATCATTCGGAGAACCTTTTAGTCTACATCAATCAGCCACCCTGTGCGTCGCCATTGGTTGGACACATCCTCACCACTCGGCCGCCCCACGCGTCGCCACTCGGTGAGACACATCTACATCAATCGTCCGCCCCGCGCGTCGCCATTGGTTGGACACATCCTCACCACTCGGCCGCCCCGCGTGTCGCCACTCGGTGAGACACATCTACATCAATCGGCTGCCCCGCGCATCGCCATCGGTTGAACACATCTTCACCACTCGGCCACTCGCGTGCCTTCAGACAGCTAAGTCATTCTACATGCACTACATTTGGTTATTTCCGCGTTCCTGAGTATCTCGTAATTCACACATCACGTTCACTCGGAGGCCACGCCACCGAGTGTACCTCTACGCTCGGTTGCTTATTTTCACATACTTGCTTAGTACTGGTTATTTGACTCCCGAGTCCAACTTCCATTTTTACGCATACGTCATTCACGAACACCATGTGTTCTTCATTTCGAGTTTGCATCGGTCCTCGGGGGCTGCAAACTACACTACCTTTATTTGAGTCCAGCGCTCTAACACATCAAGTTGGATCATTCACTTCATCAAGTTCGATCAATTCCTTCACTCTTTTAGACTCTTGCTGGTTCTGAACCAGCAAGCCCCTTGCACACCCAGCGGGTGTCTATGGGTATTATTTACACAAATCATTTCAGCACACATCAAATTTCCTCTTGCTATTTTTCTTACACAAGTTACGCAATCACTCAATGGCCCTATTGGCCAACTTCATCGCTACTCGGACTCGGTCACCGTACCGGTCCTAGCGCACCATAACACCGACCTTGTCGCTCTGTTGACTTCAAACACATCCGACCAACCCCTTTGTGGAATCGTCTTCATCGTATCAATGATATAGACCTCGTCAGGCATGAGACAGATAAGTCACTTTTGTAATCAAACTGCACACTTCACTCCTTTGCGAGTTTGCCTCTTTTGAGCGTCACCCGGAAGCTCCTCCTCACCTTTACCCGAGTCCGACTCGATGAATTACAATTTATTCATTCGAAACTATATTTCCCGGGTTCCGACATGTCCGTTGTCGAAACCTGTAGTACGCTCGGGGGCTACGCCGCACTCGAGGGCTGCAGCTCATTCGGAATGACACTCTCCTGAGTGGTCGAGTACTTCATCACCAGTGAGATCCTTCACTTCAACAAGTGCATTTGATCCGCCACTTTGACAAGTTTCATAATCACTCAGACACTCTGCGCACCATCTTCGTTCCTACTCAGACAGTTGTCGCGCCGGTCTTGTTGCGTCGCAACCACACTATACCGACCTCGTCTCTACATCAGCTTCGAAAGCATCTGGCTAACTCCTTCGAGGACCATTTTTTTTACTTGTCTGGACACGTAGTCCTTCACTCGGCCCCCTCGCACATCATCACTCGGCCGCCCCGCGCGTCGCCACTCGGTTGTGCATGTCTTCACCACTCGTCCGCCCCGCGCGTCGCCACTTGGTTGTGCACGTCTTCACCGATCGGCCGCCCCGCGCGTCGCCACTCGATTGTGCGCGTCGTCACTCGGCCGCCTCGCTCGTCGCCACTCGGTTGGGCGCGTCATCATTCGGCCGCCACGCGCGTCACCACTCGGTTGTGCATGTCTTCACCACTCGGCCGCCCCGCGCGTCGCCACTCGGTTGTGCACGTCTTCACCACTCGACCGTCCCGCTTGTCGCCACTCGGTTGTGCACGTCATCACCACTCGGCCGCCCCGCGCGTCGCCACTCGGTTGTGCACGTCTTCACCACTCGGGCGCCCCGCGCGTCGCCACTCGGTTGTGCACGTCTTCACCACTCGGCCGCCCCGTGCGTCGCCACTCGGTTGTGCACGTCTTCACCACTCGGCCACCCCACGCGTCGCCACTCGGTTGTACACGTCTTCACCACTCGGCCGCCCTGCGCGTCACCATCAGTTGGACATGTCTTCACCACTACACCCCCAACACGGGAACGACTAAGTTACTCATATGATCAAACCTCATATCGCACTCTGTAGCGAGCTTACCTCTTTTGAGCATCACTCAGGGGCTATGCCACATCCAAGGGCTATGCTACCCTCAGGGGTTACGCCCATTCGATCTACCTATTGATCACATCAGGAATATTTTTCTGAACATACTTGCTCGGTCCGCCGAGGATCTATAAGGGTAGCATCATCCACTCGGACGATCGCCCAAATCATTACCTGGAGTCATCTTCAGGACTGCAAATGGGTGAAAACGATGCTCCTCTACGGATACACTTGGCCCTTATTCTAGGCTCCAAGGTGCCAGTTTCACAAACTTGGACTCAGAGATGGCATGTGCTGGTGTTCCCTCGGGATAATGAGTGGCCTCTCTCCGGAGAGTCAGCCCACACGCTAGCCACGCCACTTGGGTTTAATGGCACGTCCACATCGGACCACTAGTCTATCTCCTCCGGGAGACATACGAGTGCCACCAAGTTTTGCCTTGCAGTCTACATACCCCGATCAATCGGGAAGCGCGCCCACTCGGACAAATACCCCTTTCATGCAAAAGGGTGAAAACAAGAAGCTAACGGTCAATGTAAGAAGTACTACTGGAACGATTACTCCCTGGAGTGTCCAGCTTTTTTCTACAGTCGGCAGTTTCGGGGCCGAATTCATTCATCGTGCCGAGAGCACAAAGATTCGCCTGCTTGACCCAGTTCCAGGCTGAACTTATTTACCGTGCCGAGTGCACAAAGATCAGTCTGACTGATTCAGCTCCAGACTGAGCTTATTCACCGTGCCAAGCGCGTGAAGATCCATCCGATTGACTCAATTTCACACTAAAACATATTTACCATGCCGACTGCATGGAGGTTCACCAGAAACTTAAACCCTCTACCAGACTCATCTAGTCCGACAGAGGCTCGGGGACTACACCCAGTGGGTGCACTTAGCGTGCCCCCACTGGAAGAGAAGCCAAAAAGAAACATTCTGCTCGGTCAAGTCCAGCACCAACATTCAAGTACAAGAAGCCCTAAAGACTCCAACCGACTACCAGCAATCAGTCGGAGTCTCGGGGGCTACACCCTATGGGTGAGCTGATTGCGCACCCATAGAACAAAATTCTGAGAAATCTGTTACTCGACGCAAGACCAACTCCAGATCACTCAAGTACTACTCGATTTCTGAGTCGAGGAGAAACAAGCTAGACCAATACCAGATCTTCAAGTACTACTCGATTTCTGAGTCGAGGAGAAACAAGCTAGATGAATACCAGATCTTCAAGTACTACTCGACCTCCGAGTCGCAAAGGAATAAGTTCGATCAGCACCAGCTAAGAAGATTTTTTCTCTCATACCCCCGCCGACTGCCCGCAGTCGACGGCGGTCTCGGGGACTACACCCAGTGGGTGCACTCAGCGTGCCTCCACTAGAGTAATCTCCACTCGGTACGGCCTGACTAGTCCGACTGACGAACAACAAACAAACAAGTTCTAAGGATCCCGTCGACTACCCAAAAAAAATTCGCTATAAGGTGAGTTTAACTCTCCTCCGTGGACCTGTTTTGAGCCTTCTTCTAAGACTCAAAGCGTGTAACTCATAAGTTTGGATCTAGAACCGACTCGTATTGACGTTCCCCCGGGATAAGAATGCCATCTCTCCGAGAGAACAGTCCGTGCGTCAATCTTGTTGCCCGGATTTAATGACACACCCATACTCTGATCACGAGTTAACCTCTTCTGAGAGATGAACGAATGTCACCAAGTTGCTCCTCGCGGGCACTTATCCCAGATCAGTCGGGAAGCGTAGTGCCAGAATCCAGTGAGATTTTGTTCAAACCTTGGTTGTCTAAAAGCATGATGATGGGTACCGAGTATTTCCGTAATCACTCGGGCCAAATTGTGTCTTTCACAAACTCGTTCTGCAAAATCACAACCAATTCGGGGGCTAATGTTGGGGACATACATAACAGGTAGGCCCACGAAGGGTCAAAGATCATAAAGCATGGGGTCCACATATCAGATGGGCCTAGAGTGTCACTCGGACAATCGACAAACCATCCACTCGGACGACCATCAAGTCACTCGGACGGCAACAACCACTCGGAGCATAGCACTCCACTCGACGAACTCATTCCACTCGGAGCACCTGAGCTCACTCGGATATGCGAAGACCAACAGTCGACAAGGCACTCGAGGCATCATCTTAGTAGTAGGCTGAGTTATGGCATTAACACCCCCACTTTGTAACATAAGAGGTGAGGGGGTGGCGCACTCTATATAAGCCACCCCCACCACTAGACAAGGCAGGCTCTTTCTTCTACCTCTCTATCCCTCTCTAGTCTCCAGACTTAGCTCAGGCATGGGGATCCGTTCTCCTCTCTGTCACACACATTGTAATCTCCGGATACATACCCAGATAAAACAAAGCCTCTCCGGAGCACGACACGTAGGGCTGTTATCTCCACCGTGAGAGGCCCGAACTCGCTAAAACACCATGTCACCCATATGCATCTCGGTAGATCATGCTCCTTTACCCTACCCCCTTCGTATTGTCGGAATCATTCCCACGACAGTCCGATCGTGGTAGATCGTGTGACCATGTTGCACATCAGTGGTACCATGGGAACGACTGCTAAGATAGTTGATCCCAATATGCCAAAGTCAGCTACAAGGTTCCAGGTTAGACCGAATCGCGGATGCAAATGCACATCCAGGATCGGCGATCTTATTTTGATCGGGGGATGACTGGTCCGTGCAAAATAATGGAGTACCGTTAGGGATGCAAATGATGGTTTGTGCATTCCATTTGTAATCTTCCGTACCGTAGGATGGCAACCAGATGAAACAAGTCCCCTGTCTTGTCACCGCGAAGATGCGGCCTACATGGCACACGGTGTCTTCGAACGTGTAGGGGTATAAATCTGCCGCGGCCAACATGTGCCAGCCTCTGCCGTTACTGCCTTTTGTATTGATGGCAATCCTTATGTCGAACACCGCGATGAGATAGTAATCGTCGTAGACGCGTCGCTTTATCGGCGGGTCCGCAATTGTTATCTTCTTCAATCTCATGTAGGCATCATCATACGTATTCCAGCCCAGCCAGTCCGGAAGGCCGATCCCAATGGTGGAGAAGGGGTCTACGAGAACGGCCGCACTGCTGTGGATGTTGTGCAAAATGATGGTGGTATCCGGCCGGAGGTATGCAAGCCAATCTTCGTTGGCACCAACCCAGACCTATATATAAGACGGTGGGCAGCGGTGAAATTACGGGATGGAATAACTAAGTACTATATTTAGAATATACACTACATGATCAAACTCCATGACTGACCTGCTCATCGGACAAAATCCGACTACCTCTCAACGTCGGCAACTCTAGCGGAGTCAATGTGCAACCATGTCTAGGGAGCGGTGGACTGTTCGATGGATTTTCCCATAGAATAACCTTCTGCTCGAGAATGAATGGAAGACTAACAAGCATGGCCTTTTCCCAAGCCTGTTTAAGCACCATCTTAAAATAGTTGGTGCAGGAAGCACCGAGTCTTGCGGCGGTGAGGACGTCGGAGCGGCGTGCAATTTCTCCCAGAGGATCGTCATCCAAGGTCTCCCAGCCCCGATGAGGAGGAGAACCGCCTGGCGAATCCATGGGAGCAGCGACGAACTGCCTTGGTCTCTTCGTTGGGAGGGGAACTGGCGAGGAGGAGATAAGAGCGTAACCGCAGGGCCTCGTCCCTTTGTTAAGGAAGTTATGCGGGCACACATAGTGGTAGTGCCTATTGCCCCATGATGGTGCGGCTATTATTTACTACGTAGTACTGTAGCAGTAGTAGTACTACTTTCTCAACTAGTAGTACGATGTACTGTACTTCTATAGTGCACCAGTTTTGAACTCTTGAATCTCAAGGCCAAGGAGCTACAGTTGCAAGTGGAGGGTACTATTGTTCTCTAGAACCATCATTGTACTATCAATGAAGGGAAAGTACACCTGCGTAGTGCATACTCTTCATGCTCTATTCAAGCGCGTAGCTGCCTACTCAGCCTCTCCTCTCACTCACACACAAGCAGCCTATTTATCAGCGACGGTTACTGCGGGGGCAGAACATTTGAGTTCTTTGATACAGGAAGACTAGGCTTTTCGCTTCCATTTGTGGAGGTGTAATGGATCTCGTCGAACTTTGTTAGTTCCTTCTTTATGAATGAGATGAGGCAAAGCTTTTGCCTCCATTTCAAAACAAAAAAATCGCGTCAAGAGGAATTTCTTTTATAGAGCCGATAATGGAGCGAAGTCCATGTGTGCAACGCCACAAGCTACAGAGTAGTAGCACTTTACGTACAGAGCCATATTGCACAGTTCCCAACGCCGCGCCAGGCTTTTCCGGCTTCTCGGGCTTAATTGGGAGGCACAAGTTTAAATATGGTAGCTGATGAGGAAGCTGCAAGCGAGGTGCGGCTAGGGCGAGAAACTTTGCATGGTGTGAATTGATATATAGGAGTACTACTCTAGTACACGAGCCACGAGATGATGGGAGAGAAAACTCGTTAACGTGGCTGGGCTATCCAGTGCACCTAGATTGTGGTGCGACACATCCATTCGACTTCAAAAGTCAAACTACCAGTGTACAATATTGGCTCGCAGCGAGGTTACTATTTAAAAAAAGGCTGCCGTGCGTTCGGCCGAGATCGAACTCACAAAACGAGCTATACACTCCCGCGACCACTAGTAGTACTCGTTGGAGTACAACGCAACCTAGAATCACCTTTTGTCGCTAGTACATTGTTCCTTACAAGAAACCACTACCAAGAAACTACCACTTACCAACCAGCCCTGCCAAGAAACCACTACTCTACAAAAATTAGCAAAAACATACCAAAATTTTCTTAATCCGTCGCAATAAACTACCAAGTGTCATTATAGGCACGTTTCAACCCATGTCGCCCCTTAAGTCAACGCCTTCTATTTGACCGGCAAGTTAGGCATTATGACTTGTGGGACCTACATGTCAGTCTGGACAAAAATCCCCGAGTGACCTCCTACCTCCGTCCTGTCCACCTAGTCATCCTCGGGCATGGGACGCAGCTACCGCCGCCGACAGAAGGCGAGATCAAAAGCGCCGGCGGTGCGGAGCCCATCTTGCGGCAGCCCGGATGCCAGCTCCGTCCGGCGCTCATGGCCGCTAGCGAGCCAAGCTAGCACACACCCTGCTGGATGCATCCAGCTGCTTGTCTGCAAGGTTTGCTAGCTAGGTTGGCACGGCGGTGCGGCGGCTTGCTCGCGTGCGCCACGCTAAGTCCAGCCATCTGGCTCGAGCGAAGGCCGGCACAGCGGCTTGCTCGCGCGTGAGCCACGCTCGGGCCAGCCAGCCAACCCGTGCGGAGGCCAGCGCGGCTTCCGGCCCGTCCGGCGGAGCGGCGACCAGCTCGCTTATCACTGGCGCCATCGACAAACACGCATAAGAACTGTTTGAAGTAATGTTCAGGAAAAATAATGATTGGAGGAGGAAGAACAGGATAGAAGGTCAGATGTGGGTCCCTCGTGTCAACGGTCAAACAAAATGTGTTGGTTTAAGCTGCCTCGTCAGCACGAACGTGTGGGCCAACCCTGTCATAAATAGGTTTAAATGAGCCTAATCGGCACTAGGTAGTAGTTTTTTGGCGCGGATTAAGAAATTTTGGGTATGTTTTTGCTATTTTTGTACAATAGTTTCTTCCTAGGGCTGGTTGAAAGTGGTAGTTTTTTGGTAAATACTCTACATACTATAAGTAGGAGTGAAAGTTAAGCGTTGGAAGCCAATAAGCACGGCTAGTTACATAGTGCGCCTATGTGTACGTAATTCAAACTAAATATCAACCATGAGTGACTAATATCTTGATGGAAAACTCGAAACTTTGGAAATACTAGCAATTTTTTTTGCATGATTGGAAATACTAGCAATGTGCACATGCATCGCAACGGATCATAATTAGAATAATACTTATTCACAAACTTGATAGAAAACACTCTAATTTTGATATACATATATCACTAGAAATATATATGTTTCAATCAGAATATATTCCTTGGGCTGTTTTGGTGAGGTGAGGGAGGGATGTGGTTGGTTTTAAGATACTAATTAAGGGGTTTTTTGCAAATTGGGTAGAGAAGTGGGATGTTGTTGAGAAAAGGCAACAACTTACTCACAGTCGTTAGATGTAGATCTAATGGTCAGAAATGACGGATGGCAGACACACCATCATCACCAACTAAATCTTCTCTAGGAGTACTAGCAAGATGCCCGTGCATTGCACGGAACATCAAGATGTATTTTTTATAAAACACCTGTTGTGATTGACCATGCGGGAGTAATCCCATGTGTAAAAACTAATGATATCTCGAGAAAGAGGAGAGATAAGGTGAGCAGGAGTGGGCGCGTGGTGGTGATTGGTGGTCGGACTGAGCAGAGGCATGGGGATGGATGACGCCGGCAGCGACCACCATGCCAGATTGTTCCAGAGGCTTCCATTTTTAATTGCTCAACAATGAGGTTGTGGGAGATAAGGATGAACGAGGGAAGGCCTTGTCTGCAAATGTGGACAGAGGTGCGGGTATCTTTTAGTTTGCTTTCTATCCGTCGGATATAGATCGGACGGTCTATATTGCAAGATGGCAGGCATACCATCATCACCAACTCGGTTTTTTATAAGAAGAGAGAAGAGATATAAGTATGGAGATACAAATGTATTATCGATACTTGTTTCCATAAACTTGGATCTACATTCTATTCAACGGCTGAGCATGTGGGGCCTCAGCACGATGACTTCTCGACTGTGTAAAACAAAGGTTTTCCCGTCGCCGATAAGGAGGGGGTGACGGCGGCGCACTTTCGGCTCGCTCTAGTCCTAGTAGTCATACTAGGTGGTCTACGGACGTGTAGATTTATTCTTTTTCACGTCTCGTGTTCGTCGTACTGCCACGACTATTGATGAATAGACGGTAAGTTATTCATGAGAAAATCTTGGTTGAGCGTGTGTGCGAGAGAGAGAGACATCACGTGCGTGTGTGATATGTGTAGAGACTGAGGCAATGATAAGAGATTCTTTGTGTCTCTGTGTGTGGACGATAGAGAGAGACATGTGCATGGGGCTTTGTGTTCTGTAACATGGAGACACATAGACATAATCAGAGAGTGGGTGTGTGAGATGCACATGCGGACATGGGGAGAGATGTGAGTTAGAGAGATGGAGAATTTTGGTGTGCATGTGAGCTAGAGAGAGAGGGGGATATATACATACCTAGAGCTGGAGAGAATATGCAAGGGTGTGTGTCTTAAAAGAAGGATCCAGATAGATGGGTGTTTGTGCGTATCTGTGTGTGTTTGTGCGCGCACATGTGTGTGAGAGGGAGTGTGTGTATGTGGATAAGAGAGACCACTAATGATGTAAACCTAGTAGGGAAGGGGGAATGGGGTGACATGTGTGTCAAAGAGAGAGAAAGGCATGTGTAGTAGCGGGACAGCATGGGTGCGGGCGGGGAGTAGACTATTTGGAAGAGACATCGAGTGTGTGTGGGAGAGGGGTGTGAGAGCGAGAGAGAGAGAGAGCTAGCGAGGGAGGGAGAGAGGAAGAGAGGGGGAGAGAGAGGGGTCGTTTGTGTGCGGAAGTGGCGTATAGATAGGGAGACAAGGTTGATGTTGTTCGAAAGTGGCCTATGTACGGAGACACAAGGGAAGAGAGTCATCGTGTGTGTGATAGAGACTTCATGAGAGATCTAGAATAGATGGTGTAGAGAACAACATGCGAGATTGAGAATGATGATACGTTAGGGAGCTATGGAAAGAGTCACGACATATATGTATATAGGGAAGAAGCTGGGTCGGGTCCGCATGTGGGAGAGATAGAAAGAGGAGAGTGGTGCACAAGGAGACAAAGGGTGCTTGTTTGCAGTGGGGGTGGTGAGTGAGGTGAGTGTGCGAGAACCACATTACTAGGGAGATAGACGTTTGGGGGCGACGTTCTGTGTGTATGGGAAAGATACACTCTATATAGTGCGTGTGCTTGGGAAAGAGATATGCCGGGAGACCTAGAGAGTGGGGGATGAGATGTGTGCATGCCCGAGAGAGACCTATATTGGGGTCCGGACTTAGAAGAGAGAGGGGGGTTAATGTGCTCCTGTGTTCGTGTCCGCGGGAGAGAACGACTTGGGGGGAGGGTGGGGGCGGGGTGGGTGGGTGCTTTAGATAAAGAGTGAGGTGTCTATATTTGAGAGACTTTAGCGTAACTGAGATATATATGGTCAATAGTGTGTGCACTCATGGTTGATCAATTTGTTTCACAGTTTGGACTATGAGATAACGATACTTTTGAACATGCGTGATATACTTTGAAGTACAAGAATTACAAACCTAAGATTGGAATTTTGGAATTCGACTCCATCATTTGCTTTTGTAATTCATTTAAACGGAGGTACATTTTTTAAGCCGGATTCGTGATTTCAAATTCATATATCAAACCTAGAGATATACACATACGGGCATGTTCAAACCTTATAATCATCCACTTTATTCATACACATACATATTTTTGTTTTTGTCATCATATTTAGGATTAACACATTTGGAATTTCATTTGAATTGGACCATATGATGATATTTGCTTCCACTAGCTCAATGATCCATATTTGAATTGAATGGACAATCTAAGTTTCGAGTTGGAGACATTGATTTTCGAAACTTGCACTTTTTTGCATGCAAAACAAATAAATTCTCGGCCATGATATCATAGTCAGCCGTACAAGAGCAGAACACTTAATTTCAGCCGCCAAAAGCTTTCAAACTTCCCGCTCACATCGAAATATCTCGTGCCCGAAAGTTTAGCCCTGCGATATTCCTGTTTTACCCCTGCCACATGAACGGAAAAGGGCTGCTTTGGTAACTCCATTGTTTTCCCCTCTTTGCCCCCAACATTCTTCCCAGAGCCCCTCTCCTTCCCCTCCCCGCCTCCTCCCCCCAAACCACGCCAAGCCACCGAATCTAGTCCTCCGCCGCAGCGGTGGACCTCACACCCCGCCGGATCTACCATCCGCACCTTGGAACCCCCAACTGCCAACTCACCACTTCACCGGAGCCGCTTCAACGACTGGCTTGCCCACCGCTCCAGATCTCCTTGACCGCCATCATGGTCCACCGCACCGGATCTGCTTCACCGGCGCTCTCGTCTACCACAGTGTAGGCCCTTCACCGACTCCCTCGTCCGCCACATCGTTGACCCTTCATACAAGCCCTCATCCGCCGCAACAGATCCACCTCACCAAAAGCAATGTACACAGTGCCGGATGTGCTTCGCCGACGCCTTCGTCCACTGCACCGGACCCGCTCCACGGACGCCATATTCAACTCCACCGGCCCTGCTTTACTGATGCTGCAGCCTCATCAGGTTATTTCGATTTGTACTCCTTCGGTTTTTCTCTTCTTTATTGTGGAATTGTTCACTTACCACAGATGAGCTTTCTTGTATGTCGACAGGTGCCGCAACCGAAGCACCGGAGCCGCTTCAGCAACGGTGACAGCCGGCCCAAACTCAACCGCAACATGAGCACCATCGATGATCCTTAGCTATCAAGTATGACAATGATACCCATACGCCGCCGAGAACCAGGTACTATTATCCAACGGCCGGCGCCTACGTTCACTTTCTTAGCATAAGCACCGCACCTTTGAATTTCTTCAGGGCATCATTCAATTTTTCATGAGACGTGTTATTCTGCTTGCACCTGTAGGGCCATACTTCTGGCAGTGAACATGTTACATGTGCTAAATTACAAACCAGTGCACATATAGTTACAATGCTTTTGTTTTGTCCTAAGTATTACTGTACTTCCTAGATATCACTGCCTACTATTTTACCTCTTGCATGCTATATTTATGATAATGGTGTTGTTCTGATGCCACTTGTTGGTTACATCAGACTGCTTCTATGACCCTGTTTGGATACTCTAACTTAGCTAGAGGTTAGAGTTAGTTTCTAGCTCATGACTAACCCTGAACTAACTCTAGCCAAAGAGGTGTTTGGATGACAGGGTTAGATTGACAATAAATGCACTAGGAGACCTAGCTCCTATTAGCACCTTTTGTGTGGGATAGTTTTTTTGGGTGGGTTAGATGCAACTAGCTCAAACTAGTCCTCATGTTTGGATACTTTAGGGCTATTTGAGACCAAACTAGCTCTAACCCAAGGATCCAAACAGGGCCTATGTTCTCTATGCTTAATTACACATCAGCAAACTAGCTTGTGGTTCCGCTTCTTTTTGTTCGTTTTACCCTACATTTTCTGATGCTAGCTATTACATCACTGCTCCGAGCCTCTGTTCATTACTTTTTTGTGCGTTCTTGATCTTCCCAAGTTGCATGACTAATTTGATGCTTCTATTAATTATGGATCTGCCAACCCCATCAAGCAAAATATTTGTTCTTTTGGGGCTGGCACCTCGAACAAGCATAAAAATAGAGTGAAGCACATATATTGTCGTGTAAGCACACACCCTTATTTCATTAGTTTAGATTAACCATTGATGATCAATTCGAACCAGTGCATGCGATTAAAATTAATTTTACCTAAATAGAGGGTGCAGAATAAACTACAACAACTAGATTTGCAACCACGGGATGCTGACGATATCTTCAAAGAACATTGCAACAGCAGCGAGGCTTCACAGCAACATATGGTAAGCCAGTGTGTTTTAGTACATGTGAAATGTAATGCGTGTGGGCTGCTTTCTTAGCTTGTGCCCTCAACCTATAATCCTACAGAATTACAAATAGTTCAGTTGTCTACTTTGCTGTATTGCTTGATTCGAATGCTTGTTTGTTACTTGTTAGGCTATACCTGAGTTGGCCAATATGTCAGCAGTGCCTGCTATACTATCATAAAGAAATGCATGCCTAGTTCATTTGACTCCTTAACTTTTCCTATGAACTTCATCACAAGACTGTCTTCGTAGTTTATATGAGGCCACATTGTTAAGTGCTTTCTCAGATTATTTCAATTGCTTAGATGCCTGGGAAACTTAAATATAGCAGTGGTACACTGCCTTTCATCTAGGGATGTCAACTGGGTCCCGTTTAATCCCGATTAAAGTCCACTGATGGTATGATAGTTCAAAAGACTTTTTGTTTTTTGAGGAAAATGAACTAGCAAGCTAGCAAAAACTAACTAGATGGGACTGGCAGATGCCATTTATTTGCCACTTACATCCCTACTTTCATCTTACCATTTTAATTTGTTTTCGGCTGATGCTGCTTCGAACCATTTAAATATAGCTTGCCATGCTCGGCAATAATTCGTATGTCGTTTACCATGTAAGCTTACTGCCTGGATCATGTGATAACTATCTCTTACTTATGTCCAGCGGAAACCTTTCAGGATGTCGTTCACACTAGGACACAATGTACAACCCCAGAATCTATTTGTGTAAGCAGTGCGACATCCATGTTACCAGATGGTAGCAGTTTAGAGGCAACACCACTGGAGAGCAGTCTGAGCACAGATATTATAGTTCTTGAGGCTCTACTAGAGGCAGAAAGAGATGGTGTGGCTACCATGAATGAGGTAATCTTGATCTTGAGGCTGGAAATTATGCAATTAGCTACACGCATTATGCAAGCAACCCAAGAATTGGAGGAAGTAAGAATGTTGCATTTGAAGACGGAGGAGGTCCTGCTGCTTCTGCTATCTGAAGCCCAGGGTAATCCCAATTCTTCTTTAGATACAAGTTGAAATTGTCATTAGATTAGTATACTTGCATGTTGTGTCATGTCTCTGAATGGATTATGTTGTAAGACCCCCTATGTTGTCCATGTGTTGTAATGATCTGAATTTTTTAGGTGAGGTAATCCTCAGTACTTGTATGATTGACATAAGGTGAACTATTTTTCGTGTGAGCATATTGTATTGGATGAAATAACTATTTGACTCAAAGTGTATCCAACCTACTGAATTCGAAGATCACGGCATTTCTAAATCATATTCATATATAAAGGTGGAATAAATCTTTGTCGTGGTTTTGAAGAAATAAATAACAAAACGTAGAATGATGTATTGATATTCGTAATCGAATACAAATTGGATTTGAATTTAGTTGCCAGGGCCCAGGGTAAACGTGAATGCTAATTCTCCCAAATTTTGAACGAAGCGGCAAAACACCCACTATCATTTGTCGGCTGCCCGAAGCAAGTGTTTGCGAGATAGAAATTACTGTCTACCCTTGACACTTCACATCCTAATCGACCCGATTTCCACTGCTGTCGATAGGGGTAGACTAGTAACTTCAATCAGACATGACACGACCGCCTCTAAGCCCATTCAGACACGGTGGGCGCCAAACGTGGGCAGCAAAGCACATTTGATTCAAGCTCGTCCGAAAGACCTGTGTCTCTCCCTCCATTTCCCCATTCATACACGGTGGGCGGCAAAACAAACTCTCCTCATCCGAAATCGATGTAGGCAAATATTTTAAATAGGGGCAGATGTGTAACTTCCCTCGGACGTGACACAACCGCCCTACCTGTCAGCCCCGTTCATACACCGTGGGCGCCAACCGTGGGCGGCAAAACACCCTCTCCTCGCCCGAAATCGCTACTGGCAAATATTGGGGAGATGCGAGATTACCGTCCTATCCCCAACAGATGAGATGTCCAAAATTTTAAACGGGGGTTAAGTTCATAACTTTCCCACATTTCAGACAAGTGCGTCCCCAAGTTTGAGATCCCCTCCCCCTCCCCCTCCATTTCCCCATTCATACACCGTCGGCGCCACAACAACCTCCCCACTCCGGCCAGCCTCCTCCGTCCGCCACTCCATCCTCCACCTTGCCGGAGCCGCTACCCCTACCCTGTTGTCCACTGCAAGAGATGGACATCTCTCATCCATGGCGCCAGACCAGGATCCTTTCATCACGTCCTCTCGCTTCGTCGGTGCCATCGTCCACCTTGTCGTTGCCGCTCCTACGACCGCCTCGTCCACGGCAACATGACTTATCCCCCGACACGACTGTCTGTCGTCTAAAGTCTTCTTCCGCGCCACCGACAGCCATCGCACCCGCAGCACCCTCAACGTATCAGAAGGGGCCTACGCGGCATCGCAAGAGAGGTGGTACTCTTTCATATCTGCTTAAGTTATTGATCTCACCCGAAAAATAGATCGTAACTTGTTTACTGTACTTTTCTTGTCCATACCAAATCGTAGTGGCTAGTTGAAAGCAAACATTGGTTGCGAAGTAGCCTTTGTCCGGTTTGCACCTTCAGATCCGCCATGGCACGGTCACTATACTCGTAAAGCTTATGGTTTCCCCCCTTTATATTCACTACCATCATCGTAGGTGCTTTGTGTCGTGCTAGCACTGCTCCTCAAGACCTCAACCCATCAAGCGAAACAACATGCCACTCATAATTCCAAAGCTTAGTTGTTGAAATACGAATCTGATATGATGCTCATATTACTAAAACAGAGAACGTTTAATTAGTCAGCTAATGTTCCTATATTCGTTTCAAAAAGCATGTGCGCCACATATAGAGAGACAGTAGGGATTTGCATTTCTCTGTGTGCTCTGGTTCATCATGGGTGGGCAACAAACATTGTATTATCTAAAATCTGCTTGCTCTTTGTTATCATGTTCCTCTTCTGTTCTTCTTAATAAGTATATTACTTCCTCCGTTCCTAAACTGCCTTGGGTGTGTGCGTGTGTTGTGGTGGCGTGTGTTTGTACCAGGTGTTGTTCATCGTTGCTTTATTTATAAAGCGGGGCGAAAGCCTTTTTCGGTAAAACATAAGTCTTTTTAGATATTCCAATAAGAACTACATACGGCTGTATATAGACATATTTTAGAGTGTACATTCACTCATTTTGCTCCGTATGTAGTCCACATTCGAATCTCTAAGAGACTTATATTTAGGAACAGAGGGAGTAGTACAGTATGTTCCTTGTCGGAAAGTGGAGTAGGGACATTTGCAGTCGACAGTCTGTTGGGACGCTTCAGATGGATGCTTTCAACTATTCTAGATGGTCTGCCATAATATCCGGGAAATGCTGGGAGCTATGTCGTCTTTGAGAGTCTAGACTGATAGTAACAGTATTGTGCCTTCAGTTGAATAGAGCTGCCCCTTTTGGGGCCGAAGCCTTTCTAGCCTTACCGGCAATACAAGCCAATATGTTCCAGCTATTTTCACTTTCCTGATTTTACTCGTGATGCTTAGGGCTTTCCCCTTTTATCTACACTACTATGATCTGCGTAGGTGCTTTCTGTCGTACTAGCAGCACTCCACCCTTCAAGCTAAACAACACAGCACTCGTAATTCCAAAGCTTAGTTATTCAAATATGCTTGTGATATGCTACTGATATTAGTTAACAGACACATTTAATTGGTTAGCTAAAGGTCCCACTTGAGTTTCCAAATGCATGTTGCGACATATAGAGAGGAGGCAGGAATTGCATTTCTTTGCCACTTGTTGATTGTACTTTCTTGTCCATACCAAATCTTAGTTGTTATTTCAAAGCAAACATCGGTTGCTAAGTACCTTTTGCGTGGTTTGCAGCTTCAGATCTGCCATGCCACTGCCACGGTCAACACTATACTCATCATGCTTACGTTTCCCCATTTTATGATGACCATGATCAGTCTACGTGATTCGTGTCATAATAGCACTGCTCCACCCATCAAGCTAAACAAGCTTAGTTGTACAAATTCAAATCTGATATTATGCTGATATTAGTAAAACTGAGACATATTTAATTGGTCAGCTAAATGTTCCTACTTTAGTTTCAAAATGCATGTGAGTCACATATGGAGAGACCAGAAGGAATAGTATTTCTCTGTGCGCTCTGGTTCATCATGGGTGGGCAACAGACATTGTATAGAAAGACTTGTAATATCTTCAATCTGCTTGCTCTTCTGCTCTTCTTTAACATGATCCTCTTCTCTTCTTCTTTAATAAGTATGTTCCTTGTTGGGAAGAGTAGCAGAGACATTTGCGGTCGACTGGTCAGGTCGAGTTGTTCTCCCTTAGTATATTTTGAATCTGTCAGGTCAGGTCGACTTGTTCTTCTTTACTATATGTTGAAGCTATCATCTGCAAAGTATCATACTTCTGGAGCTCTCATATTTTGAGTAGTAGGCCACATTATATTAATGCACACACCAAATTACAGCATGCATGACATCTCTCAGAAGAATTGCAGAGATAGCACAAAGGGGTTTACAGGGAGGCAGTATTGGATTAGAATCACTTCTGCATTACAAAGATAATCTCACTTATTTTTATGTTTTCATGCATGTCAGGTATTGAACATGATCAAAATGAATATGAGAATGGGCGCACGAGAGGAATATTGCCGAACAATCCACTGGCTAACAAACTTTGCATGGTGGAGGATGGCCTATCTTATTCACCCATCAAGGTGCTTGCTCTAACTTGGCAAGGTTGTATTGGTCGCACATATTTTGCATATGACCTCTTGCATTACTTCTACTTTCTTACACCACCATCTGCTTAGTTTAAGCATCATATATGAGTATATCCCATACCTATCCATTTTCTGTACCTATTCCACGTGTCATCATACTATGTTTTTTCAGTCAAATTTTGTTCTTTCATAATAGATGTCCAAAAGGAAGAGGGTGAATGCAGATCCTCAAGGAGTACAAACTAGGTATTTGGAAAAGGTAGTGATACCTGTTAAATCAGATAGATCAGCAGCCACAGAAAACACAGGCCCAACTGTATCACAATTTACCCCTACTCCACTGGCCAAACCCCTATTAGAACTGCGGAGAGCCCAGCGTCAGGTACTGTCTATGATACCAATTCAAAATTTAAACTCCTACATTTCTGCATGTGCCTTACCTTCTCTCTTGTATGAAAATTAATTTCAGATGAATCTCCTTTCTCAAAGGATCATAGGATCTCACAACAATACTGGGCACTACATTGCTCTTGTCAGTACCTTTTGCCCTTTGTCAGCATACTTACACTCATTGTTGTTTGATTATGTAGCATCACTGTAAATTTTCGCTTCCTTATCCTCCCTTTGCTCGAAATTATAAGATCTATATTTACTCTTAGATAAATCTAGAATTAACACAATGGTTATGAAGTTTTGGATTGCTCATGTAAGTACCTGTTGTCATGTACTCCCTCCGCATCGAATTAATTGTTGCTCAATTGGATGTATTTAGAACTTAATAGTGCTAGATACATCCATTTGAGCGACAAGTAATAACGGACGATGGTAGTATTATTGTACTTGCATTGCGAAATAGTTGATTGTCTAGCATTACTCTGCATCTTATCTGCCCTGCCCTCCACTTTCTCCAAATTATCAGATCTATATTTACTCTTACCAAAATATTGAATAAAGCCAATGCCACTGCACACGTTGATGTCTGCATGCCTCTTGTCAGTACCTTTTGCCTTGTAACGCTGTACTTAATTAATAGCTATTTGATTATGTATCATCACTCTGCACCTGAGCTTCATTATCCTCTATTTCTTCCAATATTATTTGATCTATATTTACTCTTTACAAAATGTAGAATAAAGGCAATGCTTATAAAGAAGTTTCTTTGGGGAATTTCTTGAATTATCCTTCCATTGACATGGAGAAGGGCTTTGTCCAGCCCGTGTTAACATGTAATGTAAGTTCATCCTTCTCAAGCCTTCAAACTTTGTTCTAGTATAGATTTGGATAGGCATCATTTCCTCCACTGCTGTGTACTTTGGTGTTTACATCTGATTGGATGTTTGCAACAACTACCAGTTTTAAATTGTAGTTGTAAAAACATGTTCCTTATGCAGAACAGATCCATTTATTTGCTTATATAATTGTGAAACCTGTTACGTGTCTCCTTGTTTTTCTTTCAGAGTCATATCTCTTATGCCAGGCAGAACTTTAGGGAAGATAGTGAGCCAAACCATCTTGAAGAGAGCGAGATGACCCCAAGCTCATGTCTTGATAAAGACAGTGAGTTGAAGCTACTCACCAGCAGCTGTGAGACAACCTCTGTGGAGTTGCTGCTTCAATCAGTTTGACTTCTTTAGTCTCAACTTAAAGCAGAAAGGCTTGCTTCAGCTCAGCTCCGACTTGATGTCAATGATGCAAAGAAGACCTCAGAGGACAGCCTTGCGGGCTTAGGTGCTATACAGCTAGGGTTAGAGCATCTATCGTTGACACAACTGAGGTCTTATCAGCTTGTTCTGCTTCTTGCGGTGCACGTCCAGGCTAGGCCTAATGCCTTCTGAAGTGCTCTTCGATTTGTATATTCTTTTGTCGGCGCGTCTATATGCACTGGTATGTAATCCGCTATCTCGTTGCGCTTTATTATCATCAGTGGCGAACTTTGATGCCCAGTGGATGTAATATGCCGTAATTTCTTTATTGTATAGTCTAGGTTTATTCTTGGTCGGTATGCTGTAATTTAGGCCGGAAGCTTCAACGGATCTCAATGTTGTCGGTCTTCAGGCTAGCCCGTAACTCGCTACGCTATATATGGGCCGAAACGTGGGCCTATAATCATCTTGGGCCATTAGCAGGTCTAAACGTATAGTAGTTTTCCGCCTTTAACAGACCGAGTAAAGTTCTGGCCAGAGAATACCATGGGCTTTTAACAGGCTAAAAACTAGATTGGGCTAGCTTTGAGTCCAAAAATTCACGGGCCAACACAGGCCGAAACTGTCTTAGGCCCATGTTTGGCCCAAATAGAAAACGAGCCGTTAACAGGCCAAAATATATCTCGGGCCCTGTTTGGCCCAATAAAATTATGGGCTTTAAGCTGGCATGTATCAACGCGGGCCGTAGGCCCAACTGTGTCACGGGCCATTAACAGGTGGGCTGTAAGCAGGTCAGATTCAACGCGGGCATTAATTAGGCCCAACCGTTACACGGACCATTAACAGGCCGATAGGCACGTTGGGCTGAAATTTATCCAAGAAGACTACGGGCCTTTAAGAGGCCTAAAGTCACTTCGGACAAGAAATAGCCCAGTTTCAGCACGGGCCGTTAAATGGCCTAAAGTGAAACCGGGCCGACAACAGCCCAGATGCACCACGGGCCGCTAACAGGCCGAAACTATTATCGGGCCGAACTGGTAAACGGGCATTGAACAGGCTGAAATACAAACCCGGCTTAGAATTGGCCCAAAAGAACAGTGGCCTGTTAACGGGGCAGATCTGATATGGGCCTTAATTTGACCCAAAACATGGCAGGCTATTAACGGGCCGGCCCACTAGTGTCTGAAAAAATATGGTGGGCCTTTAGCTGGGCCGGCCTTTTTACCATATATGGGCCACTGTTGGGCTGTGCCACGTGTCGGCATATCATAGGCATCTTCCGTCCATTGTAGGGATGACATCTGTCCCAACGATGAGCTGACACGTGGATCATCCGGCGAATGGGAATTTTACATGTGGAAAATCCCCATTGGTCGGGGCTGTTAACGGGTTATCAGATCCAAACCGGAACCCGATAGCTTAACGGCAACATATGGTGGATGCCACGTGTCGGTCACCCTTGACGAAAACACTTCCATGACGCGCCATTTATCGTCATGGAAGTGGACACTTCCGTGATGATAATTTTGGTATTGTCATGAAACACTTCTATGACAGCACAGGTATAACTATCTTGATTCTGTCATAAAATCGTCATGGATGTACATGCATGACAGAAAACGTGACCTACTGTGACAAACATGTATCATCATGGAAGTGTATTTTTTTTGTAGTGGATGATGCAGCACAGCTACGGTAGGTATTTCTCTCGTTATGGAACCAAGGTATCAATCCAGTAGGAGAACCAAGTAACACTATGTAAACGGTACCTGCACACAAAGAACAAATACTTGCAACCCGACGCTTATGAGGGGTTGTCAATCCCTCTACGGGTAACGGCGCCAGAAATTATCAAGTTGACGGGATAAAAATTGTGTAGATTGGATAAATAGATCTCGATAAACGCGAAATAAAATAAATAGCAAAAAAGTGCAGCAAGGTATTTTTGGGTTTTTGGAATAGTAGATCTGAAAACAAAAGCAAATAAAAATAGATCTCAAAGCAAATATGATAAATAATAGACCCGAGGGCCGTAGATTTCACTACTGGCTTCTCTCAAGAAAATAGCACACGATGGGTAAACAAATTACTGTTGGGCAATTGATAGAAGATCGAATAATTATGACGATATCCAAGGCAATGATCAATATATAGGCATCACGTCCAAGATTAGTAGACCGACTCCTGCCTGCATCTACTACTATTACTCCACACATCGACCGCTATCCAGCATGCATCTAGTGTATTAAGTTCATGGAGAAACGGAGTAATGCAATAAGAATGATGACATGATGTAGACGAGATCTATTCATGTAGGAATAGCTCCCATCTTGTTATCCTTAATAGCAATGATACATGCGTGTCTTGCTGCCCCTTCTGTCACTGGGAAAGAACACCGCACGATCGAACCCATCACAAAGCACCTCTTCCCATGGCAAGAAAAATCGATTTAGTTGGCCTAACTAAACCAAAGATTCGAAGAAGAAATACGAGGCTATAAATAATCATGCATATAAGAGATCGAAAGAAGACTCAAATAATATTCATGGATATAGATCTGATCATAAACTCAAAGTTCATCGGATCCCAACAAACACACCGCAAACAGAGTTACATCAAATAGATCTCCAAGAGACCATTGTATTGAGAATCAATAGAGAGAGAGAGAAAGCCATCTAGCTACTGCCTACGAACCCGTAGGTCTATGATGAACTACTCACGCATCATCGGAGAGGCACCAATGAGGATGATGAACCCCTCCGTGATGGTGTCTAGATTGGATCTCGTGGTTTTGGTACTTGCGGCGGCTGGAATTGTGTTTCGTCGACTCCTCTAGTGTTTCTGGAATATTTGGGGATTTATAGGGCAAAGAGGCGATGCGGGAGGCCACCGAGGGGGGCACCCCCCCCCCTGGTACTTCTCTAGCCCATGTTGTGTCTTCTGGTCCAAAAAAATTCTTCAAAAAGTTTCGCTGCGTTTGGACTCCGTTTGGTACTGATATTCTGCGAAGTAAAAAACAAGCAAAAACAGCAACTGGCACTGGGCACTATGTCAATAGGTTAGTCCCAAAAAATGATATAAAGTTGCTATAAAATGATTGTGAAACATCCAAGAATGATAATATAACAGCATGGAACAAGCAAAAATTATAGATACGTTGGAGACTTATCAATAACAAGATAGTAGAGATAGCCCGTATTACTTGCAACTAGAGAGGTCCATACATCACTGTGGATTAACTCAAACGGGTATGATGCAACATGAGAGGAAGCCCTAAAAGAAAGTCGAGTATGCTTGCCGAGATGACAAACATGACAAGAGTGATCATTGTTCTTATTACACGTGAATGAAAAACTCCGAAGTATATGACAAAGGGTGGTGGGGTTGGGATGACCCAAGCGAGCGTGCCAAAGGTCCACACCGGTGGCGAGGGCGACAGGAGCGGCAGAGGTGGTGGAGGCGGTGGAGTGGACCGGGTAGAGCTCGTCGGGGCTGTCACATCGGTGGAGCACCATCCGGGTACGAGCGTCCTTGACAGAGAAACCAAACTCGTCAAACTCAATGGTAAGAGGATTTTCACGTGTAAAAGAACGAACGGAAACAAGATTTTTAATAAGATCAGGGGAAACTAAGATGTTAGATAATGACAGTGGAGTAGATGTAGAAGGAAAAGATGTGTGTCCTATGTGAGTAATGGGAAGGGGGGAACAGTCGCTGACGGTGATACGAGTAGAAGTGTGGACGGGATAGGAGGTGTGGAGATTACCGGGATGAGCGGCCATGTGAGCTGTAGCTCCGGTGTCCATGTACCAGTCACCGCCGCCGGTGTAGTTGGACGGGGTGGGAGCGGAGTGCAGAGCCACCAGCTGGGCCGGATCCCAAGGCACGGGGGGAAAGCGCGGGGACCAACGACTGTGGCGGGGCCGTCAGGGGCAGCAGCGGCAGCAGCGGCAGCCCTCCCGGCTGCGGCGGCTGTCCGTAGGAGAGAGGCCCGTAGGGCGCCTCATAGGGCTGCGGCGCGGCGTAAAATGCCTGATGCGAGGGAGGCCGCGCGCCGAGGATGCCAGGAGCAGGAGCACGGGGAACCGGCATAGAATAGGCATGCACGACGCCGGTCCATGGGTTCTGGCCGGCGTACCACGGGGCCGGCTGAAGCTGCAGCTGCAGTGGACGGGTGACTCCACCCTGAGCGCCGTGGGGCGGCTGCTGCTTGCGTCCACCACGCCGACCCCCACGACGACCCCCGTTGGCAGCCGGGGCCGGCTGCTATGGCGGGAAGGGGGCCGGCGCCTGCGGGAAGGCGAGCGGGGGCGGGAGGGCCGGCGCGGGGGGCGCGGCTGAGGCGGCGCCGAGCCACCACGGGTGCCGGTGGTGAGGGCGGTGTGAGTGGCCGGGGTCCGCGCCATCTTCATCCGTCGCTCCTCGAGCTTCAGGTACGCCACCACCTTAGCAAAGGTCGGCTCCGCGATGAGGGTAAGGTTGGAGGCGGCGTTCCCAAAGTCTTCGTTGAGACCGGCGGTGAGGGTGCTGATGAGGAGCTCGTCGCCGACCGTTTCACCAAGATCACGGAGCTCATCGGCAAGCTTTTTGAGGCGCATGCAAAAATCATCGATAGATGAATCAAGCTGCTGGCACCCGTAAAACTCGTCGTGAAGGAGGACCTTGCGCTGAAGTTTGTTGTCAGTGAAGAGGCCATTGAGCTTGGTCTAGACGGCGTAGGCGTCGTCCTCGTCGTCCACCACCGTGTGGAAGAGGTCCTTGGAGATGGTGATGTAGAACCAGCGGATGATGGTGGCGTCGAGGATCATCCAGTCCTCGTCGTTCACCATGAGACGAGGGTCCACGGTGCCATCAACATGACCGTGCAGCAGGTACTCACGGAACACCAAGGAGAAGTATCTCTTCCAGGCGGAGTAGGAGGCGGTGGACTGATCAAGGACTACCGGAACACGGTCGAAGATGCTGAGATCGCGAACGAGGGTGACGTCCGGACCGGCGAATGGGTTGCTGCCGGAGGAGACCGAGGATCCCGGGGAGGCCATGGCAGCGTGGCGGGTCGGTGGGAGGGTGGGCGGCGGCTGTGGGAAAAGGAGGGAGGTAGCGGCGGCGGCTAGGGTTAGCGGCGACGCTTGGAGAGGGTGGGGAGCGGCGGCAGTGAGGAGGGAGGGCGGCGGCGGCGGCTAGGGTAGGATCGTAGGGAAAACTGATACCATGCAATGGCTTAGGTTTAGACCGTGCAACTCTCAATACATTGATCGGATGCACTACGCACGTATATATTATGTACAAGATAGGGCGATAACCTCAACTATACAGAAAAATTAAGAGATAGGCCTACGACACAGTATACATGCACAAATATATTCAACAGTATAGAGTACAAAACCATGCACCGACAGATGCTGCGTGTGCATGTTTGTCATGCCAGAGCCGGCCAGACGAGACAGGTACGCGCTGTCCGTTTCACCTTCAAACTTTGCCCACGGCAAAAAGAAAAGCAAAAAAAGACTTCAAACTTTGCTGCTCTCGGCTCAAGAATCAAGATGATACCATGCTGATGTGTAGCGCGCCTATTCTTCACCCGCACGCTAACAAGCAATAGCAAGGCCTCATCTCATCACATGTTCTCAGTGAAAACCGGTCGTGGGTGGTAGCGCCTTTCCTCGCCATTGCCTAGTCATTTCGGTCTGTCTTCTCCACGTACGTGGACCTTTTTACTGTTTTGATCCATTAACGAAAATTTAGCACGATTTGACCCTATTTTGAAACTTTTTTCGGATCTGACCCATTTCGAGACACCAGCAACCGTGACGTCTTGGTTACACCGGAGACGCCGCGGTCTCCAGCGTCTGTCCCTGGCCCACCTCATGCTACCTTGCAAAGGATAGACGCCACAAACCTCGGTGTTTTGGTCAAAAAATTTAAGTAGCATGCATGCATGAACATATACATATAAGAAGAAGCAATGATCCTTAAAAAAAAGAAGCAATGAAGTCGCCATGTAGTGTCGCTTAAGCCCTAGTGCCTAGTGCTAGTGCAATCCATGCGTATGATGGCCGTGATTTCCTGCCCGAGCCAACCGTGTTTAGCACCATTGTGTGCATGTACTCGTATGCATAAATATACACGCATATGTACATCTTGGTCGGACGGAAATCTTTTGGTAAGGCTCCAAACCCATGTGTAAAACATCTACAGTCGGATCTATCTTGTTCGGCCCCTAAACGCCCAACTAGGGCTAAAACGTATCAGCCGGTGTCGCGCCCTTGAGGTGCATAACCGCGGCCACACCGAACGGCTGGTTGCGCAACTCCGGGTTGGCGGCACAACCACTGCAGTGGTGCCTTATTCCCACATCATCGGGCTTTGAGTCAAAGGTCAACGCCAGAATGTGTCATCACCCGGAGGCGGAGGCGCGATGTGCTTGTTGTGCGCGGCAGAAGGCACAACAACCATCGAGGCTGAGGCTGAGGTCGCAGAGGCGGAGGCACACGCCGGGTTGGATAGCAACGAAGAAGCCCTCCATGCTCGCATCCTCGAGAAGCGGCAGAGGAGAACTGCCCCCAAAGAAGAGGAGGAGGCGGGCGATGGATCGGGCAGCTCCGACAGTGAGCATATCCGACTCGATTTGTATTGTGTCTTCGACCGCTACTTTCGCAACAAAGATGACAAGGGAAAGGGCAGGATGGGTGAACTTCCTTCATGCTCTAGTGTTGCTTCATGAGAGTGAATTGAATAGATTCAATTCAAATTATAAGAGTAAAAATTCCGCGGGTCCTTTCCGCTCTATCAGATAATTGGGGGCAAGGACCTGCTAAGCTCCTACCTTTTCATGTTTACAATCTGGTCGTTGATGACCCATACCACATAGTTCCAAGCTTCTAGCAACTGCGAAAGCTGCAAAAAAAAAAAACAACAACAACAACAGCGATACTGCTCGAAAGTACAATTTCAGTATTGCCCATACGTAATCCTTTATATAGACGTTGAGGCGGACGGACACTAAGATGGAATAAGCCAGTTAATATACCCAATGTACCCGTAGCAATATGATGAGAAGCTATTCCCCCCGGAACAAAAGGATCATACTGGACTTACAGCTTGTACTTTTTCAATTAGTCCATAAGGATCGAATACCCATATCTCAGGACCATACAAACTAGTTACATGAAATGCCCCAAAGCCAAACCATGAAAAGCAAGATTCCGAATAAGAAAACACTTAGAATATGTCAATTTTTGATAGTCCGATGGCATGTATGATGAACTAACCGTATACTATGTTCAACATCGAGATGTAGTACGTAGTTTAAGTTTATTTTGCATATGACATTGTATGGATTTAAGGATTTGTTAATGAGGTACCTGGTTGTGAACCTAGACATTTGAGGTATGATAGGTCACTGTCTGCGGCGCGCGCTCGGACGCGTCCGTGAGCGTTTAGGGACTGAATTACTACCTCCGTCCTGGTTTATTGGTCCTCGCGTATTTTGTGCTAAATTTTGACCATATATTTAACTAACAAAGTGTTAGTGCATGTCACAAAAAATTATACCGCTGGATTCGTATTTGAACATAGTTTTCAATGATATTATTTTTTGTCACATGCAACAACACTTTATTGGTTAAATCTAAGGTAAAAATTTGGCATAAAATATAAAAAAGACCAATAAATCAGGACGAAGGTAGGTCTAACTGTTGATGCTTGCTTTTACACATAGGTTTGAAGTCTTTCCAGAAGATTTTTGTCGGATCAAGATATACATACACATGTATATGTATGCATACGAGTACATACACAGCATGGTGCTAGACGTTGGTTGGCTCGGACAGGAAAGCACGGCCATCAAACGCATCGATTGCACTAGCATTAGACATTGCTTTTTTTTTTGTGGGGTAGCACTAGGCATTGCCGTGGCCTCCAGAAAGGCTCCGGGGACACTGCATGGCGACTTTGTTGCTTTGATCTTCTCGTTAGTATGTGTGCGTACAAGCATGCTATTTAAACTTTCGGACCTAAACGCCAAGATTTGTGGCGTCTATCATTTGCTTCGTTGCAAGGTGGGCCAGGGTCAGACGCTAGAGACCTTGGCGTCTTCAGTGTAACCAAGACGCCACAGTTGATGGCGTCTCTAAATGGGTCAGATCTGAAAAAAGTTTCAAAATAGGGTTAAATTATGCTAAACTTTCGTTAATGGGTCAAAACAGTAAAAAAAGTCCTCCCTTGATGCTTCCCTGTAAATTAACAGTAGCTCTTTCTATCTTCTTCTTCCAAAAATGTGAACCTTTCGTTATTGATGACCCATGATACTAGTATACGTGCTTCATTCGTAAGGCGCCGGTCAAGACTTGATTCCATTTGAACCTCAAGTATTTTTTTTTAGACGACGGCAAAAGATTTATCTCATCGATTAATTAAGCAGAAGAAAATTACCTAGTTAATTAACGGAAAACTGAGTGAAAACCGATCCTCAAGTATTTATAACTTGGAAAGGTGGTCGATCCTGACGTAGATGCATGGAGCACGTATATTGTTGTCTTTTTTTAAGCCGTCACTTTCCAATTTTCCATGATTACGTGTGACGAGAGACTCAGAGTGCGGGCGTGATGCAATCTCAGCGCACCTTCTTCCACTCCAGCTGAATCCAAACTCCAGTTGCACGAATGCGCGCACACGTATGTGCGACGCGGAGGTTTGGTCTATGGGTACATATGTACCCTATACGGGAAAAAATAGTAATTCAATAAAAAGTCAAAAAATTCTGAAAATATTTTTGAAATAAACTTGACCTTTCATTGTACTCGTGAGAAAAGTTCCACAAAAAGAAAATTTCTCTTTGACTTCCTTTCAAAAAAGACAATTTTTTGATCAAAATAGCGTGAATAGTGACCTATAGTAGCAAATAAATTTAGTCTTTTTCGCTATGAAGTCAACATTGGTTTATTTTTTGTGAAAATTTATATACTAGTGCGCAAGTAAGTCAAGTTTATTCTAAAAATAGTTCTTAACTATTTTGACTTTTTTGTTTAATTATTAAAAAATTCCTATATAGAATGTATATACAACCAGAAACCAAAGTGTATTTTCTCATGTACGTGCGGGTATGGTAGGTGAAGGCGGACATGATTGCCAGGCAAAGTCCAAACCTACGTACGGAGCAATTCCGAAAGAAGAAACGGCCGACAAAGCCGCAAGTTTGCCGACGTGTGGTGCCTAAGTAATTAAACATGCGCAGTTTCCGTGGAAGACTGTCTGTCTTGATATTGTCTTTGATTTCCAGGGCCTCGGTGCGTGGATGTGAACAGGGCGAAAAGGTTCCTCCCTTCCGTACGTTTCATGCTACGATTCCGAATCCATAGCAAGTGGATGATCTTTTTTTAATATAGTATAATCGCATATGCTCATGTATAGTCACCTGTATAAAGGCGCATACATACACTATCTCTACGAGCTGGCACAGGATTGACGAAATCACCACAGATGTCTTGTAGTCGACGGAAAGTCTCCTTTCACTAAACGAATATCGCCGAAAAGCCTAAAATAATTTAGAAAAATGCAAGCATCAATGCTAAGTCTAGACTCGAACCTTAACGGGTTGGGTTCACCACAAGAAACTAACTATCTGAGCCTCAGCGCCTCAGACCTGAACCAAAGTCCATGCATGCATGGCCAGCCGGCCGGGATGGGCGTATGTATTCGGAATTCTATATATCTTATTTCCGCAACACTTTTAGCTTCTTTAAATTTCACGATGGCGGCCCCTTCGGGAAAATGGGCGTTCTTTGTCTCCTCGTCGTTGCATTGTGGTTTCACTCTGTAAATCCCTCGATATGACGGTTCCATCCATGACAGTGTGGCGAAGCCACGAGTTCGAAATCGTGATGTCAAATACATGTGTTTAGATGAATTTTGTAATACATATTTAGGCAATTTCTACTGGTTTTGCCATGGTCATGTACATAGAGCATCCACACATTGCCATTCTTCCACGGTACGAGATGGTGTGGCGGTTTCCGGCAAGGCAGGGCATAGTTTACCTTAACTATGCATGGAAGAGGTGACGAGCCAACTCTGCATGCATAACCTGGCGAAACTTGTGTGCTCCTATGCAACTCGCCCGACCACCAGCCCATTGTATATACTCTACCCTGCAAGCCAGATATGCAGTACTTTTACAGCTCAGCGAATCCTTGATACTCCTATACTATCGTAGAGTGTAGCAGTACTTTTACTACCGTAGAGTGTAGCAGTAGTATATTCCTCGCAGAAAGGTCCGCGTGTTACGCGTATAGAGTATACGTACAGAAGCACGCACCGACAGGTGCTACGTGCATGTTTGTCATGCCGGACACGGCCGGCCGGAGGAGACACAGGTAGTTT
The DNA here is from genome assembly GCA_011799875.1 of Thinopyrum elongatum. Taxonomy (NCBI): domain Eukaryota; kingdom Viridiplantae; phylum Streptophyta; class Magnoliopsida; order Poales; family Poaceae; genus Thinopyrum; species Thinopyrum elongatum. The sequence goes on from CM022300.1 coordinate 42,148,006, forward strand.
CCAGGCAGACTTTGCTGCTCTATGCTCAAGACGATGATACTATGCTGATGTGTTATTCACCCGCACCGCACGCAAAATTAGCAAGGCCTCATCACATCACACCACATGCTCGGTGAAAACTGTGTACGTGGGGCGCCTTCCTCGCCATTGCCCGGTCATTTCGGTCTATCTTCTCCACGTACACGTCCGAAAGTCCCTATAAGTACGTCCTGCTTGCCTGTGCATCTCTGCATTGCAAGCATTGCAGTAACACTTCTATTCCTAGTCTTGTCACTCTGTGTGGTAAAAGAGCCGGTACTCACTAGTATCTTCGAATGAAAGCTCACCTAGCTACGTACGTAGTGCCTCGCAGAAACCCTGACCAAAATGGCACGGTGCTCGCGCGCTGGTCTCACGCTGCTTCTTCTTGCGTGCTGTGCCCTTGTCCAGAGCTCCTACGGCTCGAGACCGTCTCCTCGGGAGCCGCAGAAGCCCGGGGTCCTGTCTCCGACGATGGTTCACGGCGCCGTCGAATCGGAACCACGCCGGGCGGCCAAAGTCCGCCCTTCCACGGAGGAGGGTGAGACCGGTAGCGGCCATCATGGAGCAAACGCTGATGATGGTGGCGCGGTTGCAACTTCGGCCTTGGGCCGGGGTGGCGTTGAGTCGGAGCAGAGGAAGGATTCAGGGTCGCCGGTGCTGCAGCAGGCGCTGGGAAGGATGCTGGGTTCGAAGCTGGCGCGCCGGGTGCTGGGAGGGGAGGTGGAGGACTCGGCGGCCGGGCCGTCGTGCCACTCCAACAACGCGCACAATACCTGTGCCCCGCCGGCGCAGCACTGACCGGGGTGCTTCTTGCACTAGTCTGGGAGCTAGTCCCAGACTCCCAGTTGATTCATCCATCGTTGATGCTTTCATGTAAATTAACACTAGAACTTTCGATCTTGTTCTTTCAAAACATGTAGTCTGGGTGCTAGCTAGTCCGAGTTGATTCATGACACCTCTTTGATTCACTCATCCTTGACGCTTTAATGTAAATCAACAGTACCAGCTCTTTCCAATCTTGTTTTTCTTTCCAAAATGTGAATCCTTTCATTATTGATGCTATATGATACTCTCTTCATTCGGAATTACTTGTCACAAAAATAAATAAAAATTGATGTATCTAAAGCTAAAATATATTTAGATACATCTATTTCTTCGATAAACTATTTTGATGCGGAAGTCAGATTGCGGGCGGCGTGATGCAGTCTCAGCTCAGTTTCCAATGCCATGGGCCATGGCCACTCCGGTCGCATCACTCCATAGTCTAAACTCCAAACTCCGGTTGCACGGACGGATGCGTGCGTTGCGTACGTGTGGGTAGGTGAAGGCGGACATGCCAGGAAAAGTCCAAACCTACCTGCGGAGCAATTCCGAAAGAACAAGAGAACAACAAACCGCCGACAAATTAAGCCGCAAGTTTGACCATGTGGTGGCTGGGACAGTAAACGTGCGTAGTATCCGAGTACTGACTGTCGTCTATCTTGGTTTTGTCTCTGATCTCCAGTGCGTGGACGTGAGTTTTTTTTTTTAACACAGTGGACGTGAGTTTGTGAACAGCGCGAAAAGGTTTCTTCAGTACGTGTCGTTTAAATACGAATCCAATGATAAATCTAGGGTCAAAATTCGATACAAAATACAAAGAGGACCTATAAAACAGGACGGAGATAGTATTTTAGACTGTAGATTCACTCATTTTGCTCCACATGTAACCCACATTGGAATCTCTATAAAGACTTATATTTCAGAACAGAGGGAGTAGTTGGCATGCATGATAGTAGTCACGTTACTCCCTCGGCAGGAGGTCTTAGTGGCATGATTGTTCATCCCCTACATGCATCCAAGTGATCTGGGTGAGGTCGGGGGAGCGGAACGAGGCAAATTATTAGGAGATTTGCTATGAGGCTACAGTTACCAACCGACAATTACGGGGCCAACTTGTACTTTCAAAATATTCGGTGGTGGTGAGCCAACCTATTCTCATGCCAAGGGAGTATTGCGATTCTGCATATGAATAAATGAAATGACAATATGGTAGTAGCATATGGTATTATGTATTTGTTGGAGGTAATAACATAACATCAGCGACGGAACTACAATGCCAAATTGGGGCGGGCCAGTACAAAGGAGATCCCACTATTTTTACCCCTCATGACCCAGTCTAATCTCAACCCCTCAAACCTGGGCAGACCATGGCCCATTTACCCTTGTTGTAGCTCCACCAATGTGGATGATATTACCCACCGTGAGAGGTCCTTACTGGAAAATTGAGCATGCACGACAACTTCCTCTCTTTGTCTGTATTTGGAGATGACACGGCGGTTGTGCTACTCGACAACACTCGTGCACACTTCGGCTCTGCACTACGTATCGACATGATGGATGTGGCATGTTGGTGATTACTTCTACCTTTACTTCACTTTTTAAAATCCTCTTTAGATGGTTATTCTTGTTTCTTAATGTTTATAGCCTATTTATTTTTGTTGCTTTCTTACCTTTTTTCACTTCTAAACAATTACGACAATTATTCAAGGCATGTGTACAATGGTTGATAAGGAGGTATTTTCTTATGTATTCCACGTCTTTTTGAGAAGGCAATAAGGCATGTTAGAGCATGACATAGGGTAATCCATTGAATAACATGTTTTGTTCCCTTACCTAAATGACATGCAATATGTGAGAGAACACCGTGTTATCAATTATTGTATATGCCCTTATACGATGGATTCTCTTTTCGTGTCATCTCTAGCATTTACTGTCATGAGATTACCTCTTATTTTTATATTATCTTCTCTGTTTCTTTCTGTTCATGTATTTTTTTAATATTTTTATGTGAGAACTTTTTTTAAATATGAGATATACGGTGAGCATTTTTTAAATATATAAAAAATTATATTTAGTTTAATAAATACATTTTAAAATATAGGAACATTTACCTTCGATTTTATGGACATTTATGGTTTTTATATTACTAAACCTATTTTCTTACAACATTTAAAAATAATTCAAGAAATTCCTTTTTATTTTTTTTTAGATTTTTTGAGTGGTTTTTAATTCTTTAGATACAAATGAAACATGTGCTAGTGGGCCGTGCCAGAGGCCAGCCCATTAAAGCACCGTTGAGGCGGCAATATGGGCTATGTGAGCGGTCAGCGCTAGGATCTCTGTCACGCACCCTAAAAAAAAAAAAAAATCTCTGTCACGCCGCCACTGACCTGCCGCCGATAGGCCCGCCACCCACCCCACAACCGTCGCGCCGGCCGCACTCCCCGCCGTCGCCGCCCCCCCCCCCCCCCGAAGCCCACCCCGCAGGTCGGCCGACCTCCCCAGCGTACATCAGCCGGTCTGCGATGACCCTCGTCGGGATTTTCCTCGCAGCCCTCATCTGGTGCGCCGCCTACGTCGCCGCCGCCATCTCCTCAGTCTTCTAGTCCTCCCTTTCTCCGGCAACCCACCCCCCACAAGCACCCTCTCTAAACCCTGCCCCCTTCCCTCACCAATCCTTTGGTAGCCCAACGCCGACCATGGGTTTCGCGCAGCTCGTCATCGGCCCCGCCGGCAGCGGCAAGGTGACTGTCTCCGATTCCCACCCGCTCCGTCTCTCGCTCTCTATGCTTAATTCAGTCTCCGGAGCTAATTTGATTGGGGACGAGTTGGTTCGTCGCTCTGACCAGTTCGGGTTCTGCCGCCGCTGCTTATTTCGCATGGTTGCGCTCCTGCTTTGTTTTCAATGCTAATTTTGTGCTGTTTTAATGTGGTTTGGTCCCTGTTTAGATGCGATTACAGATGAAATAATGTACTCATCTGCTTTGTGACTATATCTGTATGTATGTTTTCCAAAGATTTTTACTGATTTAACTGGGTTGCACTGGAGGCTAGAGTATGATTATGGAGAAGCTGAGAAATAGTGTTTTCTAATCCGTTGTTAATCATATGCAGTCGACCTACTGCTCTGGTCTGTATCAACACTGCGAGACGGTGGGCAGGAGGATTCATATGGTCAATCTGGATCCAGCTGCAGAGCACTTCAGCTACCCTGTATCTACTGGTAAGAATACCTGCACGCTGTTGTGCACATTTTTTTATCTTACATAGGGCTCTTACTCACATCTGTTTGGTATTTTTGTAGACATTAGAGAGCTCATTTCGCTGGATGATGTCATGGAGGAGCTTGGGATGGGACCAAATGGTGGCCTCATCTATTGCATGGAGTATCCTGTTGCTTGAAACCATGTTGATTTGTTGTTGATTGATGTCTCCCGAGCTATTTAGTTATGAAGTGACACCTTATGGCAATATATCATCTGCAATGTTTTTCTGCTTTGTATTTTTACTTGTAAGCGGGTTGGAGGTCCAAGCGTCACACTGATGGAGCGGAACTGGTCCTATAGCACATCCCTCCAATTGTTCCGCTAGTATCGTGATGCTCACAGATTTAGTAAATATTAGTCTGGAAGACCTACTTTTTCGGCAGTTAGAACTGGTGCATCCTCTAGATCATACTAAATTACATCTTAGTGCTATGTTTGCACATATACTTCGTTATCTCTAGAATTGAACCGCCTTCTGTTTTGTTTTCACCAGCAAAAGTTACATGTAGATGCTTCAGGAGCAAATAGTTTTGCTGTACCTGCAGGATTTGTTATCTGGATAGTAGATACTTTGACGCTCAGTTATAATTTCAATTTTCTGCTCCATTTGTTGAGGTCATTTGCACGGATGCTTCCTTTCGCACATTGGATTGAGTGGCACTGCCATGCTGTGAATTTTATTAGTGAATCAAGAGCTCCATTTGTAATCTAGGATCTGGCTTCATTATCAAATTTGAAGAGGATGTGAATACTCTTTATTGGCATAAAAACTACTCCCTCCGTTCACAAATATAAGGTGTTTTGGTTATTTCAATATGGACTACATACAGACTGAAATGAGTAAACAAACACACTAAAACGTGTCTATATACATCCGATTCAGAAAAAAGTAGGAATATCTATTTGTGAATGGAGGGCGTATATTTTAGGATCTTATGCTGGCAGTTGTTGTTTCCTTAAGCAACCCTTAGGCACCTTGAAGACAATTTGGATGATTGGTTGGATGAACAATTGGAAAACTACTTGGATGATGACTATCTTGTGTTTGATTGTCCAGGTAATATTCTTAATGCATGTTTGCAATTATATCTTGCTAGCTAGTTGGACTATTTCCTGTTACCTACTATTCTTACCACTACATGGGCCTAACGCGTAATGAATTTCCTTTCACGTCTTATGTTAAAATTATTCAGTACTCTGTACATTTGCCATCTTTATGTATCTATTTTGTGGTTCTGCAGCACATTATTTTGTGAAACAATTGAGATACCTAGATTGCTTAACATTACATGAAAGCAGTTACCCCAAAGTTCCACATCTTGTTTTGGCAGGCCAGATTGAACTCTTCACTCATGTTCCAGTTTTGCGTAACTTTGTTGAGTATCTGAAACGAAAAAATTTCACTGTTTGTGCCGTGTACCTTTTGGATTCACAGGTTTGAATCTCTAATATAGTTTTCCTTTACGACAACACTGAACTCAGACCCCAGATTGATAACTGCTTTTTCTTTTCTTGGTACAGTTTGTCAGTGATGTCACAAAATACATTAGTGGTTGCATGGCTTCTCTTTCTGCTATGATTCAACTAGAGCTTCCTCATATCAACATCCTTTCTAAGATGGACCTTGTTTCCAATAAAAAGGATGTTGAAGAGTATGTTCTCTTTTTTTCTCTCTTATACTTTAGCTCTAACATTCTGAATTTGCCCTTTTTTGTACTAATAATGTTTTTGTATTTTTAGCTATCTGAACCCTGAGGCACAGGTTCTTTTGTCACAGCTGAATCAACAGATGGCGCCTCGATTTCACAAGTTAAACAAGGCTTTAGCTGAACTGGTATACCTTCCATGAACCTGTCAATTCTGTAAAATCTCATGCTTTATGAAGCCCTATAACTGTCCATATATTGCCTCTAGAAAAAAATGTCAATATATTGCGGTCAGCTATGTTGTTGTTATGTCATAAATCTGTAATTGCCGGACTTGTATCTCCTGCTTTGAACTGTTATGTTTCTGATGAAAATTGTCTGTGTGGTTAAGATTTTCTCTGTCGGCACATGGCTTAACTTTTAGTTTATGATGAGACATCACCTTATTCAGTGCTTATGTTCTGGCATCTGAGCTCTGACCATGCACTAGCTATTCTGTAGTGCAGAATAAACTTGCGTAAAAATTATGTTTCGAGTTCCATGATGCACTTCCTTTGTGATTCTATAAAGTAGTCCCTCTGTTTCTAAATATAAGCCCTTTTAGAGATTTCAATATGGACTACATACGGATGTATATAGACATATTTTAGAGTGTAGATTCACTCATTTTGCTCCGTATGTAGTCCGTATTATCTCTAAAAAGGCTTATATTTAGGAACGGAGGGAGTATAAACCATGGCCAACTCACATTTACAACAACAACAACAACAAAGCCTTTAGTCCCAAACACGTTGGGGTAGGCTAGAGGTGAAACCCATAAGATCTCGCGACCAACTCATAACTCATGGCTCTCGCACATGAATAGCAAGCTTCCACGCACCCCTGTCCATAGCTAGTTCTTTGGTGATACTCCAATCCTTCAGGTCTCTCTTAACGGACTCCTCCCATGTCAAATTCGGTCTACCCCGACCTCTCTTGACATTCTCCGCATGCTTTAGCTGTCCGCTATGCACTGGAGCTTCTGGAGGCCTGCGCTGAATATGCCCAAACCATCTCAGACGATGTTGGACAAGCTTTTCTTCAATTGGTGCTACCCCAACTCTATCTCGTATATCATCATTCCGGACTCGATCCTTCCTCGTGGGGCAACTCACATTTGCTTTATTTAAAGTTATAGACTAGGAAGTAGAACTGTTCTAGCATGATAGCTTATGCTGATTTATATTCCACGTAGACAACCATCTCTTATGTTGTGTGTGGTAATTGGGAGTCTGTGGACTTCTGGAAACTGGGGTTGATTAAAGCTTTAGATAGCTTTGATTGTAAAATACCATTATATGAGTGAGTCCACAATAATATTTAAGGGTGTCATGATGATTGCAAGGGATTTTCGCACACATGATTATTTTAATACCTTTCTTTTCTGCCTTCAGCAATGAGCATTTCACTTTGTGATCCTTAGTTATTTTATTAAGCCAAAGGAAGCTGCATGGCATGGGAAAAAATAATACTATCTATTTACCTATTTTAAGTTTGTCTACTTTTATTGGTTCTTCTCTTCACCGGGTCTCGGATCCATTGGTATGAAGCTGTCAAGGCAGAACGATAAATTCATCTTGGCATACTTATGTTAACATTTAGAATAGATAGATGTTTCTTCCTCTATTTTTTCCTGTATCCTCTTTTGGTAGGTAATTTGCTCTAATATTTTTGTGTCTCTGCCTCCAATATTGATGTCAGTACTAATATCATGTAGGTTGATGATTACAACATGGTGAATTTCATACCACTTGATTTGAGGAAGGAGAGCAGGTATTGCTGTTTGTTTTCTTGGTTTAATTAAAATCTCACCCTTCTTTACATGCCTAAGCTTTCCTCCTTCTCTGATCAAGTGATCGAAGGAACCCTTTGCCACTTGAGTTTCTGATTCCTAGACATGCTACTTGTACTAGTACGTTTGTGAATGCAACTTTAACATTTATCTGGAAGACACATTCCCTCCTTGCCAGATTCAAATTTCTGGTGGGGTGGTGGTATAATAGCACACTTAACAATTTGCTCTACTATTTGGTGGTGTTGTTCCATTTTTTTCCTGTAATTTACTGGTATGGTCTTTTTGGAAAATAATACTCCCTCCGTTCGTTTTTATAAGACGTTTAAGACAGCTGGTTTTGAACTGTTTAGAGCACTGTCTGAATAGGCTTAAATGTCTTATATAAGTGAACAGAGGTAGTAATAATTATGGAATCAGCACTATACTGAGCTCACCTTGAGATGATTGTTCAGTTGAAGTTTATGTGCTATAGCTGGTTTAATTTGAAGTATAGTGCTGCAATGAAACAAAAAGTTTCAGCAACCTTGAAGTGTGGCACTTCCATTTGCCATGCTGATATTAAATTTCCAGTTATTTCCATGCCATGTATGGACCAGTTAGCCTAGAGTCTTGGCAGATTTATCTATCTGGTTCTGTTTTCCCGTATCCCTGACCATCCTCCCTTTTGCAGCATTCAGTATGTGCTGTCAAACATCGACAACTGCATCCAGTACGGGGAAGACGCTGATGTGAAAGTTAGGGACTTCATTGCTGAGGATGATGATTGACCATTTGATCAATCAGAAGCAACAACTTAGTCCGTAGCATATAGTGTGGGTCCATGGGAGGAGGAATTCACCGCCACACGGTAGCGCTGAACGGTCAGAAGCGATGTTTATCTGTTTCAATCGTTGGTCGGAAAACAACACAGAATGCATCTGCAGAGAGTGTTTGGTCACCTTCTTATGCTTGTGTGGTTGGTAACTAGCAATTGCTCTTCCGGAGCTCTTGTATACACAGACATGAGTGCTAATACCTAAAATAGTGTATGCGACAATGCAGAACACAAGGCATTGAATTCTGGTCAGCGTAATGTCAGTTGTATTTTGGAGGCGCTAGGTTTTGGATAGTCTGTCAGATTGTATAGCTCTTCCTTGCAAGGTTATTCCTTGTTTAGCATCACATTGCAATCAATGCTGCCCATACACACGAGGTCTTGCTGTGCAAAATGCCTTTTAAAGTTCCAATGGACAGAGTAGAGCATACGCTAGATCTTTGTCTTCAGCGATCAGATATGCACCTACGTTGATGCATAAGGCGGTTTACAAGCTCGCAGTCACCTGACCGATAACAGGGGGAGATTTTCCTACTGCACTTTGTTTTTTTGCTTCCTTTGTGCCCAATTTCCAAGAATATCTACTAGTACTAAATTAACATGTGTAGCTCGCAATATAAATATTGGGAAAATTGACTTAAATAGCATGTTATGTAATTTGGCAAAAGTATGCATTTTCTTTATAAAAGGAGAATGCCCTCTGTAGTGGGTTATCAACCTACTCTTAGTACAGCAATGGGTTCTTCGGCCTCTTCATTACAAATTTACGATGCAAGGCTGCCTCTCCAGCAGCCGAACTCTTCCAATTGGCGATCCTTGACAAAAAAATTTGAAGACGCACTGCCAGGTCAAAGATACGATGGTTTTCTTTTTGGTTTTTTTTTTTGGATTTTGCTTGTTTTTTTCCTAGGTTTTTGTGAATCACTTTTTCTGTTATTCTTTTGTTTCTTCGCATGAAGCACACAGCGTGGAGAAACACAGTTGTGCTTTTCCATGAAGCACGATTGTGCTTCCCAAAAGTGGAAAGCACAACTGTGCTTCACGAAAAAGCACAATTGTGCTTCAGCGTGAAACACATCTCTGCTTGCTTTCGAAAAGTCGAAAAGCACAATTGTGCTTCGGCGTGAAATACATCTCTGCTTGCTTTTCGAAAATTGAACCGCACAGTTGTGCTTCTCGGAAAGGGAAAAACACAATTTTGCTTTCGGTGAAGCACAACTGTGCTTGAGAAGCACATTGTCTTTCCTAAAAAGTTTACACATTTGTGTTTTCAAAAAGTGAAAAGCACGGTTATTTTCCTGGTTTCCCCCTTTTTTTGGGTTTTCGTTCTTTTCATGGTTTTTATGTTTTTTGTTTTTGTCTTTGTTTGTTTATGATTTTTTCAGGTTTTTTGAAAGAAAAAAAGTTCGTCCAAACCTATTAATATTGGATCTAGTTTGAAGATCTCGATGCTAGAAACACAACAGTGAATCCATGATTTGGACGCATGATTCAAGAGGTAAAACATTTTAAGAAAACAAATGTACAAAAAAAGCACAAAACTTTCAGGTTGCGACAAGTGTCATAAATAAGTGGAAGTGTCCTTTGCAAGCGATACCCTCTAACCAGTGGTGTGAGAAAACAAACCGTCTCGCACGACTACCATCGTCACGTCTGCCGATCTCTCCAAGCCGCCAACAACGACACGTCTAGCCAATCCATCTCGATTCCAATTGCAACTAAGCGGTGAAAGCACAGAACACCTTTTACAAATAGGACCTGCAAGAAGTAGGAAATAACAAAACTAGTTCCTGAACTTTGTGAAGAGGACCCAGACTAGTAGACTAAATTGCAGTTGGGTCCACTGCCTCCGGTCGAATCCATCCTCGCCGTCGCCGGGGACACAACCACTTGGGGCGCCGAGGATGCCATCGCAGCAGCCATGGCCTTCAACCTGAAGCAGAACTACCTCCCTAGTGGCACAACGGCCGGGAGGAAAGAGGGCCGGCCGCCCTTCGGCCAGAAGAAGCGATGGCATGTCGCCGTTGGCCGGCTATCCATCGCAGATGCAAGCGCCAGCGCCATGACGCCAATATAACCATCGTTCATAAGCTCTGACCCAATCCGCGAGCTCCAGACTTCCCCTTCTTCTCTGCTCAAGCATCACCTCCATGGCGGCTTCTAGAGCATTGAGAAGGCAGCTGGCCCTCCCACAGTCAGGAACAACACGAGCTTATTGAAGGGGGGAGCAACAGATCCACCATCTTATCCATTCCTCCACCATGGAGACTCTGTAGGAGACGACGACTGCGGCCACCGGACGCCGCTCGCAAGCTCCGGAAGCCTCTTCCCCAACGGCATAACACCAGACCAGCACAAGGCCGAACACCACAAAAGCAACAACAAACCTACATCTATTATGTACCGGAGGATCCCAAGCACCTCACCCATGCCAATTCCAGCCGGCGACGCCGACGGAAGCGGCCGGGATCAGGCCGGGTCGCCTTTCTCCCCTAGTCGCCTCTCTATCCGCCTCTTACTACTGTAGCGAGACCTCCCGTCCCTTTTGCTATTGTCTTTCGAAGTTTCACCAACCTTAAGTGTCGCACTTCCATTTGCCATGCTGATACTAAATTTCCGGTTCTTTCCATGGCATGTATGGATCAGTCAGCCTAGACTGTCGGGGGATGACCCCCGGGCAGGCAACGAAACCCAGATTCTTTTCAAAAACGTCGGGGCTAGCCAAAGCCCCTTAATTTGGCTCGTCCCCGGCTGGCTCCCCAGCGCGAGCCGGCCGGGTGCGGCGACCCGGCCGGCCGGCTGGCACATGCCGGCCGATCCCAAGAAGTCAACCCCTGGCGGCAAGAAGGCGTGGCCACAGCGCGCCACCCTTTACGCCGGCCCCGGTGGGCACGGCAATGGTGTTCCTCACGCCCCCGCCCGGGCTGGGCGGTGTCCCGGGGACGCGACCCTATAGTAGGGCAGTGCCACCGTCCCATGACGCCTGGTGAGGCGTGCCACAGTATCCAGCAGCCAGCCGTACCCGCGCCCGGTGGCCCCGGTACGGCCCGCACTGGTAGGAGTAGGGGTGTTATCTCTCTGGGGAGCCCCGAACCTGGGTACGTCTCGTGTCCCACACTTGCGCGTGCCAACCTCGCCTAGAACCCACCGGTGTCCTTGTGTCTGTCCCCACTTTTAGCCATCCTATGGCATCTGCCGTGAGATCACCACGACAGTTGGCGCCCATCGTGGGGTAGCTTGCGGTGCCGGCCGAAGTCAAGTTCCAGACGAGGCCCTTCATCGACTCCGACGAGTGCATTGTGCACGACCTGGTCCCTGCGCCCGGGGCGGCGCCGGCCGGCCTTGCCGGCTCGTCCGTCGTCCCTTCGGCACGCTGCGTGTCTTCATCGCGCTCGCCCCTAATGAGTACCCAGCGGGGTGCTCGATGTCACCGACTCCCCCGTCCCCGTCGGCTGCGCCATCTCTAGCGATGTGGCGGACCTATGCACCCACGTGGAAGTGCTGACCACCGGCTCTACTTCCACCTCACCTAGCGCTGCTGCCAAGGCTGCAGCGGCTCGCGCCAACTGGGCCGACCCACTACGTGCAACGCTGCAGAACCTCAGCATCCCCATCGCCACCGACGTTGACACCACTCAGGCCAGAGCGCGGCTCGATGAGGAGCGCATGCGCCTGCTGGACGAGGCCACGGCACTCGCTGCTATGCAGCGCCGGTTGGAGTCCGCCCAGCGGGAGCGCGACGCCGTGTACGGCTTCACGTTGGCCGCGGCCGAGCCAAGCCGAGTCGCCGAGGTGCGTCACCAGGGCGGAGCCCTCGGTCGCGCGCTGGGCGTGGGCCCACCCGTCTACGACACCCCCGTCAAGAACATGCGCGCCGCGTAGGCGGCCGCTGAAGGCCAAGAGCTCCTGCATGGCGAGGAGCTGCAGCAGCACATCTGTGAGCTTCTCGCCGCTGTGAACGCGCAGCAAAAGCACCTCGACTCCCTCCTGTTGGCTCCCGCGGCGTCCGGCTCACGCCACTCCAAGGACCCCGAGCAGTGGAACACGGCGTATTCTCCATGTCCCAGCGAGGGTCATTCCGGGAGGTCCCAGAGCGGCCGAACCCGTCACGACCGCACCGTGACGGCCACAGACGTCCAAGGCGACGGGCCGGCTGCCGACGGCCGATGCCGGCGAGATCCACCCCCGCCAGCCGCCCGCCGCGCCGGGCCGGCTTCCGCTGCTCCGGCTCCCCGCGGTCCGGTCACCAGCCGGCTGGGCCCGCGCGACATCGACGACAATGACACCCGCCACCGCATCGAGCAGCTGGCCCTTTCCCTCCAGCTGGAGGAGGACGATGCGGTCGGCCCAGGCTGCTTCGGCCCGCGTATCCGCGACGAGCCCTTCTTCAAAGGGTTCACGCTCCCCCGCAACACCCCCAAGTACGACGGGACTGCCAAGCCGGAGGACTGGCTCGTCGACTACACCATGGCCATCGGCATCGCAGGTGACGTGTCTTGAGACTGCGTCGGCATTTCCCCAAAGAGGAAGGGATGATGCAACACAGCTACGGTAAGTATTTCCCTCAGTTATGAAACCAAGGTATCAATCTAGTAGGAGGCCAGGCCAAGCTATGTAAACGGTACCTGCAGACAAAGAACAAATACTTGCAACCCGATGCGTAAGAGGGGTTGTTAATCCCTCCTCGGGAAAAAGATAGATTGGTTTGTATGATGTTGGATAAATAGATCTCACAATAGCATAAAATAAAATAAATAAAGAAAAAGTGCAGCAAGTTTTTTTTGTTTTTTTTTGGAATAATAGATCTGAAAATAAAAGCGAATAAAAATAGATCGGAAAGCAATATGATAAAAGATAGACCCGGGGGCCGTAGATTTCACTAGTGGCTTCTCTTGAGAAAATAGCATACGGTGGGTAAACAAATTACTGTTGGGCAATTGATAGAAGATCAAATAATTATGACGATATCCAGGCAATGATCATTATATAGGCATCACGTCCAAGATTAGTAGACCGAAACGATTCTGCATCTACTACTGTTACTCCACACATCGACCGCTATCCAGCATGCATCTAGTGTATTAAGTTCATGGAGAAACGGAGTAATGCAATAAGAACGGTGACATGATGTAGACAAGATCTATTCATGTAGGAATAGACCCCATCTTGTTATCCTTAATAGCAACGATACATGCGTGCCTCGCTGCCCCTTCTGTCACTGGGAGAGGACACCGCAAGATCGAACCCATCATAAAACACCTCTTCCCATGGCAAGAAAAATCGATCTAGTTGGCCTAACTAATCCAAAGATTCGAAGACGAAATACAAGGCTATAAGTATTCATGCATATAAGAGATCAAAGAAAACTCAAATAACTTTCATGGATATAGATGTGATTATAAACTCAAACTTCATCGGATCCCAACAAACACACCGCAAAAAGTCTTTACATCAAATAGATCTCCAAGAGACCATTGTATTGAGAATCAAATAGAGAGAGAAAGCCATCTAGCTACTTCCTACGGACCCGTAGGTCTATGGTGGACTACTCATGCATCATCGAAGAGGCACCAATGAGGATGATGAACCCCTCCATGATGGTGTAGATTGGATCTCATGGTTCTGGAACTTGCGGCGGCTGGAATTGTGTTTCATCATCTCCCCTCGGGTTTCTGGAATTTCTGGGAATTTATAGAGTGAAGAGGCGGTGGAGGAGACCCCCGTGGGCCCCAGAACCCATCTGGGCGCGCCAGGGGCCTCTGGCTTGCCTTGGTGGGTTGTGGTCCCCATGGGCCTCCCCCCAGGTGCTTTCTAGGCCTCCAAGGTGTCTTCTGGTCCAAAAAAATTCTCCAAAAAGTTTCATGGCATTTGGACTTCGTTTGGTGCTGATATTCTACGAAGTAAAAAACAAGCAAAAAATAGCAACTGGCACTGGGCACTATGTCAATAGGTTAGTCCCAAAAAATGATATAAAGTTTCTATAAAATGATTGTAAAACATCCAAGAATGATAATATAACAACATGGAATAATAAAAAATTATAGATATGTTGGAGACGTATCAGCATCCCAAAGCTTAATTCCTGCTCGTCCTCGAGTAGGTAAATGATTAAAACAGAATTTTTGATGTGGAATGCTGCCTAACATGTTCATCACATATTCTTTTTCTTTTGTAGCATGGACATTTGGACTTTTAGATGGTTCAAAGCAATAGTCTATAATTGACATCAAGACTTCAATACTCAAGCATATCAACAAGCAACCATGTCTTTCAAAATATCAACATTAAAGAAAGCTATCCCTAGCCCATCATGCTCAATCATTAATCCATTCACGAAGCACACTCGAATATTAGCTACATCCAATGCTCAAGTACGATCATAGTGCCTCTTAGTTGGTGCTTTATAAGAGAAGATGGAGACTCAAATAAAAATAAAAATTGCATAAAGTAAATAGATAGGCCCTTCGAAGAGGGAAGTAGGGATTTGTAGAGGTGCGAGAGATCAAAGCAAAAAAATTGAGAGATAAAACATTTTGAGAGGCATGCTTTTCCTGTCAACAAAAACGACCGAGAATTCCCAATACTTTCCATGCTAGATATATCATAGGCGGTTCCCAAACAGAAAATAAAGTTTATTCCTTTTTCCACCATTCTTTCACAATCCATGGCTAGCCGTATCCATGGGTGCCTTCCATACCAGCACTTTCCAAGGAATTTATTATTTGACAACATAAAGTAAATTTCTTTTTCATTTCGGGATTGGGCATCCCTATTACCGCCGTACTCTCATGCAATGACAACTGAATAAACACTCATCTTGAGAATGACACATCTAGCATGGAAAAATATTGGCCACCCCATGCCGCTTCATGAGCGGTACGGGCACACAAAAAGGTAATTATTTTAAAAATTAGAGTTGGCACATACAAATTTGCTTAGAACGACACGAAAATACCGCATATAGGTAGGTATGGTGGACTCATATGGCAAAACTGGGTTTAAGGATTTTGGATGCACAAGTAGTATTTCTACTTAGTACAAGTGGAGGCTAGCAAAAAGATTGAGAAGCAACCAACCAAGAAACCAAAAATCTCATAAACGAGCATTAAGCATAACTAACACCGAATAATGCACCATAATTAGGATGTAATTTCATTGCATAACTATTGACTTTCGTGCTTGCATAGGGAATCACAAACCTTAACACCAATATTCTTACTAAAGCATAATTACTCACCAACATGACTCACATATTACTATCATCATATCTCAAAAATATTACAATGAATCAAGTTTATTTTGTCCAATGATCTTCATGAAAGTTTTTATTATATCCCTCTTGAATATCTATCACTTTGGGACTAGTTTCATATATTGCCATTGCTTTTGACAAGCTCAAATAAATTTATGTGAAGAACATGAACATAAAGATTTTCATCTCTCAAAATAATATAAGTGAAGCATGAGAGAATTTCTTCAAAATTACTAACTCTCAAATAAATCTAAGTGAAGCATGAGAGTATTTCTTCAAAAATATTAAAGCACACCGTACTCAAAAAGATATAAGTGAAGTACTAGAGCAATTCCATAGCTCAATTTTTTTCAAGTGAAGCACATAGAGCAATTCTAAAAAATCATAGCATAATTTTGGTTCTCTCAAATAGGTGTGTCCAGCAAGGATACTTGTGACAAACTAAAAAGAAAAATACACAAAGACTCATATGATACAAGACGCTTCAAGCAAAACTCATGATATGTGACGAATAAAAATATAGCTCCAAGTAAAATTACCGATGGTCATTAGAAGAAAGAGGGGACGCATTCCGGGGAATCCCCAAGCTTAGTTGCTTGGTTCTCGTTGGATATAAACTTGGGGTGCCATGGGCATCCCCAAGCTTAGGCTCTTCTACTCCTTATTCCTTCATCCATCATGATCTCACCCAAAACTTGAAAAGTTCAATCACACAAAACTTAACAAAACCTTCGTGAGATCCATTAGTATAAGAAAACCAATCTTCACTTTAAGTACTGTTCCAAACCCATTCATATTTTGTTATTGCATTATACGTACTGTGTTCTAACTTTACCATGGCTTATACCCCCCGATACAATCCATAGATTCATCAAAATAAGCACACAATGCAACGAAAACTGAATCTTTCAAAAACAGAACAGTCTATAAAAGACGCGAATTTTACTCATATTTCTGTAACTCCGACAATTCTGAAAAATAGGACAACGTATACAACTTGTATACCAATCTTGTGTAAAAAAATCAAATTTTATCAGGCTTCTGTGATTTTTAACAATTCTTCTACTGGGTGCAAAAGTTTCTGTTTTCCAACAAGATCAAATCAACTATCACCCAACATGATCCCAAAGGTTTTACTTGGCACAAACTCTAATTAAAACATAAAAACACAATCATAATAGTAGCATAATTGTTCAAACACTCAAGAACAGAAAGAAAAAGACAAAAATAAATTTTATTCATTGGGTTGCCTCCCAACAAGCGCTATCGTTTTATGCCCCTAGCTAGGCATAAGATTTCAATGATGCTCACATGAAAGATAGTAATTGAAACACGAAGAGAGCATCATGTAGCATGTGAAAAATACATTTAAGTATAACATACTTCCTATGCATAGGCATTTTATAGGAGAACAAATTATCAAGACAAGAAAAACCTAGCATATGCAAGGATGGAGAAACAAACAATAGCAATCTCAACATGAAGAGAGGTAATTTAGTAACACTAAAAATTTTACAACCATATTTTCCTCTCTCATAAGAATTACATGTAGGATCATATTCAAATTCAACAATATAGCTATCACATAAAATTTTCTCTTCATGATCCTCATGCATAAAAGTTTTGTAATCTTCCAAGATAGTGGGATAAATATCAACTAAAGTCATGACCTCTCCAAACCCACTTTTATCATGAAATTCACAAGATTGATAATTCTCCAAAGTAGTGGGATCATTAATACATAAAGTTGACACTCTTCCAAACCCACTTTTAATAGTATCGCAAGCATATTCATCATGAGGTTTAAATAAATTTTCAAGATCATATGAATCATTATCACCCCAATCATGATCATTGCAATAAGTAGTGGACATAGCAATATTAGCATCCCCAAGATTGGGGTTTTGCATATTACTAGCACAATTGACATTAATAGAATTTATAATAACATCATTGCAGTCATGCTTTTCATCTAAGGAGCTATCATCAATCACTTTATAATTTTCTTCTTTTAACACTTCATCACAATTTTCAGATTCATGAATCTCAAGCAAAACTTCATAAAGATAGCCTAGTGAACTCAATTCACTAGCAATGGGTTCATCATAATTGGATCTTTTGAAAAGATTAGCAAGTGGATGAGGATCCATATCAATAGGTTTTTAGCAAGTGAAGATGCAAGCAAATAGAAGACACATGGCAACACAAGCAAACAAAAGATCGAACGAGAAAAAGGCAAACTAAAAAGAAGACGAATAAAAAGGCAAATTTTTGTGACGTGGGGGAGATAAAAATGGGAGGCAAATGGCAAATAATGTAAATTGCAAGGAGATGAGATTTGTGATTAGGAACCTGATGGATCCTGACTTGATCCTCCCCGGCAACGGCGCCAGAAATTCCTTTGACGTGGCTTGAGACTGCGTCGGTTTTTCCCCAAAGAGGAAGGGATGATGCAGCACAGCTACGGTAAGTATTTCCCTCAGTTATGAAACCAAGGTATCAATCAAGTGGGAGGCCAAGCCAAGCTATGTAAACGGTACCTGCACACAAAGAACAAATACTTGCAACCCAACGCGTATGAGGGGTTGTCAATCCCTCCTCGGGAAAAAGATAGATTGGTTTGTATGATATTGGATAAATAGATGTGAGTAAAACACGAAATGAAATAAATAAAGAAAAAGTGCAGCAAGGTATTTTTGGGTTTTTGGAATAATAGATCTGAAAACAAAAGCGAATAAAAATAGATCAGAAAGCAATATGATAAAAGATAGACCCGGGGGCTGTAGATTTCACTAGTGGCTTCTCTCGAGAAAATAGCATACGGTGGGTAAACAAATTACTGTTAGGCAATTGATAGAAGATCAAATAATTATGATGATATCCAGGCAATGATCATTATATAGGCATCACGTCCAAGATTAGTAGACCGAAACGATTCTGCATCTACTACTATTACTCCACACATCGACCGCTATCCAGATGCATCTAGTGTATTAAGTTAATGGACAAACGGAGTAATGCAATAAGAACGGTGGCATGATGTAGACAAGATCTATTCATGTAGGAATAGACCCCATCTTGTTATCCTTAATAGCAACGATACATGTGTGCCTCGCTGCCCCTTCTGTCACTGGGAGAGGACACCGCAAGATCGAACCCATCACAAAGCACCTCTTCCCATGGCAAGAAAAATCGATCTAGTTGGCCTAACTAAACCGAAGATTCGAAGAAGAAATAGGAGGCTATAAGTAATCATACATATAAGAGATCAAAGAAAACTCAAATAACTTTCATGGATATAGATCTGATCATAAAGTCAAACTTCATCGGATCCCAACAAACACACCGCAAAAAGTCATTACATCAAATAGATCTCCAAGAGACCATTGTATTGAGAATCAAAGAGAGAGAGAAAGCCATCTAGCTACTTCCTACGGACCCGTAGGTCTATGGTGGACTACTCACACATCATTGGAGAGGCACCAATGAGGATGGTGAACCCCTCCGTGATGGTGTAGATTGGATGTCGTGGTTCTGGAACTTGCGGCGGCTGGAATTGTGTTTCATCGTCTCCCCTAGGGTTTCTGGAATTTCTGGGAATTTATAGAGTGAAGAGGTGGTGGAGGAGACCTCCGTGGGCCCGACAACCCATCAGGGTGAGCCAGGGGCCTCTGGCGCGCCCTGGTGGGTTGTGGTCCCCACGGACCTCCCCCTAGGTGCTTCCTTGGCTCTCAAGTTGTCTTCTAGTCCAAAGAAAATCTCCAAAAAGTTTCGTGGCATTTGGACTCTGTTTGGTAATGATATTCTGCGAAGTAAAAAAACAAGCAAAAAACAACAACTGCACTGGGCACTATGTCAATAGGTTAGTCCTAAAAAATGATATAAAGTTGCTATAAAATGATTGTAAAACATCCAAGAATGATAATATAACAGCATGGAACAATAAAAAATTATAGATACGTTGGAGATGTATCAGCCGCGCCGGCTGACAAGGAGCCGCTTCTGCTGTACATTGCCGCCACCTTACGGGCGGTCAGCACGGTGCTGGTGGTTGAGCGTCAGGAAGACGGCAAGATCCAGCCAGTCCAGCGTCCGGTGTACTACCTGAGCGAGGTGCTCTCCGCCTCCAAACAGAACTACCCCCACTACAGAATATGTGCTACAACATGTACCTCACCGCCAAGAAGCTAAAGCAGTACTTCCAAGAGCACGTAATCACCGTGGTGAGCACGGCCCCCATCGGCGAGATCATGGGCTGTCGGGATGCCTCCGGCCGGGTGGCCAAGTGGGCCATCGAGCTGGCCAGCCACACCATCTACTACGAGCCCTGCACCACCATCAAATTCCAGGCGTTGGCCGACTTCCTCGTCGATTGGACGGAGACCCAATACCTGCCGCCGCCACCCGACTCGATGCACTGGCGCATGCACTTTGACGACTCCAAGATGCGCTCCAGCCTTGGGGCTGACATCATGCTATCCTCCCCCAAGGGTGACCGGCTCTGGTACGCGTTGCAAATCCACTTCGCCGCCTCCAACAACGTTGCCGAGTACGAAGCCCTCGTGCACGGCCTCCGGCTGGCCAAAGAGATAGGCTTCCGGCGTGTCCTCTGGTATGGCAACTCGGATTTGGTGGTGCAGCAGGCCTCCGGCGAGTGGGACGCCCGAGACGCCACATGGCTAGCTACCGCTTCCTGGTCCAACAGCTCTTCGGTGGATTCGACGGATGCGAGTTCCTCCACGTCCCTCGCACGGAAAATGAGGCCGCCGACACGCTGGCCAAGATAGGCTCATCCCGGCAAGCAATCCCACCCGGCGTTTCCCTCGAGCACCTGCGGAAGCCATCCATCAAGCCGCCTCCTGACTCCGAGTCCATCTTCGTTCCAGACGACCCCGCGGCACCCCCACCCGACCCTGGAGATCCCGGCCCAAGCGCGGGGGCTGCTGCCCCGGCCTAGCCGGCCGCAGGTCCCAGTCCAGTCCTGGGGGCTGCCAGCTCCGGCTCGGGGGCTGCCGCCTTGGATCCCATCCAAGTAACTGTCTTCACGGTGGTGATGGCTCCGTCTTGGGCCCAACCATTCCTCGCCTTCCTGGAAAGTAGAGCGCTCCCCATGGACAAAACCGAAGCCTGACAGGTGCAAAGCCGAGCATCCGCCTACAACATCATCAACGATGAGCTCGTCAAGCGCAGTGTAACAGGCGTGTTCTAGCGCCGCGTCGAGCAGGACAAGGGAATAGAGATTCTCCTCGACATCCAACAGGGCGAGTGTGGGCACCACGCCGCCTCGAGGTCTTTGGTAGCCAAGGCTTTCCGCCACGGCTTCTACTAGCCCATGGCCCTGAAGGATGCCGAGTCGCTGGTCCTCAGGTGCGAGGGTTGCCAACGCTTCAGCAAGCGCAGCCACCAGCCAGCCTTGGCCCTCCAAACCTTCCCGATCACATGGCCCTTTACCGTCCGGGGGCTCGACATCGTGGGACCCTTCAAGACTGCCCGCGGCGGCATGACGCACCTGCTGGTGGCCGTCGACAAGTTCACCAAGTGGATCGAGGCGCGACCGATCAAGAAGCTCAACGGCCCGACAACAGTCTGGTTCATCAAAGACATCGCGGTCTGCTATGGCGTCCTACAGAGCATCATCATAGACAACGGCACCAACTTCACCAAGGGTGCGCTGGCACACTACTGCTTTGTATCCGGCATCTGGCTCAACTTGGCCTCCGTCGCACATCCCCAGCCGAACGGCCAGGTCGAGCGCGTGAATGGCCTGATCCTTGCTGGCATCAAGCCGTGACTCATCGAGCCCCTTGTGCATTCACCTGGAAGTTGGCTCGATGAGTTGCCGGCCACGCCAAACTGGTCAATCGGACTCACCCCATTCTTCCTCGTCTACGGAGCCGAAGCAATCATCCCCACCGACATTGAGTTTGACTCGCCTCGGGTCACCATGTACATGGAAGCCGAAGCCAAGGAGGCCCGTGAAGACGGCGTCGACCTGCTCGAGGAGGCGCGCCTTTTGGCCCTCAGCCGATCGGCCATCTATCAGCAAAGCCTGCGGCACTACCACATCAAGAAGATCAAGCCCTTGCGTTCCGCGAGGGCGACCTCGTACTCCGGCTCGTCCAGCAGCAAGCCGGCCAGCACAAACTGGCCTCCCCTTGGGAGGGCCCCTTCATCGCTAGCAAAGCCCTCTGTGACCGCAACGCATACTACCTCATCGACGCGCGCAAGCCGAACAAGCGCAAGAGAGACACAGCTGGCGAAGAAACAAGCCGGTCCTGGAACGTGGAGCTCCTTCGCCCGTTTTACAGTTAGCTGTATGCATGTATGTATCGCTACTGTTTGCATTTAATGAAAGCAGCAGGTCCCCCGAGCGACACTCGGGGGCTACCTTTTCTCTATCAAGTACCGTGTCCCACACACACTTGTGATTTTCTCCCTCCTCCCTCCGGGTCGGCATCCGGCTAGGGGGCTCGGGGGCTGGCCAGCTCGACCGTGCCCCGCCGTCCCCCTTAGACTATTTTCGACATGTCCGAGTCGCCACGACCCTCCTCTTCCCCAAGCCACAGTCCGGCTTCGGCTGTCCGGCCGGCAAGAGCGCATGGCCAACTGCGCCGGCATGCGAAAGTTCGCTAAGAGAAATCACCGGGAACGGTTCACCCGGCAATTGCCGCATGACCGGCTGCGCGATGGCCGGCTTCGCCGCCCATCGCCAGCCGGCCCAGTGGGTGTTTAGCTCGCGCTCAATGTCTGAAAAAAAAACCTAAGTATTGTACATCCCTTCCCAAGGCCGAACTCCTTGTCATAGACCGGAACCCGGCTGTTCGACTAGCGGGAGGGAGGTCCAAAGAGGTGGCAAACGAAAAAAGGCCTAAGGACGGGAGGCAAAAGCACAAACACGCGCGAAATATTTACATAACAAAAGGCCCACGGCCGGAGTTCATCACATTCCACTACACCCCCAGTGGGTGGACCTGCTATTTAACAAAGTTCAAAAGAAAAAGACAGATCAGCCTCAAGCAGCTACCGTGTCGGGTTGCGTGCTAGCCGGCTCCTCCGCACCAGCTGCGGTCGCCGCGCCGGCTTCGGTTTGCGCCGGCTCCTCTGCGCCGGCCGCCGGGTCGGCCGAGATGCCGGTGTCGCCCAACGCGGCCTCATCGTCTGCATAGGCATCTGTCTCGTCGGAGCTGCCGGCTGGATCATCGAGCTCCAGGCCAAAGTCGTCAGGTGGAAGCTCTTCTCCATCCTCCATCCGCTCTGCGTTGAACTCATCATGCCCGGCGAACAAGGCGAGATAACTGGCCCACCCGGCAATCCGGCGCGCCTACGCCTCCAGGTCGGCCTCCACGCCGGCTCGCTGGGCCGCCAGCTGGTCCAAGCTCAGGGCCGGGTACCAAGACAGGGCGAAGCGCAGAGCCAAGTCCATGCCGGCGCGAGCCGCGGAGACTCGCCACGCGTGGAGCCGATGCACGCCGGACTCCAGCCAGCGCGCCAGCTGCGTGACGCTGTCGGGAGCCACCGCCCCCGGCCAAAGGGCGGCCGTCATGCCCAACCCGGCCTTGAACAGCCTCGCCATTTGCTTGTCTAGGGCCTTCAGACGGGCTTCGGCGGCGAGCATGAGCTCTGAGAATATCCAGGCGGCGTGCGGGTCGACCACGGCACCTGCATCCATCTGAGTAGACCACACGCACAGCCGCTTCCGCCGTCTCCTGCGTCTAAGGGAAGGCCCCTGGCGCAAGAAAGAAGGGAATCGATCAGATATGCAAAAGTTTAGCCGGCTCGCAAACCGGCAGGCCAGTCGAAGAAACACTTACGGAGGAGGACTTCGTCGAGATGCTGCGCTTCGCACAACATACCATTCCGCTCAAGGGCCCACGTGCGGTCGCGGGCCTCAAGCTCCTTCTCGAGCCGGACGCTCTTCTCGACAGTTGCCTTCAGCTCGGCGTCCTTCACGGCGAGCGCCTTCCCGTGCTCGCTTGCCAGCCGGCTCAGCTCCGCCTGGTGGGCCTCCGACGCCCTGACGACCTCCGCCGTTAGCCGCTCCACCTTGGCCCGAAGCCGGTTGCTGTCGGCGGCGGCTTGGTCACGCTGCTGGCCTGCTTCGGATAGCCGGGTTCGGAGATCCAGCACCTCGACCGCGGCGGTTGCAGGACAAGACCCCAAGTCAGATGCCGGAAGAAAGAAAAGACGCCTTAAGATTCGACCTGGCTACTTCGCAGTCGGCCCGAATCTCGGGGGCTACACCCAGTGGGTGCACTGGCGCGCCCCCACTGGAAGCATGCAAGACAGACCTTCAGCCAGACGCAGTGCCTCCTCCTTGGCGGCAAGCTGCGCCGTGACAGCTGATACGTCTCCAACGTATCTATAATTTTTTATTGTTCCATGCTGTTATATTATCATTCTTGGATGTTTTACAAATATTTTATAGCAACTTTATATCATTTTTTGGGAATAACATATTGACATAGTGCCCAGTGCCAGTTGTTGTTTTTTGCTTGTTTTTTACCTAGCAGAATATCAGTACCAAACAAAGTCCAAATGCCACGAAACTTTTTGGAGATTTTTTTTGGACCAGAAGACACCTTCGGGGCCAAGAAAGCACCGGAGGGGATCCCCGTGGGGACCACAAGACACCAGGGCGCGCCAGGAGCCCCTGGCGCACCCAGGTGGGTTTTGGGCCCCACGTAGGTCTCCTGCACCGCATCTTCGTCCTATAAATTCCCAAATATTCCAGAAACCCTAGGGGAGCAGATGAAACACAATTCCAGCCGCCGCAAGTTCCAGAACCACGAGATCCAATCTACACCATCACGGAGGGGTTCATCATCCTCATGGTGCATCTCCGATGATGCGTGAGTAGTCCACCATAGACCTACGGGTTCATAGGAAGTAGCTAGATGGCTTTCTCTCTCTCTTTTGATTCTCAATACAATGGTCTCTTGGAGATCTATTTGATGTAATGACTTTTTGCGGTGTGTTTGTTGGGATCCGATGAAGTTTGACTTTATGATCAGATCTATATCCATGAAAGTTATTTCAGTTTTCTTTGATCCCTTATATGCATGATTACTTATAGCCTCGTATTTCTTCTTCGAATCTTTGGTTTAGTTAGGCCAAATAGATCGATTTTTCTTGCAATGGGAAGAGGTGCTTTGTGATGGGTTCGATCTTGTGGTGTCCTCTCCCAGTGAAAGAATGGGCAGCGAGGCACGCATGTATCGTTACTATTAAGGATAACAAGATGGGGTCTATTCCTACATGAATAGATCTTGTCTACATCATGTCACTGTTCTTATTACATTACTCCATTTCTCCATGAACTTAATACACTAGATGCATGCTAGATAGCGGTCGATGTGTGGAGTAATAGTAGTAGATGCAGAATCGTTTTGGTCTACTAATCTTGGACGTGATGCCTATATAATGATCATTGCCTGGATATCATCATAATTATTTGATCTTCTATCAATTGCCCAACAGTAATTTGTTTACCCACCGTATGCTATTTTCTCAAGAGAAGCCACTAGTGAAATCTACGGCCCCCGGGTCTATCTTTTATCATATTGCTTTCCGATCTATTTTTATTCGCTTTTATTTTTAGATCTATTATTCCAAAAACCCAAAAATACCTTGCTGCACTTTTTCTTTCTTTATTTTATTTTGTGTTAATGCGAGATCTATTTATCCAACATCATACAAACCAATCTATCTTTTTCCCGAGGAGGGATTAACAACCCCTCTTACGCGTCGGGTTGCAAGTATTTGTTCTTTGTGTGCAGATACCATTTACATAGCTTGGTCTGGCCTCCTACTGGATTGATACCTTGGTTTCATAACTGAGGGAAATACTTACCATAGTTGTGTTGCATCATCCCTTCCTCTTTGGGGAAATACCGACGCAGTCTCAAGCCACGTCAAAGGAATTTCTGGCGCCGTTGCCGGAGAGGATCAAGTCAAGATCTATCAGGTTCCTAATCACAAATCTCATATCTCCTTGCAATTTACATTATTTGCCATTTGCCTCTCGTTTTCATCTCCACCACTTCACAAAAAATTGCCTTTTTATTCGCCTTCTTTTTCGTTTGCTTTTTTCTCGTCAGATCTCTTTTTATTTGCAATCTTGTTTGCGTAGTCACGATGTCTCAAGAAAATATGAAATTGTGTGATTTTTCCAATACCAATAATAATGATTTTATTATTACTCCGATTGCTCCTCCCGCCACTAGTGCAGAGTCTTGTGATATTAATGCCGCTTTGTTGAATCATGTTATGAAAGAGCAATTTGCCAGTACTCCTAATGAGGATGCCGCGTCCCATCTAAACACATTCGTAGAATTGTGTGATATGCAAAGAAAAATGATGCTGACAATGATATTGTGAAGTTGAAATTATTTCCTTTCTCTTTGAGCGATCGTACAAAAAATTGGTTTTCTTCTTTGCCTCGCAATAGTATTGATTCTTGGGATAAGTGCAAAGATGTGTTTATTACTAAGTATTTTCCGCCCACAAAAATTATTTTCCTTAGGACTCAAATCATGAATTTTAAGCAACTTGAGCATGAACATGTTGCACAATCTTGGGAAAGAATGAAATTGATGCTAAGAAATTGTCCTACTCATGGTTTAAATCTTTGGATGATTATACAAAAAATTTATGCGGGATTGAATTTTGTGTCTAGAAATCTTTTAGATTCCGCCGCGGGTGGTACTTTTATGGAAATTACTTTGGGTGAAGCTACTAAATTGCTAGATAATACCATGGCAAATTATTTGCAATGGCATACCAAAAGAGCACCTACTAGTAAAAAAGTTAATTCAGTTGATGAAATTAATTCTTTGAGTGAAAAAGTTGATGCTCTTCTGAAATTGGTTGCTAGTAAAAATGCTCCTATTGATCTTAATGATGTGCCTTTATCTACTTTGATTGAGCAAAATAGTGATCCCATAGATGTGAATTTCATCTCGCGAAATAATTTCAATAACAATGCTTATAGAGGTAATTTTAATCCTAGGCCTTTTCCTGGGAATTCCTCTAATAATTATGATAATTCCTATGGTAATTCTTCTTATAATAATAATAGGAACCCCTCTGATCTTGAGAATAATATTAAAGAATTTATCAATGCTCAAAAAGTTTTCAACACTACGATAGAAGAAAAGTTGAATAAGATTGATGATATGTCTAGAAGCATTGATAGAATTTCTCACGATGTAGAAAATCTCAAGTTGAAAACTTTTTAACCCAAGGTTGATGAATCAATTAAAGCTTTATATGTTTCTATGGATGAAAGTAAGAAAAGAACCGCTATGCTTAGGGCTAAAAGAGAATTTTTAGAAAGAGCATTTTCTAATGATTGCTTTCATAAAGATGATGAAGATCTTAAAGTAATTGGTGGTTCTTATATTGATTCCGTGTTTAGTAAGATTAAAATTGATGATAAAGGGACTGGAGAAGAGTCAACTTTAGCTAGAGGGCGTCCCAATAATTTGGAGGGTGAAAATCTTGATGAAAACATTGATCAAAGTGGGTTTGAAGAGGTCAAAACTTTAACTAGCGATGTGCCCACTCTTTTGGATTACAAAGACTTTAATTATGATAGTTGCTCTTTGATTGAATGTATTTCTTTATTGCAATCCATGATAAATTTACCCTATGCTTATGAACAAAATAAAGCTTTTACTAAACATATTGTTGATGCCATCATGAAAGCTTTTGAAGAAAAGTTGGAATTAGAGATTCCAATTCCTAGAAAATTACATGATGAATGGGAACCTACCATTAAAGTCAAGATTAAAAATTATAAGTGTTTTGCTTTATGTGATTTGGGTGCTAGTGTTTCCACAATTCCGAAATCTTTATGTGATGTGCTTGGTCTTACCAATATTGAAGAGTGTTCTTTAAATTTACACTTGGCGGATTCTACTATTAAAAAGCCTTTGGGAAGAATTAATGATGTTCTTATTCTTGCAAATAGGAATTATGTGCCCATAGATTTTATTGTTCTTGATACCGATTGCAATCCGTCTTGTCCAATTATACTTGGTAGACCGTTTTTACGAACTATAGGTGTCGTGATTGATGTGAAAGAAGGCAATATTAAATTCCAATTTCCACTAAGAAAGGGTGTGGAACACTTCCCTAGAACAAGAATTACGCCACCATATGAATCAATAAAGAATTACCGTTTACATAGCTTGGCCCGGCCTCCTACTGTATTGATACATTGGTTTCATAACTGAGGGAAATACTTACCGTAGCTGTGCTGCATCATCCCTTCCTCTTTGGGGAAATACCGACACAGTCCCAAGCCACGTCAACGGCGCGGTACTTCTCTAGAAGCCGGTTGTGCGTGCCGACTCGCAGGCCATCCAGGTGCTGTAGGGAGCAAGTGTTAACAGAAATCACAAATGCATATAAGACCCGACCCGGCTGCTCCGCAGCCGGCCCGGGCCTCGAGGGCTACACCCAGTGGGTGCGCTGGCGCGCCCCCACTGACCAGCTGCAATCAAACCAGAGGAAAGACTTACCACAATGGCGCGCTCCAAGTCCCGCGTCCGCTCCAACTCCCTCTGGACAAAAGCTTGCAGACGGCTCTCGCGCCCCCGGAATTGCTGGCGCATGGCCTCCATCACCGTCTCCTCCTGAGCGCGCGGCCCGGCCATGACCTCGTCGGCGCCCACCCGGGGAGGCTGTGGCCCGGCAGCAGGGCTGCTTCCCGGCACTCGCTCTGTGTTCATGGTGGCCTGCGGTGGCACGACCACCAGGGCGCGACTGTCTCCTGCCGGCTCCTCCACAGCCGGCGTCGGTCCCGACACGCTGGCCGGCGTCATCTACAGTGCATCGTCCAGGGTAGCGTCCTCCCCACCTCCTTATCCTACGATCTCATCCCGGCTCACCGGGTTGTTGCGGGACGGAGTGTCCATGATGATCTCCTCGACGCCCTCTGAGTCGCTGTCGGCCGCCTCCATCCGCTCGTCTAGATCGCACCCCTCGTCCGTCTGCGGCTCGATGATGGTGACTGCTGGCGTCACGCCCTCTGCCCATTCCAGCCAGGCCGGGTCCGCGTTGTCTTCCCCCTCACCATGGCAGCCCTCATCCATGCCAAGGCCGAGGCCTCCCTCGCCGCCTTCTCAGCCGTCGCCAACTCTGTTGGGAAATGTTGCATGGAAAACAAAAAAAATTCTACACACACACAAGATCTATCCATGGAGATGCATAGCAACGAAGGGGAGAGTGTGTCTACATACCCTCGTAGACCGTAATCGAAAGAGTTTGTTAACGCAATCGATGTAGTCGAACTTCTTCGCGATCCAACCGATCGAGTACCGAACGTACGTCACCTCCCCGTTCAGCACACGTTCAGCTCGGTGACGTCCTCGCCTTCTTGATTCAGCAAGATGATGAAGTAGTGGATGAGTTCTGGCAGCATGATGGCGTGGTGACGGTGATGGTGATGCTATCTCCGCAGGGCTTCGCCTAAGCACTTCGCCTAAGATCTTTATCGGTCGAACCTTATGACAACATACGTAATTCCCTTTGTCTGTCGGTATGTTACTTGCCCGAGATTCAATCGTAGGTATGTTTATACCTAGTTCAATCTCGCTACCAGCAAGTCTCTTTACTCGTTCCATAATACATCATCTCGTAACTAACTCCTTAGTCACTTTGCTTGCAAGGCTTCTCATGATGTGTATTACCGAGAGGGCCCAGAGATGCCTCTCCAATACACGGAGTGACAAATCCTAATCTCGATCCATGCCAACTCAATAGACACCTTCGGAGATACCTGTAGAGCATCTTTATGATCACCCAGTTATGTTGTGACGTTTGATAGCACACAAGGCATTCCTCTGGTATCCGGGAGTTGCATGATCTCATAGTCGAAGGAATATGTATTTGACATTAAGAAAGCAATAGCAAAAAACTGAACGATCGTATGCTAAGCTAACAGATGGGTCTGGTCCATCACATCATTCTCCTAATGATGTGACCCCGTTATCAAATGATAACTCATATCTATGGTTAGGAAACCTTAACCATCTTTTGATCAACGAGCTAGTCTAGTAGAGGCTCACTAGGGACATGGTATTTGTTTATGTATCCACACATGTATTTAAGTTTCCGGTCAATACAATTCTAGCATGAATAATAAACCTTTATCATGATTAAGGAAATATAATAATAACCATTTTATTATTGCCTCTAGGGCATATTTCCATCAGTCTCCCACTTGCACTAGAGTCAATAATCTAGTTCACATCGCCATGTAATTAACACCCATAGTTCACATCGCCATGTGACCAACACCCAAAGAGTTTACTAGAGTCAATAATCTAGTTCACATCGCTATGAGATAAACACCCAAAGAGTACTAAGGTATGATCATGTTTTGCTTGTGAGAGAAGTTTAGTCAACGGGTCTGTCACATTGAGATCCGTATGTATTTTGCAAATTTCTATGTCTACAATGCTCTGCATGGAGCTACTCTAGCTAATTGCTCCCACTTTCAATACGTATCCAAATTGAGACTCAGAGTCATCTGAATCGGTGTCAAAGCTTGCATCGATGTAACCCTTTACGATGAACTCTTTATCACCTTCCATAACCGAGAAATATTTCCTTAGTCCTCTTAGGATCTAAGGATAATTTTGACCGCTGTCCAGTGATCTACTCCTGGATCACTATTGTACCCCCTTGCCAAACTCATGGCAAGGTACACAATAGGTCTGGTACACAGCATGGCATACTTTATAGAACCTATGGCTGAAGCATAGGGAATGACTTTCATTCTCTCTCTATCTTCTGTCGTGGTCGGGCTTTGAGTCTTACTCAACTTCACACCTTGCAACACAGGCAAGAACCCTTTCTTTGACTGATCTATTTTGAACTTCTTCAAAACTTTTCCAAGGTATGTGCTTTGTGAAAGTCCTATTAAGCGTCTCGATCTATCCCTATAGATATTGATGCGCAATATATAAGCAGCTTCACCGAGGTCTTTCATTGAAAAACTCTTATTCAAGTATCCTTTTATGCTATCCAGAAATTCTATATCATTTCCAATCAACAATATGTCATCCACATATAATATCAGAAATTCTATAGAGCTCCCACTCACTTTCTTGTAAATACAGGCTTCACCGTAAGTCTGTATAAAACCATATGCTTTGATCACCTCATCAAAGCGTATATTCCAACTCCGAGATGCTTGCACCAGTCCATAGATGGATCGCTGGAGCTTGCACACTTTGTTAGCACCTTTAGGATCGACAAAACCTTCTGGTTGCATAATATACAACTCTTCTTTAAGAAATCCATTAAGGAATGCAGTTTTGACATCCATTTTCCAGATTTCATAATCATAAAATGCGGCAATTGCTAACATGATTCGGACAGACTTAAGCATCGCTACGGGTAAGAAAGTCTCATCGTAGTCAACTCCTTGAACTTGTCAAAAACCTTTCACGACAAGTCGAGCTTTGTAGACAGTAACATTACCATCATCGTCAGTCTTCTTCTTGAAGATCCATTTATTTTCTATGGCTTGCCGATCATCGGGCAAGTCCACCAAAGTCCATACTTTGTTCTCATACATGGATCCTATCTCAGATTTCATGGCCTCAAGCCATTTATCGGAATCTGGGCTCATCATAGTTTCTTCATAGTTCATAGGTTCGTTGTTGTCCAACAACATGACTTCTAGGACAAGATTGCCGTACCACTCTGGTGCGGAACGTGTTCTGGTCGACCTACGATGTTCAGTAGTAACTTGATCTGAAGTTTCATGATCATCACCATTTGCTTCCTCTCTGGTTGGTGTAGGCATCACGGGAACGGCTTTTTCTGATGTACTACTTTCCAATTCGAGAGAAGGTACAACTACCTCATCAAGTTCTACTTTCCTCCCACTCACTTCTTTTGAGAGAAACTCCTTCTCTAGAAAGGACCCATTCTTAGCAACAAAGATTTTGCCTTTGGATCTGTGGTAGAAGGTATACCCAATAGTTTCTTTCGGGTATCTTATGAAGACACACTTCTCCGCTTTGGGTTCGAGCTTATTAGGCTGAAGCCTTTTGACATAAGCGTCGCATACCCAAACTTTTAAGAAATGACAGCTTAGGTTTCTTGCCAAACCACAGTTCATACGGTGTCATCTCAACGGATTTAGAGGGTGCCCTATTTAACGTGAATGCGGCTGTCTCTAATGCATAACCCCAAAACGATAGTGGTAAATTGGTAAGAGACATCATAGAATGCACCATATTCAATAAAGTACGGTTATGACGTTCGGACACACCATTACGCTGTGGTGTTTGATAACCCACAAGTATAGGGGATCGCAACACTTTTCGAGGGTAGAGTATTCAACCCAAATTTATAGATTTGACACAAGGGGAGCCAAAGAATATTTGTAAGTATTAGCATCTGAGTTGTCAATTCAACCACACCTGGAGATTAATTATCTGCAACAAAGTGATCAGTAGCAAATTAGTATGATAGTTTTGATAGTAGTAGCAACAGCAATAGTAACGGTAACAGTGATAGCAGTGATTTTTTAGCAAGTGCAACAGTAACAGTAGCAGTAGTAACTTAGCAAGAACAATATGTAGGAAAATCATAGGCATTGGATCGGTAATTCGTTGGATGATATTCATCATGTGACAGTTATAACCTAGGGCGATACGGCGCTAGCTCCAGTTCATAAATATAATGTAGGCATGTATTCCGTAAATAGTCATACGTGCTTATGGAAAGAGCTTGCATGACATCTTTTGTCCTACCCTCCCATGGCAGCGGGGTCCTATTGGAAACTAAGGGATATTAAGGCCTCCTTTTAATAGAGAACCAGAACAAAGCATTAACACACGGTGAATACATGAACTCCTCAAACTACGGTCATCACCGGGAAGTGTCCCGACTATTGTCACTCCGGGGTTGCCGGATCATAACACGTAGTAGGTGACTATAACTTGCAAGATCGGATCTAGAACATAGATATAATGGTGATAACATAAACGGTTCAGATTTGAAATCATGGCACCCGGGCCCAAAGTGACAAGCATTAAGCATGGCAAAGTCATAGCAACATCAATCTCAAAACATAATGGATACTAGGGATCAAGCCCTAACAAAACTAACTCGATTACATGATCAATCTCATCCAACTCCTCACCGACCAGCGAGCCTACGAAGGAATTACTCACTCCCGGTGGGGAGCATCATGGAATTAGCGATGGAGAAGGGTTGGTGATGACGAAGATCGAAGATCCCCCTCTCCGAAGCCCCAAACGGACTCCAGATCTGGCCTCCCGATGAAGAACATGAGGTGGCGGAGGCTCCATCTCGCGAAACGCACTAATTCTTTCTCCCTGATTTTTTTCTGGAAATATGTGATTTTATAGCGTCGATTTCAGGGTCTGCGGGCCCACCAGGTGGGGACAACCCACCTGGGCGCGCCTAGAGGGGGTGGCGCACCCTGGTGGGTTGTGCTCACCCAGGTGCCCCCCTCCGGTGGTTCTTGGCTCCAGTATTTTTCTTTTATTGTATAAAAATTCCTCGCAAAGTTTCGTTCCATTCTGAGAACTTTTATTTCTGCACAAAAACAACACCATGGTAGTTCTGCTGAAAACATCGTCAGTCCGGGTTAGTTTCATTCAAATCATGCAAATTAGAATCCAAAACAAGAGGAAAAGCGTTAGGAAAAGTAGATACGACGGAGACATATCAACTCCCCCAAGCTTAAACATTTGCTTGTCCTCAAACAATTCAGTTGATAAACTGAAAGTGAAAAAGAAAAACTTTTACGAACTCTTTTGCTCGTGTTTGCATAAATAAGCTTAAAAAGCACCCAGGTTTTCAGCCAATATTATAACTAACCATGTCGACAATAACTCTTAAAAATTATATTAACTCATATCAATGACATAATCAACTAGCGAGCAACAATAAGATATCTCAAACAGCAACACGTTGTCAAAACAACCATGATATAATATGACAATAGTGGTATCTCGCTAGCCCTTTCTGAGACCGCAAAACATAAATGCAGAGCACCTCCAAAGTTCAAGCAGCGACTAAACATTGTAATTCATGGTAGGAAAGATCCAGCCATGATGCACCCAACATTAGCTACACACAATGCATAAGCATGACATCAATGCTCTCAGGTTCTGGCGCTTATTTGAGAAGGTGATGACACAACATAAAAGTAAATAGATAGTCCCTTCGCAAAGGGAAGCAGTGATTTGCAGAGGTGCCAGAGCTGAAGTTTTTAAAATAGAGGTTAAATAAAATTTTGAGGCATGCACCCTTCTTGTTTACTTCGCGACCATCAGTTATCAGTATCTTCCATGCTAAACACATTAGTGGCGGTTCCCAAGCGATAAAACTAAAGATTTACTCCCCCTCCACCAACAAACACACTCCACAGCTAGCCGAATCCACGGGTACCGTCCATACCAACATCAGTCCTGGGGGAGTTTTGTTTAATTATTTGCAATTTTTGAATCCGGGACTGGGAATCCCTATTACCGCCCCTTTCTCGTGCAATGGTGAGTGAATAAACACTCATCCTAAGAATAACCCGCTTAGCATGGAAGATACCGACTACCTCCTGTCGCTCTATGAACAATCTAGGCACACAAAAAGGATATTTATTTGAAGTTTTTAGAGGTGGCACATGCAAATTTACTTAGGACGGCAGGGTAATACCGCATATAGGTAGGTATGGTGGACTCATCTGGAATAACTTGGGTTCAAGGTTTTTGATGTACAAGTAGAATTCCCACTTAGTACAGGCGAAGGCTAGCAATTAGGTTGAGAAGCGGCCAGCTAGAGAGCAACAACGGTCGTGAACATGCATTACGCATAAGTAACATTGGATACTAGCATGAGTAGGATATGAACACCATGAACATAAATATCATAGAGGCTATGTTGGTTTTGATTCAACTACATGCATGAACATGTGCCAAGTTAAGCCACTCGAACATTCAGAGGAGGATACCATATCATCATACTACATCACAATCATTTTAACGCAATGTTGACATCCAAGATAAATCATTATACACTCCTAGCTACTTATGCATGGCATGAGAAACTATAATCTCTAATTGTCATTGCAAACATGTTTAATCATAATGGGCTGAATCATGGATACTAGGTTAAACATATTTACAAAAACAGAACAAGTCAAGTTCATACATGTTTCTCTCTGCCACGGCCAGTTCATCGAATATCGTCATTATTGCCTTTCACTTGCATGACCGAAAGATATGAAAATGATAATAGTGCAAGAGTGCCGTGGACTAAGTTGGAATCTGCAAACATTTTATTCAAAAGGAGAAGACAAGGTAAATTGGGCTCTTTGTTAGATTAACAAGAATGCATATGAGAGCAACTCAACATTTTCATCGTGGTCTTCTCCTTGGTATGACTCAATAAAAGAAAAGTAGTTCAAAAAAACACACTGAAATATTTTTGGAGTTTTGGTTTTTCGTAAACAAGCAAATAAAAACAGAAAAACAGAAACAAGAAAAACTATTTACACGGGAAAGCTCCCAACAAATAAAAGAAGAACAAAGAAATATTTTTGGGTTTTTTTCTTTTTAGTGCTACAAGAATTTAAACTAGGAAGAAAAATAAAAAAGAAGCGAGAAATATTTTTGGATTTTCTCAAAGTTTTTCAAACACACAAGAAGAAAGCGAGAAAATAAATTAAGCATGGATAATACAATGAAAAAGTGTGAACACCGACGAATGAAATGTGTGAACATGAATGTAATGTCGGTGGAAATACGTACTCCCCCAAGCTTAGGCTTTTGGCCTAACTTGGTAATCTTCAGTAGCCTGCATAATGGTCGGAGTGATAACTCACGGAGGCTCTTGGTGCGGATGCAGCCTGCCGTGCGGCCACCACTGCCGCGTTATGAGCTCGGGCCTCGCTCTCTAGAACATAATATCTTCCCCTACTGTGAACATTAAAGAGAGCAGGTGCATGCAAATATGTGTCCACAACAGAATCCTTATTAAACAGCAATTTATAAGTGAAATTATGGGGTTCACCTCTAAGGATCTTATGACGTTTCATAGCTTCAAAGTCTAGGTACTGCGTGGGTAAAATAGGATCATAGAGCAAAGGTGAAACACCCAGCTCTCTTGCTAAGCGTGTGGCATAAATTCCACCATAAAAATATCCACTACCAGCGTTGTGTTGCAACCTACGTGCAACAATCGCTCCAAGATTATAACTTTTGTCACCGGTGAGAGCGGTGTGAATGAGGCTCAAGTCTGGAGCACAAAGTGTACTGCAATCTTGTTTGCCTACAATGCATTTTCCATTGAATAATGCGAAATACTGGATTGTAGGAAAATAAATGCTCTTTATTCTACCTTGCGTCACTCCCCTATTTTCACCATAACAAAGACTAGTCAAGAATATCTCAAACTCAGACCTTGGTGGTTCATCAAGCGAACCCCAAAATGGGATTTTACAGTGGTGAGCAAATCTCTCTAAAGAAATGGTAAATGGATTTTCATATAATTTAAATGACACCCTAGACTCACGGGGATGGAATTTAAATCGTTTGACAAATGATTCAGTGAGAGTGAGGTGTTGGTTGCACTTATCTGAAATGTAAGGACCGAGCTCGGCATTGTGAACATATTGCTCAAATTCTTCCTTAATGCCCACGCTCACCATATAATCATCGCATGACCATAAGCATGTTTTGGTGGCGGCATCTCGTATAGAACTTTCACTTGGCTCAACATAAGACCGACGAGCGGAGCTGCTACTAGAAGATGCCTCCGAGGACCTCCGCCTCGAAGAACTCCTTCCAAAGAAGTTCATAATATTCGCGTACAATTTTCTAAAAAATTTTGTGTCACAAATTTTTGTCAACAAAACTTTGTAAGATTGAAAACAACTATTCATAGAGATGCATAGAGGCCATAACAAGCATTAAAACTACTTAGAACTCTAAGAATTCAACATGCAAGCACATCTACAGCAGCACTAAGAGTAGCTAATTATTCAAAATATAAATCACTAAAGCAAAAACTAATTGGACAAACGGAGGAGTCACATACCAAGCAACAATCCCCCAAAACAGTTTCGGAAACGGAGCTTCGAGCAAAGAGATCAAAATCCGCGGTTTTGAGAGCAAGAACACGAGAGCAAGAGCAATGGTGAATTTTTTCTGGAGGTAGGTGATGATGTGGGATGAAGAGATAAGTGAGGGGGCCCACGTGGGGACCACAACCCATCAGGGCGCGCCTGGGGGTCCTGGCGCGCCCAGGTGGGTTGTGCCCACCTGGTGCACCTCCCTCTGATATTATTTGCACCAAAAATTCTTAAATATTCAGAAAAAAATCGTATCAAATTTTCAGAGCATTCTGATAACTTTTATTTTTTGGTCATTTTTTATTGCACAGGAAAATAAGAAAACAGACAAAACATGGCATTTTATTTTATTTAGCTAATAAAAACAGAAAACAAAAGGTTGGGACATAAGGTAGTGATTACTAAATTCATCAACTTCATAACTCTAAAAAATGATCCATTAATACTGTTGATCAAGTCTTATTAACAACCACTTTCGATTAGCATGAAACCCAAGAACTTTCGTAAATCACTAAGTTACCTCAACGGGGATATGAATATCCCCACCAATAAGCATTTCATATTTCTTTTTAACAGTAGGTAGAGGTAGTTGAAAACTTCCAATAGTGATTGTCGGAGATTTTTCAATAACATTAATACCATTCACTTGGAATTGTTTCTTCGAAAAGTGCACCGTATGCTCATTACCGTTAATATGAAAAGTGACCTTGCTTTTATTGCAATCAATAACAGCCCCTGCAGTATTCAAGAAGGGTCTACCAAGGATAATCGACATGTTGTCATCCTCGGGCATCTCAAGTATAACAAAATCAGTCAAAATAGTAACATTAGCAACAACAACGGGCACATCCTCACAAATACCGATAGGTATGGCAGTTGATTTGTCAGCCATTTGCAAAGATATTTTAGTAGGTGTGAGTTTATTCAAATCAAGTCTTTTGTATAAAGAGAAGGGCATAACACTAACACCAGCTCCCAAATCACATAAAGCAGTTTTCACATAATTTCTTTTGATGGAGCAAGGTATAGTTGGTATTCCTGGATCTCCAAGTTTTTTAGGTACTCCATCTTTAAAAGTATAATTAGCAAGCATGGTGGAGATTTCAGCTTCCGGTATTTTTCTCTTATTGGTGATGATGTCTTTCATGTACTTTGCATAAGGAGGCATTTTAAGGATATCAGTCAAGCGAGTACGCAAAAAGACTGGCCTCAGCTTTTCAGCAAAGCATTCAAATTCTTCATCATCTTTCTTTTTAGTTGACTTAGGTGGAAAGGGCATAGGTTTTTGAACCCATGGCTCTCTTTCCTTTCCATGTTTTCTAGCAACAAAGTTTCTTTTATCATATCTTTTATTCTTAGGTTGTGGGTTATCAAGATCAACTGCTGGTTCTATCTCAACATCATTGTCTGGTTCTTTATTATTTGTTTGAGTTTCTTCATGAACCTCATCATTATCTTTTTCATTATCAGAAGGTAAGTGTTCACTACCAGATTGAGTTTCAGCATCAGAGATAGAGACTTCATTATCATTATCAGGAGATTTTTCTACTTCAGGTTCACTAGAGGCATGCAAAGTCCTATTGTTTTTCTTTTTCTTTTTCTTTTTAGGAGGACTACGTGCATCAGTGTCAACTCTTTGAGAGTCTTGTTCAATTCTTTTTGGGTGTCCCTCAGGATAAAGTGTTTCCTGAGTCATTCTACCTTCTCTAGTCATTACTCTAACAGCATGATCATTGATATTATTATTCATTTCATCAAGCAGTTCTCTTTGAGATTTAGCAACTTGTTCTAGCTGAGTTTAAACCATAGAAGCATGCTTCCCTACACCTCTAACATCATTTGAGATTCTAAATAACAAGTCACTTAAGCGAGCAATCATATCAGAATTGTATTTCAATTGTTTCATAACATTTGCATTGAAGTGATCTTGTTTTCTAATATAGTTTTCAAACTCATAAAGGCATTGACTAGGGTGCATATTGTGAGGATTATCATTATCATTGAATTTCATTAGATAATTTACCTCTACCACCACAGGTGGTGTGGTGTATCAAGCCCATGTATTTCTTCAATAGGAGGTAAATTTTTAACATCCTCAGCTTTAATACCCTTTTCCTTCATAGATTTCTTTGCCTCTTGCATATCTTCAGGACTGAGATATGGGATACCCCTCTTTTTCGGAGTGGGTTTAGGCGGTGTTTCAGGAGGAGTCCAATCATCATAATTTTTCAATATGTTATTCAATAGTCCTTCGGCTTGTCCAATAGTTCGTTCCTTGAAAACACAACCAGCACAACTATCTAGGAAGTCCCTAGATGCATCGGTTAGTCCATTATAGAAGATATCAAGTATTTCATTTTTCTTAAGAGGATGATCAGGCAAAGCATTAAGCAATCGGAGAAGCCTCCCCCAAGCTTGTGGGAGACTCTCTTCTTCAATTTGCGCAAAGTTAAATATTTCCTGTAAGGCAGCTTGTTTCTTATGAGCAGAAAAATATTTTTCAGAGAAGTAATAAATCATATCCTGGGGACTACGCACACAACCAGGAGCAAGAGTATTGTACCAAGCTTTAGCATCACCCTTTAATGAGAATGGAAATAATTTGAGAATATAGTAATAGCGAATTTTCTCATCATGAGCAAAAAGGGTGGCTATGTCGTTTAACTTAGTAAG
Organism: Thinopyrum elongatum; assembly: GCA_011799875.1. NCBI lineage: Eukaryota > Viridiplantae > Streptophyta > Magnoliopsida > Poales > Poaceae > Thinopyrum > Thinopyrum elongatum. Next base: position 42,187,455 of record CM022300.1, read on the forward strand.
ATGTGCCACAACAGTTTCAGTTTCATAACCATGGAAAGGATCAGATTCAACCAAAGTAATTAACTCTGGGTCGACAGAGAATTCATAATCCTTATCATCAATAAAGATAGGTGAAGTAGCAAACTTAGGATCATATTTCATTCTAGCATTCAAAGATCTTTCTTTGTACTTGCTTAATAATTTTTCTAGATCATCTCTATCTTTGCAAGCAAGAATATCTCTAGTTGCCTCCTCACCCATAACATAACCTTCCGGTACCTTAGGCAATTCATATCTAGGAGGGCTAGTTCTAGTAGGTGTTTCAAGATTTTCAGTTTCAAGCTCATCATCAGTTTCAACAATATCATGCTGTCTTACTCTAGCAATTTGTTCATCAAGAAATTCACCTAGTGGCACATCATCATCAAGCAAGGTACTAGCATCATCATAAGCATCATTCATAGCAGAAGTAGCATCATCGATAACTCGCGACATATCAGGATTAATAGCATGTGGTGGGGTTGCAAGTTTACTTATAACAGAAGGTGAATCTAAAGCGGAGCTGGATGGCAGTTCCTTACCTCCCCTCGTCTTAGAGGGAAAAATCTTAGTCTTAGCATCCTTCAGATTCTTCATAGTGATAATTTGATAATAATCCCAAGTGACTCAACAAATATAGTTATGCTCCCCGGCAACGGCGCCAGAAAAAGGTCTTGATAACCCACAAGTATAGGGGATCGCAACAGTTTTCAAGGGTAGAGTATTCAACCCAAATTTATAGATTCGACACAAGGGGAGCCAAAAAATATTTGTAAGTATTAGCAGCTGAGTTGCCAATTCAACGACACCTGGAGATTAATTATCTGCAGCAAAGTGATCAGTAGCAAAGTAGTATGATAGTTTTGATAGTAGTAGCAACAACAATAGTAATGGTAACAGTGATAGTAGTGATTTTGTAGCAAGTGCAACAGTAACAGTAGCAGTAGTAACTTAGCAAGAACAATATGTAGGAAAATCGTAGACGTTGGATCGGTAATTCGTTGGATGATATTCATCATGTGACAGTTATAACCTAGGGCAATACGGCACTAGCTCCAGTTCATAAATATAATGTAGGCATGTATTCCGTAAATAGTCATACGTGCTTATGGAAAGAACTTGCATGACATCTTTTGTCCTACCCTCCCGTGGCAGCGGGGTCCTATTGGAAACTAAGGGATATTAAGGCCTCCTTTTAATAGAGAACCGAAACAAAGCATTAACACACGGTGAATACATGAACTCCTCAAACTACGGTCATCACCGGGAAGTGTCCTGACTATTGTCACTCCGGGGTTGCCAGATCATAAGTAGTTGACTATAACTTGCAAGATCAGATCTAGAACATAGATATAATGGTGATAACATAAATGGTTCAGATCTGAAATCATGGCACCCGGGCCCAAAGTGACAAGCATTAAGCATGGCAAAGTCATAGCAACATCAATCTCAGAACATAATGGATACTAGGGATCAAGCCCTAATAAAACTAACTCGATTACATGATGAATCTCATCCAACTCCTCACCGACCAGCGAGCCTACGAAGGAATTACTCACTCCCGGTGGGGAGCATCATGGAATTGGCGATGGAGAAGGGTTGGTGATGACGAAGATCGAAGATCCCCCTCTCCGGAGCCCCAAACGGACTCCAGACCTGGCCTCCCGATGAAGTACAGGAGGTGGCGGCGGCTCCGTCTCGTGGAACGCGATAATTCTTTCTCCCTGATTTTTTCTGGAAATATGTGATTTTATAGCGTCGGTTTCAGGGTCTGCGGGGCCACCAGGTGGGGACAACCCACCTGGGCGCGCCTGGAGGGGGTGGCGCGCCCTGGTGGGTTGTGCCCACCCAGGTGCCCCCCTCCGGTGGTTCTTGGCTCCAGTATTTTTCTTTTATTGCATAAAAATTCCTCGCAAAGTTTCGTTCCATTCCGAGAACTTTTATTTCTGCACAAAAACAACACCATGGTTGTTCTGCTGAAAACAGCGTCAGTCCAGGTTAGTTTCATTCAAATCATGCAAATTAGAATCCAAAACAAGAGGAAAAGCATTAGGAAAAGTAGATACGACGGAGACGTATCAGTGTTCCAGTTGGCGTGAGTTGTGAAACAATTTCACGTTGTTTTAAATGAAGGCCAAACTCATGACGCAAATATTCGCCTCCGCGATCAGATCGTAGAAACTTTATTTTCTTGTTACGATGATTCTCCACTTCACTCTTACATTCTTTGAACTTTTCAAATGTTTCAGACTTGTGTTTCATCAAGTAGATATATCCATACCTACTCAAATCATCTGTGAAGGTCAGAAAATAACGATACCCTCCGCGTGTCTCAACACTCATCGGACCGCATACATCGGTATGTATTATTTCCAATAAGTCATTAGCTCGCTCCATTGTTCCGGAGAACGGAGTTTTAGTCATCTTGCCCATGAGGCATGGTTCGCAAGTATCAAATGATTCATAATCAAGTGATTCCAAAAGTCCATCCGCATGGAGTTTCTTCATGCGCTTTACACCAATATGACCTAAATGGCAGTGCCACAAGTATGTTGCACTATCATTATCAACTTTGTATCTTTTGGCATCAATATTATGAATATGTGTATCACTACGATCGAGATTCAATAAACCATTTACATTGGGTGTATGACCATAGAAGGTTTTATTCATGTAAACAGAACAACAATTATTCTCTGACTTAAATGAATAACCGTATTACAATAAACATGATCAAATCATATTCATGCTCAATGCAAACACCAAATAATATTTATTTAGGTTCAACACTAATCCCGAAGGTAGAGGGAGTGTGCGATGGTGATCGTATCAACCTTGGAATCATTTTCGACACACATCGTCACCTCGCTCTTAACAAGTCTCTGTTTATTCTGCAACTCCTGTTTCGAGTTACTAATCTTAGCAACTGAACCAGTATCAAATACCCAGGGGCTACTACAAATACTAGTAAGGTACACATCAATAACATGTATATCAAATATACCTTTGTTCACTTTGCCTCCTTCTTATCCGCCAAGTATTTGGGGCAGTTCCGTTTTCAGTGACCATTTCCTTTGTAGTAGAAGCATTAGTTTCAGGCTTGGGTCCAGCTTTGGCTTTCTTCATAGGAGCGGCAATTTGCTTGCCATTCTTCTTAAAGTTCCATTTCTTTCCCTTGCCCTTTTTCTTGAAACTAGTGGTCTCATTAACCATCAACACTTGATGCTCTTTCTTTGATTTCTACCTCCGCTGACTTCAGCATCGCGAAGAGCTTGGAAATCGTTTTAGTCATTCCTTGCATATTATAGTTCATCATGAAGCTCTCTAGTAGCTTGGTGATAGTGACTGGAGAACTCTGTCAATCACTATCTTATCTGGAAGATTAACTTCCACTTGATTCAAGCGATTGTAGTACTCAGACATTCCAAACACATGCTCACTGGCTAAGCTATTCTCCTCCATCTTGTACATAAAATACTTGTCAGAGGTCTCATACCTCTCAACACGGGCATGAGCCTGAAATATCAATTTCAGCTCATGGAACATCTCATATGTTCCATGGCGTTCAAAACGTCTTTGGAGCCCTCATTCTAAGCCGTAAAGCATGGTGCACTAAATTATCAAGTAGTAGAAGGAAATATGCCCTAGAGGCAATAATAAAGTTATTATTTATTTCCTTATTTCATGATAAATGTTTATTATTCATGCTAGAATTGTATTAACCGGAAACTTGATACATGTGTGAATACATAGACAAAATAGAGTGTCACTAGTATGCCTCTACTTGACTAGCTCGTTAATCAAAGATGGTTATGTTTCCTAACCATAGACATGAGTTGTCATTTGATTAACGAGATCACATCATTAGGAGAATGATGTGATTGACTTGACCCATTCCGCTAGCTTAGCACTTGATCGTTTAGTATGTTGCTATTGCTTTCTTCATGACTTATACATGTTCCTATGACTATGAGATTATGCAACTCCCGTTTACCGGAGGAACACTTTGTGTGCTACCAAACGTCACAACGTAACTGGGTGATTATAAAGGTGCTCTATAGGTGTCTCCGAAGGTACTTGTTGAGTTGGCGTATTTCGAGATTAGGATTTGTCACTCCGATTGTCGGAGAGGTATCTCTGGGCCCACTCGGTTATGCACATCACTATAAGCCTTGCAAGCATTGTAACTAATGAGTTAGTTGCGGGATGATGTATTACGGAACGAGTAAAGAGACTTTCCGGTAACGAGATTGAACTAGGTATTGAGATACCGACGATCGAATCTCGGGCAAGTAACATACCGATGACAAAGGGAACAACGTATGTTGTTATGCGGTTTGACCGATAAAGATCTTCGTAGAATATGTGGGAGCCAATATGAGCATCTAGGTTCCGCTATTGGTTATTGACCGGAGACGTGTCTCGGTCATGTATACATAGTTCTCGAACCCGTAGGGTCCGCACGCTTAAAGTTTGGTGACGATCGGTATTATGAGTTTATGTGTTTTGATGTACCGAAGGTAGTTCGGAGTCCCGGATGAGATCGGGGACATGACGAGGAGTCTCGAAATGGTTGAGACGTAAAGATCGATATATTGGACGACTATATTCGGACTTCGGAAAGGTTCCGAGTGATTCGGGTATTTTTCGGAGTACCGGAGAGTTACGGGAATTCGCCGGGGAGTATATGGGCCTTATTGGGCTTTAGGGGAAAGAGAGAGGGGAGGCTGCGCGCACCCTCCTTCCTTCTCTTCTCTTTTCCCTTTCCTTCTCTCCTACTCCTACTACATGGAAGGGGGGGAATCCTACTCCCGGTGGGAGTAGGACTCCCCAGGGCGCGCCATAGAGAGGGCCGGCCCCTCCCCTCCTCCACTCCTTTATATACGTGGCCAGGGGGCACCCCATAGACACAACAATTGATCATTGATCTCTTAGCCGTGTGCGGTGCCCCCCTCCACCATAATCCACCTCGATCATATCGTAGCGGTGCTTAGGCGAAGCCCTGCGTCGGTAGCATCATCATCACCGTCACCACGCCAACGTGCTGACGAAACTCTCCTGTGAAGCTTTGCTGGATCGGAGCTGGCGGGACGTCATCGAGTTGAACGTGTGCTGAACTCGGAGGTGCCGTGCGTTCGGTACTTGGATCGGTCGGATCGTGAAGACGTACGACTACATCAACCGCGTTGTGCTAACGCTTCCGCTTTCGGTCTACGAGGGTACGTGGACACACTCTCCCCTCTCGTTGCTATGCATCACCATGATCCTGTGTGTGCGTAGGAAATTTTTGAAATTACTACGTTCCCCAACAGTGGCATCCGAGCCAGGTTTTATGCGTAGATGTTATATGCACGAGTAGAACACAAGTGAGTTGTGGGCGATACAAGTCATACTGCTTACCAGCATGTCACACTTTGGTTCGGCGGTATTGTTGGATGAAGCGGCCCGGACCGACATTACGCATACGCTTACGCGAGACTGGTTTTACCGCCGTGCTTTGCACACAGGTGACTAGCGGGTGTTAGTTTCTCCAACTTTAGTTGAACCGAGTGTGGCTACGCCCGGTCCTTGTGAAGGTTAAAACAGCACTAACTTGACGAACTATCGTTGTGGTTTTGATGCGTAGGTAAGAACGGTTCTTGCTCAGCCCGTAGCAGCCACGTAAAACTTGCAACAACAAAGTAGAGGACGTCTAACTTGTTTTTGCAGGGCATGTTGTGATGTGATATGGTCAAGACATGATGCTATATTTTATTGTATGAGATGATCATGTTTTGTAACTGAGTTATCGGCAACTGGCAGGAGCCATATGGTTGTCGCTTTATTGTATGCAATGCAATCACCCTGTAATTGCTTTACTTTATCACTAAGCGGCAGCGATAGTCGTAGAAGCAATAGTTGGCGAGACGACAATGATGCTACGATGGAGATCAAGGTGTCGCGCCAGTGACGATGGTGATCATGACGGTGCTTCGGAGATGGAGATCACAAGCACAAGATGATGATGGCCATATCATATCACTTATATTGATTTCATGTGATGTTTATCCTTTATGCATCTTATTTTGCTTTGTTTGACGGTAGCATTATAAGATGATCTCTCACTAAATTTCAAGGTAAAAGTGTTCTCCCTGAGTATGCACCGTTGCCAAAGTTCGTCGTGCCAAGACACCACGTGATGATCGGGTGTGATAAGCTCAACGTTCATCTACAACGGGTGCAAGCCAGTTTTGCACACGCAGAATACTCGGGTTAAACTTGACGAGCCTAGCATATGCAGATATGGCCTCGGAACACTGAGACCGAAAGGTCGAGCGTGAATCATATAGTAGATATGATAACATAGTGATGTTCACCATTGAAAACTACTCCATTTCACGTGATGATCGGTTATGGTTTAGTTGATTTGGATCACGTGATCACTTAGATGATTAGAGAGATGTCTATCTAAGTGGGAGTTCTTGAGTAATATGATTAATTGAACTTTAATTTATCATGAACTTAGTCCTGGTAGTATTTGCAAATTATGTTGTAGATCAATAGCTCGCGTATAGCTCCCCTGTTTTATTTTTGATATGTTCCTAGAGAAAACTAAGTTGAAAGATGATTGTAGCAATGATGCGGACTGGTTCCGTGATCTGAGGATTATCCTCATTGCTGCACAGAAGAATTATGTCCTTGATGCACCGCTAGGTGACAGACCTATTGCAGGAGCAGATGCAAACGTTATGAACGTTTAGCAAGCTCGATGTGATGACTACTTGATAGTTTAGTGCGCCATGATTTACGGCTTAGAATCGGGACTTCAAAAACGTTTTGAACGCCATGGAGCATATGAGATGTTCCAAAGAGATGAAATTGGTATTTCGGACTCATGCCCGTGTCGAGAGGTATGAGACCTCTGACAAGTACTTTGCCTACAAGATGGAGGAGAATAGCTCAATCAGTGAGCATGTGCTCAGAATGTCTGAGTACTACAGTTGCTTGAATCAAGTGGGAGTTGATCTTCCGGATAAGATAGTAATTGACAGAATTCTCTAGTCACTATCACCAAGTTACTGGAACTTCGTGATGAACTATAATATGCAAGGGATGACAAAAACGATTCCCGAGCTCTTCGTGATGCTGAAATCAACGAAGGTAGAAATCAAGAAAGAGCATCAAGTGTTGATGGTTAACAAGACCACTAGTTTCAAGAAAAGGGCAAAGGAAAGAAGGGGAACTTCAAGAAGAATAGCAAACAAGTTGCTACTCCCGGGAAGAAGCCCAAGTCTGGACCTAAGCCTGAAACTGAGTGCTTCTACTGCAAAGGGACTGGTCACTGGAAGTGGAACTGCCCCAAGTATTTGGCGGATAAGAAGGATGGCAAAGTGAACAAAAGTATATTTGATATACATGTTATTGATGTGTATTTTACTAATGTTCATAGTAGCCCCTGGGTATTTGATACTGGTTCAGTTGCTAACATTAGGAACTCGAAACAGGAGTTGCAAAATGAACAGAGACTAGTTAATGACGAGGTGACGATGTGTGTTGGAAGTGATTCCAAGGTTGATAAGATCACCATCGCACACTCCCTCTATTTTCGGGATTAGTTTTGAACCTAAATAAATGTTATTTGGTGTTTGCGTTGAGCATGAATATGATTGGATCATGTTTATTGCAAAATAAATGTTATTTGGTGTTTGCGTTGAGCATGAATATGATTGGATCATGTTTATTGCAATACGGTTATTCATTTAAGTCAGAGAATAATTGTTGTTCTGTTTACATGAATAAAAACCTTCTATGGTCATACACCCAATGTAAATGGTTTATTGAATCTCGATCGTAGTGATACACATATTCATAATATTGAAGCCAAAAGATGCAAAGTTAGTAATGATAGTGCAACTTATTTGTGGCACTGCCGTTTAGGTCATATTGGTGTAAAGCGCATGAAGAAACTCCATACTGATGGACTTTTTGGAATCACTTGATTATGAATCATTTGATGCTTGCAAACCATGCCTCATGGGCAAGATGACTAAAACTCCGTTCTCCGGAACAATGGAGCGAGCTACGGACTTATTGGAAATAATACATACCGATGTATGCGGTCCTATGAGTATTGAGGCTCGCAGCGGGTATCGTTATTTTCTCACCTTCACAGATGATTTGAGCAGATATGGGTATATCTACTTGATGAAACATAAGTCTGAAACAATTGAAAAGTTCAAAGAATTTCAGAGTGAAGTGGAAAATCATTGTAACAAGAAAATAAAGTATCTACGATCTGATCGTGGAGGAGAATATTTGAGTTACGAGTTTGGTCTTCATTTGAAACTATGCGGAATAGTTTCGCAACTCACGCCACCTGGAACACCACAGCGTAATGGTGTGTCCGAACATCGTAACCGTACTTTATTAGATATGGTGCAATCTATGATGTCTCTTACCGATTTACCACTATCATTTTGGGGTTATGCATTAGAGACAGCTGCATTCACGTTAAATAGGGCACCATCTAAATCCGTTGAGATGACACCGTATGAACTGTGGTTTGGCAAGAAACCAAAGTTGTCGTTTCTTAAAGTTTGGGGCTGCGATGCTTATGTGAAAAAGTTTCAACCTGATAAGCTCGAACCCAAATCGGAGAAAAGTGTCTTCATAGGATACCCAAAGGAGACTGTTGGGTACACCTTCTATTACAGATCCAAAGGCAAGATATTCGTTGCTAAGAATGGATCCTTTCTAGAGAAGGAGTTTCTCTCGAAAGAAGTGAGTGGGAGGAAAGTAGAACTTGATGAGGTAGTGGTACCTTCTCTTGAATTGGAAAGTAGTTCATCACAGAAATCAGTTCCAGTGATGCCTACACCAATTAGTGAGGAAGCTAATGATGATGATCATGAAACTTCAGATCAAGTTACTACAGAACCTCGTAGGTCAACCAGAGTACGTTCCGCTCCAGAGTGGTATGGTAATCCTGTTCTGGAAGTCATGTTACTAGACCATGACGAACCTACGAACTATGAGGAAGCGATGATGAGCCCAGATTCCACGAAATGGCTTGAGGCCATGAAATTTGAGATGGGATCCATGTATGAGAACAAAGTATGGACTTTGGTTGACTTGCCCGATGATCGGCAAGTCATTGAGAATAAATGGATCTTCAAGAGGAAGACAGACGCTGATAGTAGTGTTTCTATCTACAAAGCTCGAATTATCGCAAAAGGTTTTTGACAAGTTCAAGGTGTTGACTACGATGAGATTTTCTCACTCGTATCGATGCTTAAGTCTGTCCGAATCATGTTAGCATTTGCCGCATTTTATGAAATCTGGCAAATGGATGTCAAAACTACATTTCTTTAATGGATTTATTAAAGAAGAGTTGTATATGATGCAACCAGAAGGTTCTGTCAATCCTAAAGGTGCTAACAAAGTGTGCAAGCTCCAGCGATCCATCTATGGACTGGTGCAAGCATCTCGGAGTTGGAATATACGCTTTGATAAGGTGATCAAAGCATATGGTTTTATACAGACTTATGGTGAAGCCTGTATTTACAAGAAAGTGAGTGGGAGCTCTGTAGCATTTCTGATATTATATGTGGATGACATATTGCTGATTGGAAATGATATAGAATTTCTGGATAGCATAGAAGGATACTTGAATAAGAATTTTTCAATAAAAAGACCTCGGTGAAGCTGCTTAAGTATTGAGCATCAAGATCTATAGGGATAGATCGAGACGCTTAATAGGACTTTCACAAAGCACATACCTTGACAAGATTTTGAAGGAGTTCAAAATGGATCAGTAAAAGAAGGAGTTCTTGCGTGTGTTACAAGGTGTAAAATTGAGCAAGACTCAAAACCCGACCACGGCAGAAGATAGAAAGAGAATGAAAGTCATTCCCTATGCCTCAGTCATAGGTTCTATAAAGTATGCCATGCTATGTACCAGACCAGTTGTGTGCCTTGCTATGAGTTTAGCAAGGAGGTACGATAGTGATCCAGGGATAGATCACCGGATAGCGGTCAAAGTTATCCTTAGTTACCTAAGAGTACTAAGGAAATATTTCTCGGTTATGGAGGTGATAAAAGAGTTCGTCGTAAAAGGTTATGTCGATGCAAGCTTTTACACCAATCCAGATGACTCAAAGTCTCAATCTGGATACATATTGAAAGTGGGAGCAATTAGCTAGAGTAGCTCCGTGCAGAGCATTGTAGACATAGAAATTTGCAAAATACATACGGATCTGAATGTGGCAGACCCGTTGACTAAACTTCTCTCACAAGCAAAACATAATCACACCTTAGTACTCTTTGGGTGTTAATCACATAGCAATGTGAACTAGATTATTGACTCTAGTAAACCCTTTGGGTGTTGGTCACATGACGATGTGAACTATGGGTGTTAATCACATGGTGATGTGAACTATTGATGTTAAATCACATGGCGATGTGATCTAGATTATTGACTCTAGTGCAAGTGGGAGACTGAAGGAAATATGCCCTAAAGGCAATAATAAAGTTATTATTTATTTCCTTATTTCATGATAAATGTTTATTATTCATGCTAGAATTGTATTAACCGAAAACTTGATACATGTGTGAATACATAGACAAAATAGAGTGTCACTAGTATGCCTCTACTTGACTAGCTCGTTAATCAAAGATGGTTATGTTTCCTAACCATAGATATGAGTTGTCATTTGATTAACGGGATCACATCATTAGGAGAATGATGTGATTGACTTGACCCATTCCGTTAGCTTAGCACTTGATCGTTTAGTATGTTGCTATTGCTTTCTTCATGACTTATACATGTTCCTATGACTATGAGATTATGCAACTCCCGTTTACCGGAGGAACACTTTGTGTGCTACCAAACGTCACAACGTAACTGGGTGATTATAAAGGTGCTCTACAGGTGTCTCCGAAGGTACTTGTTGAGTTGGCGTATTTCGAGATTAGGATTTGTCACTCCGATTGTCGGAGAGGTATCTCTGGGCCCACTCGGTAATGCACATCACTATAAGCCTTGCAAGCATTGTAACTAATGAGTTAGTTGCGGGATGATGTATTACGGAACGAGTAAAGAGACTTGCCGGTAATGAGATTGAACTAGGTATTGAGATACCGACGATCGAATCTCGGGCAAGTAACATACCGATGACAAAGGGAACAACGTATGTTGTTATGCGGTTTGACCGATAAAGATCTTCGTAGAATATGTGGGAGCCAATATGAGCATCCAGGTTCCGCTATTGGTTATTGACCGGAGATGTGTCTCGGTCATGTCTACATAGTTCTCGAACCCGTAGGGTCCGCACGCTTAAAGTTCGGTGACGATCGGTATTATGAGTTTATGTGTTTTGATGTACCGAAGGTAGTTCGGAGTCTCGGATGAGATCGGGGACATGACGAGGAGTCTCGAAATGGTCGAGACGTAAAGATCGATATATTGGACGACTATATTCGGACTTCGGAAAGGTTCCGAGTGATTCGGGTATTTTTCGGAGTACCGGAGAGTTACGGGAATTCGCCGGGGAGTATATGGGCCTTATTGGGCTTTAGGGGAAAGAGAGAGGGGAGGCTGCGCGCCCCCCAAGGCTTAGTACGAATTGGACTAGGGGGAGGGGCGGCGCCCCCTCCTTCCTTCTCTTCTCTTTTCCCTTTCCTTCTCTCCTACTCCTACTACATGGAAGGGGGGGAATCCTACTCCCGGTGGGAGTAGGACTCCCCAGGACACGCCATAGAGAGGGCCGGCCCCTCCCCTCCTCCACTCCTTTATATACGTGGCCAGGGGGCACATAGACACAACAATTGATCATTGATCTCTTAGCCGTGTGCGGTGCCCCCCTCCACCATAATCCACCTCGATCATATCGTAGCGGTGCTTAGGCGAAGCCCTGCGTCGGTAGCATCATCATCACCGTCACCACGCCGTCGTGCTGACGAAACTCTCCTGTGAAGCTTTGCTGGATCGGAGCTCGCGGGACGTCATCGAGTTGAACGTGTGCTGAACTCGGAGGTGCCGTGCGTTCGGTACTTGGATCGGTCGGATCGTGAAGACGTACGACTACATCAACCGCGTTGTGCTAACGCTTCCGCTTTCGGTCTACGAGGGTACGTGGACACACTCTCCCCTCTCGTTGCTATGCATCACCATGATCCTGTGTGTGCGTAGGAAATTTTTGAAATTACTACGTTCCCCAACAGTAGTCATCAGATCGAGCTTGTCAAACGTTCATAACATATGCATCAGCTCCTGCAACAGGTCTGTCACCTAGCGGTGCATCATGGACATAATTCTTATGTGCAGCAATGAGTATAATCCTCAGATCATGGACCCAGTCTGCGTTATTGCTACCATCATCTTTCAACTTAGTTTTTCTAGGAACATATCAAAATTAGGGGAGCTATATCGCGAGCTATTGATCTACAACATAGATATGAAAAAACTATTAAGACTAAGTTCATGATAAATTGAGTTCAATTAATCAAATTACTAATGAACTCCCACTTAAATAAACATCCCTCAAGTTATCTAAGTGATACATGATCCAAATCAACTAAACCATGTCCGATCATCACGTGAGATGGGGTAGTCATCAATGGTGAACATCTCTATGTTGATCATATCTACTATATGACTCACGTTCGACCTTTCGGTCTCCAGTGTTCCGAGACCATGTATGTACATGCTAGGCCCGTCAAGTTTAACCTAAGTATTCTGCATGTGCAAAACTGTCTTACACCCATTGTATGTGAACGTAGATTCTATCACACCCGATCATCACGAGGTGCTTCAAAATGACAAACTTTGGCAACGGTGCATACTCGGGGAGAACACTTTTATCTTGAAATTTAGTGAATGGATCATATTATAATGCTACCGCCGTTCTAAGAAAAATAAGATGCATAAAGGATAAACATCACATGTAATCAAAATATATGACATGATATGGCCATCATCATCTTGTGCTTTTGATCTCCATCTCCAAAGCATCGTCATGATCTCCATCGTCACCGGCTCGACACCTTGATCTCCATCGTTGCGTCGGGGTCGTCTCGCCAACCATTGCTTCTACAACTATTGCTAACGCATAGCGATAAAGTAAAGCAATTACATGGCGCCTGCATTTCATACAATAAAGAGACAACCCTAAGGCTCCTGCCGGTTGTCGATATTACAAAACATGATCATCTCATACATCAACATATATCACATCATATCTTGACCATATCACATCACAACATGCCCTGCAAAAACAAGTTAGACGTCCTCTACTTTGTTGTTGCAAGTTTTACGTGGCTGCTACGGGCTTCTAGAAAGAACGGTTCTTAACTACGCAAAAACCACAACGGTGATTTATCAAGTTTGTTGTTTTAACCTTCTTCAAGGACCGGCCATAGTCAAATTCGATTCAACTAAAGTAGGAGAAACAGACACCCGCCAGCCACCTTTATGCAAAACTAGTTGCATGTCAGTCGGTGGAACCGGTCTCATGTGCGTGGACATGTAAGGTTGGTCCGGGACGCTTCATCCCACAATGCCGCCCAATCAAAATAAGACGTTGGTGGTAAGCAGTATGACTATCACCGCCCACAACTCTTTGTGTTCTACTCGTGCATATCATCTACACATAGACCTGGCTCGGATGCCACTGTTGGGAAACGTTGCATGGAAAACAAAAAAAAAATCTACGCACACGCAAGATCTATCCATGGAGATGCATAGCAATGAAGGGGAGAGTGTGTCTACGTACCCTCGTAGACCGTAAGCGGAAGCGTTTGTTAACGCGGTTGATGTAGTCGAACTTCTTCGCGATCCAACCGATCGAGTACCGAACGTATTGCACCTCCGCGTTCAGCACACATTCAGCTCGGTGACGTCCTCACCTTCTTGATCCAGCAAGACGGCAAAGTAGTGGATGAGTTCCGACAGCACGACGGCATTGTGACGGTGATGGTGATGCTATCTCCGCAGGGCTTCGCCTAAGCACTACGAAAATATGACCGAGGGACAAAACTGTGGAGGGGGCGCCGCACACGGCTAAGAGATTGTCATTGTGATGTGTGGCGCCCCCTCCCACATATATATAGGTGGGGGAGAGGGGAGCAGCCAGGAGGCGCCCCAAGTAGGGCCGAATCCTACTTGGGGTCTTCCCCAAGCCGCGCCCCCTTTCCTTATTTGAGTGCGGGAGGAAGGTAGGGGGAGGTGGCGCCCCCCCCCCCCTTTCCTTTCTCTCATGAGGAGGGAAAGGCAGGAGGGGCCACCCCTCCCCTTTCCTTCCCCTAGGGTTGGCCGGCCAGGGAGAGGGGCGCGCCAGCCCCCTAGTGGGCTGGTCTATCCCCCCTTTGGCCCATTAGGCCCATACAGTTCCCGGGGGTGTCCGGAACCCCTTTCGGCGATCCGATGACTACCCGGTGCACTCCGAAACTCTTCCGGTGTCCGAATATCATCGTCCTATATATCAATCTTTACCTCCAGACCATTTTGGAGCTCCTCATCATGTCCGTGATCTCATCCGGGACTCCGAACAACATTCGATCACCAAATCATATAACACTATATCGTCAACGAACGTTAAGCGTGCGGACCCTACGGGTTCGAGAACTATGTAGACATGACCGAGACACCTCTCCGGTCAATAACCAATAGTGTAACCTGGATGCCCATATTGGCTCCTACATATTCTACGAATATCTTTATCGGTCGAACCTTATGACAACATACGTAATTCCCTTTGTCTGTCGGTATGTTACTTGCCCGAGATTCGATCGTCGGTATCTTCATACCTAGTTCAATCTCGTTACTGGCAAGTCTCTTTACTCGTTCCGTAATACATCATCCCGTAACTAACTCCTTAGTCACTTTGCTTGCAAGGCTTCTCATGATGTGTATTACCGAGAGGGCCCAGAGATACCTCTCCGATACACGGAGTGACAAATCCTAATCTCGATCCATGCCAACTCAACAGACACCTTCGGAGATACCTGTAGAGCATCTTTATGATCACACAGTTACGTTGTGACGTTTGATAGCACACAAGGAATTCCTCCGGTATCCGGGAGTTGCATGATCTCATAGTCGAAGGAATATGTATTTGACATTAAGAAAGCAATAGCAAAAAACTGAACGATCATATGCTAAGCTAACAGATGGATCTTGTCCATCACATCATTCTCCTAGTGATGTGATCCCGTTATCAAATGACAACTCATGTCTATGGTTAGGAAACCTTAACCATCTTTTGATCAACTAGCTAGTCTAGTAGAGGCTCACTAGGGACACGGTATTTGTTTATGTATCCACACATGTATTTAAGTTTCCGGTCAATACAATTCTAGCATGAATAATAAACCTTTATCATGATTAAGGAAATATAATAATAACCATTTTATTATTGCCTCTAGGGCATATTTACATCAAACTCCCTCTGGGCCATGTTGCGGTCCTGCCAGGTGACCCACTCCGTGCCCGCCGGATCCAGGCCGAGGTCCTCCTCGGGCTGGCTCTCAGCGTGGTTGATGGCGCTACGCAGCCGCTGCGGCCGCCAGCGCCAGCTCAAGGGGCGACCTGCTGATACGTCTCCAATGTATCTATAATTTATGAAGTATTCATGCCATGTTTACAAGAATTTTATATGATTTTGGTATGATTTTATTAGAACTAACCCGGACTGACGCTGTTTTCAGTAGAACTACCATGGTGTCGTTTTTTGTGTAGAAATAAAAGTTCTCGGAATGAGCTGAAAATTTACGGAGAATATTTTTGGAAAATATAAAAAATACTAGAGCGAAAAGATACCGGAGAAGAGTCCCGAGGCAACCACAAGGGTGGGGGGCGCGCCCCCTGGCTTGCCGCTGCCTCGTGGACCCCCCTGACGTGAGACCGATGCCAAAAACTCCTATAAATACAGAAACCCCCGAAAAGAAACCTAGATCAGGAGTTCCGCCGCCGCAAGCTTCTGTAGCCACCAAAAACCAATCGGGACCCTGTTCCGGCACCCTGCCGGAGGGGGGAATCATCACTGGAGGCCATCTTCATCATCCCGGCAGTCTCCATTATGAGGAGGGAGTAGTTCACCCTCGGGGCTGAGGGTATGTACCAGTAGCTATGTGTTTGATCTCTCTCTCGTGTTCTTGATTTGGCACGATCTTGATGTACCGCGAGCTTTCTTATTATAGTTGGATCATATGGTGTTTCTTCCCTCTCTATCTCTTGTTGTGATGAATTGAGTCTTGCTCTTTGAGGTTTCGTTATGTTGGATTGAGTATTGGATTTGAGAACACTTGATGTATGTCTTGCGATGGGATATCTGTGGTGACAATGGGATGTTCTATTGATTCACTTGATGTATGTTTTGGCACTCAACTCGCGGATTCCCGAGGTGACATTGGGGTAATCTATGCATAGGGGTTGATGCACGTTTTCGTCCTACGTTCTCCGATAGAAACTTTGGAGTGACTCTTTGTTACACGTTGAGGGATTGCCATATGATTTAATTATGTTATCATTGTTGAGAGAACTTGCACTAGTGAAAGTATGAACCCTAGGCCTTGTTTCCAAGCATTGCAATACCGTTTGTGCTCCGTTTTACTACTAGTTACCTTGCTGTTTTTATATTTTCAGATTACAAAAACCTATATCTACCATCCATATTACACTTGTATCACCATTTCTTCGCCGAACTAGTGCACCTATACAATTTACCATTGTATTGGGTGTGTTGGGGACACAAGAGACTCTTTGTTATTTGGTTGCAGGGTTGTTTGAGAGAGACCATCTTCATCCTACGCCTCCCATGGATTGATAAACCTTAGGTCATCCCCTTGAGGGAAATTTGCTACTGTCCTACAAAACTCTACACTTGGAGGCCCAACAACGTCTACAAGAAGAAGGTTGCGTAGTAGACATCAAGCTCTTTTCAGGCGCCGTTGCCGGGGAGGTTAGTGCTTGAAGGTATATCTTTAGATCTTGCAATTGAATCTTTTAGTTTCTTGTTTTATCACTAGTTTAGTCTATGAAAGAAAACTACAAAAAAAATGGAATTGAGGTTGCCTCATATGCTTCACCTTTATAATGTCTTTCGTGAAAATGATGGAAAGGAAAATTATGCTCAAGTGCTAGAGGAAGAAGTCAATAAAATGTTTGGCACTAAATCTTTGAATGATGAGCATGATTGCAATGTTGTTAGTATGAACTCTTTGAGTATCCATGATGCTAATGATATGCAAAGCCATAAGATTGGGGATGCTATGTTTGATGAAGATGATATTTTTAGTCCCCCAAGTTTTGATGAGAATATTTATTATGATGATAGCATGCCTCCTATTTATGATGATTATATTGATGAAAGTGGGTTTGGAAGAGTGTCAACTCTAGGTAGTATTGATCCCACTATTTTGGAGGGTGTTGAATCTTTTCACAATATTGATAAAAGTGGATTTGGAGAGGTCATGACTTTATTTAGTGATGAATCCACTATTTTGGAAGAGGTTTCAATTGATTATTATGAGCACAAAGTTGCTATCTATGATGATTATTGTGATGACACTTATTATATAAAGAATAATGATAACCATGGAACTTGTCATCATGATTTTAATTTTCAATTGGATTATGCCTCACATGATAGTTATGTTGTTGAGCTTGCTCCCACTACTATTCATGATAATAAATTTGCTTATGTGGAGAGTAATAAAATTTCTATGCTTGTGGATCATGAAAATAATGCTTTGTGTGATAGCTATATTGTTGAATTCATTCATGATGCTACTGAAAATTATTATGAGGGAGGAATATATGCTTGTCGGAATTTCAATAATATCAAGTTTCCTCTCTATGTGTTGAAAATCTTGAAGTTATGCTTGTTTTGCCTTCCTATGCTAGTTGATTCTTGCTATCATATATTGTTTGCTCACAAAATCCCTATGCATAGGAAGTGGGTTAGAATTAAATGTGCTAGTCATATGCTTCATGATGCTTCCATTATGTTTCAATTCTTATCTTTTATGTGAGCATCATTGAAATCATCATGCCTAGCTAAAAGGCATTAAAGAAAAGCGCTTGTTGGGAGACAACCCAACATTTACCCCTACTGTTTTTGTGTGTTCACATGATTATGCTACTGTAGTAATCATGTTTTATAGCTTTTGTTTCAATAAAGTGCCAAGTAGAGCCTTTGGGATAGTGTGGATGATAGTTGACTTGATTCTGTGTAAAAACTGAAACTTTTGCGTCCAGTAACAGAATTGTTAGAATTCACTGGAATGTTGAAAAACTCTGAATTATTTACAGAGGATTGATATACAAATGGTCTACGCTTTACTAATGTTTCAGAATTTTTGGAGTAACAGAAGTATGAGATTAATTCAGATCTTTACAGACTGTTCTGTTATTGACAGATTCTGTTTTCAATGCATAGTTTGCTTGTTTTCTAGTTTCTATGGCTTATATTGCTCAATATAAATTGTAGAAATGATAGGGTACAGTAGGCATCATGAGATAAAAATTATGAATCTTGTCTTGACATTACCAAAGTGAATAATTTGTTTTATCATACTAACCCATCTCACGAAGTTCCGTTAAGTTTTGTGTGATTGAAGTTTTCAAGTTTTGGGTGAGATATCAATATGAGAAGAATGAAGAGTGGGAAGAACCTAAGCTTGGGGATGCCCAAGGCACCCCAAGGTAATATTCAAGGAAGATCCAAGCAACAAAGCTTGGGGATGCCCCGGAAGGCATCCCCTCTTTCGTCCTCAACATTATCGGTAACCTTACTTGAAGCTATATTTTTATTCGTCACATGATATGAGTTTTGCTTGGAGCGTCATTTTATTTTCTTAGTATTTGCTTGCTGTTATTGAGAGTAATGTTTTGCATCTTTTATTTATATAAAAGTGTCAAGTATAGCCTTTACCATGCTTATTTTGCAAGTCTATATGTTGCTGTTTGAAAACAAAAAGTTTTCTATCATTGTCTGAGTTCTTATGGAAAGTCAGAACATTATAAAATCTTGAAAGTTTTACACAATTAGTAAAGACAAATTTCATAAAGTTTCCTAATTTTTCAGAAATTTTGGAGTTAGGGAAGTATGAGTAAAATTGCACTCTTTACAGACTGTCCTGTTTTGACAGATTGCTGTTATGTTTGCATTGTTTGCATATGTTTGCTTGTTTAATGATTCTATTTGAGGATAGGAGTATTGAATATGCAGAGGCATTTATTATGCAATGTTAAATAATAATTTTAGTGATTTGCTACAGTAGAGAATGATAAGGTTTTGCATTTGATTTATACTAACTTTTCTCATGAGTTCTTGTTGAGTTTTGTGTGGGTGAAGTTTTTAAGATTTAGGAAAACCGTTATATAAAAGGAATTAAGGAGACACAAAAGCTCAAGCTTGGGGATTCCCAAGGCATCCCTAGTTAATATTTCAAGAAGTCTCAAGCATCTAAGCTTGGGGATGCCCCGGTTGGCATCCCACCTTTCTTCTTCAACAATGATCGGTCAATTTTGGTTGAGCCTAAGTTTTTGCTTCTTCACATGATATGTGCTATCCTTGGAATATCATTTTATTAGGTTTTGCTTTCTGTTTGAATAAAATACTTAAGATCTAAAATTTTATTTATGAGAGAGAGTCTTCACATAGCTACTTAATTATTTGACTACTCATTGATCTTCATTTATATCTTTTTGGAGTAGTTTGTCATTTACTCACGTGCTTCACTTATATCCTATGAGTAAATGGTTGAATGAATTGAATATCATAAATCTGAATTTATATATGTTTTATATGCTTATCCCATGGGGAGTAATGACTTCACATATAAGAAGTAGAGGTGGTAAATTTATTGAAAGTTAGCAAACATAGTATTGGTCACTTGAACAATTCATGAAAGAATATTGAAGGAAGAGAGATTTCACATATAAATATACTATCTTGGACATCTTCTATGATTGTGAGCCCCATTAATTATTTTCAAACTTGAGCAAATTAGTTGAAGTTGGACAAGGAAGACAACGTAATGAGTTATGCTTGGGTATATTTGTATAGAAGTTATATTGTTATGGATCCTCCAACATGTGGTGCTTGCTATTTAGAATCTTTTGCTAGCCAAAATTTCTGTACTAAGCAGGAATACTGCTTGTGCATCCAAAATCCTTGAGCCAAGTTTCTTCCCTGAGTGTCCACCATATCTACATATATGCGGTATTTACCTGCCGTTCCCAGTAATTTTGCATGTGCCAAACTCTAAATCTTCAAATAATAATCTATTTTGTATGCCCGAATCGCTCATGTAGCGACTAGGGGCTGTCAGTATCTTCCATGCTAGGTGGGTTATTCTCACGATGAGTGTCTATTCACTTGTCATTCATGAGAGAGTGGCTGGTAATTGGGATGCCTAGTCCTATGATCAAAAGATCAAAAACAAAATTTCAATTAATTAAACAAGACTGCCCCAGGACTGTTGTTGGTATGGACGGTACCCGTTGTTTCAAATCAGCCGTGGAGTGTGATTGTTGGTGGAGGGGGAGTAAAAACTTTAACATTCTGTTTGGGAACCGCCTATAATGTATCTAGCATGGAAGATAGTGAGATCTCTTGGTTGTTATGTTGACAATGAAAGCATACCGCTCAAAATTATATTCATCTCTGTTTTAAAAGCTTCGAGCTCTGGCACCTGTGCAAATCCCTGCTTCCCTCTGCGAAGGGCCTATCTTTTACTTTTATGCAAGAGTCAGTAGTATTCCTTCTCATTCCAACCTACTCTTTAGTTGGCAAGCATCATGTGATGCGGAAAGATCTAAGCATATATGGCCATTCAAATATATTTGATCATGAATTATTATTGTTGACAATTATCTATATGATAAATAAGTTGGGAGGCGAAACATTAAGCCCCTATCTTTCTCTGTGTTCGATGGATGCAATTTGTTCTAAAAATATGCTTTGAGTGGTAGCAATCATGGAACACTATATGATAGTTGAGTATGTGGAATTTGCTAAATCAAAGCTCTTACATAGACCCTTCCTGAAAATAAGATGAATTGCAATTGTTTGATGACTAAGAACATAGTTTGTTAGTTTTCAAGAAAGTTTATGATCTATGCTTTAACATGTGAATAGCTTGCTACTTGATCATGAGAAGTTTTATGAGATGATGTAAGTGCATCTAGTGCCACTACTAGAATCAGCTTCTTTGCCGTCCGCCATGGCGGACGGCAAAGGCATGGATCACGGACGGCAAACATCTTTGCCGTCCGCCAGCAGACGGCAAACTTTCCGGCTGAAAACGTGCCAGCAAAGGCCTTCTTTGCCGTCCGCTTCCTGGAAACGGACGGCAAAGGATTGTGCCGCCCGCCATCCGAGGCCAGCAGACGGCAAAGACAACGGACGGCAGTGCGGTGGCGTGAGAGCCGTTAGGGGGTTAACGGCGCTCTTTGCCGTCTGCTAGCGGACGGCAAAGAGTCAAAGCTCTTTGCCGTCTGCTGACAGACGGCAAACAACTCAACTAGGCAGTACTGGGAAGCTACCACGTGGCCAGCTATGCCGTCCGCTGGCAGACAGCAAAGTGATTTGAATCTTTGCCGTCCGCTGGCAGATGGCAAAGTGACCAAATAGGCAGCCAGTGTTCCCAGGTTTCACAGGTAGCTGCCACGTGTCCTCTTTGCTGTCTGCTAGAGGACAGCAAAGCTCTTTGCCGTCCGCTAGCAGACGGCAAAGAGGCTATGTATCCCCTGTTTTTATTTGAATCCATTTAATTTGACAGGGTTTCAAACACAGATATACATATATATATTTTTTTCACAGGCACACACAGATATACATATATGATGTATCCAACACACAGATATACATATACATATCTATCTCCATCCATGACAACATACATATATACATAAGAAACATAGTTCCATCCATATATACATATTACATATCACATTGTTCATCCAACACATTGTTCCATGCATCCATATAACAAGTTCCACATTTTTCATCGATACAAACGAAAAAAAGATAAGGGAAACAAGCACTCCATGCATCCATGCAAGCTTCCATATAGTGAATTAAATCTTCAAAATGGAAACAAGAAAGTTAGAAGAAGAAGACTAGAATCAGAAGAAGAAGAAGAAAATGAAGAAGAAGAAGTAAGCATACTTAGGTAAAATGGAGCTAACCTAGCTAATTGTGCCATTTTTGAGTGAACTAAGCATATTATGCCATTTTTGATATAACTTAGAGCTAACTTCATTTTGGAGAAGAAAACAAAACTAGAAGAAGCAGAGAGAATAACGAAGACGCAGCGACCGCCGCAGAAGACGAAGACTAGAAAAGAAGAAGAAGACTGAAGAAGAAGAAGAACAACAAACAACAAGAGAAGTTCTTCTTCTTCTTCTTCTCTTCATCTTTTTCTTCTTCTTCTTTTCTTCCTATTCCTTTCTTTCTTCCTTTTCCGGATTTTCTTCATCTTATTATGTCATTGGTGGACTAAAAAGGATAATTATGTCATAAATGGACTAAATAGGCTAAATAAGAAGAAAAATGCCATTTTTGAGCTTACCTACCTAATTAGCCATTTTTGACCAACTAAGCATATTATGAGATATAACTTAGAGCTACTTCATTTTGGAGAGAAGAAGAAGAAGAAGAAAACTAAGAAGAAGAAGAAGAAGAAAAAAAAAGAAGAAGAAGACTAGAAGAAGAAAAGAAGAAGTTCTTCTTTTCTTCTCCTTCTTTTTCTTCTTCTTCTTCTTCCTCTTTCTTCTTCTTCTTCTTCTTCTTCTCTTCTTCTTCTTCTCTTTCTTCTCCTATTCCTTCTTTCTTCCTCTTCCTTGATTTTCTTCATCTTATTATGTCATTTGTGGACTAAATAGGCTAAATTATGTCATAAATGGACTAAATAGGCTAAATAAGAAGAAAAATGCCATTTTTGAGCTTACCTAGCTAATTATGCCATTTTTGACCTAACTAAGCATATTATGCCATTTTTTATATAACTTAGAGCTAACTTCATTTTGGAGAAGAAGAAGAAGAAGAAAACTAGAAGAAGAAGAAGAAGAAGAAGAAGAAGAAGAAGAAGAAGAAGGAGAAGAAGAAGAAGACTAGAAGAAGAAGAAGGACTTCCTTCTTCTTCTTCTAGTCTTCTTCTTCTTCTCCTTCTTCTTCTCCTTCTTCTTCTTCTTCTTCTTCTTTTCTTCCTATTCCTTCTTTCCTTCCTCTTCCTTGATTTTCTTCATCTTATTATGTCATTTGTGGACTAAATAGGCTAAATTATGTCATAAATGGACTAAACACGCTAATTAAGAAGAAAAATACCGTTATCACGGAGATGTAGGAATGGTCGGGGCTGCGCCAGTGCCAGACGGAGGTGAAGGACCGGTCAGGGTTCCGGCATTGGCAGAAGGAGTGGTCGATGCTTGTCGGGAGCCATGCTGCACCAAAGATCATTTCCCATAATGTCTCGTTAGCAAGTTCGCAAACTGAAATGTGAATAGTAGTAAGCAACGACCATTCAAATCAAACTCACCGTGGTCGCCGGAGCAATCTGGGGCATCGACAGAGGGGCCTGACCGTTTTTCTCGCACAAGCTCTCCACATTTGGTTGTCACGAGTCAGTCATATTAGATAGTAATGCGAACATTACGTGCATGATTTGGCTAATATGCACGAGAAATGTACCACGATGAGCTCGTATAGGGCCCGGTTAGCGCTGTCGTTCCGGTTCCTCTCCTCCTCCAACAGCTTAGCCGTCTTCTCCTCCATCTCCCTCTCCCTCTCCGCCGCCTCCCTTTGTGCCTCCCTTTTTGCCTCCTCCAGAAGCTCCTTCGTCTTCAATCTCTCTTTCTCAACAATAGCCTGCAACACACCACTCCTCGTTAGCATTGTAATCATTGACGGACGCACACACAATGTAATGGAGGAAAGGTGAGAGAGTCCGTATAACTAACCGCCATGGCGATATCCGCGGGCCGTGCATGAGGCATTATCTCAGGATCAGAGCTACTCAGGCGCTTCTTGATCTGCGGGAGAGTCTTAGGACAACGTATCAGTCCATCACCAATGGCTAGAGAGCCATGGGACCTCCCGCCACCAGATATCATCACCAGCTCTGTATCAAAAGGATCCTGGCTCGGGTTAAAGTCCTCCCCTTTCCTCGCCTTCCCCTTGTGTCTGTACTTCACAAGCTTGTGGTGGGAGGTCTTGTTGGTGAAGTTCTCTGGATCATCTAGGTCAGACTCCGTGAATGGCTTGGCCTTCTTGTACGGGGCCATATGGGCCATGCCATAGAGGTCGAACAGACCTGGCACAGGCTTCTTGTGGTGGTGCGCCTGAGAGAGAGGAACAAAATATTAGTTAAGGGCTCAAGCTAGCATGAAGAATGATATTGCTATGTAAATAGGTCATTTTGGAGCTAAGAAAGGTTATTATGTCATTTTCGAGGAAAATAAGCTAAGTTTAGGTCATTTTCGAGGTAACCAAGATTATTATGCCATTTTTGACCAAAGTATGCTAATTATGTCATTATTGAGCTATCCAAGGTTATTATGTCATTTTAGAGCTAACTATAGCATATTTAGGCATTCTATAGAGCTATCTAAGGTTATTATGTCATTTTAGAGCTAATTATGTCATGAATGAACTAGCTAAGATTAGTTTAGGTCGTTATTGAGCTATCGAAGGTAGTTATGCCATTTTTTAACTGACTAAAGCATATTGAGTCATTTTATAGAGCTATCTAAGGTTATTATGTCATTTTAGAGCTAAATATGTCATAAATGAACTATCTAGCATGAAGAATGAATTGCATGAATCATGTAGCAAACCACATACCCAGTTATCCCCGTACTCAAACAGGTTGGAGCTCCCTTGATGGTGTGGCACACCTTCCATTTGGTCGCGCTTATCCTTGGCCCTTTGGTGTTCGACTTTCCATTGGGCAGAGCACCACGCATCCACCAACGCCTCCCAACAGTCCATCTTATCCACACACCATCTCGGGGGAACCTAAGTGAGTCAAGAGAAATTTCAGCGCTACGCCTACGAATCAAATCAAGAAAACTAAGTTCAAGGCCTTAAGAATAGGTAATTACCTGCATGTACTTCTCCTTACTCAGAAACTTGCCACGACACTTCTGCTTGCCCCTCCTAATACCCTTCGAGGCGTAGTAGTCTCGAACGGCCTGCACCCGAGCCTCGTGCCTTAAGTTCTGAAGTAGGCGCTTGCACTCGTTTTTGACAACCATACACGCGGCCTCCTGCTCTCCCTCTGAAACCCTGTAGAAGGTCTGCAATCAAACAAGACAACACTGATTAGTACAATCACTAGGTACTGTTGATTTTTAATTCCGTAAAGGAGAAATTACCCAAAACCGACGGAACACAATGTCGGCCAACGTCTCGCACAAGACACCGTTGACCCTCTCCTCCGGCGGGGCCGGGGCAACCGAGTACAGCTCCCAGGTCAGTGCTAGCTGTGGAACCTGACCCTCACCGGGCAACGTGACCCACCCAGGGAAGTGCTGCCGGCAAAGCACACCAAGGACCTGGTTGGGCCTACGGGAACCACGGGGGCGTACCCAGCCCCTGCAGTATGACAAGGCCAACGCATTAGATATTAATTTGAAGGAACATGAAGGCAAAAGGTTAAAAAATAGTAAATGCACTTACTTCAACCCTTTAGGCGCAATCAACCACCTCTGGTCGGGGGTCGTCGGCACGGGCGGGAGCTTTGTACAGCCACGCTTGTAGACCTTCTTGCCCTTCTCAACCAGCTCGTCGTCGCTTTAGCTATCTTCTGAAAAGGTGTCCTCACTACCATCCTCCGAGCCACTAGCCTCCGGAGTCTCGTGGGAAGAAGACTCCGGGATCGGAGTCTTCTGGGACAAAGACTCCGGGACCTGGGACGAAGACCCCGTGACCGGAGTCTTCTGGGACGAAGACTCTAGGACCGGACTCACGTGGGGCGAAGGGTCGGCGACCTGAGTTTGGTGGGGCAAAGGATCAGCGACCGGAGGCTCATGGACCGGAGTCCGAGGGTCCACGTAAGACGGAGCACTCCTGTGGTCGGGTGAATCAGCTGAGGGTGGCGGCGAGGAAGGCATAGCAGCCTTCCTACCTCTCCCACTGCCATGTCCACCTCTCCCAGCCGTAGAAGAAGCGCCCGCCGCAGCTGTCTGCATACCATCCTGCACCGCTCTCCGGAGGGGCTGCGCTGCAATAATGCAACCACCCCTCCCAGTAGCGCTCGCAGGAGGCTCGGGGCGCTCTGGACCCTTGCCCACCATCCTGTCAACACCTGCAATGACAAAAAGTAAACGAAATTAGTACAACATAAAAAATTTGGATACCTGACATGAACATAATAATATGTATATAATTTAAGTGTATCATAATCATGAACATAATAAAAATACACCCGATCAACACAAATATATATGGGGTCGGGGTGTGGTGTCAGGGTGTCGGGGAATTGGGGCGAGGGGTGTGGGCCCCGGGTGTGGGGTCGGATTCCCGGGAGGAGAAGGGTGGGGTAAGGGCTAGGCGGTAGGAGTGGTGGGTAGGACGTGGTGTACGGCTCTCTGGTTGGAAGGGTTTCTTCCTGTACGACTGGGTAAGGGTGAGTAGGGTGAGGGGTGGGCTTGTTAAGGGGGTGCTATGGTGATGTGCGTAGGGGGCGCATGGTAGGTGGTAGGGGTTGTAGGTGGAGGAGGTAGGCGTGGAGGGGTGTGGTGTCAGGGTGATGTCGGGGGTGTCGGGGTAGGGTGTCGGGGGCCGGTGGGTGTCGTGTTCATGTCGGGGTAGGGTGTCAGGGGTCGGGGGTGGGGTCGGGGTTGGGGTGTGGGTGGGGTGTGGTGTCAGGGTGTCGGTTGGTCGGGGGTAAGGGTGGGGTTGTGGTGTCAGGGGGTCGGGTCGGGGTGTCGTGCGAGGTGTCGGGGTGTGGGGGTGGGTGTGGTCGGGGTTGGGTGTATCTTTTTCTTTTTTTTTTTCTCTTCTAGCTGCCGCGCACAGCCGCTATTCGGCGCGGCGGAGGCGCCACGGCGCGGGGGCGGAGCGGCGGCGGGCGGCGGCGGCGGCGTGCGGCGGCGTGCGCGGGCGGCGGCGGCGGCGCGGCGGCGGCGGCGGCGGCCGCGGCGGCGGCGGGGCGGCGGGCTGGCGGCGCCCCAGCCGCGGGGCCGCCCGCCGCCCGGCGACGGCGGCGCGAAACGAAAACGAAAACGAAGCGAAAAGAAACTAAACTAAACTAAAACTAATCTAAAATAAACTAAACTAAAATAAACTAAAACAAAACTATCAAAATAAAACTAAACTAAAACTAAAACTAAAACTAAAACTATAACTAAAACAGAAAACACATAAAAAAAGAAACAAAAAGAAACTAATTAAAAAAAAAGGGGAGGAGGCTACACGGTGGAGGGGCCGGCCGGACTGCTGCAGGGCCGCTGGAGGAGGCGGCGACCCGGTGGAGGGGGAGGCCGGACGGCCGCGGCGGGAAGGGGCGGGGACGGCCGCGGCGCGACTGCCGACATGGAAGAGGCGGCGGGCGCGGGGGAGGTCGGGGAGGGTGCGGGGGTGAGCGCTGCGAGAGGGGAGGCCAGGAACGCCGGACGGGGTGGAGGACTGGCAAAGGGCGAAGCCGGTGTGGGTGGGGGATGAGGAAGCGAAAGGTAGAGCGAGGGGTGCGGGCGGAGGGAGGGAAGAATGGAAGAGGAGGGAGGGGGGGCCATGGGGGAGGGAGGGGGGGAAGCAGAGGGAGGGGTGCGGGGGGACGAGGAGGAGGGGGCGGACGGACACGGCGAGCGGGGGTAGGATCAAGGCGGCGGCGGCGCGGGTGTGGGTGGGGAGGAATGAGAGAGTGGAGAGAAGAGAGGGGGGCGGGACGGCTGTTTACGTACCCGCCTCTTTGCCGTCAGCCAACGGTCGGCAAAGTTTCTTTGCCGTCCGCTTGCGGACGGCAAAGAGGTGGGGCCGGTGGGCTTGAGTTGGTTAAACAATAACTGGACCCACCCACCTCTTTGCCGTCTGCTAGCGGACGGCAAAGATTCTTTGCCGTCAGCCAGTGGACGGCAAAGAACGGGCTGATGGCAAAGACTTTGTTTGCCATCAGCCACATCTTTGCCGTCCGTTTTCTTGTGGCTGACGGCAAAGACCTTATTTGCCGTCAGCAAGCGGACGGCAAAGAATTAGCAGACGGCAAAGAAGTGGATTCCAGTAGTGTGCCCCTTAGTGATTTTGGTGTATTGAAGACTTATAGGTTAAGGAACTAATGTGTTTGTGAGTGTACACAGGTTCTATAAGTCTATGAGGAGTTTGATATTTATGATGAAATTCGACCCCTAAAAATGAATGTCTTCAGTTGAAGACTTTGGTTTTCTTGAAGATTTTGAAAATGAGGAAATTGGTGTGACCTTGAAGACTTTGGTATTGATGCGAGGATTATGAAGCGTGAAGATTTTTGTTTTCGTAGTTTCATTTTCTCTTTCTTGAGTCATAGGAAACACAGTACTGTTAAAGGGGGTTGAGGCAATACTAAGGAAAAGTTTCCAACTGATGCTCAACTCAAAGCCTACACATTCCCAATCCTTTCGAGTGAAGCCATTGGAAATCTCATACAGTTCAGTCAATTTCTTCAGTGACAGAGACGAGGATCTTCTGTTCTCTGAGGAATTTGTTCTGACTTAGGAGTTAGGAATTCGCCAGTGCGGATTGCCTACAAGTGAGGAACATGATAGCCCTGAGGAATTTGAGAGCTCAAATTTTTTATCGTTGATGTGCTATGCGCCAGCTGTCCCAAAATATCTTATCCACCTAACGGTCATATCATTGAAGGGCATTTATGCCTTATCATGTCGGGCTGCTCCCCGGCTATAAATAGCCGCCCCCTACAACCACTAGCTGGTTGGCTGCTCCGAGAGAAACTAACACTTGTCATTGAGAGCATCCCATCCTCCGAGGACTTTGAGAGAAAATCATCAGTGAGGAAAAACCCAAACCCTACACCTAAAAGCCAAAGTGATTGAGCATCACTAAAGAGATTGTTCCTGCGTGGAACCGACACTTGTTACCTTTGAAGACTGTGCATCTTGCAGACGGTTAGGCGTCAAGGTCTAGAGCATCCAAGAGGAATTGTGGATCGCCGGGTGACCTAGTCTGTGAAGGTTTGGAAGTCACCTTGAAGACTTACCACGAGTGATTGGGCGAGGTCTGTGTGAGCTTAGCTCAAGGAGAATACGGTGAGGACTGTGTGTCCTTTGGTTTAAATACCTAGCCGCTCCAACCAGACGTACAACTGTCACAGCAGTTGGAACTGGTCTACCAAATCATTGTCTTCATCGAGCTACTGGTTCTATTTCCTCAACCCTTTCATTTCCTCATTCATGTGTTGATGAAATAGATCGTTACTGTTTGAAGATTTTGACTGAAGACTTTCTCAATTTCCTCAATCCTATTTCTTCAGTCACTTTGTCTTCTGCCTGCTTATCCTGTTTTCACGCTACCTGTGCTCTGTGTATGTTTCATTTCATCATGATGACTATGCTACTGTGTTGTTATGCATGCACCTGAGTACTTATTCCACTGCTTGTACGTCGTCGCTCAGGAAATTCCTCACGTAGTATTTCCTCAGTGACGAATTCATAAAAATCGCCTATTCACCCCCCTCTAGTCGATATAACACAATTTCGATTGGTATCAGAGCAAGGTACTCCCTTGTTATGTGTGACTTTGGTTTAACCACCTGGAGTTTTAGTTATGTCGACCGCAGGTATGAATAAAGTGTCATGCCCCATCTTTGATGGTCATGGTTATCCCAAGTGGAAGGCCATGATGAGGAAGTGCCTCATGGCGATGAACAGTGAACTGTGGACCGTCACTGAGATTGGTCTTACTGATCTATGCAAGATGGCGCATGCTGATGACATTCGCAAGTACACTCGGCTGGACACTATGGCGAGGGATATCATCTGCTCCTGCCTATCCAGAGATGAATTCAGGCGCATTATGCATCTTTGCAATGCGAAGCTTATCTGGGACCGAATCTCTGACGTCTATGAAGGTCATCGAACTTGTCAGGATCCCTGGTTCCTCGAGTTTAAGGAATCACTCAAAACGATGACTTTCGAACCTGAATCATCTTCTTCTTCTGCACCATGCCTCATGGCAAAAGGTGCAAGATACTCGAATATCCCTCATCTGAATCTAGTGAAGATGAATCTAATGATGATCTCAAACCTAGCTATTCCAAGCTTGCTAATATTGCCACTAAACAGCAAAAAGGTTTGGAAAGGGTTAAAAATTTGTTAGACAAAAGCGATGAAATATTGGGTGAGGAAATGGATCGAACTCAAACTCTGACTGATAATCTTCAACGACTACAGTCCAAGTTTGATAACCTTCAAGGTCATCATGAAACGCTCTTAGCCGATCATGAGAAGCTTTCGTATGAGTTTCTTCAGAGAAAGCAAGATCTTGAGAAGCTAAGGGTGAGTCATGAAGATCTTCGGAAGGAAAATGATTCATTACTTGCTCAACAGATCAGTTCCGCTCAGGAAGAATTTATTCCACCATGTTTGAAATGCATTGAACGTGAATCTGCTAATTCTTCACCTGAAAGTTCAAATGCTTCTATTGCTGCAAATTCTTCAACTATTTGTGTGGTCACAAATCCCTCATCTGAGGATACCACAAGTATCACTGACGATAATGCAGGGTTGAAGGAATTGTATGTGACAGGCATGTACAAAAGCCTCAAAGGGCATCAGGTTCTTTGTGATGTGCTTAAGAAGCAGATCCTCAACAGGAACCCTAGGAAAGAGGGTATAGCATTTGAGAGGAAAATCAATGCTGATGGGTCCTACTGGAAACCTGAGCAGTATCCCAAAACCACATGGGTTGCTGCAAAAGGACCTCCCGTAGATCCATCCACTTTATATGGCTTTACATGTGAATTTTCATATTCATCTGATGAGTCATTTGACTCCAACTATAAGTTGTTCAAAAATCAGAATGGTGAAGTATTTGCTAGATATGTTGGAACTAACTGCAGGAATGGTCCTCCTATGAAGAAAATCTAGGTTCCCAAAAGGTGCCTTAAAAGTCTTCAGGTGAGTGTCCTCATGACACCACCTGTGAAGAATAGCAACCCCAGATAAAATTCTTCATATGGAGCAAAGTCTTCATATGGATCCAAGTCCTCATATGGACCAAATTCCTCATATGGATCCAAATCCTCATATGAACATCATCGTGCTAATGCATCTGTTTCGCAGGGAAACTCTAAGAGTCGTGAATATGTGCATAAGTCCTCGAAGAATTTCTCTGCTTATTCATATGCCTACTCTAACCCCGCTTCTGTGAAATGAAGTGCACTGGCTTCAATGCCACCTTTCTCTTATGGAGCTCGCAGAATGATGAACTCTTTGCCACCCCTCCAGATGTGGGTGGTGAAGAAAAAGAACTAATCTCTTATGCAGGGTCAGGTCTCCAGACAAACTTGAACGTCTGATGAATTTGCTGGAGACCTGAGAATGCTTGAAAGGACGCAAGCTAATCATGAAGAAATGATTCGCTCATTTCTCACATCCTCATACTACTATATCTGTTGCACTATTTGATGAAATTCTATCTGATGAATTTGATGTCATATTCTTCACTCTGAAGTATATGAGTTCGTAAGATGCACTAATTCATCTGCAAGATGAAACACCCAAAGCTACTGAGTGGGTCCTCGACAGTGGTTGTACAAATCACATGACCGGTGACAAGAACTTACTGATGGACTCCGCTTTATCTCCATCGCATCTGAAGCATATCACCTAGGCTGACAAAGGCAAAAGCAAGGTATTGGGTCTAGGTAGGGTTGCAATCTCAAAGGATCGACACATGGACAAAGTCATGCTTGTCGAGTCCCTCGAATTCAACCTCATGTCTGTCTCAATGCTTTGTGATCTTGATATGGTTGTCGTCTTTGGCAAATATCGTTGCATTGTGCTCATGGAATCTGACAATTCCAAAGTCTTCGAAGGCTTTAGGAGAGGAGACTTGTATATTGTTGACTTCTCTGCAGGACCACAGACTGCCACATGTCTACTTGCAAAAGCTTCAAAAGGCTGGCTATGGCATCATCGACTCGGTCATGCTGGCATGAGGAACTTGCACACGCTTATGAAGAAGAAGCACGTCATTGGCATTGAGGGTGTCAAATTCCTCAAAGATCATCTTTGTGGGGCTTGTGAGGCTAGAAATATGACCAGAGCCAAGCACCCCTCGAAGACTATCATGACTACCACTCGTCCTTTTGAATTGCTTCACATGGACCTCTTTGGCCCTACTCATTATGCCACACTAACAAATGCAGCATCTCTATATGGCTTTGTTATTGTTGATAATTATTCTCGTTACACCTGGGTGCATATCATTATGTACAAAACTGAAGTGCAGGAAGTCTTCAAACGATTTTCCGCAAGGGCCTCGACGAATTTCGGTGTGAAGATCAAGCATATCCGGAGTGACAATGGGACCGAGTTCAAGAATACTGGTCTTGATGACTATCTTGATGAACTTGGTATTACTCATGAGTTATCTGCCCCATATACTCCTCAACAGAGAGGCATCGTGGAGCACAAGAACATGACTCTTGTTGAGATGGCATGCACCATGCTTGATGAATACAAGACGCCTCACTGCTTCTGGCCTGAGGCAATTGATACTGCATGCCACATCATCAACAGGGTATATCTTCACAAATTCTTCAAGAAGACCTCATATGAACTCCTCACTGACAAGAAACCCAATGTGAGTTATTTCAAATCTTCGGTGCAAAATGCTGGATTAGAGATCCTCATCACTACTCTAAATTTGCACCGAAAGCACATGAGGGTTTTATGCTTGGTTACGGAAAGGACTCGCACACCTACAGAGTCTTCAACACCTATCACCACAAGGTTGTTGAAACTGTAGATGTGCGGTTCGATGAAACTAACGGCTCGCAAAGAGAGCACCTACCTCCTGTGCTAGATGAAATGTCTCCTGAGGAATCCATCAAATTCAAGGCTACTGAGGATGTCATACCTAGTGAAGAATCTGCTGAAGAAGTTATTCCAGATTGTGAAGAAAATCATGCTGGTGCATCTGAAGAAAATGTCGCCGAAGAAAATGCTGAGCTCAATCAAAGTCATCAACCTACATATCCTCGCGTTGCAAATGAAGTGCAGATTGAGAAAATCATCGACGACATCAACGCACCAGGTCCTCTCACACGCTCAAAAGCTTCACATCTGTCTAACTTTTGTGGGAACTTCGCTTTTGTCTCTATCACAGAGCCCACCAAAGTTGATGAGGCATTTCTGGAGCCTGAGTGGATTCAAGCTATGCAAGAGGAATTGCATCAATTCGACCTCAACAATGTGTGGGAACTTGTCAAGCGACCAGACCCACGCAAGCACAATATCATCGATACCAAATGGATCTACCGCAACAAGCAAGATGAAAATGGCCTAGTGGTGAGGAACAAGGCTCGTCTTGTAGCTCAAGGCTACACACAGGTTGAAGGAATTGATTTCGATGAAACTTTTGCACCTGTTGCTAGACTTGAGGCTATTCGCATATTGCTTGCTTATGCTAACCATCATAATATCATCTTATATCAAATGGATGTGAAAAGTGCATTCCTTAATGGTAAGCTTGAGGAAGAAGTATATGTCGCCCAACCCCCAGGTTTTGAAGATCCTAAACATCCGGACAAAGTCTTCAGACTCAATAAGGCCCTCTATGGCCTCAAGCAGGCCCCTCGGGCATGGTATGATACTCTGAAGGAATTCCTCATGAAGAAAGGCTTCAAACCAGGTTCACTTGACCGAACTCTTTTCACCAAAACTTATGATGATGAATTATTCATGTGCCAAATATATGTTGATGATATTATCTTTGGTTGTACTAACCAACGTTACAGTGACAAATTTGCCTATATGATGAGTGAGGAATATCAAATGTCTATGATGGGAGAATTGAAATTCTTCTTAGGTCTTCAAATTTGTCAACAACGCAATGGTATCTTCATTTCTCAAGAGAAATACATCAAGGATGTACTGAGGAAATTTGGCATGTAAGATTGCAAAGGCGTCAAAATCCCTATGCCCACAAATGGCCATCTATGCACCGATGAAAATGGTATAGACTTCGATCAAAAGGTATACCGCTCCATGATTGGCTCTTTAATGTACCTATGTGCATCTAGGCCAGATATTATGCTTAGTGTTTGCATGTGTGCCCGTTTTCAAGCTACACCGAAGGAATCACACCATAAGGCTGTGAAACATATTCTTCGATATCTAGCTCACACTCCAACACTTGGATTATGGTATCCCAAGGGCTCAGCTTTTGATCTCATTGGATATTTTGACTCTGACTATGCTGGTGATCGAGTGGATCGCAATTCAACATCAGGCACATGCCATTTCCTCGGACGATCCTTAGTATGTTGGTCCTCAAAGAAGCAGAACTGCGTATCACTGTCTACTGCTGAAGCTGAGTATATTGCTGCTGGTTCTTGCTGTGCTCAATTACTGTGGATGAAGCAAACCCTCAAGGACTATGGCATCAATGTGAAGAATGTGCCACTCTACTACGACGACGAGAGTGCCATCAAGATTGCGCATAACCTAGTTCAGCACTCGAAGACTAAGCACATCCAGATTCATCATCATTTTCTTCGAGATCATGTGTTGAAGGGTGACATCTCTATCGACCACGTGAAGACTGAAGAACAGCTGGCAGATATCTTCACAAAGCCCTTGGATGAGAAGAGATTTAGCAAGTTGCGGTGTGAGCTAAATATCTTAGAATCTTCGAATGTTCTTTGAAAGGACACACATCCTAACACTTATGAAAAATTGATGACTTAGATGTGCAACACATGAATTAACGTTTTTCTTCAATCAATGAAGACTAACCCTCTAAGTGTGAAGAAATTAATGAAGAATTTGATTCTCAGAGCCCTACGACAATTGTACGCGATGTCTGAAATCATCATTCTTATACGGTGGGTCACGCCACCAACCAAAGTTGAAAATCTTCAAATTTGAGTTTTTCTTCATTTTGCAAATTCTTCAAATTTTCAAATTCCTCAGCTTTGCAAATTTCCTCAAACTTTTCGACTGGTGTTCTTCATTTACTATATATATATATATATTTGTGGTTTCATGTCCTCAACAGCATTCACTTATTGCTAATTCTTCAAGTTGATTTTCATCTAAGTGAATGTGATCGGACCCGTTCCCCCTCTATGGTAAACTCAACCCAGTCTGTTCACAAATTCTTCATGTGCGTTCTATTTGAAACCCGCTCAAAATCTTCACTATGTCTTTGACAGCTGAAGACTTTGCGAACGAAACTTTAAAATATTCCTTTCAAAAAATTTGGCTGTTGCCGCTCAAACCGTTCCGCATCCCTCGTTGGATTAAACAACTCACCCACGATCTTACATGATCTCCACCTCTCTGTACATGGGTGACACATGTCGTTAGAATAGTAAGGGTCAGGGGCATGTTCGTCCAAAATCTTCGGACAAGCAGTTTTTCACCGTGGCTATAAATACCCCTTCCCTTCGTCAGACCTCATTCACTCCGCTCGACCTCAATCTCGCTCGAGCTCTCAGACCTAGCGTTGCTGCTACACTCCATCCTCGCCGGTGAGGAAGAGCTTCACTGCCTCGACCTCGTCGCCATCGTACTCGCGCCGACCGCGGATATCTTGACTCCGCCGTCGTCGTAGCTATCTCCCGCCGCCAAGTTAGGGCGTGGGAGATCTGAACGGACGAACTTCTCCAACTCCACTCCCAGTTAGTCGTGTTCTTCGTCCAGGGTAAATAAAATCTAATTTTACTGCCCTACTTTGATTCTTATGATTTCTTCAAAATCTTCAAAATGTGTTTATTCTTTAACTTCCCACTCCTTAAACACCCGAATGCTTCTGTATCTTGATTTGTTTCTCTAAGCTATGTTTTTCTTCAAGATTCCTCAATTGTGTGGATTTCAAATATATACAACTCTGGAACCTAAGTCAAGAACGCTTAGTGAAATTCCTCAAGACACCTATGGTCAAATTCCTCAAACTTGATACTTTCAAAAAATTCTTAGAACGCATGTGACCTCTCCAAATTCTTCGCACCTATACTCTGTTCACAGGTACAAAATGTCCACTGCTGAATCACTAGGTTCTCATCAACTTAACTCATTTGCAGCGTTCCTCGAAGATAATTTGCATACTTCCTCAGAAACATCCGAAGTTCAAAGTCCTCAAGTGAGGAAAATGGCAGATGGGAAGAGACCTCAGAAGGGAGGCAAAAGGCCTAAGACAAACACAACTTTTGAAATCCCTGAAGATATCTAGGCTGAGTACTGCACCCATGATGAAGCAAAACATGGCAAAGAAAACAAGAATCAGCACAAAGTGCACATCCAGAGAATAGAAAGGAGATGGGCAAAGGAATGGAGGGAATATCGCTATGTTTCTCCCAAGTACATGAAGAAATTCGCTGTCAACCCTCCATGTCCAAGACCTCCATTGGCAGCTGGCCAAGAAGCTGATCCCACCAGCATCAGGCGTGGTGAGGAATTTCCTAAAGAATGGGCCAAGCGCCATGCCAAATTGGCTAAAATTACAAAAGAAGCAGTGAAGAAATTCAATGAGGATTCTCAAGCTGCTGCTGCTGAGGCCTCTGCCAGTAAGCCTAAAAAGGCTATGCCGAAGAAATCAGCTGTGAAGCCGAGTTCCTCAACAAAAATGCCCTCACGGCCAAGTTCTTCAAAGTCATAGCCCTCAAGGAAAATTCCTCAGGCAACTTTTTCAAGGGCGGTATCAATCCCCTCTGTTGCCACAAAATACTCAGCTGCTGCCACAAAGTCCTCAACACCAGTGCACCTTGCAACGTGTCAATGGACTGCAGGTTTTCCATTGCTTTTGGAGCATCTGCAAGTTCCTCAGCTCCACCATAGTCCTCAACTGGCCCAACTCTGCTAAAGAAAAAGGCCACTGCTGGACGTGGAACGAGGCCAAGTCCTCATAAGAAACAAGTGGCGTTCTAAGTTCCGTCTGATGATGATGAAGCTGATGATGAAGAACTTGCTGAAATCATCAGGGACAAACAAGAAAGGGCCGCTAGAGCCAAAGGCAGTTCTGGGCCTCTAATGCTGGATCCGAAGAAGATCCTCGATTTCATCAACCTCTGGCACAAAGATCCCAACACTCCACTGCCTGACTTGAACCTCACTCCTGGTCAAATTCACATGCTGACTGCCTTCATAGGCGAAGAGAAATGGAAATTTGAGAAGGCCAGACAAGTCAAGAAGGATCTGTACAAGAAGGAGCGATTTCTGAAGAACAATGTTCTGAACATGTCTCCTGAAGAACTTGTAAATATGTAAAAGAAATCAAAGGCCTCAGTGATGGATTTGACTCATATCATGCAGACTGGCTCGATGCCAAAGTCAAATTTGTCAAGCTTGCCAAAAACCTCAAGACTAATGTTGCAGCTCCATCGCAACTCCAAATTCCTCAGGCTGAAGCATCCACTCAGCCCACTGAAGAAACTGCAAGCACAGCTGATGAAAATCAGGCTGCTGAAGAAACTAAGAATACCAGGGCTGCTGAAGAAATTCCAGCTCCTGAAGACAATGCCAGGGCAACTACCAATGTTGCGCCTGAAGAAACTGAAAATACCAGGGCGACTGCATCAGTCGTGCCTGAAGAAACTGAACCTACTTCATCTGCTCCTCCTGCCAAATCATCAAAGATGAAGAATATCACTCTTCCTTCTGCATCAGAAGTGAAGAAAACCAAGGCTGCGGAGAAGGCAACTGTGAAGAAAAGGAAAGCATCAACCTCTGCAGAGTCCTCGGCTCCCAAGAAAGTGAGGACTTTGACAAGCTCTTTCTCTAATCCAATTGATGATGTTCCGATCTCGATTGTACCATCAAAGGAACTCATTCCGTTTGGTGAAGAATATGTCATTCCGGATGAATCAGATGAGGAAAATCCTTCTGCTACTTCTTCAGAGCAGTTGGATAAAGAAATTGAAGTAGATGATATCCCTTCCACCCCGCTGATATCATTGCCTATGCCGCAGTTCATAGCTGAAGAGGCAGGCATTGAGCAAATTGAAGAAGATGTGGATATTGGCTCAACTACTCCTGTGCTGAATGATGACTATTGGGAAAATCTTCACCCCAATTCACCGTTGACCACACCTCTGCATCCAATCCCTCAGCCCCCTGTGCAAACTAAAGAAATTCAAACGGGATCTGAAGGATGTCAAACTTCTCTTCATTCCATACCTGAGGAAATTCCAGCTATGACAACTGAAGAAATGGAGACTCAGACTACTACTGAAGAAAATGAAGCTTCAATTCCTTAGTCAGTAGCTCCAGAGATTATGACTCAAGAGGTTGTGAGACCTTCTACTGCAAATCTTCAGCCCAAGCAACAAAATCCTCATGCAAAGAGGCCAAAGTTTAAGGCTGCTGATTTCTTTGATGAACATCATTTCTTCACTGATGTCAATCCATATGACTCAGCAAGATTTCTGTGCAAGAGGTTCTGGACAGCTAGCCAGATGAATTTCTATGCTGCTGTTCTGTTTGACAAGGACAAGGTATTTGAGCACCGTCAAATTCCTCATGTGGATATGGAGTCCATCCCGTGCTTCCAACCTGTCTTGAATGTTCTTCATGAAGCTGGGCTCCTGAATTTATGTGCTGACATCTGCGATTGGAATGAAGAGCTAATTCTTCAATTCTATGCTACTTTGCACCTCACTGGAAATGTGAATGATGTTAATTCATGGGTGCTTGACTGGATGACTGAGAACACGCACTACAAAGCTCCGGCCTCTGGATTGCTTCATGCCATTCCAGTCAGTCCTCCTGCTGAAGGCGCAAGGCTGATCTATGAAGAAACTGAACTTCCTCATCATCTCATGCAAGTGCTAATGAAGCATTTGCGGCCAGGCCAAGCTCCAAGAGCCACTTTGCTCGTGAAAGATTTGTTATATGTGCCAAGGACAATCTACCGCACCTTAACCAAAACCCTCAGTCCAATCAAAGGCCACAACTCAGAAGAAGAAGAGGTTGGTGGCATCATGAAGAATCTGTTGTTCAACATTATACATGGTATTCCCATTAACTACCACGATTTCTTCATGAGGACTTTGGTGAATGTTGCACTATCACCGTTTGAGTTGAAGCCCTATGCTCCATGGATTATGAAATTCATCAGAACCAGGTCTTCAATTCACTACAAGGCAGATTGTTAAAATCACCTCAGCTTTCTACCTCCCATTGAAGTCCTCAAAAGGACTATTTCTTTAGTTGATGAAAAAGGCAAAGCTGTTGTTATTGATGAAGGCACTCGTCCATTGGATGGTCAGTTTTGCAAAGCAGCATCTTATTCCACCAATGATGACTCTGCAATGCAAGACTCTGCCGCCAAAGCCTCAAAGCCAACTCCTCAAGCCACTGCCCCACGCGTGATGACTGATCATGAGCTTCTTCTAAGTCTTCATCAGAAGGTCGATCGCTATCACAAATGGGTCAAGCGTCAATTTGGCTCAATTCTACAGAACATGATTGTCATGCAAAACACTATGAAGAAGAATCACTACTATGCTCATGAAATCTTCGATCGCACTTGGGTCATATTGTCTCACCTTTACGGTGATGAAGACCTCAAGCAGATGGGATTTCAATAGGACTTTCACTGGTCTCAGCCTCCCTCGAAGAAATTCAAGAAGGTCAAAGTTCCTCAACTCGTCACAAGTTCATATTCTTCATTGCGTGAGACGGATGAAGCTGAAGATCTCAACGACACTGCGGCAGGCCTTACTTCAACAAACGACCCCAACAACGCTGGCGCTCCTCCATCGACATCATGATGATATTCTTCAGGGGCGTTAGTCCTCATTTTTCGTCCCTTTTGGTCATTCGATGTCAAAGGGGGAGAAATTTGAGTTAGTCTTCAAGCGGGTCTCTTATATATGGGCTATTTTTTATTAAGTTACAACTCTCGCTCTTCTGAAGTGTTTGTTGGTTGAGTTGTAAACTTAAGTCCGATGGTGGTCTGATACTTTTTTACTGCTTTCTGCATGCTTATTTCCTCAAGTACCTTAATGCACGCATGCTGGATTTCGTCAGACGCCATTTTCCATCATGCATTTCAAATTCTTCATATTATATGTTAAATGCGTGTATGGATTACAAGATATAGGGGGGGATCTCCATGATTTTACTCTACAATGTGCATTTGCAATCCAAAGCAAATTCCTCAAATATGCACATCTTCAGGGGGAGTTCTTCTATATCTTGTAATCAAATTCCTCAATATCAGTATTTACACTTCATATGTTTATCCTTGTTGAAAACTTAACCTATTTGTCATCAATCACCAAAAAGAGGGAGATTGTAAGTGCATCTAGTGCCCTTAGTGATTTTGGTGTATTGAAGACTTATAGGTTAAGGAACTAATGTGTTTATGAGTGTACACAGGTTCTATAAGTCTATGAGGAGTTTGATATTTACGATGAAAGTCGACCCCTAAAAATGAATGTCTTCAGTTGAAGACTTAGGTTTTCTTGAAGACTTTGAAAATGAGGAAATTGGTGTGACCTTGAAGACTTTGATATTGACGCGAGGATTATGAAGCGTGAAGATTTTTTTTCGTAGTTTCATTTTCTCTTTCTTGAGTCATAGGAAACACCATACTGTTAAAGGGGGTCGAGGTAATACTAAGGAAAAGTTTCCAACTGATGCTCAACTCAAAGCCTACACATTCCCAATCCTTTCGAGTGAAGCCATTGGAAATCTCATACAGTTCAGTCAATTTCTTCAGTGACAGAGACGAAGATCTTCTGTTCTCTGAGGAATTTGTTCTGATTGAGGAGTTAGGAATTCGCCAGTGCGGATTGCCTACAAGTGAGGAACATGATAGCCCTGAGGAATTTGAGAGCTCAAATTTCTGACCATTGCTGTGCTATGTGCCAGCTGTCCCAAAATATCTTATCCACCTAACGGTCATATCATTGAAGGGCATTTATGTCTTATCATGTCGGGCTGCTCGCCGGCTATAAATAGCCGCCCCCTACAACCACGAGCTGGTTGGCTGCTCTGAGAGAAACTAACACTTCTCATTGAGAGCATCCCATCCTCCGAGGACTTTGAGAGAAAATCATCAGTGAGGAAAAACCCAAACCCTACACCTAAAAGCCAAAGTGATTGAGCATCACTGAAGAGATTGTTCCTGTGTGGAACCGACGCTTGTTACCTTTGAAGACTGTGCATCTTCCAGACGGTTAGGCGTCAAGGTCTAGAGCATCCAAGAGGAATTGTGGATCGCCGGGTGACCTAGTCTGTGAAGGTTTGGAAGTCACCTTGAAGACTTACCACGAGTGATTGGGCGAGGTCTGTGTGACCTTAGCTCAAGGATAATACGGTGAGGACTGTGTGTCCGGGACTGTGTGTCCTTTGGTTTAATACCTAGCAGCTCCAACCAGACGTACAACTGTCACATCAGTTGGAACTAGTCTACCAAATCATTGTCTTCACCGAGCTACTGGTTCTATTTCCTCAACCCTTTCATTTCCTCATTCATGTGTTGATGAAATAGATCGTCATTGTTTGAAGACTTTGACTGAAGACTTTCTCAATTTCCTCAATCCTATTTCTTCAGTCACTTTGTCTTCTGCCTGCTTATCCTGTTTTCATGCTACCTGTGCTCTGTGTATGTTTCATTTCAACATGGTGACTATGCTACTATGTTGTTATGCATGCACCTGAGTACTTATTCCGCTGCTTGTAGGTCGTCGCTCAGGAAATTCCTCATGTAGTATTTCCTCAGTGACGAAATCATAAAAATAGCCTATTCACCCCCCTCTAGTCAATATAACGCACTTTCAGATGAGCTACTGTTATGATATGTAATGATGCTAGAAAAAGTGGTTGAAATTATTATTGATCAAACTTGTGCACTTGCTAGCATTCACACTTCATAAATTATTTCTTTTATCATTTACCAACTCGAGGACGAGCAGGAATTAAGATTGGGGATGCTGATACGTCTCCAACGTATCTATAATTTATGAAGTATTCATGCCATGTTTACAACAAATTTATATGGTTTCGGTATGATTTTATTAGAACTAACCCGGACTGACGCTGTTTTCAACAGAACTACCGTCGTGTCATTTTTTGTGCAGAAATAAAAGTTCTCGGAATGAGCTGAAAATTTACGGAGAATATTTTTGGAAAATATAAAAAATACTGGAGCGAAAAGATACCGGAGAAGAGTCCCGAGGCAACCCCAAGGGTGGGGGGCGCCCCCCTGGCTTGCCGCAGCCTCGTGGACCCCCCTGACGTGAGACCGATGCCAAAAACTCCCATAAATACAGAAACCCCCGAAAAGAAACCTAGATCGGGAGTTCCGCCTCCACAAGCCTCTGTAGCCACCAAGGACCAATCAGGACCCTGTTTCGGCACCCTGCCGGAGGGGGGAATCATCACCGGAGGCCATCTTCATCATCCCGGCGGTCTCCATGACGAGGAGGGAGTAGTTCACCCTCGGGGCTGAGGGTATGTACCAGTAGCTATGTGTTTGATCTCTCTCACTCTCTCGTGTTCTTGATTTGG
The DNA here is from genome assembly GCA_011799875.1 of Thinopyrum elongatum. Lineage (NCBI taxonomy): Eukaryota > Viridiplantae > Streptophyta > Magnoliopsida > Poales > Poaceae > Thinopyrum > Thinopyrum elongatum. Next base: position 42,230,137 of record CM022300.1, read on the forward strand.
CACGATCTTGATGTACCGCGAGCTTTGTTATTATAGTTGGAACATATGGTGTTGCTTCCCTCTCTATCTCTTGTTGTGTTGAATTGAGTCTTGCTCTTTGAGGTTTTGTTATGTTGGATTGAGTATTGGATTTGAGAACACTTGATGTATGTCTTGCGATGGGATATCTGTGGTGACAATGGGATGTTCTATTGATTCACTTGATGTATGTTTTGGGACTCAACTCGCGGATTCCTGAAGTGACATTGGGGTAATCTATGCATAGGGGTTGATGCATGTTTTCGTCCTACATTCTGTGATAGAAACTTTGGAGTGACTCTTTGTTGCACGTTGAGGGATTGCCATATGATTTAATTATGTTATCATTGTTGAGAGAACTTGCACTAGTGAAAGTATGAACCCTAGGCCTTGTTTCCAAGCATTGCAATACCGTTTGTGCTCCGTTTTACTACTAGTTACCTTGCTGTTTTTGTATTTTCAGATTACAAAAACCTATATCTACCATCCATATTACACTTGTATGACCATCTCTTCGCCGAACTAGTGCACCTATACAATTTACCATTGTATTGGGTGTGTTGGGGACACAAGAGACTCTTTGTTATTTGGTTGCAGGGTTGTTTGAGAGAGACCATCTTCATCCTACGCCTCCCACGGATTGATAAACCTTAGGTCATCCACTTGAGGGGAATTTGCTACTGTCCTACAAAACTCTGCACTTGGAGGCCCAACAACGTCTTCAAGAAGAAGGTTGCGTAGGAGACATCACCTGCGCGCCGCGAAGGCAGCATAAGAAGAGAATGTAACTAAACGGCAAAAAGAAACAAGCGCGCCGCACTTCTCTGATCGCCATCGGAATGGCTCTCCTCGATGCCGCGGCCGGGAGGGCTCGGTGTGCCTTGTTGGCGGCAACCTTGCCGCGCACTGGCGGCGCCTCTGCCGCTCATTTTGTGGCCGGCTTCAGCGCCGCCACCTCTTTCTCATGCGGCCGCTGCGCCGCCGCCGGCTCGCGAGACGGCCCGAACCCAGCCGTCTTCTTCAGCAGCCTTAGGGGATCAACGCTGACGTCTCCTCCTGTCAGCGGTGCTGCACCGCCAGTGTCCATCAGGTCCTCCTCATCATCATCCGGCCAGGCACACAGGAGATTTGGGTGCGAAGACTTACCCGCATGACGCGCTGCGCCGGCTTCGGCGCTAGCCGGCTGCGCCTCAGCCGGCTCCTTGTTCTCGGTGATGGACTCGCCCTCATCCGAGTCGCCCGGGATGTTCGCCAAGACCAGCGTCCTTGTCCCATCATGGATTTGTTGGACCGCGAGCAGCAGCGTCTCTCTCGTTGCGCCAGAACGGAGGAAGAGCTCAGACATTGCGAAAAATGGGGACCAGGGACTCACCGCCGGCGCCGGGTTTGCTTGGTTGTAGGGCGCGTTCCCGAAGTGGCAATTAGCGGCCAGCCCGGCCTTGGAGATGCTGTTGACCCGGTCCGCGATCTACACCGACGTCAACTCTCGGGCTGACGTCCGGGTGTGGTCCTGCTGGTCGCCCATCTCGGTAATGATGTGTGCCCGGAGCTGCAGCGGCAGCACCCAGCACGCGATGAAGGCGGAGATGAGGTCCATCACGGTGAGCCCCTCACGCGCCATCATCTCGGCAATCCGGCTGCACAGATTCAGCACTAGCTCCGGCGGGTTCTTGGGCAGGTGGCTCCAATTCATCTTGGCGAGTGGCAGCTCATTGACGAACGGCGGCAAGTTGATGCAGTCGCTCCCCCCGCCGATGTTGCACACATAGAAGAATGAGTTCTGCCACTTCTTGGCAGAATCCTCAAGGGGCATCTTGGGGAACGACCCGTTCGGCTGGCCCGAGATCACGGAAGCCCCGCAGGCGGACATGACGCCGGCTGACGGCCCTTGTTGCTTGAGGAAGAAGAGCCGGGCCCACAACTCCGTGTTCGGCTCCACGCCAAGGTAGCCCTCGCAGAGCGTGGCGAAGCCGGCGAGCTGCAGCACGACGTTGGCACCCAAGTGGTGCGGCTGCAGCCCGAAGAAGCTTAGGAAGGAGCAGAAGAAAGGGCTCACGGGAAGACCGAACTCACGCTCGAAGTGTCTATAAAACACCACACGCTCGCCCTGCTGTGGCTGCGGCTCCATCTCCTCGCCCGCCGTGCGCACGGCCACCTCCGTCGCTGGCGGCAGCCGCTTGGTGTCATGGAGATACTGGATATCCGCCTCACTGGTCTCGGACCCCTCCCAATATCCCTTCGACCGCGCCATCGCACGGTGCTTTGTCACACCCTGGTTTTCGCTCTTTGATTTTTCCTTCGCGGGATTTGACTCCCATCTTTTTCCTCGATGTTATTGGATTTTCTCTCGCTCCTGGGTATATGAAGATGGTCATACAACCTTGCCTTCCCTATCCAACCCGATATTCTCTTTAGTTCAACCTTGCCACCCAAGATATGTTCTCAAGACTTTTCCACCGAAACCCTACCTTCCGAGTTACCGGAATGGAAACTCTGATCTCTTCCGTTACAAAGGAACCCCGATTTCCTTTGATCTGTTGCCTCCCAAACTTTTCCCAGTGATCATCCTATCCTTATAAACCCTGGATATGCAAAACTATTGCCAAGTCATTTGCAATATTTTTTCATTTATAATTAATTCCTTTTTCTGCCAGTTAAAGGAATTAAATCAAGGAAAATATCTATCCATCTCCAAAGTTCATTAAAACTTGTGGAGATATTCCTTGTGATCATATTGAGCTCCCATAAAAATATTGGCCATAATTAAATAAGGGAAATTGCATTTTCCTATTTAATGCCGATATTGCATTCTGGGCAGTTTCTAAAGGAACTACAAGTTTGGTAGCCAGGAAAAATCCCAAATAAATTTTGGAGCTTACCCTATCCATATATTCACCATTTCCATCAAAACCCAAATTCCATAGTTCAAATTTTGAGCACAACATCCATTTGCAAATTCTGTCCAGATTTCCAGTTTGCAAAGGAAGTGCTTGAACCCATGATCTATTTGAGCTGAAATTTTTCATGGTGATTAATATTGCTAAATCACTCATGGAAACCAAAAATCAGCTCAATCCATCCATCCATTTGCCCACAGAAATTTGAAAGCTCTGTGAAGGAAGTACCACTTTGGCATTTCCAAATGAGCTGAAACTTTTCCAGTATCTCCATATATCTAAATCATTACTCTCCACCAAGTTTGAGCCAAATCCATCTAGCCATTCTTCCCCAGCATCCTCATCTTCATTTCTGGCCAGATTGGCACTTTTCCAGGATGGCTACCTTAGTGGATTATTAACCCATGCCCAAGATCAGGCAAAGAGAAGCCCTGTGGTGGCCACACCACCTGTCAACAGTCTGCTATTGTAAACTTGTTGATCAAGCTGCAGTCATATCAGAGCTCTCTCATGCCATCCAGATGCATAGGTCAACTCGGCGAAGGACGGAGAAGACCCCAGACACGGTTTGGCCTCGTGTGCGGCGTGGCAACACCGTGGCCATGCGGTGACCGTGTGCAGTGCACGCCAAGGCAGTGCACCATGTGACCAGAGGCTTCAGGGGCCCTCTCCGGCGGGCTCCGGCTTGTCCGGGAGCGCCGGCGAGCTGCCCACCGCACACGTACGCCGCCTGGAGCCTTCTTCCCTTGTCCCCTATCTCGTTGGCCTACCCTGCCGACATAGATTCGCCACTAGGTCGCCGCCACGGTGACGAGCTCTCGAAGCTCCGACCGTCGTCGCCTAGCCCCCCCCCCTCGGCTATAAATAGCGAGCCCGAGCCCTCCCCCGCAACCACCAACCACTCCCCTCGCCTCTCGAGCCATCCCCGAGCTCCTGGAGCTCCTTTCCCCCGCTAGTGGACGAGGTGGCCACCACCGATCCCCTCGGCCTCCACCCGCTCCAGGCCCTTCCCCGTCCCGCTCCTCTGCTCCCCCAACCTCCCCTCGGAGTCCGCAAGCCGCCGCCACCCTCAACCCCGGCGAGGGAGCCTCGCCGGCGCGGCCTCCCTTACATCGCCTCCGTTACCGCGACCTGTCCCGTGGCGCCACCTGAGCAGGCCACCCCGAGCCGACCTGAGACCACCCACGGGCGCGGCGTGGGACGGTGGAGCCCCTGCGCTCTCCAACCGGTCCCCTCGGGCGGCGAGGCGACGGCCAGGCCGGCAGCCGGAGCCGCCCCCGCCCCTCTGTCACGGTGAGGAAGAAGAAGGAGGAGGAGGAGAGAGAAGGTGGCATGGGGCCCAGCTGTCGGCGAGTGGAGGCTCGCCACATCAGATAAGTGGAGGCGCCCCTCCCGAAATGCGCTTTCTCTTTTGCGAAAGCGTAATCGGCCGCAACCTCAGGGCAGAATACGCTTTCACTTCACCGAAAGCGTATTTCCAGAAGTGCGCCATCTGTTTTCAGCCGCCGACGCCAAAACCCTTAATTAGTGGACGTTCGTTGGTTAAGGGCAAAGATGAACAGGTTCTGTTCATTTTTCTGCCTAAACAACGAACAACCACAACTTTTTGACCGCAACTCCGATTCAGGTGAAACCAATGCCCACTTCTTCGTCTCATCGTGCCCGTTATGATGGAATAATTTTCATAATGTTTACACATTCTGAAAATGACCATGTTACCCTAGCCCTTCTATCAGCCACTCCGAGAGAGAATCTTTTTCGGCGGATTTTCCTGCGAGGCTATCGCACTCTTTCACGGAATATTCTTCATCCCTAGGCAAGCTGACCATCTGATATATGCCCTAAAGCATTGCTCTGTGTTATTCTTGCGTGTTTAATTAATAATTATGCCTGTGATAGAGATGATTGAACTTCTGCTAGGTTGCACTTACTATTTACATTACTTGTCAGTGCTCATTGTATTATCACACTAGTGACTCATATATGACAGTTGGGAGATAGGTTGTTATGTTTTCATCATGCATAGCTACTACCATCTCCAGTTATTGTGATAAACAACTATGCTTGCTAAGTACTTGATAAAGCTAAACCTAGACAGTTGATTTAGAGTCACCTATCCAGACTTATCCGTGCAGCCACATTTGTCGGTATGGGACGGCCTTGACTTGGTCTGATCGCGTGCTCTTTTATTGTTACCACCAACTAGGGAAGGTTATACGCGCGCGCTGCCCTGGCCCGGTAGGTGGTGATAACCTTGTGAGCCCAGTTGAGATATTTGTCGGCGTCCCTGTTTGGGACAGTTTAGTTGGGCACGACGGTGGTAGGTGTCATGAGGTGACACAGGGGCCACCCAGGACATGACCCTGGGAGGTTATGATTGTCGGTGGTACGGTGGAGGAGTCACGGGTTAGGCAGGTTTCGTTGGAGCAACTCTGGTCCACCCGAATGGGATCACGAGGTCAGGTGCTCCATGGTGTGGGTAAAGTGTGCAACCTCTGCAGAGTGTAAGAATCTATTCGAATAGCCGCGTCCATGGTATTGGACAGTCCGTCCAGACATCACTAGGTGATCAACCGGAACAGTGATAATAACGATGGAAGAACTTGTCTTATGATCGGAGGTACTCAGCGACTCATGAGTGTTCCGAGGATTGTGGGACAGCCCGTAAGAGAGTAGGTTTATCATACTTACAGTGGAGATGCATAGACATCGGATGATGTCAGGGATATGATATGATAGCCAGGGAATGGCTATGAAAGAGATGGTCAGATGACGGAAAGAGTTGGATTGGATCATGAGAATGTTCGGAGTATGGATTATTTACTTGATATGCTTTACTTTACCGTATCTTATTTTAGTAGTTATCCTGCTAGATAAACCTGTTATGTCATGATCATTAATATTGCTCGATAGGTATGCCATGCCATAATAATCAATGTTGCTCTAATAACATGTGCATGCTTGAATGCCATGGATTGCTTTGCTTGGTGTATATGTTAGTTTGGTTTGCTTGCAAGTACATTCAAAAGTACTCAGCGGCCTTCAATGTGGCCAGGTTCACATAAGGATCCGTCGTCCGTCGACAAGAAGCCGGAGCGTTCGCGGGCTAGGAGAGTAACCTAGTCATATCCCTGTGGAGTGGAGCCGCACCAAGACCATGCTGCCTTAGATAGAGTTTTTCCCGCTGCCATCACCCCTGTAATATATCATGTAAGACTTATATATCCATTAATAGAAATGCCTGTGTTGTTGATACTTGTTGTAAGCACGCATGCCAGAGTGATTTCTTGGGCTGGTATGCGTGGCGACCGTCTGACTACAGTGGTAATCAGGCGGGGCGCCAAAACGGATGGTATCAAAGCAGCCAGGCTGACTATAGGTTATGCTAACCAGACTTCATTGTCTTGTGCTCAGTAGAAAGCCCAGATGGATTTCAGCCATCTTTGCCAAGCAGGCACGGCTACTATTGATCATAAGGCAACCCCATAGGTCTTTGGCTCCATCAGACCCAACTCTCATGGCCTTTGCCTCCGGTGTGAAATATCCGCACCAGGCAATGACCCGTGAGCCCTGAACCCCTACCTTTGTGCTTATTTCCTTGGATTGTTCTTGTATGCTTATGGATCTCATGTATGCTATTCTAGTGGATGTGTGATTGGGGTTTGTTTGAGTGTTGTTCTTGTGTTTTTCTCTTGATTTGTTCATTTCCACACCTTTAAGTGTAAAGAGATCTTCACTTAGGATTTAGCCCTACAACATCTTGGTATCAGAGCCAGGTTGATTTCATATATTGGAGTCCCTACCCCCATATTCTAGCCTAATTTGGTTATTTTTTGTCCCAATTAAAAAATTCCCACAAAAATAGCTCTACCAACTTTATGTTATTTTTTTGCATTTGTTGGATCTTGTGATATTTTGTAGATTTGATCCACGAATTTCTTATTTGGCAACTGGGTCTACACCTCCCCACCATCCCCAACCTTACCCACCATTGAATTTCTCTGAATTACCATGGATTTGGGGTTGTTCTTGCGTAGGCAGAACACCCCGTGCGCACGGGCCCTCAATACCCCGTGCCCACGGGACCCCGTGCGCACGACCTCAACAAAGAGGATTCCCTTCGCCATTTGGTTCTGTTTTCCATTACATACACCACCATTTGCCTTCCGCCACCCCTTTGTTGATGACATGGATGACCCACAGCACCGGAAACATTTCTTCGCCAAAAGGCCCCTGTCACGACTCTAGCCAGTAAACTTTATCCTCTGTACACGTGGTCATGTAGATATATTCTTCGACAAGTTAGGGTCCAGTGTGAAAGTAGGTATCCCATCTGCATGCACGTTTGTGTATACAAATACTGCTATGATTTTTTTATAGAAACACAATATAGACTTAAACGCTCGCATATATGCATATGCCTTCATCCCTATGATTGCAAGGTTGGATGGTTAGGAGTACAATGGTATCCCTGGCCCACCAGAGTTCAAGTCCTAGACTTGACATTGGTGCTCGCATTACTTCTGAATTTATTTTAGGTTTCCAGCGATGTTCGTTCAGTGGGAGGAGATGTTCCTGTCGACTGCAAGGCGCATGCGGTGACTTTGTAAATCTTTAAGATGGTATGCCGGCTCAATCTCTCGGAGGTGCTCATAGGGGTAGGTTGTGCGCGCGTGCGTTCATAGGGGTGAGTGTATGTTCATGTATGTGAGCGATTTTGATTATATCGTGTTAAAAAAAGAATACAACATGCATATTCTAACCGTACAAGCACCTTCAAGCCAACAAATCTTCAGATTAAAGAATTCACCACACGCGCCTTGTAATCAACGACAACATCTCTCACTAAAAGAATATCATCTCCAAGAGGCTCCCAAAAGAAACCAATAACTTAGGAGGGTTTGCAGCTGGGGTGCTTTCTCAGAATTTCTTTCCTCACTAAATCTAACATATCGGTCCCACTTGTCAATGAGCGGTGACACAGTGGTCCAATGATGGCGGCGATGCTCCGGCGAGTGGTCCGGCCACCTGCGGTAGTGGTGGCGCGGTGGTCCGGCGACTGCAATGTCCATGGCGCGGTGGTACGGCGGGCTGCTCGGGCCGCGCACTAACGTGGGACTTATTTGGAGAAATATTCTGAGAGGCCAAATTTCTCAAAATATTGGGGAGATGGGACTGATTATTGAAACATCCCAATAATTTATTGGGAAAATGGAGTTCATTGGAGCATGTTTTTCGGCTTAACTCTTTTGATACGAGAAATTTATTGGAGAAAAGGAGGCTCTTTTCCTTTGCGTGGTAAATGAGAGTTTTATTTCAAAGGTGCATAATTACAATCTAGAGGCAAGATTTCCTCAATACATGGAGGCCCTCTGTGTAGCCAAATAGCAGAGCTACATTCAGTACAACTATATCTTGCTAAAGTATCTACAACTTTATTCTGATTACGAAGAAGTTTCTGCGGAATAAACTCCTTGCCAACTCTTAACCCTTTAATTTCTAGCACTAGATGACCGTACGTCGAATGGGTCAAAGAATCACCGAAGAAAAGGAGGCTCTTGGAGATGCTCTTAGATACCCAATGTCAAATGTGAACTTTGATCCTGGTGGTGGTGCTGGGCTGCATATACGTAGCAATTGCCAGTACTAAAGTAGTTTGAGATGTGCTTTGCCTGTACCTAATTTGAGCCCCAAGTGACATGCATGGGGTTCCTTTAATCCTTTTCTTAAGTGTACTCGATCGCCCATCTGCGCTGCACATGCAACCGTCCCTTCGGCGATTGACCATTGACTACCACATGCATGGGATACATTGCATCCTATAATCTATTTTCTCCACTATGCTTCTAAAAAAACATTGTTAGTCTCTATATAAACATACCCTGGGTGATCTAGGCCATATAGCTCCCACTCTAAGTCCTCTCATAGAGCAGGAGTATTCATGTGCGTGTAGCTACGGAAAGAAACTAATTAAGCTAGGTCGATTGCATAAGTAGCTAGCTGCTAACTATAGATCACGTGTTAGCTAGGTAGCACTATCTCTGTTAATCACACTGTCTATGGCAGTAGGGATTAAGAAAGGCCAGGCGGCGATGGCAGTAGCCCCGCTGCTGGTGCTCTTGCTGGCGGCTGCGCTCCATGTCCGCCCTCTCCATGCTGCTGACGCGCCGGCGGGAGCGCTGCCCGACGGCGACGCGAAGGCGAACACGGGGCGCCAACCTCCGCCTCTGCTGGCGCGTGGCGCCCGCGCTCGCCTCCTGAAGAGTGGTGGCGCTGGCGCCTCGGGCTGCACCTACTCTGGCCGGGCCGGCGGCGGCTGTCCCGGTCACTAGCTGCTAGCTAAGCATGCTTAATGAATCGAGATCCTTCGAGACCGACTTTAAATCATGCATGTTTGTGCGATGCTGTCGAGTAACTTGTCATACTCAATTGCTTAATAAGTTTGCATATACTGTGTGGTATATTATGCATGATGTACGTGTGTTAATCTGCCTTCGCGTCACCGGTGGGCAGTGCTCCATTCTATGTAGGGTCTACATTATACTTCATCCTTTTTTGTACTGCCATGACACTACAATAATATGATGAAATATGGAAAAGTTTATACACAAGTTTTTTTCCATTTTTCCTACATTATTGGTGTTAATTCAGATGAGAATACCAACGCTCAATACTAACACGCCCTAGTGATCAGGGGAACAAAAACTTGCACAGGGATTTGGAAGTTGTGACACATTTACATTGGACCCGTATTATAGGAATTTGAAAAGGATGTCCAAGTGGATGTTAAAATTCCTACGTTTTTCCTTTGAAATCGAGATCAAAGGAAGATTCCTTCATATTTCCTTTGCCTTATTCCTCTGAACCAAAGGCATGAATAGTACCACCATAGGAAAAAATTATATTCCTCCATTTTTCTTATGAACCAAAGGAGCCCTGAATCAAAGAAGCCATATGATTTTTTTTGCCAAACTTGTTCTTTGGAGCTGCTACTCACTTTATTAGTGCACTGCCAGCGAGAATGGAGTGCATTTGTGTAGTAAATAAAGATGCTATTTGTATTTGTATTTGAATGATAATTTATTATTTGTTTCTTTACCTATCTAATTTGTTGAGTTTCATATTTGTCGTTTATTAGTTGGCCGCTTGTTTTAAAATCATGCACATTCGGACTTTTGAAAATGTTTAATTGGCTAGTTGCAGTTTCTAAAGCCTATATTTGCACATAAATTTTGTTTGTAATTCTGGATTTAAAAAATGGGTAGTCGCATAATTTTTGAGGTTTAGATATATGAAGTTGGGTAATTTGCCCATTCAAGTGCAAAATTGCATATATACTCTTGTGCATTTTTAGTTTAGAAATGTGTAGTTTGGGTTGTTTGCAAATTTTGAAGCCTGGAATTGCATATTATGTTTGTGCAATCTTATGGTTAGAAATGTGCAATTAGGTTGTTTGATTATTTTGAAGAAGCCTGTATATAATTGCATGTTTTTGTGCAGTTTTAAGTTCGTACATTCATGTTTAATTGGCTAGTATGTATATTTTAAGGTGTGGAGTTGTATATGATTGTTTTGTGCAATTTTGGTCTTTTTGCAATGAAGTACAAATTTGCACAATTTTTTGTGTGCGTTTTCTTTTTTTTTCACACTATTATGTAGTTGTACATTTTTTGCCTGAATTTTGGAAATTAAAAAAAGTGCAACTTCGTGTTTCTGTATGTGATTTCATAACCATGATTAGTCATCGGAAAAAGTCATAAAAAAAGCAAAATTGATGTTTGTGTACCAAAATCACATGCGGTGGGTGAAACTAAGACAAAACTACATGCCTCCATATATATGTATGTATTCCGATATTTTACTGTCCCGGCCAACAATACTACAGAATGATTTGTGCAGTGCACACATTGGCAGTTAAAGTACCCAAAAAGGATATTGTCAGGTAAGATTTTCCTTTTTGCGATGAAGTTAAAGTATTTTTCTATATCAATTGGCAGTTGTGTACTTGGTATGCGATCAAGCAAACCCGGACCCTCGGCATCACGGCTGGCGGCGCGGTGAAGCTGGCGATGGCGCAGGGCTCCTCGACGCCGGCTAGCGCGCGTGCCCCCGGCGTTCGCCGGAGGGTGGGCGGGCGCTTCTGGGCGCTTGCGGACGAAGATAGCGGGGACGAAGACGAAGACGGCGGGCGCTCCGGCGGCTCGACGGCCTACTCGCCGACTCCCTCGGATGTGATTTGCGAAGCTTTCGGTCCCGGCTACGACGAGGAGGAGGTGGCGGAGATCGTGGAGGAGGTCGTCCCTCCCGAGGATCCGGCGAGATTCGGTTTGCGTTCCGGGGAGAAGATGGAGCGGCTCCGGCGAATCGTGCATTGGCAGACGGCGGCGACCGCTCCTCGGCCGTGGAAGGGCCTCCTTCCCAAGGTTAGTCTCCCCAAACTCACTGTGTTTGATCTGGTTAGACCGGAGGCATGGACTGTGGTGGTCGGAAGGAAGAAGGGACGTCGTGCGGCGGCCGGCCGGCAGCAGGCGGCGCCGGCGGCGTCGCTCGGGATCGCTGCGGCTAGGGCGGTGCGTTTGAAATTGCTGATTGGCGCGGATGGGCCGCCTGTGGTTACTGGGCCGTCTTCGGCTGGGTATGAGGCCCAGTGCGAAGCGGCTGCAGTTGGGCCGAGGCCAGTTGGGCTGGGAACCACTGGGTATGAGGCCCAGGCGGGTTCTGTATCGATCGAGTACGTGCGAGGCGCATGCAGCGATCGATCTGTTTCCTCTGCCTCCACCTCGCGTCGTAGGGTTTTCCTTCTCCGGAGTCCGCGACGGCGTTCTGATTGTGGCGGTCGCGCTCGCCGCATTCCCCCACTTGAGGCCATGGCTGGTCGTGGTAATGAGTTGCCGCCGGGGAAAAGGCCGGCCGCGCCTCCTGGGACTGGTCGCGCCGGGGTCGCGCCACCGTCGGGCTCTGGTGGTGGCCGTGGTGTGGTGCCGCCGCCGGCCTCTGGGTCCGGCCGTGGTGCCGTGATGCAGCATAACCCTGGGGCTGGCCGTGGCGTGGTGCCCACGGTGATACCGGCTGCGGGTCGGGGTGTCGCGCTGACCGGTGCGGCCGCGGGCCGTGGTGCCACGTTGCTGCCCGGCGCCCGCAGGACGGTACCTGGTTCGGCTTCGGTGCAGGTTGACGGGCGTGGCGGGCTGAGTGCGGGACCACGTCCGCCTGCGCCTGGATTGGCTAGTGCTGCCGCAGGTTGGGGCGGCGCGGAGCCCAGGCCCCCGGCGACGGGGTTGCCGGGGTCGGTTGGTCAACAGGCTAGACCGGCACCGCCGCCTCACCTCATCGCCAAGCCTCCGACTGGGGCTGTGCAGACGCAGGTGCCTCCTCATCCGCAAGTTTCCGGCGTTGGAGGGACTAATGCCGCGCCCCGGGGTCAATGGGGAGATGATGGATTCAACGCCTATGGGGTGGGTCAGCACCGTGGTTCGTCGTCGACGGGCGGTGGTCGAGGTTACGCTTGGCAGAGCGATGGCTCGGCGGAGAGACTGTTCTTGGGTCCCCAGGGTGGTTTTGTTGAGGGGGCTTCTGGCCCTGGATATAGACAGTGAGGAGGTTTCCGCGGTCATCGTGGTGGTCGAGGCGGTCGAGGTGGCCGGTACCGACCACGACAACCTCCCCCGCCTGTTATCGATCAGATGGCCGTTGATGGGTCTGTGGAGGAGACGGTGTTGTCAGGTCAAGCTTTGGAGGTGGTGTCGGCGTTAGCTAATGCGGAGATACCCGGGAGTGAAACCATGCTGACAGCGTCAGTGGATGCAACAGAGAAGGCTGATTCGGAGAGGGCGTCCAAATGGGCGCGTAAGAAAGAGAAAATGTTGTGCTATCGATGCGGAGGCAAGGGTCATTTCATTGCTGAGTGTGTGGCTGAGCTTTGTGGCACTTGTGGCAAACCGGCACATGATACGGGGGATTGTCCGTTTCTGCGAGATCAGGCACCGTCTCTCATGATGTATGGAGTGTACTATGCTGAACTAACGTTCTTTGAGTCTCCTACTGAGAGAGAGGCTCCTGACGAGACCCTGAGTTTGACTACTAGGATAGTAAAAGTTACCAGAGGAGAGGTCTCTGAGACACAGATTGTGCAGAGGCTGAAGAAGTTAGCTCCAGGTGACTTCCAGTGGGAGCTTGTTAATCTTGAGGAGAAACTGTTTAGGGTTGAGTTCCCTTCAGTGGAGGATCTTCAGAGACTTCTGAGTTTTGGGATGTGCAAAGTACCGGGTACTGATGGTGTGCTTGAGTTCCATGAGTGGAAGAGAGTCGAGCCTCAGGGTAAGCCTCTGACTCAGGTTTGGCTGCGTTTTTCTGGGGCCCCCTCGAAGCCCATGCAGGATGCTCGGGTTGTGGCTAGTTTGGGTATTTTGGTGGGGAGACCGGAGCGAGTGGATATGGATTTCACCAGAGCTCACGGGATAGCCCGACTGTTGGTCAGCGTTCTGGACATTGAGTACGTGCCTGAGGTGGTCAAGTGGGCATATCGAGGACAGGTCTATAACCTCACGATTGAGTTTGAGGATGAGAGTCTGTTCGCCGAGGCGGCTAACGGGACTGATACTAATATGCACGAGGGAGATGACAGCTCGGGGCTTAAGGAGGCACCGGTTGATGATACTGGACGAGAGTCGTCCACTGCACCGGGAGTTGTTTCTCAGACGTCAGGGGATGGGACGGCACCACCCTCTTCGGTGCCTACGACTACTCTCAGATTCGGGTCTTTCGAGCCTGCTTCTGCACCTCCGAGGCTTTGGAGTGAGCGGGTGGAGTCTGATGAGGTGTTTGAGCACATACTACCTGTTCTGGCTTTTGAGGATGCTGTGAGTCCAGTTCTGGAGGTTTTGCCACTTCCGGTCAGGTGTGAGGAGGAGGAGGTCCCCTCCCACATGCTCGTTCATGATCCTCAGTCAGAGTGCGTGATGGACGAGGTCTCGGTGGTGGAGATTGCTTCTTCGGGAGGGGGTCCGGGGCAGGTGGCCTCGGCACCTTCCTCTCCTTTAGCCAGGCCAGCGATGCAGGCGGCGGTTCAGCTTTCCGAAGGGGGCTCGGGGCAGGTGGCCTCGGGGCCCCATCCTCTTGGGGCGCCCAGGGAGGATAGCCTTCCTGGGGCGCCAGTGTCTCCTGATGGCCGGAGGACGGGGGTAGATGGGGAGCTCGGGCAGATGGCCCAGGCTCCACCATCTCCCGGTTTGGCGCAGTCTCTCTGTGGTGGGGCGCGATAGACGTCGCCAGTGCCGTTGAGCGCCCCTTCACTTTCCGGTGGTCCAGCTGGATCGTCGATGGAGGACGACCGGATGCGTGTTCGGGGTGAGGCAGGAGGCCTCACAACGAGTAGGGCCACTCGGGAGGAGGTGATTACGTTCGGTGGTATTCCGGACCCGGTCTCGGAGGGGCGACGGCTCAGCAGCCGTCTCCAGGATCATCCGGAGGTGGACGACATTCAGCAGCGGTGCGCCGTGAGGGCGGCCAAGCTTCGTGACGTTGAGGTCACTACTGGTATGTCGGTCAATGCTTCAAATTCCATATTGCATTTCTCTAATGATGAGATTATTAATAATGCAAACCAGATAGGAATTTCACTAGGTAGTAATGATAGTGAAATTTCAACTTCTGTTAATGATATGCTGGACTTAGAGCCAGAGCGGGCCTTAGAGCTGATTCGCAAATTAGCGGCGGTTAAACCCATGAATGATTCTGATATTGATGCTTTGGGGGTTAGGGTGCTCGATAATTTTTGTGCGGATCTTGATCCTCCTCTTCCTGAGCCTGAGGAGGAGGATGAGGGTATGGAGAATGTTGTGGTTAGTGCTTCTGAGCCTGGTTGTGAGGACCAGCTGGAGAGTAAGATCAACCCTAAACGCAAATGGAAGCGGAAGATATACCCGGATTCCGCAGTGCGTAGGAGTGCTCGGATCCAGACGGCTAAAAAATTCCATGATGAGATATGAAAGGAATCTTTTGGAATAGCAGAGGTCTAAAAGACTTGGCTAAAAGAAGGTTTCTTGCGGAGACATCTCTAGAGCATAGATTGGACTTTATCGCATTGTCGGAGACCGGCAGAGATAACTTTTCGCCACAATTTCTCAATACCTTATCGGGCGGTATTGATTTTGACTGGCACTGTCTGCCACCGCGAGGAAGATCAGGTGGGATCTTACTCGGGGTTAGATGCGAGTCCCTAGAAGTCCGAAGTGTGGTCATGGGAGATTTTGCGGTTAAGTTTAGGGTGAGGTCGAAGGCAGATGGGTTTAACTGGGCTTTGGTGGCGGTATATGGTGCCGCACAGCCCGAACAAAAACCGGAGTTCTTGGCGGATCTGGTTAGGATTTGCGGCTCTGAGCAACTGCCTATCCTGGTGGGAGGTGATTTCAACATTATAAGGAGGCGAGAGGAGAAGAACAATGATAATTTTGACGGCAGATGGTCATTCATGTTCAATACCATCATTGAAAGCTTGGATCTGAGAGAGATAGAGCTTTCGGGCAGAAAATTTACCTGGGCCAACGCTGTAACACCCCCAGTGGTTAGCCACAGTAATCCCATTTTGATAATGCCATGTCATCATGTTTAACAGTGCATGATCATCATCAGCATCATATTGCATTTCAACTCCAAAGTCAAATTCAAATTTAAATGAAAGTGGAATATAAAAGTTGTCCAACATGAAAACTAAAATGTTCAATAAATAGTAGATAAATCAGAGGCTATGTTAAAATTATAAACAACATTATTAAAATAGGATAAGTGACTCAAACAACTTAAAGCAGTGGCTGAAAATAACATTTAGTAACCTTTTAATTTATTTAAACTAAATATGAAGTGATGTTTTGCTTAAACTAGTTTTTGGTGTTAGGGTATAGTATACTACTAATTATGGGATAGGTCACACTTTTTACTAAATGCATATAGTGCCCAAACAATTAGCAAACAGTAAAAGAAAGAAACAGAAAAAGAAAAAAGGAAAAGAAAAAGAGAAAGAAGCCCACCGCTGCCTGGGCCGCGAGTGCACAGTGCCGGCCCAGCCCAACCGGCGTCCCCTCCCACCTCCCACTGCTCACCCCGTGCCTCGCTGTCGAGCGCTCTGCGTGCGCGCACGCCCGCGCCCTGGTCCCCCCTCGCTCGCCGCTCGACAGCACGCCCGCGCGCGCTGGGTATAAGAGCCACCCCCGCTTCCCCCTGGTGAGCCCTAGCACCCCTCCCCTTTCCTCCCTCGCTCACTCCCACCTCGCCCGACGCCGCCATGAACGGCCGCAGTTGAGCTGCGCGGCCACCGTCACCGCCCCGCCTCCCGAACGTGTCCACGGTGCTCGCCATCGTCGCCTCCTTCGACCGCGCAAACGAGCCGAAGCCCGGAGCCATTGCATCGCCTCCACGCCGTCTTCTTCCTCCTCGGATCGCCGCCACACTCCATCGCCGATTCCGGCTACACCAAACCTCCCCCGAGCCCACTTTGACCGGCTACACCCCGCTGTGAGCTCCTGCTCCTTCCCCCTCTCCCCTCACGACCCTCCGTGGCTTGTAGCGCTAGGTTTCGCCGTGCCCGAACACACCGCCGCCTGTGCACGTCGCCGACGTGTCCCCGGCGACCTTTGGGCCCCGTGCCTGTGGCCATCGCACTCACTGCACCGCGTAGGCCACGCCTAGCCTCTTGGCTCGCTCGCACGCGCGCTGCAACACCGTTCGCCGTCTCGCCCGAACGCCGCCGTCCGCCATTGCCGTCGCAGCGCTCGTCTCCGACTGCCCCGCCTCGTGCTAGTGCCCTAGATCGACGTGGCGTTGTCTCCCCGTTCGACTGCCGCCAACCGCGTCGCAAATGATGCCCTATGGGCGATTCCCGAACTCGCCGGAGTTGCGCCGCCGCGGGCGAGCTCGCCGGCGTGCTCCGGTGGCCGGCGCCGACGTGTTACGTGGCCCCCACCACCTGTGCCACTGATCGCTGGGCCCCGCGGGCCCAGTTGACTGGTCAGCGCTGCTGACTGGGCCGGCTGTGTCACTGACACACGGGCCCCACCACCTGTTAATTAATTATTTAGATTAAGTTAATTAGTTTAACCTAATTACACACTGACATGTGGGCCCAGTAGCCTAATTAGTTAATTAGTTAAAAATAAACTCTGTTTAGATTAATCAGAGGCTGACATGTGGGCCCCACTGGTCAGGTTTGACCCTGGTCAGCCGACCGTTGACTGCTGACGTCAGCATTACGTCACAGTGACGTCACCCTGTACTGTTTCGGATAATGTTGATTTAAATAATTAAATAAATTCCAGAAAATCAATAAAACTTTAGAAAATCATATCTTTTAATCCGTAACTCCGATCGAAAAACTTTGTACATGAAAGTTGCTCAGAACGACGAGACGAATTCGGATACGCGTTCCGTTCGTCCGTCATGCGTCCCTAACTATCCGAACATGCAACCGTCCCTCTCCGGTCATCTGTCTGACAAATGTCCGGAACCGGGAAAACATTCCCGGATGGATTCCTCCTTCCTCGGTGACGTGCAACCATACGTTAGGACACACCCGGCACTGCATATTGTCATGCCGTACTTTGCGTTGCTCATGTTTGCTCTATATTTATACTGTTTCCTCCCCCTCTTCTCTCTTGGTAGCCCCCCGACACCGACGTCGTCCCCGAGGCCGACGCAGCTCCGGAGCCCGAAGACACCATTGACAACCTTGCCCTTGCCGCCGAGCAACCAGGCAAGCCCCCCCTTTGATCATCCCGATATCGCCCATTCTATTTCTCATGCTTGCATTAGAATTGCTGCTGCTGCTGCTTTACCTATTCTGATGCATAGCCTGTTTGTTGTAACCTGCTGTTGATAATTACCTGCATATCCTAAACTGTTTAGTCTAGGCTGGGTAGAGACCTATCAGTGACCCCACTTATCCCGACTGCCGCGCTGGATCGTCAGAAGACCCGATCAACGGGAATTGAAGACCAGGCCCCGACACCGCACATCACCCCCCTTAGTGGTAACGACACTGCAGCGTTACTATCGAGTGCCGACGGTGAAACCTCATGTAGCACTTCTTATGTTAACTCTATAGAGTAGCTATTCGGTAGTGGTCATCGAGGGTGATTCCTCCTTCACCACTTCCGGTAACGACGCTGTCGTACAACACCTCAAGTGTGAACCAAGTGAGGGTGATTCCTCCGAGCTCACCTTGACGATTACATCGAGTAGGAATCCAATGAGGGTGATACCTCGGATTCCCCTGATGTTATGGACACACGGATACTTGGACTTTACACTGTTACGTGGATAGGCGGGTCGACCCTGAGGGGTACCCGCGTGCGCCTGAGAGGCGAGTGTTGTGAATACGGGTGCCAGTGTGGTGCCCGAATGATGAATACGAGGCGCGGCCGGGCATTCTTAACCCTTGCAGCAAGTCCTCGAGACGGGGCGACGGGGTCACATCTTTCGTGAGTCTCTGCTCGTTACCGCAAGCCCCTAGTCCTAATGATTTGGATATTTGATCCGAGCAGGCCTCTGGTCTGATAGCACTAACCATCACGTGGGCATAGTATGGGCGTTCTGCATCGTAGCATCAGCCGAAGCTTTGTCAGACGTCTAGTTCAGCATTGTGGCCGGGTCGGATCGTGCCGTTGGCGCTGGTATCCACCCTGCTCACAACGACCCGGAGGGCGAGGGGCGATGGCCAAGACCCCCTTGCGCTTAGGATGTAGACCGGCGGGGACCTCTCTGCTGAGCTGTAGGTAGGGTTGCGATGTGTCGTTTGGCCGAGGCCGGGCATGACCCAGGAAAGTGTGTCCGGCCGGAGTTAATCGAGCGTGTTGGGTAAGTTGGTGCACCCCTGCAGGGAAGAATACTTCTATCGATAGCCGGTCCTACGGTAAAGGACACTCGGAGTTGTATCCTGATTGATACAATTTAGAACTGGATACTTGGATACTATGGCTCTGGGATTGCTTCTCGCAGGGAGTCGAGAAGGGATCTCCGGACGAGGTTGATGATTGTATGGCTCTGGGATTGCTTTCTCGCAGGGAGTCGAGAAAGGATCTCTGGGTGAGGATGAGACTTAATGATACTGCTACATTATATTGAACTGTTCTACTCTCTTCTACTGCTGCAAGACCGCTGAAGATGCTAGTCTTCGATAGGACTAGGCCTTCTCTCTATTCTTGCATTTCTGCAGCCCAGTCCACATATACAGCCTCCCTTTGATAATGTTGCATATGTAGTGTAGATCCTTGCTTGCTGAGTACTTCTGAGTACTCACGGTTGCTTTGTTTTCCTTTTCTCCCCATATCAGTTTGACGTAACCAAGATGACGGAGCCCCTGTGACAGCTGCCCCGGTGATCGCTACTACTACTACCCAGAGGATGGTTACTACTACGAGTTGACTGACGACCAGGAGTAGGATCGGAGGGTCCCAGGCAGGAGGCCTACGCCTTTTGATAGTAGTGTTTTATTTTGCCCCGCCTTTCTAAAGGCCTTTCTGTTTCTCTTTTATATCTGTTCTCAGATATCTGATGCTTCCGCTGACGCTTGTACGCAAGCTTTTGTATTCGAGCCCTCGAGGCCCCTAGCTTGTAATATAAAGCTTGTATGACTTTATTTATGTTTTAGAGTTGTGTTGTGATATCTTTCCGTGAGTCCTTAGGCTTGATCGTGTGCATTTGCGTGTATGATTAGTGCACGATCGGGCCGGGGGCGCCACAAGTTGGTATCAGAGCCGACTGACTGTAGGAACCCCCTTTCCAACTCCTTGGCCGAAGTTGAGTCTAGTAACCAAAAACTGTTTTACTAACTTGGCTGTGTGGCTTACGGGCCCACGTCGCCAATTGGGTGGTATTAGGATCTTTTACTCCTCGACCTTTACTCTGGGACTCTGATCTCTCTTCTATTCGGGTTAAAAGTTTACTAACGCCGACACTTAGGATCTCGTAATTTTCGTCCACCCGAAGAGCTGGATATCTGTGCGATTTCCCTGACATTGATCTGATTAGTCTGATAATCATTTTCCTTTCCATTGTTTTGTTTAACCTTTCTCTCCGAGATCGGTTATACTTCTCCTTGTCTTTTGACAATCATGAGTTCCTCTGTTTCAGATGGATCATTTGTTTCCACCACACCCTGCGACGCAGCTACCAGCTGTTCGAGCAGGGATACATCCAGAGTACATTCTTTATCCACTGGGGCAGATGTCAATCCGTTACAATACCCCAGTACTATCTCCTCCAGATACCCGCAAAGACTTTGTGATTTATTGTGATGCATCCCGTGAAGGATTGGGCTGTGTCCTAATGCAAGAGCGTAAAGTGATTGCTTATGGCTCTCGTCAGTTGCGCCCACATGAAGAGAATTATCCGGTACATGATTTAGAACTAGCTGCTGTCATCTATGCACTGCAGTTGTGGCGACATTACCTTCTCGGTAATCGTTGCGAGATCTACACGGATCATAAAAGTCTAAAGTACTTGTTCACTCAACCTTCTCTAAACCTCCGTCAGCAAAGATGGATGGAGGCCATTGCGGACTATGATTTGGGTATATCCTATACCCCTGGCAAGGCTAACGTGATGGCTGATGCCTTAAGCCGCAAGTCCTATTGCGACAACTTCATGGTTAGGCGAGCTCAACCTCGACTTTTTAAAGAACTATGCAAGCTGAATCTCCGTATTGTTCCACAGGGTTCTCTTAATAACCTTGTGATACAACCAGATCTTGAGAAAGCTGTTAAGAATGCGCAAGCTAAAGATGCTGAAATTGATCTGATGAAGAAAGACCTTCACCTTGTAAAGTACAGGGATTTCTCGCTATCTGAAGATGGAACCTTGTATTTCAGAAACCGCATTGTCGTACCTCGCTTCGAGCTTATGACTGACAAAGTCATGAAGGAGGCACATGATACCCCACTGTCTATTCATCCGGGTAGCACCAAGATGTATCGTGATCTCCGTCAAAGGTACTGGTGGTCTAAAATGAAGCAGGACATTGCTCGATATGTTGCCGAATGTGATGTGTGTTGTCGCGTTAAAGCAGAACATCAGAAACCAGCTGGAATTCTGCAACCACTTCCTATTCCTCTATGGAAATGGGATAAGGTTCAGATGGATTTCGTTACAGGACTTCCCAGGTCACAGAAGGGTCACGATGCTATTCTTGTCGTTGTCGACCAACTCTCTAAAGTTGCACACTTTCTGCCTGTCAAAGAAACTATCACTGCTAGTCAGTTAGCAGAGTTGTATATCTCCAGAATTGTTTCACTCCACGGTATTCCGAAGGAGATCAGATCGGACCGTGGCGGCCTTTTCACTTCCAAATTCTAGGAAAGTTTCCAAACAGCTATGGGAACTCATATTACTTGGAGTTCAGCTTATCACCCTCAATCTCAAGGCCAAGTCGAACGAGTCAATCAAGTGCTTGAAGACATGCTTCGGGCTTGTGTTATTTCTTTCGGCAAGAAGTGGGAAGAATCTCTTCCGTATGCCGAGTTCTCTTATAACAACAGCTATCAAGCCAGCTTGAAAATGGCCCCCTTCGAAGTACTCTATGGACGTAAGTGTCGAACCCCTCTGAATTGGTCAGAAACTGGGGAACGACCGCTCGTGGGTCCGGATATTATTCAACACGCCGAAGAACAAGTTCGTATTGTCCGGGAAAATCTCAAGGCGGCTCAGGACCGTCAGAAGAGCAATTATGATCGCAAACGATGGGGTTTGACTTATCAACCTGGTGATCAAGCTTATCTTCGTGTCACTCCTATGAAAGGCACTCACCGTTTTGGAATCAAGGGCAAGCTAGCTCCACGTTACATTGGCCCTTTCCGCATTATTGCTAGGCGTGGTCAGGTGGCGTATAAATTGGAGTTGCCGCCGCAATTCTCCCATATCCACGACGTCTTCCATGTGTCGCAACTTCGTAAATGCTTCAAAGAATCTCCGCACCGAGCAGTGGATCACGAGGTGCTCGAATTGCAAGATGATCTATCTTATAAGGAGCATCCGATCCGCATTCTCGATGAAGCTGAACGTCGGACCCGTCAGAAGGTTACCAAGTTCCTCAAAGTGCAGTGGTCAAATCATACTGAAGATGAAGCCACTTGGGAACGCGAGGATAATCTTCGTGCGGAATACCCCGAACTTTTTCCTTCTACTTCTTAATTCTCGGGACGAGAATTCTTGTTAGTGGAGGAGATTTGTAACACCCCCAGTGGTTAGCCACAGTAATCCCATTTTGATAATGCCATGTCATCATGTTTAACAGTGCATGATCATCAGCAGCATCATATTGCATTTCAACTCCTAAGTCAAATTCAAATTTAAATGAAAGTGGAATATAAAAGTTGTCCAACATGAAAACTAAAATGTTCAATAAATAGTAGATAAATCAGAGGCTATGTTAAAATTGTAAACAACATTGTTAAAATAGGATAAGTGACTCAAACAACTTAAAGAAGTGGCTGAAAATAACATTTAGTAACCTTTTAATTTATTTAAACTAAATATGAAGTGATGTTTTGCTTAAACTAGTTTTTGGTGTTAGGGTATAGTATACTGCTAATTATGGGATAGGTCACACTTTTTACTAAATGCATATAGTGCCCAAACAATTAGCAAACAGTAAAAGAAAGAAACAGAAAAAGAAAAAAGAAAAAGAGAAAGAAGCCCACCGCTGCCTGGGCCGCGAGTGCACAGTGCCGGCCCAGCCCAACCGGCGTCCCCTCCCACCTCCCACTGCTCACCCCGCGCCTCGCTGTCGAGCGCTCTGCGTGCGCGCACGCCCGCGCCCCGGTCCCCCCTCGCTCGCCGCTCGACAGCACGCCCGCGCGCGCGCTGGGTATAAGAGCCACCCCCGCTTCCCCCTGGCGAGCCCTAGCACCCCTCCCCTTTCCTCCCTCGCTCTCTCCCACCTCGCCCGACGCCGCCATGAACGGCCGCGGTTGAGCTGCGCGGCCACCGTCACCGCCCCGCCTCCCGAATGTGTCCACGGTGCTCGCCATCGTCGCCTCCTTCGACCGCGCAAACGAGCCGAAGCCCGGAGCCATTGCATCGCCTCCACGCCGTCTTCTTCCTCCTCGGATCGCCGCCGCACTCCGTCACTGATTCCGGCTACACCAAACCTCCCACGAGCCCACTTTGACCGGCTACACCCCGCTGTGAGCTCCTGCTCCTTCCCCCTCTCCCCTCACGGCCCTCCGTGGCTTGTAGCGCTAGGTTTCGCCGTGCCCGAACCCACCGCCGCCTGTGCACGTCGCCGACGTGTCCCCGGCGACCTTTGGGCCCCGTGCCCGTGGCCATCGCACTCACTGCACCGCATAGGCCAAGCCTAGCCTCTTGGCTCGCTCGCACGCGCGCTGCAACGCCGTTCGCCGTCTCGCCCGAACGCCGCCGTCCGCCATTGCCGTCGCAGCGCTCGTCTCCGACTGCCCCGCCTCGTGCTAGTGCCCTAGATCGACGCGGCGTCGTCTCCCCGTTCGACTGCCGCCAACCGCGTCGCAAATGATGCCCTGTGGGCGATTCCCGAACTCGCCGGAGTTGCGCCGCCGCGGGCGAGCTCGCCGGCGTGCTCCGGTGGCCGGCGCCGACGTGGCACGTGGCCCCCACCGCCTGTGCCACTGACCGCTGGGCCCCGCGGGCCCAGTTGGCTGGTCAGCGCTGCTGACTGGGCCGGCTGTGTCACTGACACACGGGCCCCACTGCCTGTTAATTAATTATTTAGACTAAGTTAATTAGTTTAACCTAATTACACACTGACATGTGGGCCCAGTAGCCTAATTAGTTAATTAGTGAAAAATAAACTATGTTTAGATTAATCAGAGGCTGACATGTGGGCCCCACTGGTCAGGTTTGACCCTGGTCAGCCGACCGTTGACTGCTGGCGTCAGCATTACATCACAGTGACGTCACCCTGTACTGTTTCGGATAATGTTGATTTAAATAATTAAATAAATTCCAGAAAATCAATAAAACTTTAGAAAATCATATCTTTTAATCCGTAATTCTGATCGAAAAACTTTGTACATGAAAGTTGCTCAGAACGACGAGACGAATTCGGATACGCGGTCCGTTCGTCCGTCACGCGTCCCTAACTATCCGAACATGCAACCGTCCCTCTCCGGTCATTTGTGTGACAAATGTCCGGAACCTGGAAAACATTCCCGGATGGATTCCTCCTTCCTCGGTGACGTGCAACCATACGTTAGGACACACCCGGCACTGCATATTATCATGCCGTACTTTGCGTTGCTCATTTTTGCTCTATATTTATACTGTTTCCTCCCCCTCTTCTCTCTCGGTAGCCCCCCGACACCGATGTCGTCCCCGAGGGCGACGCAGCTCCGGAGCCCGAAGACACCATTGACAATCTTGCCCTTGCCGCCGAGCAACCAGGCAAGCCCCCCCTTTGATCATCCCGATATCGCCCATTCTATTTCTCATGCTTGCATTAGAATTGCTGCAGCTGCTGCTTTACCTATTCTGATGCATAGCCTGTTTGTTGTAACCTGCTGTTGATAATTACCTGCATATCCTAAACTGTTTAGTCTAGGCTGGGTAGAGACCTATCAGTGACCCCACTTATCCCGACTGCCGCGCTGGATCGTCAGAAGACCCGATCAACGGGAATTGAAGACCAGGCCCCGACACCGCACATCACCCCCCTTAGTGGTAACGACACTGCAGCGTTACTATCGAGTGCCGACGGTGAAACCTCATGTAGCACTTCTTATGTTAACTCTGTAGAGTAGCTATTCGGTAGTGGTCATCGAGGGTGATTCCTCCTTCACCACTTCCGGTAACGACGCTGTCGTACAACACCTCAAGTGTGAACCAAGTGAGGGTGATTCCTCCGAGCTCACCTTGACGATTACATCGAGTCGGAATCCAACGAGGGTGATACCTCGGATTCCCCTGATGTTATGGACACACGGATACTTGGACTTTACACTGTTACGTGGATAGGCGTGTCGACCCTGAGGGGTACCCGCGTGCGCCTGAGAGGCGAGTGTTGTGAAGACGGGTGCCAGTATGGTGCCCAAATGATGAATACGAGGCGCGGCCGGGCATTCTTAACCCTTGCAGCAAGTCCTCGAGACGGGGCGATGGGGTCACATCTTTCGTGAGTCTCTGCTCGTTACCGCAAGCCCCTAGTCCTAATGATTTGGATATTTGATCCGAGCAGGCCTCTGGTCTGATAGCACTAACCATCACGTGGGCATAGTATGGGCGTTCTGCATCGTAGCATCAGCTGAAAGCTTTGTCAGACGTCCAGTTCAGCATTGTAGCCGGGTCGGATCGTGCCGTTGGCGCTGGTATCCACCCTGCTCACAACGACCCGGAGGGCGAGGGGCGATGGCCAAGACCCCCTTGCGCTTAGGATGTAGACCGGCGGGGACCTCTCTGCTGAGCTGTAGGTAGGGTTGCGATTCGTCGTTTGGCCGAGGCCGGGCATGACCCAGGAAAGTGTGTCCGGCCGGAGTTAATCGAGCGTGTTGGGTAAGTTGGTGCACCCCTGCAGGGAAGAATACTTCTATCGATAGCCGGTCCTACGGTAAAGGACACTCAGAGTTGTATCCTGATTGATACAATTTAGAACTGGATACTTGGATACTATGGCTCTGGGATTGCTTCTCGCAGGGAGTCGAGAAGGGATCTCCGGACGAGGTTGATGATTGTATGGCTCTGGGATTGCTTTCTCGCAGGGAGTCGAGAAAGGATCTCTGGGTGAGGATGAGACTTAATGATACTGCTACATTATATTGAACTGTTCTACTCTCTTCTACTGCTGCAAGACCGCTGAAGATGCTAGTCTTCGATAGGACTAGGCCTTCTCTCTATTCTTGCATTTCTGCAGCCCAGTCCACATATACAGCCTCCCTTTGATAATGTTGCATATGTAGTGTAGATCCTTGCTTGCTGAGTACTTCTGAGTACTCACGGTTGCTTTGTTTTCCTTTTCTCCTCATATCAGTTTGACGTAACCAAGATGATGGAGCCCCTGTGACAGCTGCCCCGGTGATCGCTACTACTACTACCCAGAGGATGGTTACTACTACGAGTTGACTGACGACCAGGAGTAGGATCGGAGGGTCCCAGGCAGGAGGCCTACGCCTTTCGATCGTAGTGTTTTATTTTGCCCCGCCTTTCTAAAGGCCTTTTTGTTTCTCTTTTATATCTGTTCTCAGATATCTGATGCTTCCGCTGACGCTTGTACACAAGCTTTTGTATTCGAGCCCTCGAGGCCCCTGGCTTGTAATATAAAGCTTGTATGACTTTATTTATGTTTTAGAGTTGTGTTGTGATATCTTCCCGTGAGTCCTTAGGCTTGATCGTGTGCATTTGCGTGTATGATTAGTGCACGATCGGGCCGGGGGCGCCACAAACGCGATGCCGATTCCAACATTTGAAAAGCTGGATCGTGTTCTGGCAAGTGTAGAATGGGAACAGAAGTTTCCCTTCGTCACAGTTCAGGCTCTCTCTCGGGGTATTTCTGACCACACGCCTTTATTTCTGGATTCTGGTGAGGCCTCCCACCCGGGAAACAAGAACTTATTCTCGTTTGAGCTGGCTTGGTTTGAGAGAAAAGGCTTCCTTGATCTCGTAGCCAGAGAGTGGGCTAAGGATGCAGGAGGTAGAACTGCGCTTGAGCGCTGGCAGAATAAAATTAGACACCTGAGAAGTTTCCTACGTGGGTGGGCTAAGCATCTTAGCGGGGTCTATAAGGTTGAAAAGGAACGGCTCTTCAACCTTATTCACTCCTTAGATGTAAAAGCAGAAACCACGATTCTGCCTGCTGCAGAGCTCCATGCCAAGCTTGACGCTGAGATGAGGCTGAAAGAACTTCTTCGTGAAGAAGAATTAAAGTGGGCTCTGCGGGCCAAAGTCCGAAGAGTGGTCCAGGGGGACGCGAACACTCAATTCTTCCACCTGATCGCCAATGGCAAACACAGGAAGAAGAGGATCTTTTAGCTTGAACAAGATGAAGGAACGATTATTGGTCAGGAGAACCTAAAACTTTACATCACTGAGTATTACAAGCAGTTGTTTGGACCCCCCAGAGGTTAACTGTGTGTCTCTGGATGAGTCTAGGGTTGAGGATGTGCCTCAACTTACTATTGTTGAGAATGAGATTTTAGCTGCTCCTTTTTCTGAAAAGGAGGTGTTCGAGGCCATATCGCAGATGAAAAATAATAAAGCTCCCGGCCCGGATGGATTCCCGGCTGAGTTTTATAAGAAGTGCTGGCATATTATTAAAGGGGACCTGTTGCCGATGTTCCATGATTTGTTCTCGGGACAGCTTCAACTCTTTCAACTCAATTTTGGGACGATAACCCTGCTTCCTAAGAAAACAGAGGCTGTGAGAATTGAGCAATTCAGGCCCATCTTTCTTCTAAATGTTAGTTTCAAAATCTTTACCAAGGTCGGGACGATTAGGCTCACACAGATTGCGCATGCTGTGGTGCAGCCTACTCAAACTGCTTTCATGCCGGACAGGAACATCCTCGAAGGGGTTGTGGTCCTTCATGAAACGCTCCATGAGATCCACACGAAAAAACTTGATGGAGTTGTTTTCAAGGTGGATTTCGAGAAGGCGTACGATAAGGTCAAATGGTCGTTCCTTCAACAGGCCTTACGCATGAAGGGTTTTGATGAAACTTGGCGATGCCAGGTAGAATCTTTCACGCAAAAAGGGAGTGTTGGAATTAAAGTGAATGACGATATAGGTCATTATTTCCAGACACACAAGGGCCTGAGACAAGGTGACCCCATGTCTCCTATCTTGTTCAACATTGTGGTTGATATGTTGGCAATCCTGATAGGTAGGGCAAAGGAGGCCGGTCAGGTGGGTGGCTTGGTACCTCATCTAGTTGATGGTGGCGTGTCCATCCTGCAGTACGCTGATGATACAATCATCTTTATGGAGCACGACCTGGCAAAAGCGAGAAATATGAAGTTGGTGCTATGCTTATTCGAGCAATTGACGGGATTGAAGATTAACTTTCATAAAAGCGAGTTGTTCTGCTTTGGTAGAGCCAAGGATGAACAAGAGGCTTATAGGCAATTGTTTGGGTGTGAATTGGGGACTTTACCTTTTACGTACCTAGGAATACCCATTCACCATCGTAAGCTATCTAACTGTGAGTGGAAGTGCATCGAGGATCGGTTTGAGAAGAAACTGAGTTGCTGGAAAGGAAAACTTATGTCATATGGAGGCCGATTGATTCTTATTAATTCGGTGCTCACCAGTATGCCAATGTTTCTCCTATCCTTCTTTGAAGTCCCAGTTGGAGTTAGGAAAAGACTGGACTTCTATCGATCCCGATTCTTCTGGCAGAGTGATGAACTAAAGAGAAAATACCGACTCGCCAAGTGGGATATCATCTGTCGACCAAAGGACCAGGGGGGCCTTGGTATTGAGAATCTTGAAGTCAAGAACAGATGTCTCCTCAGCAAGTGGCTTTTTAAGTTGTCAGTTGAAACCGAGGCAACTTGGGCGCAGATTATCCGTAGTAAGTATCTGCAGTCCAAAACTTTGTCCCAGGTGACAGTGAGACCAACTGACTCGCCGTTTTGGAAGGGGCTTATGAGAGTCAAAGCTGCCTTCTTTCATAGAACAAAGTTTATTGTCGGTGATGGCAACACCACTCGCTTCTGGGAGGATACGTGGCTTGGTGAAACGCCGTTGGCGCTCCAGTATCCGTCCCTGTATCGTATTGTGCAGCGTCGTGATGCTCGTGTTGCAACGATTATGCGGTCCATCCCTCTTAATATTCAATTTCGGAGGGTGCTTGTTGGTGACCGGTGGGAAACATGGCTTCATCTGGTGAGCAGACTGATGGAGGTTCAGCTAACTCATCAGCCCGATCAGTTGCGTTGGAAGCTTACTAGGTCTGGAGACTTCACGGTCAAGTCGATGTATATCGATGTCATCAACTCTAGTGTTATTCCCAGTTCCAAACATGTTTGGAAAGTCAAAGTCCCTTTGAAGATTAAAGTGTTTATGTGGTTTGTGCATAAACAAGTAATTTTAACAAAGGATAATTTGATTAAGCGCAACTGGACAGGATCTACTAGGTGTAGTTTCTGTGATCGGGACGAGAATATCAAGCACCTTTTTTTTGATTGCCCGTTGGCGAGAGTCTTGTGGCGCACCGTGCAAATTGCCTTTAACATTACTCCTCCGAATTCGGTCGGTACGTTATTTGGAACGTGGCTTGTTGGGATAGAGTCCGAAACAGCTAGACACATTCGTGTAGGAGTATGCGCGTTGTTATGGGCAATTTGGAACTGCAGAAATGATTTGGCTTTTAACAGAACAACAACTATTCATTTTTTGCAGGTTTTATTCCGAGCTACTGCGCTGATCCGTATGTGGTCCTTACTCACTCCGACGGAGGCCAGGGAGCGTTTGGTTACTGGATCTGTCCGGTGGGAGATGGTAGCGCGGGATATCTTTAACCGGTTTGGATGGCGGTCATGTAATAGGATAGGCAATTAGTTTTCCTATCTTTTGTTATGCCAGCCGGTTGTGGCTTTTGGGAGTTTTGTTCTTGGCGTTGTGGCTCTGTGTGAGCTTGCCGTTTTCTATTTTGCTTCGAGACATTAAACCTTGTTGAACCTCATTTCTTTTATATATGTGGCCGTATGCATCGTTCTGATGCAGAGGCCGGGGTGTCCCCCCTTTTCCAAAAAAAAAGAAAAAATATCAATTGGCAGTTTATAGTCAAGAAAAACCTTGACCATTCGAATTATATACTGGTAACAATCTTTTTTTTTTTTAAGGATGGAGATAGCTACTGGAGTATAGCACCAGTGCATAAATCAAACATTCATTCAAGGCTCACGCTAAGTCGCTAACTAACTAAAGAATTCATATGCCCAGAACGACGCATTGTGATTGCAACTCGTATCGTGGGATCTGATAATGTCGGCGAACCTTTTTACGTACCGGGATCAGAGATTCTTGTGTGCAGAATATTCTTGGACGGCCGTGAAGCAACGCGAGTCAGTCTCATCTCCATTTAATAGTTCTTCTTTTGCGATGAAGTTCTACTTTAAATGTCCGCAAAACAAAAGAAGAAGAAGTTCTAGTTTAAACAGCCGCAGATCGCTCTTAGCCGATGCTTTTGTTGTAGAGATAGCTACTGCAGTGGTGCGCGCACGCCGATTTAGCGGCCGGAGCGCTTGTGAACCATACACATGGACAGATATGGACTGCCGTTTGGACGAAGCGCGTGCGTGCGTGCATGCGTATGCTCTTTCTTCGTTGCAAGATCGTGACAAGGTATCGACTTCCGATCGAGGCTTTAAGATTCATATTGGTTGCACCAAATGGCAGTTGCCGATCAACTCGATCGCGGCTAAAAGGTGGTCCGCTTAGGTCCAAAGTACCGGGATAACTGTATATTGTACTTTAAGAAAAACCTAATTTAATGCATGCTTGTGCCGCGGGCGGCTATGATGGTTCAGAGCACATGCATTGCATCCATGATGGAATCTAGTATTCGTAGAATATCTTCTTGACCATTGGCTCCTGACCAAGTGCGTATCGAGTATACACGTGTCACAGCCCTAGATTAGTCTTTGCTTGCCATTGCATAATCTTTCATGCATCATGTTTAAATTCTATTAAACTTGAATTGGGGATTGATCAAACCCTAGCACCAAAATAACTCCACTAGGTTCATCTTAAAAATATTTTCAATGAACCCAAAGTGCCCTTAAGAAAAGTCCATGATTGCTGGTTAAGGTGGAAACCTCTGCCAAAAATGATGAATATATTTCTAGGTCATTATGGATTTTTAAAT
Source organism: Thinopyrum elongatum (assembly GCA_011799875.1). Lineage (NCBI taxonomy): Eukaryota > Viridiplantae > Streptophyta > Magnoliopsida > Poales > Poaceae > Thinopyrum > Thinopyrum elongatum. The sequence goes on from CM022300.1 coordinate 42,260,873, forward strand.
TAACTCATAATGTATTTGAATTGGAGCTATTAATTCCTATAAAATATTTGGTAGCTCCAAATATTCTGAAATTTGCTGCGGGCCTCTAAAACAATTCAGTTACTGTCCACAAATATTTTCAGGATTTATAAATTTGATTTGGTTTTAAAACTAAATCAGAAACAAACTGCAAAAATAGAAAATAGAAAAGAATTAGAAAAGAGAGAGAGAGAGAGAGAGAGAGAGAGAGAGAGAGAGGAAAGCCTACCTGGGCCACTCACCTGGCCGGCCCAGCCCACCTGGCCGTTGCCAGACGTCTCCCACCTCTGCCAGTAGGCAGAGGCAGGGACAACGCACGGGCGCGCGCGGGCGCCACGCCACCAGGCTGCCTGCCTGCGTCCGAGGACAGCGCGACGCCGCGAATCTCCTCCTCGGTGTCGTCCCGATCGCCCTCACCCGCTCTTTTGCCCCCTCGCTCTCTCCCTCGCCTCTGCTCGCCATGGCCGAAGAAGTCGCCAGCTCACCGACGCCGCTGCATAGCCACCACCTCCCCCTCAACTCCTCGACGTGCCCAAGAGCTCCGCCTCCTCGCCATCGACCTCTCCGACGACCCACGCAAGCCGGGACGCCCTGAAGAGCTGCCCTCGACGTCGTCTTCCTCGTCGGTGCCGCGGATCACCGCCGTTAAATCCGTCGCAGTCCGTCCTCCCTCGAGCTCGTCGTCCACCTCTACGGGATCGACGTGAGCTCACCGTCCGTTCCCCCCTCTTTGTTTCATCGTTCACGCGTCGTAGCCGGGTTAACCACCGAGGCTGAGACCTCATTACCGTCGGCCATGTCGCCGCCGTCGGGCTAGTCACTGGAGCTAGTGTCCGAGCACTCCATCGTGCTCAGCACGCTCCCAGGAGCACGCAGCACCCCACCGCTCGCCCTGCTGTGCAACATAACGCGTTCCTGTTCACGACCGAACTTCGGCCGCCGCCGCGAGCTCCGTTCCGGCGAGCTCCGGCGCCCCTGCGACCTCCCGCTTGCTCCCCTGGATGCCGGCGGGCCCGAGCTACGCCCCGGTGCCCTCAGCCACCGCCCCCGTGGCCTATGGCGCGGACACCGCCGAGCCATGTGGTCGTCGGCGACGACCTCGCCGGTTTGTGCCACCGCCATGTGGGTCCGGCCTGTCGTGCTAATCCCCCCCCCCCCCCCTGTGACACTGACAGTGGGCCCCAGCCCCACTAATTAACTTAGTTAGTTTAGTTTTAACTCTGTTTAACCCTGTGACACTGACGTGTGGACCCCACTGGTCAGGTTTGACCTGGACCGGCTCCTGTTGACTTGCTGATGTCACACCGATGTCATGCTGACGCAGTAACTATTTCTGGAATTTAAATAAATCTAAATGATTTATTTATTTTCAGAAAATCCCCTAAACTTCAAAAATTCATAGAAATTAAACCGTAGCTCATAATGAAATAATTTATATATGAAAAATTATCAGAAAAATATGAAAAATTTGTTTATGGCATTGTCATGCATGTTTGAACAACTTAAGGTTGCATTATGTGACAATTTGATTAAATGGCATTTGAAAATGCCACATATGGAGTTTGATTTTGAACCTTGAGTTCAAAGTAGCTTCATTTAACTTGTTGCTAGTTGCATTAGCTCAATCCACAGCATATTGCCATGTCATGATCATGCATCATATTGTTGCACTGCATTGATTGTGTTCCTTCTCTGTTGCCGGTGATTGTCCCCTCTCAGTAGGCGTTGTTCCGACGATGTGATCGATGACACCAATGAAGAGCTATTACTATCTTCAGAAGTGCCAGGCAAGCAACCCCTCCTTGATCACTCCGATACAATCCCAGTCTCTCGCCCCTGCTCTCTTTTACTGCATTAGGACAACAACGATTCAACTATTACATGTTGCGATAGTTGAACCCCATTCCTTTGCATGACCTGTCTTTGCCACAGTAAATAGTTGAAACCCACTAGCATGAGTAGGAGTTGCTTGAGCCATGTTGTGCCTACTCATTCATGCTTGTTTGTCATGCCTGCTATTGCTTAGAGTTGTGTCAGGTCTGATTCATCGGGGATGAATTGGAATGTTGTGAACATGTCCTACTGTTGAGAGCTAAGTGCGTGAACACGATTTGGTAAAGGTAGCGGTGAGAGGCCATATAGGAGTACATGGTGGGTTGTCTCATTGAAACCATCCTCAGGAACTGAGTTCTGTGTTTGTGATCCAAGACAGTTACTACTACGCATTGGGTTCCGGTAACTCGGCCCCTCTCGGCTTATTAATCACCTTGATCTCTTTCCAGGAGTTGCAACTAGTTTCTGGTGTTTGTAGGTTGTGTTAGTAGTCTACCAAGTGACACCCAACCAGGTGGGCTTGGGACAGACTAGGCACCGTGGCCCAGTGTACCAAGTGTCACCCAAATGGTGGACTTGGGAACCCTGCACACATCGTTTGGGGCCGTAGTGGAAACCTCGGCGAGACTTCCTTGCGGATGGAACTCGAATAGGCGATAAACCTGGACTAGAGACTTGTGTGGTTAGTCAGGTCGTGGCCGACACCCTCGCTGCGCTTCCGCTTGAAGGTTGTCGAGTACATGTCGTGTAAACGACGATAAGTGGTGAGAGCGTGTGTGAAGAAGTACACCCCTGCAGGGTAATATGATCTATTCGAATAGCCGCGTCCGCGCATATGGACTACTTGGAATGCTTATATGGTTCATAGATAACTTGAAGTGGATACTCTAAAATGCGCAAGATAAGCGTGAGTGCTATGGATGGCCTCCTTATAGGGAGACGGGAGCGGGTCCATAGTGGTGTATTGATATGGTGAATATGTGCACTCGTGTGCGCCACCTCAAAAGAGTTACTTGCTGTCGTAGTTCAGGGTAGCCACGGTCAAAGCTGGCTTGCTGCAGCTAAACCCCACAACCCCCTTGTTGATACTGATGCATATGTAGCTAGTTCTGATGTAAGTCTTGCTGGGTACATTTGTACTCATGTTTGCTTAGTTTATGTTTTGTAGAGGAGACTTTGGTCTCACTAGTAGTTCTGCTTGGACTTCGACGATTAGCTTGTTACCTCAGCTACGATCTTGTACCCTTGGGAGGGTCTTGTAGATAGTCAGGCTTCCCATCCTTTTTCATTTGTAGTTGTCTGTACTCAGACATGTTATGCTTCCGTTGCTTGTATGCTCTGTATGTTGGGTCATGTGACCCATGTTTGTAATATCATGTTATGTATGGCTCTTCAGAGCCTTTCAAATAAATACTTGAGTCATAGAGTTATGTTGTGATGCCATGTTGTATCTACACATATCGGGCATATTGTGTGTATGCTATTGAAATGCTTTGGTATGTGTGGGATCCGACACCTAGTTATTTATTCTTGGTAGCCTCTCTTATGGGGAAATGCCTCCTAGTGCTTCCTTCCGGAACACATGGATTGACCGGCATGTGTCCTTCTTTGCTCCTGTGTCTGTCCCTTCGGGGAAATGTCACGCGGAGTTCACCGGAGTCCTGATAGCTTGCTATAGCCCGATTACACTCGCTAGTGACCGACACGTGCATTGTTGGGTCATGTATGCATGTCCCTGTAAGTTTGTGCCACCTCGGGTTTACGACTAGTCATGTCAGACTGGGTTCTCTGTCATATGGATGCTAGCGACACTATCATATATGTGATCCAAACGGCGCAAACGGTCCGGCCCAGGTAAGGTGGCAGCCGTGGGAATACCGTGCGTGAGGCCGCAAAGTGATATGATGTGTTAAATGCTAGATCGATGTGACTTAGGATCGGGGTCTTGAGAGCTTTGGTATCAGAGCCTGACTGCATGTAGGATTACCAAGCCAAACTGGTCGAAGTTGAGTCTAGAAATTCTTTAGTTATGTAAGGGAATTGATTGTGGAAGGGAACTTAAGGCTCTTTTTACTCCTTATACCTTATGTCCTTCTGATCCGAGTCATCCTATCTTTCCTACGGGGTTAAGGAACTAGGCTTTCTCTTCCGTCTATCAGGATCACGAGTTACTATTTCGTAGACTCTTAGGATTGGTGGATCAGAGTCATATTCCAGTTTTCGAGTACTTCCTGTGTAGTTGTTTAGTATTATCACAGAACCTTGAGTAATGATGTCTAGTTGTTGCACTACCCTTTTTCTCACAGGATGTCTCATGTGTTGAGCATTTACAGCTATTATGCTGTCTAAGTTATCCAAGGTTTCTAAATAGTCTGATGCATTTGCAAATCTTTCCTCCCTGTTCTCGATATCCTTTTGGGTCAGATTAAGCACACTAATCGGTGTGTTGAGGTACTCCATTGCCTCGACATATATGTTGAAGTCATTATTATGACACTAGGCTATCTTAGAGAACCACCTGGTAACCTAGCCATGTTTTGTGCTCCCAGTGTGATGATTCTGGCCACCATTCTTGAAAGCATCTCGTGATGTTATTTAGTTAGTAGGTTTCTTGGGTTCTTGGACCCAAGATTCACTCCACTTACCTCCTGTTGATAGTGTTTGCTCGTTCCTTTAGGATATTAGCAACCCTTGTGATAGTCCTCGAGGTCCATGGTATATCATTCTTCCAAATACCATGAACCATCCTCGGCAAAAGTTCATTTGAACCAAAAGAAAACAACAAGAGTGCTCCTGATGAGTTCTCCATTATATTTGTGACTCTGCCAGTCCTACCTTTCTGCATGGGTTATCCGGAAGGAATATGTTGAACTTGTTCGACATGCTAGTCCATGCGTTCACAACTCAAAAATCATGTGTTCCTTTGAGTTGTTCCCTTTGTAGCTGTACTTCGACCCTCATCTATCAGTTGATAGTTAGGAGTAGTTGTGCATTCGTGTTCATCAATGCCTTTTACTCTTGTGGTCCGTCAAGCCATTCTATTCTGGAATGACTAGGAGAAACAAACTCGAGTACCTCATCCATATCTAGGATTGGGTCAAAGTAGTTGTATTCCGCAGATCAAATTGCCAATCCAGCTTTTGTTCTGTTCTACCTTGGAGTGTTTCCCTCTTTATGTCAGGAATGTCATGAGAATTGCACCACCTCTTATGAATTCTTGATTTAGTGATACTCTTCGCCATCATTGTTCATTCCTCAATCCCTGTGTTGCTGTAACCGGGATACCGACAAGTGAACTGTGATGCGTGAAATCAATACTCCTAGCAACCATGTTGCTTGGTGGTTAATGGACGATAATCTCATTCTTAGTGTGTTTGTTATGGAATCATCATTCTAAGATTTATCGTGCTACCTAGTCCATTTTCCTGGTGCACTCTTCGATCGATGAGTTAGGATTTTGTCAAACCCTCGCTCTTTTGATCATATCATCTTGCCTTGAAAAGCAAGATTGTTCTTGAGCTTATAACATATCGGTGGTTCGTGATTTTCCTAATATCTTCTTAGAAGTATCACCAGGTTGTCCTCTGACCATTATGCTGAGCTTGTGATCAAGTTGGTTTTCTAATAATCCACTCTTTCTCCAAGAATCTTTGTTGGATACCCCTGAAGTAGTTGGTTAAGCTAAACAACAACTTGGAGAGTTGGAGGATAAAGCTTTATCTGACTTAGTTCATACCAGAGGGATATCCTTTGTGTTTGTGTGTTTGCTGAAGAAAGATGATATCTTCACCGATTGACCTTCACGATTAGTTGTTGGAGCTATTATCTTATCCAATCTTTGATTTGAGTATGGGCTATCGTCACATCAAATCAGAACCAGCGTTTATCGTAATGTTGTCTTACTCGTGGTTGTTTCCTCGAGCATACATCATTATATCCTTTGGTCTGACCAATGCTATCACCTTGTTCACATAGTTATGGAATTCCATCTTCGTGGAATTTGATGAATTGTCGTCGAGCCCATCGACAACATCCTTATCATCTCCATGACTCATGATGAACATTAAGACTAGTAATGGAAACTTGTGTAAGCATTTTCTTCATGTCCCATTCGTGAAGTGTATGTTTGGATGAGAGAAGTAACTCCCTCTAAGCTCATGTGCATTTGGTGCAAGTTGCCACCGTGACTTCGAGAAAGTTGTTTTGCTTCCTTTGGAATCGCCCCAAGTCAGTCATGCATGTGCAAAGTATTTTGTGGTTTGGAGATTAGCTACCTCCATTCCATATGTATCCCTAGCACACTAAGCCACTGATTGACTTGTTCAAGGAGAAGAAGTTCCTTCTTAAGAATCATGACTTATGTTAAGACTTTGATATCCTCGATCATGGTTCCCCACCTGAACTCGGTAGTGTTTTGTTGTAAGACTACTATGTGGTCATGCTTGTCTGGGACAGCATGTTCACATGTGTGTAGCAGAACCAGCTCATGTTTTGGAGCTTGCTATCATAGTTCATTTCCCGAGAATCTCACAACGTCATCTCGTCGATATGTGTTGCAAACTTTCTTTTTCAGACATGCTGAGTCTGAAGTATCTTGTCACCAATCAGGTCTGAATCTCAGGCAGATATGTTGGTTGGAACATTTCCCAAGAATTATGATATTGGTCGTCTAAACTGGTAAAGTGGTGTTGTGGCTAACACACCAAGCTGGAAGACCTAATGTTATAGTATCTTGTTCAGCAAAGAGTAGCCACTTGATACGTCTCCAACGTATCTATAATTTTTTATTGTTCCATGCTATTATATTATCTGTTATGGATGTTTTATATGCATTAATATGCTATTTTATATTATTTTTGGGACTAACCTATTAACCTAGAGCCCAGTGCCAGTTTCTGTTTTTTCCTTGTTTTTGAGTTTTACAGAAAAGGAATATCAAACGGAGTCCAAACGGAATAAAACTTTCGCGATGATTTTTCTTGGACCAGAAGACACCTACGAGACTTGGAGATGAAGTCAGAAGACCCACGAGGTGATGACAAGCCGTATGGGCGCGCCCCCTGGGCTTGTGGCCCCCTCGGAGGTCTCCTGACCCTAATCCTTGGCCTATATATTCCCAAATATTCCCAAACCATCAGAGGCATCCACGAAAATACTTTTCCACCGCCACAAGCCTCTGTTCACATGAGATTCCATCTTGGGGCCTTTTCCGGCGATCTGCCGGAGGGGGATTCGATCACGGAGGGCATCTACATCAACCCTATTGCCCTTCCGATGAAGCGTGAGTAGTTTACCACAGACCTACGGGTCCATAGCTAGTAGCTAGATGGCTTCTTCTCTCTCTTTGATCCTCAATACCATGTTCTTGGAGATCTATCCGATGTAATCTTCTTTTGCGGTGTGTTTGTCGAGATCCGATGAATTGTGGACTTATGATCAGATTATCTATGAATATTATTTGAATCTTCTCTGAATTCTTATATGCATGATTTGATATCTTTTATGTTTTAGTAATCTTTTACATCTATCTCTATCAGATCTCACCATTGCAATTGACCGTGAAGGGATTGACAACCCCTTTATCGCGTTGGGTACAAGTGTTTGATTGTTTGTGTAGGTGCATAGATTGGAGACTTGCTTTTACCTCCTACTGGATTGATACCTTGGTTCTCTAACTGAGGGAAATACTTATCTCTACTTTGCTGCATCACGCTTTCCTCTTCAAGGGAAAAACAACGCAAGCTCAAGAAGTAGCACCACTCTCCATGAGGATCTCTTATGAGTTTTCCTCGAAGTTGTTCCTTATGGACCCTTTGTGTTTCCGAAGTCCGACCTTTACCTGATGTTCTAGATACCAAACAGTACCATGATTGGGATACGCTAGTACATCAAGGAGAACATTAGAAGCGGAGTTCTAAATGTCTCTCGGTCAATCATCCAGATTTTGTTCCTTGTCATTGCTAAGGACAAATCTGAGAAAGTGATGTCCTCCTTTGCATCTGCATCCTCCATCATTATTCAGCATGGTAGTATGAGGTGTCACCAAGATCTTGGCATAGATGTTGGTAAAACCCTGATGAATAAGGAAATGCTCAAGCTCTTGAGAGCACGCTCAGACACTAGGTTGTATCATCGGTATCAATTGGAATGTGCCTTCTGTTTGCCCAGTTGTCTTATAACTCTAGTTTCCTTTCCAAGCTGAGTATGATATTTCTTTGAATTCCTTTAAATGATCATTTGTGAATTGCCTTAGCCTGGTATAAAAAGTCTCAGTGATCGCTATATCAAAAGTAATTCTTTTTGCCACTTAAGGTAATAACTCTACGAGTCACCTTTCCTATGGTGCCCCGTTATGGAATCATGGCAATCAACTCCTCGCTACTTTGAAACCTATGCACCATATTACTTAAGCGTGGGAGTATTGCCTACCAAGTTGAACCCTTGTCATCTGTTTCTTTCCATTGCTCCTGATGTGTGTTTTGTGTCTCAACTCAAGAGGTGTTCTTACGTCTCACTCCACGAGTTGATCTTCAGTTGCTCGGTCTTCAAGAAGATCGATTCCTGTAGAGTTTCTTTCTGTCGTCATCATGTTGGATGAAGATCTCGAAAGCAAAGATGTCAAGATCAATATGATGCAATAATCAACATCTTTGAGAAGGGCAGTTGAATCATGAAGATTGTGATAGTTCGAGTCCCCTCTTCCTTTTACCCTACGCTTGAATCTTGGGACGAGATTCTTCTTTAGTGGGGGTGAGTTGTCATAGCCCTAGATTAGTCTTTCCTTGCCATTGCATAATCTTTTATGCATCATGTTTAAATTCTATTAAACTTGAATTGGGGATTGATCAAACCCTAGCTCCAAAATAACTCCACTAGGTTCAACTTAAAAATATTTTCAATGAACCCAAAGTGCCCTTAAGAAAAGTTCATGATTGTTGGTTAAGGTGGAAACCTCTGGCAAAAATTATGAATATATTTCTAGATCATTATGGATTTTTGAATTAACTCATAATGTATTTGAATTGGAGCTATTAATTCCTATAAAATATTTGGTAGCTCCAAATATCCTGGAACTTGCTGAGGGCCTCTGAAACAATTCAGTTACTGTCCACAAATATTTTCAGGATTTATAAATTTGATTTGGTTTTAAAACTAATTCAGAAACAAACTGCAAAAATAGAAAACAAAAAGGAATTAGAAGAGAGAGAGAGAGAGGAAAGCCTACCTGGGCCACTCACCTGGCCGGCCCAGCCCACCTGGCCGTTGCCAGTCATCTCCCACCTCTGCCAGTAGGCAGAGGCAGGGACAACGCACGGGCGCACACGGGCGCCACGCCACCAGGCTGCCTGCCTGCGTCCGAGGACAGCGCGACGCCTCGAATCTCCTCCTCGGTGCCGTCTCGATCGCCCTGACCTGCTCTTTCGCCCCCTTGATCTCTCCCTCGCCTCTGCATGCCATGGCCGAAGAATTTGCCAGCTCGTCGATGCCGCCGCGTAGCCACCGCCTCCCCCTCAACTCCTCGAGGTGCCCAAGAGCTCCGCCTCCTCGCCATAGACCTCTACGACGACCCACGCAAGCCGGGACGCCCTGCAGAACTGCCCTCGACGTCATCTTCCTTGTCGGCACCGCGGATCACCGCAGTTAAATCCGTCGCCGTCAGGCCTCCCTCGAGCTCGCCGTCCACCTCTATGGGATCGATGTGAGCTCACCGTCTATTCCCCCCTCTCCGTTTTGTTGTTCGCATGCCATAGCCGGTTTAACCACCGAGGTCGAGACCTCATCGCCGCCGGCCATGTCGCCGCCGTCGGGCTAGTAACTGGAGCTCGTGTCCGAGCACTCCTTCGCGCTCACAACGCTCCCAGGAGCACAAAGCACCCCACCGCTCGCCCTACCGTGCACCACAATGCATTCCCGCACTCGACCGAACTTCGGCCGCCACCGCGAGCTCTGTTCCGGTGAGCTCTGGCGCCCCCGCGACCTCCCGCTTGCTCCCCTAGATGCGGGCGAGCCCGGGCTACGCCCCGGTGCCCTCAGTTGCCGCCCCCGTGGCCTGTGGCGCGGACACCGCCGAACCCCGTGGTCGCCGGCGACGACCTCGCCGGCGTGTGCCACCGCCATGTGGGTTTGGCCTGTCGGGTACTTAATTAGTGCTAATCCACCCCTCCCCCCCTGTGACACTGACAGTCGGCCCAGCCCCACTAATTAACTTAGTTAGTTTAGTTTTAACTCTGTTTAACCCTGTGACACAGACGTGTGGACCCCACTGGTCAGGTTTGACCTGGACCGGCTCCTGTTGACATGCTGACGTCACACCGACATCATGCTGACGCAGTAACTATTTCTGGAATTTAAATAAATCTAAATGATTTATTTATTTTCAAAAAATCCCCAAAACTTCAAAAATTCATAGAAATTATACGGTAGCTCAGAATGAAATAATTTATATATGAAAAATTATCAAAAAAATATGAAGAATCTGTTTATGGCATTGTCATGCATGTTTGAACAACTTAATGTTGCTTTATATGACAATTTCATTAAATGGCATTTGAAAATGCCACATATGGAGTTTGATTTTGAACCTTGAGTTCAAAGCAGCTTCATTTAAATTGTTGCTAGTTGCATTAGCTCAATCCACAGCATATTGCCATGTCATGATCATGCATCATATTGTTGCACTGCATTGATTGTGTTCCTTCTCTGTTGCTGGTGATTGTCCCCTCTCAGTAGACGTTGTTCCGACGATGTGATCGATGACACCGATGAAGAGCTATTACTATCTTCAAAAGTGCCAGGCAAGCAACCCCCCCTTGATCACTACGATACAATCCCACTCTCTCACTCCTGCTCTCTTTTACTGCATTAGGACAACAATGATTCAACTGTTACATGTTGCGGTAGTTGAACCCCATTCCTTTGCATGACCTATCTTTGCCACAGTAAATAGTTGAAACCCACTAGCATGAGTAGGAGTTGCTTGAGCCATGTTGTGCCTACTCATTCATGCTTGTTTGTCATGCCTGCTATTGCTTAGAGTTGTGTCAGGTCTGATTCATCGGGGATGAATTGGAATGTTGTGAATATGTCCTACTGTTGAGAGCTAAGTGTGTGAACACGATTTGGTAAAGGTAGTAGTGAGAGGCCATGTAGGAGTACATGGTGGCTTGTCTCATTGAAACCGTTCTCAGGAACTGAGTTCTGTGTTTGTGATCCAAGACAGTTACTACCACGCATTGGGTTCTGGTAACTCGGCCCCTCTCGGATTATTAATCACCTTGATCTCTGTCCAGGAGTTGCAACTAGTTTCTGGTGTTTGTAGGTTGTGTTAGTAGTCTACCAAGTGGCACTCGGCCAGGTGGGCTTGGGACAGACTAGGCACCGTGGCCCGATGTACCAAGTGTCACCCAGATGGTGGACTTGGGAACCCTGCACACATCGTTTGGGGCCGTAGTGGAAACCTCGGACGGACTTCCTTGCGGATGGAACTCGAATAGGCGATAAACCTGGACTAGAGACCTATGTGGTTAGTCAGGTCGTGGCCGACACCCTCGCTGGGCTTCCGCTTGAAGGTTGCCGAGTACATGTCATGTAAACGGCGATAGGTGGTGAGAGCGTGTGTGAAGAAGTACACCCCTGCAGGGTAATATGATCTGTTTGAATACACTACAAAAAAAATACACTTCCGTGATGATACGTGTTTGTCACAGTAGGTCACGTTTTCTGTCATGCATGTACATCCATGACGATTTTATGATAGAATCAAGATAGTCTTACCTGTGCTGTCGTAGAAGTGTTCCATGACAATACCAAAATTATCATCACGGAAGTGTCCACTTCCATGACGATAAATGGCGCGTCATGGAAGTGCTTTCGTCAAGGGTAACCGACACGTGGCATCCACCGTAACGGGTCACCGTTAAGCTATCGGGTTCCGGTTTGGATCCGATAACCCGTTAACAGCCGGGACCAATGGGGATTTTCCACGTGTAAAATTCTCAATGGCCAGAGAAACCACGTGTCGGCTCACCGTTGGGACAGATGTCATCCACTCATTGGACAGGAGGCGCCTATGATACGTTGACACGTGGCACGGCCCAACCGAGGCCCATGTCGGTGAAAAGGCCGGCCCATTTGACTTGGTCAAAAGGTAGCGGGCCGGCCCACGGAAAGCATGTTAACGGCCTGTTCGCATATATCCCATTTACAGCCCGCTAACTCACAGCCCGTTATGGCCTATCCGAATTAGGCCCAGTAGCGTCATCTGGCCGTCCAATATGATTCCAGCCCGTTGTAACTTTCGGCCCATGTATGGCCCATGACGTCTTTCGGCCCATACGAGGCCCTTTGTAACTCTAGGCCCATTAAAGGCCCGAGGTGAAACTGGCCCATAATGAACAGTGTATCCCTTTATACCCATTAACGGCCCATTATTCCGTTGGCCGTTTCCAGCCCGTGTTAACTTTCGGCCTTCTAAGGGCCCATTTATTCTTGGGCTCATTTCCAGAATTCGCTTACTTACGGTCCGTTACTGGCCTGTTCCGCTTGTGGGCCAAATTCAGCCCGTGGTTAAAGTCGGCCCGTTTGTGGCCCGTTAACCCGTTGGGCTGTTTTCATAGCGTCATCAAATACGACCTATTAACGGCCCATTATGGTCGGGCCATAAACAGACGATTTCCACTCTAGCCCGTTTAGGGCCCATTTTGCGGACCGTTATTGGTCCACGAATAGTACGGCCCATGTTTGGCCAAACGATTATACGGCCCGTAGAAGGCCCATTGATTATACGGCCCGTAGAAGGCCCATGGATCCTATGGCCCATAGGAGGCCCATGGTCACTACAGCAGGTAGCAGGACCATGGTTACAACGGTTCGTATGTTGCCATGGTTATTGTGGCCTAGTTATAAAAATAGGTTATTGTGGCCACTAGAAAAACGCGGAAAAAGAACCGCAGTGACTACAAGCAAACAACTAAACAAGACAATAAGGAAATAAATAACTAACGCTAGGCTATTACGGCTATTACACATATTACATCCACTGGGCATCAAAGTTTGCCACCAGTGCAAATATAGGGAACAAAGCAGTATATTACATACACTGGCCGTCTAAATTGGCCACCAGTGCAAATAAACGTGGTAGCAAAACAAGTCCATAACTGAAACAACTTCAAAAGAGCTCAAGAAACGTTATCCTGGGTATCCCTCATGCTGGCAATAAGCTTAGCAAGCTTATTAGCTTTCTCCTGTTTGGCGCTAAAATCTTCCAACGCTTGATATTGCACCAGAAAGTATGCATCTGAATTCTCCAGGGATTTCCGCAGTCCTTTGGCTTCTTGTCGTAGCACGGCTGATCAATGTCTTTCAGCTTGTAGTTGAGACTCAAGAAACCCAATTGATTCAGACAGTGAGTTCGAATAGCTTGTGCCAGCGGTAGTGGCCGGTAACTTGAACACTACACCAAGACAGGACTTTGGGGTTGTCTCAATGTCTTCAAGATAGTTTTCCTTAGCTGTTTTATCAGCTTTGTTGGAGACCAACAAGGATGTCTCACTATCCTGAACCTTATCTGCATTACTTCCTTTACCATGGCTTAATAAGGTACTCTTCCCCAATATTCTGTCAGCATTCTAAAAGAAGAAACAAGCAGACACATAACAGGTTTAGTTCAAATCATATCAGTTCAAGACAAAGCAGCATTGAAAGAATACAAAGCGTGGGAAACTACACGGCACAACAAGATTTCAGATGGGTACCATGGGTCTACATGTACAACAACGCTATTGGCTCTGTTGTGATGCTAGTAATGAGCATGATATGAGAAGTCAACTGTATACACAATTGAAATTGAAATCAACAGAGCTATTTATAAGAGCAAACCTGTTAAACAAAAATGCTTAAACATACCTGTTGTGCCATTGGAGTTTCGATTGGATCCTTCAATTTAAAAATAAGTTTGTATGAGTAAATACAGTGATACAAGAGCAAAGTAGTATGCACGATAGCAATGGAATCTTAAATGAGAACAGTTGTTCTTCAGGTTTAAGCACTTATTCTACACGAACAGAGTACTGTAAGACGCAGGCATATAGTAATTAAAAATAAAAAATGAGCTCATAGACCTTACCACATTCTTGGTTTGGGACCAGTACAGAACAAGGCGTTCCCAGTCATCGTCCCGTAAATGTGTCTCAGGAGAACATAAGGGAATTTGATGAGTTTCTTTGCCAGTGAAGTACGTTTTCTTCAGGTAATTCTGATACTACCACCAAGCATTCTTGAAGATAGCAGAGGTATTAGCACATGTTACCTCATCCTGAGTTTCCAAATCGGTCCTTCTCTATAGAGAAAAATGGGAACATTTGCTGTAATATAACCATCATGGAGGTAGAATGTATGGGACAAAGCAAAGTAATTGCCATGAATAACATTACTACACATAACTCCTGGACGAACACCTGCAACTGGCATTTTCCTTCATCTTCACTATAATATTTCCATGATGGGAAGATATGCACATAGGATTTAACAACATCAAATGCGATAGATGCTAAACTACAAATGGCTAGTTGTGCTTCCTCCACAGGAATAGGTGTACTAACTGGTGGAGTTGGGGTTCACCGTGGTAGTACTCGCGCTTTGGGCACTGGAGCTGCCTTACTAACTGCTCTTGTTTGGGAGCTCTGTGGTGGAGATGGTGTTGTCTCAACAGGAACTGGGTTACTATCAGCTGGGGTTGGGGTTAGATTGGGTGAGGCTGGTTCTCTGTCCATCGCAGTAGGGGTACAATCTGCGAGAGTCTGGGTTATGTGTGGTAGGACTGGTTCTCGTGCATGTACAACCGGAATCCTATCTCCACCAAGAGGTAGCACTGTTTTATTTGAAGACCGTGCTTTTACTCCGCTAGATACTGCCATCACCCGCTCCAATTCAAATGGCTGATAAACAGGAAACATAGTTGAATGTATAGACCTTGTATGAGAGGCAGATGCAATAGATAGTGTGGAAAAAAGAGGGCATGAAATAGTTCACATGTATATTGTTTAACTAAAAAGGATAGCATGACATAATTTCACATATATGATGTCTATCTAAATTGGATAGCATAGCATGACATAATTCAAAGATATGATGACTAACTAAACAGGATGGCATGAGATAATTATATGATGTCTTCAGTAAACAGGTTCGCATGACATAATTCACATACATGTATCTAAGTAATCAGGATCGCATGATTTAATTCACATATGTGATTTATATACTAAGCAGATGGCATTCACATATATGATGTCTGAACTAAGAACATGGTATTGAATATTGTGTATATGATGTCTAAACTATGCAATGCAAGACACCATATGCATGATA
Organism: Thinopyrum elongatum; assembly: GCA_011799875.1. Classification (NCBI taxonomy): domain Eukaryota; kingdom Viridiplantae; phylum Streptophyta; class Magnoliopsida; order Poales; family Poaceae; genus Thinopyrum; species Thinopyrum elongatum. Next base: position 42,276,092 of record CM022300.1, read on the forward strand.
TGAGCAGTATAACCGTGCCAAGTTAGAGCATACACCTCGGTGGGGGAATAGGACTGGTCATCTGTCTCTGAATCCATCTCTGAGGAGCTATCGGGAGCCAGCAAGAGATCTGCTTCGACAGGTAGATCTGTCCGCTCTAAAGACCTTGTTTTCATTCCAGATTTTTCCATCACCCACTCAAATGGCTGATTCACAGGAAGGGTACTTGAATGTACAAACATTGTCGACAAATGGAAATGTAAGAGCATCTCCAGCCGCGCCCCCAACAGGCCCCACAGGCCCCTTTTTTGTCGCCGGCGCCAAAAATTCGGCCCAGCCGCGCCCCCAGAAGCCCAATTTTCACCGGATCGGGCCGATTTTGGCGCCGGCAGACCCAGGCCGAACCCGGCGCGCTGGGGGACGCCTGGGGTCGCCGGGGAAACTGATTTTGGCGCGAACATGAATGGGCCCGCCGAGTCAGCGACTCGCCGCCTTCATCGTCCTCATCGCCTTGGTTCCCGCGGGAATCAATGCCAAGGCTGCCGCGCCGGTCAGGCTTCCATTGATGCCTAACGGACGGTATAGTGAAGGCGCCGCGACACGTGTCCCGCCCGCTGCCGCCACATCCGTTCGTCGCGGTCGGAGGCGCAGCGGAATGAGCCGAGGTACGCCACCGACAGCCACACGCTGTGGACGATGTACTTCGACCGCCGCCACGCCGACCAGGTCGCCTCCGTAAACGGCGTCGTGCCCCACAGCCACCTCAACACCGACGGGCGGCGCGAATGGTGGGGCGTGCCCGGCCGCACCCTCGAAGCCGTCCTCGACCACATCGAGACCGGCAACACGGCGCGCCTCGAGTACCCGGTGCCCCCGTCCTTCTCTTGCCGCCGCGGTAGTTCCTGGACGCGCAGTGAATGGAGATGGCGACCTCCTCGTCGTCGGGCTCCGGTTCATTTTCTGGGTCGCCGGCGCTGCGCCCCGTCAAGTCGGGGCCGCAGGAGACACCGCTTCGGCACCGCACCCGCAGCGGCGCCCTCGTTACCAACGAGGGCGGCCCCTCCCCTCGTTCCTTCCGCCTCATCCGGCCAAAGACCGAGCCAGGGTTGCTCCCCGTGAAGAAGGAGCACGAGGAGATGGCCGCCGCCGACGAGACCGCCCTGAAGTGGGTGAAAGCGTACTACGTCCGTGAGCAGGTGGAGCGCCAGCGACGGGCCTACGAGGAGACCAAAGCTCGGCACCGCGGACGAGACGAGGGCGGCGTCATCATCCTCGACAGCGACGACAAGGACGTGCCCGGGCCGTCCAACCCCCCGCACGTCGGCGACCCTGCTCAGGGGTGCAGCAGGGACGGCGGTGGCGCCGACGGGACGCAGGGCGGCGGCGACGATGACGATGACGGTGACTACACCCGGTTCTACAGGCTCCTCGGCATGTAGACGGCGGGCGGCGGCAGCGGCGTAGTAGGGCTAGGCGCGTAGTTTTTTTAAATCATGTTTTTTTTGTACAAATTTGAATGAAAATGCCGAGTTTGTGCCGTGTTTGTTCCCTGTTTGTGCCGATTTGGGGGTGACCTGGGGCCGGCGACTGGGAACATGTTCGCCCCAACGCCAAAATTAACGCCGGTTCGGCCCCAGACGGCGCTTTTTCGGCGTCCTGGGGGGCCGAATGGCTGGAGATGCTCTAATGAAGAAAAGGATTGACAAGATATCATTCAAATATATGATATCTGGTTAAACAGGATGGCATTGCATATTTCATATATATTAAGGCTGGCTAAAAGAGATGAGATTGCATAATTCTCATATATGATATAGAAACTAAATAGGTGGCATTACAGAACATGTCTAAACTAAGCAGATGACATATATGATGTAGAAAGTAGGCACTGCAAGGCAACATATGCATGATATGACCAACATCACCATGCCAAGTTAGAGCAAACACCTCGGGGGGTAAATAGGAGTGGTCAGCTGCGTCTGAATCCGCCTCAGAACAGATATCTTCCTCTGGATTACAATCTGGAGGGGGGCGGGGAGGGTTTTCCATTGAACCCACCATGGAGCGGTGTCTGCATGACATTGTATTGACGCGCAAAACTCTTCTCTTTTTCTCTACATGTTCAGCATGACTGTGTACAATATTTGACATGCATACGAACAAAAATATAGTGAGATTATGTAAGAAGAGCATGCAGAAATCTAGAGTGATGGTAACAACCGGTGGATGGATCCAAAAATAATGATAGCAGGCTGATGATAGCTTTAATTTAATAAAAAGACAGATGATGATTGCTTTACTATTTGTCTCCCACCCAAGATGAACAACATAGGCATACCCTAGGTGAACCAGATAATAGACAAAGATACTATTCATTGCTGCCTCGATATGTGCCCCACAAGTAATTTTAAAACTCAAGTTTGAACATTAATTTGGACCTGACTTGGAGTCTAAGAGGTGAACAGGACGATAAAGTAGCAGGTAATAGTAAGCAATGCATTACATAAGCAGAAACGAAAGAGTGCGACCTCTCTTGTGGACCCGTGTACTCCTCAGGTTCATCTGCTGAGTCGATGATGGTGATGCAGTTGCGGTGGGTGCCGGCGGCAGGGAAGGAGATCTGAGGTGGCGAAAGACAGTCAGGAGTCATGATGTCTGGTATGGTGGATGCTTCTGTCGATGGAGCAGCTCAGGTGAGGTGGACGACATCACGGCAGGAGCAGGACAAACCACACAAAGTTTTCTTTGACACCTATCTGTAACTGAAGTAATTCTGTAAGGGCTTCTTTGGCTTGCAGGATTCTAAAAATGCAGGGATAGGAAAACACCGGAATAGGATAAGAATGCACGTGGGAAACAGAGCATTTCTAAACACAGGATTTCTGTCAACTTGGGTGTTTGGTTCACAGGAATTGGAAGAGCAGAGGAATGCAAAGAAACATGGCCAAATTAAAGTGAAACCATATGAAAGTGTGTACAGTTAGAATGTTATTCTGCCACTAATGCACTTAGTCTTCTTTTCATGCATAGGATTTTGAAAAGTAGGTCCAGGTGGATGTTTTGCTCCATTCCTTTTAATGAAATGCATGAATAATTGAATTGTAGAGTGCCATAGGAAAATTTCCTATTGCTATGTTTTTCCTTCACTTTTTCATTTGAACCAAAATAGCCCTAATGGATCGACATGAATGTAGAGTAATAAGTGATGCGACAAGTGTACAACCTCTTTGGCGTAGCCGTGTCGACCTCAGCATCATTGGGTTGGTCGCTGAAGAAGTTGCGGCAGAGGTGGCTGTCGGAGGTGTGGAGGAAGATCTGAGGCGTCTGTAGATGGCGTCCAGGGCACTGCTCTGTTGTGATGGATGGTTCCATCGTTGGAGCAGCTCCGACGAACCGTAAGACATCGAGGCTGAAGCAGTACAAGACAGACATCGTTAATCTCAAGTGGGATTCTAATAGCATCTCCAATAGATGATGTAAGATACATTACCAAAATGTGATAGATGTTGAATTTACATCACCAAAAAACACCTGACTACAACAGATGAGGTAAAAACAGTTGACTCTGAACTTAACTGTCGAAACTGAAATTTACTGTGGAATCTAAATGTTACTGTCGAAACTAATCGCACTGGTAGCAGGGAGGCACTTCACATGTAGTTTAGGCCGCTCGAGCACTAGTAGTAGAGAAACAGTGATCTAAATCAGCAGGCGATCGACGGGGAACACAGTAGCAGATAGCAGCCGGAGCAGCAGCGCCTGGAGGAGCAGCGCGAACTAGAGCTAGAGCAGCAACTCGTGTAGCTACAACAACCCGTGGACCAGCATCAGCAGCGCGAGCGAGAGCAAGAGCAGAGCAGCAACACAAGCGAGGGGAAGAGCAGAGCAGCAGCTCGACCGAGCGAGAGCCAAAGCAGCAGCAGCGCGAGCGAGCGAGAGCCGGAGCAGCAGCAGCAGCACAAGCGAGCGAGCGAGAGCCGGAGCAGCAGCAGCGGTGCGAGCGAGCGAGCAAGAGCTAGAGCAGCAGCAGCAGATCCGGTTGGTATGGCCGCCGCCGCCAAAGGAGCCTCGCACTAGGGGAGAGCCGCAGTGGAGATGTCGCCCGCGGCGCCGGCTTCGAGGTAGCCATGCCATGGGGGTGCGGGATCGAGCACCGTCGAAGCTGGGAGGTCGAGTTAAGGAGAAGGTGCGATGCGATGAGTGTACAACCTCTTTGGTGGCGCCGAGTATGCCTCGGCTTCGTCCGAGGAGTTGATACGTCTCCAACGTATCTATAATTTTTGATTGTTCCATGCTATTATATTATCTGTTTTGGATGTTTTATATGCATTAATATCCTATTTTATATTATTTTTGGGACTAACTTATTAACCTAGAGCCCAGTGCCAGTTTCTGTTTTTTCCTTGTTTTTGAGCTTCACAGAAAAGGAATACCAAACGGAGTCCAAACGGAATAAAACCTTCGCGATGATTTTTCTTGGACCAGAAGACACCCAGGAGACTTGGAGTGCAAGTCAGTGAAGGAAATATGCCCTAGAGGCAATAATAAAGTTGTTATTTTATATTTCCTTATTCATGATAAATGTTTATTATTCATGCTAGAATTGTATTGATCGGAAACCTAAATACATGTGTGAATACATAGACAAACATTGTGTCCCTAGTGAGCCTCTACTTGACTAGCTCGTTGATCAAAGATGGTTAAGGTTTCCTAACCATGGACATGAGTTGTCATTTGATAACGGGATCACATCATTAGGAGAATGATGTGATGGACAAGACCCATCCGTTAGCTTAGCATAATGATCGTTCAGTTTTATTGCTACTGCTTTCTTCATGTCAAATACATATTCCTTCAACTATGAGATTATGCAACTCCCGGATACTGGAGGAATGCCTTGTGTGCTATCAAACGTCACAACTTAACTGGGTGATTATAAAGATGCTCTACAGGTATCTTCGAAGGTGTCTGTTGGGTTGGCATAGATCGAGATTAGGATTTGTCACTCCGAGTATCGGAGAGGTATCTCTGGGCCCTCTCGGTAATGCACATCATAAGAAGCCTTGCAAGCAAAGTGACTAATGAGTTAGTCATAGGATGATGTATTACGGAACGAGTAAAGAGACTTGCCGGTAATGAGATTGAACTAAGTATAAAGATACCGACGGTCGAATCTCGGGCAAGTAACATACCGATGGACAAAGGGAATAACGTATGTTGTCATAACGGTTCGACCGATAAAGATCTTCGTAGAATATGTGGGAGCCAATATGAGCATCCAGGTTCCGCTATTGGTTATTGGCTGGAGAAGTGTCTCGGTCATGTCTACATAGTTCTCGAACCCGTAGGGTCCGCATGCTTAACGTTCAATGATGATTTAATATTATATGAGTTATGTGATTTGGTGACCGAATGTTGTTCGGAGTCCCGGATGAGATCATGGACATGACAAGGAGTCTTGAAATGGTCGAGAGGTAAATATTGATATATAGGACGATGGTATTCGGACACCGGAAGTGTTCCGGATGGTACCGGGTACATATCGGGTCACCGGAAGGGGTTTCGGGCACCCCCGGCAAAAGATATGGGCCTAATGGGCCAAGAGGGGAAACACAACAGCCACCAGGGGCTGCTGTGCCCCCCATATGGGCCGCACCAGAGGAGAAGGAAAGAGGGGAAGAGAGAAGGAAGGGGAGGGATTCGGCCTCCCCCTTCCTTCCCTCCTCCCTCCTCTTTCCTTCCCCCTCCGGTAAATAAGGAAGGGAGGGGCGCACCACTTGGGAAACCCCAAGTAGGATTCGGATCCTACTTGGGGCACCCCATGGCTGCCTCTCCTCCACTCCCACCTATATATATGTGGGGAGGGGGCGCCTAGAATAGACACCAACAATTGTTAGCCGTGTGCGGCGCCCCCCTCCACAGATTACGCCCTCGGTCATATCTTCGTAGTGCTTAGGCGAAGCCCTGCGCGGATCACTTCACCATCACTGTCACCACGCCATTGTGCTGACGAAACTCATCTACATCCTCGACACTTTGCTGGATCAAGAGTTCGAGGGACGTCATCGAGCTGAACGTGTGCAGAACTCGGAGGTGCCGTACGTTCGGTGCTTGATTGGTCGGAACGAGAAGAAGTTTGACTACATCAACCGCATTGTCAAATGCTTCCACTTTCGGTCTACGAGGGTACGTAGACACACTCTCCCCCTCTCGTTGATATGCATCTCCTAGATAGATCTTGCGTGAGCGTAGGAATTTTTTTGAAATTGCATGCTACGTTTCCCAATAGTCAGAAGAGCCACGAAGCAGCCACAAGGGGGGAGGGCGTGCCCCCCTAACTTGTGGGGCCCTCGGTGACCCCCTGACCTAGATCTTCCTCCTATATATTCACATATATTCCCAAACCACCAGAAGCATCCATGAAAACACTTTTCCACCGCCGCAACCTTCTGTTCCCGTGAGATCCCATCTTGGGGCCTTTTTCGGCATCCTGCCGGAGGGGGATTCGATCACGGAGGGCTTCTACATCAACTCTATTGCCCTTCCGATGAAGCGTGAGTAGTTTACCTCAGACCTACGGGTCCATAGCTAGTAGCTAGATGGCTTCTTCTCTCTCTTTGATTCTCAATACAACGTTCTCCTTGATGTTCTTGGAGATCTATCCGATGTAATCTTGTTTTGTGGTGTGTTTGTCGAGATCCGATGAATTGTGGATTTATGATCATCTTATCTATGAATATTATTTGAAACTTCTATGAATTCTTTTATGCATGGTTTTATATCCTTGTAATTCTCTTCGAACTATCGGTTGGGTTTGGCCAACTAGATTGGTTTTTCTTGCAATCGGAGAAGTGCTTGGCTTTGGGTTCAATCTTGTGGTGTCCTCTCCCAGTGACAGTAGGGCCAGTGAGGCACGTATTGTATTGCTGCCATCGAGGATAAAAAGATGGGGTTTACATCATATTGCTTGAGTTTATTCCTCTACATCATGTCATCTTACTTAAAGCGTTACTCTGTTCTTCATGAACTTAAAACTCTAGATGCAAGCAGGAGTCGGTCGATGTGTGGAGTAATAGTAGTAGATGCAGGCAGGAGTCGGTCTGCTTGACACAGACGTGATGCCTATATTTCATAATCATTGCCTTGGATATCGTCATAACTTTGCGCTTTTCTATCAATTGCTCGACAGTAATTTGTTCACCCACCGTATTATTTGCTATCTTGAGAGAAGCCTCTAGTGAAACCTATGGCCCCGGGTCTATTTTCCATCATATTACTTTCTGATCTACTATTTTGCAATCTTTTATTTTCAGACCTATAAACCAAAAATCCTAAAAATATTTACTTTATCTTTTGTTTAGTTTTATCTATCTCTATAGATCTCACTTTTGCAAGTGACCGTGAAGGGATTGACAACCCCTTTATCGCGTTGGGTGCAAGTGTTTGATTGTTTGTGCAGGTATTGGTGATTTGTGCGTTGTCTCCTACTGGATTGATACCTTGGTTCTCTAACTGAGGGAAATACTTATCTCTACTTTGCTGCATCACCCTTTCTTCTTCAAGGGAAAACCCAACGCAAGCTCAAGAAGTAGCAGGAAGAATTTCTGGCGCCGTTGCCGGGGAGATCTACGCCAAGTCAAGACATACCAAGTACCCATCATAAACTCTCATCTCTTGCATTACATTATTCGCCATTTGCCTCTCGTTTTCCTCTCCCCCACTTCTAAAACGATTTTCGAAAAGATTTGCCTTTTTATTCGCCCTTCTTTCGCCCTTCTTCCGTTCATCTTTTTCGTTTGCTTTTTGCTCGTGCGTTAGATTGCTTGTCTTGCTTTCATGGCTAGTCCTCCCATCATTGTTAGCACTCCCGATAATGAAGTCCTCAATTTTAAACAAAGGGAGGGAGAAAATTTAAAAGATGCTTGGTATAGAATTTGCAATGCTCAGAATAGATCTACTCGAAAGCAATCTACTGTCGTTCTTCTTCGCAATTTTTACGTGGGCATTACTCCTTGGAATAGATATGTTCTAGATACCATTACCGGGGGGAATTTTTTGGGGAGCCATACTTTTGATTCTTACAACGCTATGATAGATTTGTTAGGCCCACCACCTCTTTTGATCAATGGAACAGTTTTAACCTTGGAACATGTGATGCAAAGGCTTGATATTATTGAGAATAAAATTGCTACCATAGAGTTGATTGAAAATTTGGATAAAAAGATTCATAATTAGATTACTCAATATGGATCTAAGGTATGAGTTACTTTAAAGAATCTTAGAGAAAAGGAACCCATAGTTAATGAAAAGATAGATCAAGATTCTACTAGAATTGGCAAACTAGAAGATATTATTACCAACTTGGGTTCCGCTTTTTCCTCTGTTAAAACTACTCAAAATATTCCTCCTACTAAGACTGCTAAGTTTATTTACGTTCCTAAGAATAAGGGTGAATCTTCTAGTAAAGAAAATGAAGATCTCAAAACAATAAGTGTTCACACCAATTTTTCGATATTATTAAGGAACCAATTGCCACGAATGAATTTCTTGATTTCTTGCCTAGGAGTTTGATCATTGATAAAACCAAAGAATCGCCTAAGGATTATAAGTGTGCAATTGAAGAATTGCATACCAAAGATGACAATACCTAGATCTATGTGTTTTTATGCCTAGCTAAGGGCGTTAAACAATAGCGCTTGTTGGGAGGCAACCCAATTTTGTTTTTATTCTTTGCTTTTTGGTTCTGTTTTTCAATAAATAATTCATCTAGCCTCTGGTTAGATGTGTTTTTGTGTTTTAATTATTGTTTGTGCCAAGTAAGACCTTTGGGATGGCTTACGGTGATAGTTGATTTTATCTTGGTGAAAAACAGAAACTTTTGCATCCAGTCACAGAATTGTTTAGATTCACTGAAGAGTGGAAAAACCCTGAATTTTTTTACACAAGATTTATGTAAAAATTGCCTCTGTTGTCCTGAATTTTTTATAATTTTTGGAGTTACATAAGTATTAGAACAATTCAGATCTTCGAACACTGTTCTTTTTTTGACAGATTCTGTTTTCTATGTGTTGTTTGCTTATTTTGATGAATCTATGGGTAGTATCGGGGGGTATGAACCATGGAGAAGTTCAATACAGTAGATATTACACCAATATAAATAAATAATGAGTTCACAACAGTACCAAAAGTGGTGATTTATTTTCTTATACTAACGGAGCTTATGAGATTTTCTGTTGAGTTTTGTGTTGTGAAGTTTTCAAGTTTTGGGTAAGGATTTGATAGACTATGGAATAAGGAGTGGAAAGAGCCTAAGCTTGGGGATTCCCAAGGCACCCCAAGGTAATATTCAAGTACAACCAAGAGCCTAAGCTTGGGGATGCCCCGGAAGGCATCCCCTCTTTCGTCTTCGTCAATCGGTAACTTTACTTGAGGCTATATTTTTATTCACCACATGATATGTGTTTTGCTTGGAGCGTCTTGTATGATTTTAGTCTTTGTTTTTTAGTTTGCCACAATCATCCTTGCTGTACACACCTTTTGAGAGGGACACGCATGAATCGCGATTTATTAGAATACTCTATGTGCTTCACTTATATCTTTTGAGCTAGGCAATTTTGCTCTAGTGCATCACTTATATCTTTTGAGCTAGGCAATTTTGCTCTAGTGCTTCACTTATATCTTTTTAGAGCACGGCGGTGGCCTTATTTTGTAGAAATTATTGAACTCTCATGCTTCACTTATATTATTTTGAGAGTCTCTAAACAGCGTGGTAATTTGCTTTGGTTATGAATTTAGTCCTAATATGATAGGCATCCAAGAGGGATATAATAAAAACTTTCATATAAAGTGCATTGAATACTATGAGAAGTTTGATTCGTTATGATTGTTTTGAGATATAGAGATGGTGATATTAGAGTCATGCTAGTGAGTAATTTTGAATTGGAGAAATACTTGTGTTGTGGTTTGTGATTCCCGTAGCATGCACGTATGGTGAACCGTTATGTAACGAAGTTGGAGCATGAGGTTTTTTTTTATTGTCTTCCTTATGAGTGGCGGTCGGGGACGAGCGATGGTCTTTTCCTACCAATCTATCCCCCTAGGAGCATGCGCGTAGTACTTTGTTTTGATGACTAATAGATTTTTGCAATAAGTATGTGAGTTCTTTATGACTAATGTTGAGTCCATGGATTATACGAACTCTCACCCTTCCACCTTTGCTAGCCTCTCTAGTGTCGCGCAACTTTTGCCGGTACCATAAACCCACCATATACCTTCCTCAAAACAGCCACCATACCTACCTATTATGGCATTTCCATAGCCATTCCGAGATATATTGTCATGCAACTTTCCACCGTTTCGTTTTATTATGACATGTTCCATCATTGTCATATTGCTTTGCATGATCATGTAGTTGACATCGTATTTGTGGCAAAGCCACCTTTCATAATTCTTTCATACATGTCACTCTTGAGTCATTGCACATCCTGGTACACCGCCGGAGGCATTCATATAGAGTCATATTTTTGTTCTAAGAATCGAGTTGTAATTTTTGAGTTGTAAGTAAATAAGAGTGTGATGATCTTCATTATTAGAGCATTATCCCATGTTAGCAAAAAAATAAGGGAGGCCAAAGAATCCAAAAAAATGAGAGAAAAAGAGAGAAGGGGCAATGTTACTAAACTTTTTTTTCCACACTTGTGCTTCAAAGTAGCACCATGATCTTCATGATAGAGAGTCTCCTATGTTGTCACTTTCATATGCTAGTGGGAATTTTTCATTATAGAACTTGGCTTGTATATTCCAACGATGGGCTTCCTCAAATTGCCCTAGGTCTTCATGAGCAAGCAAGATGGATGCACACCCACTTAGTTTTCTTTTGAGCTTTCATAAACTTATAGCTCTAGTGCATCCGTTGCATGGCAATCCCTACTCACTCACATTGATATCTATTGATGGGCATCTCCATAGCCCGTTAATATGCCTAGTTGATGTGAGACTATCTCCCTCCTTTTGTCTTCTCCACAACCACCATATTCTATTCCACCTATAGTGCTATGTCCATGGCTCACGCTCATGTATTGCGTGAAAGTTGAAAAGGTTTGAGAACACCAAAAGTATGAAACAATTGCTTGGCTTGTCATCGGGGTTGTGCATGATTTGAATACTTTGTGTGATGAAGATGGAGCATAGCCAGACTATATGATTTTGTAGGGATAAACTTTCTTTGGCCATGTTATTTTGAGAAGACATAATTGCCTTGTTAGTATGCTTGAAGTATTATTGTTTTTATGTCAATATTAAACTTTTGTTTTGAATCTTATGGATCTGAACATTCATGCCACAATAAAGAAAATTACATGGATAAATATGTTAGGTAGCATTCCACATCAAAAATTCTGTTTTTATCATTTACCTACTCAAGGATGAGCAGGAATTAAGCTTGGGGATGCTTGATACGTCTCCAACGTATCTATAATTTTTTATTGTTCCATGCTATTATATTATCTGTTTTGGATGTTTTATATGCATTAATATGCTATTTTATATTATTTTTGGGACTAACTTATTAACCTAGAGCCCAGTGCCAGTTTCTGTTTTTTCCTTGTTTTTGAGCTTCGCAGAAAAGGAATACGAAACGGAGTCCAAACGGAATAAAACCTTCGCGACGATTTTTCTTGGACCAGAAGACACCCAGGAGACTTGGAGTGCAAGTAAGAAGAGCCACGAGGTGGCCACAAGGGGGGAGGGCGCACCCAGGGGGTAGGGCGCGCCCCCTGCCTTGTGGGCCCCTCGGTGACCCCCTGACCTAGATCTTCCTCCTATATATTCACATATATTCCCAAACCACCAGAAGCATCCACGAAAACATTTTTCCACCGCCGCAACCTTCTGTTCTCGTGAGATCCCATCTTGGGGCCTTTTCCGGCATCCTGCCGGAGGGGGATTCGATCACGGAGGGCTTCTACATCAACTCTATTACCCTTCCGATGAAGCGTGAGTAGTTTACCTCAGACCTACGAGTCCATAGCTAGTAGCTAGATGGCTTCTTCTCTCTCTTTGATTCTCAATACAATGTTCTCATTGATGTTCTTGGAGATCTATCCGATGTAATCTTCTTTTGCGGTGTGTTTGCCGAGATCCGATGAATTGTGGATTTATGATTAGCTTATCTATGAATATTATTTGAATCTTCTCTGAATTCTTTTATGCATGATTTGATATCCTTGTAATTCTCTTCGAACTATCGGTTTGGTTTGGCCAACTAGATTGGTTTTTCTTGCAATGGGAGAAGTGCTTGGCTTTCCGTTCAATCTTGCGGTGTCCTCTCCCAGTGACAGTAGGGGCAGCGAGGCACGTATTGTATTGTTGCCATCGAGGATAAAAAGATGGGGTTTACATCATATTGCTTGAGTTTATTCCTCTACATCATGTCATCTTACTTAAAGCGTTACTCTGTTCTTCAGAAACTTAATACTCTAGATGCAGGCAGGAGTCGGTCGATGTGTGGAGTAATAGTAGTAGATTCAGGCAGGCGTCGGTCTACTTGACACGGACGTGATGCCTATATTTCATAATCATTGCCTTGGATATCGTCATAACTTTGCGATTTTCTATCAATTGCTCGACAGTAATTTGTTCACCCACCGTATTATTTGCTATCTTGAGAGAAGCCTCTAGTGAAACCTATGGCCCCCGGGTCTATTTTCCATCATATTACTTTCCGATCTACTATTTTGCTATCTTTTATTTTCAGATCTATAAACCAAAAACCCTAAAAATATTTACTTTATCTTTTGTTTAGTTTTATCTATCTCTATCAGATCTCACTTTTGCAAGTGACCGTGAAGGGATTGACAACCCCTTTATCGCGTTGGGTGAAAGTGTTTGATTGTTTGTGCAGGTATTGGTGATTTGTGCGTTGTCTCCTACTGGATTGATACCTTGGTTCTCTAACTGAGGGAAATACTTATCTCTACTTTGCTGCATCACCCTTTCTTCTTCAAGGGATAAACCAACGCAAGCTCAAGAAGTAGCAAGAGTCGGTGAGGATGTTGCGGTTCCGGTGGAGCAGGTTAAGGCGGCGCTGTGGGGATGGATCAGCCACAATAGACGAGGCGATCATCGGAGCAGCTCCTTGGAGGTGGAGGACGGGGCGGCTGAACCCGCGGGACGACGAGATCGACGACGGATCCTCATCCAGGGAGGTGGATGAGGGATGTCGAGCTGTTGCGGTGGACGACGTCATCGGGGAAGAGGCTCCGGCTGGGCAGCAGTGGGGTAGCGGACGGAGGAGGGTGGGGTTTCGCGGCTAGAGCAGAGAGGTTATGGCGGCCTGGGATTTCTAATGGCGAAAAGGAGGTGATGGGAGGGGGGAACCATGACTTAGGGACACGCTTGTCCAAAATGTAGGGTGTGTTACAAAAGTACCCCCACCGATTTGAACTAGCGGCCCTTTCGGCTCGGGGTTAGAAGGGGGATTTCGCGTGTCGGGATTTGGCAGCTGGAGGGAGTTTTCACGCGCGTTGTAATTTCGGGATAGCAAGGCGTGGGTTGTGAAGGCGCGAGTTTTGGGAGCACGATATCTGAATTTTCGGGATAACAAGGCGCGGGTTGAATTTTAGGGACAAGCCTAACGTGTAATTATGTACGTACCAAATCAATTCGCACTTCCCTCAACGAAAAAAACGAAAGAAATAAAACTATTCGCACCACACAAAGAAAGAGTCTTGTCCCGTTTTACTGTACAAATGCTTTTCAAAGCTATGAATCCATGTTATGTCCAATTAAATTTTTTCGCTGGCTGTATAATGCATGTAACCTACTCATATGGACATTTTAGTGCATTCCAAATGTCTATACAACCGCTGCAATTCGAACTAAATTTGAATTCGTTTCTCTATTTGAATAAGAATCTACAATCATGATTGTTGCCAACTTAAACCATCATTCATATATTATCTTAACAACACACCACATGATTACTATAGAGATAGATATGAACTATGTGTACTATATGAACTCGAATTCAAAACTTTGAATACACTTGATGTTGATTCCAAATAATAGTACATTTGATGTACTAACTAGATCTTCATAATCTAAACCATGTTTCATACGTACACTGTGTTTATCACACAAAATATAGTGCCCCGCCCCCTACATTATGACAAGTATTTAGCCCTGAGCTGCAAAAGCCACACGTTATCTCAAATTCAAATAAATGTTCTATATATTATATATAGTATAACATGTTCATAACCACACCATGCGTATCACCATTATATATATTCATGCATGCGTCGGTTTAAAACACTATGATATCTTCTTCAAATATCTGAATCCACTTTTTTATGATGAATTATGATCTCTGTTCGTCTTTTACACCCACACAATCCTCTTCTCTTCGTAGCTAGTACTAACTTTCTCTCGTGCATGCACACGCCCGCCCCCTCTCACCCTCCCTCAGCGTCCCCTCCATCTCGCACATTCGTTATTTCTCTTTAGGTCGTTCACCACGGTGTGTGTAGGCCCCCCGGCTCCTTCTTTCCGGCACACACCGGTCGATATACCTCTCTAGCCAAGTGTGCCTACCACAAACACACACTTTCCCTCTTCTCTTCTCACCGTCCATGCATCCCTATGTCCAATACGGTTCCACGCAGGTGCACACTCCCACCCCTCTTTTCATCGATCTCATACTCGCACACTCCTCCCCCCCCCCCAATATAGTAGGCCTCTCGCACCACCTCCTAGCCGCATCCCTCTCCCCATGTCCGTCTCTCCGGACCTTATTTGCTTCTAACACATGCATGCATGTATACCTACCGATCTCCCTACATATAGCTAGGTCAACTATAAGTCTTTTTCCCCACGCACCGATCGATGTACCTCACTAGTTATGTCTCTCCCTTTCTCCGACACACGACGATTGATCTTCCTATGTAGTTACGTCTGCTTACCACAACCATATCGTCCCCCCTCATCATCCTTGCATACCTCCCGACCCGTCTCTCACAGGCACGTGCATAGACAGGCAGACATCCCCTCTCTTATTGATATTGCACTTGTACCCTCCGCTTGTCTAGCAGGCCTCTCCCACCATTTGTGATAAGCAACTCCACCACCAACCCTCCGACACTCTACCTTTGTCTCTCTCCCAACCTTATTCCTCTGCTACACATATGCATGGATGCCGATCGATCTCCCTCAATACATAGCTAGGTCTCTCTCCTTCTCCACACATATACTAGTCGATCTACCTCTCTATAGTTAGGTCTCTGCCCCCTCCCCCCCCCCTCCCCCCCCCCCCCCCCACACACACCGATAGTCAAACGTTGTAGGTAGGTATCCATGCCACAGAGACAAACTGCACCTCTGCCCTCTCACATTCCAGTAGGCTAGCCACCCTGTATCTTTGACATGGGCAAACACAAATTCGATGGCACTCTTTATCGTTCGCGCACCCACACACTTCATTCCTGTTTTCGATTCTATTGATATCTCATGCCGATGATCCCTCCACTCTCTTCTCGTGGATCGCTCCCTCTATATATGATATATCCATGACTCTGTTTCACACACATTGCATATGTTACATTTTTTTGTTTGAGATACCATCGACACATTGCCTCTGTTTCGCACAAACCATCTCTCTCACACCCACCCACGTACGTACCTGCACGTAAAGAAGAGGTGCACGCATGACGCATGTACTCACATCTCATTCCCGGCCACACCCGCGCGGGTACACGGTGGAGTTCATTTCTGTACGAAAAGGCAGCCCACGTGATAATTTGACGCGTGTAGCGGTTGTTTACTCGAAGGAGGGTCGTGTACCACACGTACACGGAACAAAGTTTGACTTGATGCGTTAGTATTAAATAAAGTTATATTCCTCAATGGCACGTACAGAATATAAAACGATTGTCATCGGGAAAAAAATCCACTCCACTATATACAATGGAGCCTGCCTGCCGGGGTTTGTCTCTCATCACACTATCTCACACAAGGCAGCGGTGGCCTCTCTCTCTCACCGTTGGTCACTGATCCGGCTACATCCCGTCCGCCAGCGGAAAGGGAGGATGTGCATCGTTCCTCCGTTTGATAGCGTCGAGGCAGCACGTCCCGATCTGCGGTACCCGTCATTCTTTCTGACCAAGCTCCGGCGCGGTAGAGCCTTCGCCACTTGCTCGCTGCCGTAGTATGGGCAGATCCCAGCCGCCGGCGCCCTCCTAGTTACATCCCGACGACCCTCAGGTACAGCTTCCTCCAGCCTTGCTCCACTGCCCATCTTCCCATGTTGCTGCATGTGGATCTTCTTTAGTTCTTTGCTTAAAACGTATCTCGGCCGGCGTACTTTCCATCTTGCAATCTCGTCCTCAAATTGTTTTTGATAAACCACCATGCTTCTATCTTTCCCTTATGACATGGAATATGCTTCTTTTTTGTCGGCGTATGTGTCTTCAACTCCTGTTATTGGGCAGTAATTGTTTCCTTTCTACCTCTTTTTGCAAACAGGGCTATCCATTTCACCTCGTTGCTATTGCGACCTTTTGGTGAACTGCACAAATCACTTTTTTCTTAAGAGTGTTTTGTGCAGTTCCGCCAAAATGTCACATGGGCAACGTTTTTACATTTCTGTGGGACTGCAGAAAGGGAGATTGGTTTTGCTATCCTCCTCATCCAACTCCGTGCCTAATCTTCTCCAACAAGTAGTTAGTCCTAAAGAGAGATCGCAGAGGTGATCGACTTCTATTTGTGTGTGTTATGTTTCATCATCTAGTTCCACTATTATTGTAATCACACTGACTAAATATCTTTGCAAACAGGGATGATCAACTCGATTTTAGTGGAACTGCACAAAATGATCGGATCGTGATGTCCTCCATACACCTCTTTCTTGGCTACAGAGCTGCGTGAAACTAGCTGCCAACCAACGAACACTGTGCCCAGGAAATGGAGCCATGCCTACGAACAACATCGATCAATTATATATTTTTCTTTATTTGTACACCTTCTCACAACTTTGTCTTTAGTTGTGATGTGAATATTGGCGCTGATCTGTGAACCATTGAGATGCATTAGCAGCCATGGTAGTTTTATTTGTATTTGATGGAATGTTGTAACGAGACAATCTTGAGGCAAGAGGACACATGAATCCTAAGTTGAAATCTTTTTTTTTCTGTGAGTACCAAAGTTGAAACCTTCATAGCATTACAGTACAATTTCATTATGCTGGAAAATTATGCGTACATATAAACAAATCCTGAAAGATTGATAGCAATGCCAGAAACAATTCAACTTCGTTTCGCTGACATGTGGGACATCCTTCATCCGGCTCCACCTGCCATGCAGCAATATTGAGTGCACAACTGCAGGGGAGATTCACCCCGGTCGTTGCGCCGCAGTAATAATGACTAGTGAGCAGTCAAATCACAGAGCCCCACCTTCGCCACAGTAAGTTGCTCGGACGAAGCAACCATCATTTCTCTCTTCGTTGAATCCGCTGGTACTCCAATATTCCCAGAGTAATGTAAGTTGCTTGAGTGAAGCAACCATCACTTCACCTTTCCCACAGTAAGTACTACCTCCTTTTTTTATTCTAGAAACCACCACACGCGAATATTGGACGGTAGCAGCACAGCAAAGTGTACTAGCACTACTCAATTGAAAAATCGAAACCAACCAATGAACTACTACTAATGGTGAGCGTTTGCTAGTATCATGTACTCCGTCTGTCCATGTATATAGGGCTTAATGCGTTTTCCGAGACTAACTTTTGACCTGTTTGGATCCATGGGTTAGAGTTAGTTTGAGCTAGTTGGGGCTCAAATAGCCCTAAAGTATCCAAACATGAGCAAAGCGCCTTTTTAGCGGGGATTTTCATCATTCTATGAAGGTGCAAAAACAAGTGTTACTAGTACACCAAACAAGATCAAAACGAGAAACTAGACCCACTCACGGCACGGCATGCCTGTCTCGTTTGGTTCGTCGGTCAAAGCTCTTCCTCTTCTTGGCATAACAATAGAGTACGGTAATTTTTTTAGAATGCTCTTGGCATGTCGCTAACATGTGGGAGTGAGTGATGAGTTAACCGACCTCAATAGACGGCAAAACCGCCAGCCCGCCGCACTTTGAGAGAGACGAGGAGCGAGAAGTGATACGGGCTGGTCAGCCCTTTTTGGAGACTAATACACTACTTTTGATGTGTCCCGTCAACTCGCAAATGAGGAGAAGCTTTGCTTACTACCTCTCCCTCGCTCACGCGCACGCGCGGTGGCTCGCAGGACGAGGAGAAGCTTTTGCTTTACGATAGTGCGCTTAATACAGGCGGTGGACGTGCAGCAGTTCATTCGGTGTCAGATTGCCAGAAGTATATATATTGTAGTATCATCATCGTTGTTTGACTTCCGGAAGCGGCGAAGAGCCAAGCGCACGGTCACCTACTCACAGTATAACCGGCCGTGTTTGCACGATTTTTTTATGTACAATCTGAGTGGATTGCTCCAGTGGTCATCACACGTGAGACAATCGATTCGCACCCTTCCGCGCTCCATTTTGTCTTGCGTTCCTTCCTTCATCCAGCACGCTGACAAGTGGGCCCCATGCTCATGTATGCCAACGTGGTAGTCAATTATTTTGTCAGAGTCAGCTATCACACCCTTTCGATGCCACACCAACGTACCCACTAGAAACAAGTTAGACTTGTTCGATTCAACCGCCTCCCTAGGTGTTTGGAGAGGAATTGGCCGGCACGAGGCGGTTCTATAGGTGGGCAGGCGGCAAAAAACAGGGGAAAACGCGTGAACCAGCTAGACGAGGGAGGGAAGCTTCTACATTCGCGGGGGACATGGCATTGGCCATTGGGAGGCAACACGCGGTCATCCGGGTACGCAATAAAGGATACGAAGAGGCTTCCTATATCGGCAAGGACCAGCTTCCCTACCGATTGCTCATCCAATAGAACTCCCAAGTTAACTGTGCTGAGGCTGGAGTAGTCATCAGATGGGTGACCGAATGGGAAGTGGACTCGATGTTAAAACTAATGGGATGGGTTACTATAAACGTTTAATTGGCTTAAATGTATATAGTGCTCTGTCCTATTAGTTGAACCTCGAGGTCTTTGTTTTGTAATTTTTGATATTTTTGTTTTTTGAACACATGTTAATCGAAGGTCTATCACGTTACTTTTTGATAATTTTTGTTTTTTGAACACATGTTAATTGGCTTGAAAGGAGGTCTATCGTGTTACTTCATGACATCTTTCCAAAAAAAGTGATATGACTTTTGTCAACCTATAAGGCATGTCTGTCAAATTAACCTCGAGGTACTTGTTCTCAAATTAACCTTTGGGTCTTGCAGGAGTACTTGTTTTTTGAACACATGTTAATCGAAGGTCTATCGCGTTACTTTTTGGTAATTTTTGTTTTTTGAACACATGTTAATTGGCTTGAAAGAAGGTCTATCGTGTTACTTCACGACATCTTTCCAAAAAAAGTGATATGACTTCTGTAAACCTATAAGGCATGTCTGTCAAATTAACCTCGAGGTACTTGTTCTCAAATTAACCTCTGGGCCTTGCAGGAGTGCTGCAATGTGTCAGCGTCAATTGCAAGATGAGCCAGCAAGCTAGCAGTGGAGTTGCCAACATGCTCAAAGTGCACGCAACATTGAGTAGAAAGAAGCATGCCCAGGAAATTAATGCGTGCTTAGGGAGGCCTTTGCTCAAAGAGCAAGTGTATATAAGGTACAGTCGGCAGGCTATAAGGACGAGGAGCGAGAAGCGATACGGGCTGCTGGATATACTATAACTAGGTGTTCCTCGGCTCGCACCTAGCATCACGGGGGTCGAACTTGGAGTCATTCATCTGGTACATGTGGCATCTCAGATCTGGACACAAGGTGACATACACCGTCAAGGTCCATTAAGGATAATGTTGTCCTCAAAGCCGTACATACACGGTCAAGGTCCACGGTCAAGGGGGTCAGGGCGGACGCGACATCTCACTGCGTCCGTCATTGATGCGGCGCGCTGCCGAGGGTGCCGCCCACTGCACTCCCAGCTGTACCCGCCTCCTCGCTGCATTCAAACACCTACATTTAAACCCGCGTGGAATGCGAGAAACCCACTCCGGCCACACACGTCCGTTCAGGAGCGGGACCCCGGCCAAGTTCCTCCTTCCACCATTTTCTCCACTCTTTCGGCGGCATCCGACGAGCAGGAAGAGCAGTTCTCCAGCATAAAAGCCGTCTGGGTGGCCTGCTGAGCCCGGCAGTTACGAGCGAGGTAGCTCGCTGCTCCACCTACCTCGCCTAGCCCGTCGGAGCTAGTTGCCGCACTAAGCCAACGCATGGTTCCGCAGCTGGCCGCTCCAATACACCTCGAGGAAGAGTGTCGACTTGCTCCACGCCGGCTTGTCGGGGAGCACGTCGGCACGGGCATCGTCGCTGCCCTCGACACCGCCGCATCATACAGTGCCTCCAGTGCCTGCGATAGCGCCATCCACCGTCGACGCGCGCGTAGCCATGCCATGCAGGCAGAGAAAGAAGCCGCCGCGGATGTCGATGAGGTGATGCGGCCACGCGGATGTCAACGAGGTGATGGCCAGCACGTCCCCGCCCGCCGCCATCATCGAGGAGAAGTAGAACATGGGAGGCCACCGCCGATTGTATCCCATGAAGGCCACCACCGAGGGGACGCCGGCGAAAACAGCCAGTGTCTTGCACGATTCTTCCTCAGCCGGATGCTGGAGGAGGATAAAGAGATCGGCCGGCGACCATTTAGATTAGGTATATCTTTGTCGGAAAAAAATTAGATTAGGTATATTAATTCTACCTTTAGCTCCGGACTAGCACAGCATATTTAATGTAAATGTAATGAAATCTGTCATGTTTATATGAAATCCGGCCGTGTTTGCACGAATTTGCGTCCATGTTCGCGCTCTCAGGCGAGCGCTGCCCGTCGCTGGAGTGGGACGAGACGACGGACTCCGTCTCTGACAACCCCGCAAAGTGCGTCACCACCTTTGTGATGGCCAGGACGCGGCGAAAGAATGACTTCCTTCATACCGCGCGCTCGTCTAGACGACTCAGTAGCTCATGAAGCAGCACCAACAACATGCCTTGTGCGTCTAGTACTCCATTGCAGTCGTTGTTGCTGCATGCGCAACTCGGGTTGCAGTTGCAGGTGAGCACGGCGACGCTGCGTGGCCATCCATCAATAGTGGCCGGTATGAGGATGACATCGCCATTTGCATCCTATTTGTACTAAAAATCATGAATGAAGAGTATAAACATGTTTACGTACAACCTGAGTGGATTGCTCTAGTGGTCATCACACGTGTAGTGTCATGCAAAGCTTCATTTATTAGGTTATAGAGTCATTTTGTTTTGGTATGTGTGATGTTACTCATCATAGTAGAATGAGTAACTAGCTATAAGTTACTCAATTTACCTCTCTCCTCATTAACTAGTTGCCACATAGGCGAATTTGCTGAGTCGGACCCGATGTTACTCTTGAAGTTACTCCCACTGTGGTTAGTCTTAGGCCTTGTTCGGTTCAACCTCCTCTCAAGGGGTTTGGAGATGAATGGAGGGGAATTTGGCTTGTACATGATTTAATCCCCCACAATCCTTGTTAATCCCCATTAAAACCCCTTGAACCGCACATGCCCTTAAGGTTAAAAATGACCGGGATTACAGAGGTCAGCGTACAAACTTCAAGGATTTAAAGGTGAGGGTTTGTCTTCGACTAGCTCTACAACCTCAAGGTTTATAAATCGGACTTCACTCTCCCCTCACGCACACGCCCGGGTACACTCACGGTGGAGCGCATTTGCACACAAAAAGGCAGGTAACCTGACAATTTGAGACATCTAGTCGTCCACTTAATGTGGGGTCTGGGACCAAATGTCAGCCATACCAAGTGCGACCTGAACGCAGTGGCGTGGTTATTGATCGAGTTTCTTTTTACTGGTATGTTAAATGAAAAAAAGATGGCTCCGCGCTAATTCAATTTAAAACAATCGCTACGAAGAGAAAAACAATTACTACTCCACTAGTCCACTTTGGGACTTGCTTGCTAGGGTTGTTCTCTTCTTCTAACTCTCTCACCCTCTCCAGATCTAAACAAGACCGCGGTGTCCACTCTCTTTGTCTCTCTCTCTCTTCTCTCTGGTTGACACAGATCTGACCGGATACCTTCCGCTGGTGGTCGCTGGTTGACACAGCGCCGTCTTCTCTTACCTGGCGCCGGCGTGGGAGGTCGTCCTCACCCTTGCTCCCCGCCGTCGAGTTGGTAGATCCCGCCGCCTGCCTCGCCACATCCCGCCGACCGGAGGTATAACTTATTTTAGAACCGGCCTTGTACTAATGGCCCAGCTCCCCACGTCGCTACATCCCTTTTTTTCATCAAGTTAGGATTGCTCCCCATGTCGCTGCATCCTGCATGTGGATATTCTTCTAGTATTACAAAGCTCCCCATGTAGCTAGCTCCGTCGGCTTGTCGAACACTCGAACACCACCTAAATTTTTACTACTAGAGGAAAAAAGGTACTGCAGATACTGGCTAACGAACCGATCTCTTGGTTGGAAAGGGAAATAAAGATGCTGGCCTGACTGGTCTCTTGGTCGAAAAAGGACAGAAAGTGGGGGGTGTTGGGTCGACAATGCAACCGAGAATGAGCACGTCTAGATTTCTTGTGGTCACATAGGAAAGGTCACTGACGAGAACAAAAAATGCACCAAATCCAGACATGCTTTGCATGTCTGCCACACTCGACAACACCTCTGCCTCACCACTTTATGCCTCGGTGGATGTAAAATGCGCTTGTGCCTCCTGAAAGTGCGTTATATTGACTAGAGGGGGGGTGAATAGGCGATTTTTACAAATTCGTCACTGAGGAATTTCAAGGTGAGGAAATTCCTAAGCAGCGAACTACTTAGCAGCGGAATAAGTACTCAGATGCAAACATAACATGGCATAAGTACAGTCATCATGATGAAATGAAATAGGCACAGAGTACAGGTAGCATGAAACACAGGATAAGCAGGCTGAAGACTAAATGACTGAAGAAATAGGATTGAGGAAATTGAGAAAGTCTTCAGTCAAAGTCTTCACATAGTAACGATCAAGTAAATCAACACATGAATGAGGAAATGAAAGAGTTGAGGAAATAGAACCAGTAGCTCGGTGAAGACAATGATTTGGTAGACCAGTTCCAATTGCTGTGACAATTGTACATCTGGTTGGAGCGGCTAGGTATTTAAACCTGAGGACACACAGTCCTCACCGTATTCTCCTTGAGCTAAGGTCACACAGCCCTCGCCCAATCACTCGTGGTAAGTCTTCAGGTGACTTCCAAACCTTCACAGACTCGATCACCCGGCGATCCACAATTTCCTCTTGGATGCTCTAGACCATGACGCCTAACCGTCTGGAGGATGCACAGTCCTCAAAGGTAACAAGCATCGGTTCCACATAGGAACAATTTCTTCAGTGATGCTCAATCACTTTGGGTTTGTAGGTGTTTGGGTTTTTGGGTTTTTCCTCACTTGATGATTTTCGCTCAAAGTCCTCGGAGGATGGGATGCTCTAAATGACAAGTGTCAATCTATCTCTCGGAGCAGCCAACCAGCTAGTGGTTGTAGGGGGCGGCTATTTATAGCCTAGGGAGCAGCCCGACATGATAAGACATAAATGCCCTTCAATGATATGACTGTTAGGTGGGAAGGATATTTGGACAGCTGGCGCGTAGCACAGCAACGATCGGAAATTTGTGTATCAAATTCCTCAGGGCTAACATGTTCCTCACTTGTAGGCAATCCGCACTGGCGAATTCCTAACTCCTCAGTTAGAACAAATTCCTCAGAGAACAGATTAACTTCGTCTCTGTCACTGAAGAAATTGACTGAACTGAATGAGATTTCCAATGGCTTCACTCGAAAGGATTGGGTAGGTGTAGGATTTTGAGATGAGCATCACTTGGAAACTTTTCCTTAGTTTTACCTCGACCCCCTTTAACAGTACGGTGTTTCCTATGACTCAAGAAGAAGAAAATGAAACTACGAAAACAAAAGTCTTCACGCTTCATAACCCTCGCATGAATATCAAGTCTTCAGGGTCACACCAATTTCTTCACTTTCAAAGTCTTCAAGAAAACCAAAGTCTTCAGTTGAAGACATTCATTTTTAGGGGTCGACTTTCATCGTAAATATCAAACTCCTCATAGACTTATAGAACCTGTGTACACTCACAAACGCATTAGTCCCTTAACCTATAAGTCTTCAATACACCAAAATCACTAAGGGGCACTAGATGCACTTACAATCTCCCCCTTTTTGGTGATTGATGACAATATAGGTTAAGTTTTCAACGGGGATAAACATATGAAGTGTAAATACTGATAATGAGGAATTTGATTGCAAGATATAGAAGAACTCCCCCTGAAGATGTGCATATTGAGGATTTTGCTTTGGATTGCAAATGCACATTGTAGAGTAATATCATGGAGATCTCCCCCTATATCTTGTAATTCATACACGCATTTAACATATTGTGTGAAGAATTTGAAATGCATGATGAAATATGGTGACTGATGTAATTCAGCATGCGTGCATTAACATATTGAGGAAATAGCATGCAGAAAAACAGAGCAAAAGTATCAGACCACCATAGGACTTAAGTTTACAACTCGATCCAACAAATACTTTAGAAGAACGAGAGTTGTAACTTAGCAAAAAATGCCCATATATAGAGACCCGCTTGAAGACTAACTCAAATTTCTCCCCCTTTGTCATCGAATGACCAAAAGGGACGAAAAATGAGGACTAATGCCCCTGAAGAATATCATCATGATGTTGATGGAGGAGCGCCAGCGTTGTCGGGGTCGTCCGTTGGAGTAGGGCCTACCGCGGTGTCATTTAAGTCTTCAGCTTCATCCGTCTCGCACGATGAAGAATATGAACTGGCAACAAGCTGAGGAACTTTGACTTTCTTGAACTTCTTCAAAGGTGGCTGAGACTAGTCAAAGTCCTGTTGGAAGCCCATCTCCTTGAGTTCTTCAGCACTATGAAGATTAGACATAATAGCCCAAGTGCGGTCAAAGACTTCATGCAAGTAGTAGTGATTCTTCTTCACAGTGTTTTGAGTGACTGTCATGTTCTGAAGAATTGCACAGAACTGACGCTTGACCCACTTGTGATTTCGATCAATTTTCTGATGAAGACTAAGGAGAAGTTCACGATCAGTCATCACACGCGGAGCTATGGCTTGAGGATTATGTTCTGAAGCTTTGGCGGCAGAATCTTATGTTGCAGAGTCATCATTGGTGGAATATGAAGTAGCTTTGCGAAATTGTCCATCCAATGGATGAGTGCCTTCATCTATAACAGCAGCCTTGCCCTTCCCATCAGCTGAGGAAATAGTCCGTTTGAGGACTTCAATAGGGGGCAAATAGCTGAGATGATTTTGAAAGTCAGCCTTATAATGAATTGAAGACCTTGATCTGATGAACTTCATGATCCAGGGAGCATAAGGCTTCAACTCAAAAGGTGACAGAGCAGCATTGGCCAAAGTCCTCATGAAGAAATCGTGGTAGTTGATAGGAATACCATGAATGATATCGAACAACAGATTCTTCATAATGCCAACAACCTCTTCATCATCAGAGTTGTGGCCCTTGATTGGACTGAGGGTTTTGGTCAAAATGCGATAAAATGTCCTTGGCACATAGAGCAATTCCTTGACGAAGAATTTGGTCCTTGGAGCTTGGCCTGGCTTCAAAGGCTTCATCAGCACTTGCATCAGATGATCGGATAGTTCAGGTTCAACATAGAGAAGCCTAGCACCTTCAGTGGGAGGACTGACTGGGACGGCATGAAGCAATTCAGAGACTGGTGCTTTGTAATGAGTATTTTTAGTCATCCAGTCCAATACCCATGAATTGACATCCTCAACATTTCCAGTGATATGCAGTGTGGCGTAGAATTGAAGAATGAGTTCTTCATTCCAATCGCAGAAGTCGGTGCAAAAGTTGAGTAACCCAGCGTCATGAAGAACACTGAGGACTGGGGTGAAGCAGGGCAGCGATTCCATATCCACATGAGGAATTTGCTCATGATCAAAGATCTTTTCTTTATCAAACAACAGTGAGGAATAGAAGTTCATCTGGCTGGCAGTCCAGAAGCGCTTGCGACGAAGTTTAGCAGAGTCATAGGGATTGTAGTCAGTGAAGAATATGTGCTCATTGAAGAAATCTTCAGCATTGAACTTTTGCTTCTTAGAGTGAGGGTTCTATGGCTTGGGCTGAAGATTTATAGTTGAAGTCTTCACAGCCTCTTGAGGTATAGCCACTGGAGCCACAGGCTGAGGAATTTCAGTAGCTGTATCAGCAGCAGCCTTGGCCTCCATTTCTTCAGCACTAGCAGCTGGAACTTCTTCAGGAATAGATTGAAGTGAAGATTGAGGTCCATCAAAGCCCGTATGAATTTCTTCAGTTGGCACAGGGGACTGAGGAACATGATGTAGTGGTGTTGTCAGAGGTGAATTGGGGTGATGACTTTCCCAAAAGTCATCATTCAGAATAGGAGTTGTAGACCCAATATCCACATCCTCATCTTTATCATCAAATTCCTCAACGCCTGCCTCTTCAGCTGTGAACTGAGGCATGGGCGATGATACCAACGGAGTTGAAGTGATATTGTCCACTTCAATGTCTTCATCCAACTGCTCTGTCGAAGCAGCAGAAGGATTTTCTTCATCAGATTCACTTGGAATTGCATATTCCTCACCAAAGGGAATAATCTCCTTTGATGGCATGCTTGATATTGGAACAGCATCAATTAGGTTTTCAGTTGAGCTCGTCAAAGTCTTCACTTTCTTGGGAGCTGAAGACTCTGAGGTGGCAGATGCTTTCCTTTTCTTCACCGCAGCCTTCTCTGCGGCTTTGGTCTTCTTCGCTTCTGATGCAGAAGGAAGGACATCTTTCATCTGTGATGACTTTGCAGGAGGAGCAGATGAAATTGGTTGAATTTCTTAAGGCACAACTGATGCAGTTGCCCTGGCTTGTTCAGATTCCTCAGGCGCAGTAGCAGATGTATCAACTGGCCTGGTTTGCTCTTCAGGCGCAACATTGGTGATTGCCCTGGCATTTTCTTCAGAGACTGGAATTTCTTCATCAGCCCTGGTGCCTTCATTTTCTTCAACAATCTGATTTTCATCAGCAGTACTTGCATGTTCTTCAGTAGGCTAAGCAGATGTGTCAGTCTGAGGAAATTTAGGTTGCGATGAAGCTGCAACATTTGGAGTGAATCCCTTTGCCATTCTGACGAATCTGACTTTGGCACCTAGCCAATCTGCACGGTATGCGTGAAATTCATCACTGAGTGCTTTGATCTCAGCCTGCATAGTCACAAGTTCTTCAGGAGACATTTTCACAACATTGTTCTTTAGAAAATGCTCCTTCTTGTACTGAGCCTTCTTCACCTGCCTGGCCTTTTCAAATTTCCATTTCTCTTCATTAATGAAGGCCGTCAACATGTGACTTTGACCAGGAGTGAGGTTTAATTCAGGCAAAGGTGTATTTGGATCCTTGTGCCATAGATCAATGAAATCAAGGATCTTCCTTGGATCCAGCATGAGGGGCACAACACTGCCTTTGGCACTAGAGGCCCTCTGTTGTCGATCTCTGATGATCTCAGCTAATTCTTCATCATCAGCTTCGTCTTCGCTTGACAGAACCTGAAAGGCGACCTGCTTCTTGTGAGGACTTGGCCTTGTGCCTCGTCCAGCAGTGGCCTTTTTCTTCAGCAAGGTCGGAGCTGTTGAAGACTGAGGTGGAGCTGAGGAACCTGCAGAGGCTCCAGAAGCAATTGAGATTCCAGTAGTCCTTTGGCACGTGGCAAGATGCACAGGTGCTGAGGACTTTGCAGGAGCAGCTGAGGGAGTTGGAGCTGCTTTTGAAGAAGTTGCTTGAGGATCAGGCCGTGAGGGCTTTGAAGAGCTTGGCCGTGAGGGCATTGCAGCTGAGGAACTTGTCTTGACAGCTGGTTTCTTTGGCATATCCTTCTTAGGCTTGCTAGCAGAGGCCTCAGCAGTGGCAGCAGCAGACTCTTCGTTGAATTTCTTCACTGCCTCTTTAGCCACTTTGGCCAGCTTGGCTTGACGCTTAGCCCACTCCTGAGGAAATTCCTCACCTCTTCTGATGCTTGTGGGATCAGCTTCTTGGCCTGGAGCCAATGGAGGTCTTGGGCATGGAGGGTTAACAGCGAATTTCTTCATGTACTTTGGAGTCACATATCGATACTCTCTCCATTCTCTTGCCCATCTTCTCTCAATCTTCTGAATGCGCACTTTGCGCTGATTTTTGTTCTCCTTGCCATGAGTTGCTTCATCAGGAGTACAATATTCATCATAGATGTCTTCTGGGATCTCAAAAGCAGTATTTGTTTCTGGCCTTTTTCCTCCCTTCTGAGATCTTTTACCATCAGCCATTTTCTTCACTTGAGGATTTTGAACAATGGATGTTTCTGAGGAAGTGTGCAACTTTTCTTCGAGGAATGCTGCAAATGAGTTAAGTTGATGAGAACCTAGAGATTCAGCAGCGGACATGTGTACCTGTGAACAGAATATAGGTGTGAAGAATTTGGAGAGGTCATATGCGTTCTCAGAAGTTTTTCAAAAGTATCGAGTTTGAGGAATTTGACCAGAGGTGTCTTGAGGAATTTCACTAAGCGTTCTTTGACTTAGGTTCCAGAGTTGTATAGATTGAAAATCCACACAATTGAGGAATCTTGAAGAAAAACGTTGCTTAGAGAAACAGATCAAGAACAAAAGCAAGTTGGTGTTTAATAACATGAAAGTTGAAGAATAAACACCTTTTGAAGATTTTGTGGAAATCATCAGAATCAACAAGGGTAGTAAAAATAGATTTTATTTACCCTTGATGAAGAACACGACGAACTGAGGGTAGCAGTGGAGAAGCTCGTCCGTTCAGATCTTCCACGCCCTAACTTGGCGATGGAAAACAGCTACGGCGGCGGCGGAGTGAAGATTTCCGCGGCCGACGTGAGTACGACGGCGACGAGGTCGAGGCAGTGAAGCTCTTCCTCACCGGTGACGATGGAGTGTAGCGGCGGTGCTAGGTCTGAGAGCTCAAGCGAGGGAGTAAGATCGAGCGGGGTAAATGAGATCTGAGGAGGGCGAGGGGTATTTATAGCCGAGGTGAAAAACCGCTCGTCCGAAGAAAATGGACGAACATGCCCCTGGCCCTTCTCATCCTAATGACATGTGTCACCCACGTACTGTGAAGTGGAGATCGTGTTAGATCGTGGGTGAATAGATAAATCTTATCGAGGGATATGGAATGGTTTGAGCGGCAAAAGCCGAAAATTCAGATAAGAATATTTTAATGTTTTTGTTCGCAAATTCTTCAGCTGTCAAGGACACAGTGAAGACTTTGAATAGGTTTCAAATAGAACGCACATGAAGAATTTGTGAACAGACTGGGTTGAGTTTAGCATAGAGGGGAAAAGGGTCCGATCACATTCACTTAGAAGAAAATCAATTTTGAAGAATTAGCAATAAGTGAATGCTGTAGAGGACATGAAAACTCAAATATATATATATATATATATATAGTCAATGAAGAACACAGTCGGAAAGAGTGAAGACTTTGCAAAGTTGAAGAATTTGAAAAATTAAAGAATTTGCAAAATGAAGAAAAACTCAATTTTTGAAGATTTTCAACTTTTTGTGGTGGCGTGACCCACCGTATAAGAATGATGATTTCAGACGCCGCGTACAATTGTCGTAGGGCTCTGAGAATCAGATCCTTCGTTAAGTTCTTCACACTTAGAGGGTTAGTCTTCATTGATTTGAAGAAAAATGTTTCTTCGTGTGTTGCGCATCTAAGTCATCAATTTGCATAAGTGTTAGGATGTGTGTCCTTTTCAAAGGACATTCGAAGATTCTAAGATATTTAGCTCACACCGCAACTTGCTAAATCTCTTCTCATCCAAGGGCTTGGTGAAGATATCCGCTAGCTGTTCTTCAGACTTCACTTGATCAATAGAGATGTCGCCCTTCAACACATGATCTCGAAGAAAATGATGACGAATCTGGATGTGCTTTGTCTTTGAGTGCTGAACTGGGTTATGAGCAATCTTGATGGCACTCTCATTGTCACAGAAGAGTGGCACATTCTTCACATTGATGCCGTAGTCCTTGAGGGTTTGCTTCATCCACAGCAGTTGAGCACAGCAAGAACCAACAGTAATGTACTCAGCTTCAGCAGTAGAGAGTGATACGCAGTTCTGCTTCTTTGAGGACCAACATACTAAAGATCGTCCGAGGAAATGGCATGTGCCTGATGTTGACTTGCGATCCACACGATCACCAGCATAGTCAGAGTCAGAATATCCAATGAGATCAAAAGCCGAGCCCTTGGGATACCATAATCCAAGTGTTGGAGTGTGAGTTAGATATCGAAGAATATGTTTCACAGCCTTATGGTGTGATTCCTTCGGTGTAGCTTGAAAACAGGCACACATGCAAACACTAAGCATAATATCCGGTCTAGATGCACATAGATACAGTAAAGAGCCAATCATGGAGCGGTATACCTTTTGATCGAAGTCTATACCATTTTCATCGGTGCATAGATGGCCATTTGTGGGCATAGGGATTTTAACGCCTTTGCAATCTTGCATACCGAATTTCCTCAGAACGTCCTTGAGGTATTTCTCTTGAGAAATGAAGATGCCATTGCGTTGTTGACGAATTTGAAGACCTAAGAAGAATTTCAATTCTCCCATCATGGACATTTGATATTCCTCACTCATCATATAAGCAAATTCGTCAGTATAAAGTTGGTTAGTACAGCCAAAGATAATATCATCAACATATATTTGGCACACGAATAATTCATAATCATATGTTTTGGTGAAAAGAGTTGGGTCGAGTGAACCGGGTTTGAAGCCTTTCTTCATGAGGAATTCCTTCAGAGTATCATACCACGCCCGAGGGGCCTGCTTGAGGCCATAGAGGGCCTTATTGAGTCTGAAGACTTGATCGGGATGCTTAGGATCTTCAAAACCTGGGGGTTGAGCAACATATACTTCTTCCTCAAGCTTACCATTGAGGAATGCACTTTTCACATCCATTTAATATAAGATGATATTATGATGGTTAGCATAGGCAAGCAATATGCGAATAGCCTCAAGTCTAGCAACAGGTGCAAAAGTTTCATCGAAATCAATTCCTTCAACCTGTGTGTAGCCTTGAGCTACAAGACGAGCCTTATTCCTTACCACAAGGCCATTTTCATCTTGCTTGTTGTGGTAGATCCATTTGGTACCGATGATATTGTGCTTGCGTGGGTCTGGTCGCTTGACAAGCTCCCACACATTGTTCAGCTCGAATTGATGTAATTCCTCTTGCATCGCTTGAATCCATTCAGGCTCCAGAAGTGCCTCATCTACTTTGGTGGGCTCTGTGATAGAGACGAAAGCAAAATGCCCACAAAAGTTAGACAAATGTGAAGCTTTTGAGCGAGTGAGAGGACCTGGTGCGTTCATGTCGTTGATGATTCTCTCAATCTGTACTTCATTTGCAACGCGAGGATGAGCAGGTTGATGACTTTGATTTGGCTCAGCATTTTCTTCAGAGCCATTTTCATCAGATGCACCAGCATGATTTTCTTCATGATCTGGAATGACTTCTTCAGCAGATTCTTCGGTAGGAATAACATCCTCAGTAGCCTTTAGCTTGATGGATTCCTCAGGAGACATTTCATCTAGCACAGGAGGTAGGTGCTCTCTTTGCGAGCCATTAGTTTCATCGAACCGCACATCTACAGTTTCAACAACCTTGTTGTGATAGGTGTTGAAGACCCTGTAGGTGTGCGAGTCCTTTCCGTAACCAAGCATAAAAACCTTCATGTGCTTTCGGTGCAAATTTAGAAATGTGATGGGGATCTCTAATCCAACATTTAGCACCGAAGACTTTGAAATAACTCACATTGGGTTTCTTGTCAGTGAGGAGTTCATATGAGGTCTTCTTGAAGAATTTGTGAAGTATACCCTGTTGATAATGTGGCATGCAGTATCAATTGCTTCAGGCCAGAAGCGACGAGGTGTCTTGTATTCATCAAGCATGTGCGAGCCATCTCAACAAGAGTCCTGTCTTGCGCTCCACGACGCCATTCTGCTGAGGAGTGTATGGGGCAGATAACTCATGAGTAATACACGAGTTCAAGATAGTCATTAAGACCAGTATTCTTGAACTCAGTCCCATTGTCACTATGTATATGCTTGATCTTCACACCGAAATTCGTCGAAGCCCTCGAAGAAAATCGTCTGAAGACTTCCTGCACTTCAGTTTTGTAAGTAATGACATGCACCCATGGTAACGGAGTAATCATCAACAATGACAAAGCCATATAGAGATGCTGCTTGGTAGTGTGGCATAATGAGTAGGACCAAAGAGATCCATATGAAGCAATTCAAAAGGACGAGAGGTAGTCATGATAGTCTTCGAGGGGTGCTTGGCTCTGGTCATCTTTCCAGCCTCACAAGCCCCACAAAGATGATCTTTGAGGAATTTGACACCCTCAATGCCAATGACGTGCTTCTTCTTCACGAGCGTGTGTAAGTTCCTCATGCCAGCATGACCCAGTCGTCGATGCCATAGCCAGCCTTCTGAAGCTTTCGCAAGTAGACAAGTGGCAGGCTGTGGTCCTGCAGAGAAATCAACAATATACAAGTCTCCTCTCCTAAATCCTTCGAAGACTTTGGAATTGTCAGATTCCATGAGCACTAAGCAGCGATATTTGCCAAAGACAACAACCATATCCAGATCACAAAGCATTGAGACAGACATGAGGTTGAATCCGAGGGACTCGACAAGCATGACTTTGTCCATGTGTCGATCCTTTGAGATTGCAACCCTACCTAGACCCAATACCTTGCTTTTGCCTTTGTCTGCGTAGGTGATATGCTTCAAATGTGATGGAGATAAAGGAGTGTTCATCAGTAAGCTCTTGTCACCAGTCATGTGATTAGTACATCCACTGTCGAGGACCCACTCAGTAGCTTTGGGTAAGTCATCCTACAGATGAATTAGTGCATCTTACGAACACATATCTTCAGAGTGAAGAATATGACATCAATTTCATCAGACAGAAATTCATCAGTTAATGCAACATATGTATATATAGCAGTATAAGGACGTGAGAAATGAATGATTCATTTCTTCATGATTAGCTTGCGTCCTTTCAAGCTTTTCAGGTCTCCAGAAAATTCTTCAGACGATATAGTTCGTCTGGAGACCTGACCCTGCATAAGAGGTTAGTTCTTTTTCTTCACCACCCACATCTGGAGGGGTGGCAAAGAGTTCATCATTCTGCGAGCTCCATAAGAGAACGGTGGCATTGAAGCCAAAGCGCTTCGTTTCACAGGAGAGGGATTAGTATAGGCATATGAGTAAGCAGAGAAATTCTTCGAGGACTTATGAACATAATGATTTGAAGAATAATGCACATAATCAGAACTCTTAGATTTTCCCTGCGAAACAGAAGCATTAGCATGATGATCATATGAGGACATGGGTCCACATGAGGAATTTGATCCATAAGACGACTTGGATCCATATGAAGACTTTGGTCCATATGAAGAATTTGATCTGGGGTTCTTATTCTTCACAGGTGGAGTCATAAGGACATTCACCTGAAGACTTTCAAGGCACCTTTTGGGAACCCAGATTTTCTTCATAGGGGGACCATTCCTGCAGTTAGTTCCAACATATCTAGCAAATAATTCACCATTCTGATTTTTGAACAGTTTATAGTTGGAGTCAAATGACTCATCAGATGAATATGAGGATTCACAAGTAAAGCCAGATAAGGTAGATGGATCCACGGAAGGTCCCTTCGCAGCAACCCATGAGGTTTTGGGATACTGCTCAGGTTTCCAGTAGGTTCCATCAGCATTGAGTTTCCTCTCAAATGCAATACCCTCTTTCCTAGGGTTCCTGTTCAAGATCTGCTTTTTGAGCACATCACAAAGAGTCTGATGCCCTTTAAGGCTTTTGTACATGTTTGTCACATACAATTCCTTCAACCCTGCATTTTCGTCAGTGATACTAGTGGTATCCTCAGATGAGGAATTTGTGACCACAGAGATAGTTGAAGAATTTGCAGCAATAGAAGCATTTGAACATTCAGGTGAAGAATTAGCAGTTTCACGTTCAATGCATTTCAAGCATGGTGGAATAAATTTTTCCTGAGCGGAACTGATCTGTTGAGCAAGCAATGAATCATTTTCCTTCTGAAGATCTTCATGACTCACCCTTAGCTTCTCAAGATCTTGCTTTCTTTGAAGAAATTCATAAGAAAGCTTCTCATGATCGGCTAAGAGAGTTTCATGACGACTTTGAAGGTTGTCAAACTTAGACTGTAGTTGCTGAAGATTATCAGTCAGTGTTTGAGTTCGATCCATTTCCTCATCTAACAGATCATCGCTTTTGTCTAGCATATTTTGAACCTTTTCCAAAGCCTTTTGTTGTTTAACAGCAATATTAGCAAGTTTGGAATAGCTGGGTTTGAGGTTATCATCAGATTCATCCTCACTTGATTCAGAGGAGGGATATTTGAATACCTTGGCACCTTTTGCCATGAAGCAATGGGTGGGAGCATAGTCATCATTGCCGTCATCAGCAGTGTTGGGGAAGCCATTTTCCTCAGTGTTGAAGATGGACTTGCTGACGTAAGCAGTAGCGAGGGCTAGGCTCGCCACACCAGAGTCTGACTCCTCAGATGCCTCCTCTTCCTCATGTTCCTCAGATTCAGCTTCAGAGTCCATTTCCTTGCCAATGAATGCCCGAGCTTTCTTGGAGCTGCTCTTCTTGTGAGATGAAGACTTTGAAGATTTTGACGATGAGGACTTTGAAGATTTCTTCTTCTTCTTAGAGTCATCTGAACTATCATCCTTGTATTTCTTCTTCTTTGATTCCTTCTCCCACTGAGGACAATCAGTTATGTAGTGACCAGGTTTCTTGCATTTGTGGCAAGTTCTCTTCTTGTAATCACGGGATGAGGAATCTGATTTCATGTGATCACCTCTTGAGGATTTTCCAAATCGGCCACGTCTAGAGAACTTCTGGAATTTCCTCACGAGCATTGCTAGCTCCTGACTCAGTTCTTCAAGATCACCAAGGCTGCTACCAGAATCTTCATCTTCAGATTCAGAGACTGCCTTGGCCTTCAGTGCACGAGATCTGCCATAGCTCGGTCCGTAGAGATCTCTCTTCTCAGCAAGTTGGAACTCATGAGTATTTAGCCTCTCGAGGATATCAGCAGGATCAAGTGACTTGTAGTCTCCACATTCTTGAATCATCAGTGCCAGTGTATCGAATGAAGAATCAAGTGACCTTAGCAATTTCTTCACCACCTCATGGTCGGTGATGTCAGTGGCACCCAGTGCTTGAAGCTCATTTGAAATGTCAGTGAGGTGATCAAAGGTTTGCTGGACATTCTCATTGTCGAGTCTTTTGAAGCGGTTGAAGAGATTGCGAAGAACGTCAACTCGAGAATCACGTTGAGTTGAGATTCCTTCATTGACCTTGGACAGCCTATCCTAGATAAGCTTTGCAGACTCCAAAGCACTCACTCTGCCGTACTGTCCTTTGCTCAGATGGCCACATATGATATTCTTCGCTTGAGAGTCGAGTTGCTTAAATCTCTTCACATCAGCAGCATTCACGGAAGGAGTGACAGAGGGAACGCCATTTTCCACAATGTACCAGAGATCGTTGTCAATTGCCTCAAGATGCATGTGTATCTTATTCTTCCAGTAGGGGTAGTCCGTCCCATCAAAGGTAGGACACCCAGCCGAGACCTTGATCATGTCTGCAGTCGACATAACTAAAACTCCAGGTGGTTAAACCAAAATCACACAGAACAAGGGAGTACCTTGCTCTGATACCAATTGAAAGTGCGTTATATCGACTAGAGGGGGTGAATAGGTGATTTTTACAAATTCGTCACTGAGGAATTTCAAGGTGAGGAAATTCCTAAGCAGTGAACTACTTAGCAGCAGAATAAGTACTCAGATGCAAACATAACATGGCATAAGTACAGTCATCATGATGAAATGAAATAGGCACAGAGTACAGGTAGCGTGAAACACAGCATAAGTAGGCTCAAGACTAAATGACTGAAGAAATAGGATTGAGGAAATTGAGAAAGTCTTCAGTCAAAGTCTTCACACAGTAACGATCAAGTAAATCAACACATGAATGAGGAAATGAAAGAGTTGAGGAAATAGAACCAGTAGCTCGGTGAAGACAATGATTCGGTAGACCAGTTCCAACTGCTGTGACAGTTGTACGTCTGGTTGGAGCGGCTAGGTATTTAAACCTGAGGACACACAGTCCTGGACACACAGTCCTCACCATATTCTCCTTGAGCTAAGGTCACACAGACCTCGCCCAATCACTCGTGGTAAGTCTTCAGGTGACTTCCAAACCTTCACAGACTCGGTCACCCGGCGATCCACAATTTCCTCTTGGATGCTCTAGACCATGACGCCTAACCGTCTGGAGGATGCACAGTCCTCAAAGGTAACAAGTGTCGGTTCCACACAGGAACAATTTCTTCAGTGATGCTCAATCACTTTGGGTTTGTAGGTGTTTGGGTTTTTCCTCACTTGATGATTTTCGCTCAAAGTCCTCGGAAGATGGGATGCTCTAAATGACAAGTGTCAATCTATCTCTCGGAGTAGCCAACCAGCTAGTGGTTGTAGGGGCGGCTATTTATAGCCTAGGGAGCAGCCCGACATGATAAGACATAAATGCCCTTCAATGATACGACCGTTAGGTGGGAAGGATATTTGGACAGCTGGCGCGTAGCACAACAACGGTCGGAAATTTGTGTATCAAATTCCTCAGGGCTAACATGTTCCTCACTTATAGGCAATCTGCACTGGCAAATTCCTAACTCCTCAGTCAAAACAAATTCCTCAGAGAACAGATTAACTTCGTCTCTGTCACTGAAGAAATTGACTGAACTGAATGAGATTTCCAATGGCTTCACTCGAAAGGATTGGGTAGGTGTAGGATTTTGAGATGAGCATCACTTGGAAACTTTTCCTTAGTTTTACCTCGACCCCCTTTAACAGTACGGTGTTTCCTATGACTCAAGAAGAAGAAAATGAAACTACGAAAACAAAAGTCTTCACGCTTCATAATCCTCGCATGAATATCAAGTCTTCAGGGTCACACCAATTTCTTCACTTTCAAAGTCTTCAAGAAAACCAAAGTCTTCAGTTGAAGACATTCATTTTTAGGGGTCGACTTTCATCGTAAATATCAAACTCCTCATAGACTTATAGAACCTGTGTACACTCACAAACGCATTAGTCCCTTAACCTATAAGTCTTCAATACACCAAAATCACTAAGGGGCACTAGATGCACTTACACCTCCCCTGTCCCTATGCCCTTACTACTGCTGTTAATCTAACATCACAGGTAAAATGAAACAATGCCACTATTAATGTGATGTCGCTGTTAAGTAATGCTGCTGTCAATCTATTGCCATTGGTAAAATGAATCAATGCCACCACCGTTTTATGAAATGCTTCTGTCTTGCTTTATTTCTCATAAAGAGTGTTTTGGGCCGTTACACTAAACTCTGACACCGGTAACATAGCTGCATCTCCGTTGAACTACACAAAATTTAATTGCACAATGGTTGACACGACAATGTGTTTCTCCTTTCCGTATGACCCTTTGTTAGAACGATCATTTCCGTATCACGGTGCTCCAGGTATTCCTACATTCGTAACTGGGTAGAATGACCAACGCAAGATGAAATAAGCTTATTCATACGTTGACTTGCTGTTTGTAGTGTGGAACGAGCCTGTCATGTGTGGAGGAGCAAACAAGCACTGCAGCCGCGCCGTCAACGCAAGATAAAAGAGATCGAGTCATTGATGGCCTGGCCGGCGAGTAGGGGTCATGCAAACAGCGGTGCATTATTTTAGTGGAACTGCACAAAAAAGATATTGGGGTTAGTCAGACAAATTTTCTAAAGCCACACGGAAGGAATTACGCTCATCGATTGCATAGAATTTCCTCCGTGCCATCATAGGAGATCCCAAGGTGGAAATCAACTAACCACCTATAAAATTATGCATAATCTTCCTCACGCAGGTCGGTATCCCCTTCGTCCAGATGACCATGTTTTGTCATGCCGAGCTATTGATATGTGCTACTGTTTTGCGTCACCATTTAAGTACAGTGCTTTCCTATCTTTTCACATTCAGGACAATGAAGATGATTTCAGTGGAACTGCACAAAATGGTCTGATGTTGAGTGATCTCTATTGCCTCCTTTGTTTGCTGCAATGTGTCAGCGTAAATTGCAAGATGAGCCATCAAGCTAGCTGTGGAGTTGCCAACATGCTCAAAGTGCACGCAACATTGAGTAGAAAGAAGCATGCCCAGGAAATTAATGCGTGCGTAGGGAGGCCCTTTGCTTAGAGAAGCATCGATCGTTTATTTATTTATTTCTACACCTTCTCACAGCTTTGTCTTGGTTATAGTCTTGTGAATCATTTAGATGCATAAACATGCTGAACTTAAGTCCTTGTGAATGTTAGCTAGTATGCATACCGTATCTTGTGAAGCTTAGTTTAGTGTGAATGTTGACTAGCGTGTCAACCTTTACAATCTATGTATATTGTGGGCATGTTATTTGGCCCCTCATTTTGCCGCGCTACGACCAGTGTGAGTGTCTGCATGCAGTACAACATCCTCTAATTTGGTGGATGCCAAGCTGGCCCGTGAAGGAGCTATATCTTTTTTTCAAGTTGAAAAATGTTACCGATGAGGAGCCATAATTAAGCTGGAGGTGTCTTTTTTTTCTTTCGAATGGGCAATAAGCTGGAGAGCTGGAGAGTGTCTGTAATGGGCTGCCTCTAGTGTTAAGGCCCTCCAATACGAAACACATGGGCAGCCGACTAGGCCGATACAAAAGCCTATCCATCTTAAAGCTCATTTGTTTTTGTTTTTTGCGAGGAAAAGCCCATTTTTCTTGAAGAGGGGGCGATCCCAGAAAAACCCTCCTTCCTCCTCGCTTCCACAGCTCGCTGGACTCTCCCGCTTCCGTCTCCCCCCAATTCCCCCCGCTCCCCATCTTGCTCACTCATACAGAAAACCCCCGCTCACCTTTCTTCCTCACTCGTACAGAAAACGCATGCTCCTCTTCTTCCTCGCTCCTACAGAAAACCCCAGCCCTCCTTCTTCCCCACTCGCATTTCCACTACGCTCGTCTCTCGCTACTCTGCTCAAACCTGTGAACTCGACACGACGCCCGCAAGGAAAATGGAGTCGGCTGGACCCAGCGCCAAGAAGATGAGGCTCCCGCCAGCGGTGACGCCGGTTGTAGATCCCGCACCCGGCAGCGCGGGGAGAAGCGGCGAGCCCCCCCCCCCCCCCCCAACGGATCTGAGGAACCCATAGAATCTCAGGTGGACCACATCCTTGGGGAGATCATCTCGCTTCTCCCCACCAAGGATTGCTGCCGCCCCCAAGTCCTCTCAACTCGGTGGCGCCCTCTATGGCGCGCCACGCCCCTTAATCTCGACTGTCGTCAGCTATCTGTCGTTCCTGATTTTGAACTCCTCAGAGCCATCATCTCCTCCCACCAGGGCTCCGTTCAACGCCTCTGCATCCCGACACGCTACCTGCTGTCCATACCCTGCACGGTGGACGCCTGGCTAACATCCCTTGGATTCGAAAAACTCCAGCAGTTTGAGTTCTACCATTACCACAAAAATTACATACCACGAACCGAAGGCCAAGAATTTGTGCCCACACCACTGTTGTCCATCTCGTGGTTTTCCACCTCTCTCCACACCGCCACC
Organism: Thinopyrum elongatum; assembly: GCA_011799875.1. NCBI lineage: Eukaryota > Viridiplantae > Streptophyta > Magnoliopsida > Poales > Poaceae > Thinopyrum > Thinopyrum elongatum. The sequence goes on from CM022300.1 coordinate 42,315,993, forward strand.
TTCGCCCGGTGCCATCTACCAGACGATCTGGTACAAATGCTTCGACTCCCACAGCTAAAAAAAACTTTTGCTTGTGGTGGTTTATCTGTCGGAGGCCTCACTTCACAGCATCATCCACTCCAGTTGCCCTTCCCTGGAGCGCTTGCTGATTGTTTTGGGAATAGAAATCCCTATCAGTTGTCTCCAAATAAAGTCGCCTCACCTTAAAAGCATTGGAATTTGTTTTGAAGGACAACAGCTCATCATCGAAGATGCCCCTTCACTTCAAAGGTTGCTCCTTCATTATTGTTATATACCTTTGCAAATAACTGTCGTCTCTGCGCCTAAACTGGAGACCTTGGGTGTAATTCCTGATCCGTTTAATTATCACAAGTTAGTGTTTGGCTCCACACTTATACAGGTACCGTATATTATCATCTACACATTTGTAATCATAAGCTATATTTTTCATTTGTGCGCATAAGTTTTATATCATCTTGGAGTACACTTTGGGTACTAATATTATGTTATGCTCAATGAAGAGTTCGTGCATGGATAGCCTATCAATGGTGCTGGGTTCTGTCAAGATCTTATATATCGGAATGTTTAGTTATGATCTGAACACAATTATTGGCTTGCTGCGATGCTTCCCATGTCTGGAGAATTTGTATATAAAGGTGATGATTTCATGCACAGTGAAAGCCCATATATATTGTACTAGAATTAACCGTTCAGCTGTCGCTCTTTCGACATACTCTTTTTTTAGACGTTAACTGTTTTCAATCTTCATGTCTACTTAGGCACTAACACATGGAGAAAAACATATAACCAATCGGTGGCGTAATAAGCATCGGGATTTTCTTAGTTCTCATGACATTCGTTTGAGGACAATAACGATGGAAGGATATGCATCCAACCAGGCAAACAGAAGCTTTGTCACATTCTTCCTGTTGAATGCGAGATTACTATTATCCATGAGGCTTAAGTTTTTCAACAAGAAATTTCTCACGGATGGATATGTTGAATAGCACAAAAAGAAGTTTCAGGTGGACAAATGGGCTTTTGAACGTGCTCGGCTTCTATTTACAACAACTTGTCGTCATGTTCCAGTAAATTTTTTCGCACAAGATGTTGATTTTATGGATCAGACCGATCCATTTGTTTGTGGCTGCCAAAAACAGTGGTTGGGTTAGATGTTATTGCCATGTTCAATCTGGGTTTTGTCTAAATTTGATGAACAATTAATCCTTCGGCTTTTGTACCGTTTGTAAGCTTGAGTTAGATGTTGTTGCCCTTTTTAACTCGCCTGTGACTGTCATATTTTCATTGAAACAAGGCAAATGGCTTGCCATTTCCTTTATTAAAGAGAGAAATACTATAACAAGAGGGACCTAGCAGCTCGCCCATTAGTTTTATCAACTGCACTGTGCGGGGGCTGTGACCCGTTAGCCCAGGCTTTTATTTAAGCACATGATGAGCCCAGTTGATATCATTTTTCTTTCTGAAAATGGCTAGCCCAGTTCTATTTTTTTGGACAATACCCAACCCAGGCCTACTTGCTTTTCTTAGCCCTGTTGGGCTGTAAATCTTTAAAGACGAGGAAATGTAATCGGCTTCCCCATAAAATGGGCTATAAGTAGTAAGAAATGGGTTGTAAATTTTAAAAACACAGAAAACTGGCAACTAGATACAAATTTCATTTTTTCAGGATTTCAAGATTTTAAATTTCATTGTTTTTTTTTGCGGGAAAAATTTTGTTGTATTTGAATTTGAAATAAAATTATTTTTATAATTATTTTTAATGTGACTCGAAATTTCGTGATTAAAGAGTTCGGACCCCACCGGAATATGCAAAATTTTGTTGAATTTTTTAGCAGGTGCCAGAATATGGTCTGTAATGCTAACAAAAAGAATATGGGCTTCAAAATATCCTTAAGAATTAGCAAATGGGCTGTAAGTTATTAAAAATAATGGCAAATGGGTTGTATGCTGTTTTCCACAGATTTGGAGGCTGACTTTTGGGCCTACTAGGTTGACGATGACGCTGTCCTAATTTTGTTTTTTGACGCGTACGCAAGGCTTTGTCAACTTAGTCAACATAGAGCAGTGAGTGTTGGATGTCCATCCAACCACCGTCATGCTTCTTCAATCTCTGATCTTCCTGCTCCAGCCACCCAAACCAGCGCTGGCAGGACTGCCTGCTCCCTCCTTCTGTGGCCGGCTGTGCTATCGCGCAGGCCTCACCGGCCCACCCTACTCCCACCGCTGGCCTGGCCATCCCACTACCCACCCGCACCTCCTGTTATTTTCCGGCGAAGGTAGCCTCACCCCGCAACCGACTAGTCAGCCTTCGTACTCCCGTCAGCGTGGGCATCCACTGTTGTGGCTTCACCGGCTCCGGGTCATTCCCTTCCTGGGCCTCACTGTCGTCCACCGCGTTTTTTTTACATGGGTCATCCACCGCGTTGGTGCTCTCGGCGCGGCGTGGTCAACATGGTCAACAAACAACAGCCATCGGAAGAGTGGAGAGGCTGAAAGTAGGGACCCACACAAGCAAGTGCCTCCTTATTACGCGGAAAAAATGATTGCTCCTGCTGACAGCTGGGACCCATCGGCAAAATCTTCGCACGGAAGGAAGTGCCTCCTTATTATGCGAAAAAAATTCCTCCTGATGACAGCTAGGACCCGGCAGATTTGGTGGCTGACTTGTGGGCCTACTAAGCTGACGCGTACGCAGGGCTTTGTCAACTTAGTCGACAAATGATTCTAGCAGCTAGACCGTTGGATGTTAATCCAACAGCCGTGCTGCTTCTTCAACCTCTGATCTTCTTGCTCCAGCCGCCCAAACCAGCGCCGGCGGGACCGCCTGCTCCTGCCTCCCGTGGGTGGCAGTGCTGCCACGCAGGACTCACCACCCCACCCTAATCCCACCGCCGGCTAGGGCTTCCCTCTACTCACCCACACCCCGTGTTATTATCCGGCGACGACATCCTCACACCGCAGCGGAACGAGTGAACCCTCATACTCCCCTCCGCGTGGGCATCCACTGCTTTGTCTTCCTTGGCTTCGCATTGTTCCCTTAGCAGGCCTCGCCGTCGTCCACCGCCTTGGTGCTCTCAGCACGGCGTGGTCAACATTGTCAATGAACGACAGCCATCAGAAGACGACTGTACACGGTGAGGCTGACAGTTGGACCCACCACCTACATCTTCGCACGCAAGGAAGTGCCTCCTTATTACGCGCAACAAAAAATGATTCCTCCCCCTGACAGCTGGGACCCACCACATATATCTTCGCACGCAAGGGAGTGCCCCATTATCCTCCCTGACAGCTGGGACCCACCCGGTCGAACCGTACGTAGGGTTGTCTGTCTGGTCGTGAACGTGTACGTACATACTGGTCGATCGGTCTCTCTGCAACGATGAACCGTGGCCGAGCAAGCAGCGACACGTGTAGTAGTAGAGCCCTCGACGTAGTAGTTCAGGCAGTCCCTTCTAAACTGTGTACACGTACGTACAACCAGATCGCAAAAAATACGGCCACGTATGTACATACGGACGGGGCCTCGAACGCCTACACGCGCATACGTACGGCCAGGGCTCGTGTACATGAAGAGGCAGTGGACGGCAGCAACGGCGTCGTGTTCATCGGGAGCCAACCGGCTTGGACGGGATAGCCGAAACGAAGTCTGGCTTACCGCAGAACAAAGGAAACGGCCTTTCTGTTCGACCGCGTACGGTCGAAACGGGGTCCTATTCATCGAGAAGGGTCTCGCGTACCGCAAAACGGAGGAAACGGACTTCTGTTCGAGTGCCTACGGTCAAAACGGGGTCCTGTTGATCAGGAGGGGTGTGGCGTACCACAAAACAGAGGAAACGGACTTCTGTTGGAGTGCCTACGGTCGAAATGGGGTCCTGTTCATCCACCGTCTACTGCCTCGCTCCAGCCTCCACAGGTTACTGTTCATCCACCGTCGACTCCCTCCAGCTCCACCTGCTACTGTTCATCCACGGGCTACTGTTCATCGAGCCTCCTTCGGCTACTGTTCATCCAGTCTCCATGGGGTCCTGTTCATCCACCCCCAACCGGCTGGGGTGCGGCGGCCTCCTCGGTGTCCTGTTCATCCAGTGGCAACGGCCTACTACCACGGGGTCCTGTTCATCCAACCCCCACCGGGAACTGTTCATCCAAAGCCAACCAACCGGCTTGACTTACCACGTCTCGACTCGTTCTACGTACCGCGCGCACGGTAGCAAAGGCCATTGTTCATCGAGAGGCAACCCAACACCGGCTGGCTACGTCTCGCACGGGGCTCGATCGGCTTCAGTAAGCAGCAGCAGTGATTGATCACTCGGGTTCAGTTAGCAGCAGCAGCGAAGGAATCGCTCGGGTTCAGTCAGTAGTGAATGAATCGCTCGGATTCAGTTAACAGCCAAGGGATCAATCGCTCAGGTTCAGTAACGTAGCTAGTGCAATCGCTTGGGTTCAGTTAGCCAACGCCTTGCACACACGCGTGTACACGAGAGAAACGCGTAAACCACAGTGCATCGCTCAGCCCCGACCACCCACCGTAACCAGGAACTCCCCGATATGTTCCTCGCCCTCGCTTTTACCATGATTTTTTCCGTCATGGACGGCCCAAAGAATGTCATGCAGGTGCGTCCCCGGCCCGCCCAGGATGAAAAGCCCATTTTCTATCATGATTTTCTGTCATAGAAGTAGGAGCCCACCACATCTATGATGATACGTGCTTTTGTCACAATTATCATCATAGAAGTGTCATAAGCATGACAGAAAAGAAATTCGTTCGGGCCAAAATGTCACGGATGTGTCTTTTTTTTGTAGTGATAGTCGCGTCCGCGGATATGGACTACTTGGAATGCTTATATGGTTCATAGATAACTTGAAGTGGATACTCTAAAATGCGCAAGATAAGCATGAGTGCTATGGATGGCCTCCTCGTAGGGAGATGGGAGCGGATCCATAGTGGTGTATTGATATGATGAATATGTGGACTCGTGTGTGAAAGTGCTAGTTATCGACTAGAGGGGGGTGAATAGGTGATTTTTGTGAAAGTCTTCAAAGACTGATGTCTTCGAAGACAAATGGCTAAAATGATCCTATATGACATGCAGTGGAAGATAAACTACACTAGACAGGCCAAAGACAAGTAAGCAATACAATGAAAGCACGAAGACAAATAGCAGCTAGGTAGAACATATCGTAATAGGAAGACAGTATGAAGCCAATTATGCAATCAGAAAGATTGTCTTCACACAGTCAAGCCAAACAGGGCAACCAAGCAATGACTTCACGAAGCTAAACAGTAAGTAAGGGGAAGTGATAGAACCAGTAGCTTGACGAAAACAAGGATTTGGTAGACCAGTTCAAGTTGCTGTGACAACTATACGTCTGGTTAGGGAGGCTGAGATTGAACTCAGAAGACCACGTCTTCACCTTATTCCCCTTGAGCTAAGGACACTTAGTCCCCGCCCAATCACTCAGGTAAGTCTTCAAGGTAGACTTCCAAACCTTCACAGACTCCGTTCACCGGCGATCCACAATAACTCTTGGATCCTCAGAACGTGACGCCTAACCGGCTGTGTAGGGGAACGCGACAGAAAACGAAAATTTTTGGTATAGCGAGCATGCCTAGGACCACTATGGAGACTGCATACAAGGTTTGATCTGATCCGTACCGACTCGAAGCGTAGCGGAAGAAGAGTCGGTGGAGATCGTTGGTGCAGATCCCCGCAGCTAGGATTTACAACCTCCCAACCGTGAGGATGTACTCCCTCGTCGGACAGCCCTTCGGGAGGCGGTCGGACAGTCCCCCGAACGATGTCACGGACAGCCCTCCGGGAGGACCCTCGAAACTCGAACGGAGACTCGGACAGCCCTTCGGGAGGACACTCGAACAGCCCCTCGGGCAAAAGACCGAAACTACGACCTCTCTACGGGGTTGCACATATATGGTGTCAGCTATCCGGCAGGGCTTCGCCGTCCAGAACTAGTTCCTGCCGGAACCCAGACAGCCTTTCGGCTCTACGAAACTCTTTTCGTGGGAGGGAGAGAAGAAGCCAGATAATGCATGGCATGTGTATGAGAGCAAGGGATGAGTGTGGAGGGCTGCCCCTCCACCTCTATTTATAGGAAATCCCAAGGGGTAGGGTGGTTTTACAATAAAACCCAAAAGCACATGAATGAAGTCCTTCCACCAAGGGTTTAAGGGTGAAACCAAGGAACAAGAGGGGCTCCAAGGAGGAGCCACCTACTTGGCCGGCCACACCCCTTGGGGGCCGCCATGAGGGCCTCCCAATCCATCCATGTCATCCCTAGATATTTTGGGATAAAGCCCAAACTAGTGGCTTTCCAAAAAGTAACCCAAAAAGCACTTTCACTATTCACGATGACATTTTTCAGCGTCCGTTCGAACTGAAAATATTTATGTGGGCTTAGAACATTTCCAGTACCCACCATAATAATTTTCAACGTGTTCTGGAACAATTCCAGATTAGTGATTTTCATCTGCGAAAAGCATCTGAAGTGGTTCCGGCAGCTCCAAAACATTTCCGGTTTTTCTTCCAGAAAATTCCCAAAAGTTTCCAGAATGATTCTGGCACCCTCTAAGAATTATCAGGCATGTGCCGAAACCAATTTGACTTTATGGTATCCTCTGAAACAACTTTTTAGTATCACTGAAACTCATCCGGTGACCTCTCTCGTCGGAACTTTTCCGCTGTCTCCGAAAAAAACTTTTTCCAGAAACTTTCTCTCAGACTCCCTGTCTAGTATTCAGCAGATAGATGACCCTTAAGTGTGTGACCCTATAGGTTTGGTGAAGTATAGACATGACCTGGAACCCCTTCCTATCAATGATCAACATCGGAGCCATGGACACCCATATTGACCCCTATACCCACACGAATGAATATTCGAATGAACCTCCAGTTGCCGTGTGCTATTCCTGTTGCTTCGCGATATGTCACAAACACCCAAGGTGAGATTTATTGCATTCCTGTGGATCAACAATTTGTCCATCATGCAAGTTACCTCGTTACCGGTTTTGTTCTCTTTTCTCGTTTCCGTGTTTCGGCATCCCAGTGATCAAATCACAAGGTGTCTGGCCAGACGATGATGGATACCATAACACCGAGAGGGCCCGAGTATATCTCTCCATCGCCGGAGGAGCAAATCCCAATCTTGAGCTATCTCGTTACTTGCCATACTTTTCCGTGAACCCGTAAGCCGCCTTAATAGCCACCCAGTTACGGATGACGTTTAACAAACCCCAAAGTTCATGAAGCAAGTATGAAGGAACTTGATACTCTCATGGTCTAAGGAATTATGCAAACATTAAGTGTTATAAACCATTAACTTGTGACGAACGCATCTCATAGCATAACATCAATTTGGGTCGATTCAACACAAGTGTTCTACCAACAATTTGTGCCCTCAAAATTTGCCGGCATAGACATGCCCATGATCAGGAAAACAGGATCATCATGCAATACTTGAGCCAGTCATAGAGGCTTGACCAGGAATACATTTTTCCGTTTATTATCCCACACGTGCACATGAGTTTCCCTCCAAGCCTCATTTTATTGTAGACTCGAGAATCATTGCAGTTATAGCATGGAACATAAACTTTCATTACAAACCAGGAGATACAAAATAACTGATATTACTGCCTCTAGGGCATATCTCCTACAGACTCCCACTTGCACTAGAGTCATAATCCAGTTACATGGCTTCCCTAACACCAATGGCTATCCGGTGTTGCTCATGCTTTGCTCGTGGTAGAGGCTTTATCATCGGGTCTGACACATTCAGATCCGTGTGAACTTTGCGTACTTTCACTAAACCCTCTTCGACATGATGTCGAATGAGTTTATATTTGCGTTGAATATGTCTTGTCTTATGGTGCAAACTTGGCTCCCTTGCCTGAGCCACGGCGCCACTATTATCACAATAGATCTCCACCGGGTCCAGAGCACTTGGAACCACACCAAGGTCTTCAAGAAATTGCTTGATCCATACCGCCTCCTTGGAGGCTTCTGAAGCTGCAGCATACTCCGCCTCCGTCGTAGAATCCGCCACAGTCTTTTGTTTGGAACTTTTCCAATCAACTGCGCCACCGTTCAACATGAAAACATAGCCTGATTGAGATTTGAAGTCATCTGGGTCAGTCATGAAGCTTGCATCAGTGTAACCACTTACAATGAGCTCTTCATCACCTCCGTACACAAGGAGTAAATCCTTGGTCCGTCTGAGGTACTTAAGAATACCCTTGACTGCGGCCCAGTGTTCCAGTCCTGGATCACTTTGGTACCGGCTGCTAACACTTAGCGCATAGGAAACATCCGGTCTTGTACATAGCATGGCATACATAATAGAACCAACTGCCGAGGCATATGGAACATCATTCATTTGTACTCGCTCATCGAGAGTTCGAGGACTCTGATTCTTGCAAAGCACTGTGCCAGGTGACATGGGGAGTAGGCCTTTCTTGGAGTTCTCCATGTTGAACCTTTTCAACACCTTGTCAATGTACGTGCTTTGGCTAAGCGCTATCAGGCGTTTTGATCTATCTCTATAGATTCTGATGCCCAATACATATGCCGCTTCGCCTAAGTCTTTCATTGAAAACCTTTTCTTCAATGATTCTTTTATTTCGCTAAGAAAATTCATGTCATTTCCAATCAATAATATGTCATCCACATACAAGATTAGAACTGCTTTTGCGCTCCCACTAAATTTCTTGTAAACACAAGATTCTTCATCATTCCTGATGAAACCAAACTCTTTGACCACTTCATCAAAACGAATGTTCCAGCTCCTTAATGCTTGCTTCAGACCATAAATGGCTTTCTAAAGTTTGCATACCTTTCCAGCATCCTCATGAATGACAAAACCTTCCGGCTGTATCATGTATACATCCTCTTTGAGGTTTCCATTTAGGAAAGCCGTTTTGACATCCATCTGCCATATTTCATAGTCGAAATAAGCAGCAATTGCTAGCAATATCCGAACAGACCTAAGCATAGCTACGGGCGAGAAAGTCTCGTCGTAGTCCACTCCTGGAACTTGCGTGAACCCTTTTGCGACAAGTCTAGCTTTGTGGATAGTAATGTTACCATCCGCGTTCGTCTTTCTTTTGAAAATCCATTTACAACCAATCGGCTCTGCGCCTTCTGGAAGTTCTTCCAAGTTCCAAACTTGGTTTTCGTACATGGATTCCATTTCGGATCTCATGGCTTTGTGCCATTCTTTTGAGCTGGGCCCCGCCATCGCTTCCTTGTAGTGCGCAGGTTCATCGTCTTCAAGAATGAAGATTTCATTATGAAACCATTCAGGTGGCTGGATAGCCCTACCTGATCTACGCGGTTCAGTTACAACATTGTCTGAAGTCTTCGCATCGCATGCGACAACTTCCGGCTCGGTTGTAGGGATAATTAGCGGAATTTCTTCCGTTTCCTTAGCCGTATCAACAGTTGCCGAAGATTCACTAATCTCATCAAGTTGTACTGTCCTCCCACTTAATTCTTTTGCGAGAAACTCTTTCTCGAGAAAGACTCCGTTTTTAGCGACAAACACTTTGCACTCGGAGGGTTGGTAGAAGAAATACCCAACGGTTTCCTTGGGATAACCTACAAAGTTACATTTGTCTGATCTGGGATCGAGTTTGCTTGGTTGTAAACGTTTTACATAAGCTTCACAACCCCAAACTTTGAGATGCGACAAATTGGGTTTCTTCCCATGCCATAACTCGTATGGTGTCGTCTCAACAGATTTAGATGGTGCTCTGTTTAGTGTGTGAGCTGCAGTAAGTAGTGCGTGACCCCAAAAAGATATCGGTAGATCTGTAAGAGACATCATCGACCTTACCATGTCCAACAAGGTTCGGTTACGTCGTTCCGATACTCCGTTTCTCTGTGGAGTTCCGGGAGGCGTAAGCTGTGAAACGATTCCACGGTCACTTAGATGTTGGCCAAACTCATGACTAAGATATTCGCCTCCGCGATCAGACCGCAGAAACTTAATCTTTTTGTCACGATGATTTTCTACCTCATTCTGAAATTCTTTGAACTTTTCAAAGGTTTCCGACTTATGCTTCATCAAGTAGATATAGCCATACCGACTTAAACCATCAGTAAAAGTCACGAAGTAAAAATACCCACCCCGTGCGGCCGTGTTCATTGGACCACATACATCACTATGTATTATTTCCAATAATTCACCCGCCCGTTCAGGATGACCCGTGAACGGCGTCCTGGTCATTTTCCCCATCAGACAAGCTTCACATGTGTCGAATGATTCAAAATCAAAGGACGGTAAAACTCCATTTGACTGGAGTTTTTGCATGCGTTTCTTTCCGATGTGGCCAAGTGGACAGTGCCACAAGTAAGTGGTGGTGGTAGCAGCCTTCTTAAGGCGTTTAGCATTCACGTTAAAGACATCATTTCCACATTCAAGATTTAGTATGAAAAGGCCCCCAACAATGGGTGCAAATCCATAAAACATATCCTTACAATAAAGTGAACAACCATTGTTCTCAGACTTGTACGAATACCCATCGTGCACTAAACATGATCCGGAGATAATGTTTCTACACAATGCCGGAACAAGATAACAGTTACTAAGTTCCAAAATAAATCCCGAAGGGAGACGTAGAGGCATAATGCCGACGGCTTGCGCGGCGATCCCAGCGCCGTTCCCGACCCGCATCACGACCTCATTCTTTGCCAGCTTGCACACCTTCTGAAGCCCCTGTATCGAGTTGCAAATGTGAGCAACCGATTCGGTATCAAATACCCAAGACTTAGAATTTTCGCTAGCAAGCAAAACGTCAATGACATTAACTTGTATAACAATTATACCTTTTCTGGTTTTCCCGGACTTCTTATCTTCTAGATACTTCTTGCAGTTTCTCTTCCAGTGTCCTGTGCCCTTGCAGTAGAAGCACTCAATTTCATTCTTGGCTCCGCCCTTAGAGTTGCTTTGGGATCCGATCTTACCGGCGCCCTTGCCCTTCTTTGGCTTGCCTTTCTTCTTTTTGAAACTGGCGGTTTTACTCACAAGCAACACTTGCTTGTGATTTTTCCACAGTCCTCCTTCTGCAGTTTTCAGCATGGCGAGCACCTCTTCCGGTTCCTTCTCCATCCCACTCATGTTGTAGTTTAATACAAAACTGTCGTAAGACGGGGGGAGTGAAGAAAGCAACATGTCCATCGTATGGCCAGGTGGAAGTGGAAATTCCAGGGTTTTAAGCCTTTCAGCATAGCCAATCATTTTGACCACTTGTTCGCCAACTGAACTACCCTCAGCCATCTTGCAATCCATCAAAGCCTTCATGATATCAAATCATTCAGACTTTGCGGTTTCCTTGTACAGAGCATCCAATTCCCGGATCATATCACGGGGTTTATGGAATTCAAAATGTTTTTGAAGGTCTGTACTCATGCAAGCTAGCATGAGGCACTGCACTAAGTTGTGATCATCATCCTTAGTGGCCCAGACATTTTGTTCATCTTCCGGGGCCTCTGCCGCCGGTTTAGCTGGAAGAGCATTTTCAAGCACATACAGTTTCTTAGCGCTCCTGAGGACAATCCTCAGGTTGCGGACCCAGTCCGCATAGTTGTTTCTAGTCGCAGTTAACTTCTCTTTCTCTAACATCGGGCCTAAGTTGAACGCGGTGTTGCGAGCCATTTAATCTACAACGGAAAACACAAGTTTTCACTTAGACTTTGTTTATAAAGAAAAAGCACTAGTGAATAAACAATTTTATTCTAAAGTGCGCTCCCACTCAAATCAATATCTCTCAAAATTGATTATGAGTGATACAAGACCCACACTTCGATTCAACGCCATTGATGTGGACATCACTGATGACGAGAATTTCAATTGGTAGGCAAACTTGCCGATCACATCTCCATGTGACTCTTGTTCATCTTTCGATGGGTGTGTTCCGAGCTCAGGACGATCCTGCCTGAACGTCAAAGACAACCAAGTGATCTTGCTGCGAGGTCTGACCTCACCCGCCTCATTCCTCTTGATTCGTTCGTACCCATGTGGACATGGCGTACCCCGAAAAGATACGAATTACAGACGGTGCTACACTTGGGTGAACACTAACTACTTTGATATTTTGAAGTGAGAGATCACCCTAATAAAAAGCGACTACCGCGCAATCAAGAAGGGTGCATCAAGAGGGATAAACATCTCAGGCAATTCATAATAGCATGATATGGTATAGCCCCTTCTGACGGAGAAGTCTTTCATTTCTTCGTCTTCGGCATTCGCGTCGGTGTTCACCTTCGCGAAGATTGCCACCACCTTGTCGATGCACCAAATAATATTGCTATCTCCATAGCAAGATAAAATAAATGCATTACTTAAGGTTGACACGCAGTTCATTAAAGTGCAATCATATGGCTCCAGCCATCATGCCAAATCATGACACGCAGGTCATGTTAATTACATCATATAGTCATCTCATACATAATCAAATTGAATATGAGCATTGCTATACCACATCACATGCAAACCATCCTGCAAAACCAAGTTAGACGCCTCTAATCGGTTTATGCAAAATTTTATTTTACCTGGCTTCTAAGGTTTTGACTTAAACCGCAGCTACCAACGTTTTATCATCAAGTATGATTATTCAAGTTGCTAGATTAACATCTCGGGGTGTATGAAACACGAGATAATTAAATCTCGAGCCCCATACTAAACTTTGTCATACGCATGACCCCCGTGCAGATCATATCTGCAATGCCCTTTCATCTGTGAATTTCATCTTTCTTTTGACTATGGCAGAACCCAAAGAACTGATAGCACTTCCATGATCAATCAGGATCACGGATTGCCAGAACTTTGTCAAATTCCACCATGCTGTCTCGAGATTGAGCAAACGCAAATTCCAGGGAAGCAACAAGAATGTCGGGTAATAGATTTCAACTGTCACCCGCATAAATAATTTTCAGCAATAGATCTCATCTACTCCAAAATTATATTATGCAATACCCATACATCTCCATGTATTCTAGATCGAAACATGCATCTACGCATAGCACGGCTCTTGATGCCATTGTAGGGGAACGCGACAGAAAACGAAAATTTTCGGTATAGCGAGCACGCCCAGGACCACTATGGAGACTACATACAAGGTTTGATCTGATCCGTACCGACTCGAAGCGCAGCGGAAGAAGAGTCGGTGGAGATCGTTGGTGCAGATCCCCGCAGCTAGGATTTACAACCTCCCAACCGCGAGGATGTACTCCCTCGTCGGACAGCCCTTCGGGAGGCGGTCGGACAGTCCCCCGGACGATGTCGCAGACAGCCCTCCGGGAGGACCCTCGAAACTCGAACGGAGACTCGGACAGCCCTTCGGGAGGACACTCGAACAGCCCCTCGGGCAAAAGACCGACACTACGACCTCTCTACGGGGTTGCACACATACAGTGTCAGCTATCCGGCAGGGCTTCGCCGTCCAGAACTAGTTCCTGCCGGAACCAAGACAGCCTTTCGGCTCTACGAAACTCTTTTCGTGGGAGGAAGAGAAGAAGCCAGATAATGCATGGCATGTGTATGAGAGCAAGGGATGAGTGTGGAGGGCTGCCCCTCCACCTCTATTTATAGGAAATCCCAAGGGGTAGGGTGGTTTTACAATAAAAACCAAAAGCACATGAATGAAGTCCTTCCACCAAGGGTTTAAGGGTGAAACCAAGGAACAAGAGGGGCTCCAAGGAGGAGCCACCTACTTGGCCAGCCACACCCCTTGGGGGGCCCCCATGATGGCCTCCCAATCCATCCATGTCATCCCTAGATATTTTGGGATAAAGCCCAAACTAGTGGCTTTCCAAAAAGTAACCCAAAAAGCACTTTCACTATTCACAACAACATTTTTCAGCGTCCATTCGAACTGAAAATATTTATGTGGGCTTAGAACATTTCCAGTACCCACCATAATAATTTTCAACGTGTTCTGGAACAATTCCATATTAGTGATTTTCATCTGCGAAAAGCATCTGAAGTGGTTCCGGCAGCTCCGAAACATTTCCGGTTTTTCTTCCAAAAAATTCCCAAAAGTTTCCAGAATGATTCTGGCACCCTCTAAGAATTATCAGGCATGTGCCAAAACCAATTTGACTTTATGGTATCCTCTGAAACAACTTTTCAGTATCACCTAAACTCATCCGGTGACCTCTCTCGTCGGAACTTTTCCGCTGTCTCCGAAAAAAAACTTTTTCCGGAAACTTTCTCTCAGACTCCCTGTCTAGTATTCAGCAGATAGATGACCCTTAAGTGTGTGACCCTATAGGTTCGGTGAAGTATAGACATGACCTGGAACCCCTTCCGATCAATGATCAACATCGGAGCCGTGGACACCCATATTGACCCCTATACCCACACGAATGAATATTCGAGTGAACCTCCAGTTGCCGTGTGCTATTCCTGTTGCTTCGCGATATGTCACAAACACCCAAGGTGAGATTTATTGCATTCCTGTGGATCAACAATTTGTCCATCATGCAAGTTACCTCGTTACCGGTTTTGTTCTCTTTTCTCGTTTCCGTGTTCCGGCATCCCAGTGATCAAATCACAAGGTGTCTGGCCAGACGATGATGGATACCGTAACACCGAGAGGGCCCGAGTATATCTCTCCATCGCCGGAGGAGCAAATCCCAATCTTGAGCTATCTTGTTACTTGCCATACTTTTTCGTGAACCCGTAAGCCGCCGTAATAGCCACCCAGTTACGGATGACGTTTAACAAACCCCAAAGTTCATGAAGCAAGTATGAAGGAACTCGATACTCTCATGGTCTAAGGAATTATGCAAACATTAACTTCTCTGTGTTATAAACCATTAACTTGTGACAACCGCATCTCATAGCATAACATCAATTTGGGTCGATTCAACACAAGTGTTCTACCAACAATTTGTGCCCTCAAAATTTGCCGGCATAGACATGCCCATGATCAGGAAAACAGGATCATCATGCAATACTTGAGCCAGTCATAGAGGCTTGACCAGGAATACATTTTTCCGTTTATTATCCCACACGTGCACATGAGTTTCCCTCCAAGCCTCGTTTTATTGTAGACTCGAGAATCATTGCAGTTATAGCATGGAACATAGACTTTCATTACAAACCAGGAGATACAAAATAACTGATATTACTGCCTCTAGGGCATATCTCCTACAGGCTGGAGGATACACAGTCCTCAAGTGTAATAAGTCTTCAGATCATGCGGACAGAAAGACTTCAGTGATGCCTAACACTCTTTGGCTCTGGGTGTTTTGGGTTTTATCCCCGCAAGGATTCTCTCTCTCAAATGCTTCGGAGGTGGGTTGCTCTCAAACGACAAAATCCGTGTACTTACTTTGAGCAGCCACCAATTTATGGTGGAGGGGGTGGGCTATTTATAGCCAGCAGGCAACCCGACATGATATGTTCGAAATGACCCTGGGTCACTAAGGAACCGACACGTGTCCAATGGTCGGATTTCAAACACACGCGGCAGCTTGGCTTGGGCTACAAGCAAAGCGGACTCATCCAACTCTGGATAAGATTTGCTCTCATTGTCTTCACTCGAAGACATAGGATTTGGGTTGAGCATCACATCAGTCTTCCGACTTTGTTCACTTGGACCCCACTTAACAGTTTGGTGGTTCCTATGACACAATAAAGAAGAAAAGGAAACTACGAAAGAAACTATGTCTTCGCACTCCATAGTCTTCAAGTGAATGTCTTCACATGTCATTATCTTCAACATGAATGTCTTCATGAACCACCATTGTCTTCAATGTCTTCATACATTCTTAGGGGTCATCTCTGGTAGGTAAACTGAATCAATGAGGGACTACTACCTATGTTATCCTGCAATTCTCACAAACACATTAGTCCCTCAACCACGTTTGTCGTCAATACTCCAAAACCAACTAGGGGTGGCACTAGATGCACTTACAATCTCCCCCTTTTTGGTGATTGATGACAAACTGGTTGAAGTTTTCAACGGGGATAAAATTATGTGTAAGTTAAAGAACGTGGTCATTAGCTTCATAAGTTGAAAAGGCTCCCCCTGAAGATGTGCATATAAGTAATTTGCCTTTGAATGCAAATGCACATGGCAGGTTCTACTTTGTGGAGATCTTCTTTAACTCATGAAGACAATTCATCATGCATACACAAATGTAATGAAGATAATGATATGCACAATGAGAAATGGGCGTCTGCAGAATGACTTCATGCGGAATTTATCATCGCAACAAACGGTAGTAGCAAAAAGTAGCAGACGACCATCAAGGTTTAAGTGTTACAACTCAAAACCAGCAGTTCGAGAACGAGAGTTGTAAGAACTTAGCAAAAATAAGCACCCGACCCATATAGACCCGCTTGAAGACTATCAACTCATATGCTTCTCCCCCTTTTGTCAGGAATGACCAAAAAGGTTGGAAGACATAGAGTGCCTATTTGTTCCCATGCGGTGCTGGTGAAGATGTTGGGGAAGCAGGGTCGACGGTGGAGTTGGGCGGTGCAAACGGGCCTGAGGCAGAATCCTGATGCAATGAAGCCATTGCTGGTGAAGTGACATCATCCTCCTCATCAATGACTCAAGCAACCACAGTTGGAGCCGAAGATGAGTATTCAGAATCTTCAATAGAAGGTTTTGGACGCCATCTTGCAGATTGAGGAGGCCCGGAGTCAAACTTGAAGCGTTCAGTGAAGCCATCTGCTTGAAGATCGTCTTCAGAACAGAGCATTGTGAGGCTCTTCCAGGCATGCCGACAGGCTTCATGAGCAACAAAGGAGTTCTTGGTGGCTGGATTGCGGATGCGATTGACATCAACAAGGAGACTCTGCATCCGGCGCTTCATCCAGTCATGATGCCTATCCTACTTCTGATGAAGTGAAACAAGAAGCTCTCTGTCATTCAGCACATGAGCACGCTTCTGAGGCCTTTGAGCTACTATGCTGGCTGTTGCATCAGTGTTGGCACAATGCGGCAGTCTGAGCTGACCAGCAAGAGGACCAGCAGTAGCAGGTGGATTAGGCACATGAACTCCTTCAAGTGGCTGTGTGAAGCTTTGGAAGGCAGCATTGTCTTCACGAAGAGGTTCCTTGGCAGGCACAGGATAAATGGCTTCATGGAACATATCCACTTCAGGCAGAAAGACAACATGGTTGTGAGCTGAAGCTTGATAATTGATGGTAGAGTGAAGCTTGATCAGTTGCATGACCCATGGGGCATAGAACTTGAGGCCAAATAGATCAATCCCTGAAGCTGCCAACTGACGGATGAAGAAATCTTGAGTATTGAACCTGATGCCATTGATGATGTAAAAGACCAATGTCAGCATAGTGTCTTCAATCTTGGCGTGAGGAGAATGCCCTTTGATTGGCCATAGAGTATGCCTCAGTATAAGATAGATAGTGCGGGGCAGGTACTCGAGGTCATTGACAAGAAATTCCTTGGGGTATTCAGCATCAATAGGCAAAGGCTTCATCATACTGAGCATCTGGCTCATGTTGGGCTCAGGCTTCTGAAAGATGCTCTGCAATTCTTGCTCATAACGCTGACAACCTGGCTCATAGAGATTGCCAGGAGTGGGCAGGGAAGTTAGCTCGATGATGTCTTGAGCTTTGGCTTCGTGATGTACATCGCCTGACATGCACTCAAGGACACATGTCTTCAGATCCCTATTGTAGCCTCATATATGTAGAGTGGCATAGAATTGCAGCAAGAGTTCTGCATTCCAGTGCTCCTTGTCAATGACAAATGGGAGCAAGCCAACTTCTCGAAAGCAGTCAAGGGCTTCCTCAAGGCAGGGGAGTCCAGCAATGGCATCGCAGCACAGGCGCTTGTGGGGGAAGATCATGTCCTGGTTGTACAAGATGCATGAGTAATAGCTTCGTTGCTGGTGGCTCCAAAACCTGTCAGAGGAGATCTTTGGCTTCTTGTATGGATTCTTGGCCTTGTCGAAGAATGTGTTGTGCTCTCTGAAGCTAAGCACACTGAATGAGCCTTGAGTGGTAATAGCACTGGGAAGCCTTGGCAGCCTGGGCTTTAGCTTCTGTGTCTGAGGCCTTTGCTCCACATGGTAGTCATACTGAGGACCAAGAGCAACAGGTGGTGTCATTATGGGCCATCTGACACTTACGAGCTCACCTTCGCGATTGAAGGCCCTTGCCATTGTGTGGGCTACAGGAGGAGCAGTAGCAACATCCGAGGTGGATGGCTGAATGTTTTCAGTGGCATCTGGGGCTTCATTCTGAAGAGTGGCTTCGGGCTGCGTATTATCTTCGGCCATGACTACGTCATTGACTTCAGTAGCAGAGGCATCAGCAACCTCATTAGCAGTGGCTTCAAGAACTGGTGGGTCAGGTACAATCACATCTTCATTCTCTCTTGTTTCAATGGTAGGGGGAATAGCAGCATGTTCTTCTTCTTTGTCCTCGGCTGATGCAGCCGGAATATCTTCAGCCTTTTTGACTTTAGATTCTTGAGCAGTTTCTATAGGGATGGCCTCAGGGAACACTTGACGTGCAACTGAGCTTGTGGCTTGCACATCCTCTTCAGGAATGCTCGACATGGAGACCGTTGTTCTTGGGCCTTGGCGAAGCCTTCGGAAAGAGGGCGACGCCTACGGTGAGGGAGTGGTCTTCCCCATGTCTTCAGGGGTGTCTTGCGGAGTCTCAATCACAGGAGTAGTGACTTGAGCTGGTGGAGTGCGAGGAATGACCTCGTGGAGCAGAGTGTTGGGGTGGTGCTCTTCCCAGAAATCATCTTGTGTGATTGGCGTCGTGGGACCGCCAATGCTAATATGTTCACTGCTCATGGGAGCAGGCGATGATACCGGCTTGGGCATGATCTGGGGAAACTGAGGAAGGACTTCATCATCAACTACTTGTCTTCACAACCAATGTCTTCAGTGGCGATGGTGTCGGCAGCTGGAATATCTTTAGACTTATGAGCCTCTGTGGTAGCAGGCTCATGGACTACTAGGAGGCGCTCGCGGTTGGAGGAGGCAGGCAAGGCAACAGAGACGGGTTCAACAAACAGCGGCTCTAGTGGTGCAGTTTGGTCCTTTCTTGAAGACTTTGAAGGCTTAGTCTTCAGCTTCTTCTTGGAGGGAGCAGCATCAGAGGCTTCATGATGCTTTCGCTTCTTGGCCTCAACCTCAGCTTGCTTTGTCTTCTTCTTTTCAGAAGCAGCTGATGGGACCTTTGGCTTTGAGCCAGTCATGCTGGCAGGGAAGACAATGCTTGGTCTTTCCTGCCCTGGAGCATCGGCTTTAGTTGCAGCTGGCTTCTTCTTCTTGGCAGCCAGCTTGGGGTTAATGCCAGGATGCCCAAGTGCTTCCCACTTCAAGGCTTCATTATGAGCATGTACGCACTTTTCAGCATAGTTCTTGAGATGCTCTCTAGAGCCTTTGGCTTCATCACGGCGCTTGACAAACTCAGCCTAGAGATCAATCATCATCTGCTTGAAATTTTGCACTTCAGTGACACTGAGCTTGGCCATGTGCTTCTTGAAGAGGGCCTTTTCATGGTCAATCTTGTCTTTCTGCTCAATGACCTTTTGAGCGATTGCGAGCTCTTTGGCAATATAGCCCTGAAATGTCACGCTGATGCCAATCAGAAGCTGCAAATCATCGATGGTAAGATAGGTATCTTCAAACCATTCATCAATGAAGTTGTTGAGAATGTTAGCGTCAAACAGAGGCAGATCATTGAAGATTTTGGCTTCCTGTTTGCTCTTGATCAGCATCTCAAGGGCATCATCATCAATATCCTCATCTCTAGATAGATCAATAATATCTTCATCATTGCGAAGAATGTTTGCAGGTGTAAGAGCTTTCCCTGAGGTTTTCTTGGGCTTCTTGGAGGTGCAAGATAAGTCGTCAGACTGCACACTGGATTCAGGCAGTGCAGATTTCAGTGGCTTCACACGTGAAGCTTTTGGTGCAGCAGAAGATTTTGAAGCTTTAGCCTTCTTCACAGGCTTCAGGGATTCTAGAACTTCAGCATGTTCCTCTTCCTCAGCAACTTCTTCAACACTGGCCCTTTGCTCAGCGATATGTGTGAGAAGCCCATCAAGGCTGTTGAAAGGACCAATGAGATTCTGTTCAGCTTCAAGGCTGCCATTGGGCCTTGGTCGAGCTGGACCCGGGTTGAAGTCAATCCCGAAGTCCTTCTTGTTCTGGACAGTTGAGGTCTTGGCGTACTTATAATTCTCTTCAAAGAGATCATCTTCTCGACTCCATCTGAGGCTGGATGGGTCGGCATCTTCAGGCATAGGGCCTCTGACCATGCAAGGAAAGAAGCCTTTTGCAATGGCTTCGGCCTTGGTCTTGGGTTGAAGCTTCTTGTATATAATGTCGGCCCAATGTGGCCTCATAGCATTCTTGTCCGCATACTCAGAAGTCACATAATGATACAGAAACCATTCTTCTGCCCAATATCTTTGAATCCATTGGACTCTGGACTTGCGCTCACCATAGGTCTCTTCTGGATCAGACTTGTACATTTCATAGAGATCGGGACGCAGGTCTCTGGCAGTGTTGTCACGGCGCTGGCGGCCTCCCTTCTTAGCGGATTTCCCACTAGCCATTGGCTTTAGACTGAATGGCTTCACAACAGTGTTTGGCTTCAGTCTACTCGTCAGACAAGAACTGGCTTCAGGTGATTCAATATGATGCCGTAAAAACTCTGCAAATGAATGTAGACTATGAGAACCAAGGGACTCTCCCACGGACATGTACCTGTGACAACATTAGAGATGCAAGGGAAGGGGAAGAGGTCATATGCATTCTCAAAAGATTTTGAAGATAAATCAGTTTGAAGACAATGACCTCATAGCGTGAAGACATTCACTTGTAGATGTAAGTTGGTTCCAGATTTGTACGAATCAAAAAATAAGCACAAGTGAGGAATCAAAGTAGATGTGAAGCATTCATAAGTGAAAGTTATTTGCAGATTATGAGATTCACAATTGACAGGATCCAGATTTGGAAGTGTAAAAACATCTTTTGGAGGATATGGATACTTCAACGGATCAAATAAACGGTAAAAAGTGAGTTCTTATTTACCGCATGAAGAACTGCTAGACGAGAAGGATGGAGGCCGAGCAGTCCAATCTCCCGCACCCTAACTTGGCGGCGGAAGACACCTACGGCGGCGGCGGGGGAGAAGATGTCCGCGGCCGGCGTGAAGATGACGTCGGAGAAGTCGCGGTAGCGAAGCGCTTCGTCTCTAGCGACGACTGCTGCTAGCGGTGGTGCTAGGGTTTGAGCGAGACGGCGAGGGGAGAAGAAATAATGACCGCAGGGGTTGAGTTTTTATAAGGAAGAGGGACGACGCAGTGTAATTACTCAGGTGCCCCTGGCGGTTCACATCTGAAGGACACGTGGCAAGCATGCAATAGATTGAAAGTTGTGCCACGACCCCACGCGCGCCTAGTTTGTCGGGTGGTCGTTCCGGCTTCTCCGGTATTCAGGCAAAAAGGATAGAGATAGTAAAAGCAGTTTAAATGTTTTGTCTTTATATCTTCAGCTGACAAGGATGCAGTGAAGACAATCGACACATTTCAATAGAATGCATATGAAGAGACAGATAGAGTTAGAGGGATAAGCACGGAAGGGGTTAGGGTCCGATCACATTCACTTAGTGTAGAAAACGGCAACTTGAAGACATATCTATAAGTGAATGTTGTAGAGGACAAAACACACACATGCACACACACACACACACACACACACATATATATATATATATATATATATATATATATATATATATATGTATATATATATATATATATCAGAGAAGACAAGGCAATGTTGAAGACAAACCAACTTTGAACATAATGCAACATGACGCCAAACAAAAATCTTCAAGAAAGATTGGTGGTGGCGTTACCCACCGTATCGGAAGTATTAGACCCAGACACGATGCACAATTATCGTGGCACTCCGAAGTCAAATTCCGCTTTAGGCACTCCGAAGTCAAATTCCGCTTTAATGTATTCACACTCAGAGTGTATGTCTTCATGAGTTGAAGACATACGTTACTTTGTGTGTTGCGCACCTAAGTCATCAATATGCATAAGCGTTAGGATGTGTGTCCATTCACAGGACATTCGAGGATTCTAAGATATTTAGCTCACATCGCAACTTGCAAAACATTTTCTCATCCAAGGGCTTTGTGAAGATATCTGCCAATTACTCTTCAGTGTTGACGTGAATGATATCAATGTCTTCCTTCAACACATGGTCTCTGAGAAAGTGATGAGGGATCTGAATGTGCTTTGTCTTCGAGTGCTGAACTGGGTTGTGAGCAATCTTGATGGCGCTTTCATTGTCGCAGTAGAGGGGCACCTTCTTCTTGTTGATGCCATAGTCCTTGAGAGTTTGCTTCATCCAGAGAAGCTGGGCACAACAAGATCCAGCAGCAATGTATTCAGATTCAGCAGTGGAGAGTGATACACAGTTCTGCTTCTTTGAAGACCAATAGACAAGAGATCGTTCAAGAAAGTGACATGTGCCTAATGTGGACTTGCGATCAACCTTGTCACCAGCATAATCAGCATCTGAGAATCCAACTAGATCAAACTTTGAGCCCTTTGGATACCATAATCCTAGCGTTGGGGTGTGAGCCAAATATCAAAGAATTCGCTTCACAGCGAGGTGATGCGATTCCTTTGGTGCCGCTTGGAATCGGGCACACATGCAAACGCTAAGCATTATATCTGGCCTAGATGCACATAAATATAGTAATGAAACCAATCATGCAGCGGTATACCTTTTGATCGAACTCTTTACCATTGTCGTCGGGGCCCAATTGGCATTTGGTTGGCATTGGCGTCGTATACCCTTTGCAGTCTTGCATTCCAAACTTCTTCAGGCAATCTTTGAGGTATTTTTCTTGAGATATGAAGATGTCATTTCTCCGTTGATGGATTTGAAGACCAAGGAAGAATTTCAGCTCTCCCATCATGGACATCTGATATTGCTTTTGCATCATATGCCCAAACTCATCACTGTATCTCTTGTCAGTGCAGCCGAAGATAATGTCATCCACATAGATTTGGCATACAAACAACTCTCCATCATATGTCTTCATGAAGAGAGTGGGGTCTAGAGAACCAGGTTTGAAGCCTTTGCTCTTTAGGAAGTCTTTGAGAGTGTCATACCAAGCGCGAGGAGCTTGTTTGAGGCCATACAGCGCCTTATTGAGCTTGTAGACCATATCAGGATGCTTTGGATCTTCAAAACCAGGTGGTTGAGCTACATATACTTCTTCAATTTTGCCGTTGAGGAAGGCACTCTTCACATCCATTTCATAGAGAAGGATGTTGTTGTGGTTAGCATAGGCTAGCAGTATGTGAATGGCTTCAAGCCTAGCCACAGGAGCAAAGGTTTCATCAAAGTCAATCCCTGCCACTTGTGTGTAACCTTGAGCAACGAGATGAGCTTTGTTTCTGACAACTTGACCATGTTCATCTTGTTTGTTGCGATAGAATCATTTGGTGCCAATAATGTTGTGCTTGCGAGGATCGGGACGCTTGACAAGTTTCCAAACATTGTTCAGCTCAAATTGCTGAAGCTCTTCTTGCATAGCTTGAATCCATTCAGGTTCCATGAAGGCTTCATCAACTTTCTTGGGTTCGGAGATGGAAACGAAAGCAAAGTGCCCACAGAAATCGGCTAATTGCGTAGCTCTTGATCGAGTAAGCGGACCAGGTGCATTGATACTATCAATTATATTCTCAATCTGAACTTCATTGGCCACACGAGGATGAACAAGGCGAATTGTTGTTGCTGATCAGTGTCTTCATCTTCAGCATTATCATCGGGCTCAGGATTATCTTCTCGTTCAGTAGGAGCTGGAATGATGGTTTCTTCTTCAGCCTGTTCCTTGGTGGGTATGATTTCTCCAGTACCCATTAGCTTTATAGATTCACTAGGAGAATCTTCATCTAGCACATTTAGCAGATGCTCTCTTTGCGAGCCGTTAGTCTCATTGAACCGCACATCTACCGTTTCAACCACTTTATAGTGAAAGAGGTTGAAGACTCTGTAGGTGTTTGAATCCTTTCCGTAACCAAGCATAAAACTTTCATGTGCTTTCGGTGTAAATTTGGAAGTGTGATGTGGATCCTTGATCCAGCACCTAGCACTGAAGACTTTGAAATAGCTTACGTTTGGCTTCTTACCAGTGAGTAGTTCATAAGATGTCTTCTTGAAGAATTTGGGAAGATAAACTCTGTTGATGATATGGCATGCAGTGTCAATGGCTTCAGGCCAGAACTTTCTTGGAGTCTTGTACTCATCAAGCATCGTACGAGCCATCTCTATAAGGGTCCTGTTCTTGCGCTCCACGACGCCATTCTACTGAGGTGTGTATGGAGCAGAGAGCTCATGAGTGATGCAAAATGTATCAAGATAAGTGTCGAGGCCAATGTTCTTGAATTCTGTGCCATTGTCACTCCTGATGTGCTTGATCTTGATGCCATAGTTGGTCATGGCACGGTTGGCGAAGCATCTGAAGACATCCTGCACTTCAGTCTTATAGAGAATTATGTGCACCCAGGTATATCTAGAATAATCATCAACAATAACGAAGCCATAAAGATGTGCAGTGGTAGTAAGGGTTGAGTAGCGAGTAGGGCCAAATAGGACCATGTGAAGCGGCTTGAAGGGACGTGAAGTCGTCATGATTGTCTTTGAGGGGTGTTTTGCCCTAGTCATCTTCCCGGCTTCACAAGCACCACATAGATGATCCTTCTTGAACTTGACGCCCTCGATGCCAATGATATGCTTCTTCTTCACAAGAGTGTGCAAGTTCCTCATGCCCGCATGTCCTAGCCTTCGATGTCAAAGCCAACATTCTGAAGCTTTTGCTAGAAGACATACGGCAAGCTGTGGTCCTGCGGAGAAATCTACCATATACAGATCACCTCTTCGATAACCTTTGAAGACTAGAGATTTGTCAGAAGCCATAAGCACAAGGCAACGATATTTTCCAAATATCACAATCATGTCAAGGTCACAAAGCATTGAGACAGACATTAAGTTGTATCCAAGGGATTCAACAAGCATCACTTTATCCATGTGTTGATCCTTTGAGATAGCAACTCTGCCTAGGCCCAATACTTTGCTTTTACCAGTGTCAGCAAATGTGATATGACTTTTAGTAGACGGTCAGAGAGTTGAATCCATGAGAAGACTTCGATCACCATTCATATGGTTAGTGCATCCACTGTCCATAATCCATTCAGTAGCTTTTGGAGTCATACCCTACAGTGCAGTTAGCGGGATAGACTTCACCAATAGTATTGTGAAGCATGAACATTTGACGAACAAGCATACTATCAAAGTTAAGATTCTTGGATGGTAAGATGGGATGATCATCAAGAAATCCAGGGACGAAATAAATGATAAGACCATTTTGACATTTTATCTTGTGTCCCACAAGATGTTTTAGGTCCCCAGCATTGCCTTTAGAAGTCAATGATTTCTGGTTGGAGACCTTTCCCTGCAAGAGAAGTTAATTCTTCTTAACCACACACATTTTAAGGGGTGGTTTAGAAGCAATGAGTCTAAGTGCAGCATCTGAGAACTTTGGCTTTGGAGCCCTAGCAAATAATTTTGCAGGAGGAGAATAGTACTCATAAGAATATGCAAAAAAGTTCTTTAACTTGTGAACATAGCAGTTTGAAGAAACACGCTCATATTCATGAGTCTGATGTTGGCTTCCCTGCAAAACATTGGCGTTAGGGTGACCTTGAGAGGTCCTTTGTCTGTATGAAGCCTTTGGGCCATATGAAGCCTTTGATCTGGTGCTTGTCTTCTTCCCTGGTGGTGTCATGATGACATTCACGGGAAGATTCTCAAGACAACTTTTGGGAACCTAGATCTTCTTCATAGGAGACCCATTCCTGCAGTTAGTTCCAATAAACCTGGCAAACACTTCACCGTTCTGATTCTTGAACAATTTATAGTTTGAGTCAAATGACTCATAAATGACAATAGGTTTAGCACAAGTGAAGCCAGACAAAGTGGATGGATCTACTGAAGGACCCTTAGCATCAACCCATGTGGTTCTGGGGTACTGCTCAGGCTTCCAGTAAGAACCATCAGCATTCATTTTCCTCTCGAAACCAACACCCTCTTTCCTAGGGTTTCGGTTCAGAATCTGTTTCTTGAGGACATCGCAGAGTGTTTGATGCCCTTTGAGGCTTTTGTACATGCCTGTTTCAAGCAATGTCTTCAACCTGGCATTCTCATCAGCAATAGTAGTGGCATCCTCAGAAGAGGGGTTAGTTACCACATCAGCAGGTGAAGATATTGTAACTTCAGAAGCAGTAGAACATCCAGCAATGGAAACAACATTGTCATGCTCAAGGCATTTTAAGCAAGGTGGCACAAAATCTTCCTGAGCGGAACTGATCTGTTGAGCGAGTAGTGAATCGTTTTCCTTTTGAAGATCTTCATGAGACGCTCTCAGTTTCTCTAGATCTTGCTTCCTTTGAAGATAATCATAGGAAAGCTTCTCATGAGTAGCTGAGAGGGTTTCATGACAACTTTCAAGTTCCTCGTACTTAACACGAAGGTTTTTTACGTCTTCGATTAAGGACTGGGTTCGATTCATTTCCTCGTCCAACAGATCATCGCTTTTGTCTAGCAATTTTTGAATCTTTTCCATGGCTGTTTGTTGTTCAGTTGCAATTTTAGCAAGAGTCTTATAGCTGGGTTTGGATTCACATTCAGAGTCATCTTCACTAGAGGTCTGAAAGTAAGCATCGTGTGAGTTTACCTTAGCACCTCTTGCCATGAAGCAGTAGGTGGGAGCAGAGTCATCATCATCATTGACTTCGGCGTCGACGTCGTGACCATTGTCTTCAGGGTTGAAGATGGACTTGGCGACGAATGCTGAAGCTAGAGCCAGGCTTGCCACGCCTGAGTCAGACTCCTCCTCAGACTCCACCTCCGCCTCCTCAGAAGCAGACTCCTCCTCTGAATCCATCTCCTTGCCAATGAATGCACGAGCCTTGCTAGATGAGCTCTTCTTGTGTGAGGAAGACTTTGAAGAAGACTTTGAAGATTTCTTCTTCTTCTTGTCGTTGGAGTCATATTCTTTGCTCTTCTTATTTTTCTTGGCTTCCTTGTCCCATTGAGGACATTCAGATATGTAGTAACCTGGCTTCTTGCATTTGTGGCATGTTCTCTTCTTGTGGTCATGAGTGGAAGCCTCATCGTTCTTGGAGCTGGATCTTGAAGACTTTTCGAAGCAATTTTTCTTGGAGAACTTTTGGAACTTTCTCACGAGCATTGCTAGCTCTTTGCCAATGTCTTCAGGATCATCAGAACTACAGTCAGATTCTTCCTCAGATGAGGAAACAACTTTTGCCTTCAAAGCACGGGATCGGCCATAATTGGGGCCATAGATATCTCTCTTCTTAGATAGCTGGAACTCATGTGTGTTGAGCCTCTCAAGTATGTCAGACGGATCGAGATCTTTGAAGTTAGGGCATTCTTGAATCACCAGGGCCAAGTTGTCAAGTGATCTCAATAGCTTCTTCACTATTTCATGCTTGGTGATTTCAGTGGCGCCAAGTGCGTGAAGCTCATTTGTGATATCAGTGAAGCGGTCGAAAGTAAGCTAGACATTCTCATTGTCATTCCTCTTGAAGCGGTTGAAGAGATTGTGTAGCACATCAATTCTTGAGTCTCTCTGTGTTGAGACGCCTTCGTTGACCTTGGACAGCCAGTCCCAGACTAGCTTTGCAGTTTCCAGAGCACTCACACGGCCATACTGCCCTTTGGTCAGATGACCACAGATGATGTTCTTGGCGGTTGAGTCCAGTTGTGCGAATCTCTTGACATCAGTAGCGGTGACACCTTCACCGACTTTGGGAACACCAGTCCTGATGACATACCAGAGGTCGATGTCAATGGCTTCAAGATGTATGTGCATCTTATTCTTCCAGTAGGGGTAATCAGTGCCATCGAAGATGGGGCACGCAGCGGAGACTTTGATTATCCCTGCAGTCGACATAGCTAAAACTCCAGGCGGTTAAACTGAATCACATAGAACAAGGGAGCACCTTGCTCTAATACCAATTGAAAGTGCTAGTTATCGAATAGAGGGGGGTGAATAGGTGATTTTTGTGAAATTCTTCAAAGACTGATGTCTTCGAAGACAAATGGCTAAAATGATCCTATATGACATGCAGTGGAAGATAAACTACACTAGACAGGCCATAGACAAGTAAGCAATACAATGAAAGCACGAAGACAAATAGCAGCTAGGTAGAACAAATCGTAATAGGAAGACAGTATGAAGCCAATTATGCAATCAGAAAGATTGTCTTCACACAGTGAAGCCAAACAGGGCAACCAAGCAATGACTTCACGAAGCTAAACAGTAAGTAAGGGGAAGTGATAGAACCAGTAGCTTGATGAAGACAAGGATTTGGTAGACCAGTTCCAGTTGCAGTGACAACTGTATGTCTGGTTAGGGAGGCTGAGATTGAACTCAGAAGACCACGTCTTCACCTTATTCCCCTTGAGCTAAGGACACTTAGTCCCCGCCCAATCACTCAGGTAAGTCTTCAAGGTAGACTTCCAAGCCTTCACAGACTCCGTTCACCGGCGATCCACAATGACTCTTGGATCCTCATAACGTGACGCCTAACCGGCTGGAGGATACACAGTCCTCAAGTGTAACAAGTCTTTAGATCACGCGGACAAAAAGACTTCAGTGATGCCTAACACTCTTTGGCTCTGAGTGATTTGGGTTTTGTCCTTGCAAGGATTCTCTCTCTCAAAGGCTTCGGAGGTGGGTTGCTCTCAAACGACAAAAGCCGTGTACTAACTCTGAGTAGCCACCAATTTATGGTGGAGGGGTGGGCTATTTATAGCCAGCAGGCAACCCGACATGATATGTCCGAAATGACCATAGGTCACTAAGGAACCAACACGTGTCCAACGGTCAGATTTCAAACACACGTGGCAGCTTGGCTTGGGCTACAAGTAAAGCTGACTCATCCAACTCTGGATAAGATTTGCTCTCATTGTCTTCACTCGAAGACATAGGATTTGGGTTGAGCATCACATCATTCTTCCGACTTTGTTCACTTGGACCCCACTTAACAGTTCGGTGGTTCCTATGACACAATAAAGAAGAAAAGGAAACTACGAAAGAAACTATGTCTTCGCACTCCATAGTCTTCAAGTGAATGTCTTCACACGTCATTATTTTCAACATGAATGTCTTCATGAACCACCATTGTCTTCAATGTCTTCATACATTTTTAGGGGTCATCTCTGGTAGGTAAACCAAATCAATGAGGGACTACTATCTGTGTTATCCTGCAATTCTCACAAACACATTAGTCCCTCAACCACGTTTGTCGTCAATACTCCAAAACCAACTAGGGGTGGCACTAGATGCACTTACAGTGTGCGCCACCTCAAAAGAGTTACTTGCAGTCGTACACTACTAGGAGAAAGCCTACTAGTAGCGCTTGAAATACCTATAGCAGTAGCGCTGGATCCAGCGCTACTACTAACGCGCTACAGCTAAGTTGTAGTAGTAGCGCTGCCCGAACCAGCGCTATTGGTAAGTATGGTTAGCAGTAGCGCTGCTCTGACAAGCGCTACTGCTAACTATCTGTAGCGCTGCAACAAAGCAAGCACTACTGCTAATCCAGCGCTGCCGCCAGATGCCTACCAGCGCTACTGCTAGTTTTCCTGCTTTCACAGATTTATTCCCCCTCTACGTATTTGTGATGTATTTGTGCATGCTCTATACAATAGTTTCATCAGATCATAATAAACATACACTATTCTCATCATATCATACACATACAGTAGTCTCATCATACCATCATCATCATCATCATCATTCAACACAAATATCATCACATCTCGAAAATAGCAATACACAAGTCATGGCATGTCTCGAATAAATGCAACTGCATGGTCATGGAACACACACAAGTTTCATCATCTCTATCTAAACCATGATGTAGAAGAGAAGAGCGATCAGCATGAGCAAGAGCGCGAATATGTACTACTTCTTGAGGCACCGGCGGTTTCGCTCCCGCTCTTGTCGGAGCGTCCACCTCAAGTAACTATTTTCCGCTTCGGCTCTGCTGTCGAACCCTCTGTGGCTAGCACCAGGGTACTTGTCCACCTGGGCCTGAGCGTCTGGCCAGTGGTCATACACTCCTGGAACCCTCCCAACGAACAAGGCGTAGCAGTCCTTCGCCATCTCTGATCTATGTACCTGCATTGTCAGTTGATGAATTCAACGATAATATGCAACATAATGTACTTAAGAAAACAAAGAGGCATAATTAGAAAAATACAAGCAACCTACAGTAAACATAAATAACAAAGTTCCTCATACCCAAACTAATTAACTAGAGTGATCTACGCTGGTTCAGGAGGACGTTTTAATTACATCACAGAGTTTCGCCGTGCATAAATTCAAAGTTTTGCCATAGAAAGACAGTAGTGACACATTGTCATCGATAATCAGTCCTCCATGTTGGCGGTCCAATCTTCATAGTAAGGGACGAAGCACCCGAGCTTGTTGAAAGGCTTCAGGTCCAGACGCTGAGCGCGTAGCAGTGTTCAGATATCATCCTGCATGATTGGCCCATGGTAGAACATCCCTGTTGGTTCGAGGACATCCTTCATGATCACTTGGGCAAGTTCACACTGTACGTGATAAAACTCAGCTCAGATTCGATGATCCGGTGTCTTTCCTATGCTTGTGGCCCAGTTGACAATCTCGGCATCGTTGGTAGTAGCTGACATGCGAAGGCGTTGATTATCCCTTATGTACTCGATCAGGTGATGCATGAGGTAGAATCCATCAGCCTTACTGGTGTATGGTTGCTGGATGCAGCATAAGTCGGTGTTATGGCTGAAACCCAGCCCATTCTTCCTGTGCTTTTTCACCTTGATATATCCACCAGACAGGCTGAAGGTGAACAGGGCACTATCAAGAACACTCTTTATGTGCGTGTAATCCTTTTTCTTGATGTTCTTCGATGAGTCCAAGTACATAGCATGGGAGTATTCTAGGTACAGAACGATGAGGACGGCGCCCCCCCCCCCCCCCCCGCTGCGCAAAATAATTAAACCTCAAATTAGCCTCCATGCTTTCAAAGGAATGATTAAAACTTACGAAAGGATATCCACGGATGACTTATGTGGGATGATAAGGCAGGAGAATCACTTCCTTGTCCTTATTAGCGCACATGAACTCGGCGATGTACTTGCTCGCATAGTCACGGTGCTCTTTGCAAACTTCCAAGAAGCTCTCGTGCATATAGTATGGGTCCGCGACGTAGATATATTTTATGTTCTCGAGCCTGATGAAGTAGTTGAGATACAGCGCATACATGCGGATGAACTAGAAATCCAGATTGGTCATGTGGAACATGTCGTAGATGTAGTCAAATCGTAGGATGAACTTATCCGCGGGCCATCTCTCGACGTACAACTTCCCGCCCGGCACCTGAGCCGCGTAAAGCAGGTGTCCTGGTTTTTCTGAGATGAGAAGGCTTTTCTCTCTGGCCAGCACATCTTCATGAAGCCTCCTTAGATCATTGTTCAGTATGTGCTCTAGCGCTTTCGGAGGTAGGATCGGGTTGCCGGCGACATGGAAATGGTCCGCACCTTCGACAGGTATTCTGTCTACCTCCCGGGGCTTCAGAGGCGGCTGGCTGCTTGAAGCAGCTCTGGCGCCTTTAGGGACTTTCTTGTCTGGTCTACTCCTTTGCTTCTTGGCGGGTGGCGGTAGTGAGCCCACCATACCTTCCCTAACCACCCCCCCCCCCCAGTGCCCTCGGGTTGTTGCTGGGTAGAGGCGGCATCTGGAGGTGTCTCCTGCGAGGATCGCATGAAGAGAGACTTTTTGCATTCCACCTTAGGACGTTCCGGCTCCGGCAAATCAGGAAGCATCAAGTCATCATCTCCACACTCATAGCCTGAGTCATAGTCCCCATCCATCAATCCTCCATCGTCATAGGCAGTATTGATATAATTGAGAGGGTCATCGTCATCCTCCTCCATGACATCATTAGCATTTGCTTCTTCGACGGGGGCGACGTTATCTGGTACTAATGGAGGCTCTCCCTCGCGTCGTCCGCTATCACCCGCCACGACAGGTACAGGTAATTGGGTAGGTAGGGTGGTGTTCATACCTTCTTGAGAAGCTGTCGTTGGTGTGATATTGGGCGCCTCGACACGAAGAAGAGTCTTCGGCAAAGGCAAGAACCAGCTCTTTCATGTGCCAATCCGTTTAGGGGTCTCCTCGTCATCGACTGGTACCGGAGGAGGCAAATCCTCGAAGCCCGCTAAGACACTGGCCACGTTAACCTTGAAGACACCATGGGGCATCTCTCGGTTGTGGAACATGCGGTCCTTTGGCTTCACGATCATTGCCTTTCCCACAGCCACCTTCTAGCCCTTGATGTCATACAGTAGGGTGCACGGGTATCGTCCGCCTATGAAGACATGCCTGTGATGTCAAACATCCGAAAGGCAACTGAAACGGAAGACTATAGACATGCTGGTGAAAAGGGTATGACGCGTAATTACCATGAGGGCATCGAGCTCAACCATAGACGAAGCCCCGCTGAGCATGCCAGAGACGGAGGTCGGGCTGCTATGAATAGGAGCGGGACCTTTTGCGGTTGCTTGAGCAGGTGCTGGTGGTGTGATGTTCACCGAATTGCTCCCGACGTAGCTGGGAAGGGGAAAGTCCGCTGGCCCTTTATCTGGATTGCTCTTCGACCAATCGATAATTGCCGGAATCAAGCTGGTAATAATTGAAGATTGGAAGTGAGCCGTGACGCCAGCCACCGCGTCATTGACCGCTGCATTGACTACCCCGAGCAACTCTTCTTTGGTCTCAGCTTTGGTCTTATTGACTGCAATCGCGACCTTCTCGTCGATGGTCTGTTGAGTGAGCAACCGTCTCTTCCTTTTTTCCTCTGGCTCCTCGTGGTAGCACGTCTTCCACGAGGCGCCATCTCCGACGCCGTGCACACGTCCATAGGACGGCGGTTTGTCCTCCGGGACCTTTTTCAGTATGTTCAGGGCTCGGTTGAATGGGGTGTCCCACTTGGGCCTCGCCGACGACTGTGACGACTCATCGTTTTCGGCTGCCTTTTGGTGCTACTCTTTCTGCAAAAGGAACGTGGATGGTTTACTAATGTGACAAAACTTGTAGTCGAATTGATTGGAAGCTAATATCATAAGGTGGTAATATAACAATTACCAGAAGTCTCATGAACTCCCTCGTGTTCGGGTCCGTGTAAAAGATCTTATTGATGCAGTCCCACTTGTACTGGGCCCTGATCCAGTCACGCTCCAGCGGGTCGGTGAACTCCGCCAAGGGGTCTGGGATTCCATGACTTTCACATTCGGCGTCCTCCTTGGCCCATACGTACCTCTTCCCCTCGTAACCACGGCTTCCGAGGCGGTGGGGAGGCGTGTTCCTGGCCTGGAGCGCCTTCATTTTCTCCGACCTTGCCTTGACTTCTTCTTTAGCGCAAGTCTCCTTGAATTTTTCAAAGTCCTCTTCCTTTAGTGATGGATTGTCAGCATGAATCTTGGACCACGGTTCATTCTTCGCAATCGCTTTTTTCACCCGAACTTTCCAGGCGGACAAGTCATTGGTGAACATCACCATCTGTCAGTACAACAAACCCTGGGTCTATTGCCCAGACCGTGCACAGGCCTAAAAGAGCAAGGTTGGAACATCCAAGTCCAGACCAAGCAAGGAGCGATCAGCTCTTTGGGAGATCAAAGGGCGGATCAAGAAGACCAAGACAAGCTAAATGAGCAAGACACCACTAAGGAAAAACCTCCCTTGCCAGGCAGGCGAGCCTGGCGAGGACGAGGTGGTCCCGAATACAAGCCTCAAGACGGCCCCGGCAGGCCTGCTGGGCACGGCGAAGGCAAACTACCCCGCCAATGCTCCACCGCTCCACCTCACAGCGACGCAAGTCATCGATCGGTGTGGTGTCAAGCCCCCAAGTGACCAAGTGGCTGTTATTTGGCACGTGGCAGCCACTTCCTACAGAAATCACCTCCAAATGACACCCGTCCAGTGACGTGGCAAGCAGACAGACGAGGAGGTGGCCGATCAGCCCGGCAAGGCTTGCCGGGCACACCACGATGTGACACTAAGTGGCGCATTTAATGCGCCCTGCTCTGTCTGCAGAGTTAGGTATGATAGCACTGTTCGCTGTCTAATCAGTACGCAATGACTGATTTGCCACTGTGGTGACCCCTTGATCTATAAAAGGAGGGCCATGGCAACCATAGAAAGGATTCGGACCCTTGTACACTCGTACGCGCGTAGCTGCTCTCGCCCCGAGGCAACCCTGCCGGGCAAGAGCGCTGCGTTTCCACCACAATCCACCAAAGTAGGAGTAGGGTTTTACGCCTCGCAGCGGCCCGAACCTGGGTAAAACTACCTGTGTGATCTCTGCCGTGCTGCGCTACGTTCTTCGCTCTTTGTGCAATGTGCTCATCCCCCCTCCCCCGCCAAACCACAAGGGGATGATGGCCCCATAGGTGGCCATGGTTTTCCATGACATCTTTGGCGCGCTACGTAGGGGGGTGCGCTTGCGTGAACCCGAGAAGCGTACGCAGCGCGTCATCTTCATCGTCTTCTTCACCGACGGCTCCATCGTCCATGGCGCCCAAGAAGAAGCCCGGTGCTGCAACCCATCTGTCCACTTCGAAGACCCCGTCGCACGCGGCCGCCGACACCACGGGGGCCACGGGGACGCACGGAGACATGGACGCTGCGGGGGACATGGCCGGCGCAGGCGGCGTCGTCACCACCTCCCCTGCGGCTGAAACAAGGGCAGAAGGCACCGAGGAAGGACAGCACCAACAGCATCCCAGCGGCCACGCTCCACTAGGTACGAGTGGAGAAATTATTCCGTCTGCACCTCTCCGCCCGGCTGAAGGGCACAGCCGCAGCGGTGGCACTCGCTCTGGGGCGAATCGCAACTCTCCGGCCGCTCCCGCTGCGGGCGCGACCGCAGGGCGTGCGCCACTCCCGGAACGAGCTACCCCAGGCGATGCGCCAAATGGAGCCGCTGGCCCTCAAGCGCCTCCACCTCGTCACACTGGCGACGGGTTCACTATGACGAGAACATGGCGCAGCTACCACCGGCACCATGAGGAGCCAGGCGACGCTACGGTCTACATCGTCATCCATGCCAAGCACCGCTTCGGAGGCTATGGCGCGGGCCCAGCTGCTGTTGAGATTTCCACCGGTAGCCGATCAGATGGATGAGTGGAGAGCCACCATTCAAAGCCTAATTAGTTTCGCCGAGGCGGGAGGATCACAGCGAGCTGGCCTGCCACGGCCTCCCCAGGCAACGACAACGGCCCGCGCTATTGGCCGTGCCGAAGGGGCCACCCCCATGGTACAGTCCCCTCCGCGGCAGCCTGAGCAGGGGCCACGGCCGGAGCCACGCGATCAAGAACCCCACGACGCCTCGATGGCTTCATCCGGCCCTCGAGCACGTCGAGACCAGCGGCAGGCCCAGGAAGACAGGCAAGGGGAAGGCGCGCGCATCACCATCGAGCAGCGCCGCGACACCCACCGCCAGTCTGATAGGCGCAACGGCCCCGACGTCTACGAGCCTACACCCGATGAGGATGGGTACCTACCTTTCGAGGTTGGGTGCCCCGCCTTCACTCGTGAATTGCGGCAAGTCTGTTGGCCATCTTCCCGCACATTCAAGCCAGAGATACCAGAGAAGTACGATGGGAGATTGAACCCGGCAAAGTTCCTGAGCATCTACACCATCGCGGTTCAGGCTGCCGAGGGAAGAGATGAGAAGGTGTTCGCCAACTACTTCCCTTTGGCACTCAAGCCAAATGTGAGGTCTTGGCTAATGCACCTGCCGAAGAACTCCATCTCAACCTGGGCTGACCTGTGCCATGAGTTTGTTGGCGACTTCACGGGCGGCCATCAAGAACCAGGACGGCCCAGCAATCTGCAGCTCCTCCCACAAAAGGAAGTGAAGAGGATGGCGTCGACATCGATTCAGACGATGACAACGAGGCCACCAGTCAGAAGAAGAAGAACAAGAAATGCAATAAGAAGTGCAAGGAGAAAGTTGTGATGGTCGTCGAAGGATCAAGCACACCTAGTACCGGCAAGAAGGCCAAGGCCGAGACCCCCGGTAAGGAGGTTGCCGCGTGCACTGACTGTCGGGTGGCTGCGGCTGCCTAGAAGGCTGGGAAGGGTGATGGGCCGTACTGCAAGATCCATAGGACCAAGGGCCACGACCTTCAGGAGTGTCATCAGGTTGAGCAACTAGTCAAGAAGCAGAGGGCTGAGTATGAGAAGCGTGATAAGGAGAAAAACTAGGATGGTGCTGGCGGGAAGGGCCGAGGCGGCGGAGCAAGCCGCCCCGGCAAAGCTCCTCAGAATCAAGGGAAACCCGCCAGAGGCCATAAGAAGGAGGATTGCAATGATGAGAGTGATGGAGGAGATGAAGAGGAAACCGTGAGCAGGAGTTCCAGAAAGCCACTGATGCCCTGTGCATTGACGGGGGTGCATCTCTGCACTCCTCTCACCACCAACTTAAATAGTGGACGCGTGAAGTCAATGCCGTGGAGCCAGCGGCAGATTCTTGGAAGCCGCTCAAGTGGTCCCGCACGCCCATCATCTTTGATGAAGAGGATCACCCTGGCCGCACCACCGTGGTAGGGTGCTTGCCGTTGTTGGTCTCACCAACAATACGCAACCTCAAGGTCACAAAGATGTTGGTTGACGGCGGGGCCGGGTTGAATCTGATATCTCCAAAGGTCATCAGCAAACTTCAGATAACAGATGAGGAGCTCAAGGTTACTGGCACGTTCCAAGGAATCAACCCCGGCAGGAGTCGTCCTAAGGGAAAGATCACGCTACCGGTGACGTTCAGAGGGGAGTTAAACTACCAGACTGAGAAGATCGTGTTTGACGTGGTTGACCTCCCCTTGCCATACAACGGAATCCTTGGTCGCCCAGCTCTGGCCAAGTTCATGGCGGCATCCCACTATGCCTACAACACCTTGAAGATGCCAGGGCCGATGGGAGTCATTTCCATTCCGTCAGATCAGAAGGACGCAGTCATATGCGTGGACCAGATGTACCGGGAAGCAGTTGCGGCAGAGGCTGCGGAAGCCACTGCTCCCGCCAAGGAAAGTAAGAAAATGAAGAGAGCTAGCAAGGATGCCAGCAAGGAATCCGGGAAGCGTGCCTCTCCGGAGTGTGCTGCGCCTGTTGATGACTTGCCGGAGAGTTCCAATAGCAAGAGATCCAAAGCTGCTGCACCTGCTGTGAAGAAGGTCCCGGCAGGGCTGGCTAGCGCTGATGGTACCTTCACTATCAGTGCCACCCTTGATGACAAATAGGAAAGCGCGCTTGTTGCCTTCCCGCGGGCGAATATCGATGTGTTTGCCTGGCAACCATCTGATATCCCTGATGTTCCCAGGGAGGTAATCGAGCACCACCTTGTTGTCTGCCCACATGCCCGGCCCGTCAAGCAGAAGGTCTGAAAGCAAGCTTTGGAGCGGCAACAGTTTATTGCCGAGGAGATCAAGAAGCTTGAAGTTGCTGGTTTGGTCAGGGGAGTGTTGCATCCCACATGGTTAGCAAATCCAGTGGTGGTGCGCAAGGTGAATGGGAAATGGAGGCTTTGCATAGACTTCGCAGATCTAAACAAGGCATGCCCGAAGGACCCGTTCCCCTTGCTGCGCATCGACCAGATTGTGGATTCCACTTCCGGGTGTGACCTGCTTTCCTTTCTGGATGCCTACTCCGGATACCACCAGATCTTTATGTCCAAGGAAGACGAAGAGAAGACTGCATTCATAACCCCATGTGGTACGTACTGCTTTGCACGGATGCCCTTCGGGTTAAAGAGCACCGGATCCACTTTTGCAAGAGCAGTACAGATTGGCTTTGAATCCTAGCTGCACAGAAACATTGAAGCTTACATGGATGATATTGTGGTCAAGACTAAGGACAGATCAACCCTCATCCAGGATTTGGAAGAAACCTTTGCTAATCTGCGCAGGATCAACTTGAAGCTGAACCCAGAGAAGTGTGTGTTTGGAGTTCCCTCCGGCAAGCTACTTGGCTTCTTTGTGTCTCATCGAGGGATAGAGGCCAACCCCGACAAGATCAAGGCTATCGAGCAAATTCAAGCACCCAAGACAGTCAAGGACGTGAGGCGTTTGACTGGATGCATGGCTGCACTGAGCAGGTTCATTTCCAAGTCTGCCGAGCGTGCCCTGCCGTTTTTCAAAATCTTGAAGAAGGCAGGACCCGTGGAGTGGACCCCAGAGGCAGACGCTGCGCTGCAAGATTTGAAGACCTATCTTTCCTTTGTGCCCACCTTGGTCGCTACCAAACCAGAAGAGTCGTTGCTGCTATACTTAGCGGCAACCAATCAAGTGGTTAGTGCGGCACTGGTGGCGCCGCAGGAAGTGGATGACGCGGCAGCCACAACCACTGTCCCCTATGAAGAGGAAAGCAAACCCGTCCCGGCAAGACCAGAGTTAGTCCAGAGCGAAGAAAGGCAGAGCAGCGGAAGCAGTTCTATGGTTGCGGCAAGGAAGAAAGTGGTGCAACACCCAGTGTACTTCGTCAGCTCCCTGTTACAAGGAGCTAGATTAAGGTACTCTGGCATGCAAAAATTGATTTTTGGCCTCATCATGGCCTCAAGGAAACTGCGCCACTACTTCCAAGCCCACGAGATCACGGTTGTCACCCACTTCCCCTTGCAACGCATACTTCGGAACCCTGAGGCCACCGGCAGGATTGTGGAATCGGCTTTGGAGTTGTCCAGCTTTGGTTTGAAGTTTGAAAGCACATCAACTATTCAGAGCAGAGCACTAGCAGAGTTCATCGCAGAGTGGACACCAACTCCTGATGAAGAAGTATTGGAGACGATCATCCCTGGTAAGGAAGCGCCCCAAGAATGGATTATGTATTTCGATGGTGCCTTCTCCCTACAAGGTGCAGGGGCTGGCATGCTTCTTGTTTCCCCCACTGGGGAGCACTTTAAGTATGTCGTCCAGATGCACTTTCCCCGAGAGAAGGCTACCAACAATACTGCAGAGTATGAAGGGCTCCTTGCCGGGCTCAGGATTGCAACAGGACTAGGAATCAAGAAGCTGATCATCCGCGGTGATTCACAACTTGTGGTGAGACAAGTCAACAAGGATTACCAAAGTCCATTGATGGAGGCATACGTCGAGGAAGTGAGAAAGTTGGAGGAGTGCTTTGACGGATTGCAAACAGAGCACGTGCCCCGTACGGAAAACTGCATTGTTGATCATCTATCAAAGTGCGCTGCGCAAAAACTCCCTGTGGAACCAGGGACTTTTGTTCTCCATCTGACTCAGCCTTCCGTATCCCTGGCAACAATGGCCAGAAAGAGGAGGAAACTGGACTCCGGCAAGCCTCACCCGGCAGAGCCTCCGGAGACTCCCGGCAGAGAGCTTGGCGGGAACAACTCCCCTTCGATCAGTGAGCTGCACCATCCCGCCAGATCACCGGTCCCTGTGGTCGAGAAGTGCGCTCCTGCAAATGAGGAGGTGCCGCTGGTCCTTGTTACTGAGCCCCTGGCCCCAACCTGGGCACGGCACATAGTCCATTTCCTCCAAACTGGAGAACTCCCCGAAGAGCAAGAAGAAGCTGAAAGAGTAGCCCGGAGGGCCAGTATGTATCAGTTCGTGGACAACATGCTGTACAGAAGGAGGCCCAACAGTGTGAAATTGAAGTGCATTTGCGGAGGAAGGAAAGGAACTGTTGGCAGAGGTACACAAGGGTATGTGCGGCTCACACATTGGATCAAGGGCTCTGGTTGGAAAAGCCTTCCGGCAAGGTTTCTATTGGCCCACAGCCCTCCAAGATGCAGTTGAGCTCTTCACCAAATATGAAGCCTCCCAGTTCCACTCCAAGAACATCCATCAGCCTTCCCAAGCTCTTTAGACGATCCCTTTGTCACGGCCCTTCTCGGTCTGGGGGCTCAATATCTTGGGCCCCTTCCCCCATGCTACCTGGGGCTTTGAGTTCTTGTTCGTCGCTATCGACAAGTTCACAAAGTGGCCAGAGGTGGAGCCCGTGAGAAAGGATTAGTGTGCCGCTTCGGGGTGCCTGCCCGAATCATCACCGACAATGGCACGAATTCACGAGCCGCGCCTTCATGCAATATGTTCATGCCCTCGGAAGTAAGATCTCACTTGCCTCTATCGCCCATCCCAGAAGCAACGGACAAGCTGAGAGGGCAAACGCTGAAGTGCTGTGAGGTCTCAAGACAAGAACCTTTGATAGACTACAGAAGTGTGGCAGGCGATGGATCGACGAGTTGCCGGTGGTTCTTTGGTCCCTCAGAACGACACCAAATCGAGCTACCGGGCAGACTCCCTTCTCCCTAGTCTATGGGGCAGAAGCAGTTATCCCCACGGAACTCATATTCGGATCTCCTCGAGTGCTTGCCTACGATGAAGTAGCGTGGGAACGGCACCGGTGTGACGACGTTGTGCTACTTGAGGAGAACCGTCTCTGGGCCGCTACGCGTGCTGCATGCTACCAGCAAGCCCTGCGTCGCTATCACAGCCGCAGGGTTCGTGCCCGGGGTTTTGAGGAAGGCTACCTTGTCCTTAGGCGTGTTCAGTCCGCCAAGGGTACAAAACAAGTTGACGCCGAAGTGGGAAGGCCCTTATCGGGTAGGACGAGTCACCAGACCTGGCACAGTCTGTCTGGAGACCGGAGATGGCATTCAGTTGCAAAACTGATGGAACATTGAGCATCTCCGTAAGTTCTACCCGTAAGGCGTAGCTGTCGGGCCCTGCCCGGCAGCCACCCTTTTGTACAGGCCTTGCCGATGTTGCATGTAACCCCTTGTACAAAGCCAGGCGCAGACCCTGAGCAACAGAAATAAACGAAGCGCTGGGGGCCCCCAAAACTTGCATTTACGCATAAGCATATCATGAGCATGGCATGATCATGTAGATGAGGTCGCATGAGGCATTGTTTTCATCTGCATTAAGCTTCAGGGTTCTTGCCGTGGACTCGGTCCCAAAAAGAAGAAATGAAGACGAGCCTACATGACGATCCTCGGCAAGCCAAACAGATAAGTTCTCTTCTTATCCTTATGTGTTCTGTAAGTAGAAACTTGTGCATATGAAAACCCCGTCACCTTCGAAACTTAGGTGCTCCCATCCTTTGACTCGAACGTTGCTTCGGTCAGGATGGTCGCAGTGGCCTTTGGCGGAGAAGGCTTGGCAGGGGGGCTGGTCCCTCTTTGCGATTTGTGCCCGGCAGGCTTAACCCCATGGCAACAATTCGAGGGTACCGGTAGGATAGCATGCCGGAGATAACTTGTTTACTTGAATGTATAGAGGCATTTCACCTCTGCATGGGTATGATACATGCACAAGTGCCCGGCAAAGCTTGTCTTTTTCATTAATATGCTGATGAACAAGTACAGATCTTACAGAACACCAACATGGATAAAGAAGATTACATTATTTAGACTAAAGTTTGGCAAGTGCCTACATATTTTAGATTGAAAAAAGATAAGTGCCCCGTAATCCCTTTCTTGTCCCTCTCCTCCTAGGCACTGTGGTGGAAGAGGAAGAGGGCAAAAGGAGTGCCTGAGCAAGACGCCCCACTCGACCTCGTCAGGACCTGTCGGGCGCAGCCTGACAAGATCGAGAGTGGCGAGGCTGCGAAGGAGAGGGGCGGAAGGGGCAACTCGGCGGTGCCCTGGTCACCACCTCCAGGACCAGCCAGAAGCCCCAGCAAAAGCACTGGCGGGAAGAACCGCCGGAGCTCAGCTGGAAGACTGCTGGAGGAGGCGAAGGCACCAAGAGAGCGGACCCCTCCCCTGTAACCAAGAGGCCAGTGATGATGGTGCCGGGGAGGGAGGGGAAGAACAGAAAGACGAGGCAGCAAGTCGGCAATACGAGACGAAGGCGTCGGTGCCATCGTACTCCGACCTGACGCCCTGCCACCCGCCTTCTCCGTCTTCCCTCGTTCTTTCTTCATCACCACCACTCCAGGGGGGCGCCAGCTCCTCGAGCCATTGCCTCTCCCGGAGAAGCTGCGGGCGACGACGACGTCCGAGACGCATGAGGAGCATCGCTCCCCACCTTGGAGGGCAGGAAGATGCCGCCGTCTTCGACATTCGCCCCGACTTCACCAAAGGGGGCAGTGCTGGGATTACCAAGGGACCCGAGCGCTGCACCCCGCCGGAAGCCCTGGGAGCTCCGGCGTCAAGATAGGAAGCCGCAGTGGTTCACGGCAAGGTCTAGTGCTCCCCGCCAGACGGCCGACCCGAGCAGAGGAGACAAGCATTCCACCATAGTGGAAATGCTTGGTACCTCCTGCGCTGCGAGTGGCTCGACCGCCACATCCCTTTCGGCCCCGGACCAGACTCACTCCCCGGGCGCCTACACAAGCTTTCAGAGTCATCTTCCCCAAGCTCAAGCCCGGGACCTGGCCCCGGTCTCTCCCTCTCAACATTAATGGGAGAAGGAAGGAAATGGCGAGAAGAGGTGCGTGGATGAGCACTTCCGCTTCCCCCTCGCCCCCTTTTATAGGCGGGCTGGGGGCTGATCCATCAGTGGGTAACCACCGTCCCTCTCCACCAACCCA
Source organism: Thinopyrum elongatum (assembly GCA_011799875.1). NCBI lineage: Eukaryota > Viridiplantae > Streptophyta > Magnoliopsida > Poales > Poaceae > Thinopyrum > Thinopyrum elongatum. Next base: position 42,358,695 of record CM022300.1, read on the forward strand.
AGAAGGCCGGGCCCCTGCCTTGATGCTCTTCCACACCACGCGCCTCCGTTACCTATCCCACTCAATGCATGCAGCATACGTGGCCAGGGATAAGAGCGTGGTTGGAAGAGTGAATTGGCAGTTACTCGCCCATGCGTTAAAGTCATTCACGGCCCATTACAAGGATGGCCCCACCACAATTGGCGTTACGCAACGCGCAGGAAAACCGGAAACTGATCCAAGCTCAGGTTGATGAGGAAGCAAAGAAGATCTCAAAGGATAAGCAACTGCTACCCTCTTGCCTGTGCACTGGATAGGGCCTACCCCGACGACGCCCGGCAGCGCGTTCGGCCAGGCCCGGGGGCTCCTGTCGGTATAACAAACCCTGGGTCTGTTGCCCAGACCTTGCACAGGCCTAAAAGAGCAAGGTTGCAACATCCAAGTCCAGACCAAGCAAGGAGAGATCAGCTCTTTGAGAGATCAAAGGGCGGATCAAGAAGACCAATGCTACTTCTTGAGCTTGCGTTGGTTTTTCCCTTGAAGAGGAAAGGGTGATGCAGCAAAGTAGAGTAAGTATTTCCCTCAGTTTTGAGAACCAAGGTATCAATCCAGTAGGAGACAACACGCAAGTCACCGAATACCTGCACAAACAAACACCAAACTTGCACCCAACGCGATAAAGGGGTTGTCAATCCCTTCACGGTTATTTGCAAAAGTGAGATCTGATAGAGATAGGTAAAACTAAACAAAAGATAAAGTAAATATTTTTGGGTTTTTTGGTTTATAGATCTGAAAATAAAAGATTGCAAAATAGTAGATCGGAAAGTAATATGATGGAAAATAGACCCGGGGGCCATAGGTTTCACTAGAGGCTTCTCTCAAGATAGAAAATAATACGGTGGGTGAACAAATTACTGCCGAGCAATTGATAGAAAAGTGCAAAGTTATGACGATATCTAAGGCAATGATCATGAATATAGGCATCACGTCCGTGTCAAGTAGACCAAAACGATTCTGCATCTACTACTATTACTCCACACATCGACCCACTCTTGCCTGCATCTAGAGTATTAAGTTCATGAAGAACAGAGTAACACATTAAGAAAGATGACATGATGTAGAGGAATTAACTCAAGCAATATGATGAAAACCCCATCTTTTTATCCCCGATGGCAACAATACAATACGTGCCTTGCTGCCCCTACTGTCACTAGGAAAGGACATCGCAAGATTGAACCCAAAGCTAAGCACTTCTCCCATTGCAAGAAAAACCAATCTAGTTGGCCAAACCAAATCGATAGTTCGAAGAGACTTGCAAAGATATCAAATCATGCATAAAAGAATTCAGAGAAGATTCAAATAATATTCATAGATAAGCTGATCATAAATCCACAATTCATCGGATCTCGGTAAACACACCGCAAAAAAGTATTACATCGAATAGATCTCCAAGAACATCGAGGAGAATGTGGTATTGAGAATCAAAGAGAGAGAGAAGAAGCCATCTAGCTACTAGCTATGGACCCGTAGGTCTGAGGTAAACTACTCACGCTTCATCGGAAGGGCAATGGTGTTAATGTAGAAGCCCTCCGTGATCGAATCCCCCTCTGGCAGGACGCCGAAAAAGGCCCCTAGATGGGATCTCACGGGTACAGAAGGTTGCGGCGGTGGAAAAGTCTTTTCGTGGATGCCTCTGGTGGTTTGGGCATATAAGAGTATATATAGGCACAAGAATTAGGTCAGGAAGTGCACGAGGGGCCCACAAGGGTGGGGGCGTGCCCTACCCCCCTGGGCGCGCCCTCCGTCCTTGTGGCCGCCTCGTGGCTTCCCTGACTTGCACTCCAAGTCCTCTAGTTTCCTTTTGGTCCAAGAAAGATCATCACGAAAGTTTTATTCCGTTTGGACTCCGTTTGGTATTCCTTTTCTGCGAAACTCAAAAACAGGGAAAAAACAGGAACTGGCTCTGGGCTCTAGGTTAATAGGTTAGTCCCAAAATAATATAAAATAGCATATTAATGCATATAAAACATCCAAAACAGATAATATAATAGCATGGAACAATAAAAAATTATAGATACATTGGAGACGTATCAAGCATCCCCAAGCTTAATTCCTGCTCGTCCTCGAGTAGGTAAATGATAAAAATAGAATTTTTGATGTGGAATGCTACCTAACATATTTATCCATGTAATTTCTTTATTGTGGCATGAATGTTCAGATCCGTATGATTCAAAACAAAAGTTTAATATTGACATAAAAACAATAATACTTCAAGCATACTAACAAGATAATTATGTCTTCTCAAAATAACATGGCCAAAGAAAGCTTATCCCTACAAAATCATATAGTCTGGCTATGCTCCATCTTCATCACACAAAATACTCAAATCATGCACAACCCCGGTTTTAGCCAAGCAATTGTTTCATTCTTTAGTATTCTCAAACTTTTTCAACTTTCACGCAATACATGAGCGTGAGCCATGGACATAGCACTATAGGTGGAATAGAAGGTGGTTGTGGAGAAGACAAAAAGAGGGAGATAGTCTCACATCAACTAGGCATATCAACGGGCTATGGAGATGCCCATCAATAGATATCAATGTGAGTGAGTAGGGATTGCCATGCAACGGATGCACTAGAGCTATAAGTTTATGAAAGCTCAAAAAGAAAACTAAGTGGGTGTGCATCCAACTTGCTTGCTCATGAAGACCTAGGGCAATTTGAGGAAGCCCATCGTTGGAATATACAAGCCAAGTTCTATAATGAAAATTTCCCACTAGTATATGAAAGTGACAACATAGGAGACTCTCTATCATGAAGATCATGGTGCTACTTTGAAGCACAAGTATGGAAAAAGGATAGTAACATTGCCCCTTCTCTCTTTTTCTCTCATTTTTTTTCTTTTTCTTTTTTCTTCTTCTTTTTCTTTCTTTCTTCTTTTTTTTCTTTCTTTCTTTTTTTTCTTTTTTTTTCTCACATGGGACAATGCTCTAATAATGAAAATCATCATACTTCTATTTACTTACAACTCAAAAATTACAACTCGATACTTAGAACAAAAATATGACTCTATATGAATGCCTCCGGCGGTGTACTGGGATCTGCAATGAATCAAGAGTGACATGTATGAAAGAATTATGAACGGTGGCTTTGCCACAAATACGATGTCAACTACATGATCATGCAAATCAATATGACAATGATGATGCATGTCATAATAAACGGAACGGTGGAAAGTTGCATGGCAATATATCTCGGAATGGCTATGGAAATGCCATAATAGGTAGGTATGGTGGCTGTTTTGAGGAAGGTATATGGTGGGTTTATGGTACCGGCGAAAATTGTGCGGCACTAGAGAGGCTAGCAAAGGTGGAAGGGTGAGAGTGCGTATAATCCATAGACTCAACATTAGTCATAAAGAACTCACATACTTATTGCAAAAATCTATTAGTCATCAAAACAAAGTACTAGACGCATGCTCCTAGGGGAAGGGTTGGTAGGAGTTAACCATCGCGCGATCCCGACCTCCACACAAAGGACGACAATCAAAAAATATCTCATGCTCCGACTTCGTTACATAACGGTTCACCATACGAGCATGCTACGGGACTCACAAACCTTAACACAAGTATTTCTCAAATTCACAACTACTCACTAGCATGACTCTAATATCACCATCTTCATATCTCAAAACAATCATAAGGAATCAAACTTCTCATAGTATTCAATGCACTTTATATGAAAGTTTTTATTATATCCCTCTTGGATGCCTATCATATTAGGATTAAATTTATAACCAAAGCAAATTACCATGCTGTTTTAAAGACTCTCAAAATAATATAAGTGAAGCATGAGAGTCCATCAATTTCTATAAAATAAAGCCACCGCCGTGCTCTAAAAAGATGTAAGTGAAGCACTAGAGCAAAATTGCCTAGCTCAAATGATATAAGTGAAGCACAAAGAGTATTCTAATAAATCACGATTCAAGCGTGTCTCTCTCAAAAGGTGTGTACAGCAAGGATGATTGTGGAAAACTAAAAATCAAAGACTCAAATCATACAAGACGCTCCAAGCAAAACACATATCATGTGGTGAATAAAAATATAGCCTCAAGTAAAGTTACCGATAGATGAAGACGAAAGAGGGGATGCCTTCCGGGGCATCCCCAAGCTTAGGCTATTGGTTGTCCTTGAATATTACCTTGGGGTGCCTTGGGCATCCCCAAGCTTAGACTCTTGCCACTCTTTATTCCATAGTCCATCAAATCCTTACCCAAAACTTGAAAACTTCACAACACAAAACTCAACAGAAAATCTCATAAGCTTCGTTAGTATAAGAAAATAAATCACCACTTTTGGTACTGTTGTGAACTCATTCTATATTTATATTGGTGTAATATCTACTGTATTCCAACTTTTCCATGGTTCATACCCCCCGATATTACCCATAGATTCATCAAAATAAGCAAACAACACATAGAAAACAGAATCTGTCAAAAACAGAACAGTCTGTAGCAATCTGGAAATCTCGAATAATTATGTAACTCTAAACATTCTGAAAAATTAGGACGACCTAACCAATTTGTTTATTAATCTTCTGCAAAAAGAATCAACTTAAAATCACTCTTCTGTGAATTATAGAAATTATTTTCCTGGGCGCAAAAATTTCTGTTTTTCAGCAAGATCAAATCAACTATCACCGTAAGCTATCCCAAAGGTCATGAATATAGGCATCACGTCCGTGTCAAGTAGACCGAAACGATTCTCCATCTACTACTATTACTCCACACATCGACCGACTCCTGCCTGCATCTAGAGTATTAAGTTCATGAAGAACAGAGTAACGCATTAAGAAAGATGACATGATGTAGAGGAATTAACTCAAGCAATATGATGAAAACCCCATCTTTTTATCCCCGATGGCAACAATACAATACGTGCCTAGTTGCCCCTACTGTCACTGGGAAAGGACACCGCAAGATTGAACCCAAAGCTAAGCACTTCTCCCATTGCAAGAAAAACCAATCTAGTTGGCCAAACCAAATCGATAGTTCGAAGAGACTTGCAAAGATATCAAATCATGCATAAAAGAATTCAGAGAAGATTCAAATAATATTCATAGATAAGCTGATCATAAATCCACAATTCATCGGATCTCGGCAAACACACCGCAAAAAAGTATTACATCGAATAGATCTCCAAGAACATCGAGGAGAACGTGGTATTGAGAATCAAAGAGAGAGAAGAAGCCATCTAGCTACTAGCTATGGACCCGTAGGTCTGAGGTAAACTACTCACGCTTCATCGGAAGGGCAATGGTGTTGATGTAGAAGCCCTCCATGATCGAATCCCCCTCCGGCAGGACGCCGAAAAAGGCCCCTAGATGGGATCTCACGGGTACAGAAGGTTGCGGCGGTGGAAAAGTCTTTTCATGGATGCCTCTGGTGGTTTGGGCATATAAGAGTATATTTAGGCAAAAGAATTAGGTCAGGAAGTGCACGAGGGGCCCACAAGGGTGGGGGCGCGCCCTACCCCCTGGGCGCGCCCTCCGTCCTTGTGGCCACCTCGTGGCTTCCCTGACTTGCACTCCAAGTCCTCTGGTTTCCTTTTGGTCCAAGAAAGATCATCGCGAAAGTTTTATTCCGTTTGGTATTCCTTTTCTGCGAAACTCAAAAACAGGAAAAAACAGGAACTGGCACTGGGCTCTAGGTTAATAGGTTAGTCCCAAAAATAATATAAAATAGCATATTAATGCATATAAAACATCCAAAACAGATAATATAATAGCATGGAACAATCAAAAATTATAGATACGTTGGAGACGTATCAACCAAGACAAGCTAAATGAGCAAGACACCACTAAGGAAAAACCTCCCTTGCCGGGCAGGCGAGCCTGGCGAGGACGAGGTGGTCCCGAAGACAAGTCTCAAGACCGCCCTGGCAGGCCTGCTGGGCACTGCGAAGGCAAACTACCCCGCCAAGGCTCCACCGCTCCACCTCACAGCGACGCAAGTCATCGATCGGTGCGGTGTCAAGCCCCCAAGTGACTAAGTGGCTGTTATTTGGCACGTGGCAGCCACTTCCTACGGAAATCACCTCCAAATGACACCCGTCCAGTGACGTGGCAAGCAGACAGACGAGGAGGTGGCCGATCAGCCCGGCAAGGCTTGCCGGGCACACCACGATGTGACACTAAGCGGCGCATTTAATGTGCCCTGCTCTGTCTGCAGAGTTAGGTATGATAGCACTATTCGCTATCTAATCAGTACACAATGACTGATTTGCCACTGTGGTGACCCCTTGATCTATAAAAGGAGGGCCATGGAAACCATAGAAAGGATTCGGACCCTTGTACACTCGTACGCGCGTAGCTGCTCTCGCCCCGAGTCAACCCTGCCGGGCAAGAGCACTGCGTTTCCACCACAATCCACCATCAATCCACCAAAGCAGGAGTAGGGTTTTACGCCTCGCGGTGGCCCGAACCTGGGTAAAACTGCCCGTGTGATCTCTGTCGTACTGCGCTACGTTCTTCGCTCTTTGTGCAATGTACTCATCCCCCCCCCCCCCCCCCCCCCCCCCGCCGAACCACAAGGGGCTGATGGCCCCATAGGTGGCCGTGGCTTCCCACGACACCATCGCCTTGCTGTTTATCTTTGTCATGGCGTCATCGTCCCACGGATGTTTGTTTTCATCCCGGCCGGGGAACAGGAACCTATTGTGCAACTTCTTTAGGAGCATGTGCTCCATATGTGGTATCTTCTTCAACTTCTCATCGTTGATGTTGGCAGTTTCCCTGAGGATGCATCCTAGTTGATTGCCCCAGCACGAGTGCGCTTCCTCCAGCGCTGTTGGCTCTAATTTCTTGGGGTGCATCTCCGTGACCACAATTTGTCCAATGCCGAGCTCGTTTGGTCTTCGTGTCCTCTTCTGCTTCGGTACTTTACCGGCTACGACAGCATCGTTGCTGGTCTCGGGGGTGGTGTCGGTGCCGGTGCCAGTGTCGGCGTCGGTGTCGGGGTTGGTGCCACTGCCGCCACCCTGCACCCGGAACTGGTGTTCGTCCAGGTAATCAAAATAATGATTTGCTTCCTCGATGGGTTCTTCTTTGAGGAGACCAGAACCCCCGGCTTCGGCGTGGCTAAACATGTTTCCTATTCAACAATTGTAAATAAAAGATATAATGAAGAGAAAAAAGGGGCCTATATTTGGTCGGAATGTTGATTCATTCCCCCCGGCAAATCCTGGGCACTCCATATGTCCTAGTTTCTAGCACAAGTCATGCCGAAAATCACGAAAATTTTCGGCATGACCTTTGCTAAAAAAGTGGACATATGGAGCGCCTGAAATTTGCCGGAACGGAAATGAATCAACATTCCGGCAAAACATAGGCCACTCGGATATTCTTCGACATTCAACCAACATTGCAAAATCATATAACATCAATGACATATATCATTTGCAAAATATATCATTCAAGCAAGTACATAGAGTGGAATGACCTCATTAAACATTGCAAAATAGAGGTCTTTTCAAAAACCAAAAACCTTTGCAAAATGACCTCACTAAACATTTGCTACTATTTTTTATTTATAGCTATTATATATACCTACAAAAATTCCTAAATGCTCTCTCTCTCTCTCTCTCTCTCTCTCTCTCTCTCTCTCTCTCTGCTACTGCCCTAACCAACTAAATTGCCCTAAATTGACCTAAACTAATTTGCTACTTTTTTTTCCTAGCTAAATTTGCTAAAAATGCCCTAGCTAAATGTCATAGCTAATTTTCCTAGCTAAATGCTACTATTTTTTATAGCTAAATGCCCTAGCTAATTTTCCTAGCTAAATGCCCTAACTAAAAAAATTGCCCTGGCTAAATTTGCTAAAAATGCCCTAGGTAAATGCCATAGCTAATTATTTTCCCTAGCTAACTACTCTCTGTTAACTCAAAATTTTACTAATTTTGTTTAAAGCAGCAACAACATCACCTAATTGTTGCGGTTAAAGAAATTTCTATAACTTTTGACATATGAACCCTAGAACCCTAGAAATTTTCTTTGCTAATAATATTTTGTCCTAATAAAAATTCCTAAATTGAACCCTAAAATTGATTCCTACTGCCTACCTAATTGAACCCTAAATTGAAAACCTAGTTTCATTTCTAAAAAAAGAAAACCTAATTGACAGAGAGGGGGGGAGGTGGAGGGTCGGCCAGTACCTGAAGGGAGGTAGAAGGGGACACTGGCTACCGGGGGTGAGCTCGACGGTGGCGGCGTAGACGAGGAGGCCGAAGTGGCGGCGGCGCGGACGAGGAGGAGGTCGGAGCGGCGGGCAGGGGCTCGGGCCAGTGTCGAGGTCTAGGTTGAGGGGCGACGGCCGGCGAGCAGGGGCGACGGCGGCGTGCGACAGCAGAGAGGAGGGGGAGAGGTGGGAGAGTGGGGGGATGGGACTTGGCAAAATTTTGAGCCCGCGCGGTGGTTAACTCAAAATAGCAGTAGCGCTGGATTAGGATCCAGCGCTATAGCTAAGTTGGATCCTAATCCAGCGCTACTGCTAACTTTTCCTATTTTTATTTTTTAATTCTAAAATACAAATAGCAGTAGCGCTGGATCCTAATACAGCGCTATAGCTAACTTAACTATAGCGCTGGTTCCCAATCCAGCACTACCGCTATTTTTCTTTTCTTTTTATTATTTTACTTTTCTAGTTTTTAGTTTTCTTTTCTTTTTATCATTTTTCTTTTCTTTTCTGTTTACTTTTCTTTTTCTTTTGTATTGCTTTCTCCCTTTTCTTTTATGTTTACTTTTCTTTTTCTTTTGTATTGCTATCACTGGAACCATGCATGTGGTGGTAATTGAAGGGGATACGATGTATACATCATTTGACCGATAACGGTTACTTGAGTGCGTACACAAAATAGATACATATATATAAATGATGGTTTCTCAGCTGCGTCGACGACGTTTCACATTGAGCTTCTTCCCTTTCTTGTTCGTTGTCGAATAATTGAGCTCCTCCTTGTGACTTTTCCGGTACCATGGAGTACGATCTTTCTTAGATAATGTAGTATTGATTCTTCTTTTCACGTATGCTTCATCATCATCGTCATCTTCCCTCATCGGGTTGCCGTATTGGTCGTAGTCTTCCTCGTTGGCGACTCCATCCATTCCGACGATGCTCCTTTTGCCTCTCCTCACGACAACACGGCTAGGATTGGTCTGGTCGGTTATGAAGAAGCATTGTGTCATGTGCTTAGCGTGTACCCATGGCTCAGTTTTGGCGATGACGTTAACGTTCACGGTAGCGCTCTTCGCGTCAGGTATAGACATGGTAGTGAAATACTTGTTTTCTCTTACGACGTCCTTAGCCCATCTGACACGGAACATCGCCGCATCGTGCATTCCAGCATAGTCAAGCTCCCAGATCTCTTCGACCCTTCCATAGAATCTTTCAGTTGTGTCATTGGCGTCGGTCACGCATTCAATCGTCACCCCTGAGTTCTGGTAATCACTGTCCATGTCTTTGGCCTCCGTGTAGAACATGTACCCGTTGATATCGTATGCCTGATAGGTCGCGAGTTTGGGCGCGGGGCCATGTGCTAAGGCGTGTATGAGCAATCCGTCCGAACTTCCCTCTTCCGGGGGATTAGCAAGAACTTCCTCTTTGAACCAACGCAAGAAAGTGGCGTTGTGCTCTACAGTAACTTCGTCGTCCGTCTTGAGCATCCCCTTATCACGGTACTTCTTTGTGATGGTTTCTTTGTGCCGTATCACATAATCATCTACCACATCTAGGTGTTGTAGCACTACTAAGTTAGCCCTGTCAAAGTCGTTCCGTCAATCCGAGTAGTCCACGTGCAATTCCCTCTGGCCGTTGTCGTGACCTTCTCCTCCGAGCCTCCCATCATGCTTCTTGACGGGCAAACCAACAACAGGGTCTCCGACGCCTATATAATTCTCGCAAAAGGAGATGCACTCATGCGTCAGATACCCCTGGGCGATGCTCCCATCGGGACGGGACATGTTACGAACAAATCCTTTGATGACCCCATTCATCCTCTCGAACGGCACCATGCTGTGAAGGAATATCGGCCCGAGGTCGATGATGTCATCCACGATGTGGACACACAGATGCACCATGACGTCAAAGAACGCGGGCGGGAAGTACATCTCAAGCTCACATAGTATGACAACGATCTCTTCCTGTAGCCTTCGGAGCTGCTTCACACTGATGGACTTTCGAGAGATAACATCGAAGAAGTTGCAGAGACCAGTAAGCGTGTCACAGACGTGCTTGTCCATTATCCCTCTAATGGCAACCGGGAGTATCTGCGTCATCATCACGTGACAGTCATGAGACTTCATCCCGCTGAACCTTTTCTTCTTGGTGTCTAGAAATCTGCTTATCTTCCCACAGTAACCGGAACTGACTTTGATTCCCGTAAGGCACTTGATGAATTGATCGATCTCCTTCGCACTTAAGGTGAAGCAAGAAGGGGGGCAATAATTCTCCTCCTTCTTGTTGACTTTTCTGCCCCTTTCCCCCTCCTCCGTCTCCGTCGACTTTTTACGGGGCGGCATGTGGAGATCTTTCCTGATCTTCAAATCTTCCAAGTCTTTCCTTGCCTTCGGCCCATCCTTGGTCTCCTCTGGCATGTTCATCAGTGTGCCAAGCAAGCTCTCAAGGACATTCTTCGTGATATGCATTTGATCAAGGCAATGAGGCGTGTCGTGATTGGGCCAGTACTCCAAGTCCTAGAAAACAGACCTCGTTTTCCATACCTTCAGCAGCGGCTCCGGCGCCTTTTTCATCTTTCCCGGCGCGGGGCACTGTTCTCAGTTTTTCAACAGCTCATTGATTTCGGCGCCGCTCCTCTTACGTGGAGGTCCTCGATGCTCAGCCAACCCATTGAACAGATCTCCATGCTTTCTCCACGGATCATCCTTCTCGAGCCATCTACGATGCCCCATGTACACGATTTTCCCAGACCCGCCATCTTTCGTTGACGTAAGCTGCTGAGACGTTGTATCATCCATGCACCTCGTGCATTCGCAGTATCCGTGGCACACCTGGCTTGAGGTGTACCCATAACCGAGATAGTCGTGCACCATCGTCATCAGCGCGGCTCTCATATAGAAATACTCTCCTTTGCTGGTGTCCCATGTCCATGCCGGTGTTTTCCATAACGTGTCTAGCTCCTCTTTCAGAAGCCCCATATACAGGTTAATATTATTTCCCGGTTGTTTCGGCCCTTGAATCAGCATGCTCATGTGTATGTACTTTGTCTTCATGCACTTCCATGGGGGGAGGTTGTACATCCATACAAAGACGGGCCATGTGCTGTGGTTGGTGTTCTGGTTTCCAAATGGATTCATTCCATCCGTACTCGCACCAAGCACGATGTTCCTTGGATCTTCTGCAGCAAATCCATATACGGCGTTGAATGCTCTCCACTAGCTACCATCTACGAGGTGTCTCAGCTTCGGATCATCTCCATCATCGGGCTTCTTCCTCTCCGCGTGCCAGCACATGAGCTTTGCTTCCTTAGGATCTACGAAATACCGCTGCAGACGGGGAGTGATCGGAAAGTACCATACAACTTTCTGAGGAGCTTTCTTTCCTGCCTTCTTGTATCGAGAAGCATTGCACACTGGACAGCTGGTTTTTTTCCGCGTGCTCCTCCCGATAAATGATGCAATCGTTGATGCATGTGTGGTACCTAATGTGCGGCAAATCAAAAGGGCAAACGATTTTCTTGGCCTCCTCGACACTAGTAGGACACGGGTTCCCCACGGGGAGAACTTTATTATGTAGATACTTCAAATGCTCATCAAGGCTTTTGTCTGTCCATTTGTTTTTTGCCTTCGTCTTTAGAAGTTCGAGCGTGAAACTCAAGCGGGTTACCTCGGGATCGCAACCATCATACAATGGAGTCTTCGAGTCTACTTCAAGTTACGCCAGCTTGGCCTTCTCTCTAGAAGCAGCTCTCTCGCTAGTCGTACTCTTGCGAAGGAGGTCTCGAACATGAGGGTCCTGCACGATTGCACTTAGTAGCGTCGAAGACTGCGGCGTGACCGCCGCCTCTTCTCCGCCATGTCCGGACTCTTCTTCGCCGTGTCCGGAATCTTCTCCGCCGCCATCATGTCCGGAGTCTTCCCCGCCGCCATGTCCGGCGCCATCGTCTTCGTGTCGATTGGTCATCTCTTCGTCTAGCCCCATGTCGTTATTCCCTGCCATGTGGACGTCCTCATCATCATCTTCACTTATCCACCGAGTATAGCCATCCATGAAACCATTCATCAGCAGGTGCGCCTTCAAACTGCCTCGATCAAACGGGTCCAAAAAGACTCCTTTGCATCTTGTACACGGACATCTAATCCTAGTCCGATTATTTGCATACATGTCCATCACCGTGGATTGCAAGTATCGCTCCACCTTCCATCCACTCACCTTCATGACCGAGACTGCACGGTATAACAAGCAAAAGGGTTATAAACAAATTGCATGCATGCATCAAAGTCATATAAAAAATTGGCATGACCTTGCCTAAAAATAGGACATATCGAGTTTGCTCGAAATTCACCAAAACGGAAATAAATCGACATTTCGGCAAAACATAAGCAACTCGGGGGCATGTTACTCGCATAAATCTCTCCATATCCCAAACACACATATTTCCATTCTTGAAATGCACAACTTTTTACTCACCTATCTCCCGAGAGAGACCGAGCACGGTTAGATGAGGCCTTTCGCTACCTATAGGGATCGAAAGTGTGGATGGCTAAATAGCTAGCTAGATCTAGTTGTCGGGGAGGAGAGATGACTCTAGCTAACTAATGGAGAGGGAGAGAGATGAGCTAGCTAGATCTATATCTATGGAATGGAGGGAGAGCCAAATAAATGAGGTAGCTAGATAGAGATGAGAAGGCCATTTATGGAGGAGAGTTATAGTGGAGGGGGCATTAATGGGGAGAGAAGAGAGGTGGGAGGAAGAGAGAAGAAGGGCAACAATGGTGGAGAACTAACTTAGAGAGGGGAGAGGGGAAAGGAGGGGGAGGGGGGAGGAGGGGGAGAGGGGGTGGAAAGGTGGCACCAGCCGCAACTAGCAGTAGCGTTGCTGCTATGATACTTAGTAGTAGCGCTTCCCAGGAAAAGCGCTACTATTAAGTGGGGCCCATTAGTAGTAGCGGTGCTGTCAAATAAACTGCTACTGCTAAAATCTTAGTAGTAGCGCTGTATTCTGGACAGCGCTGCTACTACAGCTAGCGTCGGTGGGCTCGTTGGGTCCCACTTAGTAGTAGCGCTTTTTACTTTTCCAGCGCTACTGCTAACGAGTTACTTGTAGCGCTGCCCCAGAACAGCGCTACTGCTAATTAGCAGCAGCGCCTGCTATTTTCCAGTGCTACTACTGATGTCCTACCTATAAGCATTTCCCTAGTAGTGGTAGTTCAGGGTAGCCACAGTCAAAGCTGCTTGCTGCAGTTAAACCCCACAACCCCCTTGTTGATACTGATGCATATGTAGCTAGTTCTGATGTAAGTCTTGCTGGGTACATTTGTACTCACGTTTGCTTAATTTATGTTTTGAAGAGGAGACTTCGGTCTCACTAGTAGTTCCGCGTGGACTTCGACGATTAGCTTGTTACCTCAGCTACGATCTTGTACCCTTGGGAGGGTCTTGTAGATAGTCAGGCTTCCTAGCCTTTTTCATTTGTAGTTGTCTGTACTTAGACATGTTATGCTTCCGTTGCTTGTATGCTCTGTATGTTGGGTCATGTGACTCATGTTTGTAATATCATGTTATGTATGGCTCTTCGGAGCCTTTCAAATAAATACTTGAGTCATAGAGTTATGTTGTGATGCCATGTTGTATCTACACATATCGGGCATATTGTGTATATGCTATTGAAATACTTTGGTATGTGTGGGATCCGACACCTAATTGTTTATTTTTGGTAGATTCTCTTATGGGGAAATGCCTCCTGGTGCTTCCTTCCGGAACACATGGATTGACCGGCATGTGTCCTTCTTTGCTCCTGTGTTTGTCCCTTCGGGAAAATGTCACGCGGTGTTCACCGGAGTCCTGATAGCTTGCTACAGCCCAGTTACACTCGCTGCTGACCGACACGTGCATTGTTGGGTCATGTATGCCTGTTCCTGTAAGTTTGTGCCACCTCGGGTTTACGACTAGTCATGTCGGTTCGGATTCTCTGTCATATGGATGCTAGCGACACTATCATATACGTGAGTCAAAAAGCACAAACGGTCCGGCCCAGGTAAAATGGCAGCCGTGGGAATACCATGCGTGAGGCCGCAAAGTGATACGATGTGTTACATGTTAGATCGGTTTGACTTAGGATCGGGGTCCTGACAACACGTCTCTGGGTTGTGGTAATGAAGGCACCTTTAGCTTGGCGGAGACGCAGATGTACGTTGTGTATAGGCAGCGATGCTAGGTGTTCATGCATCGCACATGCACGCTCAAATGTATGCATACGTTCGAAAAAGATGCTCGTGCTATTTGTCCAAGCCGATTAATCTTGTTCAAAATAATGTTGTTTCGATCTACATTTTGCCAATCTATAGATACGTATCCGTCTAGTTGCATTGTCTCGGGAAATGATTGTGGCGGTTATTTTGCCAATCTATAGATACGTATCCGTCTAGTTGCATTGTCTCGGGAAATGATTGTGGCGGTTACTTCAAGCATCTACAGGTAGGGCTGCAAACAAGTCAATTTAAGCGAGTTGGACTAGGCTCAGCTCAGATTATACTAAAATTCACGTAATCTCAAACTGAGTGAAGTTCAAGGTCGAGCCGTAGAAAATGGATCGTGCTCAGTTTGTATCGATCTCGAGCCGATCTCGAGCTAGTTTTGAGCTAAATAATAAGATGATTTTATGAATAATCTAAGGCAATTTTTCAAACATTATAGCCAACAACACAACATAGAAAACCACTATAAAATTTGACTTATTCTCTCTCAACTTAAGACTAGCACTTGATAAGTAGGGATCAATGAACTAGAAAGATAGAAAAATGAAGGTGCGTCTACTTTTAAACTTTGGCCCAGAACACTTGATAAGTAGGGATCAATGAACTAGAAAGATAGAAAAATGAAGGTGCGTCTACTTTTAAATTTTGGCCGAGAATAGTAGGATATTTGGCACACAACTGACCACGCACCATATTGAGGCTAAATTTATCCTGCTTAATTAGGCCTCCATGTTTCCTACTAGGTAAAATTGAGAAAAAATTGTACACAACATATATGGCAATGATTATCCTATTTTCTTTTAATATACATCAAAAGTATTTAATATAATTATATGACTTCGAGCTATGGAGCTAAAATCAAGCGAGCCAGTGTTGGCTCAAGATTCACTCGTTTCTCTATTAAGCTACATAAAGTGTTCATACTCAGCTCATTTCTTTTCGAGTCGAGTTAAAATACGAGTCGATCTCAAGCGGCTTACGAGCCTCGAGCTTTTCTTGCAGCCCTATCTACAGGCGAACCCCTCAATATCGTCGCACAAAGTCCGGGCGGACAACCCGGTAAGTGACCTGCCACGCATGAAAAAAAGCGTCCCTGGTTTTTTTTTCCTCTATGGTTTTCTTAGTGACTTGTTCATTGTTTGCAGCGGTTTTCTTTTGTTTTTTCTTCACTTTTCCTTTTTTTTTCCTTTCCTTTTCTTTCTTTTCTTTCCTTTTTCCTTTCTTGGTTTTCACCGGGTTTTTTAGATTTTTTCCTTTTCATTTCTTTTCTTCTCAACACATGTCTATATTTTCTATATACATCAGGAATATTTTAATACAAGTATTTTTTTCAAATATATCATTAACATCTTATGAAACATTTGTTTTGATGTTTATTTTTTTCATACATATTGTACATTTTTACTATACATATAAAACATTTTGATACATGTTTGATATTTTTTAAATAAACGATTAAGATTTGTCAAATATATGTTTGAATGTTTATATTTTCATACACATTGTGCATTTTTTATACATATGAAATATTTTATCGTGTTTAAAAAAATTAAATACATGATTAGTATTATTATTATTCAAATGTAATTTATATATTTGAAATATTATAAAAAAGTTGAATTACGTGAAGATTGTTTCCAATTTATTTCATTTTTTGCAAGGTGTAAACATTTTTAAATACATAATTTAATGGCTTTTCGGCCGGTGCATGCGAGCATAGCGCGTGAGATCTAATCATGCATGCTTGTGCCGCGGCCGGCTATAGTGGTGCGGAGCACGTGCATGCAGTCTAGTATTCTTAGACTATCTTCCTGACCATGGGCCTATTGTGTATACACGTCTTCGGGGTTGTGGAAGCCACTTTTGGCAGAGATGCAGACGTACGTTGTGTATAGGCAGCAAGGCTACTAGGCTAGGTATGTGCTCATGGCTTCCTGCACCACGCATGCACGCTGAAATGTGTACGTACATTCGAAAATACTCGTATCGTTTGCCCAGGCCAATTAATCTTGTTCAAAATATGTTATTCTGATCCCTTGTTCTGTCTCAAGAAACTATTGTCGTGGTATCTTCTTTCGATAAGAGGGACCACTCGGCCACATTTTCATTATGAAAATGAAAGTTTTACAGGGAGATTGGAGTACATCTTAGACCCTAGACCCCACTATTCAGGGATGCCAAAGAAAACACTAAGAACAAAACCTGCACACCATACATACGGAGGGAGAAGCTCAGCATCATTTTTTTAGGGGTAGCTCAGCATGGGGGATCCTATTTGGCGCTTAGCGACCAGCGCGCACTCCCCCGCTAGCACTCTACGAACGTTTGGGCCGGCCCAATATAGCTCGTTTCTATTTTTTTATTTTTTTATTGTTTTTTCATTAGATTTTTTATTTGCCCCTGAAAAAATTAGTTTTTTCTCCTTTTTCATTTTGGTATTTTCTTTTATTTTTCGTTTTTCTGTCCCTTTTTCTTGCTTTTTTTGTTTTTTCTTTCATTTTATTTTTCTTTTTGTAATTTTTTTTCAAATTTGTGAACATTTTTATAAACAGTGAATGTTTTGGAAAACATGAAAAAGTTTCAAATTCGAGAACATTTTCTTAAATTGTGAAGATTTTTCAAATTCATGAACATTTTTTTACAAATTCACAAACACTTTTTGAAACACACGAACATTATTTCGATACACATAAACATTTTTTTTTAATCTGTGAAATTTTTTGAATCAATGATTTATTTTTAAAAATAATTCTGAAATTGCAAATATTTCTTAACTTTTGCAAACATGTTTCAAAAAATCATGAATATTTTTTAATTCATGAACGTTTTCTGAGCAAGGGAAGTTTTTTTTTCATTAACAGTTTTAAAAAAAATTGTGAACACTTTTTAATATGCGACCATTTTCTAAATATTCATGAACGTTTTTTTTTAACTCATAAATATTTTTTTGAAACTCCTGAATAATTTTTAAATATATCAATAGTTTTAAAAATCATAAACATTTTTTGAATCCATGAAAATTCTATGATTTCTTGAACATTTTTGTTCAAAATTCACCTTTTTTGGAATTTTGAAACTTTTTTGTAATCTCAAATTATTTTAAAGAAGAATAACATAAAAACAGAAAAAAAAAGGAAAAAGGAAAGAAAAATCAAGGGGCGTCCAACCCCGAAAATGGGCTGGCCCGAAGTGGCGCGTCGGGGAAGTGAGGGCGCGCTCTGGCTCGTTCGCCAACGCATACGGCACTAAATAGGAGCTCCCGCTCAACTTCACGTACGACATTTGTGCCATGCGCCCCATGCCTCATCTTAGACAGGCTGGAATCTTTGTGCAGATTCAGCCCAATAGCTCTCAGACAGCTCTGCGTGTAGTTCGGCCCGAAACTGGGCTAGTGTCTGTTTATCAGCCGAGAGATGTCGGATTCGGACATTTTGCTCGGATCAGCCCAGTTTGCAGGCGAAATGTGCAGGTATATTCCCGTTTCAGAGGGAAGAGGGAAATAAAGCAAAGCGCAACCGCCATTGTGCTTTGAAACTGGATAAGATGAAGGCTTATGACAGAGTGGAGTGGGGCTATTTGCAAGCAATCATGCTCAAATTGGGTATTATAGGGAGATGGGTTGATATTGTTATGAGTTTGGTAAGGACGGTGAAATTTTTAGTTTTGTTTAATGGAAAAAGATTGCAGGAGTTCACACCATCACGTGGAATTCGACAGGGAGACCAAATCTCCCCATACTTCTTCCTGATAGCAGTAGAGGGCTTTTCGTGCAAGGCGATGGTTTGTTCTCGATGATCGACAGGCTCTCACATGAATCTTTTGTCAAGCTATCAGTGACAGGGAGAATTGTTCTCGATGATCGACGGTGTGTTTGATGGCACGCTGTGTTTGGGCACTAGTTGATGGAGAATTGACGGAACATTTGTGCGAAACAACGGAACCTAGTGCAAAGATGGTTGTTCTCGATGATCGACACGCTCTCAAATGAATCTTTTGTCAACCTATCAGTGACATTGTGGGTGATTTGGTGGGCAAGGAGACAGGTTATTCACGAGAAGATCTACCAGACCCCTTCGGCCTCATCATTTCATAAACATATTTCTAACGGAGCTTGAGATAGTTCCCCGAAGAAAGCAAGGGAACAAGCTATGCCAATCAATACTAATTCAAGACCGAAGGCACCCCCGCTGGGATACGAGAAGATTCATGTAGATGCCAGCCTAGCTCGCTCCAGCTTGGTGGGTTCTGCAATAGCCGTATGCAGAAATGCAGACGGTCTTTTTTTGGGCAGTTCGGCCATGATCATCCATGGAGTCAAGGAGGTTGCAATGCTAGAAGCGACCGCCTGTCGCGAAGCTTTGCATCTCGCTGAGGATTTGCTACTTCAAAAAGGTTTTATCGTTGCCTCCGACTCGAAGCAGGTGATAAACGACATTGAGAAGGGAACAAACAGTATCTACGGACACATTATCAACGAGGTCAAGCACCGAGCATCAAACTTCAACTGCAAATTCATTTCCGAAGGCCGAGCAACAAACACAGATATGCAGATAGACTAGCTAAATATTCGAATTCTCTGGACGAGGGGCGCCATGTTTGGTTTCAACCCCACGATCTTTTTTGTATCCACTTCATGTGTTTTTTGATCAATAAAATTTAGCTATTAGAGCAACTCCAACGCAAAGACCCAAACGGACACGGATTTTGTCCGTTTGGGTCATCTGTCCGCCTAGCGCATATGGGGCGGACACCCGTGGATTGTGGACGCACCCAACGCACAGACCTCGAGCGGACAAGCGAGGACGAGATGCAGCCCCCGCGTTCCTCCCGCGCCACCGCGGCCGCGTTCCTCTCGCGCAGCCGTCGCCGCCGCGGCCTTCCCCTCCCTCCAGCGTGCCGCCGTGGCCTCCCTCTCTCCCCCAATGAGCACGCCGCTGCGGTCTCCTCCTCCCCCAGCACGCCGCCGTTGCCTCCTCCGGGCCGCCTGCACCAGCAAAAAGGAGGAGGTGCGCCACCGCCGAGCTTCTCCGGGCCACCTGCACCTGTTGCTCCCCGCCAAGGTCAGAACGGGAGGTGGCGGCCCTCGCCGGTGAGCGCGGCGGCGGCCTACGCCGGCGGCCTCGTCGCTTTGTTTGTGGAGGCAGAGGCGTGGGACCAGACCGGACACGAGAGGACACGGGCGGGTCGCTGATGCGTGGGACCGGGCTGGACACGCGAGAACACGAGCGGGAGACGAGAGCGTCCGCTTTTGTCCGTCGCGGACCCATTTGTGGCTCACAGGACGGACAACAAACGGACAGCAGGCGGACGCGGTGTCCGTTTGGGTCGCCCCATTGGGCCAACTTTTTGTCCGAATGACCCAAACGGACGAAATGGGTACCCGGGTTGGAGTTGCTCTTATACCCTAAAAAAAAAGGGAAAAGGGAAATAACCCTGCACGACAATTCCACGTGTGTACTGAACTCGTAAGACTATTCCTCGTTCTGTTCTCGCGTTTCGTATTGGCCGGCCACGACTTCACTGCCGCCCGCCGTTTCTCGCCTTCTCGGATGATTCCCTGAAAATGCTGCCCAAGTACCTGCACGGAAGGAAAACTTCACGAAGAAACGCTGGAAAACTGCTTCGTATTTCCATGCACGCGCTCTCCCTGCGCTATATATGCAGTTCACTCCGTTCGTACGAGGCCGTACCAAAAGTCCAAAACTCAAAAGGTGAAACCCACAAGAGATCGAGCTGTTGCCATGGCTTCCCGTGCCGCACCGTCCAGCTGCTCGGCGAGCAAGCTCCTCCTCCTGCTTGTGTTGGTCGCCGCTGCGGCGCACAGCGTGGCCGCGGCAAGGCCGGGGCCGGGAGTGGTGGGCGTGCACGGCGGAGGCGCGAGTGCGAGGTTGCTGTCGGGGCCGGGGGCCTCTTGCTGCACGCACGACCGGAACTCGGAGGGGACCTCGTGCTGCCCACACAAGCCACCACCTCCGTAGGCTGCAGCACTTCGCCCGAAATGCGTGGAGTAAATTATTTGGTTGCTGATAATTCCATTCATTCGTACAGATAGAAATCAACCGTGTATATTCCTTCTTCTTTGGTTTCTGGTCGTTGTTTATTTCTGAACTAGCAGTGTCTTTCTTCAACAGGAGAACCACATGTATTATAAGGTGTCAGAAAAGTCTTTCGTTGCGAACCAATCTGTGGTTGGATGGTTAGAGGGACTGTGGTATCCCCAGTCCATCAGGGTTCAAATCCTGGTGCTCGCATTTATTCCTAGATTTATTTTAGGATTTCCGGCGATGCGCATTCAGTGGGAGGAGACGTTCCCGTCGACGACGGACTTCGTAAATTTCAAGATGATACGCCGGCTCAGTCTTTCAGAGGGTGAGTGTTGCGTCTGTACTGTCTTAAAAAAAGAAGAGTCTTTTGTTTCCGTGGTATCAGAAGTTTGTATAATTGTCTAACTAGCAAGGAAAAAAAATCTCCGCTTGTATACTTCTAAAATTGTCTAACTGACATGTTTGATGATCTATGTGGGGTTTGATTAGTACGTGGCTGGTTACGAAAATTTCTAGCTCCAAACTACACACAGCTAATTGATGCATACGTGTCAATCTCGTAGTGCATCAATTACCTCCAGAGATTGCATCAACCGGTGAAAAAACGAACGTTGTTGCAAAACCTAGCACTTTGGAGCTGCCAACCATTCCATTTGAAACCACCAAGGCACGTGGCAAACCTTCTGTTGGCCTCTCAGGATTTCCGAACCCCCTCACCCAAAAATTTCAAAGTGTGTACAGAGATTGTGCTGTTCGTTCAATCTGATCAAATGATCTCAAAATTGCCACCTTAGCCTCATCTATTTATTTATTTTGCGAGAGAAAAAGATTTTTATTCCATGGTAATAGGGTTACAATCGAGAGGCAAAAGATCCTCTATAAATGGCGGACCACTATCTATCCATACAGCAGTAGCACTCTCCGTACGACTATAAAAAGCCAACCGATCTGTGACCCTATTTTGCTCACGCTTAATTTTCATAGGAATAAACTCTCTATTCACCATAAGATGCTTAATTTCAGCTACCAAATGCCCATAAGCTGATCGAGATAGGGATTCGCCCGTCAAAGCCGACAATGCTTCCGAAGAATCTGATTGAACGACAATAGGCTCATTACTATGTTGCACCGCCAACGCCATTCCTTGCATCAATGCATGAAGTTCCGCATCTAAAGCATCATTGCAATTAAATAAACACCGCTATGCAGCAAAGATCATACTCCCATCATATCTTCTGAGAATCATACCAGCCGCCGCTGAGCCATCAGACATGGAAAACGCCCCATCGACACAGAGGGCGACCCGGTTCACTAGCTAATGGTGGAGGCCACGACATAGCAACTGTAACTTTGTTAACACATATATCCGGACCTTCATACACTACTGGCATCTTCCCCTTAATTATATCCTCTGTGTTGTACCTCCGTGATAGATCAAGTGATAGCATGTAACTCTGTAGATAATCAGCTGAAACATCCACAGAAGGGATCTCTTTACCATGCACAAGGTCACACCTCATGGACCAAATTCTCCAAATAAGCATAATGATACAGTCACGTACTTCATCACGAAGCCACTCCCTTCCTGTGTCCGTGATGGATGATTTATCAGGTAGCCGCCACATTGATTTCATACGATCCCAAAGCACACTCGCATGATCACATGTGACTAGTGCGTGAAAACTACTTTCTTTTTCTTTACCACATATGGGACAAGTATCTCTTGTTGATACGTGTCTGTACTTCCACCTATCACACATGTTCACTCGAAGCAAACTTCACTCATAGCATATGTTTTGAGTGAAAACTCCAGCTCGTTGTGCTAATTTTAAAGGGCTTTCTATTCCAACCATCCAAGTTAATTCATTGAGATCTGACTCCTCTTTGTTTTTCACTCATACTTCTCTAATTCAAAAGCCAAATGTGGAGATAGTTTGTGTGTTGATGAGATTATCTTTTAAAGCACAAGAGCAGGAGATTCATCACCAAGTAGTCTCAATCTTATTACTTTTGAAGGGTGTCCGCCTCCTAGATTTGCTATGTACTTGGGAGTCTTCAAGTTTGTGAAAAACCAAAAGGTTTGTAAGGGCCCGAAAATAGCTTAATTCATGAAGATTTACCCGTATTGAGGCTAGGCCTTCGTGAGTGTAAGCCATATTGTCTTCGTAGACCCTTCGTGTGTGATTGTCCTTTTGTGGACTTGGTCCTTAGTGGAACCTCGCAACCAGGATCATTGTGATCTCAGATCTATAGTGGATCAAAGCCTCAGTCAACGTGGTTGTAAAATAATGCAAACTATTCGACGTTTCGAACCACAAAAAAAATCTTCACCGAGCCATCCCATGTCTACATATCTCTAACTCTACCTTGTTACATACGCTTACATGTATTTTTCATTTAGTTGCCTATACTCTTGTAGACTTGCATGTGTAGGGTGCTTGATTGACTACCATAGAAAAGCTAAAATTGCAAGGAAACTAAATTTTGTAAAAAGAGTTACTTTTTTCTAAGTAGTCTATTCGCCCCCACCTCTAGACATACTTAAACCCATGTCTGCATATCTCTAACTCTACCTTGTTACGTACACTTGCATGTATTTACTTTTAGTTGCCTATACTTTTGTAGACTTGCATGTGTAGGGTGCTTGATAGACTACCATAGAAAACCTAAAATTGCAAGGAAACTAAATTTTGTAAAAAGAGTTAAATTTTTTCTAAGTAGCGTATTCGCCCCCATCTCTAGACATACTTAATCAATCCTACAACCATCCTATTTCTCCATATTAACCATGGCAATCCAACAGTACAAACTTACTGCTTGCAAACCAAAGCCCGCATCTAACCTAAATTTCATCATGAGAGAGAGGGAGAGAGAGGATGCAGGAGCCTTTGTTGCAGTTGCTTGTTCCTTGCATGTGAGGGTGTGGCCAAAGGTGTAGCATCAACCAGCCGCCCCAACATTCCACACACACCCTGGTTGTTGAAACCACTACTTGGGAATAAATCATCCAAGCCAATGGTGGTTCCATGAACATATAATTTTGTGCTTACCTCATTTTTTTCATGTGTTTTGCACTTTTCCTTTGCTCGCACCTTCTCTTTCTCAGGTTCACACTCTTTCCTCAAGAGACCGGTTCCTCTGCAAGCTACCATGTTTATTTTCCAAATTTCAACCATGGCGGTGGAACTATGGGACAATTGTCCAATGTGTAGATTGTTGAAGTTGCCCTAAGATAAAAAGGAAGGGGAAGAGCTGAGGGAGTTGACATGTATGGGTTTAGTGAGGCAGCCATGCATGGGTAAAAATTTTATTAGGTGTTACCAAAAAACTTTTTTTTGCTTAGGCGGAGGCCTAGAGTAGGAGGATGGTGTTGCTTACAGTACTCATGCCCTAATGCAGCCTGTTGACATCCTCTCTCTCTCTCTCTCTCTTTCTAGATCGACATCCTTCAGCTTCACTTTACCCACTAGAGGTTTAACCCACTCAAGTCAATGGAGAACACACCAAGTTGTGTAGCTTTGATGGACAATATTAACCTGCTATGTTGTTGGACGTCTTTCGCATTCCTTACATAGCATTGTTGCACTGGATGAACCACTATGTAATACCAACAATTTCTTGCACTGGAAAAATCCTTTAGACGTGAGGAAACAACCATACCCAAGCACAATCCAACATTGCACAACCCATCCGTTCTGCCTTCTCGGCCTCATCAAATGTTAGATGCTCCATGCCCAACACCCTCCATATATCTGTTATATTGGTTAGTCATATGGGAACTAAGCTAGATCTTGCACTCCTATCGGGCACACATGGCATTGGCCGCTCGTCTCAATATAGCGGCTAGCTAGCCTCACTAACCATGCACAACTTGCATAGCAGAAATTTCATCTCTGTCGGTATAGACACCTTCCAGGCTTTTCTCCCATATTGGATTCACCCTACTCCATCTGAACCATCCTATCACTAGGATCGACTACTATACCATACTATTGCTCTCATTGCAGATGATAAAGTATTTTTTGCTAAAAAAGGCATTTTCCGTGTGGTGGTGCCATGCCACCATGTCCTACATATCCCATTTTGATGATGAGATCACTCATAGCTTATCCATGTCAATTGGGAGGAAAGCTTCTTATGACAACAGCTCGTTCTAGCCTTGTGTAACAGGATTAATCAAATCACCAACCTTTCTGATCGGTTTTCCTCCTTTTATCATGAAAACCTTTCTAGACGGGTTGTTCCAAACATCTATTTTCCGCCCATCATCCAACCTCCAGAAACAAGCCTAATGGGGAGCCTACAATCACACCATTATACTTCACTAGTGAATGAAGAGCCATCTTCTAGCTTTTGATACGGTCCGGAGAATACAAATTTACTTTTATGATTTGAGGCATGTTGTGAAGAGCCTCCAGCTTAACATTGTCAATCTAACAAAATGTATATCTCTAAACCTGATGCCTCTCTTTTTCTTCCGCACACACATGAAAACTAATATCCTGCTATAGCTGGTGACATCCGTTACATAAATATTTTGACAATTTAAATACATAACATATCATTTGTGGGTATTGATTGAATTAGTGCCTTAAATGAAATCGCCACGCCTCACATGGATAATGTTTTCTCCATCCATCCACACGGTCAAACAAATGTTGGAGATAATCTATCCAATCAACCTGAACAAGGGAAGGCAGACCCAACTACTTATGATTAAGGAACTCTGTTGAATCAAGGACTAACTTCCACATTATACCCCACTTGTGTATCTGAGCTACAAAGTATTCTTTGACTTTGGATCACTGGCCAACTATCCCAGCCTGCACAATACATATCCAATAATCCCAAAGATTGGTCGCATTGAATTATTGTGCTTTCATCAAAACAACGAAATCTACAACTAAAAAGGGAAATCTACATTAAATAATGACTATGAAACTGAAAATCTATCACATGTTCACTGTATTTTGTTTCGTTGTTAGTTTTCTTCTTGGGCTTATCCCAGTTCCCCTCTTTTAGGCCCTTTTATTTGTTTTCCTTTCTTCTTCTCTGGTCCGAGGAAAATAAAAACGTGTGAAGCTGAACATGCGTGCTCACATACCTTGACTTTTTGTAAGCCATCCATCTTATATCTGGGCTTTCGGTCTATATTTGACTCCATGTAGTTTCTAACCCAACTGTGAACCAAAAATCTCAAGCATCCCTTTCTGACCTTCTATTGTCATATGCGTATGAGTTTTAAAATAAAATTACAATAAAAATAACACTAGCCTTCTTCTTTGTTTAATTTTACGCAACCCGCTGAAGATTGAAAATGACGTTGAACAAGCAGTAAAAGAAAGGGCACCTACAAATGCCCTTACCATATCATGCTTTGACAACCGCAATAGCCACTCGCCCCTTGAGATGGGATATATAAATCGATGAAGCAACATCCATCACCTTCAGTCCAGAGGGTTAAAAGACCCGGACCATGACACAGAACAACACAAAAGAAGGTGTCGAAGTCACTGCATCAATAGCCAACCAATAGCTCTTCTTGAAAGGCACATCAATTGCCATGGTTTTATGGGAACCAACAGATCTGCGGACACAAACTCTCACGGACCCTTCATCGACGTTGGGTCGGATATCTTTCAGGTAGGGAGAGGGGAGTGAGACCTTATTCCAAGACGCGGCCGCTGCCGCCTCTTAATGCCATTATGGAAACAAAAACCTAAGAAAAAAACCAAGACATACGGATTCTACTCCTCTTAGGCCACTTCCAATGCATAAGTGCTTAGATAAGGTGCTAAGCATATTAAAAAGTTTAGCAACTAATGTCCACAATGCATGGGTGCTTCACTTGTTGGTGCTAAGCTCTCCTCATTTAATGCTTTAGCAACTAAATTATTTCATGCATTGGTGGGTTTCTTTCATTTAATTGCTTTTGCCTAGGTTCACGTGCTTGGCATTGGTTCTTTCTGGGGTCATCAAATTCATCCCTCTTCTCTTTATTATCTTGCCATATCAAATTTTTTTGCCTACATGGCAGTCTTAGCACATGTACAAGGTGGAGTATTGGGGAGGGCCTTATGACCAACGAGCCTGCTGAACAGGGACGAGGAGGGGGGCCAAGGCGGCAGCGTGTAGGAAAGTTGCGGTAGCGGTTAGGGTTCCTCCCCTGTTGGCCTAGGTTTCATGTTTGTGACGAAGCTTTTGCTGGTGGTGACGGGTAATCAGCGAATGAGTTGACATGGCAATCGACGTGGCTCGACTAAATTTGACGTGGAGCGTGTCCAAGGATGCAAAGGAAAAAGGCGCATTGCTTCCTTCCTGGGATGCCACGACACTCCCTGTCATTCGCCCCACACACGTCATCGCCATCTTACAGAAAAAAGATCGTAAAATAATATCCGAAATTAAGCGAAAACGAGAAGGGAATTAGATAGAAGCACACATTAAACGCGAGAAAAATAATCTCCCGTGCTGCGTCCGTTACTCCTCCACCGCCTCCCCTCCCCCCTCGTCTCCGCTCCTCGCCGGCGCGCGGCGGCGAGGCCCGCGCCTAGGGTTCGCGAGGTGGCTCTCCCGCCGCCGCCACCTACGCCGCCCATGTCACTCCGATCCGGCGGCCGCAAGCTCTCGTTCGAGCTCCTCTCCAGCGGCCTCACCGCCGACGACGACGCGTCCCCGCGCTCCCTCCCCGAGACCTCCTCCGATGGACAGCGCCGCCGCAGGAGGCGCTCCAGGCGCAAGCAGGGGGGGCTCCAGAGCCCCCCGATCGCGGAAGAGGAGCCGCGCGTGGACGCCCACCCGCCCGCCGCGCTCAGGGTATCGGATCTGATGCCCGTGGTGGAGAAGGTCTGCCAGACCTCGGACGCGGAGCGGTCCGCGGCGAGCTGCGTGGCCTACGTCGTGGAGTTGAGGCAGAGGAACGTGGCCGGGAATGGGAGGGCGGTGACGTTTGCGGAGGACGCGGCCAGCAGCTGCGGAAGCAGCTCGCGTGAAAGCGTCGCGGCCGCCGCCGCGGTGCCGGATGTGATTGACCCGGCCCGGCGGCCTGAGGCTAACGGTGTTGTGAAGAAACTGGAGAAGGATGAGTCGCTGGACTGGGAAAAGTACATCAAGGAGAACAGCAACGTTCTCGGAGGTATAGATTTCTCTTCGTTTGGATTTCAGCTCATTTTTTGTACCTTTCTTTCATGTTGTGACGTTGTTTCATTAGTGCTGGTCATAACATTCGCATTGAACGGAAACTATTTAGAGTGTGTCATTTGTGAATTTCGTACCAGCAACCAGCAGAGTTCTATGAACATTGTGTTGTGACATAAACCAAACAGTCTGAAGTACAAATTAGGAATTGCTTTTGGGGTACACTGAAGTGGTTCCCTTATGGGTTTTGTGCGTCATGCTAAATTTGGAGAATCATGAGAAATAAAGTGTGCTGTGGTTTAGAAAGAACACTGGCATCTTGGTTTTAGTTGGAATATGTAAACTTTTGTCAGAAAACCTGCTGATAATCATATCATAACCTGCATTTTCTAAGTAAGAAAATAAGGATGCACTGATTTTCTATAAGCTCGTCAAACGGACTTGTGCAATATGATACAAATAGGTGAAAATAGTAACTACAGAAAGTGGAACCAAATAATTTAAACCAGTGAGGTACTCTGTTCATTTTTTTTAATGGAAACCTTTAAAGCATATCATTACCAGTCTGTGCATTTGCATTTCTTTTTAACTGCCAAGCACCTAATCATTGTTGCTTTGTAGTGGCCGTAGATGAGAACAACTTTTAGTCAGATTTCCTATTGCACACTGAATTAGTTCAATGTATGCATTTACACCTCTTTTCAACTATGTGATACTGCAGAAGTAGAGCGCCGTGACAATTCACCATTCAGATACTTCATTGGAGAAATGTATAGTGGCAATTCACTTAGGAGTACAATTGCAGTGGGTAATGACAAGAAGCGACAGCGGGTCTACAACACTATGTTTCATGTGCCTTGGAGATGTGAACGGGTATATATCTCACTTGCAAATATGCTCCTTCTTTGTACCCTTTATATTAGTTTTTTTATTTATTTTAGGGCCATCCTAATTATTTGGAGAGTTAGGGCCATCCTAATTATTTCGAATTTTAGGGCATTCTAAATTATTTGGAATAGTTTGCCAGCATTGCTGGAGATGAATTCAATATGCATCAGTTGGAATATTTCTGGAACCATGTCATCACCACATATTTTAACTGAAATGAATATATAATTAAATTCAGATCCTTGTTAAGATATGCATAGATACAAGTTGTATGATTTTTGCAGTACTCAATAAATTAACAAAAATAATGTATTTGACAATTCCTTCAAAAAAATAAATTTGTTTACCACATTCAAAAGATAGCTAAATGTTTTCAGTTCAGTAATTCTAGATGTGGCATGTTCTGTAATCATGGGGAGATGTTTGATTGTGATCAATGCTGCAGCTAATTGTCGCAGGATTCTTTGTCTGCTTGGATTCCTTTCTGTCTTTGCTCACCATTATGCCTGCAAGAATTGTGATGACAGTTTGGCGAGTGCTGAAAACCAGGTGGGTTTACGATGATGCTGTAAACTTGATGATTTACACATAGATTATGTGCATACTATTCTGTTATGTACGGATTCCATCAAGTTTTATGATTTACCAAATCTAGTTTTAGGATTTTGTTCTTAAAAGAGGATACTATTCGGTTTTGTTGTCAGCAACTGAATCTAGAGATAACTTCCTATTGAGACGTATTTATGGGATGTTTTGGGAAGTCTCTGCTTAAACTTAAAGCTACGACAAGTTTAAAGCTTTAAGACATTTCTATAGGCCTTCTCAGATTAGCTTAATCCCTTCCTCAAATCATTAACTCTTTATTTAAGATTTTTTAAGAAACTAGCTAAAAACTTCTATGTGAAGTTAAGCACTTTCAGAGAGGGCCTCAGAATGTTTGGGGATTTACAGGATTAGTTTTGGTTGATAATTTGTATCATAGTTAACATGATCTCAGGCTCAAAATTCAACAGCAACGGTGTCAAAAAGAAGTATGCTCCTTGTTAACTTCGTTTAAAACCGAGAACAATTGAGTTATTCTGCCATGTCGCTGACCATTTTCCTGTAATAAAATAATGATATCTTTTTTATCTAAAAATAAGGACATCTTTTTTTTTTGGGCATGAGGACGTCTTGGTTGGAAGCATATACTAGGCTGCAGGAGTGAATAGTTTAGTCTGCGGAAGTGAATCTTTTCTGAATAAATTAATGACACCTTGCTGGTATGCTAGTTAAGTGTCTGATTATGTGATTGCTATCATCCAGTGCGAGCATTAGTCTAGTTGGTAGGTCGTACCTTTTCTATTTTTAAACTGGCAAATATTAATGATAGCCATGAATATACCAGCAGGAAAAATCCTGTTGAATTATTTACATTCATACTGCATAAAGTGCTTGTAGCATTAAGTGATTTTTCATCTGTTTACTTATATTTGCCATTTGATTGTACACACTACACACCACTCTTTCCCAGTTTATTACTTTGTTTTTGGCCGTATGCTGTCGCGTACTTATTTATCGAATGTGTTTGTGACAGGCAGTTTCTTCGGCCAAATGCTGCTGATTTATCAGATTATGGATGTTTTGTAGTTCTAGCCCTAGGAGTTGCTTCTTTGCAAATGATAGGTTTGTTATTTTCCCTTTGATTTTGCCAAACTAAAATGATACCCTACACATATTTGTTAATCCTCAAACAATTTGTTTTGTATGTCAGATATTAGTTTGATTTACCATGTCATTCGTGGCCAGGGCACGATCAAACTCTATGTGGTATACAACGTACTAGAGGTGAGAGAACTTCTTTTTTTTAAATGTATGTACATTTTTATTAGTTAGCACACTTACCTTTTTCTGTTCCTTTTAGATCTTTGACAAACTATGTCAATCATTTGGCGAGGATGTGTTGCAAGTTTTGTTCAACTCAGCTGAGGGACTGTCAACGTGTTCAACTGACAGGGTTACATTCGAACTGTTGCGGTTCCTTTTGGATGGGGCTATTGCTGTCCTCGCATTTGATATCCTTGGCTCCAAACTATGCTGTCTTATTTTTACATGCCTTTGTTTAATTTATTTACATTCTACAAGTTTGTGATGTCAGAATTCCCCAATTCAAAGGAGAACTATGTAACCCACAGTGATATGCAGCATCAAGCTGATTATAAGCTGACAGTAATGATATGGTAGTCATCGTGTAACGTTAGTTTCAGTTCGAATCACAGTGACTTATGTTTATCTAACAGAAGTTTGTCCGGCTTTCAGTTAGACTGTAAGTTTACTTTATTACCTTTGCTGCTGCCATTTCATATTAATCTGGATTTGGTTTCCTTAACAAGTCATTACTTGTGCATTCATTTGTCCTCTTAGCCCAAGCTATCACCCTGTCAACATGTATTATTGCCCATAACAATGCACTATTGGCTCTTTTGGTGTCCAATAATTTTGCTGAGATTAAAAGCAATGTATTTAAGAAAGTTAGCAAAGAGAACCTTCACAATCTGGTTTACTATGGTGAGTGTGCTTATGATTGTGTCATTTCCATGATTCTAAATCAGATGCTGCTGGATGACTGTATTTGCTACGTTTCCACTGTCTGGATGATCCTTTTGAATTCACCGTTGCTGCATAGCTGCATTTGTCAGTATGTCATGTATGGCTTATTGTTGTTGTGTAGCTACTTAGTGTTCAGCACTTCCATCTCCTTATGTGGAATGAACCGTGCTGAGTTGTACTCCATAGATAAATTGTCTGCATAGACCCTTTTACATATTCGATATTCATTAATTTTCTAGAAGCAAATTCTTGGCCATTTTGTAAGTGCCAAGGTTCATCCCTTTCGTGTCGTACTAGCAGGAAATTGTGAGTATTGGTTGCAAACGGTTCACTGCATGCAATATACTCCCTCCGTTCCAATTTAGTTGACTCAGATTTGTCTAGATACGGATATATCTAGACATGTTTTAGTGTTAGATACATCCGTATCTAGATAAATCCAAGTCAACTAATTTGGAACGGAGGGAGTAACTGCTATGTTTTATGCTACACATGGTTAGTTAGCAATTGACACAGTGTCCTACATTTATCATGCCATTGTTACATTTTTTCTTCTTCATTTTTTGCAACACTTAATTTTTGAGTTGTTGATTTGCAGATATCATTGAGAGGTTTCACATCACAGCATTTTTACTGTTTGTACTAGCTCAAAATATCTTGGAAGCAGAGGGGCCATGGTTTGACAGTTTTCTAATTGTATGTTGAATTTTTTTCCTTTCTGTTCTTGTCGTAATCAGAGACTTGGATGATTTCAAAAGTAATATTACTTCCTTTTTTCACTGCAGAATGCCTCCTATGTATTTATGTGTGAAGTACTTATTGATGCTATCAAGCATTCATTCCTTGCAAAATTTAATGAGATAAAGCCAGTTGCTTATTCAGAGTTTCTGGAAGACTTGTCCAAGCAGGTGATACGCTGACAAATAACTTTACCAGTGACATGCGTATCTTGATTCAAATACATTGCTGGCTACAGAGCCTATGCCCCTTTGATACTCAGATAAATAAACAAACAACAAATGAGGTTCAGAGTAAATGACCCTAAAAAAATGCCAGTAAATAAACAAACAACAAATGAGGTTCAGAGTAAATGACCCTAAAAAAAATGAGGTTGATATAGTAAATGATCCTATCAATTAAAAATGCTAAGACACATTCATGCATGCGGAACACTGCTTATTTGATTTGTGGGAAATATTTATTTTCCTATTGTTGTTTTGCTTCGTTGGGTTTGTAGTTTTCTGTCAGTGATTCTGTGGCATGTATTTGCCTTTCACCTGATAGGGTCATTTAGGAAATTCTATCTAGACATGCATATATTGATGAATAATGTGACTTGTCATTTAGATTTATGATTGACTTTCACTGAACAGTTCTCAGTATGTTATCTTCTGAGTGTCGAACAGAGATATGTCCAAGATTTGTATTTGATATGCTGAGCAGACCAGAACTTTGTGATAGTGCTGGCTCATTTGCCAAGAATTGAACCTTTTTCATCTGATGTTGTTACTAATGCCCGTCTCGGTGGAAAAATATGTGCACAGATATTGAATGAGCAACCTGATGACCGTCAGAAAGATCTAACATTCATCCCCCTTGCCCCTGCTTGTGTGGTAAGTGAACACGCCATGCTCTTATGCTGCCAATTTGTATGTACATATTTTACTAACGAGCAAGGTATTCATTGTCTCTCTAGGTAATTCGTGTACTGACTCCAGTGTATGCCACCCTGCTTCCTGCTGGGCCGTTTATCTGGAGAATATTCTGGATCTTGCTCTGGTCAGTTCTGACCTATTTTATGCTCGCCATCTTCAAGATACTAGTGGGATTGATACTGCGTTGCCTCGCGACGTGGTATATCAATCTACGCCTCACAAGAAAACAACATGCGGACTGAGACACCATAATCCTGTTGTTAAGATGGCATCATCCTTGAGAAGACAATTTGATGTGGTGCGCGAAGTACAGCAACTACCGCATCAGCCGTGAGTTCAGTCACCTGCCCATATGATGAAATCTTGATAGTGTAGTACAGCACAGAGGAACATGACAAATATATCTTCTTTTTCAGCGAACTGTTTCATCGATTCAAGGAACTAGGCATAGTCCAATTTTGCCGTGTTTATAATATCTTTCTGTCATCCTTTTGTGGATAGATAGTTCATAGCTTCCATCCTAAAGTTATCTGCCTCAACCCAGAGAAGATTTTTGTAAAGCCTTGCGGAGCTGTCTGTTTTGTACAATTCATTCGAGAAGAAAATATGGCAGCTTCGTCGGCAGTGGCTTTCTTCTTCTAGTCTTTCTGTGTCACACAGTGAGAATGTAACAACTTATGGCCCGTGTCTGTGCTGGGCGTGGTAGCGTTTTCCTTTTTCTAGCCGTTCAGATTATTGCCAAAAAATAAACTTTATCTTACGCCGTGCGCCTGGTCATGAGCAATGCTTTTTTGGGCAGGTTTCAACGGGAGCTTCTATATCTCGCTTGTAGCAAAGGAGACACTCGCCTCGCTTCAGACACGTTTTGGCCAGGAAGCACGTCGTAGCGTGATGGTGCGCATACGTGTTGGCCGTGTTTTGGCCAGGAAGCTCTGACAAGGAAAAACTAGCATGGAGCAAAGGCAAAGGAAAAAATGAGACCCTCTGACTCCGAGTGCTCCGATCCATGCTCCCTTGTCGCTAAATTTGCATTCAGGGAACTAGGTATAGTCCAATTTTATCGTGTTTACATCTTTCTGTCATCCTTTTGTGGATAGTTCATAGCTTCATCCTAATGTTATCTGCGAAGATTTTTCTAAAGCCTTGAGGATCTGTCTCTGTTTTGTACAATTCATTTGAGAACTCTGCTATGAATTGGGATATCTGATATGGTTAATAAATCATTAATGTGGATCAATGATTTGTAGAACTCCCAACTCCAGGGATCATATAATTTATAATCTCTGAAGCAAACTCTGAGAGGATTTTTCTCGTAAATCTGCTCGGAGCAAATGTACATACACGTTTATATTAAAATGTAAGAAGAATGTACAATGACTGGTATAAAAACGGATAGACTATGAAGAGAGGATACAGCTGCCTCCTGTGTTGGCTTGTTGCTTTACGTCGAGAGAAAACCGACGATTTTTTTTTTAGGAAAATAAAAACCAGTCAAATAACCAGCTGTATCCGTGAAAAAAGAACCCACTACATCGGCAGACCAGACTAACACGTAGGCTCACTATTCCCTACAAGCATGAAGGCCCATTACGGCCTTCCACTATTTTGGGCCACACCAAGAGATCCAGCCTACTCGTAGCCCACCGCACGTTCCGACGGCGCTTCAGTCTGGAAAGGCTCGTTGGTTTAGTCCCACATCGGCTAGCGAGAGAGAGAAGGACCAGTTTATAAGCCACGCGCTGCAGACAGACTTGTCCCTTCGGGGACATCCGATAAAATTGGAACGATACAGAGAAGATTAGCATGGCCCCTGCGCAAGGATGACACGCACAAATCGAGAAATGGTCCAAATTTTTTTGGGATTTCACGCGCCGGTCCCTGGAGCCTTCTGTTGAGCCCCTTATCTGCATACTGCTCTTTTACAAAGATCCTCATAGTTTTCACTGCTGCCATCTCCAGACTGGGTGCTCTTTGCTATTGCAGATACGCCCTTTAAGATGTCGTTTTTTCAATATTGTGCCCTTTAAGATTTAATGTTTTGGACCTTCAAATTTCTTTTTATTACAAAAGCGCCCTTTTCCAGGGTCGCCACACCCATATAGGAGTACTCTTTATTTAATTTGGTTTATTTATATATCCTATCACATGGCACTAGAGAGAGATCACGTGATCGACGCCCAGCCATTTGCTAACCACCCACGGCTGGACTAATCCAGCAGAGTCGCTCCTACAAAGCTCTCCATCTTGTACACAGTAATTGATGGTCGACCAACGAACCCGTGGCTGCAGGGCACGCTGGTGGCAGCTCTCAATCCATACGTACAGCAGCAGTTTATACTACCAGCTAATCAAACGAGTAGACTAATCATACTAGTTCGGCAAGTTTATTGGACTGAAGTTGAAAATAGCTTATTAATTGAACAAAAGGCAAAACAAATGTAATCTGGATTATTCTCCTCAAACTAGGATTCAAGGAGACTACAAAATTCATACCACGACTATAAAAAAAGAGAGGTAAGAACGTCTTATATTTGTGAACGGAGAGTAGTAACTATAGCTAAGAAAACCAAGGCAACCTAGTAACTTGTAGGAAACAGATTAACTAATAATGAAAGATTTTTTGCTTGAGGCTATAACATCATGCTGTGATATTTGATGCAGGAGAGATCATAGTTTAGGTCGTTGACAACTAGGATTTCACCTTCTGAGGAAAACAACTGCGATGGCCACAGAATTACTACACGATAGCTAGGATTGATAGAGTGGGGCCAACTATTAGCTTCGCCCAAAATCAGTTCAGTGGTATGGATGTTATACACCCAACATAGAACCAAACTACTCTCCTTAAAAAAAAAAATAAGAATAATAAATACTAGAGCAATTTGGGTAAAATAAGAGTAGTAAATACTGGAGCAAAGGGGATACATCACAATAACAAGTCAAGAAACAAAATCATTAAAACGGCAGATACTAAAATAATATGGACAACTTGATGCAGATATAATCAAATATAAACCACACGCATAAGCTCTTCGTCAAAAGATAAGTACTTTCATTATCTGCTTTGGAATAAACTCACATTTCATCCCCAATAATACCCCTTCTCATTTCTATAAGAGGTAAATACATCGGGAGTCATAGAACTTGCACGTGACGGTCAGTTTGGTGCATAAACTTGCAAAATACGTGTTTCTGATCATCAAACTTGCACGGGCGTTCATATACGGTCACATTTCACGTATGTGGGCGTATCTGTGGCCTACGTGATATGCCAGCATAGGCAGGGCCGGGTGGACAACCACCAATGATCGTTCATGTGTGAACAACACAACTAATCGCTATATCATATAAACACAGATCAAAAAATAAATTTAAAAAGAAACATAACCCGAAAATAGAGAGAACCGTGGGTCGAACATCTGATCCTCATGGTAAACGTTAACTAAGATTACCACCAGACTACAACCACGTACAATGTCAAAAACTATTCATGACTTTTTAAAATCTTTATACAACATACAAAAATGTTCGCGCAGTTTAAAAAATGTTTTGTGCCATCCAAAAAAAGTTTCGAAAACTTGTATTTGGAAAAATGTTAATCATATGTTTAAATATATTAAACATGTATTTTTTTAGATGTATACCTAAAATGGATATTGTATATGAAAAAAATTGACATCAAAATATATACTTAAAAAAATGTTAATCATGTATTTGGAGAATGTTAAACGTGTATAAAAATGTTTCTGATGTATACAAAAAATTACAATGCGTATTGAAAAGTAGACATCAAAATATATTTTTAAAATTATCATGTATTTGGAAAATGTTAAATGTGTATAAAAATGTTTTTGATGTATACACAAAATTACAATGTGTATGTAAAAGTAGACATCAAAACCTATATTTGAGAAAATCTTGTATTGCAAAATGTTAAAAATGTATAAAAATGTTTCTCGTGTATACAAAAAAATGTACAATGTGTACGTAAAAGTAACATCAAAACATATATTTCTAAAAATATTAATCGTGCGAACCAACCTGTGGTTGGATGGTTAGAGGGACTGTGGTATCCCCAGCCCACCAGGGTTTAAGTCCTGGTGCTCGCATTTATTCCTGGATTTATTTCAGGATTTCTGGCGATGCGCATCCAGTGGGAGGAGACGTTCCCGTCGATGACGAGGTGCCTACGGTGACTTCGTAAATTTCAAGATGATATGTCGGCTCAGTCTTTATGAGGTGCTCATAGGGGTAGGATGTGCGTGTGTGCGTTCATATGGGTGAGTGTATGCGCGTGTATATGAGCGCTTGCGTCTGTACAGTGTTCAAAAAAAATATTAATCGTGTATTTGAATAATCCTAAACATGTAAATTTTTTCAAAGAATATTAATCATGGTAAAAATGTTGTTGATGTATACAAAAATATTAATCATGTATTTGGAAAATGCTAATCATGTAATATTACATGTTAAGCCACATCTTGAGGGAAGTTTCTATCTCAAAGAAAAGCCTTTAGAAAATAAATCCATATAATATTGTTTTGGGTAGACATGAAGAACTGACAAGATAAATGTTGTTTATCCTTCAATATCATCATTTGTCCTTGTGGTGAGGATGGTTACCCCACGCGCACGGGGGAGCGACCATAGGTCACAGGTTCAAACCATGGCCTATGTTTTTCCATTAAATTTACACCTTAATTTGTACGGTTCTCATTAAAGGGATATAAACTTCAGTTGTGCGTACCAGATATCAATCATCATTTGGTGTTGTGGCTACCCGTATTGCACATAGAAACAGGTTGTGGGTTCGAACCTTGCTAATGCTAGTTTTTTCCATTTTGTTTGAGCGGCTTGTTACGTATCATTTTCCATTTTATTTGAGCGGTTTGTTAAATAAATAAATAAACGAGAAAGCTAATTTCCAGTCGTCCGAAAATTTGCAACAGGTCCGAACGACCCGGCAACCGTACGATTCGCATCGGTCACCAAACGGCCTGGACTGGCGACGATGGAGGGACGCGCGGACGGGCCCCGCCTGCCCTCCCGCGAGAAGTAAATCTGGATGTGCAGGCGCTCGTCGGCGACGACGAGCTCGAAGGAGCGGCCGTTGTCGTCGATGGAGAGCAGCGCGTGCTTGCGGTAGTCGCGGATGGAGACGTAGGGGAGGACGGAGACGGAGCCGGCGGATGCCTCGCGGCTGCTCGATCTCGCTCGTGGCCGAGCTCGAGTCGCCGACGGCATCCGTGGACTCGCTCCGGCGAGCCGCCATGGATCCCTGCCTGCTGGCCAAGCACAACCCGGACAAGCGGATTCGCGTAGCGTCTTCCGGGGCACTGCGGCCGCTCATCGCGCTGCTCAGAAGCGCCAGCCCGTCCCCGCCGGCCAAGCAGGAGCTGCAGCAGCAGTGCGGCACCAACGCAGTTCTCAACATGCTTGCCGCAAAGAAGCTACTGCCGCCGAGGGGCATACTGCTATAGTCCGTTCACACGCTCCCGCTGCCGGTGGTGCAGAACCTGCTCGCACTAGAGATGGCCTATGGTACACTGAAGAAAAGAAAAGAGGAGTGTTCTGCACTGGATCCATCCTCTGCTTTGCTCCCTGCAGCTGCTTATACATATCATTTTGTTCTGCACTCATGTTGAGATAACATGGTAACAACACTAGTTTTGAAGAAATTGCAGTTTTGGCCTCTGAAGAAACTGCACTTCGCAAGTTAGCAGCGGCAACAACAGCTATTCGGTGCTCAATTAGAGTACCAATTCAGTGTGCATCGTTCCAATTAGAGTGACAATTGAGCATCGGCAGCAGCAGCTAGAACATGCTCGAGTACAAATGCATCGTTTCAATTCAAAAAATTCAGTTTTTTAGTGTTCTTTTTTCTGAAGAAAGTGTACGAGGCCAAGGTCTACTATTAGTTTTCAGAAAATTCAGGCTTCCATTGTTCCATTTTCTCTCTGTGAAATGCAGCTTGGCTAAATTAAGAGTTAAATTCAGTTTCAAGAGATAAATCGGAGGGACAGTAGATGCAGTTTGTGTCAAGTAGATGTCCTATTATATTTATGAAAACGCTAAAATCTGAACCATCCCTATAACTTCTATGTAAATAGCATGATAATTTAGACTCCACAGAGCTGATAACTTGCATATAAATACCGAGGGGTAATTTTAACCCGGGGAATAAGTTGTTGAAAAACACCCCTGGTAACTTATTTGTACATCGCATGTTAATATACACATCGCAGACCAGATAATTTAGGTACAAAGACCACGATAACGTTGACCCTTGAAAAAAAATTGTTGAAAATATACTCCGGTAACATCTATGTAAAATAACATGGTAATATAGGATCCCGGACCTGATAACTTAGGTACAAACACCTGATAACTTTGACCCGTGAAAAAAGGTTGTTAAAAACATATTACCGATAACTTCTTTGTAAATAGCATGATAATATACACTCCCGGACTTGATAACTAAGGTACAAATACCACGATAACTTCAACCCGTGAAAAAAAGTTGTTGAAACCATACACCGCTAACATCTGTGTAAATAACATGGTAATATACGCTTCCGAACCTGATAACTTAGGTACAAACACAATGATAACTTTGACCCGGGGAAAAAAGATGTTAAAAACATACCACCGATAATTTTTTCGTAAATAGCATGATAATATAGACTCCCGGTCCTGATAACTTAGGTACAAACAACACGATAAATTTGATCCGTGAATTTTTTTATTGATAACATACCACTAATAACTTCTCATGTAAATAACATGATAATATACGCCCCCGGACCTGATAACTTAGGTACAAACACCACGATAACTTTGACCCGTGTAAAATAGTTGTTTGGAAACATACTCCGATAACATCTGTATAAATAACATGGTAATATAGGCTCCCGGACCTGATAACTTTGACCCGTGGAAAAAAGTTGTTAAAAACATACTACCGATTACTTCTTTGTAAATATCATGATAATACACACTCCCGGACTTGATAACTAAGATACAAATACCATGATAACTTTGACCTGTGAAAAAATGTTATTGAAACATACTCCGGTAACATCTGTGTAAATAACATGGTAATATACGCTTCCGAACCTGATAACTTAGGTACAAACACAACGATAACTTTGACCCAGGGAAAAAAGATGTTAAAAACATACCACCGATAATTTTTTGTATACATAACATGATAATATAGACTCCCGGTCCTGATAACTTAGGTACAAACAACATGATAAATTTGACCCGTGAATTTTTTTATTGAAAACATACCACTAATAATTTCTCGTGTAAATAACATGATAATTTACGCTCCCGGACCTGATAACTTAGGTACAAACACCACGATAACTTTGACCCGTGTAAAATAGTTGTTTGAAAACAAACTCCGATAACATCTGTATAAATAACATGGTAATATAGGCTCCCAGACCTGATAACTTAGATACAAACACCTCGATAACTTTTGACCAGTGAAAAAAGTTCTTGAAAACATACTCGGTAGGATCTGCGTAAATAACATGGTAATATACGCACACCAGAGCTGATACCTTATTTACCCCAGGCATGATAACTTTTGACACACACAAAAAAGTATTCGGAACATGCCAACATGGCATCTAGTTTCGAATGTCTCGTCGCGGTGGATTTTTTTTTGTGAAAACAGATTTTGGATCAAACAGGCGATTCGAGCGACAAAACATTTTGAAAAAAAAAAAAAAGAATCCACGATGACATTAGCTTTGCTGCACTTTTAGTGCATTTGCATATGGGGAGAAAGTTGGAAAAACTCATTTTTATGCCCAAAATTTGCCTATGTAAATATCATGGTAACTGATGTATCATATACGTGATAACCGGCATACCCTATGCGTGGTAATTTTTACCTGAAAAAAAGTCATCGGAACATATCAACATGGGATGTAGTTTCGAAGTTCTTGCCGCGACGGTTCTTTTATGTGAAAACAATTTTTCGATCGGAGCGATGGTTTGGCCTACGAAACATTTTGAATTTTTTGAATCATGAGGAAATCTATAGTGATGTCATCAATTTCGTCTCACATGCATGCATGTAATTAAGCTTTCTAACAAATGCCATGCACGTACATGATGGAGAAAAAGAAGCACTAATTATCACATGCATGTGGAGAAAAACGGACTGCATGCAATCACGAGTTAGAACAGCCGCATGTGGATCGTCCGGATCCATCGCTAAAATCAGGATGTCTGGAAGTTAGCACTGTCCATAAATAAAATACAAGGGTGTTTGCAAAAAAATACAGTGCGCGCCAACCCTGCTTAGCATTTTTTTAATAAAAAAATGCAAGGGTGTTTTCTGAAAAAAATGCAATTCACACCTAATACACACCCCCTACCGCCATTGACAGCGGTCCCCCGCCACGTTGGCAGGCCGCGCATGCATGGGATACGGATGCATACAGTAGAAAGCACTGTATACGATCGCCCGTACAAGTTTGATGACCAAAAACATGTATTTTACAAGTTTGTGTACCAAACTGAGTGTCGCGTGCAAGTTGTCTGACTTCATGTGTATTTACCTCTTTTTGTAATAATCACCTTCCCACCTTCCTCGAGAATACAATCAAGAGGTCATTTTTTTTAAAGGAGGGAGACACCCGGTCTCTGCATCTGGGCGATGCATGCAACCACTTTATTAATTATTCGCGAAAGACCTTACAAAGAAATACAGCAGTAAGTCTGAAGCCACCGTCTAGGCAACATCTGTCGCTACTCCTATCCAGTTGATGAGGGGATGCTGATAGTCCGGGCCTAATACCAACATACCTCGCAGCCAAGCCTAACATCTAAGACCTGAGCCCCAACCAAGCCACTTGCCAGGTATGGGGCACACACCGGTCCGGCGCACTCTCAGAGGCCTCCGCCGCCAACTGCCAGCAATCCATCTTCAGAGCTATACTAACGCATCAACCTTGCCCGGTCTAGCTGTCGTCGATGCCGCCACGGCGCCAGGCAACCACACCACCCTGCGCTCGTCTATCCAACCACATCCGTCGTTGAGATCCAGCTACACCATGCCGC
The DNA here is from genome assembly GCA_011799875.1 of Thinopyrum elongatum. Lineage (NCBI taxonomy): Eukaryota > Viridiplantae > Streptophyta > Magnoliopsida > Poales > Poaceae > Thinopyrum > Thinopyrum elongatum. The sequence goes on from CM022300.1 coordinate 42,400,554, forward strand.
CAATACTCGTCGTTATCGACGCGGTAGATACAACACCGCCCCTCCTGCCAACCTCCACACCATCGCCGCTGTTGGATCTACGCGGAGCCCACCACCCATAGCACCTCTCCCCAAACATCTGAGCCTCCCAAGACGGCGCCTCCATGGAGGTTACGACGCGCAGGCCGCCACCGTGGCCCAATCCAGTCTGAATTTTGGACTTTCGTCCGGGAGGTGTTCGGAGGTGGATAGGAGGGACCTCGGCTTCGCCTCCAGGAAGGGTAACGACGTTTGAGGGACGCCGTCGATGCCGGGACGGACCAGCCGACCAAAGTTTCCTCCGGTCCCCATCCTATACCACCAAACCTTTGTCTGCTCCGGATCCGGCAGGAGCCAAGAACCGAAACCTACATGGACGAGATTGCCATGGGGCTCAACCCAATAGGAGTCGAGAAGAACATCTGTAGTATATATCCAGGCGCCGAATCAACCGATCCGACGTGGCCAGCAGTGAAGACCACCACCCCGCACCGGTCGACCGTGTCCAGCATCAGACCGAGATCCAGTGTGAACCCGGCGCCACCCGCAACCACCGGGCTGAGCCCACCATGCCGCGAGATGGGATCCTGCCGTCGCCGCTGCGCCATGCACGACATCGGCAAGGGTAGCCCGCCCGCCGCGCCGCCGGACCCCATGAAAATCTAGCGCCTCCTCGCAATCCAGCCATCCCACGCCGGTGGAGATGCTCGAAGGGGGAGAAGTCCCGCCGCCGCCCTAGCGGCCAGGCTTTGCCTGGTGGCGCTGCGGACGGCAGCGAGGAGGGTGGGAGACAACCAAGAGGTCATAACATGTGATTTTTATGTGGTAGCGCTGGTTGGGGACTCACGCTTCCTTTGTGTGTCTGCATCTATAATTTCTTCAAGAGGTGGGTTTTCTCTACGAGGATGCTGACGGAGACGAGTAGTTATCTCATAAAGAGCTTTTCTTACAAGAGGTGCACCAGATATGTGACATGATATAAGCAATTACGCATGTCAAAAAACACCAAAGCACACAAAGAAGAGCATGCTGTAACAGACACTTATTCCACAAAGTTTGAAAAACGTTCTTATATTATGGGACGGAGGGAGTATCTTGGTAAGCTATACTCAAAAAATAAACTATGTGATACTAATACAAAATTTCATTGTGAGATAATTAAGCCAAGCCAGATCCCAAAACCAACATCTAATTCATTTATAAAATTAACAGGGCATATAAACATAATGAGAAACTTATATAGTAAAACAAATTGATACAGTAGAATAAGGAATCCAAATCTAAGCTGAGCAAACCAATACAAACGTCACTGGAGATCAATGCAAGCAAAAGGCATTACCAAGCTGGGACACAACATAACACAGGAACTTTTTTGCTACTAAAACAGATTTACATGCATCAATTCATCACTCTTAAGTGCACACTGCGGACGGTTTACGGGTGGTAAAACATGAATCACTGTGCCATTTCTGTTTCAATCATCACAATATAACTAGTCCTCTTGTTGGAAGTACCTGGTTATGTCTTCTAGGTTTATCATAATCCATCAATATGAATAAAGAAAGGCCCATCAAAATGACGAAGCTATGTAGCAGCCTGAGGGGGCCATGCCCCCCCCCCCAAATGTGATTTTTTTACTAAGTAATAATCGCCCTGCAGCTTTTGAATGGCCCATCCATACACGAACAAGGCCATAAGGTCATCTTTGCATCATCACGATTCACGCGCACGCCCCTCGCGTGGCCTCCTTCTACGGCGACCCTGATGGCGCCGGTAACCTAGGTAACATATTGTTGTCTATTCTCCTGCAACTCCACACTATGATTCATTCCTTTCCAAGTTTCTGTCTATTCGATGTTCCTATGATGCTTCCTTTCAGCCGGTGATACGTCTCAAATGTATTAATAATATTTTTATTATTAAATACTATTATGTTATCATTTATATATATTTTTATAGCAATTGATATTATTTTTCTGGACTAACCTATTAATCTACTACCCAGTGCCAGTTCTTATTTTCACTTGTTTTTGGTTTCACATAAAACCAATACCTACGAAGGTCCAAACATGATGCCACTTTTTGACGATTTTTTATGGACCAGAAAGAACACTGGAAGCTTCGGGAGTCGTCGAGAGGAGTCATGAGGGCCCCAAAGCCCAGGTGGCACAACTAGGAGGGGTGGCCTCGCCACCCAGGCTTGTGCCCTCGCCACCCAGGCTTGTGCCCCCCCTCCCCCGAGCCATATCTTGACCTAATTCCACCGCCATAAATCCCTATAAATATTGAAACCATCTGTCGTTCCTCAAGAAGAGAAAGATTGTCATCGCAAGCCTCTGTTCTGAAGAGATCCCATTTGGAGCCCTATTCCGAAGTCTTGCCGGAGGGGAAGCCATTGGAGGAGGTCTTTTCATCATCCTTGTTGCATCCATGACCATAGTAGTAGATAGATGGTTCTCTCTCTCTCTCTCTCTCTCTCTCTCTCTCTCTCTCTCTCTCTTTATGGATCTATGGGTCCATAGTAGTAGATAGATGGTTCTCTCTCTCTCTTTATGGATCTTCAATACCATGCTCCCCTTCTTCCTTGTGTGATTTGGATCAATCGGATGTAATTTTGCGGTGTGTTTGTTGGGACATGATGAATTGTGAGTTTATGATCAGATTGTTCATTGAATCTATCTGAATTTTTCAGATTTATTAGTTGTATAATTAAGTAGCTATGCATGCTTTCCGATCTATTTGTCTTCTCCGGCCAAGATTAATTGGTAGATCTTCAGAGGGAGTGGTGTGTAGTAGTGGGTTCAATCTCGCGGTGATTTTTATAACAGAATGACAGAATGGGGACAAGGCATTTATTTGTATTGTAGCCACTAAGGAGAAAACGATGGGGTTTTATCTTATTGCTAGGTTTCTTCCTGTCTACATTATTGAAAGGACATGCGGTGCCCCCATGTGTGGTTTTGGTAATTGATGGCAATCTCTATGGACTAATGGTTGCCTTGAGTTATATTCGAAGGATTTGTCCATAGGCGTTTCTTGAAGTCCATGTGTTGGTTTCAAGGAGTTTATGAGTTGACCAAGGTGCTATTAAGGAATTATTCAAAGATTGGTCATGTGAGTGTTGAGCTTATTGCAAGCATGTCTTGAAGAAGAAGATTGTGTGATCATTCATGTGTACCTTCAAGACATCATCCAAATGAAGAGAGTTGGAAAGATTCAAGGTTGATCAAGACTAAGTACAGAGAGTGATTCAAGTTGATCAACACACAAAGCGTAGAAGATGTACCGAGAGGGATCAAGTGATCCCATGGTATGGTAAGCATTGTCCATTACGCTTTGTGTACTAACCCATGGTCTACATGAGAGTTCTATGTGGGGTTAGGTACGTTTCCATGGGCTTGCGTCAAGAGGAAGATATCATACAACCCATGGAGAGGATGACATCAAGTGGTGATCGTCATCAAGATTGCGGTGTGCAAGGTCAAGTGGAGCATCACGAAGAGATCAAGTGCTTGAAGCTTGCCGTCCATTGTGGTGACAATGGACTTGTGAAGATGTGCCAAAGAGTGGCTCACCCATAGTGGAGTATGGGGAGCAATCAACTAGTCTTCATCGAGCAAACGCAATCAAGATAGGTGGTTCAACTTGAGGAAGTCAAGATCGTCATCATCTAGCTCAAGTGGACTATGTGCAAGGCAGAGGTTTGCCCCTTGATAGGTTTTCTATTTTACCGGTCTCATGGTGATAGTTGGGAGACCGGGTTATAGGATCGATTGCCGTACTATCAAGGGGGGCTCTCAAGTTGGTAGCTTGATCGTATCGTTCGTAGAGCGCTCAAACCATTGCATCCTTGCATCATCTTTCTTGGTTCTTGTTTGGTATTTCTCTTTGTGAGTCTTAGAGCTTATGGTCATTTTGATGACAAGCTCGAGTTCATCGAAAACGGAGTTCACATGCATCTTCTATGATGTTTTCGATGTTGGAGGTTATGCCGGTTCTTCTCTGCTGGAGGTTTCTCTCCTCTATATGTTTGGCATACCTCCCCTGCCTCTTCTTACTATAACCAGTCACTGTTGGATAGTACTCGTCGTCATCTATCCAATAAGCTTGAGTTTGCTCAATTCAGAGCTCATTTGCAAAAGTTGTGGCAGTTTTGGTTTTCCTTGGAGTATACTTGTTTTCGTGGAAGTGGCATTAGGAAGGCGCCATCGGTAGTACCGCTGGGCCGGAGCGGCAGTACCGCTTATCGCCACAAGCGGTAGTACCGCTGTCTCACAGCGGCAGTGCCGCCCATGGCCATAAGCGGTAGTACGGCTCCGGTTCTGTGGTAGTACCGCCTCGACTCGAGACCTGCGTTTCTCGTGTCGGGTTGAGCGGCAGTAGCAGCGGTAGTACCGCGCCTACCACTGCTACTAGTACCGCTCAAGGGCCCTCCTCCCTGTCCCTTCTCCCTGTGCTCGTGGTAGGTGCTGTGCACGGTCCCAGCGGTAGTACCGCTGGGCCAAGCGGCAGTACCGCTGGGCCAAGCGGCAGTACCGCTGCGGCCAACGGTAGTGCCGCTGGTTCCAGTGGTGGTGCCGCTCATGCGGCTCTGCCTCGCCCTCTGTTTTGCTCTACTCTCTGTGTTCTACCGCCCGGGCGGTAGTACCGCTCCCCTGAGCGGTAGTACCGCTCGTGTGCGGACTGAGCACATAACGGTTGGATTCGGGAGCTCCTATAAAAGGGGGTCTTCTTCCCCATTCAACCTTATCCTTTGAGCTCGTGTTCTTCCCCCATTGTTGACCTTCTTCAAGCTTGCTATCTCTCAATCCCTCCATGGATTCTTGCTAGTTTTGGGGGGAATAGAGAGAGGAGATCTAGATCTACGTTTCCACCAATCACTTTCTCCTCTATGTGAGGGGAACCCCTTGGATCTAGATCTTGGAGTTCTTCGTGTTCTCTTCTTCGTTCTTCCTCTCATTTTCCTCCCTAGCATTAGTTGCTTTGGTGGGATTTGGGAGAGAAGGACTTGGGCACTCCGTTTGCCCTTGCCATTGCATTTGGTGCATCGGTTTGAGTTCTCCACGGTGATACGTGGAAGTTTCAAGTTGAGAAGCTTATTACTCTTGGGTGCTTGGTACCCTTGAGCTTGTTCCTCTTGGGTGCCTTGGTGCCCTAGACGGTTGGTGGTGTTCGGAGCTCAATCATTGTGGTGTAAAGCTCCGGGCAAGCGTCGGGGTCTCCAATTAGGTTGTGGAGATCACCCCGAGCAATTTGACGGGTACCGGTGACCGCCCCCAAGGGTTGCCAAAGTGTACGGGTTCGGTGACCGCCCCCAAGGGTTGCCATTTGTACGGGTTCGGTGACCGCCCTCAAGGGTCCCTTAGTGGAATCACGGCATCTTGCATTGTGCGAGGGCGTGAGGAGATTACGGTGGCCCTAGTGGCTTCTTGGGGAGCATTGTGCCTCCACACCGCTCCAAACGGAGATTAGCATCCGCAAGGGTGTGAACTTCGGGATACATCGTCGTCTCCGCGTGCCTCAGTTATCTCTTACCCGAGCCCTTTACTTATGCACCTTACTTTGTGATAGCCATAGTGTTTCATGTTATATATCTTGCTATCACTTAGTTGTTTATCTTGCTTAGCATAAGTTGTTGGTGCACATAGGTGAGCCTAGTTGTTGTAGGTTTTGTGCTTGACAAATTAACCGCTAGGTTTATTCCGCACTTGTTCAAGCCCAAACCGTAATTGTTTTAAAACGCCTATTCACCCCCCCTCTAGGCGATATCCTCGATCTTTCAATTATGTCACCTTGCTTAAACCATTACTCTGTTTCTTATGAACTTAATACTTTGAGATGCATGCTAGATAGCGGTCTTAGGGTGGAGTAATAGTAGTAGATGAATTGGATTAACGGTCTACTTGTCACGGACGTGATGCCTATATGAGATTATGCCATGAATGATCATAGTCATACTTGTTGCTATTCTTCTCAATTGTCCAACTGTAATTTGTTACCATGTCGTTTGCCTTCTTTTCGAGAGGGATACCTCTAGTGAAGCTATGACCCTTTGGTCTATTCTTCCATCAATACAAACTCCTACAAAATTGCTCTTTCATATTTACTTTTTCCATACCACTATCTATCTATTTGCTTTTAATCTTGTAACTAGCAAGACAAGGGGCTTGACAACACCCTTGCCAAGTTGGGTGCAAGTATTGTTTTTGTTTGTGTGCAGACACTGTTTACCTTCCTAGCTTGGTGATTCCTACTAGTTTGATTAAACCTTGATTCTCAACTGAGGGAAATACTTTGCTTCTGTGCTATATCACCCTTCCTCTTTAGGGAAAAATCCAAAAAAATCCTACGGGAGTAGCAGCCGGCGAGGGCGGCTATGGCCCCATCGTCGTTCGGCCATCGTTCTCCTCACTAGTATTTGCAGCCAGTGGGAAGTCGGGACTATACGCCAGCTATGGCAGCTGCTACTGAATCACCTGCAATCAGGCAATGTGCATTAAGGAGGGCGTCATGGTGACGTTCACATGCCTCTGCCACGGAAGTCCATGCGACAAGAACAACGTGTTCCTGCTCAATGGGCATGCCTTCTATCACGATCAAACAAGAACTGTACGTCCACCAGCCCCTCTCTCTAATAAGAGTATATTTCATAAACTAACAGAGTACTTCGTCTGTTTCAGGGCGGAATGCAAGTACCTCCCCCCCCCCAATTGCATACCTGATCGACCCTAGTGCGATAGTGGAGGAGTTCACTATTACGCTGTTGTATGTATCGAGGAAAGGGCGGCCGTTAGTCTCCTTCAGAGATGCATTTAGCGATAGGATTAGCGGCACAACGCAGAGTTATGTAGAAGTCGGAGGGGCCTTGCCCTCGCTCTGATCCATAATAAACTAACCTTAGTTCAAAATTCAAAACCGCGACACTTATTTGAAATCGGAGGGAGTATTAATCGCCCTGTAACTTTTGGTAGGCCCATCCATACACTCACAAGGCTGCAAGCCCATCTTTGCATCATCACAATTCATTAACACTGAACCAATAGGCTCGGCTCCTGGACCCTAAATAAACAGGCTCAGTTGCTTCACCTCTCTTTTCCCCAACCATGCTCGGGCATGAATGCTCAGCTCTATCGCCACACCGCCTCAACGCCGATGCCAAGGAGAAGCTCGCGTTTGATCCGCGTGCGCCACCATTTAACATCCCGAAGCCGAGGAGGTTAGGAGGGGTAACAAGAGCATGCCTGAGACGGTCGTCTTCGGCTTAACACCACTGGCTAGTGGTCATCGATGTCGGCTGGCCACCTTGATACGTCTCCAACGTATCTATAATTTTTTATTGTTCCATGCTATTTTATTATCATTCTTGGATGTTTTACAATCATTTTATAGCAACTTTATATCATTTTTTGGGACTAACCTATTGACATAGTGCCCAGTGCCAGTTGCTGTTTTTTGCTTGTTTTTTACTTCGCAGAATATCAGTACCAAACAGAGTCCAAACGCAGTGAAACTTTTTGGAGATTTTTTCTGGACCAGAATACACCCAGTGGGCCAAAGAAGTGCCAGAGGGGAGGCCCGTGGTGAGCACAACCCACCAGGGCGCGCCTAGGGGGGTTGTGCCCCCCATGGAGCCCCCTGCACCGCCTCTTTGCCCTATAAATTCCCAAATATTCCAGAAACCCTAGGGGAGACGTCGAAACACAATTCTAGCCGCCGCAAGTTCCAGAACCACGAGATCCAATCTACACCATCATGGAGGGGTTCATCATCCTCATTGGTGCCTCTCTGATGATGCGTGAGTAGTCCACCATAGACCTACGGGTCCGTACAAAGTAGCTAGATGGCTTTCTCTCTCTCTCTTTTGATTCTCAATACAATGGTCTCTTGGAGATCTATTTGATGTAATGACTTTTTGCGGTGCGTTTGTTGGGATCCGATGAAGTTTGAGTTTATGATCAGATTTATATCCATGAAAGTTATCTGAGTTCTTTGATCTCTGTTATGCATGATTACTTATAGCCTCATATTTCTTCTTCAAATCTTTGGTTTAGTTAGGCGAACTAGATCGATTTTTTTTGCCATGGGAAGAGGTGCTTTGTGATGGGTTCGATCTTACGGTGTCCTTTCCCAGTGACAGAAGAGGCAGCAAGGCACGTATGTATCATTGCTATTAAGGATAACAAGATGGGGTCTATTCCTACATGAATAGATCTTGTCTACATCATGTCATCGTTCTTAATGCATTACTCCGTTTCTCCATGAACTTAATACACTAGATGCATGCTGGATAGCGGTCGATGTGTGGAGTAATAGTAGTAGATGCAGGCAGGAGTCGGTTTACTAATCTTGGACGTGATGCCTATATAATGATCATTGCCTGGATATCGTCATAATTATTTGATCTTCTATCAATTGCCCAACAGTAATTTGTTTACCAACCGTATGCTATTTTTCTCGAGAGAAGCCACTAGTGAAATCTACGCCCCCGGGTCTATCTTTTATCATATTGCTTTCTGATATATTTTTATTTGCTTTTTATTTTCAGATCTATTATTCTAAAAACCAAAAATACCTTGCTGCACTTTTTATTTATTTATTTTATTTTGTGTTTTTGCGAGATCTATTTATCCAAAATCATACAAACCAATCTATCTTTTACCCGAGGAGGGATTGACAACCCCTCTTACGCGTCGGGTTGCAAGTATTTGTTCTTTGTGTGCAGGTACCGTTTACATAGCTTGGCCTGGCCTCCTGCTGAATTGATACCTTGGTTTCATAACTGAGGGAAATACCTACCATAGCTGTACTGCATCATCCCTTCCTCTTTGGGGAAATACCGACGCAGTTTCAAGCGACATCAAAAAATTTTTCTGGTGCCGTTGCCGGGGAGGATCAAGTCAAGATCTATCAGGTTCCTAATCACAAATCTCATCTCCTTGCAATTTACATTATTTTCCATTTGCCTCTCGTTTTCATCTCCCCCACTTCACAAAAAATTGCCTTTTTATTCGCCCCTTTTTCGTTCACCTTTTTCTCATCAGATCTCTTGTTTAATTACCTTGTTGCTATGGCTAGTTCTTCCTCTATTGCGTGTACCCCCGAGAATGAGGTTCTTAATTTTAAACAAAGGGGAGGGGAGAATCTAAAAGATGCTTGGTATAGGATTTGCAATGCTCATAATAGATTTGTTCGTAAGCAATCTACCATTGTTCTTCTTCACAGTTTTTATGTTGGCATCACCACTTGGTATAGATTCATCCTTGATACGATTACCGGTGGAAATTTCTTGATGTGTCCATCTTTGGATGCTTTTAATGCCATGGGAGATCTAGTAGGTGCACCACCTATCATTATTAATGAAACAATCTTAACTCTTGAGCATGTTATGCAAAGATTAGATGCTATTGAAAAGAAGATGATTACTATAGAACAAATTGAAAACTTGGATAAAAAGATGCATAGTCTTGCTAATAAATTTGGGTCCAAAGCGGGAGATGCTTTTAAATTACTAAGGGAAAAGGAAACCATAATTAATGAAAGGATAGAGGAAGGTCCTTCTAGGATTGATAAGTTGGAAGAATTTTTTAGTAATTTAAGCTCAGCCTTTTCTTCTGTCAAAACTATTGATAAAACTCCCGTAAAAATTTGCAAGACTACTCCGATCACTAAGAACAAGGGTGCCACTTCTAGTAACCACAAGGAAGATCTTAAAATGATTAGGGTTCATCCCAATTTTGTTGAAGTAGAAAAAGACCCTACTTGCAAGAACAAGTTCTTCAATCTTATCCCTAGTAGTATTATTATTGAAAATTTGAATGCCAAATCTTTGAAGAATTGTGTGATTGAGGAGTTGGAAACTAAAGATGACAATACTTGAATCTATGCATTATGCCTAGCTAAGGGCATAAAACGATAGCGCTTGTTGGGAGACAACCCAATGAATAAAATTTATTTTTACCTTTTTCTTTCTGTTCTTGAGTGTTTGCACAATTATGCTACTGTTTTAATTAGTTTTTGTGCCAAGCCAAGCCTTTGGGATCATGTTTGGTGATAGTTGATTTGATCTTGTTGGAAAACAGAAACTTTTGCGTCCAGAAGAAGAATTTTGAAAATTCACAGAAGTGACGAAAACTTCTGAATTTTTTACACAAGATTGATATAAAAATTGCCCATGTTTCCTAATTTTTCAGAATTTTTTTAGTAACATAAGTATGGTAAATATTCAGATTACTGCAGACTGTTCTGTTTTTGACAGATTCTGTTTTCGTTGCATTGTGTGCTTATTTTGATGAATCTATGGTTTGTATTGAGGGGTATAAGCCATGGTAAAGTTGTAATACAATAGATATAATGCAATAATAGAATATGAATGGGTTTGCAACAATACTTAGAGTGGTGATTTGCTTTATTATACTAACAGATCTCACGAAGGTTTTGTTAAGTTTTGTGTGATTGAAGTTTTCAAGTTTTGGGTGAGGTCACGATGGATGAAGGAATAAGGAGTGAAAAAAGCTTAAGATTGAGGATGCCCCATGGCACCCCAAGATAATATTCAAGGATAACTAAGCAACTAAGCTTGGGGATGCCCCGAGTGGCATCCCCTCTTTCTTCTAACGACCATCGGTATTTTACTTGGAGCTATATTTTTATTCGTCACATATCATGAGTTTTGCTTGAAGCGTCTTGTATTATATGAGTCTTTTCTTGTTTTGCTTTTTAGTTTGTCACAAGTATCCTTACTGGACACACCTATTTGAGAGAGCCAAAATTATGCTATGATTTGTTAGAATTGCTCTATGTGCTTCACTTAAATTTTTTTGAGCTATGGAATTGCTCTAGTACTTCACTTATATCTTTTTGAGCACGGCGTGCTTTAATATTTTTGGAGAAATACTCTCATGATTCACTTAGATTTATTTGAGAGTTAGTAATTTTGAAGAAATTCTCTCGTGCTTCACTTATATTATTTTGAGAGATGGAAATCTTTATGCTCATGTTCTTCACTTAAATTTATTTGAGCTTGTCAAAAGCAATTGCAACATATTAAACTAGTCCCAAAGTGATAGATATTCAAGAGGGATATAATAAAAAGTATCATGAAGATCATTGGACAAATTAAACTTGATTCTTTGTAATAGTTTTGAGATATGATGATAGTAATATGTGAGTCATGTTGGTGACTAATTATGCTTTAGTAAGAATATTGGTGTTAAGGTTTGTGATTCCCTATGCAAGCACAAAAGTCAATAGTTATGCAATGAAATTACATCCTACTTGTGGTGCATTATTCGGTGTTAGTTATGCTTAATGCTCGTTTATGAGATTTGTCATTTCTTGGTTGGTTGCTTCTCAATCTTTTTGCTAGCCTCCACTTGTACTAAGTAGAAATACAAATTGTGCATCCGAAATCCTTAAACCCAGTTTTGCCATATGATTCCACCATACCTACCTATATGCGGTATTTCTGTGCCGTTCTAAGAAATTTTGTATGTGCCAACTCTAATTTTCAAAATAAATTTCCCTTTTGTGTGTCCGTGTGGCTAATATTTTCCATCCTAGATGTGTTATTCTCAAGATGAGTGTTTATTCACTTGTCATTGCACAAGAGTACGGCGGTAATAGGGATGCCCAGTCTCGAAATGAAAAATGAATTTACTTTATGTTGTCAAATAATAAATTCCTTGGAAGGTGTTGGTATGGACGGTACCCATGGATATGGCTAGCCGTGGAGTGTGTAAGAATGGTGGAAAAAGGAATAAACTTTATTTTCTGTTTGGGAACCGCCTATGATATATCTAGCATGGAAAGTGTTGGGACCACTCGGTCGTTTTCGTTGACAGGAAAAGCATGCCTCTCAAAAATGTTTTATCTCTATTTTTTTGCTTTGAGCTATGGCACCTCTACAAATCCCTACTTCCCTCTGCGAAGGGCCTATCTATTTACATTATGCAATTTTTATTTGAGTCTCCATCTTCTCTTATAGAGCACCAACTAAGGGGCACTATGATCGTACTTGAGCATTGGATGCAGCTAATATTCGAGTGTGTTTTGTGAATGGATCAATGATTGAGCATGATGGGCTAGGGATAGCTTTCTTTAGTGTTGATATTTTGAAAGACATGGTTGCTTGTTGATATGCTTGAGTATTGAAATCTTCATGTCAAAACTAGACTATTGCTTTGAACCATCTAAAGTCCAAATGTCCATGCTACAAAAGAAAAGAATATGTGATGAACATGTTAGGCAGCATTCCACATCAAAAATTATGTTTTTACCATTTACCTACTCGAGGACGAGCAGGAATTAAGCTTGGGGATGCTGATACGTCTCCAACGTATCTATAATTTTCGATTGTTCCATGCTGTTATATTATCATTCTTGGATGTTTTACAATCATTTTATAGCAACTTTATATCATTTTTTGTTACTAGCCTATTGACATAGTGCCCAGTGCCAGTTGCTGTTTTTTGCTTGTTTTTTACTTCGCGGAATATCAATACTAAACGGAGTCCAAACACAGCGAAACTTTTTGGAGATTTTTTCTGGACCAGAAGACACCCAGTGGGCCAAAGAAGTACTAGAGGGGAGGCCCGTGGTGAGCACAACCCACCAGCGCGCGCCCAAGGGGGTTGTGCCCCCCACGGAGACCCCCTGCACCGCCTCTTCGCCCTATAAATTCCCAAATATTCCAGAAACCCTAGGGGAGACGTCGAAACACAATTCCAGCCGCCGCAAGTTCCGGAACCACGAGATCCAATCTACACCATCACAGAGGGGTTCATCGTCCTCATTGGTGCCTCTCCGATGATGCGTGAGTAGTCCACCATAGACCTACGGGTTCGTAGAAAGTAGCTAGATGGCTTTCTCTCTCTCTCTTTTGATTCTCAATACAATGGTCTCTTGGAGATCTATATGATGTAATGACTTTTTGCGGTGTGTTTGTTGGGATCCGATGAAGTTTGAGTTTATGATCAGATTTATATCCATGAAAGTTATTTGAGTTCTTTTATCTCTTTTATGCATGATTACTTATAGCCTCGTATTTCTTCTTCGAATCTTTGATTTAGTTAGGCCAACTAGATCGATTTTTCTTGCCATGGGAAGAGGTGCTTTGTGATGGGTTTGATCTTACGGTGTCCTTTCCCAGTGACAGAAGGGGCAGCAAGGCACGTATGTATCGTTGCTATTAAGGATAACAAGATGGGGTCTATTCCTACATGAATAGATCTACAATATGTCATCGTTCTTAATGCATTACTCCGTTTCTCCATGAACTTAATACACTAGATGCATGCTGGATAGCGGTCGATGTGTGGAGTAATAGTAGTAGATGCAGGCAGGAGTCGGCCTACTAATCTTGGACATGATGCCTATATAATGATCATTGCCTAGATATCGTCATAATTATTTGATCTTCTATCAATTTCCCAACAGTAATTTGTTTACCCATCGTATGCTATTTTTCTCGAGAGAAGCCACTAGTGAAATCTACGGCCCCCGGGTCTATCTTTTATCATATTGCTTTCCGATCTATTTTTATTCACTTTTTATTTTCAGATCTATTATTCTAAAAACCCAAAAATACCTTCCTGCACTTTTTATTTATTTATTTTATTTTGTGTTTTTGCAAGATCTATTTATCCAAAATCATACAAACCAATCTATCTTTTACCCGAGGAGGGATTGACAACCCCTCTTACAAGTCAGGTTGCAAGTATTTGTTCTTTGTGTGCAGGTACCGTTTACATAGTTTGGCCTGTACTCCTACTGGATTGATACCTTGGTTTCATAACTGAGGGAAGTACCTACCGTAGCTGTACTGCATCGTCCCTTTCTCTTTGGAGAAATACCGACGTAGTTTCAAGCGACATCACACCTCCTCATCGTCGGCCGCCCTATCACACCCTGTGTTTTGTATCACATCATTTAAGTTAATAAATCATGAAAATTTGATCCAACAAAAACTTTCGTGTTGATTTGGTCTTTGTCTGATTTGGTTTCTATTGCCGTTTTCAAGTGCTCATATAAATCAAATAAATTCCCCAACTCTTATACTTCATCCCCTTGATCCAAAACTTTTCCCAATGATCATGCCATGTGTATAGGACATAAAAGTATTTTCTTAAATATATAATTTGGCCAAAAAGAATTTTCTAAATTAGGTTTTCTAAAAAACCCCTAAGTTAAGGCTTGAACTACAAGTACTCAATTTGGGATGTGAAAAATCTTTACAAAAATTTATTTGAATCCTACTAGTTATAGGACTCCCTAAAACCACAAAAATATTATTTTAAAAGTTATTTTGCTATTTTATTTAAAGGCTTGTTCTTAAGGCCACAAATGGTCTTTAATATGTTAAATTTATTTTATGTGACGACCCCGGCTTAATCGTGCACTAACCATACACGCAAATGCGCACGATCAAGCCTAAGGACTCACTTGAAGATATCACAACACAACTCTAAAACATAAATAAAGTCATACAAGCTTTATATTACAAGCCAGGGCCTCGACGGCTCGAATACATAGCTCGATGGCATACAAGCATCAGAGGAAGCATCAGATATCTGAGTACAGATATATTACAGAGAGAGAGAGAGAGAGAAATAGGCCTTCACAGAGGCGGGGTAAAATAAAATAGTACGATCGAAAGGCGTAGGCCTCCTGCCCTGGACCCTCCAATCCTACTCCTGGTCGTCAAACGGCTCCTCGTAGTAGTAGTACTCGCCAGGCGGGTAGTAGTACTGGTCGTCGGCTGGGGCGTCTGGCTCAGGGGCTCCGTCGTCTGGTGGCATCAAATGGAATATGGGGGAAAAAGAAAGTAAAGCAAACATGAGTACTCATCCGAAGTACTCAGCAAGCAAGGATCTACACTACATATGCAACATTGTCAAAGGAATGGCTGTATATGTGGACTGGGCTACAGAAATGCCAGAATATAGGGGGAAAGCCTAGTCCTATCGAAGACTAGCATCTTCAACAATCTTCGACAGTCTTGCAGCATTAGAAGAGAACAGATGAACA
Organism: Thinopyrum elongatum; assembly: GCA_011799875.1. NCBI lineage: Eukaryota > Viridiplantae > Streptophyta > Magnoliopsida > Poales > Poaceae > Thinopyrum > Thinopyrum elongatum. Next base: position 42,415,596 of record CM022300.1, read on the forward strand.
TAATGTAAAGTAGTAGTAGTAGTAGTATCATCAACCTCGACCTGAGATCCTTTCTCGACTCCCTGCGAGAAAGCAATCCCAGAGCCGTACTATCCAGTTCTCATCACATGTCCTAGTTGTACCGATCGGGATACAACTCCGAGTGTCCGTTACCGTAGGACAGGCTATCGATAGAAGTTTCTTCCCTGCAGGGGTGCACCAAGTTACCCACCACGCTCGCTTAACTCCGGCCGGACACACTTTTCTGGGTCATGCCCGGCCTCGGCTAAGCAACACACCGCAACCCGACCTAGGCTTATAAGAGAGGTCAGCACGCCGGACTAAACCTATGCCCCCATGGGTCTTGGGCCATCGCCCCGGGAACTCCTGCACGTTACAGGGCCACCAAGAGCAGACCTAGCAACCCCTTATACAAGCGCGGTTGCGTTCCCAGTCCAACTCGGCGTGCGCCGCTCCATACTGACGTCAAACAAGCTTCGGCTGATGTATACGACGCAGAACGCCCATACTATGCCCACATGATGGTTAGTGCTATCGGGCCAGAGGCCCCTCGGATCAAATATCCAAACCGTAGTGGATTAGGAGCACGCGGTAACGAGCAGAGACTCACGATCGATGTGACCCCGTCGCCCCGTCTCGAGGACTTGTGGCAAGGGCTAAGAATGCCCGGCCACGCCTCGTGTTATCTCGCGGGCACCTCTCAGGTCAACCCGACTCCACATCACTTCGCATTAGGCTCGCGCGGGTATCCCTCAGGGCCGACCCGTCTTTAGTATCATGGTTCAAAGTCAAGTTGTAGTATCCAAAGTAGCTGTGTGTCTGACACCGAAGGGAACCCTGAGGAATCACCCTCGATGGAATTCCCGCTCGATGTTATCATCAAGGTGAACGAAGGAGGATTCACCCTCGAGGTCCACACTTGAGAGGTTGCACGATGGCGTCGGTATTGGGGGTGGTGTAGGAGGAATCACCCTCGCTTACCACGACCGATTAACTAACCTACAAGGTTATCATCAGAAGTGCTGACGAGGTATCACCCTCGGCACTCGATAGTAACCCAGCAGTGTCGGCAACTAAGGGGAAGTGATGTGCGGTGCCAGGGTCTAGTCTTCAATCCCGATGATCGGGTCTTCTGACATCCAGCGGGGCAGTCGGGATCAAGTGGGGGTCTCTGTCGTGTCTCTACCCAGCCTATACTAAGCAGTCTAGGATAACCAGTAAGGTAGCAAGGCAGGTTACAATTAACAGGCTATGCAGCAGATATAGGAAAACAGTAGCAGTAGCAGTTCTAATGCAAGCATAAGAGAGAAGAGAATAGGAGATATAGGCATGCTCAAAAGGGGGGTGCTTGCCTGTTTGCTCTGGGGCAAGGGCAAGGTCGCCTGTGGTGTCGTCGGGGACGTAATCGTACTCTTGAGCTGCGTCTGCCTCGGGAGTTACGTCAACGTCGGGGTCTACCGAGAGAGAAGAGGGGGAAGAAACAGGTAAACATAATGCAAACAAATGCAACACGGTGCGTGCTATGCTATGATGCAGTGCAGGGTTCCCTAAATATGCATCTAAGTCATTTTAGTTATTTTTAGAATTAATCTGGGATTTATTTATCGAAGTGTGTGCACTATTCATCTGCCGGATTCGGGTCCGGAGTTACGAGCTCTTCTACGTAGGGGGTTCCGACGAAGAAACAGACGGCACAATCAGACTCGTCTCGTCATTCTGAGCAGCTTTCATGTTTTAACTTTTTCGATCCGAGCTACGGTTTAAAAGTTATTAATTTTTAAAGATTATTTGAATTTCTGGAATTACTTTATTTACAGAAAATGAATTATGACGTCAGCATGACATCGCTGTGACATCAGCGGTCAACAGGCGCTGACCAGTCAAACATGACATGTGGGTCCAGTGGGACCCACATGTCAGTCTCTGTTAAGACTAACAGTGGATTATTTCAGTTAACAGAGTGATTAGAGGGGTGGGCCCCACATGTCAGTGAGACATTAGGCTAATTAACTTATTTAACATTTTCTTTTTCTTTTAAATCTTTTAACTAATGTGGGGCCCACATGTCAGCCTCACTGGGTTGCCCAGTCAGCAGTTGACTGGGTCAACCCAGTCAACTGGGGCCCCCAGGGCCCACTGGCAGCCAACCTGAGGTGGGGCCGGCCTTGCCACGTCGGCGGTGGCCGGCGGCTCGCCGGCAGCGACGCCAGAACGCGGCGGTGGCCTCGGGCCTCGTCGGATTTTGCCTACGGGCCACCAAAAAGGACAGGGCCGGTCGCATTCGAACGGCCACTCGACGGCGCGTCGAGTGGTGCCGGTGGCGTGGCCGGAGACGGCGTGTAGCGACGGCGGCGAGCATCGCGGCGGACGCCGGAGTTCGGGTGTGATGGAGATCGGCGATGCAGACGCGCTAGCGAAGAACTAAAGGGCCAGAAATCCTCTACGTGCGTGTGCGAGCTCGACGGGCGTGAGCCCGTGACCAAACGCTCACCGGACGGCTGCCGGCGACAAGCTCATGCGGAGGCGCGTTCGGGCGCCAGTGAAACTAGAGCCAGAGAGCTCAAACGACGGTGGAAAGAGAAGGAGAAGAAGGCGGCGCTCACCTAGCAGGCTCATGGTGGCCCTGTGAAAGCTTAGTAGCGCAGGAGGTCGCCGGAGTCGACGAAGATCGCCGGAGGCAGAGTTGAAGGGGAACGGCTCGATTCACCGCCTTCGCTGCTCCTCGGCTCGAACTGAGGATGTCAGGCGACGGAGAGGAGCGGGGCGGAGCTCGCTGACTTGTCCGCTTGACGAAGGGTGGTCGGTGGTCGTGGCAACGACGAGGCACGGCGGCGACCGCGTCGGGCGCCGATGGGGAGAGGAGGAGAAAACGAGGGGAGAAGGGAGGAGTGGTCGAGGAGGACCAGGGGGATGGCTCGGCTTCGCCCTTATCCCCCTCCGCCTCCTGTTCTGTCGGTGGGCGCCGGTGCGTCGCCGGTGCGTCGCCGTGTCACCGGGCGACCGGAGCGCGGGCGCTCGGCCAGGGAGGAGTCGACACGCGAGGGAGAGAGACGAGGTGGGCCTGCTGAGCCGGGGTTCGGGGCACTGTGCACTAAGACCCAGTGCACAGTGCCTCATTTTTATTTTTCTATTTTTGTTTCTCTTTTTCTTTATTTCATTTCCTGTTTCGAAATAGTTAGAGCACTTTTGCATTTTTGTAAAATGTGGGACTTAGTCCAAATATTACAGTGCCATTTTAGCCCTCACCAAAAAGTGATTTGGACAGAGTTGGAAACCATTTGTGTTTGAAATGATTTTAAATGGATTTAAATATCCTGTTTTGGTGCTGTTTCATCTTGTTAGAGTCACTTATCTAACTCCAACTTCAATGATGATGATTTTACAAATGTTCCTGGATTATTTGCCATTTAATGAACATTTTTCCAACAGTGTTTGATCAACTTCATATTCCACTTATGAATTTGAATTGATTTTCAGATGTGAATTTGAATTGGATCATTAACCCATATGACTTGGCACTGCAAATGATCATGACTTGGAAAAATCAACAGAGTGTCACAGAGCTTATTACAAGGGGGTGTTACAAGTTCTCCTCCTCTAAAAGAAATTCTCGTCCCGAGAATTTAGGAGGTAGAAGGAAAGAGTCCGGGATATTCTTCCCGAAGATGATCCTCACGTTCCCAAGTGGCTTCATCTTCAGTGTGATTCGACCACTGCACTTTCAGGAACTTGGTCGTCTTCTGACGAGTTCGTCGTTCAGATTCGTCGAGGATGCTGATCGGATGCTCCTTATAGGAAAGATCATCTTGTAGCTCGAGCATCTCATGATCCACTGCACGATGCGGAGATTCCTTGAAGCACTTACGGAGTTGCGACACGTGGAAGACATCATGAATATGGGAGAATTGCGGTGGCAACTCCAATTTATATGCCACCTGTCCACGTCTAGCCATGATGCGGAAAGGACCAATATAGCGAGGAGCTAGCTTGCCCTTGATTCCGAAACGACGGGTGCCCTTCATCAGAGTGACACGAAGATAAGCTTGATCACCAGGTTGATAGATCACACCCCATCGCTTGCGATCATAATTACTCTTCTGACGGTCTTGAGCTACTTTGAGATTCTCCCGGACAATTCTGACTTGTTCTTCGGCATGCTGAATAATGTCCGGTCCAACAAGAGGTCGTTCCCCAGTTTCTGACCAATTCAGAGGGGTTCGACATTTACGACCATAAAGAACCTCAAAGGGGGCCATTTTTAAGCTGGCTTGGTAGCTGTTGTTATAAGAGAACTCGGCATATGGAAGAGATTCCTCCCATTTCTTACCGAAGGATATAACACAAGCTCGAAGCATATCTTCAAGCACTTGATTAACGCGCTCAACTTGGCCTTGGGATTGGGGATGATAAGCTGAACTCCAGGTAATATGAGTTCCCATTGCTTTCTGGAAACTTTCCCAGAAATGGCCAGTGAAAATGCTGCCACGGTCTGAACTGATTTCTTTGGGAATACCATGAAGTGAAACAATTCTGGAGATATATAGTTCTGCTAGCTGACTAGCAGTAATAGTCTCCTTAACTGGCAGAAAGTGTGCAACCTTGGAAAGTTGGTCGACGACGACAAGAATAGCATCGTGGCCCTTCTGAGACTTGGGAAGACCAGTAATGAAATCCATCTGCACTTTATCCCACTTCCACAGAGGAATAGGAAGTGGTTGTAGAATTCCAGCAGGTTTCTGATGTTCTGCCTTCACGCGACGACAAACGTCACACTCGGCAACATAACAAGCAATATCTTGCTTCATTCTAGACCACCAGTACCTTTGACGAAGATCTCGATACATCTTGGTACTACCCGGATGGATAGATAGCGGTGTACCATGGGCATCCTTCATGACTTTGTCTGTCATCAGCTCGAAGCGAGGTACTACAATGCGGTCTCGGAAGTACAAGGTTCCATCTTCAGCAATCGAGAAATCCCTGTACTTTTGAAGGTGAAGCTCTTTCTTCATTAGACCAATTTCAGCATCTTTAGCTTGCGCAATTTTGACAGCTTTCTCAAGATCTGGTTGTATCACAAGGTTATTAAGAGAACCTTGCGGGATGATGCAGAGATTCAGCTTGCGCAATTCTTCATATAGCTGGGGTTGAGCTTGCTTTACCATGAGGTTACTACAATATGACTTGCGGCTCAAGGCATCAGCCATCACATTAGCTTTGCCAGGAGTGTAGGAAATACCACAGTCATAATCGGTGATTGTTTCCAACCAACGCTGCTGACGAAGATTAAGTTCCGGTTGAGTGAATAAGTACTTCAAGCTCTGATGATCGGTGTAAATCTCACACCGATTACCAAGGAGGTAATGACGCCACTGCTTCAAAGCATAAATCACAGCAGCAAGTTCAAGGTCATGCACTGGGTAATTCTCTTCATGTGGACGCAGTTGTCGCAAAGCATAAGCAATTACTCTTCGCTCTTGCATTAGGACGCAACCTAGTCCTTGGTGAGAGGCGTCGCAGAAGATCACAAAATCTTTGCGAGAGTCTGGAGGAGCAAGGACTGGAGCAGAAGTCAGCTTGTCCTTGAGGGTCTGAAAGCTTTCCTGACATTTGTCTGTCCACTCAAACTTAACGCCTTTGTGGAGCAGATTAGTCAGGGGCTTGGCAATCTTGGAGAAATTTCCGATGAATCGACGACAATAACTTGCAAGCCCGAGGAAACTTCTGACTTGTTTGACATTCTTCGGAGGGGTCCAGTCAAGAATAGCCTGAACACGCTCCGGGTTAACTGCGATACCATCCTTGGAGATGACATGTCCAAGGTAGGTTACCTCAGAAAGCCAGAATTCGCACTTAGAGTACTTGGCATATAACTTGTGCTCTCGTAGTCTCTCCAGAACAAGGCGAAGATGCTCAGCATGTTCTTCTTTGTTCTTCGAATAAACCAGAACATCATCCAGATATACCACGACGAATTTGTCGAGGTAATCCATGAATATGTAATTCATTAAGCGGGAGAAGGTAGCTGGAGCGTTGGCCAAGCCAAACGACATGACGGTGTACTCGTAAGAGCCATAACGAGTAACTAATGCAGTCTTCGGAATATCCTCTTCGCGGACACGGATCTGGTGATAACCCAACCTCAAGTCGAGTTTAGAGAACACCGAAGATCCTGCGAGTTGATCATATAAATCGTTGATCCGGGGAAGCGGATATTTATTCTGGATAGTTGCCTGGTTGATAGGACGGTAATCTTGGACCAACCTATTCGTACCATCTTTCTTCTTGACAAAAAGAGAAGGTGCTCCCTAGGCAGAGGAACTAGGGCGAATGAAACCTTTCCTTAAGGATTTATCAATTTCTTCCTTGAGTTCAATAAGATGGTGCGGAGGCATCTTGTAGGGACGTTTCACAATAGGAGTGGTGCCAGGCTTCAAGTCGATGACGAACTCGACAGCCCTAGCAGGGGGTATTCCTGGATGTTCTTCTGGAAAGACATCCGGGAAGTCACAGACAACTGGGATGTTCTCGATCCCATCAAGCGGGGAAGCGTTCAACGCGTTCAAGGCATAGATTTGAGCCTCAGCGTTCTGAGTGATATGAGCATGGTAGTTCACCATCTCATTCGAGGGGTGCAAGAGGTGAACAACTTTGGTGGCGCAATTGATTGAGGCGTAATGGGCCTTCAACCAATCCATTCCCAGAATAAGGTCAATCTTGGACGATTTCAGAATAATGGGAGACGCACTGAACTCCAACCCTTTGATTTCAACGGGAACATTATAGCTAACCGCAGAGGTTCGGCAACCACCCGCGGGAGTATGTACCAATAAGGGTGTGTTCATGTATTCGCATTTAATGTCATGCATGCGTGCAAAATGTTCTGACATGAAGGAATGCGATGCTCCTGAATCAAATAAAACAGAGGCTGGTACTGAATTAACAAGAAGTGTACCCATCATAGTGTCTGGTTGATCTGGAGCTTCGGACATGTTGACGTGGTAGTACTGCCCACGACCATAAGAAGGTCTGGCATTATTGTTGCGCTGTTGATGAATACCACGGCTAATACCACGGCCAGCAGAAGGGAGAGCCAGTTGATTCTGATCCTGAGAACAATCTCTAGCATGGTGACCTGGCTTGCCACACTTGAAGCATAGTCCGCTGTCAGGATGAGGTGCTGGAGCTCGAGGTGCTGGAGCTGGCAGAGGCTGCCTCGGTGGTGGAGGTGGCAGGCGTGGTGCAGCATAAGAGGGCCTGTTCGCAGGAGCTGCTGAACGGAACATGCCTTGGGGAAACCAGATGCGTCGCTTCTGGGAAGTCGAGCCCGAAGATGAGCCCGCTTCTCGGGTGCGTCTGGACGCTTCTTTATGTTTCTTCAGTCCAGTTTCAACCATAATAGCCTTATTCACCAAGGTGGCGAAATCAGGGTAATCTTGAACAAGCAGGGCCAACTGTATATCATGATGCAGTCCTTCGCGGAACTTCTCTTGCCTTCATTCATCAGTAGGAATGTCCTCTTCAGCGTAGCGAGATAAGTCTAGAAACTCGCGCTGATAGACTTCTACGGTCTTGTTTCCTTGAACAAGGCTACGGAACTCGGCCTTCTTCCTAGCTATGACAGCTAGAGGAATGTAGCGGGCACGGAAAGCAATCTTGAACGCTGCCCAAGTGACGACAGTACCAGGCGGCAGAGTCTGTCGGTGAGTGGCCCACCATTGGGCTGCGGGACCCTTCAGAAGATAAGTCGCAAAAGTGACATAGTTGACTTGGGCGACACCAGCAGACTCCATCTCATGAGAGATGTCACGCAGCCAGTCATCTGCATCCAGTGGGTTGACTGTGTTGCAGAAAAACGATGGACTGAGCCTCATGAACTCTGGCAAGGTGATGGATGGTGGCTACTGATTAGCATCAGGACGAGGGAATTGCTGCATAATCCCCGTCATAAACTGGCGGTTGAGTTCAAATTGTTGCATCATCGCTGCCATGTAATCAGGTGGTGGCGGCGGTGGCGGGTTGTTGTCAGCCATCCTGCTATTCCAACAGGGGTATTTCAGCAATAGCTTATGCAAGTGTTTAACAATAAACATGATGTAACTCGACATTATGGAAAGAGTGCAATAGATGCTAAAAGTAGTCATTAAGACATACAGATCCATACACAGTCGGTTACAATCGGGCAGCATAACGGCGCAAATTGAAAAGCTAGACACACTAGGCGGCACGCAGGCACGCGGTAAGGAAGTACACAACGTGACATAGCAAAGGCTACATCAGTGTCGGAGAAAACCACTGAAACGGGGTAACTGCAAGTGCGGACGATGAATGTTCGTCGCGGCAGGATCCTGTGCTCCATGTGCACTCTGATGCAGAACCCGGTCTCGAACTGTAAGAAGAGGTCCACGTGCAGGCGTGTGACCTCCCATTGCAGGCCAATCAATACCTGGCGGCATCTCGGTCCTGCGTGGGTAAAGAATATACTCTGGATGTATCCCTGCACAAACAGCTGGTAGCAACTGTGTCATAGCCTCGTAGTAGCGTGCTCGAGTGGCGAACAACTCGACGGCAAGAGCCCGAACAGTGCGATCCAGAGCCTGAGTGCACTGAATCAGAATCTGCGGGTCGTAGCATCGAGACTCGTACGGGGCACAGATAGCTGTGTAGTATCCAGTAGCATCTCCAACAGGTGCATACGGAATGTACCGAAACACAGAGTCATCCAAGCTAGCATTGTGCTCTCCTCGGAGACGTGCGACAGCAGAGTAGGCGGCATCATGTACTGCCATCTCAATCGTCACGCCTATTCCGTGGAAAAGATGTAGCTCAGTGTCTGAGTCGTTCTGCTGATCATAGATCCGAACTTCAGCATAGTACTGTTCCTGGTTGAACTCGCGATAAACCTCGTAGACCATGTACTCGGGATACCAGCGGTAACCCAGTCTACTCAGGAGGGCGATCAGAACAGCTGGAAACCCAGGGGCATCATGAGCCCAAGTGCGAAGCACAAGCTGGTTCGTAGGCCGCGGTGGAAACAGTCGATCCATCTGAAACAGAGAAGTTCAGGGTTGTCATAAGACAATGAGAAATATAACTGATCTCAGAAGGAAAGGTTAAACAAAACAATTGAAAGGAAAATGATTATCAGACTAATCAGATCAAAGACAGGGAAATCGCACCGAATCCAGCTCTCTGGGTGGATAGAATTAACGAGATCCTAAATGTCAGTGTTAGTAAATTTTATTAAACCCGAATAGATGAGAGATTAGAATCCCAGAGTAAAGACGAGGAATAAAAGATCCTAATACCACCCAGTTGGCGACGTGGGCCCGTAAGCCACACAGCCAAGTTAGTAAAACAGTTTTTGACCACTAGACTCAACTTCGGCCAAGAAATTGGGAAGGGGGATACCTAGAGGCAGTCGGCTCTGATACCAACCTGTGACGACCCCGGCTTAATCGTGCACTAACCATACACGCAAATGCGCATGATCAAGCCTAAGGACTCACTTGAAGATATCACAACACAACTCTAAAACATAAATAAAGTCATACAAGCTTTATATTACAAGCCAGGGCCTCGAGGGCTCGAATACATAGCTCGATGGCATACAAGCGTCAGCGGAAGCATCAGATATCTGGGTACAGATATATTACAGAGAGAGAGAGAGAGAGAGAGAAAGAAATAGGCCTTCACAGAGGCGGGGTAAAATAAAATACTACGATCGAAAGGCGTAGGCCTCCTGCCCTGGACCCTCCGATCCTACTCCTGGTCGTCAAACGGCTCCTCGTAGTAGTAGTACTCGCTAGGCGGGTAGTAGTACTGGTCGTCAGCTGGGGCGTCTGGCTCAGGGGCTCCGTCGTCTGGTGGCATCAAATGGAATATGGGGGAAAAAGAAAGTAAAGCAAACGTGAGTACTCATCCGAAGTACTCAGCAAGCAAGGATCTACACTACATATGCAACATTGTCAAAGGAATGGCTGTATATGTGGACTGAGCTGCAGAAATGCCAGAATATAGGGGGAAAGACTAGTCCTATCGAAGACTAGCATCTTCAACAATCTTCGACAGTCTTGCAGCATTAGAAGAGAACAGATGAACATAATGTAAAGTAGTAGTAGTAGTATCATCAACCTCGACCTGAGATCCTTTCTCGACTCCCTGCGAGAAAGCAATCCCAGAGCCGTACTATCCAGTTCTCATCACATGTTCTAGTTGTACCGATCGGGATACAACTCCGAGTGTCCGTTACCGTAGGACAGGCTATCGATAGAAGTTTCTTCCCTGTAGGGGTGCACCAAGTTACCCACCACGCTCGCTTAACTCCGGCCGGACACACTTTTCTGGGTCATGCCCGGCCTCGGCTAAGCAACACGCCGCAACCCGACCTAGGCTTATAAGAGAGGTCAGCACGCCGGACTAAACCTATGCCCCCAGGGGTCTTGGGCCATCGCCCCGGGAACTCCTGCACGTTACGGGGCCACCGAGAGCAGACCTAGCAACCCCTTATACAAGCGCGGTTGCGTTCCCAGTCCAACTCAGCGTGCGCCGCTCCATACTGACGTCAAACAAGCTTCGGCTGATGTATACGACGCAAAACGCCCATACTATGCCCACGTGATGGTTAGTGCTATCGGGCCAGAGGCCCCTCGGATCAAATATCCAAACCGTAGTGGATTAGGAGCACGCGGTAACGAGCAGAGACTCACGATCGATGTGACCCCGTCGCCCCGTCTCGAGGACTTGCGGCAAGGGCTAAGAATGCCCGGCCACGCCTCGTGTTATCTCGCGGGCACCTCTCAGGTCAACCCGACTCCACATCACTTCGCATCAGGCTCGCGCGGGTACCCCTCAGGGCCGACTCGTCTTTAGTATCATGGTTCAAAGTCAAGTCGTAGTATCCGAAGTAGTTGTGTGTCTGACACCGAAGGGAACCCTGAGGAATCACCCTCGATGGAATTCCCGCTCGATGTTATCATCAAGGTGAACGAAGGAGGATTCACCCTCGAGGTCCACACTTGAGAGGTTGCACAATGGCGTCGGTATCGGGGGTGGTGTAGGAGGAATCACCCTCGCTTACCACGACCGATTAACTAACCTACAAGGTTATTATCAGAAGTGCTGACGAGGTATCACCCTCGGCACTCGATAGTAACCCAGCAGTGTCGGCAACTAAGGGGAAGTGATGTGCGGTGCCAGGGTCTAGTCTTCAATCCCGATGATCGGGTCTTCTGACATCCAGCGGGGCAGTCGGGATCAAGTGGGGGTCTCTGTCATGTCTCTACCCAGCCTATACTAAGCAGTCTAGGATAATCAGTAAGGTATCAAGGCAGGTTACAATTAACAGGCTATGCAGCAGATATAGGAAAACAGTAGCAGTAGCAGTTCTAATGCAAGCATAAGAGAGAAGAGAATAGGCGATATAGGCATGCTCAAAAGGGGGGTGCTTGCCTGTTTGCTCTGGGGCAAGGGCAAGGTCGCCTGTGGTGTCGTCGGGGACGTAGTCGTACTCCTGAGCCGCGTCTGCCTCGGGAGTTACGTCAACGTCGGGGTCTACCGAGGGAGAAGAGGGGGAAGAAACAGGTAAACATAATGCAAACAAATGCAACACGGTGCGTGCTATGCTATGATGCAGTGCAGGGTTGCCTAAATATGCATCTAAGTCATTTTAGTTATTTTTAGAATTAATCTGGGATTTATTTATCGAAGTGTGTGCACTATTCATCTGCCGGATTCGGGTCTGGAGTTACGAGTTCTTCTACATAGTGGGTTCCGACGAAGAAACAGACAGCACGTTCAGACTCGTCTCGTCATTCTGAGCAACTTTCATGTTTTAACTTTTTCGATCCGAGCTACGGTTTAAAAGTTATTAATTTTTAAAGATTATTTGAATTTCTGGAATTACTTTATTTACAGAAAATGAATTATGATGTCAGCATGACGTCGCTGTGACATCAGCGGTCAACAGGCTCTGACCAGTCAAACATGACATGTGGGTCCAGTGGGACCCACATGTCAGTCTCTGTTAAGACTAACAGTGGATTATTTCAGTTAACAGAGTGATTAGAGGGGTGGGCCCCACATGTCAGTGAGACATTAGGCTAATTAACTTATTTAACATTTTCTTTTTCTTTTAAATCTTTTAACTAACGCGGGGCCCACATGTCAGCCTCACTGGGTTGCCCAGTCAGCAGTTGACTGGGTCAACCCAGTCAACTGGGGCCCCCAGGGCCCACTGGCAGCCACCCTGAGGTGGGGCCGGCCTTGCCACGTCAGCGGTGGCCGGCGGCTCGCCGGCGGCGACGCCAGAACGCGGCGGTGGCCTCGGGCCTCGTCGGATTTTGCCTACGGGCCACCAAAAAGGACAGGGCCGGTCGCATTCGAACGGCCACTCGACGGCGCGTCGAGTGGTGGCGGTGGCGTGGCCGGAGACGGCGTGTAGCGACGGCGGCGAGCATCGCGGCGGACGCCGGAGTTCGGGTGCGGTGGAGATCGGCGATGCAGACGCGCTAGCGAAGAACTAAACGGCCAGAAATCCTCTACGTGCGTGTGCGAGCTCGACGGGCGTGAGCCTGTGACCAAACGCTCACCGGACGGCTGCCGGCGACGAGCTCATGCGGAGGCGCGTTCGGGCGCCGGTGAAACTAGAGCCAGAGAGCTCAAACGACGGCGGGAAGAGAAGGAGAAGAAGGCGGCGCTCACCTAGCAGGCTCACGGTGGCCCTGTGAAAGCTTAGTAGCGCAGGAGGTCGCCGAAGTCGACGAAGATCGCCGGAGGCAGAGTTGAAGGGGAACGGCTCGATTCACCGCCTTCGCTGCTCCTCGGCTCGAACTGAGGATGTCAGGCGACGGAGAGGAGCGGGGCGGAGCTCGCTGACTTGTCCGCTTGACGAAGGGTGGCCGGTGGTCGTGGCAACGGCGAGGCACGGCGGCGACCGCGTCGGGCGCCGATGGGGAGATGAGGAGAAAACGAGGGGAGAAGGGAGGAGTGGTCGAGGAGGACCAGGGGGGATGGCTCGGCTTCGCCCTTATCCCCCTCCGCCTCCTGTTCTGTCGGTGGGCGCCGGTGCGTCGCCGTGTCGCCGGGCAACCGGAGCGCGGGCGCTCGGCCAGGGAGGAGTCGACACGCGAGGGAGAGAGACGAGGTGGGCCTGCTGGGCCGGGGTTCGGGGCACTGTGCACTAAGGCCCAGTGCACAGTGCCTCGTTTTTGTTTTTCTGTTTTTGTTTCTCTTTTTCTTTATTTCATTTCCTGTTTCGAAATAGTTAGAGCACTTTTGCATTTTTGTAAAATGTGGGACTTAGTCCAAATATTACAGTGCCATTTTAGCCCTCACCAAAAAGTGATTTGGACAGAGTTGGAAACCATTTGTGTTTGAAATGATTTTAAATGGATTTAAATATCCTGTTTTGGTGCTGTTTCATCTTGTTAGAGTCACTTATCTAACTCCAACTTCAATGATGATGATTTTACAAATGTTCCTGGATTATTTGCCATTTAATGAACATTTTTTCAACAGTGTTTGATCAACTTCATATTCCACTTATGAATTTGAATTGATTTTCAGATGTGAATTTGAATTGGATCATTAACCCAAATGACTTGGCACTGCAAATGATCATGACTTGGCAAAATCAACAGAGTGTCACAGAGCTTATTACAAGGGGGTGTTACATTTTATTATTTCAAACATATTTGAGAGAAATTAGGGAAGCTCAGTGGACATATATTGTCCACATATGAGAGTGTGAACACATGGTCATGATCAAAATATTGGATAAATCCCTCAAAAACCCTTTCTGGATATTTCGAGCTTTTGAAATATTTACAAAGGAAATTTTCTCCATAAATTCCAATGAAATTTTATCACGTCACAATTTCCCTAGATGATGATCTTGCCAAGTCTCATGTCATGGAGAAGATGATAACCCCATCAAACCCCCTCAAACCCCTCTATGTTGATTTCCAAGCTTGTATAACTTTGCACTATCAAGTTTGTCCAAATGAGCTAAAATTTGGTACACCATCTCAAATTGAGCCCAAACCCATTCCTGTTAATTATCAAAGCCATTGGATTCCTCTAGCTACCCCAAGTCATCACCGAACACCTTCTATCACAATCTTGTGATCAATGATTGGAGCACAAAATCAATTCTCCTTGAGCTCATATTTTTACCAGAGCTCTCCCTAGTCACCTTCTACCTCCAGTAACTCCCCCTCTTCAACGTGTCAATTATTGGGGGGTGAAACCCCCATTTTCTCTCTGGACAACCCATGTTTCTCTGTCTATCTCAACCTCCCTATCATCCAGTGGCTCCCCAAGGCATCCAAGGCCATGCCCACTTTCTTTACTCCCCTCTAGCACCCCTAGACACAAGTGGACACGGCCAGGGCACTTAAACAATGTCATGGCATGCCAATGGCACGCTCTGGAGGATGCTACAGTGCACTCCCGCACTGTAGCTTGCCCATTCCGAGGCACCCCGTCAACCTTGGGCGCTGGGACCGTGTCTCCCAAGGTCACCCAGGCGTCCACGAGATGCCACCCGGTCGGCCCCCTCCTTCCTCTCTCTCTCTCCGCTCCACCCGCGCATGCCCGAGCTCCGCCACTCTCTGCTCGCGCACGGGAGCAGCCTCGAGCTCGCCCTACTCCTCCTCTATCCCCCCAGTACCCTACAACACCCCCACGAGCACCACAGAGAGCTCCAGGGCCCTCTCCCTTGGCCACCCGAGCTGATCCCGTGGACGGCAGTGAGCTCCGTCCACGGTGAGCGGCCGCCCGGCTATTTAAGACCTCCCCGAGCCTCTCCCTCCACTCTGGTCATCCCCTACCACGCCCAATCGACCTCCTGCACCACCTGTTCTACCACAGGAGCGCCCGAGCTTGAGATCAGGCTCGAGCTCTAATGTCTACTACACAACTTATTCTTGTAGACTCGTGTTGGGCCTCCAAGCACAGAGTTTTGTAGGGCAGTAGCAATTTTCCCTCAAGTGGATGACCTAAGGTTTATCAATCCGTGGGAGGCGTAGGATGAAGATGGTCTCTCTCAAACAACCCCGCAATCAAATACAAGAAATCTCTTGTGTCCCCAACACACCAAATACAATGGTAAATTGTATAGGTGCACTAGTTCGGTGAAGAGATGGTGATACAAGTGTAGTATGGATAGTAGATATAGGTTTTTGTAATCTGAAAATATAAAAACAGCAAGGTAGCAAGTGATAAAACACAACACAACAGTATTACAATGCTTGAAAACAAGGCCTAGGGTGCATACTTTCACTAGTGCAATCTCTCAACAGTGCTAACATAATTGAATCATACAACAATCCCTCAACGTGCAACAAAGAATCACTCCAAAGTTCTTATCTAGCGGAGAACATAAGATGAAATTGTCGTAGGGTACGAAACCACCTCAAAGTTATATTTTTCGATCAATCTTTTGAGCCATCCCTATAAGTGTCACGAACGGCGCTAGAGTTCGTACTAAAATAACACCATATGATATGCATCAACCAACTCTAATGTCACCTAGATACTCCAATGTCACCACAAGTATCCGTGAGTCAATTATACGATACGCATCAAACAACTTCAGATTCATAATATTCAGTCCAACACAAAGAACTTCAAAGAGTGCCCCAAAGTTTCTACCAGAGAAAGTAGGACGAAAACGTGCATCAACCCCTATGCATAGATTACCCCACTGTCATGATACTCCGCAAGTTGAGTACCAAAACATATATCAAGTGAATCAATAGAACACCCCATTGTCACCATGGGTATCCACATGCAAGACATACATCAAGTGTTCTCATATCCATAAAAGTATTCAATCCCATAACTGTGAAACCTCAAAGGTAAAAACTCAATTCATCACAACAAGTTAGAGAGGGAGAAACACCATATGATCCAACTATATTAACCAAAGCCCGTGGTACATCAAGATTGTGCCAAATCAAGAACACGCGAGAGATAGAGAGAGAGAGAGAGAGAGAGAGAGAGAGAGAGAGAGATCAAATACATAGCTACTGGTACATACCCTCGGGCCCGAGGGTGAACTACTCCCTCCTCATCATGGAGACCGCCGGGATGATGAAGATGGCCTCCGGTGGTGATTTCCCCCTCCGACAGGGTGCCGGAAAAGGGTTGTAGATGAGATCGCGGAGGTACAGAGGCTTGCGGCGGCGGAGTCGAAGTTCTAGGGTTATCTCTGGCGGTTTCCCTATTTATAAGAATTTTCAGAGCTGGAATCACGCGAAAAGGAGCTGAGATGGGCCCACGGGCACCAGGGCATGCTGAAACCCCTGGGCGCGCCCCGGTGGTGTGTGGGGCCCTTGTGGATCTTTTGGTCCTCCCACAAAGCTTAGGGGGGCTCTTTTGTTCCAAAAGAATTGTCAAAAAGTATCAGCCCATTTCAAGGACTTTTATTTCTGCATAGAAAACAACACGGTAGTTTTGCTGAAAACAGCGTCAGTCCGGGTTAGTTCTGTAACACCCCGGGTGTCATGCCACCGTAAACTCCGGTTAATGGTGCCACATCATCATAATTTATTTTTGCTAATCATCACTTTGTTACAAACCGACCTCAAATTCAAATTTAAAAGACAAGTCAAATTATTATTACTTCAAACGATAAAAATAAAATGTTCGCATTATTCCTTAAATTCCCCTCATCATTTGTCATGTTGAAACCAACATCCTTTGACTCACCAAATAATCCCTAGAAAATTAATAAATGCTCCAACAACAAATAAAATGCCCTTTTCAAAATAAACAATTATATAAACATTTCCAAATAAAAATGAAACCTTGTGTGTAGCTTCCAAAATATTCTATTTGAATTATATGTAAGATATCATGTAGAACTAAATTCGTTTGGACACTGAGATAAATAGAAAATAGTAGCTATCTTTTTACAGAAAAGTAAGAAACTGAAATTGCACTGTGCACTTTTGGCCCACTATGAACAGGAGCTAGCCAGCCCAACCCACCTGGCCTATCCCTAACTTCCCGCTACAGAGGCACAGCCTGTGCGTGGCAGCCATCCGGCAGCGCCATGGCCGGATGGCCGACACCTGGCTCTACAGGGGCGCCTGGGAGGGGATAAGGGCGTCTCCCTCAACCCCGAACGAACCCTAGCCACTTCTCCCCCTCCTTTCGCCCCCCTCTCTTATACTCGAGCTCGGCCGAACCGCAGCCACCATGACCGACCTCGCCCGCGCGCTCTTCATCGTCCCCGCACCCTAGGAGGTTGTCCACGAGCTCCGTCGTCGAACGCTACGCCCCCTACACCAACGAACATGAGCTGGCCTCCACCATAGTGCCAGATCGCCGTCTTCTTCAACTTTCGGCTACCGCGACGCCGTCATCGATTTCGTCGTCACCACTGCATCCCCGGCTTCCTCGAGTTCACCTACAACTTCCCCGTGAGCTCCTTCGTCGATTCCCCTCTTTTCCCCCTTCGGTTCGTGGTCGTAGCTGTCGCTTTGTGCTCGTCATTGGACGCACCCGTGCTGTATGCGCGCTCGCTGCTCCTGCTGTTTGAGGCCATGACTATGCCCTGCTTCTTGCTGCTGCTGCTCTGTTGCTGACGCTGCTATGCTGCTGCTCTGCCGCTGCCTATTGCCGTTGCTATCTGCTGCGCCCCGCCTGGCCGCACCCTGCTCCCTTCGCCGCACGCCCTCTAGGTCGTGCGTCGCCGTGCTCGGCGTTACCCGCCAGCCCGCGCCTTGGCCGTACCTCGTGCCCGCACCGCCCGCTCACCGGTAGCGTCCTCGCCCCGACTGGACGCTGCTTGCTACTGATGCATGCTGCTGCGCTGCTTTTTCCTACTGCTCCTGCTATTCCTAGCCGCCGCCACCGCTCTTGCCTACTGCTGCGCTGTGCTGCTGCTTACTACTGCTTCTCCTGCTAGTTGTTGCGGCTGCTACTTCTAGCGGTGCTCTGCTGCTGCTGCCTGCTAAAGGCCATGGCCATGCTCTGTGTGTGTGTGCAGCGTGTGTGTATGCTGTGTGTGTGTGCGTGCAGTGTGTGTGTGTGTGTGGCGCCGGCCACGCCCGCTCTCCCCTGCTACGGCTGCCTGCTGCTGCCCGCGCTCGCCTCTGGCTGCCGCTGCTCCGCTGGCTGCTGCTCTCTGCTACTGCGCCGCTGCTGCTGCATTCTGCTGCTACTCGGCTACAGTAACATTCAGTTACTGTAGCAGTAGTCAGCTTCGCTGATAATACACTGACTAGCCCTCTAAACAGCCCCTAAACAGCGACAAGACGAGTCCTAACATGAGTAAAAATTATATGAACAGAAAGTAGACGTAACAAGCTTCATTTTGTTCCATTGGACCAGTTTCAGATAATCCGTGGATTAATTCCTACGAAAATCACAAAATGCTAAGTTCTGTTAAGTGAAGAACTGAAAAACAGCTTTAGTATCATAGCTACTTTAGAGCTGTTGATGATCAAGCTAATGAACTCTAATATGGATGAAAGTGTTACTAACATGTAGATCGCAGAAAAATGCTCACAATTGATATAAGGCACAAAATCATAGGATGTACAGAACAATAGCTATAGCCTCCGGAAAATAGCTAAGTGATGTTTAAAACCGAGCAATTCTCGGACTCGGCAGAATTTCAGAGAGTTACCGGATATTGCTTAAACTTCGGAAATTCATAGTAATTCATCTGTAGCTCGGATGGGAAAACTTTGTACATGAAAGTTACTCAGAACGACGAGACGAATCCGATTATGCCCTCCTCATACCTGCCACATGCCTCTAGCATGATGAACATGGAACTTTCCCATCCGGTTCATCTGACCGATAATTGCCCGGAGCTGGTAAAATACCTCCGGATGTTTTCCCGCTCCGTCTGCAACGTGTAGCCCTTCGCTAGGTGTCCCCTAGTGCCGTGTATCTGCCTTGTTATGTTTTGTGATGCTTTGATTGTTCTGTTATTTATTGTTTCTTCCCCCTCTTCCATTCGATAGACCCCGAGACCGATGATGTCCAGATGATCGTCTACCTCGTCGAAGACCTGTTGGTGTTTGCAAAGCAACCAGGCAAGCACCCCCCCTTTGAACATGCCTATATCGCCTATTCTTTCTCTCTCCTACTTGCATTAGAATTTGCTACTGCTTTGAGATATCCTATTCTGATGCATAGCCTGTTTATTGTAACCTGCTATTGATACCTTACCTACTTATCCTAAATTACTTAGTAAGGGCTGGTTAGAGACCCCAGTGACCCCACTTGTCCTGGTTGCCCCGCTGGATTATCGGAAGACTCGACGACCAGGCCCCAGCACCACACATCACCCCCCTTAATTGTATGACACTGCAGCGTTACAATCGAGTGCCGAGGGTGATACCTCGTTTAGCACTTCTGATGTTAACTCTGTAGAGTAGTTACTCGGTCATGGTCATCGAGGATGATTCCTCCTTCACCACTTCCGGTAACGACGCTGTCGTGCAACACCTCAAGTGTGAACCCATCGAGGGTGATTCCTCCAAGTTCACCTTGACGGATACATCGAGTAGGAATCCAACGAGGGTGATACCTCGGATTCCCCTGATGTTATGGACACACGAATACTTGGACTTTACAATGTTACTTGGAAAGGCGGGTCGACCCTGAGGGGTACCCGCGAGTGATATGGAGACGGGTTGACCTGGAGGGTGCCCGAGAGATAAATACGAGGCGTGGTCGGGCATTCTTAGCCCTTGCCGCAAGTCCTCGAGACAGGGCGACGGGGTCACATCGATCGTGAGTCTCTACTCGTTACCGCGCTACCAATACACTAACGATTTGGATATGTGATCTGAGTGGGCCTCTGGCCCGATAGCACTAACCATCACGCGGGAATAGTTATGGGCACTCTGCATTGTGGTATCAGCCGAAAGCTCTGTCAGACGTCCAGTTCAGCATTGTGGCACGGTCGGATCATGCCGGCCATCCGAGGCGGTGCTGGTATCCACCCTGCACACAACGACCCGGAGTGCAATGGGTGATGGGCCCAAGCCCCCGGAGTGCTTAGGATGTAGACCGGCGGGGACCTCTCTGCTGAGCTCTAGGTAGGGCTGCGGTGTGTTGTTTGGCCGAGGCCAGGCATGACCCAGAAAAGTGTGTCCGGCCGGAGTTAATCGAGCGTGGTGGGTAAGTTGGTGCACCCCTACAGGGAAGAACTAATCTATGCATAGTCAGATCCTCGGTAACGGACGCTCGGAGTTGTATCCCGATCGATACAACTAGAATTGGATACTTGTGATGAGAAATGGATAGTAAGGCTCTGGGATTGCTTTCTCGCAGGGAGTCGAGAAAGGATCTCTGACCGAGGTTGATAGATGGATATTAGAGCTCTGGGATCGCTTTCTCGCAGGGAGTCGAGAAAGGATCTCTGGGCGAGGTTGATACTTAATACTACTACTACTTTATACTGCGCTAATCTACACTCTTCTAATGCTGCAAGACCCCTGAAGATGATAGTCTTCGATAGGACTAGGTCTTCTCTCTATTCTGGCATTTCTACAGCCCAGTCCACATATACAGCCTTTCTTTGATAATGTTGCATATGTAGTGTAGATCCTTGCTTGCTGAGTACTTCGGATGAGTACTCACGGTTGCTTTGCTTCCTCTTTTTTCCCTTTCCCCTTTTGATGCAACCAGACGACGGAGCCCCGGAGCCAGTTGCCCCCGCAGACGACTACTACTACCACCCCGAGGGTGGTTACTACTACGAGCTTGCCGATGACCAGGAGTAGATTCGGAGGGTCCCAGGCAGGAGGCCTGCGCCTTTCGATCATAACTTTTATTTTGCCCCGCCTTTCTTAAGGTTTCTCTGTTAACTTATGTCTGTACTCAGATATCTAACGCTTCCACTGATGCTTGTTTGTCATCAAGCTTATGTATTTGAGCCCTCGAGGCCCTGGCTTGTATTATACAACTTGTATGACTTTATTTATGTTTTAGAGTTGTGTTGTGATATCTTGAAGTGAGTCCTTAGGCTTGATCGTGTGCATTTGCGTGTATGATTAGTGCATGATTAAGCCGGGGGCATCACAAGTTCCATTCAAATCATGCCAAAATCATATAAAATTGTTGTAAACATGGCATGAATACTTCATAAATTATAGATACGTTGGAGACGTATCAAGCTCCGCCGCCTTGGTCGTCCGGCGATATCACTGTACGGGCCACCTCCGCCCTCGTTCTCTTCAGATCTGGAATGACCGCAGCTCACTGATCGTTTTCCCCTTGTTTCACTCTTCGATTGCAGCCGGAATCGACCGGAGCGACCACCTCCCGTATCACCGCCGCTCGGCTTCCTCGTCGTCAGCGAACCAGACATCCCCGGCGACCAACTCCGGCACACCCCGAACGGCGACTCCACACTGAGCTCGACGGTGCCCTCAGATCGCCTCGCCGTCGACCACAACACCGTCGATGAGCTCACCGCCCTCTCTGGCCAGAGATAGACGACGATGGCCGTGGGGCCCGTCTGTCAGCCTCATGCCCTGATGGGTGGGTCCTACCCGTCAGGTTTGAAAATGCACGCGCGTGCGTACCGGTTCGCTGCGTCGGCGGAGGCGTATTTTGGAAATATGCCTTTGAGGCTTCGACGTGGCAGCCTCATTCGGGCTGGATTCCCTCTGGGCCGGCTCGGTTGTGGCTGTTCTGGCCCAGTTGCAGAGTGCGCTTTTTCCTTTTTCCTTTTTCGATTACTTTAAAAAATTCCACAAGTTTGAATATAGCTTCAAATGCAATGATTCAAATTTCTATATTCTTCTAAAAATCACACCTATTTATTGGTAAAACTTTGACATTTTTCAACACACTTTCCAGTTCTGTTCAATTTAAATTCAAATTTGAATATGAAAGACCCCACATGTGGCCTCACAACTCCACTTCTGTTGATCCAACAAGAAAAGTAAGAGCATCACTATTTTAGGTTTTTATCCCTCTATTTTATTAAATTATAAAAATAATTTTCAGAGCACTTTTATTTTTCTACTTGTTATTTGCCTTATTTTCCGTATTCTTTGCGACCTTTAGATCCCTTATTTGACGAGGTTGTTGGAGAAGAAGCCGGAGAAGGGTTTGAAGACTTTGAAGATCAAGCCAACCAAGGCAAGCTACCCTTTGACCATGATGATAAAACCACTTTTTCATGTCATTATAGCACTTCCTTTTGCATCGAAAGCATGGTATCTTGATGGGGGCCAGCTTGCTAGCCTCCGTTTGCATATTTCCGTTGATACTTGCATTGCTCATAACTCTATCCTTGCTTAGAGTTGTGTTTGTGGGAAGTAGATAGATGCTTGGCTAAGCAAACTGGGGCAGGGTTCTGCATTGAAAGGAACAAGTGTGGTTTAATAAAGATTTTCGAAAACCCCAACGGGTGCCACTAATGCCCTTGGGAGATGTTGAGCTATGTCACTACTTGACAAAGAAGTGGTGTACCGAGGCAAGTTGAGTGTGTTGTTTTTGAAAACAGATTAGATTTAAGATTTGACGACCGTCCCAACCAAACATGCGCAAGCACACTACCCTAGTATGGGATAGGGAATTGTTGATTACCTAGTTCGTGCTAGCATGGAGCCCGCGTTACTAGTAGCGGGAGTGGCGTGGTCACTCTCGAGCCGGGGTCGTGCTTGGATAGGCGGCCATAACTATTTTTACAGGGCACCGGGCACATCGTTGGTACCCCCATGCATGGTTTATGTGATAAGTCTGGAGCGTGGCTCCGCAGACAGAGTTAAATTTGTGAGAATGGTTGTGGCATGGTGGTCGGTACCAATCGAGTGGACTCTATGTTATTCGCGCTAGGGAAAGGTAGTGATCGGGTGCTTACCCCGGGTACTCGAGGTACTGCGGGTCGTGGCTGACACGGAAGCAGGGCCGGGCCGTCAAAATTGGAGGCCCTGTGCCAAACTCTAAAATGGGGCCTTGATTGCTTGTATCTGCGTTAGTAATTCCCCGAAGAGGAGAGGATGATGCAGCACAGCAACAGTAAGTATTTCCCTTAGTTATGAAACCAAGGTTATCAATCCAGTAGGAGAACCAAGCAACACTATGTAAACAGCACGTGCGCATAAATAACAAATACTTGCAACCCAACGCGTAAGAGGGGTTGTCAATCCCTCCTCGGTATTGAGATAGATTAAATTGTATGAGATTTGATAAATAGATCTTGCAAAAACACAAAATAAAATAAATAAAGAAAAAGTGCAGCAAGGTATTTTTGGGTTTTAATATGATAGGAAATAGACCCGGGGGCCGTAGATTTCACTAGAGGCTTCTCTTGAGAAAATAGCATATGGTGGGTAAACAAATTACTGTTGGGCAAATCAAACCAAAGTTTCGGAGAAGAAATACGAGGCTATAACAATCATGCATAAAAGAGTTCAGCAAAGACTCGAATAATATTCATGGATAGATCTGATCATAAACTCACAATTCATTGGATCCCAACAAACACGCCGCAAAAAGTCATTACATCAAATAGATCTCCAAGAACATCGAGGAGAACATTGTATTGAAGATCAAAAAGAGAGAAGAAGTCATCTAGCTACTATCTACGGACCCGTAGGTCTGTGGTAAACTGTAACACCCCAAAAATCGGGTTATCGATTTTTGTGCTATTATTCCTTCCTAGCTTTCCTCTCCTGAATATTTTTTCCTCCGGAATCTGGTGAGTGACCAGGTGAATCCAGACCATCCTCAATGTCTCAATGTTTTTCCCATGCTCTTGTGCCAGCCAACCTTCCGTCTGTAAACCCCAAACCTCACTGAAACCCTAGTTTCAAAATATCGGAACTAGAAATCCTGCCTTTGTGTTTACAAAGGAGCTATCATTTTTCTTGCTTAGTTGATCCTACCAAAATTCCCAGAGATCCTCCTTCACTCATAAACCCTAGATGTGCAAAAATATTGCCAAGTCATATGCAATATTTCTCATCTAGAATTAATTCCTTTTTCTGCCTTTCTGAGGAATTAAATCCAGCAAAATATCTATCCATCTCCAAAGTTCATGAAAACTTGTGGAGATATTCCTTATGATCATATTGAGCTCCCATAAAAATATTGGCCATAATTAAATAGGGGAAATTGCTTTTTCCTATTTAAAGCCAATATTTCAATTTGGGGCCTTTCCAAAGGAACTACCATTTTGGTAGTTAGGAAAAATCCCAAATAAATTGTGGAGCTTGCTCTATCCATATATTCACCATTTCCATCAACATCACAAGTTCCACCAATTAAATTTTGAGCACAACACCACTTTGCAAATTCTGTCCAGATTTTCAGTTTGCAAAGGAAGTGCTTGATTCCTTGATCTCATTGGGCTGAAATTTTGCAGGGTGATTCATTATGATATATTACCATTGGACACCAAAAATCAGCCCATTTCCTCTAGCCAATCTTCCCCAGTAAAATATCCAAGTTTCTGTTCAGATTGTATCATTGTGAAGGAAGTACCTTCATAGATGATCAAAATGAGCTAAAACTTTTCCAGCTAGTTCTCATGACCAAATCATCACCCTACACCAAAACTCATCCAAATCCATCCAGCCATTTGACCCCAGCATCCTCATCTTCATTTCTGGTCAGTGGGCAAGGTTACAAAGGAAGCATCATCTAGACCTGTCCATTTGAGCTGAGATTTTTCCAAGATTATCACCTTAATGGATGATTAACCCCTGCCCAATATCATGCCAAGAGGTGCACTGTGGTGGCCACACCACGTGTCAAATACTTTGCTGCTGGAAACTGTTTGACCTCGGTGCAGTCACATCGGAGCTCTCCCGTGCCATCCAGAAGCACAGGGAAACTCAGTGAAGCATGTAGATCATCCCAGACACGATTTGGCAACTAGTGCACCGTGGCATCGTCGTGGCCACGCGGTGACCACATGCGGAGCGCGCCAAACCATAGCACAGGCGCTCTGGATGCTTCGGGAGCCCTCTCCAGCGAGCTCCAGCACGTCCGGGCGCGCCGGCGAGCTGCCCATCGCACACGTGTGCCGTCTAGAATCTCCTCCCCTCATCCCCTAGCTCTTGGACTGCCGTGCCGACCTCGATTCACCGTCGGAATGCCGCCACCTCGCTGAGCACTCGAAGTTCCGGCCGTCGTCCAGCTCCTTCCCGAGTCCTCCCTCCGAGCCTATATAAGGCGTCCCCGAGTCCCCTCCTCTCCAGCAAGCCTAGCCCCTCCCGCTCGAGCTCGGAGCTCTCTGCTCCTGCCAATGGCCGAGGCCCTGCCGCCGACCCCGCTGCCGATTCCGGCCGCGTGGCCCTCCCCCTCCTCTCCATTCCCGTCCTCAACCACCCCAGTAGTCCACCGAGCCGCCTCCGCTCTCCATTTCGCCGGGGAAGTGCTGCCACCGCGGCTCCCCTGATGCTCTCTAGCCGCTCCGCCATGGACGATGGCGATGGCGCTGCAGGTCGTTCCCCGAGGCCGCGCAACCACTCCCGGATGCGGTGCGGTGCCCTGGTTCCGGTGAGACCCGCAGCGGCCCTCCCCGTGCTGCCAATCGTCTGTGGCGAGCGTGCCCGAGCTGCCGCGGTGCTGCTCTGCTTCTGTCGCGAGGGAGATGAGGACCAGAGAGAAGGAAAGAGAGAGAGAAGAGGATAGGGTGGGTCCCACCCGTAAGTGACCGCTACCCCGGGCCCAGCTGAGTAAGTGGAAGCGCACTCTATGCGGTATGCTTTCGGTTCGCTGAAAGCGCATTTCCGAAAAGGCGTTTCCAAATTCCCAGCCGCCGGCCGAAATCACTATTTAGTGAACGTTCACCCGATAAGCGCCGAAATGGACAGTTTCTGTCTGTTTTTACGCTTAACGAACGAACGATCGTTTCTCCGCGACCGTAACTCCGATTGAGCCCCTTCGAGAGGGAAACATTTCCGGAGTTTTATCGCACTTCCACCCGGCGTATTCCTCTACCCCAGGCAAGCCAACCTCTTATCATGAGCTCCGGACTTGCGTGATGACTTTGCTTGCACCCTGTGTGTTTATCGTAGTACATCTGTATCGCCTGTTAGTCTACACTTGCATACACCTGTTACGTCATCTGTATTAGATGTTAACATTACCTTTCATCCAATGTCATGACTTGTTTTCATGCCATATCTTGCCATGCTAGTAACAATATTTTGAATACCATTATCATGATAGTACCATGATTTGATCTCATGCCATGTTTGTCAATGTTGTCATGATTCTGCTATGCTGATGTTAAGTGATTGTTCACGCTTATAATTGTTGAGGTAATGGTGCGAATGATGGAGATGTTAAATTGAATTTATAAACCAAACTTAGCTGGTTGATCCAAAGTCACCTGTCCGGGCTTATCCGTGCAGCCACATTTGCCGGTATGGGACGACCTTGACTTGGTCTAGCTTTGTGCTCTTTCACCGGTACCACCAACTAGGGAAGGTTATGCGTGCGTGCTGCCCTGATCAGGTAGGCGGCGATAACCTTGTGAGCCCAGTTGATTGTTTAGCCCGGGAGTCCCCATTTGGGACAGTTGTGTTGGCCACGACGGTGGCAGGTGTCAAGAGTGACACAGGGGCCACCCAGGACATGACCCTGGGAGGGTATGATTGTCGGTGGTACGATGGAGGAGTCACGGGTTAGGCAGGTTTCGTTGGAGTAACGCTGGTCCACCCGAATGGGATCACGAGGTCAGGTGCTCCATGGTGTGGGTAAAGTGCGCAACCTCTGCCGAGTGTAAAATCTATTCAAATAGCCGCGTCCACGGTATTGGACAGCCCGTCCAGACCTCACTAGGTGGTCAACCGTAACAATGATAATAATGATGGAAGAACTTGTCCTATGTTCGAAAGTGATCAATGGATCATGAGTATTCCGAGGGTTGTGGGACAACCCGGAAGAGAGTAAGTTGGTATTCGGTAACAGTAAGCACTGTAAGCACCTATTGTGATCATTGCCATGCCCTGTTATGTAGATTATATGCCTGATCCATGCTATGCCATGCTTGATTCATGTTTTACGGTTAATTCCAGGCCATGTTTAGAATAAATTCTTACATAGCATAGGGCTTGCTTTGTCATCTGCTTGTTTGGATGCTATGTATTTGGTTGTCTTGCGAGTACATTCAAAGTACTCACCTGGCCTTGCACGTGGCCAGTTGCAGGAGAAGATCCGTCAGGCTAGATCGTAACCCAGCCAGTCCTGTGAGTTGTGGAGCCCAGCCAGAGACGTCGTTGCCGCTGAACCAAGACTTTTGCTGCCATTTTAGTTAGCCGTGGAGCTATGTAATATTGTTGTAAGCAACAATATTGTAATACTCCATTTTATATAATAAAGCCATTTTGTGCCTAGAATTGCTGTGTCATGTCTTTGACATGCGCTAGGTCTTATCCTGGGGCTGGCGTGCGTCGGCCCTCTATCGGGGTGCCACATAAACTACTCACGCATCATCGGAGAGGCAAGGGTGATGGTGAAGAACCCCTCCGTGATCGTTGACCTCTCCGGCAGAGTGCCGGAAACGGCCTCTAGATTGGATCTCGTGGTTCTGGAACTTGCGGCGGCTGGATTGTGTTTCGTCGACTCCCCTAGGGTTTTTGGGATTTTAGAGTATTTATAGAGACAGAGGTCGGTGGAGGGGGTGCCTGTGGGCTCCACTACCCACCAGGGCACGCCTGGGGGCCCTGGCGCGCCCTAGTGCCTAGTGGGCCCCACAGGGCCTCTCTGGTGCACTTCTTGGGCCTCATGGGTGTCTTCTGGGCAGAAAAAATTCTCCAAAAAGTTTCGTGGCATTTGGACTTCGTTTGGTATTGATTTTCTACGAAGTAAAAAACAAGCAAAAAACAACAACTCGCATTGGGCACTATGTCAATAGGTTAGTCCCAAAAAATGATATAAAGTTGTTAGTAAATGAATATAAAACATCCAAGATTGATAATATAACAGCATGGAATAATAAAAAATTATAGATACGTTGGAGACGTATCAGGCCTATCGTTTAAAAGAATATTTTTTATTGCTTAACAAATATAATCTGTAAAAAAATATCACTTAACAAATACAATGTCTTCTTTGTCAGGACTACTTGAACTCAATTTTTCTCGCCAAAAAAAAAGAGAACTCGGTTTGATTTTATAAAATAGGCTGCTACAGACTCACCTATATGCAGTACTCTTTCACTCGGTGATACTTCTAAGAAACTACTGCTGCGTATACCACATTCCTTCCAATTGTGTGGAATAAAATCAAATGGTGATACAGGCTGTCCAGTTTAGAGTAAAATCAACTAGTACATTCAGCAACAATCAAATTAGATGGGCGCGATGTACAAAAGAAAATGATGGGCTGTAGTTTCTATCACAGAATAGAATGACTCAGAATTGATGGACTTTGTGACAAATTGATACAGCAATGTGATGTAGTTTCTACCAAATTAGATGAGGACTACGTGCAAAAGAAATTGATGTATTTGTAAAAACTCCGATATAGAATTAATAATGTGAGATTGAGATTACCATTGACAAGGAAGTGACTTGCCAGAAGAGCTACCGGCAGCAGGGAAGGTGGCGCTGGTAGCGCCGGCGATGACCATGTGACCTTCTCCCGCCGATGGTCCATGTTGGCTGCAAGGTTGGCTGGAACCGGCTTTCGAGCTGTCGCAGATCGATCCCCCTGTAGCTATGGTGACGAGATAGGTTTTGCCTTTTGCGATCGATCCCGTTTCCTTCTCTCTTTTTTTGAGGTGTGACAATCCAGTTTTTTTAGGTTTTGACGATCCAGTTCTGATCGATCAAGCAGCGCTGTGGCGGCCTGGCTCGCAGCTCGACTCATGCGGACGCCAACGGCCTAGCGCCATGCCAGGCTGAGGCCCAGCGCTCAGAAAGAGTTTTTTTTTGAAAAATACATACTAGGCCTATATAAAAATTTGGGACCCCAAAATTTATGGGCCCTGTGCGGGCCGCACATTTTGTACACCTGTGGGCCCGGCCCTACACGGAAGTTCCCCAGATCTTATGGGTAAAGTGTGCAACCTCTGTGGAGTGTAAAAATATTCAAATAGCCATGTCCACGGTCAAGGACAGTTGGGTGGTGCACTAGTGCTGCTTAAACTATGTCCATGTTTTACAAAAACCTGAGTTGGAAGTACTGTTGATGTGATTCGTGAGGAAGTCACAATAAGCTTGAAATTGAGTTGTTCATAACTCTTTCTCGATGTTGATGTCTGTAACCTCTTAATACTTGTTGCAGACGCAATCATGATTTATAAGCAATATTGATCATACTTGCATAAGAAAAACTAGCTTTCCACAAAAATGCCAACTTAGTAATAGAGTCATGCATATTTATTCTGTTTCAATTATGGGTTGCTTGCAAGTACATTCAAAGTACTCATTGGCTTGTCCCTGGCTATTAACTTGGCCAGGCATGGAAGAGCAGGAGTTTGAAGAAGAGTTCTTCGGTGACGAACAGACGAACTAGGACATTTTCCCAGTCAGAATACCTGTAGGGTTAAGGCACATGGCATGGGTCAAACTTATCGACGACGCTGCGACATTTTATTTGATGTTTAGCCCATGAGGCTTTTTCTATGTAAGACTTGACCATAATGATCCTATTTGTGTAAGACGCTATGTAATGGATGTAAACTCTTGATATTCAGTTCGTTGTGTACGGTGAGCATTGATCATTGGAATCACTGTGCATGCACAATTGGTGGCTTTGACTGTTTAAGTCGGGGTCCCCACACGCCCCCCCATACGAATTTGCTAATTTTGTAAGTGACCTCTACCCAGCTCAAATATAACCGTAAACTATTGAATCCCAGTTTGCAGTGTTGCCTGTACGACATTACGAGTAATTTTGGGGCATCACTAAATTTTGGAATATTCTTGTTGTTTCCCTATATGAGTTTGATTAGTAACTTAGTAATTAGTATGCCTATTCATTTGATCTAGTTGAGGATTTCTTGTTGCTTGCATCACAGATTTGTTCTTCTAAATAGTTTCTGCCAGTTGCTTGACTTGGGACTCAGAAGGATATTAGACTGATCAAGTGACCATCGTTAAGGGCAGCAACGGCAATATTCAGTCATTTACATAGTAAAAGGTGAAGGGAGCGAGGCTACTAGCCGGCAAGGCCACGTCTCCTTTTATTCGTCTATAAACAGTGCGCGCGCGTCACTGTAGCAGGTGAAGGGAGTGAGGCTACTAGCCGGCAAGGCCACGTCTCCTTTTATTCGTCTATAAACAATGCGTGCGCGTCACTGTAGCAGTGGAATTACATAGTAAAAGGTGAAGGGAGTGAGGCTACTAGCCGGCAAGGTCACGTCTCCTTTTATTCGTCTATAAACAGTGCGTGCGTGTCACTGTAGCAGGCGAAGGGAGTGAGGCTATTAGCCGGCAAGGCCACGTCTCCTTTTATTCGTCTATAAACAGTGCGCGCAACACTGTAGCGGCGCGTTACTGTAGCAGTGGAACAAGGGAAGGGATAAAGGCTGTGTTTGTTTGAGCTTCAGTTTCGACAGATTCAGCTGTGAACTTGTTATGCTGGCAAAACTGTTGTGCTGAGAAAACAGCTGCAGTGAAGGTTAGCTGTTTGGCAACGTAGCTGTGGAAACGACTGTGGGCTGGTGAAAATGCTATGTTTCAGGAGGAGGGGCGAAGGGAGAGATAGGTCGTGCCTGCGGCGACATTTATGACATAATTACGACCAAACGCCAAAAGTAGAGGGGCTAGGGAAACAGCTTTGACTGTGAAGTACCCCTAGACATGCTTTGGACTGTTACACTGAAAATAGCCCGAAATAGTTTTAGGCTGTGGTTCCACAACTGTTCTAAAATAGCTATTTATTTCAGTTTCAGTTTTTTCCGGTCAAAAACTGCTCCCAATGCTGAGGCCAAAGTCCCGAGCGCCGCGTCCACGCGAGAGAAAAAAACGGCGAGCAGCGCACGTGATTGGGGTGGATAGCAGCGAGCAGGACAGCCCTCTCTCCCCCGTGAAAAATATCTCCCTCTTTCCCCCGAGGCCCCGACCTCCCCCAATCCCCGCCTCCTCTCCCCACCCCCAATCCGGCGCATCTCCCCAGGCCTCCGCCGTCGCCTCTCCCCAAGCCGCCGCCCCCTCTCCTTCTCCCGCGTCTTCGGCCCCGCCTCGCCAGCCCCCGATGCTTCGCCGAGTGGAGAACCAGGAGAGAGGAGGGACGTGAAGGGGAGTCCCGTCGCCCGGGCGCCATACCGCCGATGCGGCCCACCGCACGCTGCCACCAGCGTCTTCTTCGTGGCGTTAGAGGCGCAGCTCGGGCCCGGGGACCCTGCTGGGGTCGGCGCGCCGGCACCGGCGTCGTCTCCATGGTATTCTCTCTTCTCTAATCCCTTCTTCCAGATCTCTCTTCCTCTCTTTCTTATGTACTCTCTCCCTGACGAACAAAGCGGACGAATCAGGATGGATCCAAGCTGCCGACGCTTCTTCTTTGCTGCCATGGACGAGCCCTCCCCCGGCGACCACCTCCATTCAGCTGGCGGCAGACAACGATGGTCACCTCCCAGGTGCAGCCGGTGGGGAGGCGAAACTAGCAAGGGCGGCAGGAGAAATCCCTCCTCCTTGCGTTGCTGCATCACTGCATCCCCCCGGTGGTCCAGGAGGAGCTCGCCTGCCTGCTTTGAGAAGAAGAGATTGCAGGTGGAGGTGGGAACATGACGCTAACTTTGCTTTAGCTTACCTCGTGCTGTTCAGTTTTCCTCTTTTACTTACTTCTCCTTCCCTTGCTGGTGCAGGATTGTCCAGTACGTTATTCATCGTTCGGCTCGCTGCTCGGGCTTGGCTAATCTGTCCATTGTTTATTTGCTCGCAGAGGTAAGATCTTTCCTGCTCGTCTACTATTCGGTGAAATGCCTGTGAGCTGAAGCATTCTGCATTCCATGATTTGTTGGCTGTGTAGCTGCTCTGATGGTTCGTGGAACGTCCGTGCTGTTAACCAACAAGGTTAAATCTGCTCTAATTGGCCTGGTTGGTTAGTTCTTGGTAGATAGTCCATGAGTTCGGGCGTTTGTACAGCCAGGTTGCTGTCTATATGTTTTGGGGTTCGTCTGCTATACCTATCATGCTGTTTGTGGGTTTTTCCCTGGGGTCTCGTTAGAAAAAATGTGTTCTTGTTTACTTATGCTTGTCCTGGTGGTTCGCTTCCTGGTTGATTGAGTGCTCATATGCCGTTGGTGATATCCATGTTTGTAGTGTGCCCAGTTTTCGTACCTTCTTGCTAATTCCCAATAGACTGCAGTACCTACTCAGGTTAGTGCTTTGAGAGAAATATATGCAGCAGGTAATAGTTGTTGCTTGCTAATAAAGGACAACCAACCACACAGATAATTAATCTTATGGGTTACATAATCCAGTAGATTGTTTATATATGCACCAGGTAATGGTTGCTGCTTTGCTAATAAAGGAAGGATATCTAGATTTTTGTTCCTGTGGGTTGCAAAATGCAGTACACCATGTGCTTATTGTTTTTATACATGCTCGCCTGATTATTTTTGTTCCTTCACAGTGAAGAACTGAAATAGCTGAAGAGAATACCAGAAGGCGATGTTGGAAGCTTGCTTGTGTGCTAGCTGCTGTTGTGGTTTGAAGGAATTTGCAAGTTCTCACTGAATGGAAAAAAGAGGCACTATGGTGAGATATGATTAAATGTACAGTTTTGAGTCCCATTACCATCAGTAGTTTAAATACCTTTACCATCAGTAGTTTAAATAGCAACCAGAATTTCTTTTCCTGAGCCAGTGATTAATGAGTGCTAAAGCTGCTCTGCATATTAGTAAAAAATGTTGTATTTTAACTAGAAAGTATAATTTCTTTACTGAACCAGTGACCGATCAATGTTGAATTAGCTCCGAATATTTTGTGGAAGTTTGCTGAATCACTTGTCTGAATCTTTATACCAACTATGAGTGTTTCATAGTTGTGGGAATTTCCTTACCATCTTCGCAGTACATGGAAATCTCCTAGGATGACAAGCAAGAAGTCAAGCAAAATCTCCGAAGGCGGCAGCGAGCGAAGCGGCAGCAGCTGGTGCTCCGCATTGTCCTTTCTTCCCCAAACCATCAGCACCAATGAGCACATCATAGACGACCACCGGACCGCCGCCCCTCAACCTCCCTCGGCCCTAGGTCGACACCTGTGGTGAGATTCCTCGTGCATTCTGCTTGCCTTGCTGTCCTGGTTGTCTAATTGTGTATTACCCTTATCATTTCCTCCATTGTTGCTGTTTGTTTTATTTTGTGGTACTACCAGTGGTGGTTGTTTGATTACTGCAGAGGGTCTTTAGCTGTTGCCCCCTTGTTCTACACTCTGTCAGGGTATGAGTTTGGATGTGTGTTTGCAAAGAATAATTTGATCACACATTCGACGCTCTCCAAAAAAGCAGGTTTCCTGTTGAACCCTTGTCTAGAGAAATTAATACTAATGAACTACTTGCATGTTTATATAAATAGTCCAACAGAGTTTAGCTGAATCAGAGAGATAGTTATTTGAGAAAACTGGAGCAGTAATGAAGCACATGACATGATGTTGTATTACTTACTGAGAAAATGTGAACAAAGTGTGTTCTTCATGTCATGGCATGATTTAACTGTTTACCTATACTTGTCTACAAGTCCATCGTGGAGCAACCATGAAAGGTTGATTCTACTTGTATGAACTGCGACGAGCTTTACAACGCCTTCATAATGCATATGAGTACCGTCCATTGCTTAGCATACATGGAAAGATGAAAAGTTTTTCTTCTTCATTTGCAGATTCATGTTTCGGCGGCGCCGTAGGGGCGGTCGAGGTAAGCACCATCGACCCCCACCGCGGCTTGCCCTTCCACGCCTTACACCTCTCCGCCATCCACGCAGCCATCGGCGGTGTAGCAGGGGAGGCCACTCAGGCCAGGGTGAGCAGCAGCATGCATCCATGGTGTGTTGCGAAGAACAACGCTGAGGACGGCTCGATGCAATCAGCCATCATCTCGACTGGGCCCGTGGCCCCAGCGGGAGGTGCCCAGTGCCGTGCCCATCGACCAGGGCAGGGCGGTGTCTGCTATGACATGGACGAGTACACCAAACCGAGTGAGCTGCCGCCAATCCCAGCCCGTCGCCAAGCTCATGCGGCTGGTGTGCTCTGCCCAAGTGTCTGATCTTGGGACCAATTGGAAGGTAAGATGTCTGCTCTTCGATTATGCGATTAATTCGTGTTCCTGTATATTAGAAAATAGGAACTTGAATTCTCTTATGTTACGATTCAGGCCAGTTTTGACATAGTAAGGTTGACCGTATCTATTGTTATAAAAGAAAATATGCTAAAAGATTCATAAGAAACTCTCTCGTGAGAGATTTACCATTAGGAATATCTCCATATGTTTACTTCTAATTCATTAGCATGTCCTTTTTTTAGTTCATTGCTGCCTCCTTTTTTTTATGTTAGCCTTCTGATGCTTGTGGTGAAGTGCATTTCACATGGCTAGATAAACAAAGAGTAAAAAGGAAAACATGGTATTCTCTGACACAAGAGCATGATACCTTGGGTTCATTCGTGCAGACAAAGAAAAAAAAAGCTACTTATGCTGCAATAGTTTCAGTGGAAGTAGTTAGGTATTTATTTCACTATGCTGGGGTCCATAACTGATCTCGAGCATTCATCCTCTGAAGAAAATATCAATGCTCTAGATGATACGGAGGGAGACTGCACTAACCCCTTGGGGTGGTATGTTTTTGCTTACCCCTTTGGTAATCAACATGATGCAGGTGCATCTATCCATAGATTTCATTTCGCTCTTGAGGTTAATATTACATATTGCAAAAACAAAAGGTGTCCATGTGGCTGGTGTTGTTCCCCTTCCAGGAGGCATTGTCAAGCAATACCCTGCCGTATAGATCTTTGAATTTTTGTCGTGCTTGGTGGTGTGGTTTTTAGTCGGACTCGGTTCTGATCCTCCCA
The DNA here is from genome assembly GCA_011799875.1 of Thinopyrum elongatum. NCBI lineage: Eukaryota > Viridiplantae > Streptophyta > Magnoliopsida > Poales > Poaceae > Thinopyrum > Thinopyrum elongatum. The sequence goes on from CM022300.1 coordinate 42,450,545, forward strand.
TCAAATGTGTTTAAAATTCACTATCCAATTTTGTTGATCAATTGGCAATTCATGGAAGCTTCGATTCAGCTAATAAGGATTGGAAGCTTACTAATCAACCAAATTTTGAATATTCTGTGCCCACATGCGTTGTTTAGTCTATAAAGAAAATATTCCCTCTGATCCATATTAGTTGTCGCTCAAATGGATGTATCTAGCACTGAAATAGGTCTAGATACATCTGTTTGAGCGGCAAGTAATATGGATCGGAGGGAATAACAATTTGGCAGTTTTTATACACCCTTTTGTAGTTCATTGTTTTCATGATTAGGAGCTCTTTCATTAACTTATCTGAATTTTTGTAGCTCAGTGGGTACCTTATGTATGTATGTATATCTATGTCTTTTGTAGATAAAGATTGTTGATATTCTCTAAAAAGGTTACATTTTCCTTTACTTATTTACTTGGAACCAAATTGTTCATTGCTAATTGTATTTGGGCACTATTTTATATAATATGCGTCTTAGTGTGCACTGAAACAGTAGCTACACAGCTTGGCACAATTTGTAAAAGATTACTGCCGATGAACTGCAAGTTCTTACAAAGAATATGTGATGCAAGTAAGCATGGTCTCACAAGTTTTTCTTTGTTCAGCTCTTCTCATGTACGAAAGTTGTACTCGCTAATTATCAACTGGTATGCCGCTCTTCTCTATCAGCTATATTTCATACTGAGAAGCTTCGTAAAGATAATTCCATGTTGTCCTGTGTAAAGATTATTAATTCCGTATTTCTTTAGAGAGACCAACTGTGAATTTATTATAAGAGTTCAAAAGTTCAACAAATATCGTCGACCCAAAGTGAAATTAGAGTTTTATATTGTCTCGGACATGAGTTCAGGCTTGCAACATCTATAATTAATTTTACAGCTTATGCATCTACAATTAGTTTTAGAGCTTATGCAGCTATAATCAGTAATTGCCACTGAAACTTTTACACCCTAAGGACAAATTCTCTTATGCTGAAGGACAAATCCTCTTATGCTGCTTTTCTCAGTACTCGACATACTTTGTATGATTGCTTTTATTATTAATAACAGTAATAACTATTGCTTCTGTTTACTAAAATGTTGCATTCTGAAGTCTTGTGTGCTACCACTGTTTGATTGTTTGGATATTTTAGTTGTAGCGCTTCTTTCTAGAACTATTGATAATTGAAAAAGGGGCCCTAAATGTAGTGTGTACCTAAATGGAAAATTTGGGCGACATAATGTGCAGGGATTCAATTCTGCGGCCAGTTGGTCTTCTAAAGAAGATTTAGAGAGGTTGTATGTTAGGTACTTACAGCAAATATTGGCTACGCTTTATTCTTTCGGGTAGGCATTAGCCTTTTCTCTCTCTTTAACAGAGTACATTAGTTAGGAAATTTTGATCGTTGTCTGTTGTCCCTGCACAGATTAGGTACTTTTGTATTACTTCTAAGCTCCTACATAAGTGCGTATAGATTTATTTGATTTATTAGATTATACAAATTATTGCAGAGTATACTACAAAATATTTGTTCTCCCCTAACAACGATGATCTGAACCTTACTCTCCTGCAGGCAAAGTATGTTACAGAATACCTTACAAGAAGGTCCAACAAGACTACAACTATGATAGGTTGCAGTTGGTTGAAAAAAATAATAAATCTCTGCAACAACAGCTCACAGAAAAGGAAGGGATAAAAGACTATCTAAGCAGCAGCTGGTGCGGTGGTCTGGATGGAGATCGCACGGGACAAGTATAATTGGGGGCTGGATGATGATATGGAAGACATTTCTCCGAAAAAGGGTTTCCCCCCGCTTTGTATTACAAAGCAACCAACCGAACCATACAGGGATAGGTGCTGGGGCGGAAGCAGCACAGTCACACCCAAAAGAAACGACAGAGAAAGAGCAAAAGAAACAAATGCCGACAACGGCGGATCAACAAAAACGAAGAAGCCTCGCGATCGTTGCGCCCACCGGGATCTTCCACTAGGCTCCAAGACTCCGAAGCAACGGCACCTATCAACACCTCCAAGAAGGATCGCGACGATGACAACGCTGCTGCAAGGGTTTCTCCCGGTACACGACGAGGCGAGAGGAAGGGTAGCCCCCGACGCCCTCCCGGAAGGTCAGGTGGCACCCACAGATGCCACCGTGCCGGTGTCGGCCATGTCGACAGGGGTTTCCCCCGATCCCAACCCGCACCTCGGGCGCTCCGGAGCCTGCCATCAAACCAACCACCACCCAGCGCCAACGCGGTCTTGAGGCCCCCACGCCGTCTCACCACGGCACCGCGAAGTGAGGACAGCACGGCTAAGAATCGGAGCCGGGACAAGGGCAACAGCACCGTCGGCATGCAGGAGGGCCTCACCTTCACCGTCCGCGACGGTAGCCGTCCGGACGCAATAGCAGGAGCACACCAGGCCCGGCCGAGCCCTCCTAGGCCCGTAAAGCTCCCGCCCTCGCGCTGCTGCCGGCACGCCGTCGGCGCCGCCGCCCCACATCCGAGCCGCACCTCCTCCTCACCGCGCTGCAGACAACGAGGCCACACCGGGGGGCCGGCCCGCTAGGACCCAGATGGGGCCCGTCGGGCCCAGATCTGGGCCAGGGCGCGCGGCGCCGGCCACCCTGCTCCACCACGCCGCCCCGCCACCAAAGAGCGGCGCCGACACCACGCCTGTCGCCGGCCGCCGGACCGTAGCCAAACCGAGCTGCATCGCCGCCGCCTCCCTGGCCCGGGAAGGGAGCACGCGCGCGCGGGGACAAGAAGGCCCGCCGCCGCCGGCACCACCGGGGCCAGCGCCAGGGGCGTCCGCCGGCGGCGGCGGCGGGAGACGGGGGAGGAGGGAGCCCGCGGGAGAGGAGCTCGAGCTCCGCCCCGGCCACCTCCCGGGGAGGCGGCGCGAGGGCGGATCTGGACGGGCGAAGGAGGGTGGCGGAAGGGGACGGAGGCGGGGGGCTAGGCCGGCGGCCGGCGGCGGCGGGAGGGGAGGAGGGGGAACCCTAGTCGAGGGGCGTGGGTGGCGGAAGGGGACGGAGGCGGGGGGCTAGGCCGGCGGCCGGCGGCGGCGGGAGGGGAGGAGGGGGAACCCTAGTCGAGGGGCGTGTCCGAAGATGCCTCCCTCACCCTAATCTCTATCCAAACAAAAGATACCAACTCCCGGCATCATGGAAGACATTTCTGCTTTTGGCAGTGGCAGCCCACCAAACACACACCATAAGAGTAGCTTAGATGATGAAGTCATTTTCGATACCGATGGCACATACAATGATGCCTCGGCCAGATATGATCAAAGGTTTCTATAAAAGTTCTGCTCCGCATAGTTTGAATGCTCACTCTGACATCTTTGCTACTATAGCTTGCTTTATAAAACCAATGTATGCTCTTATCAAGTGATCTTATTACTTTTCATCTATCGTGGTACCATGTAATGGGCTACAAGTATCTATTAAATTGGTTCTAAATCAGTCACATATATGTGGTTTGAATACTCGGCTCGCTCTCGCTTTTTGCGCCATGGGCGCAACGGGTCATCTAGTACTTCAAAAGACAAAGGACAAAGGACAGGTGTCCTTAGTTCTCTTACGAAGCATATATTGTTAATCAAGCATGTATTTTGTGACCAATATGGATAATGTAAGTACAAATTTTCCTGAAGGCTACAAGTTCTGATTTGTTGCAGTTTTTTTTTCCTTTCTTTTTTGTCTTTTGTCCTTGGCCCTCCCATAGATTCTTGTCAAACTTCACTTCAAGTTCCAACGTTCAGCTTTTGCTTATTGATAAGAGGATGCGACAGAATACTAACGTTATTTGATTTGCTGAAATCATGATCTGTCGGTCAAGGGTGCTTTCACCTCGGTCTGGGTACAGCCCTTTGTGAATTGTGATCACAGCAATGGGTTCAGACTTCAGACCATCCTGCCTTAGATCACAAGCTCACAAATTCAGCCTATTTTGGCGCACTAGCTAAAACCGTTTGTTGCCTTACACCATCACAGCAATGGTTTGACACAGAAGCAAAAAAAAAAAGTTCAACATATAAGGTGCCCCCTCCCATATTCTAGAATGAAAATAATTAATAAGTCGGCGCATCTTTCTGACACCGATCCTATTAGGATTGTCACCAAAGCCTACCCTACCTTTTTCCTTTTGTCATGCTCAAAATGTTGGTTGGTCCTCGTTTGCAATTTTTTGGCATGCAAATGCTTCATTGGCAACTCTAGTCATTTTCCAAGCCAATGTTGGCCAAGCAAACCTCAACAACCAAATTTGTGGTAGGGCAAACTTGGGCACAAACCAAACACACCCTTCCTCGCAAATGCGTAGCTCTGCCGTAGTTTACACAAAAAGTGATGTAGTAGATCTACAAAGTTTGCTCGATATTTCGGAAAATACGAATCTCAATATTTACTCTTTTGATTGGTACAACAAACAACAAGATATCACCGCCTCCACATTTACAACAGGCTTGAACAGACAGGAACACTATACGTTAACACATCCACTCAACTCTGTAAGCTTTCTGGACTCGAAACAAACAAGCGAGCGTGGACATGCACTAAATACAAGGCTCTGAAGAGAGTCCGCTAAAAACTTTCCGAAGCAATCCACTCGGATCCAGTAAATCAACAAAAAGGATTTCCACAAGACGGCATCGATGAAAACTTGATGCGACAAAGCGAGGGCAGGAGATTCAACCAGAAAGTAATGCTTGCAGGCATAGCCATAGGTTGAAGACTCGAACTGGATCAGGGCTTCAACACAACTTTTTCCAAGGATGATCCAAAAAAATTGCAGTCATTGGCCAATTCTCCCCCGATGTTCAAAACTTAAAAATCTTGGTGACTGACACCTGGCCTGTCAAAATACATATATGAAAAGTGGAATCTAGTTAGCACACACTCTTGATTTATTCTAGTCCGCCATAATAGGCTGAACAAACGGCTGTACCTAGTCCGCCATAATAGGCTGAACAGCAATATATGAATATGGAGTTCAAATCTATACCTGGAGCGTGGTCACATCATCTACGTTTCACAGAGTTTGCGCCTCTAACAGCCTTAATCTGTTGTGATTCTCTAAAGCATACAAAATGCACCAGTGTCTGTCCATTTGGATAAATAGCAAAAGCACTGTTTGCAATGCGCTTATGACAAAGAGAACACATGCTATCTCCATCAATCTTCACAACAGCTTGGCGTCGTTTGTACAGATCCTCCTTTACCTGATATATAGATTAAAAAGAATAGAACAGAAGTTCATAAATTCCACTATACAACAAATCTATTTGATAGAAAAAAACTCACAGCCTGACTATGGCATGCATGATGAGACAGCACACAAGATGATTACATACATCATTAAATTGTTTAAGACCAGGAGATGCTAAAGACCCAAGACCGCTAGTTAAATACTATCAAGTTCTTGTTTGCCCAAGTGTGGTTCAGCCGCAATTCCACTGGTTATGAAAGAGTAAGACAAATCCTAAGTTAAAAGTTTTTGCCTGCCTTATTTTCATGGAATGCATTTGATTTGGGTCCAAAGGTTCTGTGTTCCCAAGGAATACTGAAAGATCATTTTTCATCTTTTCAACGTTCGCTCAGCAATGCTGGGATCCCTTACTCACTTTCCCTTCGATGCTGCAGCATGAGAGCCCTGTTTCCTGGAGATTGCCATCGCGGTAATGTGGCACACTTGGAAAGAGACAAATGGTTTCGTTTTCCAAAATCAAGACCCACCTGTCTTTCGTTGGAAAGTGCCTTTTAAAGGGAAATTGAATTAATTCATCACCGAGTGAAGCCTATCCATCGTCGGCCCCTTTAGGAGTCAGGACTGGCTTCTTAGATAGTAACTGTCATATCTTTCTTCTTTGCTCAACAGTCACTAGTGGTTTACCCGTGTTTGACGTACATATGTAACAGTTTTTATATACACAAAATAATACATTAGAGGGCTCCCTTACTCTTTCCCAGTGAAGAGAAACACTACTAGTTATAATAAGAAACATACTGGCATTCTCCAAGGACAACCCCAGGAACACAGCTACAAGAGAACGTGACATCAAGCTAACCTGCAAGTTTGCCCGGAGAATCAAATTTTTGATAACCATATAATTACGCCGATGTTCACTAGAGTTCCGCAATAGTGGTTCGAGAAATGACACCAGATCCTGAAAGCATTCACACCAGATTTATTAGGCTTTTCAGAAGCTTTAGCAACTGGACATACTCAAAGATGAAACTAAACAACTGAAGCAAAGAATTACGGAAAACAACAATCTCAGAAGCTACATAATTGTGGTCTTTTAAGGGGGGCACATTTGTGTATCTTGTAACAGCCTAAACAACAATAAATCGGACTAGCTAATAGAGATATGTCGTGTATGCAAACAAAAGGAGAACACCACATTAACATGAACGTTCATACTTTTATGTTGCTTTTTAAACAAAATGCCGCAATAGAATGGTCGGTGTGGACTTCTGTAAACCTAGGACAGATGGACTATGATACCTTTCGAACATATAAAATATTCACCTGCAGTTTTGTGTCTCTTGGTAACAACCGAAGAGCCTGAGCACCATTTATTCTGTCCCACCGTTGGCTTAACAATTCAAGTGCTTCGTTCAACATTATAGGGCCTCCATCGCTAACATCATCTCCATCACCATCACTTCGGCCACTATCTGGTCCACTAGGGCTAAAGCGTGTGTCTTCAGCCCCTTCAATCTCAACAACCTTTCTACCCATACGCCCTCCTCTGAGCTTAGTAGTAGAGTTAACCCTCTGAATTCCAGGGTACTGTGATGCCACTGGAATAATTTTCTGCTCGATCTCTTTTTCAGCTTTTTTCGGGTTTAGATAAATTTGCAGAAGATTAAAATAAATATTGGACTTGGAAGGCTGCTGCTCTCCTTCCTCATAAACACGGTCACAGTATGCAACTGCACGCTCTGGCATATGGAGCTGCAACGTAGTGCACAAGTTATTTTGAAAGTTCAAACTCACCCCTATCCACTAAAAAATTATATCAGCGGATACCAGAAGCACATCAAAGAGCAGTGAGTACCTTATGAACAAAGAGAGATAATGCACGGAGGTGTTGATTCATTTTCCCATACATGATAGCACGCTCTTCGAAAAGAGCATCCTGCGGAAGGCGTTTAAGAAGTGTGTCCGTATTGTAACCTGAATTACTCTCTAATGTAGATATCAACTTGTTCCGCGTTGGGGAATATGTTTTATCAGTCCAATTTCCTTCATCCTTCAGAATCTTGCACCAGTCAAGAACTTCAGAAAGGTAAAGTTGCACCTTCAGGACAGAAAGTTTGATTATCAGTAGAAGAAATCCACTTATCGCAAACTTCGTAAGAACAGCTTACGAAACTAAGATCGTCCAAACAACATAGAACAAATTTTCACATGCTAACAATGTGACAAGACAAAGATACATACCAGCTCATTTTGTAGATTAGGATTGATCCCGGTTTCACTCATTGAAAGCATTAGCTCTAAGTAAGTTGACTGCAAATTTGGAGCATGCTGTTTGAGATATGAATTTACCAAATCTGCTGGAACATTTTCAGACAAAAAGAGCTCAATTGTGTCTGATGGGTTGCGTTCAAGAACATACAAAGAAGACTCCAAAACCAGCATTGGGTCAGATCTGCAAAGGGGCTGCACAAAAGAGCACAGCATCTCAGATCAGCTGTAGAAAACCAGAAGAATGTGACAAGGGGACTAAGTCCATAATATGAAGGACAAAGTCCAAATAATAACCTGAAACACACACCAAACAATACAGCTGAAAATATTATGGCTGCAACAAGTTTCTCTAATGTCAACGAGCAATTCCAGGAAGCCAACCAATATCAGCAATAAACACATTCAATATGATCCCACCGCCACGTCAAATGAGCAAGCATATATACACTAGGACTGATAATCCAGAAGTCATGATGCAATGATATTTAAATACACAGATATATATGCACAGAAATGCTATCCTGAAAACCATGAAACACACGTTGAAATTTAATATTCTGATGATGCTTCCACATTTATTAAATAAGTGTACATTAAGATATGTTCTTGTCAAACTTTTACAGAGTTGATTTTAGGACAAATAAAATACCATGAAACCAACAGCAACTGGTTGGCTTTCATTGTTTTGTGTAAATGTACAGGTGACAAAGTGAATAACAGTATCTGTCATATGATGACAGAGGAGAAAAAACAATACCCTGAGATACTCAATGATCATTTGTGGGTTAAACTTTTTACTAAAATCAGCATTTGCCATCGCAGACTTCGATTCTTCAACCAACCGATTGAGTAACTGGAGAGCTTCACGGTGCATGTCACTGCTTCTGTAGAGCTCAAGTAATACCATATAATCGCTCTTTTCCTTCAGAAACTCCTCACATATCTTCAAATCACAATAATTGAGTCCTTTCAATAACTCTATAGCTCCTGGTGACTGTCTTGTAAGAATAAGAGCTTGAAGAAGAGATGTGTCCAGTACATTCGCCATTTCTCTTGCAACAGAGCTTCTATGTGTTTGGGGCCGTTTCTGACAATAAAAAGATGTAGAATCACAATGAATCACCTTTTCTTTATAGATATTAACAAACAAATTCTCAATTTTACATTATGTACAATAGACACCATGCACACTCGCAAACATAAGGGGCTTTGGATAGGGCGGTGTCCTGACGAGAAATTAAAACCAATTTATTATTTATTTTTTATGCCAGAAGGTTCCACTCACTCCAGGGAATTGCATTTACCTCATGTTTACAGGGATGAGAGTATCATGAACATAGACAGGAAGTTCGAATTCTTATGAAATCTCAGACACTTTAGTCTACATATTTGGGTTTCGTTTAACAAATTCCAGGAAAAACAGAAGCATAAACATGTGTCTTCTTTCTTCCGGAATTTTTCTACTGACCTTGGAGATACACAAAAATCGATAAATCAACCTCCAGATGCAAAATGAATGAAGCTCTCAGCCTATCTTACCAAAAAAAAACATTTTACTGTCCAGGGATCCTAGAATGTTTAATCTCTAGGAAAGGAAGCGGCAGTATCAAGAAAAGCAAGTGGATATCCTCAAATCAAACTAGGATTCATAATAACAGGTACGATACACAGCCTTTTCAAAGACTCGGAGTAACACCAGATTGCACCTATTAGTTTGACTTTGCAATATTTCGGTCAAATTAGTGCCTGGTTTACTTACGCTATACTAGTTCCTGCTTCACGCAATAACTCCACATCACAACTAATTACAATGTTCTCAACAAGAAAGCCAGACATTTGAAACAGTAGTTACCTTATTTGGCTTCTTTGCCTTATATGGCTCAGATAAGTTTAAGCTATGGTGCACAGCTCCAGAGACGACCTCCTCAGTTACTTCAGATGTCGCTCTATCAATTATACCATTTCTTTTCTTCTGCAAGTACTTCACAAGGGCTATTAGAGCATTATGACTCATTTTCTTGTTCTCCAATGGAGATTTATCATCAGAATCATGAAGTTGCAAAGAGTATGCTTCCATTTCATCTGTCGCGTCAGAAGATTCTCTTGCTAATTCTTGCAGGTCTTGAAGCTTGTCATGTTCACCTATAATGTGTGTTTGAGGTAGAACAAGGTATGGGTATAGAGATAACACATAAGTAATATCCACATGTGCATCCGAAAACTGTTCCATTGCTTCCTCATAGCTCCTATTATCAAATAAGAAGTGCCCATATCTGATTCATGAAATAAAAAGGAAAGATGTTGGTTAGTTATACGCAAGGGGCCAAATTGTGTTATTATAAGAAAACATGAAAATTACTTGAAAGAAATGAAACGAGGCTGTTCATCTATTTTAATTGTAGACTAAAACAGCACCTAATACAAATCTACCATTGTATATTTGATTGATTACAGCCTTCAAAAAGGGGTACATGTGAACATCCATAGCCATTAACCATCACCCATCAGTGATAAAATTTGAGAGTTTAGTTTTCTAGAAAGCTTTCAGATGCTGCTTTTGAGGTAAGAAACCTTACATTTGCTGTAAACTAAATTTTAACTACAACCTGTTTCAAAGCAAGTGAAAGTCCAAATGTTCAGCATGTTGTGCATTGCCAAGTGCAGCTTACTAGTCCATCAAAATCAAAATAATAAGCAGGTTTACTAATCCTGGTTGACATGAGTGCATCAAATCTTGGCATAACATTTTATTGAAATGACAAAGTACCAAATGCCAACAACCTTTTCCATCCATAATTTATATGTTGTTTGCAGACTGTATATGAATTGCCACATACAAGTCTTAGTGATAATAATATAGATAGGATAGTATATGAATTGTATGGGAACAACTGCATCTGGCACTGAATAACTCTCGGCGCCACTAACAGACACCAATATGCCCCCATTCCTTGGGAGCATGTAGAATGCACTGGTGCCCTTGAGGTGTACTAGTGTATTAAGCCATCAGAAAACATGTCTAAAGGTCATGAAAATTTCTGAACGAATGTATATGGCTTAGAGATAATACACATCTACCACGCGACAAAATTTCAGATCCAAATAACTTCATAAACAAAAAAGACAAATCATGATGTGAATCGTACAAAATTCAAATCTGAACTGAACAGTATCATGGAGAGAAGGACATGGGAAGTGGAGAAAAAGAGAGGGCAGGGGGGAGCAGGGATATAAAAACAGGCCCGTGAGGGCATTCTGGGAATTTAAAAAAAAGGAGGGCATGTTAATGGGCAAGCTCAATGGGTGCTAGCTATGATGGCGATGGCATAATGAGAAGGGAATCTGAAAATGAATAGGGCGTGAAAATGACCCGGAGTTCCGGTGGCATATAATGGTTTTCTTTTCCTTGAATTTGATTTCCTGGTGACAGATTCAACACTAAAGCAGAGAGTTGTGCTCCAGTGCTTGAAATAGTTTGACTTAAGTGGAACAGCATCTACCCAATCATGTCATGCAATGACATATAAGCATAATATCAACTGACTATGGACGGAGCAAAATGAATACTATTGTGGCCATCTGATCAGGCAATCTGAACATACCTCATGTGTATTGAGCTTTCTTTTGCTGCTCGTAGGTTTGAATCCTCAGGTGGAAGTAACTTACACAATGCCAGCGCGTCCTCAAATTCTCCAGAGGCGGTCAATTGCACTATCTGTATACCAAAAGGTATACGTGTAAGGAACTAAGAATAAATCCTTACAAACAACTTCCAAAGTTATCAAGACAGATCATTTCTTGTTAACTTGCAAGTTTCATCAAATTAACACAACAGTAAAAAAGCAGAAGGCATTAACTATTGGGAAGAATCTGCAATGGAACTGGTGACATAAAAAGGATATGAAACAAAGATCCTTGCCTACAGCACAATACACAGTTCGGTTGATCATTTTTTCAAAGAGAGATCATTAGGTCAAATTATTTAATTCTGCTTTTTTCTGCTGCGTATTTACAATTATGCAATGACCATTAAATTATCGAGGTTTCTCAGACCATATTCAACCTATACTGGAGGCAGAACCTAGCATGAAACAGCAGCGCCGTGACTTGTGATAGCTAAAACGAAAAATATGTAAATATTGACATCGGTGCGCTGATCAACATTAATAAAGTAAACACACCATACCTGGGCACCAATAGGAACAGGCAGCAAACCATAGACTGAGTTGGACAGCGAAGCAAGTATATAGTTGTCAGTTTGAACAAGCTTTTGAACATCACGGAGGACAACTGTCTGAACCAATGCGCTGGGAGCTCTAAGAGACCGTATCTGAAACAATACTCACTAGGTTAGGTGGACTAATGAACTTACGACTTTGATATTCTCTTTACCACCCAATACACAAAACAAAACAACTTACCTCAACATGGCGTGGCAGACGTGCCACAGCATACGGCTTATGTATAACAACAGAGGCAGGAGTGTCCGACCAAATTATCCGACCGTCTTGAATAAGTTTCCCGTTTTGATCAACAAATACACCGATGTTGTCCTGGAAAAAGTGAAAGCAAAAAAGATAAATGAGACACTTCATACGTGTTTGAATCTCGCTGACCTCGAACTCACATCTGTTCTACAGAAAACTTTCATGGCACATCAATGCGCGCTTGGGAATCTGAATCAAGCCGGTCCCTTCTGATAGCTAAATGACAAAGTTTGAAAGTATTCTAACTGGTACCCAAGTGTTATTATAATGCATCTAAGCTAAAGGTTTTCACATCAATTGTGGTACAACATCTTCAATATTTCACAAGACAAGATTCCCTTATCCTCAAATTGTGATGCAATTCAACCGAAAGAAGGCATTCAGCTGAGCTATTGATTAGGAATCAATGCGAAGACAACATGATTCCGGTGTTTAGAAAAGCTGCCACATTCTTCTTGTAAAGCATATATGTTGTTATCTAGTCATTTGGAACCAAACAACACCACAAACTGCTATCATCGATCTGCCAAACAATATCATGAGATGGAAAATCAACTAGAAACTAGTAAGATCGCGAAATGAAGTACTCTATACCTTTCCAAGGAGGAGCTCCCCGGTAGGAAGAGGCACAACTAAAGGAGGAGCAATCCTCCCAGAAGAAAACACTTCAGTTAATGCCCCAGTCACGCTATTTATGATCATATAGTCCCTCCTGATCCCAAGGCATATGTTGTCACCACACCAGGCCATTGATTTCACAACATCAGGGACACTAAATTCCTTCACCTCGACAAATTCTCGCCCACCTGACAAACAGAAATTAAGTTTATTTGCCTGTTCACAACAAGATCATTTGAACATTTTAAACATTTGCCATCTTTCCAGATTCATTTATTTTACCGTAGAAGCTTACACAAATCTATCAAACATGCACCATACGAAATTAAAATTTGAAGGCACATCAGGCCTCAATTCTTACATAAGGTACTAGATGCGGCTAAATACAGTTAGTCTTCTCTACACTGCTCTTATAACACTATGAAGCTTATTTACACGTAATTTTTCCTTTTGCCAATTTCAACAAACAAAGGTATACTGGTACTTCATAAGCTTTTCTGAATTCCAAACATGGTCACATTTGCAAATTTCCCCTTGCCAATGAAAAATTACAAACATTTAAAAATAGAAAAAGAATTGATGGAACATACATTTTGTTGTCTCAAGATTGTAACATAAAGTTCGAAAGGAATACAGTCCTTCGGGTTAGGGAGATACCACCTCATAGCATACTGACTAATATTGTCAAAACAATTTATTAGAGCTTCCCTAATTCAGATATTATAATGTATTTAGCATGGAAAACTAGAGTACATACAAGATGTTTGTTTCCTACAATGGAAATTCCCATGAGTAATATATCAACGGATCAATCAAAGGTTTTAAGCTCTTCACGGAAGGCTTCCAGCTTTAACTAAACTAAAGACCATAAAAGATGTGCATTTCCTACCATGGAAATCCCTGGAAATGTCTATAGCTCAGTCGACTTAGAAATAGTTATTTCTCAATCGACATTGATAGACATCCAATTGAGATCTTCTCATCCCTTATATACTTGCACAAATCTCGTGTTTAGAATAGATGGTTCTTAATGGTGACTCGGCATAGTTACTTCTAGCAAAACCTTTACTTTACTAGATTCTCATGATCTTCATAAAATTGCATTGCTTTGCTAAAACCACAATGTACTTCGCAGAAATACTCAGTATTTGGGTGGTAGTTCTTATCCTCTAGGTTTGCAAAAGCTAATATTCTTTACTGATATGTCCAGTCAAGGGTCCAAATTTTGGGACCTGAGCTTGTGGTCTAAATTCCAGTACCAATGATTTTACAGTTACCAACTCTGAACACCAATTCGCAATCCACCCCAAAGTTGCAATTCTCCGAACCGAGACTAACAAGTAACAACGGGTTATTTCCAGCTCCGGCGAGACCCCCAATCGATCAAATGATCGAACCATGGCAACGGAGAGAAAATGCTCGGACATATCAAAAGAGGAAGATTGAATTCTCACTGTCGAGGCGGAAGACGGTTAGGCGCTTCTGGCGGCCGGCGGCAAGCAGACCCCGGCGGTCGTCCCAAGCGAAGACGTTGGCGCCCTTGGTCTTGGAGACGACGGCGACGGTCTCGAGCCCCGGGAGGCGGTGGAGGGCGACCCACTCGGAGAGCGAGAGCAGGAGGTCGCGGCTGGCGCTGGCCTCCATGGCGGAGGGCGCGCGGCGCCACAGGCGCTGCTCCTGGCGCTCGAGCGCGTAGCGCTCGAGCGCGTAGGGCCCGTCCCTCCGGATCTCGCCGTCGGCGGGGGCCGGCGCGGAGTAGATGCGGAGCGAGCAGTCGGAGGCCGCGACGAGGAGCTTCCCGGCGTGGGAGGCGACGGCCTCGATGCGGCCGGGCACGCCGGAGACCAGCTCGACGGCGTCATACGCGCTGTGCACCATGGCCGGCGCGATCGAGCGGGCCCTCCACCGCGACGCGACGCGAGGCGGCCCCGGCGGTCGTCGTGTGGGAGGAGGAAAAGGTGGGGGGGGAGGGGGGGTGGGGGTCGAATCGGACGGGTGAGAGATCGTAGTTGGCCCGTTGGCAGAGGGAGTCGAGGTAGAGGACGGGAGTGTACGAGCGTATACCTGTATCCGTCGTATTTCTACATGTATACTTACTCTTCTTTCGGAAAACTAGTATTTTTTTCATGGTAATACGTGTCTCATTTGTATTATAATAAGGATCATAGTACAATCCACGTACACACCGATCCGACAAAAATGAAAAGACAACAGAACGGTGGCCTTTGCACACGGCAGCCAACAAAGGAGAAAATGACGGATCACCTCCACACCCAAGCTCGACGCGGCTCTATCACTGATATGCAGCTTTGTGGGCCTTCAAGGTGGCTCGCCAATAGACAAAGCCATTCCGTTGAACGAATCAAACCAGGGCACCCCGGACACGCCATCGAACTCCAGATCTGGCACCCCCGCCCAACTAAGACGTTGGAGGAGGAAACCATACCTGCCTGCCACGAACCACGAACCACGAACCCAGCACACGATCCACCATCTTCCAGATGCAGCATATGTAGACCACAATCTGCATCCGCTTCTGGACTACCTCCCAAGCTTCGCGCCGGCGTTGGAGTAAACGCAGTTGCAACGGCGAAACCCGAGGACACATGTCCACCACGAGGATGGTTGTACAGACCGGTTTCCAAATCCACCCCAAAAGCGGGTCGCCTCGTTGGGGAATGGTCTGAAGATTTATTAGTCGGCGCCGCTGTCGCCACCGTCGAAGCCAAGACGATGAACAACCCAAAACCCTAAGAAACTAATGCATAAAACAATCCACGGGCATGGATCCGGCGACCCTCCTCACCACCGACGACCGAGGTTGTCAGCAAAGGGGAGCCTCCAGAGGACGGCGGCGGAGGAAGGCACCCTGGTGGCTGGAGGCGAGATCGTCTTTCTTTCTTCTCCTGAAAGAAAGCGATTCGACAAAATGTAAGACTATTCTTGACACTATAATAGTTTTGGGATTGAGGGAGTATATGCTTACAGCAACTCTAACGGGAGTCGTCGTTTGGACACGTTATGTCATCCAACAGAAGTCATCAAATGACCCGCGGTGATTCGGATGCCCTTAAACCAAAACTTTTTTTCATGAAAATGTCTAAGACCATATATTACGTATCACATGTTCTTACAAACACATCCATATAAAAGGATAAAATTATAATCAAATTCTTGGAAGTGCAGAAGTCTTTTCCTCCTGCATCCACCGACGGTGTGCCATGAGTATAGCTCGATGCCGCCTATTGGCCTTCGCCTCGGTGAAGCAAACTTTTTATAAACTCGGTAGCTATTAGAAGCAGCGGACGAGAAGTTGTCCATTCAGACCAAGAGAAGCCGGCGGCCGCGATCTGCAAAGCAAATCGCTACCCCGGAGAAGGAAACGACTATAAGGGTCTGGAGAAATTCCGAAGACCACGAAAGACGGTCGAATCTAGATGGGTCCACCGAAAAATTAAACCGACCGGATCTCAGAAGACCTGTCGGAGACACGGCTCCACATGCCCTTCACTGGCGATAAGCACACCAATGGAACGGGGGGAAGGTAGTGAGAACGTTATTCCTACACTGAGAAAGCGTTGTCGCATTGCCACCCCAAGCCAAACATGAAGACTTCCTAAAGAAAACCTGGAAAAAAATCACCCATGTCGCTGCATGACATGTCCGAGTATGATGTCGAGCTCACCGCCGTTTAAACCCATGCGCCAACGCCCTCTTCTCTGGTGACCTAGCCAAGTCGGGTTGCCATTGAAGATCGTCGGGCTAGATCTCGCCGGCCAGGGCCGGTTTCACCAACACTTTCGTCGAGAATTGTCTGACGCAAATCACTCGTACACACATCTCCTTCACCGTCTCACAACAACCCTCAATCACCCACAATGGGTCCCCAAATAGAATCTCCCCGCCTACGTGCATGATTTGCCCTACGACGTGCCCATGCGACGATGAAAGGAGAGAAAACGATGGCGGCCAGGGCTTCCTAGTCGCCTCTACAGCCGCCTCGCACAGAGAGTTCTTTATCACAAAACCAGAACCTAACGTAGGGAAGGTTTGTGAAGTCTGGACACTCTATGGACACGCCAACTCCGTCACAGACCCAGCCATAAACCAATTTGTTTCTCTTCCTCCCTTCTCGGGTGCTGCAAAGGGACGATCGTCGGTCAGTCTCAGACCGGGTCACAAACCGATTTTTTTTCTCTTCCTCCCTTCTTGGGTGCTGCAAAGGGATGATCGTCGGTGTTGTGCACGTGGACGCGTTGGATGATGTTGCACGCAGTGGTGCGACACGGCAGAGAAACTGTTTGGGGGGCGATGGTGTTACGCAGTGACATCACGACATCGGCGGCTAAGTTGGTTTAGCGACTATTGTTTGCAACGGCATATATGTTGCGGTGGAAACATCGCTTGTGTTGTAAATGTTAGTACAAATGGGGGCGGCTTGGGACGGCAGCGAGGAGCATTATGTTGTGGTTGCAACATGACTCTTGTTGCAAAGGACTGGTTGCAAATCTCCGAGCACAAT
The DNA here is from genome assembly GCA_011799875.1 of Thinopyrum elongatum. NCBI lineage: Eukaryota > Viridiplantae > Streptophyta > Magnoliopsida > Poales > Poaceae > Thinopyrum > Thinopyrum elongatum. The sequence goes on from CM022300.1 coordinate 42,467,660, forward strand.
GTGGCTCGTGTTGCGACGCACTCGTCTTGCAAACCTCCGAGTGCAACATGCTCATGTTGCAAACACTCATCAAACTAGCTGACGTAAATCGGATGCCTGTTGGGCGGTGGATCCAACGACTCCCGACTCGACCGATTGTTATAAAAGATCAGGCGGTGGTTGTAACCCTGCCCCATGATGACCAAACCCCAGATTTGTCACATGCGTGTCTCATAAAAGTGAACTATGCCAAGGAGTCATTTATGGGGCAAGGAAGACATCAGACATTGCCTGGAGATGTTGGCGATAATAATTTAAAAATAAAATCGTCGACCTGAAAAAGAAAGAGAAAGTCGAGCGAGTACACCAAATCCCACGTAAAATCTAAAAACACCACCACATGATCTTGCTGAGAGACCACCAATGCCACCACGAACTGAGCCAGAAGCGTCATGGTTGACAACTCTCCCCCATAACCTGGCATATCATATTTGAGGGAACCAATCCTCACACGCCACGCGACGAGAATTAGAACCAACGACAATGTGACCTTGATAAGGGCGGGGGCACTTATCAACTGCTTCGTCGCCTCCAACACTCTCCACTATCTTCCCCGCCTCCTGGTGTCGAAGCCCGCCGCTGATGACAAGGTAAACCGACAGTACTAGCCAACGAGGAAGATGAATATGTCGCGGCTATGGGCTTCTTTTAGAGGAAGGGGCTTTTACTCTCTCTCTCTCTACTTATTTTTGTTGAAGTAAACAAATGTAGAAACTCATGAAAGAGTAGTTTTTTTAACTCAAAAGTCGCCACAAAAAACGTATAATTGTGGGTTAAAATATACTTCCATAATATAGTAAAGTATTTAGGACAATCAACTGGACATGATGTGCATCGAGCGGCTATACACACAATATGTGATGTCAATTAGAACCCCTCTTAAACTTTGTAATACTCATTAAAAAATATTATACAACTAGGAAAAGTTTGAATGGATTTACATCACGGCCACTGATATTGAGCGAAAACATAGTTAGCCTTCCTTCTTCCTTTGTTAGTTTTTTTAGAAACACAAACGCTCACAACACACATGCCCACTTATCCCTATGAACACACTTATGCAATCCTACCCCCCCCCCCCCCCCCCCCACCAGCACCTTCGATGTCAGTCGACAAAATATTGATATTGTCAAAATCACCACAGGAGCCTCATAGTCAACAGGCACGGCATACCACTGAAAGAATAGCGTCGGAGTGACTGAAATAAATCCAGGAGATACGAGAGGAAAAGTGGCCTAGGGTTCTTCTTTTGCTGCGGGAAAAGTGGCCTAGGGTTCTAATCCCACGAGGAGGATTTCCATAGCAATATGGTATCATTTCTCACCACAGGAGATCCGCACGTGAGTTTGGGCGACAGAGGAAGGAAATGAGACAGGTATGCCTTTTTTTTAGGATCATGAGATCGGTATGCCTATGCGAGATGGTAGCTCATCTCGCCTCCAGAGACCCCGAAGTGGGCCGACCCAGTCAGTTTGGTTGTTGGTTATGTTCGGTTTTCCCCTTTGTTTTCTTTTTCACTCATTCAAATTTTTCTTTTTCCTTTTTTTACTTTTGTTTAAAAAATTAATCCACTTAAATTTTAAAAAATGTTCATCAAGCATTGCAATGATGTTCATGCGATGTACGAAATTTGAGCGCGCATTTTTTTAAATGTTCATGCCATTTAAACAAATGTTCATGACATTTAGAAAATTTCACGCGTTCAAAAATATGTTCATGACAATTTTTACCAATTTTTATACAATGTAAAAAACTCTTCTTGTAATTTCAAAGAATGTTTCATATCCTTCAAAAAAATGATCATGACATTTTTTTAAAATGTTGACGTGTTTTGAAAATATGTCCATGACTTTTATTAAATGTAAGAAATGTTTGCATAATTTTAAAAATATTTTGTACCATTCAATAAAATGTTTATGACATTTAAAAAATATTCCCGCATTTCACAAATATGTTCCTGAGATTTTTATAGAATGTTTATTCAATGTAAAACAAATGTTTGTATAATTTTTAGAAAATGGTTCGTACCATTCAAAAAATATATTTGTGTCATTTAAAAAGATCATGTGTCTCAATAAAATGTTCGTGAATTTTGTTTAAAAATATATTATACAATGGTTAGCTAGATAGTTACGATGGTTGTTTAGTTAGCCGGCCTGGTTTAGTTATGACATTATACTTAGGCTCTGTTTGCGATGCTTCACCCCCTAAAATTCAGCTCTACTTTAGAGAACACAAACCAAATGGGATAGCTTCACAATATGCCCCTCTACAAAAAAACACACACTAGAATCTAAGGTAGAACTTCCTGTTTTTTGAAGCTCTTTAGGCCAGTAAGTGGATACCCATTCGGTTTCCCTTAGGATATTCAATCATTTCCACCAAATTTTCCATCCTTGAAGCTTGAGCTACCTGCAAGTCAAACATAATAAACTGCTCTTTGTGAACTTGTAACTCCTATATGAAACTGCTCTGAAGTAGATTTGATGTAGCGAAGCTGATTTTGGTAGAGCGGAGCAGTCCCAAACATCTCCTTAGGATGAAGTGGTTGTCTAAGCTGGGGCCAATGAAGTGGGGGATTGGGGAAAGATGTAACATAGCCCTAGATGGCGACGAAAAGAACAAGGTGAGGACGTGCTCGTTGAATGACTTAAAAGACATATCTTCACATCACAAAAAAATAGAATTTTTTTTGTACATGCATAAATACATTTATAACACGTTCAGGAAAATTTTCATAACAATATACTTGTAGACGTGGCATAGACAAGAAAAAACAATACGTAGTGCATGAAAATGGCCCAGTTTTTTTGTTTGGCCGAGATTTTTTTTTGTGTAGCTTGAAATCATAATATTTTTGAACGAAATTTTACAAATCCGTCACAAATATGTACCAAGTTTTCACAGATTTTTTTCAATCTTTTTTAAAACTTGAAAATATTATTTTTGAATCATTTGAAATAAGTCCTCCAATGAGCCCGTCCTCAGGAACTTCGCACTCTAGATGGTGATCCCTATACCATGAAGGAGGACCATGCCGCGGTGAGAAGCTAGGCCTACTTTGGTTCATAGAAATATTATAGGAATATAAAACTTGTAGGAAATGAGATGACATGTATCTCAAATTCTATGATAGGAATAGAAAAAGAGATGTCATTTCGTTCACATCATAGGAATATTTCCATTGAGTTTAGGCTAATGTTAATCTTCCTTTGAAACGTGGAGGACACGGACAGGAAGTATCAGGTGATGCCAACCCATAAATGCTCCCATGCTACCAACTTGAAAAATTCAAATTTAGATGTTTCAAAAAATTCTGAAAAAAATCATGGATGTTCAGATTCCCGAGCGGCCAAACTTTAGGCAACATCCATTCATCGACATGGGAGAAAGTTGCGAGAGTGAGAGACGACCCTGCAAAACTCCTTGGCTGCAATACAACAGATGATGAAGCCAACAAACAGCGGAAACGCCTGTTGGAAGCGCCAGCAAAACAAGAAAGCCAGACATCACAGCAGCATAACATGACTTTATTTGTCTGTATATAATACTTGGGAGGGATTCAGAGACAGTACAAGATACCATCACAGAACATGTATTTACATCTAGCTAGCTATATCATCTTCTGTGATGTATCAGGCACGAACAAAATTTCCAGTCGGAATGCAACCGACATGGATAGGATGGGATTTCCCCCATCTACGGTGTACTGATCCCCTCATATCATCATCTACTACTACTACACATTAACTTCTGAGTTGTACTACTAGCATACCACATCCGAGTTGAAGTACTAATCATACCACAACAACGCACTTTACACAAGAGAAAAGGTTTCACAACTGGTTTTACCTCGTCAGACTACCATCAATGAGCATTGTGAACCCAAGAGCAGCTGAAAGAGAAAGAATAGTCACTTGGCTAGCGTTAGTGCCTCCTCCAGAATCGGGCCGGCTGCTAGGAGCGCGCCGCCGCAGAGTATGCACAGGAACAATGGCGGCACTGCATCACTGTCCGCAATGCCGACACACCGCGTGTGGTGCCAAACATCGCAAGCGTCGCACGCCACCATGCGCTCGCCGTCATCATCCCGCGCACCGCACACGCACCTCACTTCCCACGTGTCAAGCCCACCCTCGCACCGCAGCCCAGTCTCCATGTCCGCCCCGTGGCCATGCACGCCGATCGTGTCCCCGGACTCTGCTCCACCAAGCACCACTGGATCCCACTTCTCCCCAGTAATGCCGTCGAGCGTCTCAGCCTGGAACTCCTCAAAGAAGCAGTACGTGTCCCTCAGCGCATGCTCTGCCTCGATGATAAGCTCGCCTATCGATGTATGGACTGGCACCACAACAATCTCCCCTGACGGCAGTGGCCGTGTGAGCTCAGCAGCTTCCCAAGGTTGCGGTCGCCACTCGACGAGGAACCTTAGCTGATCGTCAGACTCATCCCCAAGGCCCCAGCACTTCACCCAGTGCTTGCAGTCCAGCACGGCCTGTGCTGCCCCACTTAGCGCCTCCACCATTGCCCGGTAGACGGCACGCAGATCCCGCTCGACATCCACTGTGCTCGGCCACGGTGCTGCAGGACGGGTGTTCTGTACCTCAACATCCATCTGCACTGGCTCTCCCCATTCCTCAAGGCTGAATGTGAGCACACGCGTCACAGTGCTGGGAAGACGGCGCACAATATGGTTGCCAACAACGGTGTCACCAAGGGATTTGATGACAAAGTCGAGGAGACCAGTATCACCGATCTCAACCCTGGCAGCATCTCGCACTGCCTGCCTTGTCATCTCTGCATCATTTCCATGCTCAAGCAGCTTTTCAACAACAACCTCTGCGGCATTGAGCATACGCTTCTTGGACCATCGACAATTGAGCAGGTCAATCACATCCTCAAACCGCTTGCACGGTGGGCTCCTCTTCATCGTACACGGCCTCGGCAGCAGGAATGGCAGCCGGGAGCATGGCTTCACGGGAGGTTGTGAAAGGGGTGCTTCATGGTGTTTCCAGTCAAGGAGGCAGCGGAGGAACTCGCGGACAGTCATCAGAGGCTTGTTGGATAAGCGCCGATAGATGGTGACCACGCGACGAACATGTCGGCTGCGAAGATGGTCAACATGCAGTGAAGCCAGAGATTCCAAAGCAGTGGCATAGGCGGAGGTAGACATGTTGAAGCATCTCCTGCCAAGGCAGTATCCCCAGCGGGTGAACCATGTCTCACCATTTGCCACACCGAGCAGGAGGCGGAGGTCCATAGAGTGCTTCCGAGAAAAATCCACCAGAGACACGGCCCTGCGTAGAAACAGAAGGCTCTCAAAGCTCAGAAAACAATAAAGCAGTGATCTGCATTGTATGCATAACCATTGTATACATGCAAAGGGTTTTCAAGTTCTATTATTTACTCCATTCCCTCCTAAATGTAAGATTGTAGTCTTACAGTACGCACATCTCAGAAGCCCATTCAAAGAACACAGATCAATCAGTTGAGCAGTCATGGTACTCATCAACACAAGTGCATATGCAGGGAATGTCTGAACAGGAAAGAAATGTACAGTACTAGTAAAATCTGTTACCTGGCACGGAGATCAGAGCAGAGGCGATCCCAGATATCCATTATGTCATGACCAGAGAGGAAAGCCGAGCCACCGTCGCGGCCGCGGAGGGTGACGAGGTGGCCAAAGCCATTGCAGTGGATGAGGCCATGGAGGAGGTGGTCGTTGCGCCCAAGCAGCGCGTCTGTGCCGAAATGCTGGTCCCAGTCTGCGTCCGCTGGGATGATGAAATGGTAGCTCCGTTTTGACACCCAGTGGTGGCTCCAACCTGACAGGAAATTGTTCTCGTTCAGAAAAATAGTACCAGGAACCAACTCATCATCAATGCGCAAACCACCACTTTTCCAGGATGGGAAATAAAACTTTGGTGGGCTAGAGGCCATCATTGCAACCTGCATAGCCATTTCTGGAAGCGGATTCGAAACAATTTGAACCGGCGAGATGGAGTCCGTCAAATCCGATCCAGGCAATGTGTAAGGGGGGTAAAACAATCTACGACTGTGAGTGCAATAACAGGAAGCAAAATGCAGCTATTGTTATGATCCATTCGCCGAATTTGGGTCGCAATTTCGAGCTGTTGCAGTAATGCGGAAATGAACAAATTCCAAGAAAGTAATGCAGAAAAATCTATCTAATCGGAAAACCGCGTTTCTTCCCCAAATCACGAAGGAAAATAATCATTTGGAAGAGCAGCTTCAATCGTCCCTCCGCTCATCCATTCGCCCAAATCAGCCGCGATCAAGAAACTACCGGGACCGAAACCTAAATCCGCGCGAATCCGCCGACCGCCCTCGAATGGGCGGGGGCACCACGCCGAAAACGAAGCACGCGAGGAGCCAAAACGGGGGCGCACTCACCGGCGCAGCGGCAGAGGCCGCAGAGCGGCGCGGGCGAGGAGGCGGCGAGCACCTCGACGGCGACGACGGGGACGACGGCGCCGGTGCGGTCGTCGGAGAGGAACGCCCGCCGCGCGGCGGGGCCCGGGGAGGACGCGGCGGCGACGGGGGCCCAGCGCGCCAGCAGCCACCGCGCGTTGTCCCGGAACGCGCCGCACAGCGCGGCCGCCTCGCTCCCCGGGAAGTCCCGCAGCGGGTACACCCGGCCCGGCGGCGCCGCAGCCGGCCTGGCGGGCGCCGAGGCCGACGAGGAGGAGGGGGAGGAGAGGTGGGGAGAGCCGGAATGCCGCCGCCGCTGCTGCGGGGGGCTCTCCTCCGCCACGCCGGCGGGCGGCGGGTGGGGGGCGGCGAGGCGCATGAGCGCGCGGATGGACGGCATTGCCCCGGGCCCTGCCGCTCTCGCGCGAGGGGTTCAGGGTTTTTGGGGCCGCGATCCTCGGCGGCAGGGGCGTTCCCGTAATTTTGCGGGCGGTGCTCCTCCTCTCTGACTGGTGGGCCCCAGCCCCCTCCCCACGGCCACGGGTAGCTTTCGAACCACGCGCTCCGGTGACCGTGACGTTCCGGACAGTTCGTTCTCGAGCTGTACTGTGTACTACTCCTACTCTCCGAGAAAATGCTCAGTCACCGTGCGGTGCTCGGCCCGCACAAGTTTGCGAGATACGGGTCCCGCTTTTCAGTGGGCTAATACGTGTGGCCGGGGTCGAGCTGTGGGTGTTGTAGAAAGTTTATCTGCGATTAGTGACTGTACCTTAGGCGGCAGGGATAGGATGATCGTAGGACTGGTACCTTGCAGAATAGGGTGGGGTGACATGGCGGTTTGCTCTCTGGCCAAACTTTCTGTCCTTCGCAAGGTTGTGCCGGTCAAAGCGAAGATGGATGAGATTGAGCCCAACCGGATTTGATTATTTGGCGGCTATTATCTGATGGGAAATATTCTGCTAGCTCCGTCTATTTGCTCCAGTTTGAGGAATGGATTCTCGTGGATGGATTCCAACTAATCCGGTCACCTTGGGCGCTAAGGAAATGCCGCTTTTTCATTTGGACTGCCTTCCTGGGCAAAATACTCACGGCAGATGTGTTGCTTCGTCGTGGATGGGAAAACAATTATTTCTGCCCTTTATGTGAGCGCAGCTTGGAGACATCTTACCACCTTCTCGTGGATTGCCCGTGGTCCAAGGACATTTGGGACTCGATCGCCTCGGCTGCAAATTTTCCGTCGCTGCGCCCAGCTACTTGGAGCGGATGCCCGGACATTAAAGATTGGATGAGCAGATGCTTCCATCTTGCTCCAGCGGCGACAAAGAATAGTACCCTCTCACTCATCCAGCTCATTAAATGGGAAATTTGGAGGGAAAGGAATAGGCGTTTGTTTCAACAGGAGGCTATGCACAAAACAGCTCTTGTTCGCAAGATTAAAGATGAAATCAGGCTCTGGAATATGGCCGGCGCTGGCATCCCTTTTGACCCTGGCTGAGTTGTAGGCTCCTGCCTGTTCCTTTTTTTGGGTTTTTTTCTCTCTCTTTCTCTTATTTCACCTACTGGGTGTTTGCCCGCTTGGGCTGTCTCCTTGTTTTTATCCCCTTCTGATCAATGAATTTGGCAGAGCAACTGCCAACATTCAAAAAAAAAAAGCGAAGATGGACATCGGAAGATGAGCAATTTTACTCTATCGATTACTTGAACGGCATGGGGGAAGACGCACAGTGATTAACCCAACCTTGTTCATGTTCTTCCTCTGCAATTTGGTTTGAAGGACACAAGACATATCCGTTTTTCGTCCGTTTGGGTAGAGCAGTGGGGTGACGTCCGGCCGTTTTTCTGGATACGCCGGTCGTGCGTCTAACACGCGGCCACATTTGGTCGAGTGAAGTCTAAAATAAACACTGAGGTTGTAGAGGCCGACATAAACGAACCCTCACCTCTAAATCCCTGAAGTTGGTACCCTGTATTTACAGATCCCAGTCAATCCAAATCTTGTACGAGTAAAATCCTGTTTGTTGTAACAGAAAAGGCGTGATCCCAGCGGGATTGATTTCTACTCCCACTTACAACATGGGCCCATCACCCTCCCCGATCAATCTGAACTCGCCTCCGGATGAGGCCCTGATGAGCGTGTCGGACAGGGCCGGGTCACGGGGTCAGCCATCGACGGCATAAACGACATGCGTGCCTGATGGCGCGCTATCCCGGCCAGAGGAGCTCAAGGCAGCCCTCGCCGGCAATCAATCGCTGCTCGTCTGGCTGCAAGAAAGGGGGCGCCAACGGGGCAAGGATGCTGTCATGGATGCCACCAAGCGCATGAGCATATTCATGGGAAGACCGGCGGCTTGGCCTCTGCGGCGAGCATCGCCGCCGTGTCCATCGACGGAGTGTTGGCACTGTCAAGATTAACCGCAAACTACACCTAGATTACTATCAGAAAAGGCAAGAAAAATATCACAAGGGCCTGTTGCAATCCATCGGTATCCGGCGTCTCGCGTGCGTGTGCCCAGAAGAGATCACAAGCCAGACTCACTGACTCGCGTACTATACTAGTTCGTGCTTGTACAAGAATGTATCAAGCCAGCCATGTACGCATGTGTCTTCCGGCGACACTTCGGGGCTGTTTGGATTGCAGCCCTCAGCTACTGATCCAAAAAATTGGTCATTGACCAGGCTAGGAGTTCTGTTTGGATGAGCATCAATATTTTGATGCGCCCAGCCCATCTCAACACCCGTAGTTCAGTTTGACGCCAATATTTTGGCAAGTCACCGGCGGCCAGATCCTGCGCCAATTTTTTGGCTGGCCAAGATTGGCAGGGCAGGCACAGGCGAAAACCGCACCAAAATATTGGTGCTCATCCAAACATAACTCCTAGCCTGGTCAATGACCAATTTTTTTGGATCGGTAGCTGAGGGCTGCAATCCAAACAGCCCCATAGTGGCTGTGGTTGTTGTCGCCTTTGCCGTGCATGCCCACGCCTGGAGCTTGTCGTCGCAGACGACGACGACCCTCCGAGACACGGCGTCGACGAAGCCGAGGGAGATGTTGAGCTTGGTCCGATGATCCCGAATGGCGGCCTTCATCCTCTCGATGGCAAACAGCTCCGCGCCGTTGGCATCCTGGCTCCTCACGAGCCATGGCTGTCATCCACACGGCTGTCATCGCCATCATGGCCTGCGTGTTCTGCTCACCATATGGCTACGATGTTTTGACCCGCGCAACAGCGAGACAAGCGAGTTCCTGGTCAGGATTGTGCTTTTCCTGGTCTGCCAAACATACCTAGGGTTAGGATAGACCGGGATCAGAGAGGTGGGTACCAACTTCAGGGATTTAGAGGTGAGGGTTCATCTACGTCGATTCCTACAACTTCAAGGTTTATTTTAGACTTTACTTCATCTGGTCCGCCACGGCACATGTATACATTTGTTGATCGCATTTCTTTAATTATTCATCAACCAAAATTTGATACATTAGAGTACATTCATCAATTCTTAACTAGAATAGCAAGACAAAAAGAAGAAACACAATTAGACATTTTAAAAGAAATCCAACTTCCATAACTTCCACAATTGTTGATTTGCGGTTTCTCGATCTTGCATACTTCTTTCTTCTTCGATTCTAAAGAAGTAGACGTTGCTTCACATCTAATCTCATCTCTAGTCTCATCTCTAGCCTCTATTCTAACAAGGAGTGCACGAGCATCTATCAAATTTTGTCCTATCAATAGATCGATGTATTCTTCTTCCCAATACCAAAACTTACATCCATCATACACACAAAATTTGCGTACAAGCCAAGAACTATTGAAAATGCACCAAATCTGGAAGCACAACCGAAGCAAAACAAGGGTATACCTTATCTCTTTTCGCACTTGATGAACACCCATCCGGGATGTTTCGGCGTGGTAGAAACGTGGCGCACGACCTGCCACGGGCAGCCGTCGCACTTTATGAGCGGCAACGGTGAGGCGACGAGTCGCTGGGCCAGCACCGAGCCCGGACAACGGCCGGCCATGTTTTTGCCGGCGCCATTTCGGCGGGGTAGATCCGAGTGGCTAGAGGCGGAGTCAATGCATGTATGTGGCATGGAGGTGTTGTCGGGGCTGTGAGGTCCGGTGCCCGACCAATCCATGGCTAGGCACAGCTACCGGCTGCCAGATGCGGCCGATGCGCACAAATCAGGCGGCCAGATGCACCCAAATTCCGCGGCCGGACTGGACAGCGAGGCGGCCGAGACAAAGGCCGGGGTACGGGTGGGGGCGCTGAGCTGGACAGTGAGGTGGCCGAGGCGGCGGTGGCGGGGGTAGGGTGCGAGGACCGGCTAGGGGGAGAAAGAGGGGCGACTGTGTCCTCGACGGGCGGGTCAGGGGAGGACAAGGGCACGCGTCAAGCACGTCCGCGCGTGTCCGTTTCGACACAAACGGGGCCTAAATTTGGGCCGGGAATGGGTCGACAGCGGACGAAAAATGGACGTTTGTCCGTTTGTTCCCGTGTGTTGGGCCGCGTTTTGTGTCCGTTTACCCCCAAATGGACGCGGTCGGATCATTTGTGGTCGTGCGTTGGAGTTGGCCTCACTTCCAGGCACTTGGAAACCCTAACCTAGTCTCGGAGTCGCTCTCGGGCGACTCCGAGGGCCCCACCGTCGCCACCTTCAAGAGAGAGTCACCCTCCACTACATCCTTCCCTTGTGATTGTCAATGATCCACAAGTTCTTACTTACGCTCATTAGCGGTTTGTTGATTTGGCCAGGCCCAAGGCCTCCGTCATCCCTGAGTGCGAAGACGAATCTCCCGTGTGGATAGAGCCATGCAGGATCTGATAGTCTTATTCGGGTGGCGGGGTAATAGGGAAAGGTCGGCATACAAAGGGTACGACGAGGCTAGAGAATTTTGCACCAATGCCATGCTTTCAGGCGCCGTATCCCAGGCTGGTGTCATCCCTGAGTGCGGTGGACTTGAGTCGTAGGGAAAACCGTACTATCAAGAGGGGGTCCGCTTCGGAAAGGTTGGGTGGAATCATCACGTACACACTCATATTGCACCCATCGCCACTTTCCGCTTCTTTGGAGTAGTTCTTCTGGTATGCCAAAGTAGTAGTGGAGAGCCGCAAGCGGTAGTACCGCGGGCGGCAGCGGTAGTACCGCTGCTAGTTCCGCTTGTAGTACCGCCCACGGCTATGGTCTTGACTTTTCGTGTCGGGTTCTACGGTAGTACCTCTGGGCCTCTCCCGTGCTACCTTTTTGACCCTATAGGACGGGCGGAAGTAGGAGCGGTAGTACCGCCTGTAGGCGGTAGTACCGCCCCTACCACCGCTGCTACTACCGCCCGGTGCTTGATACGTCTCCAACGTATCTATAATTTTTTATTGTTCCATGCTATTATATTATCCATCTTGGATGTTTTATATGCATTTATATGCTATTTTATATTATTTTTGGGACTAACCTATTAACCTAGAGCCCAGTGCCAGTTTCTGTTTTTTCCTTGTTTTTGAGTTTTGCAGAAAAGGAATATCAAACGGAGTCCAAACGACCTAACAATTTACGGTGATTTTTTATGGACCAGAAGAAGCCCCCGAAGCACAACAGTTGGGCCAGAAGAGTCCCGAGTCAACGACAAGGGTGGAGGGCGCGCCCACCTGCCTTGTCGCTGACTCGTGGACCCCCCTGATGTGAAACCGACGCAAAAAAATCCTATAAATCCAGAAACCCACAGAAAGAAACCTAGATCGGAAGTTCCGCCGCCGCAAGCCTCTATAGCCACCAAAAACCAATCGGAACCCTGTTCCGGCACCCTGCCGGAGGGGGAGATCATCACCGGTGGCCATCTTCATCATCCCGGCGGTCTCCATGACGAGGAGGGAGTAGTTCACCCTTGGGGCTGAGGGTATGTACCAGTAGCTATGTGTTTGATCTCTCTCTCTCTCTCTCTCGTGTTCTTGATTTGGCACGATCTTGATGTACCGCGAGCTTTGTTATTATAGTTGGATCATATGGTGTTTCTTCCCTCTCTATCTCTTGTTGTGATGAATTGAGTCTTGCTCTTTGAGGTTTCGTTATGTTGGATTGAGTATTGGATTTGAGAACACTTGATGTATGTCTTGCGATGGGATATCTGTGGTGACAATGGGATGTTCTATTGATTCACTTGATGTATGTTTTGGCACTCAACTCGCAGATTCCCGAGGTGACATTGGGGTAATCTATGCATAGGGGTTGATGCACGTTTTCGTCCTACGTTCTCCGATAGAAACTTTGGAGTGATTCTTTGTTACATGTTGAGGGATTGCCATATGATCTAATTATGTTATCATTGTTGAGAGAACTTGCGCTAGTGAAAGTATGAACCCTAGGCCTTGTTTCCAAGCATTGCAATACCGTTTTTGCTCACTTTTACTACTTGCTACCTTGCTGTTTTTATAATTTCAGATTACAAAAACCTATATCTACCATCCATATTACACTTGTATCACCATCTCTTTGCCGAACTAGTGCACCTATACAATTTACCATTGTATTGGGTGTGTTGGGGACACAAGAGACTCTTTGTTATTTGGTTGCAGGGTTGTTTGAGAGAGACCATCTTCATCCTACGCCTCCCACGGATTGATAAACCTTAGGTCATCCACTTGAGGGAAATTTGCTACTGTCCTACAAAACTCTGCGCTTGGAGGCCCAACACGAGTCTACAAGAAGAAGGTTGCGTAGTAGACATCAAGCTCTTTTCTAGCGCCGTTGCCGGGGAGGTTAGTGCTTGAAGGTATATCTTTAGATCATGCAATCGAATCTTTTAGTTTCTTGTTTTATCACTAGTTTAGTTTATAAAAGAAAACTAAAAAAATGGAATTGAGGTTACCTCATATGCTTCATCTTTTTAATGTCTTTCGTGAAAATGATGGGAAGGAAAATTGTGCTCAAGTGTTAGAGGAAGAAATCAATAAAATGTTTGGCATAAAATCTTTGAATGATGAGCATGATTGCAATGTTATTAGTATGAATTCTTTGAATATCCATGATGCTAATGATATGCAAAGCCATAAGCTTGGGGATGCTATGTTTGATGAAGATGATATTTTTTGTCCCCCAAGTTTTGATGAGCAAATTTATTGTGATGATAGCATGCCTCCTATTTATGATGATTATATTGATGAAAGTGGGTTTGGAAGAGTGTCAACTCTAGGTAGCATTGATCCCACTATTTTGGAGGGTGTTGAATCTTTTCACAATATTGATAAAAGTGGATTTGGAGAGGTCATGACTTTATTTAGTGATGAATCCACTATTTTGGAAGAGGTTCCAATTGATTATGAGAACAAAGTTGCTATCTATGATGATTATTGTGATGACATGTATGCTATAAAGAAGAATGATAACCATGAAACTTGTCATCATGATTTTAATTTTCAATTGGATTATGCCTCACATGATAGTTATTTTGTTGAGTTTGCTCCCACTACTATTCATGAGAATAAATTTGCTTATGTGGAGAGTAATGAAATTTCTATGCTTGTGGATCATGAAAAGAATGCTTTATGTGATAGTTATATTATTGAATTCATTCATGATGCTACTGAAAATTATTATGAGGGGGGAACATATGCTTGTAGGAATTGCAATAATATCAAGTTTCCTCTCTATGTGCTTAAAATCTTGAAGTTTTGCTTGTTTTACCTTCCTATGCTAGTTGATTCTTGTTCCCATAAATTGTTTGCTCACAAAATCCCTAGGCATAGGAAGTGGGTTAGACTTAAATGTGCTAGTCATATTCTTCATGATGCTCTCTTTGTGTTTCAATTCTTATCTTTTATGTGAGTATCATTGAAATCATCATGCCTAGCTAAAAAGGCATTAAAGAAAAGCGTTTGTTGGGAGACAACCCAATATTTGCCCCTACTGTTTTTGTGTGTTCACATGATTAAGCTATGTAGTAATCATGTTTTATAGCTTTTGTTTCAATAAAGTGCCAAGCAAAGCCTTTGAGATAGTGTGGATGATAGTTGACTTGATTCTGTGCAAAAAACAAAAACTTTTGCTCTCAGTCCAGGAAATTTTGAAAATTCACTGGAACGTGATTTTGATCTGAATTTTTGACACATGATTGATATACAAATTTTCTACGTTGTCCTAATTTTTCAGAATTTTGGAGTAACAGAAGTATGAGCTTAATTCAGATCTTTACAGACTGTTCTGTTTTTGACAGATTCTATTTTCGATGCATAGTTTGCTTGTTTCCTAGTTTCTATGGCTTATATTTCTCAATATAAATTGTAGAAATGATAGGGTACAGTAGGTATCAGGTGATAAATACTTTGAATCTTGTCTTGACAGTACCAAAGTGAATGATTTGTTTTATCATACTAACCCATCTCACGAAGGTTTTGTTAAGTTTTGTGTGATTGAAGTTTTCAAGTTTTGGGTGAGATATCGATATGAGGAGAATGAGGAGTGACAAGAGCCTAAGCTTGGGGATGACCAAGGCACCCCAAGGTAATATTCAAGGAATATCCAAGCAACTAAGCTTGGGGATGCCCCGGATGGCATCCCCTCTTTCGTCTTCGTTCATCGGTAACCTTACTTGGAGCTATATTTTTATTCACCACATGATATGTGTTTTGCTTGGAGCGTCATTTTATTTTATTTTGTTTTGCTTGCTGTTTGGATAATATCCCAAGATCTGAAATTCTTAAATGTTAGAGAGTCTTCACACAGCTACATAATTATTTGACTACTCATTGATCTTCACTTATATCTTTTTGGAGTAGTTTGTCAGTTGCTCTAGTGCTTCACTTATATCTTTTTAGAGCACGACGGTGGTTTTATTTTGAATAAATTGATGAACTCTCATGCTTCACTTATATCATTTTGAGAGTCTTAAACAGCATGGTAATTTGCTTAGGTTATGAATTTAGTCCTAATATGATGGGCATCCAAGAGGGATATAATAAAAACTTTCATATAAAGTGCATTGAATACTATGAGAAGTTTGATTCCTTATGATTGTTTTGAGATATGAGGATGGTGATATTAGAGTCATGCTAGTGAGTAATTGTGGATTGTAGAAATACTTGTGTTGAGGTTTGTGATTCCCGTAGCATGCACGTATGGTGAACCTTTATGTAACGAAGTTGGAGCATGAGATATTTTTTGATTGTCTTCCTTATGAGTGGCGGTCGGGGACGAGCGATGGTCTTTTCCTATCAATCTATCCCCCTAGGAGCATGCGTGTAGTACTTTGTTTTGATGACTAATAGATTTTTGCAATAAGTATGTGAGTTATTTATGACTAATGTTGGGTCCATGGATTATACGCACTCTCACCCTTCCACCATTGCTAGCCTCTCTAGTACCGCGCAACTTTCGCCGGTACCATACACCCACAATATACCTTCCTCAAAACAGCCACCATACCTACCTATTATGGCATTTCCATAGCCATTCCGAGATATATTGCCATGCAACTTTCCACCGTTCCGTTTATTATGACACGCTTCATCATTGTCATATTGCTTTGCATGATCATGTAGTTGACATAGTATTTGTGGCAAAGCCACCGTTCATAATTTTCATACATGTCACTCTTGAGTCATTGCACATCCCGGTACACCGCCGGAGGCATTCATATAGAGTCATATTTTGTTCTAAGTATCGAGTTGTAAGTAAATAAAAGTGTGATGATCTTTATTATTAGAGCATTGTCCCATGTGAGTAAATAAATAAAAAAAGAGGCCAAAGAAGCCAAACCAAAAAAAAAGAAAAAAAGAGAAAAAAATGAGAGAAAAGAGAGAAGGGGCAATGTTACTATCGTTTTCCACACTTGTGCTTCAAAGTAGCACCATGTTCTTCGTGATAGAGAGTCTCCTATGTTGTCACTTTCATATACTAGTGGGAATTTTTCATTATAGAACTTGGCTTGTATATTCCAAGGATGGGCTTCCTCAAATGCCCTAGGTCTTCATGAGCAAGCAAGTTGGATGCACACCCACTTAGTTTCTTTTTTGAGCTTTCATAAACTTATAGCTCTAGTGCATCCGTTGCATGGCAATCCCTACTCACTCACATTGATATCTATTGATGGGCATCTCCATAGCCCGTTGATACGCCTAGTTGATGTGAGACTATCTCCTTCTTTTTGTCTTCTCCACAACCACCATATTCTATTCCACCTATAGTGCTATGTCCATGGCTCACGCTCATGTATTGCGTGAAAATTGAAAAGGTTTGAGAACATCAAAAGTATGAAACAATTGCTTGGCTTGTCATCGGGGTTGTGCATGATTTGAATATTTTGTGTGATGAAGATGGAGCATAGCCATACTATATAATTTTGTAGGGATAACTTTCTTTGTCCATGTTATTTTGAGAAGACATGATTGCCTTATTAGTATGCTTGAAGTATTATTGTTTTTATGTCAATATTAAACTTTTGTTTTGAATCTTATGGATCTGAATATTCTTGCCACAATAGATAAAATTACATTGATAAATATGCTAGGTAGCATTCCACATCAAAAATTCTGTTTTTATCATTTACCTACTCGAGGATGAGCAGGAATTAAGCTTGGGGATGCTTGATACGTCTCCAACGTATCTATAATTTTTTATTGTTCCATGCTATTATATTATCCATCTTGGATGTTTTATATGCATTTATATGCTATTTTATATTATTTTTGGGACTAACCTATTAACCTAGAGCCCAGTACCATTTTCTGTTTTTTCCTTGTTTTTGAGTTTTGCAGAAAAGGAATATCAAACGGAGTCCAAACGAGCTGAAAGTTTACGGTGATTTTTTATGGACCAGAAGAAGCCCCCGAAGCACAAAAGTGGCCAGAATAGTCCCGAGTCAACGACAAGGGTGGAGGGCGCGCCCACCCCCATAGGGCGCGCCCCACTGCCTTGTCGCTGACTCGTGGACCCCCCTGACATGAAACCGACGCCAAAAATTCCTATAAATCCAGAAACCCCCAGAAAGAAACCTGGATCAGAAGTTCCGCCGCCGCAAGCCTCTGTAGCCACCAAAAACCAATCGGGGCCCTGTTCCGGCACCCTGCCGGAGGGGGAAATCATCACCGGTGGCCATCTTCATCATCCCGGTGGTCTCCATGACGAGAAGGGAGTAGTTCACCCTCAAGGGCTGATGGTATGTACCAGTAGCTATGTGTTTGATCTCTCTCTCTCTCTCTCTCTCTCTCGTGTTCTTTATTTGGAACGATCTTGATGTACCGCGAGCTTTGTTATTATAGTTGGATCATATGGTGTTTCTTCACTCTCTATCTCTTGTTGTGATGAATTGAGTCTTGCTCTTTGAGGTTTCGTTATGTTGGATTGAGTATTGGATTTGAGAACACTTGATGTATGTCTTGCGATGGGATATCTGTGGTGACAATGGGATGTTCTATTGATTCACTTGATGTATGTTTTGGCACTCAACTCGCGGATTCCCGAGGTGACATTGGGGTAATCTATGCATAGGGGTTGATGCACGTTTTCGTCCTACGTTCTCCGATAGAAACTTTGGAGTGATTCTTTGTTGCACGTTGAGGGATTGCCATATGATCTAATTATGTTATCATTGTTGAGAGAACTTGCGCTAGTGAAAGTATGAACCCTAGGCCTTGTTTCCAAGCATTGCAATACCGTTTTTGCTCACTTTTACTACTTGCTACCTTGCTGTTTTTATAATTTCAGATTACAAAAACCTATATCTACCATCCATATTACACTTGTATCACCATCTCTTTGCCGAACTAGTGCACCTATACAATTTACCATTGTATTGGGTGTGTTGGGGACACAAGAGACTCTTTGTTATTTGGTTGCAGGGTTGTTTGAGAGAGACCATCTTCATCCTACGCCTCCCACGGATTGATAAACCTTAGGTCATCCACTTGAGGGAAATTTGCTACTGTCCTACAAAACTCTGCGCTTGGAGGCCCAACACGAGTCTACAAGAAGAAGGTTGCGTAGTAGACATCAAGCTCTTTTCTAGCGCCGTTGCCGGGGAGGTTAGTGCTTGAAGGTATATCTTTAGATCATGCAATCGAATCTTTTAGTTTCTTGTTTTATCACTAGTTTAGTTTATAAAAGAAAACTAAAAAAATGGAATTGAGGTTACCTCATATGCTTCATCTTTTTAATGTCTTTCGTGAAAATGATGGGAAGGAAAATTGTGCTCAAGTGTTAGAGGAAGAAATCAATAAAATGTTTGGCATAAAATCTTTGAATGATGAGCATGATTGCAATGTTATTAGTATGAATTCCTTTGATATCCATGATGCTAATGATATGCAAAGCCATAAGCTTGGGGGCTATTTTTGATGAAGATGATATTTTTGTCCCCCAAGTTTTGATGAGCAAATTTATTGTGATGATAGCATGCCTCCTATTTATGATGATTATATTGATGAAAGTTGGTTGGAAGAGTGTCAACTCTAGGTAGCATTGATCCCACTATTTTGGAGGGTGTTGAATCTTTTCACATATTGAATAAAGTGGATTTGGAGAGGTCATGACTTTATTTAGTGATGAATCCACTATTTTGGAAGAGGTTCCAATTGATTATGAGAACAAAGTTGCTATCTATGATGATTATTGTGATGACATGTATGCTATAAAGAAGAATGATAACCATGAAACTTGTCATCATGATTTTAATTTTCAATTGGATTATGCCTCACATGATAGTTATTTTGTTGAGTTTGCTCCCACTACTATTCATGAGAATAAATTTGCTTATGTGGAGAGTAATAAAATTTCTATGCTTGTGGATCATGAAAGGAATGCTTTATGTGATAGTTATATTATTGAATTCATTCATGATTCTACTGAAAATTATTATGAGGGGGGAACATATGCTTGTAGGAATTGCAATAATATCAAGTTTCCTCTCTATGTGCTTAAAATCTTGAAGTTTTGCTTGTTTTACCTTCCTGTGCTAGTTGATTCTTGTTCCCATAAAGTGTTTGCTCACAAAATCCCCAGGCGTAGGAAGTGGGTTAGACTTAAATGTGCTAGTCATATTCTTCATGATGCTCTCTTTGTGTTTCAATTCTTATCTTTTATGTGAGTATCATTGAAATCATCATGCCTAGCTAAAAAGGCATTAAAGAAAAGCGTTTGTTGGGAGACAACCCAATATTTACCCCTTGTGTGTTCACATGATTAAGCTACTGTAATAATCATGTTTTATAACTTCTGTTTCAATAAAGTGCCAAGCAAAGCCTTTGGGATAGTGTGGATGATAGTTGACTTGATTCTGTGCAAAAAAGAGAAACTTTTGCTCTCAGTCCATGAATTTTGAAAATTCATTGGAACGTTATTTTGATCTGAATTTTTGATACATGATTGATATACAAATTTTCTATGTTTTCCTAATTTTTCAGAATTTTTGGAGTAACAGAAGTATGAGCTTAATTCAGATCTTTACAAACTGTTCTGTTTTTGACAGATTCTGTTTTCGATGCATAGTTTGCTTGTTTCCTAATTTCTATGGCTTATATTGCTCAACATAAATTGTAGAAATGATAGGGTACAGTAGGTATCAGGTGATAAAATTTTTGAATCTTGTCTTGACAGTACCAAAGTGAATGATTTGTTTTATCATACTAACCCATCTCACGAAGGTTTTGTTAAGTTTTGTGTGATTGAAGTTTTCAAGTTTTTGGTGATGTGTGTTTTCAATATAGAATTATGTACAATTTAGATGTGGTGCCTACCTCTCGATACAGACAACAACCATGAAGGCCAGGTAGTTAAGGACGAGATTGTGATGTCCCGGCTTAATCGTGCACTAATCATACACGCAAATGCACACGATCAAGCCTAAGGACTCACTTGAAGGAATCACAACACAACTCTAAAACATAAATAAAGGCATACAAGCATTATATTACAAGCCAGGGCCTCGAGGGCTCGAATACATAAGCTTTTTGTCAACAAGCATCAGCAGAAGCGTTAGATATCTGAGTACAGATATAAAAGAAAAACAGATAAGCCTTTAAGAAGGCGGTGCAAAACAAAAGCTACGATCGAAAAGGCGCAGGCCTCCTGCCTTTGACCCTCCAAACCTACTCCTAGTCGTCGGTCAACTCGAAGTAGTAACCACCCTCGGAGTGGTAGTAGTAGTCGTCGGCAGGGGCAACTGTCTCAGGGGCTCCGTCATCTGGTTGCATCAAACGGATATGGGAAAAAGAGGAAGCAAAGCAACCGTGAGTACTCATCCGAAGTACTCAGCAAGCAAGGATCTACACTACATATGCAACATTATCAAAGAAAGGCAGTATATGTGGACTGGGCTGCAGAAATGCTAGAATAGAGAGAAGGCCTAGTCCTATCGAAGACTAGCATCTTCAGCGGTCTTGCAGCATTAGAAGAGTGTAGATTAGTACAGTATAAAGTAGTAGCAGTATTAAGTATCAACCTCGCCCAGAGACCCTTCCTCGACTCCCTGCGAGAAAGCAATCCCAGAGCCATACTATCCATATCTCATCTCAAGTATCCAGTTCTAGTTGTATCGATCGGGATACAACTCCGAGCGTCCGTTACCGAGGATCCGGCTATGCATAGATGTTTTCTTCCCTGCAGGGGTGCACCAACTTACCCACCACGCTCGATTAACTCCGGCCGGACACACTTTTCTGGGTCATGCCCGGCCTCAGCCAAACGATACGCCGCAACCCAACCTAGGCTTAACAGAGAGGTCAGCATGCCGGACTAAACCTATGCACCCAGGTGTCTTGGGCCATCGCCCCGGGCGCTCCTGCATGTTGCGTGGGCGGCCGGTGAGCAGACCTAGCAGCATCCATTACAAAGGAGGGTGCTTAACATGGTCCAACCCGGCACGTGCCGCTCAGTCGCTGACGTCTATTAAGCTTCGGCTGATGCATACGATGCAGAGTGCCCATAACTATTCCCATGTGATGGTTAGTGCTATCGGGCCAAAGGCCCACTCGGATCAAATATCCAAATCGTTAGTATGTTGGCAGCATGCGGTAACGAGCAGAGACTCACGATCGATGTGACCCCGTCGCCCCATCTCGAGGACTTGCTGCAAGGGCTAAGAATGCCCGGCCATGCCTCGTAATTAACTCTCGGGTACCCTCCAGGTCAACCCGACTTCCCAACACTCGCGGGTACCCCTCAGGGCCGACCTGATGTCATCATGGTTATGTGTTAAGTCAAAGTAACCATGTGTCCAAACACCAGGGGGAAACCCAAGGAATCACCCTCGATGGATTCCACCTGATGTAGTCATCAAGGTGAACTTAGGAGGAATCACCCTCTAGGTTCACACTTGAGGTGTTGCACGACGGCGTCATTATCGGGAGTGGTGAAGGAGGAATCACCCTCGATGACCACGATCGAATAGCTACTCTACAGAGTTAACATCAGAAGTGCTAAACGAGGTATCACCCTCGGCACTAGATAGTAACGCTGCAGTGTCGTACAACTAAAGGGGGTGATGTGCGGTGCCGGGGCCTGGTTGTCGATCACATTGATCGAGTCATCTGATAATCCAGCGGGGCAACTGGGACAAAGTGGGGTCTCTAGTGGGTCTCTATCCAGCCTATACTAAGCAGTTTAGGATAAGCAGGTAGGTAACAATAGCAGGTTACAAAATCAGGCTATGCATCAGAAAATAGGATAAGCAGTAGCAGCAACAATTTCTAATGCAAGCATAAGAGAGAAATAATAGACGATATCGGCATGTTCAGGGGGGGGTGCTTGCCTGGAAGCTCTGCGGGGAAAGGTCTGGTCGTCGGGGGCGTAGTCGATCTCCGGAGCTGCGTCGGTCTCAGGGACTACATCGGTGTCGGGGTCTACCGTGAGAGAAGAAGAGGGGGAAGGAAACAGATAAATACACAGCAAACATAAGCAACACAGAGCATGTCATGCTATGGTGCAGTGCAGGGTTGCCTAAAAGCATGTCTAAGTCATATTTAGTTATTTTAGGATTTAAGTTGGATTTATTAACCGGTATATATGCACTATTCATCTACCGGAAATGGGTAAAAAGTTACGGGTTCACCTACTTAGAGGGTCCCGACACAGAAACAGATGGCACGGTTGGATTCGTGGGATTTTTCCTAGCAACTTTCGTGTATGAAGTTTTTCCATCCGAGCTACGGATTATTTTCTAAGATTTTTCAAAGATTTTAGCATTTTCTGGAATTATTCAAATTAACAAAAATAACAGAAAAGGAATATGACATCAGCATGACATGAGGATGATGTCAGCAGTCAACAGCCGCACTGACCAGGTCAAACCTGACCAGTGGGGCCCACCTGTCATAGACTCTCAACTTAACATGGTTTAATTTAAATCTATCAGAGTTAATTAGCATCTGGGCCCCACCTGTCAGTGACTATTTAGTTTAACTAATTATTTTTATTTAGGAAATGTTTTAATTAGGTTAATTATGTGGTGGGGCCCACGTGTTAGAGGCACTGTGTGCCCGGTCAGCATAGTTGACCATGGTCAACGTGGTCAACTGGGGCCAGGGGGTCCACGGGCAATGACCCAGAGGCAGGCCCCGCGGGTACCAGGTCAGCGCCGGCGCCGGAATCGCGCCGGCGACATCTACCGCGGCGGCCTCTCGCTGGAGAGGCTCAGAAAAACACCACAGAGGGCCATTTTGCGCGCGGCTACTCGCGTTCGAACGGGCACTTGATGCCGCGTCCGTTGGTGGCGGCACCAGACCAAATGGTCGCCGGTAACGTGAACGACGACGAGGTCAGCGGCGGCGGTGTTCGGGTGAAGATGGAAACGGAGCTGCGAGGCGCAAGCGAGCGAATGAAGCAGCTAGCGAGGTTCTACGCGTTGCAGCGGAGCTAACTGGCATGGTCACCTGACAAGTTGGTCGCCAGAGTCATGCCGGCGACGAGCTCAGCGGAGGTGAGCTCGGGCACGAAGGGGAACGGTGACAGTGGCGCGTTCTAGCACGAGAGGAGGCCTATAGGAGGAACAGGAGCTCACCGAGTGGCCACGGAAGGCTTTCGACAGCTTAGTAGCAGCAAACGGTGGCCGGAGATGAAGGAGTTCGCCGGAGCCAGAGATGAAAAGGGGTGGAGGAGATCCGGTGCTGTGGGGCTCTCCGGCTTGAGCTGCTTGCACCGAACGACGTGGAAGACGATGGCGAAGATGATGAGCACAGAGGCAAGGCGATGCGGTGGCTGTGGCCGCATGGTTTACGGCGGCGAGGCCATGGCGGCGCTCGGCGGCGGTGGATCTGGAAGGAGAGAGGGGAGGAGAGCGAGCAGAGCGAGGGGGCGAATGGACGAGGAGGGCAGGGGGGAGGAACGGCTCGACCTTATCCTCTCCCGAGCGTCGGTGGTGTCGCGCTGTCGCCGGCTGGCCGGTGCGCCCGTGCCCAGCCACAGCGCAGCCGACAGCACAAGGGAGAGAGAAGAGAGGAGGGGGAAGGTGGGCCTGGTGGGCTGGGCCAGTGCACTGCGCACTTAGCCCAGTCGGTTTTAGGCCTTTTTTATTTTCTTTTCTGTTTTGATTTATCAGCAGGCTTTTGCAATTAAAATAGCCATCAAATGACTTAGCAAAAATGCGTGCCTGGCCAAATCAAATACTAGGGAATATTGTGCTCTGCCACAAAAAGTTTGTGCAATATTGGAAATCATTTGGAATTTTGAAAAATGAATATGGCATTTAAAGTGCTATTTTGGCACTGTTTAATTGCACCAACCCAAATTTTTGGTTGATGGGGATGTTGTTTTCCTAACAACATTTGTTTTGGAATATTTGCTGAATGATGAACATTTTTCCAGCAACTTTTGTGCAACTTGAAATTCCACTTTGAATTTGAATAGAATTCAGAGAAGGAATTTGAAATGAGATATTTAACCACTGTGATTAATCAATGCAAATGATGATGACTTGGCATGATCATAAGGGATTACTGTGGTGTGATACTGGGGATGTTACAGAGATACGCAGGGTACGGTGTAGGTCGAACCCAGCAATCCGAGCATGTGGGAGGGAATCCTTACAACGCATGAGCTCGAGCTTTGGTTGAACGACATATGATGGTGACCGGCCCTAAGACGAACTAGGAGGAATCCATTCTTGGCCAACACATACCCCTCGTTATCGGTCAAAGGGATGATATATATACACTCGGGGAGCCCACAGATATGTGTGTTGTCACACAAAAACGCACAAGGGAGACGTGGTCGATCAGAAGACCCCGTATACACTGCATGCAGCCCGAAAATATGTATGGGTACGGTGGTGTGTGATGTGTTTAAATCCCAAATGCACAACTTCGATGGGCCACCAACTATATTACAAACCGAACACCGTACCCGACCCCAAGCCTGGTTCAATACGTACGATGTCAGTTTCCCAACTTCGAGGCGGCAGGGGGGTGTCGTCCAACGCATGCGCTCAAACTTTATTTGGTCTAACATGGGACACATAGCAATAGGAAACCATCATGGTCAAACCCTTCTCGTTGTTGGGTCAAAGGGATAGATTGTGTGGGGCCCCCTCGTTATCGGTCAAAGATAATATATATACCTCGGGGAGCCCACAGATATGTGCGGCGTCTATAAACCGCACAAGGGAGACATGCTCGATCAGAACACCCGACCCCCTATACGCTGCATGAGACTTGAAAAAATTATATGGGTCTGGTGTGTGATTTGTTCAAATCCCGAAAGCACAAGTTTGATGGGGCACCAACTACATCAGTAACATTACAAACTGAACATCGTACCCCCGCGGCCAGGTTAAAGACGCATGATGTCAGGAACGCAACTTCGAGGCGGATGGGGGGGGGGGTAGGGGTCGGGTGCCATCCAACGCATGTGCTGAAACTTGATTTGCTCTAACATAGCGCACGGAGCAAAGAGTAAACCCTTCTCGTGCGTTGAGTCAAAGGGATAATTTGTGTGGGCCTACAGATGTCGATCATTCTTTGATTTTTGAGAACAAAAAATAACCAATAAAAACATAGTCTACAAATTAGCAAAACAAGGATCCCAAGTTTTATATAATCGCCATGATAGGTCACTATAGAGTCAATCATTCTTTGATTTTTTAGAGCAAAAAATAACCAATAAAACATAGTCTACAAATTAAATGAAGCTTGAGATATGCAACTTCCCACCGGGTCACCCATCCTTAGACTACTCCAGCCCAAGCACGCTTAACTTCTGCATTCTATTCGACTAGGCTAGCGGATGGGAAGCCGCCCCTTGCTGATAGGAATTGCCTCCTTGCCTTTAAGGCGTTTCACGCTGGTCACCCTATGGGACCTACTCCCTCCTATCACACACATTTGTGCTTTTAGAAACTGTGTGCGATATTTACATGGCTGGTGTGTCACCGCCTAGCCTTCAATGAGCACTGACACTGGCAGCGGGAAAACGATGGGAGAAGAGGCGGGAAACCGATGAGAGGAGTGGCGGGAAACGGTAGCGTGTTTGGATATATAACAACATTAATATAGAAAACTTAGTAGAGAAGGAAGCGTGAGCTAGCACGACGCATGCGCACAATGCTTACCCATATACTGCATGTGGTGTTGAAAGGGATGAGGATTGCCGTTTGATCTGGGAGCATCCAACAGTGCAGACGTACGATCCGTGGGGTTTGGGTTCTGGCCAATCAGAAAGCACGACTCAGATCACGCGCACAGCAGGGGGGGCATCAGCCACGGTTTAGTAGGCACACGGCTTTCGTGAGTGAACCGTGTGCTATTTGAAAACATTTCGTGAGAAGAATCTCGGTTTTTAAATCCCCGTAAATCCAAAACTCACCCGAAAATCGTGAAACTTGGCATGGTGTCACGACATGGCACATATATGTCGAGGAGATTTTTTGTCCATTTTGGCGCAAGTTTTATTACAAGCCTCATACAAACCGGAGCTTCTCTCAAAGAAGCCTCATGGTTCCGATAGGGAAATGTGTCCCCCTTGTGGGCAAAACGATAATCACTGCCTCTTTTCGCCTTGTATTTTCTTATACGGGCAACATGGAATGACATGATATCTGTGCTGAAATTTAAACTTATTCAGGGTTCGTTTGGCCTTTTTATGCACTAATTGAGTTTCCTAGGCATTTAATGTCCATAATTCAAATCTGAACTACAAATACATGCTCCAGTTCACCAAAATGGCTAGAAAAATTATACATGTGTCCTTGGGTGCATGTTTAGGTCCCATGCCAGGAATGGGAATAAATTACAACCGTATCGGCGTCGTGGCTCATCCTCAAACATTTGGAATCTTAGTTTTTAAATCCCCATAAATCCAAAACTCACCAGAAAGTCATGAAAGTTGGCATGGTGTCACGTCATGGCACATATATGTCGTGGTAAAAACATTGTCCAATTTGGGCCAAGCTTTATTACAAACCTCTTACAAACCGGAGCTTCTCTCAAAGAAGCCTCATGGTTCCGGTAGGGAAACGTGTCCCCCTTGTGGGCGAAACGATAATCACTGCCTCTTTTCGCCTTGTATTTTCTTCTATGGGCAACATGGAACGACAAGATATTTGTGCTGAAATTTAAACTTATTCAGGGTTTGTTTGGCCTTTTTATACGCTAATTGAGTTTCCTAGGCATTTAATGTCCATAATTCAAATCTGAACTACAAATACATGCTCCAGTTCACCAAAATGGCTAGAAAAATTATACATGTGTCCTTGGGTGCATGTTTAGGTCCCATGCCAGGAATGTGAATGAATTACAATCGTACCGGCGTCCTGGCTCGTCCTCAAACATTTAGAATCTCAGTTTTTAAATCCCCATAAATCCAAAACTCACCAGAAAGTCATGAAAGGTGGCATGGTGTCACGTCATGGCACATATATGTCGTGGTAAAAACATTGTCCAATTTGGGCCAAGCTTTATTACAAACCTCTTACAAACCGGAGCTTCTCTCAAAGAAGCCTCGTGGTTCCGATAGGGAAACATGTCCCCCTTGTGGGTGAAACGATAATCGCTCCCTCTTCTAGCCTTGTATTTTCTTCTACACGCAACATGGAACAATGGGAGATTCGCGCTAAACTTTGAAATTATTCAGGGTTCGTTTGACATTTTTATTCATTAATTGAGTTTTCTAGGCATTTAATGTCCATAATTCAAATCCGAACTACAAATACATGCTCCAGTGCACCAAAATGACTAGAAAAAACGTACATGTGTCCTTGGGGTGCATGTTTAGGTCCCATGGAAGGAATGGGAATGAATTCAATCGTCTCGGCGTCCTGGTTTAGCCACAAACATTGCGAATCTTGGTTTTTAAATCTCTGTAAATCCAAAACTCACCAGGGAATCATGAAACTTGGCATGGTGTCACTACATGGCACATATATGTCGTGGTAAAATAATTGTCCAATTTGGGCCAAGCTATATTACAAGCCTCTTACAAACCGAAGCTTCTCGCAACCCTTGTGGTTCCGGTAGGGAAACATGCCCCTCTTGTGGGCGAAACGATAATCGCTGCCTCTTCTCACCTTGAACTTTGTTTTCTACAGGCAACATAGAATAACAGGAGTGTCGTGCTGAAATTTGAAACTGTTCACGGTTCGTTTGGCCATTTTATATATTAATTGAGTTTTCTAGGCATTTAATGTAGTCCATAATTCAAATTCGAACTACAAGCACATGCTCCAGTGAAGCAAAATGGGTGGAAAATCATACATGTGTCATTCGGTGCATGTCTAGGTCTCATTGAAGGAATGGAATGAATTACAAACTTCTCGTCGTCCTGAAACATTGAGAATCTCGGTTTTTAAATCCCAGTAAATCGAAAGCTCACCCAAAAAACATGAAACTTGGCATGGTTTCATGACATGGCACATATATGCCGTGGTAAAAAACATCCAGTTTGAGACAAGGCGCACACATTAATAGCCAACGAAGTCCTTTTGAAACAAATAGCTGACACGTTAATATCGCAAACGGTTGTATTGTATGAACCGTGTGTTCCCGTAACCATTTAAGTGCGGCCACGTGTCCCTCTTTTCTTATGGGATAGTACTACCTCCGTCCTCGTTCATTGGTCATCTTTGTATTTTGTGCCAAAATTTAACCATACTCGATGGCGTGCATGCAGCTGTTTGATTAGACGGGATGAGCGTGAGAAGTCCGCCGTGCAGGCTCCATGGGACGCGTGCGAGCAGTCCGCCACGCAGGCTCGACGGGACGCGTGCATCCTGTCCACCTCGCAGGCTCGACGGGACACATGCGAGCAGAAAGGCCGCCCATGCTCACCGGGAAGCGAGCTCTTCGACCTCCATCCACCAGCCGCCTGCCTCGCTCACAACTTCTCCATCAATGGCGGCCGAGCCGCTGTTTAACACGCGGTTAATTAAAGCACCTGGACGGAGGGTGTTTGCTTGTGATCCCATGGCCCCGCTCAACGTTAGCATTTGCTTTGTTTGTGTTTTCAACTCATATTCTGGACTAATTTAAAATGCCACATAGGGCAATGGATAATACGATGACAAATAAAATGGCAACGGATAATACGACGACAAATTTACAATGGCGCGGATAATAATTGTCTTACATATTTCGGATAATTTAAAATGCCACATGCGGCAAAGCCCGGAAGACATGGGGGCAAGAGAAGAAGGAAATCACAGACAACGATCTGGGTCGCTACTGTCTCTACTCCTCGATGGATCATCAGGCGACGACATCCTCCAGCTCCTTCTTCAATTCCTCATGACTTTGCTTGAAAGCAGCCACGGATTCCTCCACCTCCTGCTCGCGCTCGATCCGGAGCTTCCTCAAGTCACCCATCAGTTCCTCGATGACCGCTGTCAGCGTCATCCCCGAGGCACTGCTCTACTCATGCAGCATCTTCCAGCCGGCGGCCTCCTCCTCCTTCTCGATGAGCGCCTTGAGGAGCTTCGCATTATCACCCATGAGTTGCTCGACGAGGCCGGTTGCCTTATCAACCGAGGAATCGCTGATCTCGAGCAGCTTCATCAAGCCGTCGACCAACTCCTGCTGCTTAATGAGGCCAGCGAGAATGTCGTCGTTGTTGGCCAAGGACTTCAGCAACGCCTGCTCGTCGTGATCCCCGACACGGCGAGTGCGATTGTGAGAGCCCTCGCGTGCCCATGAGAGCTTGTTCGAGGGCTCCGCGGCTCGCCGGGACATCTCTGATGTGGCTGCCGCTTGACGGCGGGACCTCTCTAGTGCTTCCGCGGCCTTGGTCTTTGCTGGATGGTTATATGTCCACCCGAAACTCCTCCTACCGGTCATGGCAGAACGACTTGACAGGAAAGACCAGTTTTGTGGGTGATGAGGAGAGGAACTGTGAAGTAATTTTCGAGTGGGTAGTTTTTATAGCCCGGTGCAAAGTGTGAACACATATTAGTTTGATCGGTGTGAACAGATTTGCAATTACTTATTGCATTGTAATCTGCAATGTGATGAGAAACTGCTCCATTTCCATGTCTCTGGCCTGGTAGCAAATTCCGTCCATCACCTGCATCATGAAGATATCACATTGGCGATGTTCTACTTCGTCGGGGACGTCAACTCCGCCCAGGATGCGCTCGAGCCTGGCCACCACATCATCGGGATCGAGGTTGACACGGCCGCCGTGGGCAATGATGAAGCCGCAGGCTGGCTATGTCTTGACTGAATCGCAGAGGTTCTCTGCCCATTCCTTGTGGGGCATCAGGCTCTCGATGAGCACTGGTGACGGCGGTTCTTCGGGTGGGTCGTCGATCATGCCGCCGAGCAGCTCTGGATCTTTTGCACGGTGGATGGCAAACTGCTCATCACACCTCCTCTGCAATATGTCGATTGTGCGCCCAAGGACTGTCACGCCGATATCGTTGCCGATGGGCCATGGTGCCTACACCGGCCGATGAAACTCTTGCTCCCCGACCTGCTCTGGCTCATTCTCCTCGCCGAAGATGTAACACAGGTAGGGGTCGATGTCGAAGCTTTGGTCGTTGCCTGGCGTGCTTGGAATAACTAATGGTAGATGGGTGAGTACTAGATCTGCACAGAGTGTCGCGGCGGCGCATTGCCGCCTGGGTTATATGCAGCAAGCCATTAGCTGGTGGCGGGAAACTGATGAGGGAAGAGGCGTGGATTTTACAATTCACCCATGTGGAGCGCGGGAAGCATTCGCTGGAGCGCGGGAAGACTAAGTGGAGCACACACACAACCCGAATACTGTATGCGGTGCCACGTGTAATTTATCACACACGTATTAACATAAGGAAACGTATGTGTAACTTACTAATCATCGCACACGAGTACTCGCAGACGCATCATGTGCGATACTCCTAGCCACCGCAAGCAACTAGTTTGCATTTTTCAAAGTTTTTTCTACAAACAGAATCGCACACGAACTAACTATAGTAAGCGTCTGTGTTATAATTTCTCATCGCAAATAGTTCATCCGATTGGGCTGTTTGCTGCGTATCACACACATCTTGTTTACATGAATCGTTTGTGTTATTTTGGCTCATCGCAAACAGTTCATCTATGTGAACTGTATGCCTCATATCACACACATCTTGTTAAGTTGAACCGTTTATGTTCTCTTCCCTAATCGAAAACAGTTCGTCCGAGTGAACCGTAAGCCGTATATCACACACACATTGATCTGGCTGACCATTTTTGTTGCATTCCCTAATAGCAAACAGTTCATCGGAATGAACTGTATGCCGTATATCGCACACACATTGATATGGATGCCCGTTTCGGTTGTTCTGTCTAATCGGAAACAGTTCGTATGGATCAACCGTATGCCCCGCATCGCACACGTAACTAAAATCTGAACCGTGTTTGATGTCTCCGCCATCGCAAACATTTTGCATCTTTTCTTACGGTTGTTTTACATCCCCGTTTGCGATTAATGCATCACACACAGTTTCGTCAAAGGGTCTCTGATCGTAGTGTCGCATTAGCAGCATCCTGCAGTAGTGCCTATACTTGTGGGTCATTAGGCACTAACCCGAAGGTGGTAAACGGGCAAAGAATTAAACATTATATCTCAGGTACTCCCATAAATATAGAAACCAATATTATTAATACCATAACACCGGAGGAATACATAAGGGAGACCTACCAGAATGTTCCAGACCTCCGAAAAGAATAGGTATGTGATACGTAAGTAAACCGACTCCAAAACTTTTCCAAAAGCAATTTTACACCGTTTTGGAATATTTAAAAAATTAGGAAAATAAAAAGTAGTCCGAATAGCACACGAGGAGGCGACAAGCCTTGGGGGCACGCCTCCCAGGCTTGTGGCCACCTCATGTGCCCTCCAGACTCAATTTTCTTGTAGAACACGTCAGCTGGAATTCTGGACCTGAAAAAGC
This sequence comes from Thinopyrum elongatum, assembly GCA_011799875.1. Lineage (NCBI taxonomy): Eukaryota > Viridiplantae > Streptophyta > Magnoliopsida > Poales > Poaceae > Thinopyrum > Thinopyrum elongatum. Next base: position 42,499,447 of record CM022300.1, read on the forward strand.
TATGTCAGAGTTACCTATTCTTCACATCTCCAAATGAGCTAAAAATTTACGGAGAATTATTTTGCAATATATAAAAAATACTGGAGCAAATAACTACAGGAGGAGGCCCACCAGGTGGGCACAACCGACCTGGGTGCGCCAGGCCGCCCAGGCACGCCCTGGTGGGTTGTGCCCTCCTCGGCCCACCTCCGGTGCCCATCTTCTGGTATATAAGTCATTTTGACCTAGAAAAAATCATAGGGGGACTTTCGGGACGAAGCGCCGCCGTCTCGAGGCGGAACTTGGGCATGAGCACTTTTGCCCTCTGGCGGAGCGATTCCGCCGGGGGAACTTCCCTCCCGGAGGGGGAAATCATCGCCATCGTCATCAAGCAATAGGAACTACAAGCAACCATGAAGGCCAAGAGATACAAGAAGGACTTCCCCCTAGGAGGCCCTTACACAGGTTACATCGGAACAACTTTCATAATTTGGTTCATAATTATGGAGTGGAGAATACTCCTCGTACACATATACCCACCAATTGGGATATATCCCGTCCAAGTGAAAGTGGTGCAGGGAAAAGCTCTTGGTGGCCTAAAAATAAGCATCTTTTAGAGGAAATTCAGAAGAATGCAAATATGCTACAACGTGTACTCCAAGAATTGCAGGGCCTGAAGGGTAGCCTAATGAAGCTGTCAGAAACCTCATCATCACCGCCGCCGAAGAAGGAAACTTAAGTACATGGGTATGGGCACTTCCCTTGGCTTGTGCCAAGCTTGGGGGAGGTGCCCCGGTATCGTATCACCATCACATCTTTACCTTTATCGTTTTCTTAGTTCGATCCTTTTGATTATATCTTGGTATAGTAGAATAAAGTTTTTAGTATGATCTAGCTTTGAGTTTTGCTTTGTGTTCCCTAAATGTAATCGAGTCCGAGAGTTATATAATAAAGATTAGTTTTGAGTTGATGGCTTTGCTTTCTTGCTATGATCTTGAGAAAAAGAAATAAAGAATAAAAAGATTATATAATGATCTTATGGGAAGTGATGACTTAACATATAAGAAGTATGTCGTATAAAATTTGTTGGGAGTTGACAAACATAGTTTTGGTTATTGTTGCAATTAATAGGAAGTAATAAAGAAAGAGAGGTTTCACATATAAATACACTATCTTGGACATCTTTTGTGATTGTGAGCACTCATTAAAATATTATATGCTCAAAGGTTGATGTTGGACAAGGAAGACAACATAATGGGTTATGTCTCCTTATATTCGAATAGAAGTTATATTGTCATAGATCCTTCAACATGTTGAGCTTGCTTCTCATCCTATGCTAGCCAAATGTTTTGCACCAAGTAGAGATACTACTTGTGCATCCAAAATCCCTTAACCCAGTTTTTCCATGAGAGTCCACCATACCTACCTATGGATTGAGTAAGATCCTTCAAGTAAGTTGTCATCGGTGCAAGCAATAAAAATTGCTCTGTAAATATGTATGATCTTTTAGTGTGAGGAAAATAAGCTTTATACGAACTTGTGATATGGAAGAAATAAAAGCGACGGACTGCATAATAAAATTCTTTATCACAAGCGGCAATATAAAGTGACGTTCTTTTGCATTAAGATTTTGTACATCCAACCATAAAAGCGCATGACAACCTCTGCTTCCCTCTGCGAAGGGCCTATCTTTTATTTTACTTCCTACCCTTATACAAGAGTCATGGTGATCATCACCTCTCCTTTTTATACTTTTTCTTTTTGGCAAGCGCTATACGTTGGGGAAGATCCAGATGTATATATATTCACTCGGATGTAGATATTCATAAACTATTATTGTTAATGTTACCCTAGAGGTAAAAGGTTGGGAGGCGAAGTTATAAGCCCCTATCTTTCTCTGTGTCCGATTGAGGCTTTGATCTCATAAGTATCGCGTGAGTGTTAGCAATTGTGAAAGACTAAATGATAGTTGAGTATGTGGACTTGCTATATAAAAGCTCTTAAATTGACTCTTTCTGATGTTATGATAAATTGCAATTGTTTCAATGACCAAGATCATAGTTTGTTGGTTTTCAATAAAGTTTTTGATTCATACTTTACCTTGTGAACGAATTGTTACTTCCGCATAAGAAATTATATGACAATATATGTTGCTGCTCTAAAGACGATCATGATGCCCTCATGTCCGTATTTTATTTTATCGACACCTCTATCTCTAAACATGTGGACATGATTATCGATTTCGGCTTCCGCTTGAGGACAAGCGAGGTCTAAGCTTGGGGGAGTTGATACGTCCATTTTGCATCATGCTTTTATGTTGATATTTATTGCGTTATGGGCTGTTATTACACATTATTGTATAATACTTATACCTTTTCTCTCTTATTTTACAAGGTTTACACAAAGAGGGAGAATGCTGGCAGCTAGAATTCTGGACCGGAAAGGAGCAAATCTGAGAGACCTATTCTGCACAACTCCAAAAGTCCTGAAAATTTACGAAGAATTATTTTGGAATATATAAGAATTATTGGGCGAAGAAAATACCAGAGGGGACCCACCAGGTGGCCACAAGCCTGGGGGCGCGCCCTACCCCCAGGGCATGCCCCTAGGGCTTGTGGGCCCCCTGGCAGGTCTCCGGTGTCCATCTTCTGCTATATGAAGGCTTTTTACCTGGAAAAAATCATAAGGAAGCTTTCGGGACGAAGTATCACCGTCTCGAGGCGGAACCTGGGCAGAAGCAATCTAGGGGCTCCGGCGGAGCTGTTCGGCCGGGGAAACTTCCCTCCGGGAGGGGGAAATCGAAGCCATCGTCATCACCAACGATCCTCTCATCGAGAAGGGGTCAATATCCATCAACATCTTCACCTGCACCATCTCCTCTCAAACCCTAGTTCATCTCTTGTATTCAATCTTTGTCTCAAAACCTCAGATTGGTACCTGTGGGTTGATACGTCTCCAACGTATCTATAATTTTTGCTTGTTCCATGCTGTCATATTGTCATTCTTGGATGTTTTACAATCATTTTATAGCAACTTTATATCATTTTTTGGGACTAACCTATTGACAGAGTGCCTAGTGCCAGTTGCTGTTTTTTGGTTGTTTTTTACTTCGTAGAAAATCAATACCAAACGGAGTCCAAACACAGCGAAACTTTTTGGAGATTTTTTTCGACTAGAAGACATCCAGTGGGCCAAAGAAGTACCAGAGGGGAGCCCCGAGGGGGGCATAACCCACCAGGGCGCGCCTGGAGGCCCAGGCGTGCCCAGGTGGGTTATGCCCACCTTGGTGACCTCCCGCACCGCCTCTTCGCCCTATAAATTCCCAAATATTCCAAAAACCCTAGGGGAGTCGGTAGATCAGAAGTTCCGCCGCTGCAAGCCTCTTTGTAGCCATGAAAAACCAATCTAGACCCTGTTCCGGCACCCTGCCGGAGGGGGAAATCATCACCGGTGGCCATATTCATTATCCCTATGGCCACCATGATGAGGAGGGAGTAGTCCACCCTCGAGGCTGAGGGTTTGTACCAGTAGTTATGTGTTTAATCTCTCTCTCTCTCTCGTGTTCTTGAGATGGCACGATCTTGATGTATCGTAGGCTTTGTTAATATAGTTGGATCATATGGTGTTTTCCCCTCTCTATCTTGTTGTGATGAATTGAGTTTTCCCTTTGAGATTTCATTTTTATCGGATTGAATAGTTCTATGGATTTGAGAGCACTTGATCTATGTCTTGGCACTCAACTCGTGGATTCCCGAGGTGACATTGGGGTAATCTACTCATAGGGGTTGATGCACGTTTTCGTCCTTGTTTCTTCGGTAGAAATCTTGGGGCACTCTTTGAGGTTCTTTGTGTTGGATTGAGTATTATGAATCTGAAATAGTTTGATGCACATCGGATAATCAACTCATGGATACTCGTGGTGACATTGGAGTATCTAGGTGACATTAGAGTTGGTTGATGTGTATCATATGGTGTTATTTTAGTATGAACTCTTGGTTAGATCGATCGGAAAAAAATAGCTTGGTGTTATTTTAGTACGAACTCTAGGATAGATTGATCGGAAAGAATAGCTTTGAGGTGGTTTCGTACCCTACAAACAATTTCTTCTTATGTTCTCCACTAGATAGGAACTTTGGACTGATTCTTCATCGCACGTTGAGGGAAGGTTATATGATCCAATTATATTAGCATTGTTGAGAAATTGCACTAGCGAAAGTATGGACCCTAGGCCTCATTTTCAAGCATTGCAATATCGTTTGCGCTCTGTTTTATCAATTGCTACCTTGCTGTTTTTTATTGTTTCTATTACAAAAATCAATATCTACTATCATTACTATGCTTGTATCACCATCTCTTCGCCGAGCTAGTGCACCTATACAAATTACCATTGTATTTGGTGTGTTGGGGACACAAGAGACTTTTTATTATTTGGTTGCAGGGTTGTTTGAGAGAGACCATCTTCATCCTACGCCTCCCACGGATTGATAAACCTTAGGTCATCCACTTGAGGGAAATTTGCTAATGTCCTACAAAACTCTGCGCTTGGAGGCCCAACACGAGTCTACAAGAACAAGTTGTGTAGTAGACATCAAGCTCTTTTCGGGCACCGTTGCTGGGGAGGTGAGTGCTTGAAGGTATATCTTTAGATCTTGCAATTGAATCTTTTAGTTTCTTGTTTTATCACTAGTTTGGTTCATAAAAGAAAACTACAAAAAAAAGGAATTGAGGTGGCCTCACATTATTCGTCTTTATCATGTCTTTCGTGAAAATGATGGAAAGGAAAATTATGCTCAATTGATAGAGGAAGAATTCAATAAAATGTTTGGCATAATATATTTGAATGATGAGCATGATTGCAATGTTGTTAGTATGAATTCTTTGAATATCCAAGATGCTAATGATATGCAAAGCCATAAGCTTGGGGAGGCTATGTTTGATGAAGATGATATTTTTAGTCCCCCAAGTTTTGATGAGAATATTTATTATGATGATAGCATGCCTCCTATTTATGATGATTATATTGATGAAAGTGGTTTGGAAGAGTGTCAACTTTATGTAATGATGATCCCACTTTTTTGGAGGGTGTTGAATCTTATTGTAATAATTATGAAAGTGGATTTGGAGAGGTCATGACTTTATTTAGTGATGAATCCACTATTTTGGAAGAGGTTTCAAATGACTATGATAAAAAAGTTCCTATCTATGATGATTATGGTGATGACATGTATGCTATAAATAATAATGATAACCATCAAACTTGTCATCATGATTTTAATTTTCAATCACATGATAGTTATTTTGTTGAATTTGCTCCCACTACTATTCATGAGAATAAATTTGCTTATGTGGAGAGTAATAAAACTTTTATGTATGTGGATCATGAAAAGATTGCTTTATGTGCTATTTATATTGTTGAATTCATTCATGATGCTACTGAAAATTATTATGAGAGAGGAATATATGCTTCTACATATTTCAATAATATCAAGTTTCCTCTCTTTATGTTGAAAGTTTTGAAGTTGCACTTGTTTTGCCTTCCTATGCTAGTTGATTACTGTTCCCATAACTTGTTTGCTCACAAAATCCCTATGCATATGAAGTGGGTTAGGTTTAAATGTTCTTTTCATGTGATTCATGATGCTCTCTTTATGTTTCAATTCTTTAGTTTTATGCGAGCATCATTGAAATCTTCATGCCTAGCTAAAATGCATTAAAGAAAAGAGCTTGTTGGGAGACAACCCAACACTTTTACCTACTGTTTTTGTGTTTTCACATGATTAGGATACTCTAGTAATCATGTTTTATAGCTTTTGTTTCAATAAAGTACCAAGTAAAGCCTTTGGGATAGTGTGGATGATAGTTGACCTGATTCTATGCAAAAACAGAAACTTTTTCTTCCAGTAAAAGAATTTTTTAAATTCACTGGAGCGTAGAAAAACTCTGAATTTTTTACAGATGATTTATATACAAATTTCCTACGCAAACATTAACTTCTCTGTGTTATAAACCATAAACTTGTGACGAAAGAATCTCATAGCATAACAACAATTCGGGTTGATTCAACACAAGTGTTCTACCATCAATTGTGCTCTCAAAATTGCTGGCATAGACATGCCCATGATCAGGAAAACATAATCATCATGCAATACTTGAGCTAGTCTTAGAGGCATGACTAGGAATACATATCACTGTTTATTATCCCACACGTGCACATGGGTTTTCCTCAGAGCCTTTATGGATATACGGGCTCAGGAGCCACAGCAGTTATAGCATGGAACATAAACTTTCATTACAAACCAGGAGATACAAAATAACTGTTGTTACTGCCTCTAGGGCATATCTCCTACAGACTCCCACTTGCACTAGAGTCATAATCCAGTTACATGGCTTCCCTAACACCAATGGCTATCCGGTGTTGCTCATGCTTTGCTCGTGGTAGAGGCTTCGTCATCGGGTCTGACACATTCAGATCCGTGTGAACTTTGCGTACTTTCACTAAACCCTCTTCGACATGATGTCGAATGAGTTTATATTTGCGTTGAATATGTCTTGTCTTATGGTGCGAATTTGGCTCCCTTGCCTGAGCCACGGCGCCACTATTATCACAATAGATCTCCACCGGGTCCTGGGCACTAGAAACCACACCAAGGTCTTCAAGAAATTGCTTGATCCAAACCGCCTCCTTGGAGGCTTCTGAAGCGGCAACATACTCCGCCTCCGTTGTAGAATTCGCCACAGTCTTCTGTTTGGAACTTTTCCAATCAACTGCACCACCGTTCAATATGAAAACATAGCCTGATTGAGATTTGAAGTCATATGGGTCAGTCATGAAGCCTGCATCAGTGTAACCACTTACAATGAGCTCTTCATCACCTTCGTACACAAGGAGTAAATCCTTGGTCCGTCTGAGGTACTTAAGAATACCCTTGACTGCGGCCCAGTGTTCCAATCCTGGATCACTTTGGTACGGGCTGCTAACACTTAGCGCATAGGAAACATCCGGTCTTGTACATAGCATGGCATACATAATAGAACCAACTGCCGAGGCATATGGAACATCATTCATTTGTACTCGCTCATCGAGAGTTTGAGGACTCTGATTCTTGCAAAGCACTGTGCCAGGTGACATGGGGAGTAGGCCTTTCTTGGAGTTCTCCATGTTGAACCTTTTCAGCACCTTGTCAATGTACGTGCTTTGGCTAAGCGCTATCAGGCGTTTTGATCTATCTCTATAGATTCTGATGCCCAATACATATGCCGCTTCGCCTAAGTCTTTCATTGAAAACCTTTTCTTCAATGAGTCTTTTATTTCGCTAAGAAAATTCATGTCATTTCCAATCAACAATATGTCATCCACATACAAGATTAGAAATGCTTTTGCGCTCCCACTAAACTTCTTGTAAACACAAGATTCTACGTCATTCCTGATGAAGCCAAACTCTTTGACCACTTCATCAAAACGAATGTTCCAGCTCCTTGACGCTTGCTTCAGACCATAAATGGCTTTCTGAAGTTTGCATACCTTTCCAGCATCCTCATGAATGACAAAACCTTCTGGCTGTATCATATATACATCCTCTTTGAGGTTTCCATTTAGGAAAGCCGTTTTGACATCCATCTGCCATATTTCATAATCGAAATAAGCAGCAATTGCTAGTAATATCCGAACAGACCTAAGCATAGCTACGGGCGAGAAAGTCTCGTCGTAGTCCACTCCTGGAACTTGCGTGAACCCTTTCGCGACAAGTCTAGCTTTGTGGATAGTAATGTTACCATCCGCGTCCGTCTTCTTTTTGAAAATCCATTTACAACCAATCGGCTTTACTCCTTCTGGAAGTTCTTCCAAGTTCCAAACTTGGTTTTCATACATGGATTCCATTTCGGATCTCATGGCCTTGTGCCATTCTTTTGAGCTGGGCCCCGCCATCGCTTCCTTGTAGTGCGCAGGTTCATCGTCTTCAAGAATGAAGATTTCGTTATGAAACCATTCAGGTGGCTGGATAGCCCTACCTGATCTGCGCGGTTCAGTTACAACATTGTCTGAAGTCTCCGCATCATATGCGACAACTTCCGGCTCAGTTGTAGGGATAATTAGCGGAATTTCTTCCGGTTCTTTAGCCATATCAACGGTTGCCAAAGATTCACTAATCTCATTAAGTTGTACTGTCCTCCCACTTGCTTCTTTAGCGAGAAACTCTTTCTCAAGAAAGTGTCCATCTTTGGCAACAAACACTTTGTTATCGGACGGGTGGTAGAAAGAATACCCAATGGTTACATTGGGATAACCTACAAAGTAACATTTGTCTGATCTGGGATCAAGTTTGCTTGGTTGTAAACGTTTTACATAAGCTTCACAACCCCAAATTTTGAGATGCGACACACTGGGTTTCTTCCCTTTCCACATCTCATGTGGTGTCGTCTCAACAGACTTAGATGGTGCTCTATTTAATGTATAAGCGGCAGTGAGTAGTGCGTGACCCCAAAAAGATATCGGTAGATCTGTAAGAGACATCATCGACCTTACCATGTCCAACAAGGTTCGGTTACGTCGTTCCGATACTCCGTTTCTCTGTGGAGTTCCGGGAGGCGTAAGCTGAGAAACGATTCCACGGTCACTCAGATGTTGGCCAAACTCATGACTAAGATACTCGCCTCCGCGATCAGACCGCAGAAACTTAATCTTTTTGTCACGATGATTTTCTACCTCATTCTGAAATTCTTTGAACTTTTCAAAGGTTTCCGACTTATGCTTCATCAAGTAGATATAGCCATACCGACTTAAATCATCAGTAAAAGTCACGAAGTAAAAATACCCACCACGTGCGGCCGTGTTCATTGGACCACATACATCACTATGTATTATTTCCAATAATTCATCCGCCCGTTCAGGATGACCCGTGAACGGCGTCTTGGTCATTTTCCCCATCAAGCAAGCTTCACATGTGTCAAATGATTCAAAATCAAGGGACGGTAAAACTCCATCTTTATGGAGTCTTTGCATGCGTTTCTTTCCGATGTGGCCAAGCCGACAGTGCCACAAGAAAGTGGTGGTGGTATCAGCCTTCTTAAGGCGTTTAGCATTCACGTTAAAGACATCATTTCCACATTCAAGATTTAGTATGAAAAGGCCCCCAACAATGGGTGCAAATCCATAAAACATATCCTTACAATAAAGTGAACAACCATTGTTCTCAGACTTGTACGAATACCCATCGTGTACTAAGCATGATCCGGAGATAATGTTTCTACACAACAGTGGAACAAAATAACAGTTACTTAGTTCTAAGGTAAATCCTGAAGGGAGACGTAGAGGCATAATGCCGACGGCTTGAGCGGCGATCCCAGCGCCGTTCCCGACGCGCATCACGACTTCATTCTTTGCCAGCTTGCGCACCTTCTGAAGCCCCTGTATCGAGTTGCAAATGTGAGCAACCGATCCGGTATCAAATACCCAAGACTTAGAATTTTTGCTAGCAAGCAAAACGTCAATGACATTAACTTGTATAACAATTATACCTTTTCCGGTTTTCCCAGACTTCTTATCTTCCAGATACTTCTTGCAGTTTCTCTTCCAGTGTCCTGTGCCCTTGCAGTAGAAGCACTCAGTTTCATTCTTGGCCCCACCCTTAGAGTTGCTTTGGGAGCCGGTCTTACCGGCGCCCTTGCCCTTTTTGGCTTGCCTTTCTTCTTTTTGAAACTGGCGGTTTTATTCACAAGCAACACTTGCTTGCGATTTTTCCGCAGTCCTCCTTCTGCAGTTTTCAGCATGGCGAGCACCTCTTCCGGTTCCTTCTCCATCCCACTCATGTTGTAGTTTAATACAAAACCGTCGTAAGACGGGGGGAGTGAAGAAAGCAACATGTCCATCGTATGGCCAGGTGGAAGTGGAAATTCCAGGGTTTTAAGCCTTTCAGCATAGCCAATCATTTTGACCACGTGTTCGCCAACTGAACTACCCTCAGCCATCTTGCAATCCATCAAAGCCTTCATGATATCAAATCGTTCAGACTTTGCGGTTTCCTTGTACAAAGCATCCAATTCCCGGATCATATCACGGGGTTTATGGAGTTCAAAACGTTTTTGAAGGTCTGTACTCATGCAAGCTAGCATGAGGCACTGCACTAAGTTGTGATCATCATCCTTAGTGGCCCAGACATTTTGTTCATCTTCCGGGGCCTCTGCCGCCGGTTTAGCTGGAAGAGCATTTTCAAGCACATACAGTTTCTTAGCGCTCCTGAGGACAATCCTCAGGTTGCGGACCCAGTCCGCATAGTTGTTTCCAGTCGTAGTTAACTTCTCTTTCTCTAACATCGGGCCTAAGTTGAACATGGTGTTGTGAGCCATTTGATCTACAACGGAAAACACAGGTTTCACTTAGACTTTGTTTATAATGAAATTTGCACTAGTGAATAAACAAGTTTATTCTAAAGTGCGCTCCCACTCAAATCAATATCTCTCAAAATTGATTGTGAGTGATTCAAGATCCAAATTGAAAACCAACGCCAAGGATGTGTCCATCTCAAGTGACGAGAATTTCAATTGGTAGGCCAACTTGCCAATCACATCTCTATGTGACTCTTGTTCATCTTTCGATGGGCGTGTTCCGAGCTCAGGACGCTCCTCCAGAACGTCAAGACAACCAAGTGATCTTGCTGCGAGGTCTCAACTCACCCGCCTCACATTTCCCTAATCGTTCGTACCCATGTGTCCATGTGGTACCCCGAAAAGTTAGGTGCCGTGACGGTGCTACACTTGGGAGAACACTAACTACTTGATATTTTAAGTGAGAGATCACCCTAAAAAAAAGCGACTACCGCGCAATCAAGAAGGGTGCATCAAGAGGGATAAACATCTCAAGCAATTCATAATAGCATGATATGGTATAGCCTCTTCTGACGGAGAAGTCTTTCATTTCTTCGTCTTCGGCATTCGCTTCAGTGTTCACCTTCGCGAAGATTGCCACCACCTTGTTGATGCACCAGATAATATTGCTATCTCCATAGCAAGATAAAATAAATGCATTACTTAAGGTTGACACGCAGGTCATTAAAGTGCAATCATATGGCTCCAGCCATCATGCCGAATCATGACACGCAGGTCATGTTAATTACATCATATAGTCATCTCATACATAATCAAATTGAATATGAGCATTGCTATACCACATCACATGCAAACCATCCTCCAAAACCAAGTTAGACGCCTCTAATCGGTTTATGCAAAATTTTATTTTACGTGGCTTCTAAGGTTTTGACTTAAACCGCAGCTACCAACGTTTTATCATCAAGTATGATTATTCAAGTTGCTAGATTAACATCTCGGGGTGTATGAAAACCGAGATAATTAAATCTCGAGCCCCATACTAAACTTCGTCATACGCATGACCCCCGTGCAGATCATATCTGCAATGCCCTTTCATCTGCGAATTTCATCTTTCTTTTGACTATGGCAGAACCCAAAGAACTGATAGCACTTCCATGATCAATCAGGATCACGGATTGCCAGAACTTTGTCAAATTCCACCATGCTGTCTCGAGATTGAGCAAACGCAAATTCTAGGGAAGTAACAAGAACGTCAGGTAACAGATTTCATCTGTCACCCGCATAAATAATTTTCAGCAATAGATCTCATCTACTACCTAATTATATTATGCAATACCCATACATCTCCATGTATTCTAGATCGTAACCTGCATCTACGCATAGCACGGCTCTTGATGCCATTGTAGGGGAACGCGACAGAAAACAAAAATTTTCGGTATAGCGAGCACGCCCAGGACCACTATGGAGACTGCATACAAGGTTTGATCTGATCCGTACCGACTCGAAGCGCAGCGGAAGAAGAGTCGGTGGAGATCGTTGGTGCAGATCCCCGCAGCTAGGATTTACAACCTCCCAACCGCGAGGATGTACTCCCTCGTCGGACAGCCCTTCGGGAGGCGGTCGGACAGTCCCCCGGACGATGTCGCGGACAGCCCTTCGGGAGGACCCTCGAAACTCGAACGGAGACTCGGACAGCCCTTCGGGAGGACACTCGAACAACCCCTCAGGCAAAAGACCGAAACTACGACCTCTCTACGGGGTTGCACACATACGGTGTCAGCTATCCGGCAGGGCTTCGCCGTCCAGAACTAGTTCCTGCCGGAACCCAGACAGCCTTTCGGCTCTACGAAACTCTTTTCGTGGGAGGGAGAGAAGAAGCCAGATAATGCATGGCATGTGTATGAGAGCAAGGGATGAGGAGAATGGCAGCCACTTCTCCTCCTTTTATAGGCCAAGGCAAGGGGTGGAGTGGTGGAGAAAATACCAAAATACCCAAGCTACATGTCCCACATGAGGGGTAATATGGTGATGCAAGTGGAGCACAAAGGGGACACCCAAGGGGGCCCCTACTTGGCCGGCCACAACCTTGCCCCCTCCCATGGGGGGGGCCCCCCAACAAGCCACCAACATGTCTCCCTTGAACAAGGGTGCTCCCTAGACAAAAAGCCACCAAACATGCAACCCCCGATTCGTGGGATCTTGTCCCCTCGCGCTGAGACAAGATGTTTCCCGTGAAACTTTTTTCCGAAAAATTCCAGAAGGTCCCAGAACATTTCTGGCACCCTCCAAAATTATTCCGGGAATTTTTCGAAACATTTTCGGTATGGTAGTTTTCATCAGCAAAAAGCAACAACAGCGGTTACGGCAGTTTCGGAACATTTCCGGTTTTTTTCTCTGAAAATTCCCAGAAGTTCCCAGACCAATTCTGGCATCCTCTGAAAATTTCCATGCGATGCCGAAACCCTTTTTGACCTAATAATATATTCCAAAACAACTTTTTGGTTTTATCGAAACTCTTTCGGTGTTCTCTCTCTCCGGAACTCTTCCATTGTTTCCGAAACTTTTTCGGTGACTTTCTCTCAGACTCCCTGTCTAGTATTCAGCAGATAGATGACCCTTAAGCGTGTGACCCTATAGGTTCGGGGAAGCATAGACATGACCTGGAACCCTTTCCAATCAATGATCAACATCGGAGCCGTGGACACCCATATTGACCCCTATACCCACACGAATGAATATTCGAGTGAACCTCCAGTTGCCGTGTGCTATTCCTGTTGCTTTGCAATATGTCACAAACACCCGAGGTGAGATTTATTGCATTCCTGTGGATCAACAATTTGTCCATCATGCAAGTTACCTCGTTACCGGTTTTGTTCTCTTTTCTCGTTTCCGTGTTCCGGCATCCCAATGATCAAATCACAAGTTGTCTGGCCAGACGATGATGGATACCGTAACACCGAGAGGGCCCGAGTATATCTCTCCATCGTCGGAGGAGCAAATCCCAATCTTGAGCTATCTCGTTACTTGCCATACTTTTCCGTGAACCCGTAAGCCGCCGTAATAGCCACCCAGTTACGGATGACGTTTAACAAACCCCAAAGTTCATGAAGCAAGTATGAAGGAACTCGATACTCTCATGGTCTAAGGAATTATGCAAACATTAACTTCTCTGTGTTATAAACCATAAACTTGTGACGAAAGAATCTCATAGCATAACAACAATTCGGGTTGATTCAACACAAGTGTTCTACCATCAATTGTGCTCTCAAAATTGCTGGCATAGACATGCCCATGATCAGGAAAACATAATCATCATGCAATACTTGAGCTAGTCTTAGAGGCATGACTAGGAATACATATCACTGTTTATTATCCCACACGTGCACATGGGTTTTCCTCAGAGCCTTTATGGATATACGGGCTCAGGAGCCACAGCAGTTATAGCATGGAACATAAACTTTCATTACAAACCAGGAGATACAAAATAACTGTTGTTACTGCCTCTAGGGCATATCTCCTACAAGGTGTTACTTGGGAGCCTCTGTCAAGATTGTGGAGTTGAACCAAGGAGTTTGTAAGGGCAAGGAGATCGCCTACTTCGTGAAGATCTACCCAAGTGAGGCAAGTCCTTCGTGGGCGATGGCCATGGTGGGATAGACAAGGTTGCTTCTTCGTGGACCCTTCGTGGGTGGAGCCCTCCGTGGACTCGCGCAACCGTTACCCTTCGTGGGTTGAAGTCTCCACCAACGTGGATGTACGATAGCACCACCTATCGGAACCACGCCAAAAATCTTCGTGTCTCCAATTGCGTTTGCACACTCCAATCCCATCCCTTTACATTCTCGCAAGTTGCATGCTTTACTTTCCGCTGCTCATATACTCTTGCCATGCTTGCTTGAAATGTATTGTGAATGTTTAAACTTGTGCTAAAACTCCACCTTAACTTGAAGAACTTAAAAACTGCTACTTTTCTTTGTTGAGGGTCTAATCACCCCCCTCTAGACACCTCTTCTCGATCCTTTCATATAAATTGTGGAAATTGTAGATACAGTAGGAATTATGTGAGAACAATTATGAATCTTGTCTTTGACAGTACCGAAGTGAATGATTTGTTTTATCATACTAACCCATCTCACGAAGTTCCGTTAAGTTTTATGTGATTGAAGTTTTTAAGTTTTGGGTGAGATCTCGATATGAGGAGAATAAGGAGTGACAAGACCCTAAGCTTGGGGATGCCCAAGGCACCCCAAGGTAATATTCAAGGAATATCCAAGAAACTAAGCTTGGGGATGCCCCGGAAGGCATCCCATCTTTCGTCTTCAACATTATCGGTAACCTCACTTGGAGCTACATTTTGATTCATCACATGATATGTGTTTTGCTTGGAGAGTCATTTTATTTTACTAGGATTTGCTTGCTGTTATTTAGATAATGTTTTATATCTTTTACTTCAATAAAAAAGTCAAGTATAGCCTTTGCTATGCTTATTTTGCAAGTCTATATGTGGCTGTTTGAAAACAGAAAGTTGCACGCTATTGCGTGAATTCTTGAGAAAAGTAAGAATGTGATAAAATGTTGAATTTTTTTGAACAATAAGATATTATAAATTTTTTACAGTGTGGAAAATTTTAAGAATTTTTAGAGTTAGGCAAGTATGAGGATAATTGCACTCTTTACAGACTGTCCTGTTTAGACAGATTGCTGTTATGTTTGCATTGTTTGCATATGTTTGCTTGTTTAATGATTCTATTTGAGGATAGGAGTATTAAATATGCAGAGGCATTTAGTATGAAATGTTAAATAATAATTTTAGTCATTTTCTACAGTAGAGAATGATAAGGTTTTTGTATTGATTTATACTAACTTATCTCACGAGTTCTTGTTGAGTTTTGTGTGGATGAAGTTTTTAAGAATTAGGGAAACCGTGATATGAGAGAAATTAAGGAGACACAAAAGCTCAAGCTTTGGGATGCCCAAGGCATCCCAATATAATATTTCAAGAAGTCTCAAGCATCTAAGCTTGGGGATGCCCCGGTAGGCATCCCACCTTTCTTCATCAACAATTATCAGTTAGCCTCGGTTGAGCCTAAGTTTTTGCTTCTTCACATGATGTGTGCTATTCTTGGAATGCCATTTTATTTTATTTTGCTTGATGTTTTAGTAAAATATTTATATCTGAAAGTTTTTAATAAGAGAGAGTCTTCAAATAGCTACCCATTTACTTAACTACTCGTTTGATCTTCACTTATATCTTTTTGGAGTAGTTTGTCATTTACTCTTGTGCTTCACTTATATCTTTTTGAGCACGGTGTGCCTTAATATTTTTGAAGAAATTCTCTCATTCTTCACTTAAATTATTTTGAGAGAAGAAAACTTTATGCTCATGTTCTTCACTTAAATTTGTTTGAGTTTATCAAAAGCAACATATGAAACTAGTCCCAAAGTGATAGATATTCAAGAGGGATAATAAAAACTTTCATGAAGATCATTGGACAAGATAAACTTGATTCCTTGCAATAGTTTTGCGATATGGAGATAGTAATATGTGAGTCATGTTGGCGAGTAATTGTGCTTTAGTAAGAATATTGGTGTTAAGGTTTGTGATTCCCTATGCAAGCATGAAAGTCAATAGTTATGCAATGAAGTTACATCCTACTTGTGGTGCATTATTCAGTGTTAGTTATGCTTAATGCTTGTTTATGTGAATTTTTGTTTCTTGGTTGGTTGCTTCTCAATCTTTTTGCTAGCCTCCACCTGTACTAAGTAGAAATACTACTTGTGCATCCAAAATCCTTAAAACAAGTTTTGCCATATGAGTCCACCATACCTACCTATATGCGGTATTTCCGTGCCGCTCTAAGTAAATTTGTATGTGCCAACTCTAATTTTCAAAATGAATTTCCTTTTTGTGTGCCCGTACTGCTCACGAAGCGGCAGGGGGTGGCCAATATTTTCCGTGCAAGATGCGTTATTCTCAAGATGAGTGTTTATTCACTTGTCATTGCACGAGAGTGTGGCAAAGGTAATAGGGATGCCCAGTCCCAAAATGCAAAAAAAAAAATTATGTTGTTCAATAATAAATTCCTTGGAAAGTGTTGGTATGGAAGGCACCCGTGGATACGGCTAGCCATGGATTGTGAAAGAATTGTGGAAAAAGGAATAAAATTTATTTTCTGTTTGGGAACCACCTATGATGTATCTAGCATGGAAAGTGTTGGGAATTCTCAGTCATTTTCGTTGACGGGAAAAGTATGCCTCTCAAAATATTTTTATCTCTCAATTTAAGCTTTGAGCTCTGGCACCTCTACAAATCCCTACTTCCCTCTGCGAAGGGTCTATCTATTTACTTTATGCAAATTTTTTATTTGAGTCTTCATCTTCTCTTATAAAGCACCAACTAAGGGGCACTATGATCGTACTTGAGCATTGGATGCAGCTAATATACGAGTGTGTTTCATGAATGGATCAATGATTGAGCATGATGGGCTAGGGATAACTTTCTTTAGCGTTGATATTTTGAAAGACATGATTGCTTGTTGATATGCTTGAGTATTGAAATCTTCATGTTAAAACTAGACTATTGCTTCGAACCATATAAAAGTCCAAATGTCCATGCTACAAAAGAAAAGAATATGTTATGAACATGTTAGGCAGCATTCCACATCAAAAATTCTGTTTTTATCATTTACCTACTCGAGGACGAGTAGGAATTAAGCTTGGGGATACTGATATATCTCCAACGTATCTATTATTTTTGCTTGTTCCATGCTGTTATATTGTCATTCTTGGATGTTTTACAATCATTTTATAGCAACTTTATATCATTTTTTGGGACTGACCTATTGACAGAGTGCCCAGTGCCAGTTGCTGTTTTTTTGCTTGTTTTTTACTTCACAGAAAACCAATACCAAACGGAGTCCAAACATAGCGAAACTTTTTGGAGATTTATTTTTGGACTAGAAGACATCCAGTGGGCCAAAGAAGTACCAGAGGGGAGCCCCGAGGGGGGCACAACCCAACAGGGCGAGGCCCAGGCGCGCCCAGCTGGGTTGTGCCCACCTCGATGACCTCCCGCATCGCCTCTTTGCCCTATAAATTCCCAAATATTCCAAAAACCATAGGAGAGTCGGTAGATCAGAAGTTCCGCCGCCGCAAGTCTCCGTAGCCACGAAAAACCAATCTTGACCCCGTTCCGGCACCCTGCCGGAGGGGGAAATCATCACCGGTGGCCATCTTCATCATCCCTATGGCCACCATGATAAGGAGGGAGTAGTCCACCCTCGGGGCTGAGGGTTTGTACCAGTAGCTATGTGTTTAATCTCTCTCTCTCTCTCGTGTTCTTGAGATGGCACGATCTTGATGTATCGCGGACTTTGTTAATATAGTTGGATCATATGGTGTTTTCCCCTCTCTATCTTGTTGTGATGAATTGAGTTTTCCCTTTGAGATTTCATTTTTATCGGATTGAATACTTTTATGGATTTGAGAGCACTTGATCTATGTCTTGGCACTCAACTCGCGGATTCCTGAGGTGACATTGGGGTAATCTATGCATAGGGGTTGATGCACGTTTTCGTCCTTGTTTCTCCGATAGAAATCTTGGGGCACTCTTCGAGGTTCTTTGTGTTGGATTGAGTATTATGAATCTAAAATTGTTTGATGCACATCGCATAATCAACTCCCGGATACTCGCGGTGACATTGGAGTATCTAGGTGACATTAGAGTTGGTTGATGTATATCATATGGTGTTATTTTACACGAACTCTTGGTTAGATCGATCGGAAAAAATAGCTTGGTGTTATTTTAGTACGAACTCTAGGATAGATTGATCGGAAAGAATAGCTTTGAGGTGGTTTTGTACCCTACAAACAATTTCTTCTTATGTTCTCCGCTAGATAGGAACTTTGGAGT
The DNA here is from genome assembly GCA_011799875.1 of Thinopyrum elongatum. Lineage (NCBI taxonomy): Eukaryota > Viridiplantae > Streptophyta > Magnoliopsida > Poales > Poaceae > Thinopyrum > Thinopyrum elongatum. Next base: position 42,517,661 of record CM022300.1, read on the forward strand.
GATTCTTCATCGCACGTTGAGGGAAGGTTATATGATCCAATTATATTAGCATTGTTGAGAGATTGCACTAGCGAAAGTGCGGACCCTAGGCCTCATTTTCAAGCATTGCAATACCGTTTCGCTCTGTTTAATCAATTGCTACCTTGCTGTTTTTTATTGTTCCTATTACAAAAATCAATATCTACTATCATTACTACGCTTGTATCACCATCTCTTCGCCGAACTAGTGCACCTATACAAATTACCATTGTATTTGGTTTGTTGGGGACACAAGAGACTTTTTATTATTTGGTTGTAGGGTTGTTTGAGAGAGACCATCTTCATCCTACGCCTCCCACCGATTGATAAACCTTAGGTCATCCACTTGAGGGAAATTTGCTACTGTCCTACAAAACTCTGCGCTTGGAGGCCCAACACGAGTTTACAAGAACAAGTTGTGTAGTAGACATCATGGGTTGCTAGTAGTGTTGATTACTCCTTGTAGTCGATGCTAGTTGGTTTATTCGGTGGAAGATCATACACTACAAAAAAAATACACTTCCGTGATGATACGTGTTTGTCACAGTAGGTCACATTTTCTGTCATGCATGTACATCCATGATGATTTTATGACAGAATCAAGATAGTCATACCTGTGCTATCGTAGAAGTGTTCCATGACAATACCAAAATTATCATCACGGAAGTGTTCACTTCCGTGAGGATAAATGACGCGTCATGGAAGTGCTTTCGTCAAGGGTAACCGACACGTGGCATCCACCGTAATGGGTCGCCGTTAAGCGATCGGGTCCGGTTTTGGATCCGATAACCCGTTAACAGCTCGGACCAATGGGGATTATCCATGTTGAAAGTGCAACTAATCCCCGGGTGGTTTTGGTAATTCATAACAACATATAGCTCATTGAACTAATATCCATTCAAGTTAAATATTTCAGAAAGTTCAAAGATTGGCATGGCATGGACTAGAGATGTGGACCCCTCAAAATGCTAAGGACAAAGATTGGCAAAAGCTAAGACTCTTCATTTCTATTTTAGTGATCCAAGATCACATTGAATCCATAGGAAAGCCAATACTATTAAAAGGGGATGAGGTGTTGCTTAATGGTCTACTTGCTCAAAATGCTTAGTGATATTGCTCCAAAACCCTCAACCACTTTCTCATTTCCACATATGTCCAAAACCTAAAGTCAAACTCGGCCCCACTGATTTGATCTATCCGGCGCCATCGAGTTCAGTTGACATAGCCACTGCCAGAAACCCTAGACAATTCGGTCACACCGATACGGATCTCGGTCTCACCAAGATGGCCCTGCAAACTCTCTGTTTCCCTTTGTAACATTTCGGTCTCACCGAAATGAGCAATCGGTCCCAGCGAGTTTGCTTGACCAATTCTCTGTTTGCTCATTGCTGAAATCGGTCTCACCGAGTTCAAGCAATCGGTCACACCGAGATGAGGTTTTGCCCTAGCCCTTGCACATCGGCCCCACCGAATTGTTCCAGTCGGTCCCACCGAGATTCCTAACATTCACATTTTGAACTGAATCTGTCTCACCAAGTTCTTCTATTCGGTCTGACCGAGTTGGGTCAAATGTGTGTAACGGTTGGATTTTGTGTGGAGGCTATATATACCCCTCCACCCGCATCTCCATTCAAGAGAGAGCCATCAGAACGTGCCTACACTTCCACTACACATTTTCTGAGAGAAAACCACCTACTCATGTGTTGAGACCAAGACATTCCAATCCTACCACAAGAATCTTGATCTCTAGCCTTCCCCAAGTTGCTTTCCACTCAAATCATCTTTCCACCATAGCCAAATCTGTGAGAGAGAGTTGAGTGTTGGGGAGACTATCATTTGAAGCACAAGAGCAAGGAGTTCATCATCAACACACCGTCTATTACCTTTTGGAGAGTGGTGTCTCCTAGATTGGTTAGGTGTCACTTGGGAGCCTCGGACAAGATTGTGGAGTTGAACCAAGAAGTTTGTAAGTGCAAGGAGATCGCCTACTTCGTGAAGATCTACCCGAGTGAGGCAAGTCCTTCGTGGGCGATGGCCATGGTGGGATAGACAAGGTTGCTTCTTCGTGGACCCTTCATGGGTGGAGCCCTCCATGGACTCGCGCAATATACATTACCCTTCGTGGGTTGAAGTCTCCATCAACGTGGATGTACGATAGCACCACCTATCGGAACCATGCCAAAAATCTCCGTGTCTACATTGCGTTTGCCTTCTCCAAACCCTTCCCTTTACCTTCATATGCAATGTTTTACTTTCTACTGCTACACTCTTAGAAGTGCATGTGTAGGTTGATTGCTTGACTTGTACTAGTTTCTAAAATATGCCACCACTTAAAATTGGGAAAATGCTAGATTTTTATTTGGTCAAGTAGTCTAATCACCCCCCTCTAGACCTACTTTCGATCCTATAAGTGGTATCAGAGCTTTGGTCTCCATTTTCCTTGATTTCCATAGCTTTGGTGATCATAGCCTTGGTTTCACAACCTAGGAGAGTATGGCGTCTAGTGAGGGAATTTACCACTGTAGAGGTCCTTACTTTGATGGTACTAATTTTGCTAGTTGGAAGCACAAGATGAAAATGCATATTCTTGGTCATAACCCCGCCGTTTGGGCTATTGTGCGTATTGGCTTGCAAGGTGAATACTTCGAGGATGGACGAGAACCGGATCGTGAAGCATCCGCGGAAGAATTGAAGATGTTGCAATACAATGCTCAAGCTTGCGATATTCTCTTCAACGGATTGTGCCCCGAAGAATTCAACAAAATCAGCCATCTTGAGAATGCAAAGGAAATTTGGGATACTTTGGTTGATATGCACGAAGGTACCGAGTTCGTCAAGGAATCCAAATTGGATGTGCTTCAAAGTCAACTTGACAAGTTCAAAAATGAAGGATGGTGAAGGAGTCGCTGAAATGTACTCTAGGCTTGCTCTCATCACAAATGAGATTGCCGGCTTAGGAAGCGAAGAGATGACCGACAGATTCATTATCAAGAAGATCCTAAGAGCCTTGGATGGAAAATATGATACCGTGTGCACCTTGATCCAAATGATGCCTAATTACAAAGATCTCAAGCCAACGGAAGTCATTGGTAGAATTGTTGCTCATGAGATGTCACTCAAGGATAAGGAAGAGCTCCACAACAAGTCAAGTGGTGCTTACAAAGCTTCATGTGATGCTCCTACAACTTCAAGTGAGAAACAAGTCTTTAATGAAGAACTGAGCTTAATGGTGAAGAACTTCAACAAATTCTACAAGAGTAGAAGCAAAGAGAGAAGTTCCAAGTCAAGGTCCTACAATGACAAAAGATCTTCTAGTCGTGATCGAAATTGCTACAATTGTGGAAGACCCGGACACTACTTCAATGAGTGTACGGCTCCCTACAAGAGAAGAGAAGATTCACCTAAAAGGAGAAGTAAAGAGATGAATCACCACCAAGAGAGAGAAGGAGTAGAGATGATCGTTATGAAAGAAGACCCTCTCATAGAAGCAAGGATTCGGAAAGGAAGGACAAGTCATCAAAGAGCTACACAAGGCGAAGACATCAAACTCATGTTGGTGAATGGGTATCCGGTTCCGACTCCGACAACTACTCCGAGAGAAGTTATCACTCCGACTCCGAATATACTCAAGATGAAGGTGTTGCCGGTCTTGCACTTGTGTCATCCAACTCCTACGACATATTTGACTCACCAAATGAAGGTATTGGAAGATGCTTCATGGCTAAAGGCCCTAAGGTATCACACCCCGAGTATGTTGATTTCAATAGTGATGAAGATAATTTGCTAGGTGATGATGATTTACTTGTTGACAACACTAGTGATGAAAACTATGATGAAATTGCTATTAATCATGCTAATCAAGATGAAACGAATGACAATGATAAGAAGGAGATTGAGTGTCTAACTAAAAAACTAAACACTCTTAAGTTAGCTCATGAAACTACTTTAGAGGATCATCAAGAGCTTTTAAAGACTCATGAGAAGTTACGCTTCGAGAAGCTCAATTTAGAGCAAGAACATGGGTTCTTAAAAGCAATCAATGATGATCTTCGAAAGAAGAGTTCTTCTTACATTGCCAAGCATTTACTCTTGTCTACTTATATGCCACAAGTAAAATCTAGCAACAAGAGCAAGAAAGATTCTTCTTCTAGTAGTAGCAATAACAATGTTAAATCCAATATTGTTGCTTCTAGTAGTTCTATTGATTCCACTAATGATTCTCTTAGCCAAGTTACACTTGAGCAAGAAAATATCTTATTGAAGGGAATTATAGAGAAAGGTGTTTGCAAGAGCCTTGCCGGAAGTAAGCAATTTGAGGAAATTGTACGCGAGCAAGGAAGGCACCAGAAGAATCAAGGTGTTGGTTTTGAACGAAAGTTCAATGCCAATGGAGTTGAGTGGGAAGAAGATCAATACCCCAAGACGAAGTTTGTTCCTCAACAAGAGAAGTATGACCCCACTTCTTTCAAGGGAACACAAGCTCAAGATGATCTTCCACCACAAGACCACAAGCTAAAAGGCAAGGGCAAGCTTCAAGAAGAGATTGATGCATTTGAAGAAGCTCCTAAGGCCTTGGTCAAGTGGGTTCCCAAGACTACATCAAGTTCTACTTCATCAAGTACGACTACAACTCCAAGGATTCCCATCAAGTTGATGTGGGTCCCAAAGAAGAAGAACTAGAGAGTTCTTGAGGGTGACTCCGCCAACATACTTCACTCATATTCATTTTGGCAAGGACATGTGCAATCAACTTCCATATCTTGCACTAGTTTAAGGAGTCACAAACCCTCTTGTTGGTAAGACAAGGGACAAGGTAACCTAATGCTTTCATGGACATCATCATATGTGTATTTCACTCTATGTCTATGGATATCCTTGTGTGTTCCTTGTGGGACTAACCTATGTAGGTATTGAAAGTGCAACTCACTCCAATGGATTGCTCCAAATGATCTACATCAACATTGAGCATCCACATCTTCAACACCTACATGAAGTCATCATCGACAAAACCCAAGGTTAGTTCATCCCTCTAAGGGGGGATATCACATCTAGGGGGAGCTTTGCTCTAAGAATTGAGCTAAAGCAACTCAAATGGTGTGAACACAACAATGCTTTATGTAAAAGTGGTAACCCCACTTGTGCTTAAACGATGAGTATGACCTATGATCAAATGTTCTCATTTGACTCCTAAGTCAATATACTCATATATAGATGACCTAGTCATCGCAAATTGCTTGATAGATGCTAGAGTGTTTGTGCATGCTTTGCCACATGTTTTATTTGACATCTTATTGTGTGAGCATGTTGGTTGCATAATTTTTCTCCATTCGAGGACATCCATTTGTTGCTTTGATTGTTTGGTTTTTCTTTTTGCCAAATGGATGGACAAGAATGCCTAAGTACTCCCTCTAGCTATCTATGCTTTTCTCGTCTCAAACTCTATTCATGCTACATCACAAAGTTTGAACAAGTCGAATTCGGTCCCTCTGGGTGAGGAGCACTCGGAGCCACCGATACATCAAGGGCTTAACTTCCAAAACCTCTTAATGCATCTCGGTCAGACCAATTCACTCCTGCTCGGTCTCACCGAATTCATTAAGTTGATCTAGGTTTTCATCTCGGTGCAACCGATTTGAACAATTCGGTCACACCGAGTTGCAGCAACTGCTAGCAGTTTTGCATCTCGGTGCCACTGAGTCATTCCACTCGGTCACACCGACAGTGACTGGGTATATATACAGCGGGTTGAAAATTTGGAAATTTCTCCAAACACTCGACCACGCCTCCCAGCTCTGCCGCCCCCTTGGTCTCCGGATCATCTCCTTCGTCGCCAGTGCCCCTCTGTCGCTGGTCTCCGCCGCCATCAATGGGATTCTCACCGCCGTTGCCGCCGTAGCAAGTTCGTCGCCAAGTTAGGGTACGAACTTGACCTCTTTGTGCGCTCCATTATTCCAATTCTTGCACAAAGATCTTTGCCATTGTTCTTCCCATGTATGAGATCAATCTATCCACCAAAAGAATCCACTAGAATAGATTTGATGCAAAAACTTAGGGTTAGGTTTCCGCCGAACTCATCTCGGACCGACCGATCTGAGGATCTCGGTCTCACCGATTTGGCCCTGGCCATTGCACAAGTACAACTCGGTCTGACCGAAGTGTACTAATCGGTGCGACCGAAATCACTTACTCTGTGAAACCCTAGCATCTCGGAGTCACCGAACTGCATTTCGGTCTGACCGAAACTGTGTGTTTAGACTCTGTTTATGCTTCGGTGTCACCGAGTTTGTCAAATCGGTAGCTCCGAAATGCTTTCTGCAGAAAACTAAAATTAAATTTTTGACTCAATATTTTAGCAAATAGCTGTACTTTCTGATGCTCATCCACTCTATCTATACCCAACTATTCACAGGGTCAGTTTCAGCTATGTCAGAGGGCAGTGATAGTCAGAACAAGTCAGAAGAGAAGCTCAACCTTAGTGAGGGCACTAGTCCCTCCAACGGTAGTTATGATGAGGGGAGCAGAAGCACTCCCAGCAACTTGCCAAAGGCAGCAACAAGGACAAGGAAGAAGAGAACTTCAGAATCTGAGGATGAGGATTTTTTCATTGAGGAGGAGGTGACCTCCAAGAAGAAGGTACTCAAAAAGGAGTATGCTGCTGCTGCAACCAAGCCTGGAATGCAGAAGAAGGCTCCTGCTAAGAGGAATCCTATGTCAAAAGCCAGAGCCTCAACTCAAGAGCAAGCACAGCCAACAAGTGGTGCTGGAGAAGAGAAGGAAGAGGCTACTGGAGGAAAGAAGAGGAAGGAGAGAGTCAAGAAGACTATTGCCAAAGTCATTGGAAAACCATCTATGATGAGAGATTCTGATGAAGATGATGAGGAGGAAGAGCCTGCTGCACCTTCTGCAAAGACTCAGAAGCTTATGGGGGATGCCATAAGGACTGGGGCTGCTCCATCTAAGCCCAAGTCTGCCCCCAATCCTTTAGCTCAAGCTCAAGCTCCAAAACCATCTGCACCCAAGAGATCAACGAGGAACATATCTGCTGCTGAGAAGAACAAGGCCCCAGTGCCTGAGGTTCAAGAAGAAGAAGAGCAACAAGTGCTCAGAAAATTGAAGCCCAAGATTCCAGATCATAGTGATGATCATCCCGTGCAGAGAATATGAAGCTGAGAAAGGATGCAGGTCTGAGACTGTGGAGACAGACTGATCCCTATGCCACCAGTAGGAGAACTGTTGTAGACTATCGTTTCCACACCAAGGAACAACAAGATTTCTATGAGACAGTCTTGTTGGACAAGAAGCCCATTGTGTGTGACATGAGATGGGTTGACTGGGATTACATTGATAACAATGAGGACTACTTCCCAGGTGTGCATGAGAGCTTTAGGATGAATGAAGTGGACAAGTTTGTTGGTCAGAAGTTGACCAAGTGGAATGATGAGATGATCATGCAATTCTATTTCACTGCTCACTTCTACCTAGATGGAAAGATTGTCTGGATGACTGAAGGTACAAGGTATCAATCTACAATCTCTGAGTGGGCCAAGTTGATCAATGCCCCAAAGGAAGATGAGGATGACACAGATGTGTATGCTAAGAGCATCTCCATCCGCGTCCCCAACAGGCCCCCCCAGGCACCTTTTTACGCGCCGACCCCCCCCCCCCAGTCATGCCCCCAAGATGCCGAAATCCGCCGGCTTGGCCCGTTTTTGGGCCCGGCGATCGCAGGCCGAACCCGGCGCACTGGGGGGCGCAAGGGGAAAACATGCCTGGCCCACACTGTCAGGCGAAAAGTCCAGATTCGCCTCCCACCCCCGCGCGCTCGGCCGCCACCCCTGCCGATCCCGGCGCCGCCCACCGCCCACCATAGCTAGATAGGCCATTTCCCGCCAGAAAAGAGAGGAGGTTTCACCGCGGCAGCCTCTTCACCACCATCCGGGCGAGTTTTCCGGCGTTTCGGCCGCGCAGAGCGGTATACTGGCGGGTGTGCGCCCACCACGCCCGCCAGGCGTTCAGCAATTTGTCTGCTCGGCGATGGATTCGGACGACGAGGAGGCGCTCACCGCGCTGCTGGAGGAGGAGGCCGATGCCGACGTCCAGGAAGAGGAACATCTTATGGTCCTCGCCGCCCTCGCCGGCCTGCTTGCGAGCAATGAAAAGCCGCGGCGACGTGGCTCGGCGCCGGGGCAGCTGAAAACAAAGAACCGGCATCGTTTGGAAGGCTACTGCATGCTCTACTCTGACTACTTCGCCGATGCTCCACTGCACGGCGACAAAGTATTTTGGCGCCGTTATCGGATGAGCCGAAAGCTTTTCCTCAGGATTGTGAATTCCATCCGGGAGTTCGACACTACTTCAAGTGCAAGAAGGATTGCACCGGCAAATTTGGATTCACCTCAATCCAGAAGTGCACGACAGCTATGAGGATGCTTGCATACGGAGCTCCCGGTGATTCACTCGACGACTATGGGCGCATGGCCGAGTCCACGACCATTGAGTGTTTCTACAAGTTCTGTAGGGCAGTGGTGGCAGTGTTTGGACCGCAATACTTGCGAACACCCAATGCGGAAGACACTGCTCAGATCCTAGCATAGAATGCAGCAAGAGGATTTCCTGGGATGCTTGGAAGCATTGACTGCATGCATTAGAAATGGAAGAACTGCCCATTTGCTTGGCAGGGGATGTACAAAGGCGCCAAAGGCGGTTGCAATGTGGTACTTGAGGCGGTGGCCACACAGGACCTCTGGATTTGGCACTCCTTCTTTGGTATGCCAGGAACTCACAATGACATCAACGTGCTGCAGTGCTCCCCTATCTTTGCCAAGCTTGTTGAAGGTCATTCTCCTCCGGTGAACTTCGAGGTCAATGGGCGGTAGTACAACAAGGGGTACTACCTAGCTGATGGCATCTACCCAAGATGGTCTACATTTGTGAAGATTATCTCAAATGTTGTGCCAGGAGGCAAGAAGTCTCACTTTGTGAAGGTTCAGGAGGCTTGCAGGAAGGATGTCGAGCGGGCATTTGGTGTGCTCCAATCTCGATTTGCTGTTGTCCGGTACCCTGCTGAGACCTGGTCGAAAGATCAAATGTGGGAGATCATGACTTGCTGTGTCATCTTGCACAACATGATCATTGAGAGCGAGCAGGAAGAGCCAGTGTTTGACACTGAACCATACTACAGGCAGGGTCCTCTTTCCCAAGTTGATCACCAGCTACCGGCAACCTGGACTGCCTACCTCAATATGTGTCAGGAGATCCGAGACCCACAGGTGCATCAACAACTGCAGCAGGATCTGGTGGAGCACCTATGGAGGCTCAAGGGCGACGCCTAGCTCGATGTGTGATGAAATATGAGTTTTTATTTGTCGAACTATATAATTTGTATTGAACTATTTGTTGAACTATTTGATTTCTATTGATTTTCTGTGATGAACTATGTGATAAAAAAATACTTATGTTGAGAATTCACGCCGAACCATGCCGAATATGGGCCGATTCGCGTCGATATCGGGCCATTTTTCGCCGAAAGTGGGCCAAAAAGCAGGCACATTTGTGCCAAAAATGGGCCGATATTGGCGCCTGGGGGCGACGGCAGGGTGCCCAACCGCCCCCAGAGCCGATTATACCGCCGGCTCGCCCCCAGGCGGCGATTTTTATGCCTCCTGGGAGTGCCAATGGCTGGAGATGCTCTAAGCCTAGGAAGGATCGAACTCCATGGCAAATATGTACAAGGAAATTCCTGATGATGCCCTGGAAACTCACAAGTTTGGACCTATCTACTTCCTGCTTGCTGGCCTGACAACAATCAACACTATATTGAGGCACACTCTTTTGCCCAAGTCAGGAGATCATAGGATGATCCGTGGTCACTCCATCAACTTGCTCCATATGTTTGATGTACCTCAGAAGTTCAAGGTGATGAGCTTAATTGTTGAAATAGTGAAGAGAACTATAGCTGATCAGAAGAGATCATGTGGATATGCCCCTCACATACAGATGTTGATCAATTCCAAGATGGGAACCGGGACATATCTTCTGGACAAAGAGCATCTTCCCCTGAGGCCAGAATTTGAGGACAACGAGGTTGTCATGGATGCATCACATCCTACTTCAATTGAAGCCCAGGAGAAGAGAGAGAGAGAGAGAAAGAGAGCAAAAGCTGCAAAAGCAGCAAAGGCAGCCAGTGCACCAGATGCTTCTACTGTGATGCTCAAGACCAAGCAGGATCAACTCAGTTATCTGCTTGAGGCTACTGTGAGAATTGAGAAGGGCTTGGCCACCCTGACTCAAAATCAAGAGAGTCTTGAGAGGATCATTGAGACTAAATTTCATGATCTAGATGTGAAGGTCACAGAGATACAGACAACTGTAGAGAAGCTCCAGGAAGAAGTTGAGGACAGGAATGACAAACCTACCACATATACTTTTCAGAGAGTGCCAAGGGCACAAAGGTCTTCAGCAGTGCCAGTTGTCAGTGACACTAGGACTTCTATTTCAGCACCCGCAGCAACTGCCACGATTGCAACTCCGGTTTCAACTCCTCCAGCTCTATAGACCTCAGCTGAAGCATTTGCAGATGCTCTTATCTCCACGCCATCTACGCACACCGGAGCGACAAGTCAGAAGACCCCTTTAGAAGCACCCGGAGATCATGCCTAGAGAGCCGCATAGCACTATGCATTTTCAAGCTTTTTGGTAACTTGTTGCCAAAGGGGGAGAAAGTGTATAGATCATTAGGCTTCGAGAGAGAGTGTGTTTTGCCTTTTATTTGCCTCTCTTGCTACTTTGGTCACTTGCTTGTTTGATTCCTATGCTACTATGTTTATTATGCTCGTGAGATACTCTTGTGATCATGTGTTTGATCATACTATGCCTTAATGTGTGCTTGCATGATGATATCTATGATATTTGTGTATGATCAATCATGTTTACCCTCGGTGATGAGTGCATGTTATTTAACTCTTATCATTTTGAGCGCTCCACCAAGATGTATGTGACATGGAAGAGTGACCCATGATCCTAATCGATTGTGCATTTGCATTCAAACGCAAATTTTAAATAGTGCACAAATTTAGGGGGAGCTCTTGCTTATCACATACTTCTCAAAGCGACGATGTATTTCATTCATATTATCATTTGTCAAAGCTTTGATCTATATGTTGTCATCAATTACCAAAGGGGGAGATTGAAAGTGCAACTAATCCCCGGGTGGTTTTGGTAATTCATAACAACATATAGCTCATTGAACTAATATCCATTCAAGTTAAATATTTCAGAAAGTTCAATGATTGGCATGGCATGGACTGGAGATGTGGACCCCTCAAAATGCTAAGGACAAAGATTGGCAAAAGCTAAGACTCTTCATTTCTATTTTAGTGATCCAAGATCACATTGAGTCCATAGGAAAGCCAATACTATTAAAAGGGGATGAGGTGTTGCTTAATGGTCTACTTGCTCAAAATGCTTAGTGATATTGCTTCAAAACCCTCAACCACTTTCTCATTTCCACATATGTCCAAAACCTAAAGTCAAACTTGGCCCCACCGATTTGATCTATCCGGCGCCATCGAGTTCAGTTGACATAGCCACTGCCAGAAACCCTAGACAATTCGGTCACACCGATACGGATCTCGGTCTCACCGAGATGGCCCTGCAAACTCTCTGTTTCCCTTTGTAACATTTCGGTCTCACCGAAATGAGCAATCGGTCCCAGCGAGTTTGCTTGACCAATTCTCTGTTTGCTCATTGCTGAAATCGGTCTCACCGAGTTCAAGCAATCGGTCACACCGAGATGAGGTTTTGCCCTAGCCCTTGCACATCAGTCCCACCAAATTGTTCCAGTCGGTCCCACCGAGATTCCTAACGTTCACATTTTGAACTGAATCGGTCTCACCGAGTTCTTCTATTCGGTCTGACCGAGTTGGGTCAAATGTGTGTAACGGTTGGATTTTGTGTGGAGGCTATATATACCCCTCCACCCCATCTCCATTCAAGAGAGAGCCATCAGAAGGTGCCTACACTTCCACTACACATTTTTTGAGAGAGAACCACCTACTCATGTGTTGAGACCAAGACATTCCAATCCTACCACAAGAATCTTGATCTCTAGCCTTCCCCAAGTTGCTTTCCACTCAAATCATCTTTCCACCATAGCCAAATTTGTGAGAGAGAGTTGAGTGTTGGGGAGACTATCATTTGAAGCGCAAGAGCAAGGAGTTCATCATCAACACACCGTCTATTACCTTTTGGAGAGTGGTGTCTCCTAGATTGGTTAGGTGTCACTTGGGAGCCTTCGACAAGATTGTGGAGTTGAACCAATAAGTTTGTAAGGGCAAGGAGATCGCCTACTTCGTGAAGATCTACCCGAGTGAGGCAAGTCCTTCGTGGGCGATGGCCATGGTGGGATAGACAAGGTTGCTTCTTCGTGGACCCTTCGTGGGTGGAGCCCTCCGTGGACTCGCGCAACCGTTACCCTTCATGGGTTGAAGTCTCCATCAATGTGAATGTACGATAGCACCACCTATCGGAACCACGCCAAAAATCTCCATGTCTACATTGCATTTGCCTTCTCCAAACCCTTCCCTTTACCTTCATATGCAATGTTTTACTTTCCGCTGCTACACTCTTAGAATTGCATGTGTAGGTTGATTGCTTGACTTGTACTAGTTGCTAAAATCTGCCAACACTTAAAATTGGGAAAAGGCTAGATTTTTATTTGGTCAAGTAGTCTAATCACCCCCTCTAGACCTACTTTCGATCCTACACATGTGTAAAATTCTCATTGGCCGTAGGAAACACGTGTCAGCTCGTCATTGGGTCAGATAGGCGCCTATGATATGTCGACACGTGCGACGGCCCAACACTGGCCCATTTAGCTTACAAAGGCCGGTCCGTTTGACTTGGTCAAAAGCTAGCGGGCTGGCCCATGAAAAGCCTGTTAACGGTCTGTTCGCATATAGCCCATTTTATGGCCCGGTAACTCACGGCCCATTAGGGCCTTCTCGAAATTGGCCCAACAGCGTCATGTGGGCCATCGAATATAACACCAGCCCGTTTCACTTCCGGCCCATGTATGGCCCACGACGTCTTTTGGCCCATATGAGGCCTTTCGTATCTTTGGGCCCGTTAGTGGACCACGGTGACTCTGGCCCATAACGAACAGTAAATTTCTTTGTACCCATTAACGGCCCATGATTCACATGAGCTGTTTCCAGCCCGTGTTAGCTTTCGGCCTACTGACGGCCCATACGTTCTTGGGCTCCTTTCCGGCCCTCGATTACTTCCGGCCCGTTACTGGCCTATTCACCTAATGGGCCAAATTTGGTCCGTGGTTAGAATCGGCCCATTTGTGGTCTGTTAACCCGTTGCGCCGTTTCCAGCCCGTCCTATATTCTGGCCCATTAACGGCCCGTTATGCATGTGACAGAATTAAGCCTTTGCTGTCTTCCGGCCTGTTAACGGCCAGTTACCGTGCTGGCCCGATACCATTACGGCCCATGTGGGCCCATTTATTCGACAGCCCAAGGCCCACTGATTCTACGGCCCGTTGGAGGCCCATTTATCTGACGGCCCGTAGGAGGCCCATGGATCCTATGGCCTGTAGCAGGCTCAAGGTTACTACGGTCCGTATATGGCCCATTGTTGTTGCGGCCACTAGCAAACCAAGGAAAAAGAAGACTAGGAAATAAATAAGCCAGAAACTAATGCTAGGCTATTAAGGCGATTGCACAGATTACATCCACTGGGCATCAAAGTTCGCCACCAGTGCAAATATAGGGAACACCCTACACTATACAAAAATGGCTTGCTGTTTTCTTGAGCCGGTGGCTGCACATTAAGAACAAATTTTGTATCGCAACAAAACAAATTACAACCATAAAACAAAAGGAAGGTTGGCATAAAAGTTAACAATCCGACAGATAAATGCACCACCAGAAGTTCAGAAGCTTAGTTCATTTGACCTGACTGTTACGTTTTCATGCTGTATTGTCCGATGGAGCACCATAACCTTCACCTTCATTTCTCCTAGGCTTCTGAACAACATAGCAAATGTCTGATAGTTTGGTTTCAAAACCATGCATATCTTGACGACATCGAACAATGGCTGTCCTTGTTTCACAAAGGGTCTCTGTTAGGGAATGGACTTGTGTCTGGAGCGCAGATATAACATTGTTTTGAGCTTGCATATCTTGATCATGAGGCAGTTTGGACGAGATTGCCTTAACAACCAACCCAGTATTACATAGGAATGTGCTTTTGGCACTGTTAGTGGACAGGTACTGACCCACTGCAGCAAGAGGTGACATTGCGGTTATAGTTGCCTCGTCACCTTCAGAAGGTGGCGGTTCCACCATTTGTTCCATAGCTTGCTGAAAAGTTGAGTTTTTACATTAGTAGTACCAGAACAGAAGATATTAAGGAGGCAGCAAAACCAAACAAAATAGCTTTGGTCTATATACAGAACTTATTCTGGTGAACACGTGTAAAATATTAGTTGTATTTTACTACAAAGTACATAATAAAACCAGGTTCAAAACATATGACCATGTACCATGGCTAATGTATTGTCTATTTCTTCACATTGTATTGACAGCTAAGGATAAAGAGACAAAGTTTATAATATGGTAAGCATAGTATGACATCATTCATATCACAAAACAACTGAGAACAGACAAACAGACAATTGTAACATTGTGTGGGCAAGTCCAGCACGGAACTAGATTACAGATCAAGATCAAAGGAACATCACTCCTCTCTTTTAAACCTTGTAAGGTGCAATGATACGCTAAGACAATTATGTATAAAATTGAAAAGAGTAATAGACATTGGCTGCAAACCGTGCAGTTCAATGCACAAGTCAGAGTAAGTAGTAGTTAAAAGGCATGAGGATTAAGGACTTACAACAACGGCTTTGACTGGTGTAGTCATGCCCTTCGTCTTGCTGGTGTGACAGTCCTTGAAGATTTCCACAGCATTTGGTTCAGGTACTTTTTGGTCCTTGCGGGCTTTCCTCTGCATTTGGAACAAGTCAATATAGATCTGATAATATGGCACAGTGAAAAGAGTGAAACAACAGCTAATTACAAGAGCCTCGTAGTGTGCAATATAGCTACGAGATCCTGTCATCTGTTGGAATTTCACTTTCGTACGGTTGGCCTTGT
Source organism: Thinopyrum elongatum (assembly GCA_011799875.1). Lineage (NCBI taxonomy): Eukaryota > Viridiplantae > Streptophyta > Magnoliopsida > Poales > Poaceae > Thinopyrum > Thinopyrum elongatum. Next base: position 42,532,840 of record CM022300.1, read on the forward strand.
TCTTTGAACAGTTCACCTACAAGAAGATAGATTTGTGAGGCACATGTGTAAATAGGAGTTCAACATGTGATCTGATCACATATATATACCATACTTGATACTTTGGATCAGACCAGTGTTTAACGAGGCCTCTCCAGTCTTCATCCGATATATTTTCCACTGGAGATATTTGGGCAAGTTCATTGTTAGCCTTGCCTTCAAAGTGAGTTTTCTCAAGTTATACCGATACTTTCGCAGAGCAGACTTGAAAAGATGGGTGCAAGCTTGTCTGGTTGCATCATCTTGGCTATCCAACTTGAACCTCATCTGTTGAAAATTATGGGAGTCTCATTATCAGCATCCTAGAAAGTATGGGGCAGAGCAAGACGATATTACTAGTTTCCATACATAACCATACTTACAGATAAATGGTCGAGGAAGGTGTTGAACTGGGTTTCGTCTTTGTCATTCCTGTATTGAATCCATGTTGGGAGGATACGTGCATGACACCTAACGGCAACCGCTGCCTCTGATACTAACTTGGCTGACTCTGTAGCATCACGTGGCCTTTTTAAACCTGCCTCAAAACGGATCTCCATTCTTCCTCCTCTAGATTTAGTTAACCTATCGAGCATTATCCCCGATGTCTATTTCCTCTTGCGCCTAGGTGCTAGTCCAACAATGAACATAGGAAGTGTTAGTGTACATCAAACTGTGAGACTACATATAAACAAGCATGCAACTGTAACTTGACTCCAGCAACTACCTTCTTGCTGTTGAAGCTCACAAGGTTCATCTTATCTTGCCAACTCATCTTGTGTCAAGAGTGCTTCGGAAGTAGTGTCAGGTGGCAAGGGAGCTTGGGAATGTGCTGCTAGCTGAGTTGACAAATGAGTAACTCATGCAGCTGGTGGTACTGTGGAAGGTGTTGCAACAACTAGGGCTGTCGCTGCTTGTTCAGTGGTAGCTATTAGTTTCTGTTTGGATTGTTTTGCAGCTCGTGTAGCATGGGATACCGTGTTTGTACAATTTTCCGGTGGACTTTGACCTTCTATTGCACCATCAGTACCAGCAGAATCTGCATAATTCTTCCGCTTCCGTTTCCGTGTGTCTTGAGTACTAACACCATCCCCTGCCATTCTGTGTTCCTTCCTCTTTCTCTGTGCCATGTCAAGTCAAGCCGACAAGAAAAAAGAATAGAAAATTAGTTCTTCAGAATAAATTGATGCGTGATACAGACAAACTGAACTTTGATGTTAGACAACCGCATGATAGGAGGATGTAATATGTACGAAAAACAGGACAGCATGAGATAATCAGAACTATGATGTGTAAACTAAGCAGAAGGCATTTCAATAAATTAGAATCAATGCAATGGAAGGTATACACCATGTGAAAGATGCTACAAATATCGCTCTGCCAAGTTAACAGTGTCTCGTCATAACTGGCATTTAAACAAATGTGAAGCAATACAAGAACTAAATCATTTGCAAGATGCAAACAACATCACACTACCAAGTTAAAGGTCTCTCGTCATTAGTGCCATTGCATATTCACAGCTATGATGTGTAAACTAAGCAGAAGGCATTTCAACAAATTAGAAGCAATGGAAGCTATACACCATATGTAAGACGCAAAAAATATCATTCTACCAAGTTAAAAATGTCTCGTCATTAGTGCCATTTCAACAAATTAGTAGTACAAGCTAGAAAATAATGCGAGATGTAAACTATATCAGACTCCCAAGTTAAACGTGTCTTGTGAAAAGTGATTGTTGCAGGTTACACAACAGTAGTACTTTGATGTAAGAACATGGTGTGATTGACAGATATTGTATGTTCTAGAAACAGGGACACGTGTCTTATTCACAAGTATAATGTGTAAAGTAAGCAGATGGAATTCAACAAAATTAGAAGCAATACAAGCTAGACATCATACATAACATGCAACCACATATAACAGTGCCATGTTAGAGGGAGCACCTGTGATGGTGGACAAGGAGGGACGTGCTCATCATCAACACAGCTACGTTGAGTGTCTATGCATGTGTTGTCTTCCAAATCTTGTTGGGGGGATGACGGAGTAGAATGTGTAGAGGCCCTCCATTTGGAAGGAGCACCTTTATCCACTGCCTGCTAATTTCCTTCTGCTTTATTGATTTTGCATTGTCAAGTAAAATTGACAAGAAAAAGCAATAAAATTCACTCTTCAGAACTCATTCATGCATGATACTAACAATCACTACCTTCATGTAAGGCAAACACATGATACAAGGATGGAATATGTACGAAAAATAGGACGGCATGGCATTTTCACAACTATTTGTGTAAACTAAGCAGAAGTAATTTAATCAAATTACAAGCAATACAAGCTAGACACTGTATGCAACATGCAAGACAATATCACGCTGCAAAGCTAGAGAAAGCACCTGGGATGCCGGTTTCGCCGGAAGACCGCCATCAGTCCCTGCCTTAATTTTTTTCGTTCCTCTTTCTTAATTTTATTGCCTTGTCAAGTCAAACCCACAAGAAAAATGAATAAAAATTTGCTTTTCAGAACTCATTGATGCAGGATGCTGACGAGCACTACTTTAATGTAAGGCGACCGCATGATAGGACGATTGAATGTGTAAGAAAAAGGACAGCATTGCATATTCACAGCTATGATGTGTAAACTAAGCAGAAGGCATTTCAACAAATTAGAAGCAATGAAAGCTAGACACCATGTGAAAGATGCAATGAATATCACTCTACCAAGTTAAAACTGTCTCGTCATAAGTGCCATTTCAACAAATTAGAAGTAGTACAAGCTAGAAAAGAATGCGAGATGTAACCTATATCACACTCCCAAGTTAAACGTGTTTTATGATAAGTGATTGTTGCAGGTTACACAATAGTAGTACTTTGATGTAAGAACATGGTGTGATAGACATATATTGTATGTTCTAGAAATAGGAACACGTGTCTTATTCACAAGTATAGTGTGTAAAGTAAGCAGATGGAATTCAACAAAATTAGAAGCAATACAAGCTAGACATCATACATAACATGCAACCACATATAACAGTGCCAAGTTAGAGGGAGCACCTGTGATGGTGGGACTAGGGGAGATGTGCTCATCATCAAACACACTACGTTGAGTGTCTATGCATGTGTTGTCTTGCAAATCTTCTTGGGGGGGGGGGGGGGGGGGGGGGGGGGGTGGCAGAGTAGAATCTGTAGAGGCCCTCCATTTGGAAGGAGCACCTTTATCCACGCCTTGCTAATTTCTTCCGCTTTATTGATTTTGAATTGTCAAGTAAAACCGACAAGAAAAAGCAATAAAATTCACTCTTAGAACTCATTCATGCCATTGATATGACAATCACTACTTTGATGTAAGGCAAACACATGATACCAGGATGGAATATGTACGAAAAACAGGATGGCATGGCATATTCACAACTATTTGTGTAAACTAAGCAGAAGCCATTTCAACAAATAAGAAGCAATGCAAGCTAGACACCACATGAAAGATGCAACCAATATGACTCTGCCAAGTTAAAAGCGTCCCATCATAAATGGCGTTTCAACAAATTAGAAGCAGCGCATGCTATAAATCATATGAAAGATGCAACCAATATCACACTGCATATACTAAAGGTGTCTCATCATATTGATTGATGCGGGATACAAAAAAACAGTAGTTTTATGTAAGGACATGCTTAATAGACAGATGTACTATGTACTAAAAATAGGAAGGCATGTCACATTAGTAGGTATAATGTATAAACTAAGCAGAATAGCACATGCAATTTAACTAGATTGGAAGAATTACAATCTAGACACCATATGCAACATGCAACCACATATCACGCTGCCAAGTTAGAGCAAGCACCTGCGATGGTGGTGTAGGGGAAATGCGATCATCAACTACAGAGCTACATTCACTATCTTCATCTAGCCTTGCTGTTTCTTGAGAATCATGTGGGGAGGCTGACACTGCATTCTTTAAAAGAGCATCTTTTCTCACAGTAACCCACTGGGGTGACTGTCTCATCGTAAGTGATTGATGAGGGATACACAAGAACATTAGTTTGATGTAAGAACATGGTTAATAGACAGATGTACTAGTATGTACCAAAAACAGGAAGGCATGTCATATTCAAAGGTATAATGTGTAAGCTAAGCAGATGCAATTTAACCAAATTGGAAGCAATACAAGCTAGACATCCAGCTGGAGTGGTGAGCATGATCATCGAGGACCTGTGTCGCGGGAAACCACGGCCACCTATGGGGCCAAGGGGCCACTTGCTGGTTCGGCAGGGGGGATGTCGCGTTGCACAAAGAGCAGAAGAACGTGGGGCAGCACGGCAGAGATCACACGGGAAATTTTACCCAGGTTCGGCCGCCGTGAGGCGTAAAACCCTACTCCTGCTTTGGTGGATTGATGGTGGAAAAGTGGTGGTGGAGCGTAGTACACTTGCCCGACAGGCTCGCCCTGGGGAGGCAGTGACTACACGCGTACGAGCGTGGGGGTGTTCAACTTTCCAACCCTTGCTACGGTCGCCATGGGCCTCCTTTTATAGGTTAAGGGGTCACCACAATTGCAAAACAGTAATTATGCGCTGATAAGATAGCAAACAGTGCTATCATACCTAATTCTATAGGCTGACAGAGTGCATTAAATGCATCGCTCAACGCCACATCGTTGCTCGCCCGTCAAGCCTTGCCGGGCTCGTCTTGCCAGCTCCATGTCTCTTGCTTGACACATCACAGGACGGGTGTCATCTGTAGGTATTTCCTGTAGAAAGAGGCCACCATGTGGCGAATGGCTGCCACTTAGTCACTTTGCGGCTTGACACCGCATTGATCAACGACGTGGGTCGTGGTGAGATGGCTTGGTGAGGTGTCTTTGCCCTCGTGAGTCCCGGCAGGCCCTGCCGGGACGTCTTGAATGCTTTCTTCCGGGGGAGCCCTTGTCCTAGCCAGGTTCGCCTGCCCAGCAAGGGAGGCTTTTCTCCTGGTGGTGTCTCGCTTCTCTGTCTTGGTCTTGGCCTTCTTAATCAGCATGCTGGTTCTTCGAAGATCTTGGTCTCTTGTATCTTGACACGACCTTGGTGTTGTAATCTTGTTCTCGTGCCTGTGCACAGTCAGGGCAACAGACCCAGGGTTTGTTGCACCGACAGAAGCCCCCGGGCCTGCCCCGATTGCGCTGCCGGGCGTCATCGGGGTAGGTCCTAATAAGTGCACAGGCAGGGGCGCTGAAGAGGCTGGTCTCTTGGAGTCTTCTTTGCTTCTTCATTAATCTCGACTCTGGGCGAGTTTTCGGTTTTCCCGCTCGTCGTGCGTAATGCTGCGGAAAACTTGGACTGTGGCCCGTAGATTGCCCATGCCCCATGATCACGGGGCGGAAACTGCCATCCCACTTGCTCCCCGCCTCACATGCACCTGCCACATGCTCCGCATGCATTGGTCATGGTAGGTGGTGGATGCGGAGAGCGCGGGGACGAGTGCCACGGTTGAGAACCAGGCGTCGATGGTTGGGGCAGAGGGTCGACCTTGATTCTTTGGGCCGCAGAAGGTGCAAGGAGGCCGCATTGGGGGAACGGGGCGGCCGTTTCCTCCACAAAAGGCTAGCCCCCCGCTCCGTCCTTCTATAAAAAGGGGGGAAGAGCAGTGCGTTTTCACTCACGCCTCTTCTCCCTTCTTGCAATCTTCCTCCACTCGCCATGGTGAGAGGACGAGGGCGCGGCGGCACTCCAGCGGCGGCGATGAGGGCTTCTACTCGACAGCGCATCCCTCCTCCTCCTGATCCCGTGATAGAGGAGCCCACCGCGAGAGGAGGAGGGAGGGGGTGAGGCCGAGGTCGTCGCGGTGCTCGAGGAACAGGGGGACGGGGCGATGCCTTAGCCGCGCCCCCGCCGACGGTCCTCGCTCCAATGGACGGCCATGTCGGGGATCAGCCTCGAGAGTTCATCATCAGGCTGTACAAACCCCCATGAGGCCATCTTCGCCTCCCTATTCCATTTGCACGGGAAATGGAGCTCGAACAGCCACGCGCTCTGAGGTTGCACATGAGGGGCTGTGGGAACGGCGACATGTGGGTTGATGTTGACTTCCCTGCTCCTCATGTGATGTACCTCTGTCGTGGTTGGAAGACCTTTGCTCGTGCCCACGGTTTCTCGGAAGGGCATGTTCTCCAGTTCAAATTAATGGAGAGCGGCTTGCTCTCCGTCAAGATCTTCGGGCGCTCAGGAGCTCGCTTAGGGTGCTGCACAGAGAGCTCAACCGACGACGAAAGCTCCTCCTCGAGCGAAAGCGATGAGGAGGACAGTGACGGTGATGACGACGGCATCGCACGGGAGGGCGACGACTCTGGCTCCGGCTGAGCGTCGCCCGCACCATCTTCATCAGGTGGCAGCACCATCATCTGCATCTGCCTCTACTTCCCGGCAAGGTGATTTGCCGGGGAGTTAGATGCGAGGGTGGGGATGGTGCCGCCCGGCTTCCTCCAGTAGTCTTCTAGCTGGACCCCGGCAGGCTTCCTCTCGGACTGCAGCTCCGTTAGCCCTGCCGTGTCCTACTGGCCTTGGTGGTGGTGGTTGGCGGGTCGCCTCTGTCGTGCTCTCCATCGATGCGTTCCCCAGTGCTCCCCCATCCCCGTCGGGCTACCTCTCCTAGAGCCCGATGGGAACGGGCTGGGCTTCTGCTCAGGCACTCCTTTTGCCCTTCTCGCCTTCAACTGCTGTGCGTAGGAGGAGAGGGACAAGAAAGGGCATCACGGGGCACTTATCTTTTTTCAATCTTAAACTCGTAGGCATTTGCCAAATTTTAGTTCAAATAATGTAATCTCTCGAGTCCATGTCTGTGTTCTGTAAGGTTTGTACTTGTATGACCAACATATTAATGAAAAAGATGAACCTTGCCGGGAACTCGTGCATGTATATGTCCATGCAGAGGTGAAATGCCTCTTTATTTTAAATAAACGTGTTTTCCCCGGCAGGCTATCCTGCCGGTACCCTTTCTTTGTTGTCGGGGAACTGAGCCTACCAGCAAGAAATAGAGGGACCAGCCCCCCGCCAACTTCTTTTCATCAAAGGCCACTATGACCATCTAGGCCGAAGCAACGTTCGAGCCAGGGATGGGAGCACCTAAGTTTCGAAGAGTGGCAGGGTTTTCTTATGCACAAGTTTTAGCTTACAGAACACTTATGGACAAGAGGTAGAACTTATCTGTTTGGTTCGCCGGGGATCGCAGCGTTGGTTCATCTCCCCATCTTCTTGCAGAAACCAAGTTCTCGGCAGGAACCTGTAGCTTTATGCAGATGAGAATGATGTAGGATGCGATCCTATCTATATGCATATGCAAATGCTCATGAAATGCTTATGCAAATGCTCTTGGAATGCTTATGCATGCATGCAACTTGGTCGGGGGCCCCCCAGTGCATCGTTTATTTCTCTGGTGCTTAGGGTCATCGCCTGGCTTTGTACAAGGGGTTACATGCAACTGAGGCAAGGCCTGTACAAAAGGGTGGCCGCCGGGCAGGGCCCGACAGCCGCGCCTTACGGGTAGAACTTGCGGAGATGCTCAATATTCCATGAGTTTTGCAATTGAATGCCATCTCCGGTCTCCAGACGGACTGCGCCAGGTCTGGTGACTCGTACTACCCGGTAAGGGCCTTCCCACTTCGGCATCAACTTGTTTGTACCCTTGGCGGACTGAATGCGCCTAAGGACAAGGTCGCCTTCCTCAAAACACCGGGCATGAACCCTACAGCTATGATAGCGACGCAGGGCTTGCTGATAGCTTGCAGCACGCGTAGCAGCCCGGAGACGGTTCTCCTCTTGTAGCACAGCGTCGTCACGCCGGTGCTGATCTTGCGCTACTTCGTCGTAGGCAAGCACTTGAGGCGACCCGTAAATGAGTTCCGTGGGGATAACTGCTTCCGCCCCATAGACCAGGGAAAAAGGAGTCTGCCCAGTAGCTCGATTTGGTGTCGTTCTGAGGGACCATAGAACTATCGGCAGCTCATCGATCCACCGCCTGCCGTGCTTCTGCAGCGTATCAAAGGTTCTTGTTTTGAGTCCTTGCAGCACTTCAGCATTTGCCCTCTCAGCTTGCCCATTGCTTCTGGGATGTGCGATAGAAGCAAACGAGATCTTGCTTCCGAGGGCATGAACATATTGCATGAAGGCGCGGCTCGTGAATTGGGTGCCGTTATCGGTAATGATCCTTGCCGGGATTCCAAAACGACACACCAAATCTTTCAAGAACTTGATAGCTGATTGAGCAGTCACCTTTCTCACGGCAGCAACTTCCGGCCACTTTGTAAACTTGTCGATAGCAACGAACAAGAATTCAAAGCCCCCGATCGCTCGAGGGAAAGGGCCGAGGATATCAAGCCCCCAGACCGAAAATGGCCATGATAAAGGGATTGTCTGAAGAGCTTGGGCAGGCAGGTGGATTTTCTTGGAATGGAACTGACAGGCTTCACATTTGATGACTAGCTCAACCGCATCTTGGAGGGCTGTGGGCCAATAGAATCCTTGCCGGAATGCTTTCCCAACCAGCGCCCTTGATCCAATGTGGGAGCCGCACATGCCTTTGTGTATCTCAGCCAGCAGTTCCTTCCCTTCTTCCCGGCAGATGCACTTCAATTTCACACCGTTGGGCCTCCTTCTGTACAGAGTGTCATCGACAAGCTGGTACATACTGGCCCTCCGGGCTACTCTTTCAGCCTCATCTTGGTCATTGGCGAGTTCTCCGGTTTGGAGAAAGTGGACTAGGTGCCTTGCCCAGGTTGGAGCCTGGGGCTTGGCAACAAGGACTAGCGGCACCTCCTCAACTGCGGGGGCACATTCCTCGTTCGCAGGGACCATGGGTCCGGCTGGAGGGTGCGGTCTGGCAGGTTGTGAGGAGTTGTTTCCGGCAGGGTCCCTGCCAGGAGCGGATGGCTCTACCGGGAGAGGCTTACCGGAGTCCAGCTTTCTCCTTTTCCAGGCCATTGTTGCTGGGGATACGGAGGGCTGAGTAAGATGGAGAGCAAAAGTTCCTGGTTCCACAGGAAGCTTTTGGGCAGCACACTTTGACAGGTGATCAGCTATGCTGTTTTCCGCACGAGGTATGTGCTCTGTTTGCAACCCGTCAAAGCGCTCCTCTAATCTTCTCACTTCCTCAATGTATGCCTCCATCAATGGACTTTGAAATCCTTGTTGACTTGTCTCACCACAAGCTATGAGTCTCCTCGAATGATCAGCTTCTTGATTCCCAATTCTGCGGCAATCCTGAGCCCGGCAAGGAGCCCTTCATACTCTGTTGTATTGTTGGTTGCCTCTTCCCGGGCAAAATGCATCTAGACGACGTACTTCAAGTGTTCCCCGGAGGGAGCGATGAGAAGCACGCCAGCCCCTGCACCTTGTAGGGAAAAAGCACCATCAAAATACATGATCCATTCTTGGGGCGCCTCCTTGCCGGGGATAACTGTTTCTGGCACTTCCTCATCAGGGGTTGGCGTCCATTCTGCAATAAACTCTGCCAATGCCCTGCTCTGGATTGTTGATGTGCTCTCAAACTTCAAACCAAAACTGGATAACTCCAAAGCCCACTCCACTATTCTGCCAGTAGCCTCAGGGTTCCGGAGTATCCTTTGCAACGGGAAGCGAGTGACCACCGTGATCTCATGGGCTTGGAAGTAGTGGCGCAGTTTCCTTGAGGCCATGATGAGGCCAAAGATCAACTTTTGCACCCCAGAGTACCTCGATCTAGCCCCCTGTAGCAGGGAACTGACGAAGTACACTGCGTGCTGCACCACTTTCTTCCTTGCCGTGTCCTTGGGGTTGTCTTCACTGCCGTGCTTATCTCTGTCCTGATCCCTATCTGACTCTGCCGGTCTTTGCTCACTCTCTGTTTCATCCACTTCCCGCTGCGCCACCAAGGCTGCACTAACCACTTGATTGGTTGCCGCCAAGTATAACATCAACGGCTCTTGCAGTTTGGGAGCAACCAAGGTGGGCACAAAAGATAGGTAGGCCTTCAACTCTTGCAAAGCCGCATCTGCTTCTGGAGTCCACTTCATGGGCCCTGCCTTCTTCAAGATTTTGAAGAACGACAAGGCGCGCTCGGCAGACTTGGAAATGAATCTGCTTAGCGCGGCAACGCACCCTGTCAGACGCCTTACATCTTTGACCGTCTTTGGTGCTTGGATCTGTTCGATGGCTTGGATCTTATCGGGGTTGGCTTCAATCCCCCGATGGGATACAAAGTACCCGAGCAGCTTGCCGGAGGGAACACCAAATACACACTTCTCCGGGTTGAGCTTCAAGTTGATCTTGCGCAAATTGGCAAATGTCTCCTCCAAATCCTGGATAAGGGTTGATCTGTCCTTGGTTTTGACCACAATATCATCCATATAATCCTCAATGTTTTTGTGCAGCTGTGGCCCAAAACCAATCTGGACTGCCCTTGCAAAAGTAGACCCGACACTCTTTTATCCGAAAGGCATGCGGATAAAATAGTACGTACCACACGGGGTGATGAACGTGGTCTTCTCTTCGTCTTCCTTGGACATGAAGATTTGATGATACCCAGAATATGCATCCAAAAAGGAGAGAAAATCGCAGCCTGAAGTGGAGTCCATGATCTGGTCGATGCGCGGCAAGGGAAATGGGTCTTTCGGGCAAGCCTTGTTGAGATATGTGAAGTCTATGCAAAGTCTCCATTTCCCATTGGCCTTCCAGACAACCACTGGATTTGCTAACCACGTTGGATGCAGCACTCCTCTGACCAAACCAGCTGCCTCAAGTTTCTTGATCTCCTCTGTAATGAACTGCTGCCTCTCCAAGGCCTGCTTCCGGACTTTCTGCTTGACAGGTCGGGCATGTGGGCAGACAGTAAGGTGGTGCTTGATTACCTCCCTGGGAACACCGGGGATATCATATGGTTGCCAGGCAAACACATCGATATTCGCCCACAGGAAGGCAATGAGCGCGCTTTCCTATTTGTCATCGAGGGTGGCGCTGATGGTGAAAGTACCATCAACGCCAGCCAGCCCTGCCGGGACCTTCTTCACTTGTGGAGCAGCAACCTTGGATCTCTTGCTGTTGGAACTCTCCGGCAAGTCATCAACAGGCGCAGCGCACTTCGGAGAGGCGCGCTTCCCGAATTCCTTGCCGGAGCCCTTACTATCCTTCTTCTTCCCTCTGTTCTCCTTGGCGGGAACTGCCGCTGCTGCTGCCTCTGCCGCGACTGCGTCCCGGTACATCTTGTCCACACAAATGATTGCGTCTTTCTCATTTGATGCGACGGAAATGACTCCAACTGGCCCTGGCATCTTCAAGACGTTGTAGGCATAGTGGGATGCCGCCATGAACTTAGCCAGGGCTGGGCGTCCAAGGATTCCATTGTACGGCAAGGGAAGGTCAACCACATCAAACACAATCTTTTTAGTCCGGTAGTTCAGCTCTCCCCCAAACGTCACATGCAACATGATCTTTCCCTTAGGATGACTCCTGCCGGGATTAACTCCTTGAAACATGCCGGTGACTTTTAACTCATCCTCTGCTATCTAAAGCTTGCTGATAACCTTTGGGGAAATCAGATTCAACCCGGCCCCGCTGTCCACCAACATCTTCGTGACCTTGAGGTTGCGGATTGTTGGAGAGACCAACAACGGCAAACATCCTACCACGGTGGTGCGGTCAGGATGATCCTCTTCGCCAAAAATGATGGGCGTGCATGACCATTTGAGTGGTTTCCGGGCCCCTGGCGCTGGTTCCACGACATTAACCTCACGCGCCCACCGCTTGAGTTGGCGGTGAGAGGCGTGTAGGGACGCACCCCCGTCAATGCACAGGGCGTCAGTGGCCTTCTAGAACTCCTGCTCACTGGTTTCCTCTTCATCCCCTTCATCACTCTCATCACCACAGGCTTCCTTCTCTCGACCCCTGGCGGGTTTTCCTTTATTCCGAAGAGGTCTGCCGGGGCGATTTACTTCACCACCACGACCCTTACCGCCAGCAACATTCTGTCCCTTTTCCTTGTCACGCTTCTCATATTCTGCTTTCTGTCTCTTGCCAAGCTGCTCAACCCGATAACACTCTTGAAGGTCGTGGCCCTTGGTCCGATGGATCTTGCAGTACGGTCCATCACCTTTCTCGACCTTTTCGGCGGCCGCGGCCTCCCGGCAGTCAGAGCACACGGCAGCTTCCTTGCCGGGGGTTTCGGCCTTAACCTTCTTGCCGGTACTAGGGATACCCGACCCTTCAACAGACATTACCGTTTTATCCTTGCGCTTCTTGCTCTTCTTCTAACTGGTGGACTCGTCATCATCCTCTGAATCAACATTAATGCAATCCTCCTCTCCGGGCAGTTTTCTTCCCTCCTCCATCCGAGCACACTTATCCACCAAGGTGTAAAGTTCCTTCACAGTCTTGGGCAGCCGTACATTCATCTTGGAACGAATCTTCCGGTTGCGCACATTGGACTGGAAGGCGGCTATCACAACTGCTGGATGGATATTTGGGATGTTTCTGTGGACTCTGCTAAATCTCTGCAAATACTTCCGGAGAGTCTCTCCTTCTTTCTGCCGAAGAAGCTGCAGATCGCTGGGCCGACCTGGTTCTTGATGGCCGCCAGTGAAGGCGCCAATGAACTCATGGCACAAATCAGGCCATGACGAAATGGAGTACTCTGGCAGGTGCATCAGCCAAGACCTCACATTGGACTTGAGAGCCAAAGGGAAGTAGTTGGCGAATACCTTCTTTTCTCTTCCCCCGGCAGCTTGAACAGCGATGGTGTAGATGCTCAGAAACTCTACCGGGTTCAGCCTCCCATCGTACTTCTCGGGTATCTCTGGCTTGAACGTGCGGACGGACGGCCAACGGACTTGCCGCAGCTCACGAGTAAAGGCAGGGCACCCAACCTCGAAAGGTAGGTACCCGCCAGTATCGAGTGCAGGCTCGTTGACGTCGGGACCGTCACACCAATTGGCCCGGTGGTGGGCGTCGCGGCATTGCTCAACGACAACACGCGTGTCTCCCCTCCGCTTGTCCTCCGGGGCACTCTGCCGGCCTGGACGCGCTCGAGGGTCAGAAGAGGCCGTCGAGACGCCATCAGGTCCTTGATTCCGCTGCGCCCGCGCTAGCTGCCGTGGCGGGGATTGTACCATGGGGGTGGCTCCTTCCATACGACCAGCAGCACGGGCCATTGTCGTCGCTTGGGGAGGCCGTGGCGGGCCAGCTCGCTTCGAGCCCCCAGCCTCGGCGAAGCCGAGCAGGCTCTGGATGGTGGCACACCATTCATCCATCTGCTCGGCCACTGGCGGAAACCTCAGCAGCAGTTGAGCCCGTGCCATGGCCTCCGTAGCAGTACTTGGTATGGGCGATGATGACGTAGATCGCGCCGTCGCTCGGCTCCTGACGGGGCCAGCAGTGACCGTATCACGTCCCCGCTGTTGCGGGGCGGCCACCTGGATGGCATGGTGGCGCGGTGATGGCACTTGAGGGTCAGCAGCTCCACTAGGCACAGCAGCCTGGTCGACTCATCCCGGGGGAGGTGCACGCGCTGCGGCCGTCCCCGTGGTGGGGGCGGCCGGAGGGCGGCGATTTGCCCCGGACCGAGCGCCATTGCTGCAGCTGTGCCCGTCGGCGAGGAGAAGGAGTGTGGATGGAGTAGCCCCTTCACCCGTACCTCGCGGAGCGTGGCCATCGAGGTGTTGCTGATGTTGTTCTCCTCCGGCGTCTCCTGCTCCTGCTTCGACTGTAGGGGAAGTGGTGACGGTGCCGCCTGCCCCGACCACAGCCCCAGCGGCGTCCACACTCTCGTGTGCCTCCGCGTCCCCCACAGCATTGGTGGCTGCGGGCGGCGGCGCCTTCGAGGTGGATGGGTGAGCAGCAGCACCGGGCTTCTTCTTGGGCACCATTGCCGATGGCGCCGTCGAAGACGAAGATGGTGATGAAGATGACGCGCTGCACACGCTTTCAGGTTCGCACAAGCGACCCCCCTACCTGGCGCGCCAAAGATGTCGCGGGAAACCACGGCCACCTATGGGGCCAAGGGGCCCCTTGCTGGTTCGGCAGGGGGGATGTCGCGTTGCACAAAGAGCAGAAGAACGTGGGGCAGCACGACAGAGATCACACGGGCAATTTTACCCAGGTTCGGGCCACCGCGAGGCGAAAAACCCTACTCCTGCTTTGGTGGATTGATGGTGGAAAAATGGTGGTGGAGCGTAGTACACTTGCCCGGCAGGCTCGCCCTGGGGAGGCAGTGACTACGCGCGTATGAGCGTGGGGGTGTTCAACTTTCCAACCCTTGCTACGGTCGCCATGGGCCTCCTTTTATAGGTCAAGGGGTCACCACAGTGGCAAAATAGTCATTATGCACTGATAAGATAGCAAACAGTGCTATCATACCTAATTCTGCAGGCTGACAGAGTGCATTAAATGCACCGCTCAACGCCACATCGTTGCTCGCCCGACAAGCCTTCCCGGGCTCGTCTTGCCAGCTCCATGTCTCTTGCTTGACACGTCGCAGGACGGGTGTCATCTGTAGGTATTTCCTGTAGAAAGAGGCCGCCACGTGGTGAATGGCTGCCACTTAGTCACTTTGCGGCTTGACACCGCATTGATCAACGACGTGGGTCGTGGTGAGATGGCTTGGTGAGGTGTCTTTGCCCTCGTGAGTCCCGGTAGGCCCTGCCGGGACGTCTTGAATGCTTTCTTTCGGGGGAGCCCTTGTCCTTGCCAGGTTCGCCTGCCCGGCAAGGGAGGCTTTTCTGCTGGTGGTGTCTCGCTTCTCTGTCTTGGTCTTGGCCTTCTTAATCAGCATGCTGGTTCTTCGAAGATCTTGGTCTCTTGTATCTTGACACGACCTTGGTGTTGTAATCTTGTTCTCGTGCCTGTGCACAGTCAGGGCAACAGACCCAGGGTTTGTTGCACCGACAGAAGCCCCCGGGCCTGCCCCGATTGCGCTGCCGGGCGTCATCGGGGTAGGTCCTAATAAGTGCACAGGCAGGGGCGCTGAAGAGGCTGGTCTCTTGGAGTCTTCTTTGCTTCTTCATTAATCTCGACTCTGGGCGAGTTTTCGGTTTTCCCGCTCGTCGTGCGTAATGCTGCGGAAAACTTGGACTGTGGCCCGTAGATTGCCCATGCCCCATGATCACGGGGCGGAAACTGCCATCCCACTTGCTCCCCGCCTCACATGCACCTACCACATGCTCCGCATGCATTGGTCATGGTAGGTGGTGGATGCGGAGAGCGCGGGGACGAGTGCCACGGTTGAGAACCAGGCGTCGATGGTTGGGGCAGAGGGTCGACCTTGATTCTTTGGGCCGCAGAAGGTGCAAGGAGGCCGCATTGGGGGAACGGGGCGGCCGTTTCCTCCACAAAAGGCTAGCCCCCCGCTCCGTCCTTCTATAAAAAGGGGGGAAGAGCAGTGCGTTTTCACTCACGCCTCTTCTCCCTTCTTGCAATCTTCCTCCACTCGCCATGGTGAGAGGACGAGGGCGCGGCGGCACTCCAGCGGCGGCGATGAGGGCTTCTACTCGACAGCGCATCCCTCCTCCTCCTGATCCCGTGATAGAGGAGCCCACCGCGAGAGGAGGAGGGAGGGGGTGAGGCCGAGGTCGTCGCGGTGCTCGAGGAACAGGGGGACGGGGCGATGCCTTAGCCGCGCCCCCGCCGACGGTCCTCGCTCCAATGGACGGCCATGTCGGGGATCAGCCTCGAGAGTTCATCATCAGGCTGTACAAACCCCCATGAGGCCATCTTCGCCTCCCTATTCCATTTGCACGGGAAATGGAGCTCGAACAGCCACGCGCTCTGAGGTTGCACATGAGGGGCTGTGGGAACGGCGACATGTGGGTTGATGTTGACTTCCCTGCTCCTCATGTGATGTACCTCTGTCGTGGTTGGAAGACCTTTGCTCGTGCCCACGGTTTCTCGGAAGGGCATGTTCTCCAGTTCAAATTAATGGAGAGCGGCTTGCTCTCCGTCAAGATCTTCGGGCGCTCAGGAGCTCGCTTAGGGTGCTGCACAGAGAGCTCAACCGACGACGAAAGCTCCTCCTCGAGCGAAAGCGATGAGGAGGACAGTGACGGTGATGACGACGGCATCGCACGGGAGGGCGACGACTCTGGCTCCGGCTGAGCGTCGCCCGCACCATCTTCATCAGGTGGCAGCACCATCATCTGCATCTGCCTCTACTTCCCGGCAAGGTGATTTGCCGGGGAGTTAGATGCGAGGGTGGGGATGGTGCCGCCCGGCTTCCTCCAGTAGTCTTCTAGCTGGACCCCGGCAGGCTTCCTCTCGGACTGCAGCTCCGTTAGCCCTGCCGTGTCCTACTGGCCTTGGTGGTGGTGGTTGGCGGACCTACTGGCCTTGTATCTCGACACGGCCTTGGTGTTGTAATCTTGTTCTCGTGCCTGTGCACAGTCAGGGCAACAGACCCAGGGTTTGTTGCACCGACAGAAGCCCCCGGGCCTACCCCGATCGCGCTGCCGGGCGTCATCGGGGTAGGTCCTAATAAGTGCATAGGCAGGGGCGCTGAAGAGGCTGGTCTCTTGGAGTCTTCTTTGCTTCTTCATTAATCTCGACTCTGGGCGAGTTTCCAGTTTTCCCGCTCGTCGTGCGTAAAGCTACAGAAAACTTGGACTGTGGCCCGTAGATTGCCCACGCCCCACGATCACGGGGCGGAAACTGCCATCCCACTTGCTCCCCGCCTCGCACGCACCTACTATGTGCTCCGCATGCATTGGTCGTGGTAGGTGGTGGATGCGGAGAGCGCGGGGACGAGTGCCACGGTTGAGAACCAGGCGTCGATGGTTGGGGCAGAGGGTCGACCTTGATTCTTTGGGCCGGCAGAAGGTGCAGGGAGGCCGCATTGGGGGAACGGGGCGGCCATTTCCTGCGCAAAAGGCTAGCCCCCCGCTCCGTCCTTCTATAAAAGGGGGGGGGGGGGAGAGCAGTGCGTTTTCACTCAAGCCTCTTCTCCCTTCTTGCAATCTTCCTCCACTCGCCATGGTGAGAGGACGAGGGCGCGGCGGCACTCCAGTGGTGGTGACGTGGGCTTCTACTCGACAGTGCATCCCTCCTCCTCCTGATCCCGTGATAGAGGAGCCCACCACGAGAGGAGGAGGGAGGGGGTGAGGCCGAGGTCGTCGCGGTGCTCGAGGAACAGGATGACGGGGCGATGCCTTAGCCGCGCCCCCGCCGGCGGTCCTCCCTCCAATGGACGGCCATGTCGGGGATCAGCCTTGAGAGTTCATCATTAGGCTGTACAAACCCCCATGAGGCCATCTTCGCCTCCCTACTCCATTTGCACGGGAAATGGAGCTCGAACAGCCACGCGCTCTGAGGTTGCACATGAGGGGCTGTGGAACGGTGGCATGTGGGTTGATGTCGACTTCCCTGCTCCTCATGTGATGTACCTCCGTCGTGGTTGGAAGACCTTTGCTCGTGCCCACGGTTTCTCGGAAGGGCATGTTCTCCAGTTCAAATTAATGGAGAGCGGCCTCCTCTCCGTCAAGATCTTCGGGCGCTCAGGAGCTTGCTTAGGGTGCTGCGCGGAGAGCTCAACTGATGATGAAAGCTCCTCCTTGAGCGAAAGCGATGAGGAGGACAATGACGGTGATGACGACGGCAACGCACGGGAGGGCGACGACTCTGGCTCCGGCTGAGCGTCGCCCGCACCATCTTCATCAGGCGGCAGCACCATCATCTGCATCTGCCTCTACTTCCCGGCAAGGTGATTTGCCGGGGAGTTGGATGCGAGGATGGGGATGGTGTCGCCCGGCTTCCTCCAGCAGTCTTCTAGCTGGACCCCGGCATGCTTCCTCTTGGACTGCAGCTCCGTTAGCCCTGCCGTGTCCTGTTGGCCTTGGTGGTGGTGGTTGGCGGGTCACCTCCGTCGTGTTCTCCATCGATGCGTTCCCCGGTGCTCCCCCGTCCCCGTCAAGCTACCTCTCCTAGAGCCCGATGGGAACGGGCCGGGCTTTTGCTCAGGCACTCCTTTTGCCCTTCTCGCCTTCAACTGCTGTGCCTAGGAGGAGAGGGACAAGAAAGGGCATCACGGGGCACTTATCTTTTTTCAATCTTAAACTCGTAGGCATTTGCCAAATTTTAGTTCAAATAATGTAATCTCTCGAGCCCATGTCTGTGTTCTGTAAGGTTTGTACTTGTATGACTAGCATATTAATGAAAAAGATGAACCTTGCCGGGAACTCGTGCATGTATATGTCCATGCAGAGGTGAAATGCCTCTTTATTTTAAATAAACGAGTTTTCCCCGGCAGGCTATCCTGCCGGTACCCTTTCTTCGTTGCCGGGGAACTGAGCCTACCGGCAAGAAATAGAGGGACCAACCCCCCGCCAACTTCTTTTCATCAAAGGCCACTACGACCATCCAGGCTGAAGCAACGTTCGAGCCAGGGATGGGAGCACCTAAGTTTCGAAGAGTGGCGGGGTTTTCTTATGCACAAGTTTTAGCTTACAGAACACTTATGGACAAGAGGTAGAACTTATCTATTTGTTTCGCCGGGGATCGCAGCGTTGGTTCATCTCCCCATCTTCTTGCAGAAACCGAGTTCTCGGCAGGAACCTGCAGCTTTATGCAGATGAGAATGATGCAGGATGCGATCCTATCTATATGCATATGCAAATGCTCATGAAATGCTTATGCAAATGCCCTTGGAATGCTTATGCATGCATGCAACTTGGTCGGGGGCCCCCCAGCGCTTCGTTTATTTCTCTGGTGCTCAGGGTCATCGCCTGGCTTTGTACAAGGGGTTACATGCAACTGAGGCAAGGCATGTACAAAAGGGTGGCTGCCGGGTAGGGCCCGATAGCCGCGCCTTACGGGTAGAACTTGCGGAGATGCTCAATATTCCATGAGTTTTGCAATTGAATGCCATCTCCAGTCTCCAGACGGACTGCGCCAGGTCTGGTGACTCGTACTACCCGGTAAGGGCCTTCCCACTTCGGCGTCAACTTGTTTGTACCCTTGGCGGACTGAACGCGCCTAAGGACAAGGTCGCCTTCCTCAAAACACCGGGCATGAACCCTGCGGCTATGATAGCGACGCAGGGCTTGCTGATAGCGTGCAGCACGCGTAGCAGCCCGGAGACGGTTCTCCTCCAGTAGCACAGCGTCGTCACGCTGGTGCTGATCTTGCACTACTTCGTCGTAGGCAAGCACTGGAGGCGACCCGTAAACGAGTTCCGTGGGGATAACTGCTTCTGCCCCATAGACCAGGGAAAAAGGAGTCTGCCCGGTAGCTCGATTTGGTGTCATTCTGAGGGACCATAGAACTACCGGCAGATCATCGATCCACCGCCTGCCGTGCTTCTGCAGCATATCAAAGGTTCTTGTTTTGATTCACCGCAGCACTTCAGCGTTCGCCCTCTCAGCTTACCCATTGCTTCTGGGATGTGCAACAGAAGCAAACGAGATCTTGCTTCCGAGGGCATGAACATATTACATGAAGGCGCGGCTCGTGAATTGGGCGCCGTTGTCGGTAATGATCCTTGCCGGGATTCCAAAACGACACACCAAATCTTTCAAGAACTTGATAGCTGATTGAGCAGTCACCTTTCTCACGGCAGCAACTTTCGGCCACTTTGTAAACTTGTCAATAGCAACGAACAAGAATTCAAAGCCCCTGATCTCTCGGGGGAAAGGGCCGAGGATATCGAGCCCCCAGACCGAAAATGGCCATGATAAAGGGATTGTCTGAAGAGCTTGGGCAGGCAGGTGGATTTTCTTGGAATGGAACTGACAGGCTTCACATTTGGTGACTAGCTCAACCGCATCTTGGAGGGCTGTGGGCCAATAGAATCCTTGCCAGAATGCTTTCCCAACCAGCGCCCTTGATCCAATGTGGGAGCCGCACATGCCTTTGTGTATCTCAGCCAGCAGTTCCTTCCCTTCTTCCTGGCAGATGCACTTCAATTTCACACCGTTGGGCCTCCTTCTGTACAGAGTGTCATCGACAAACTGGTACATACTGGCCCTCCGGGCTACTCTTTCAGCCTCATCTTGGTCATTGGGGAGTTCTCCGGTTTGGAGAAAGTGGACTATGTGCCTTGCCCAAGTTGGAGCCTGGGGCTCGGCAACAAGGACTAGCGGCACCTCCTCAACTACGGGGGAACATTCCTCATTCGTAGGGACCATGGGTTCGGCTGGAGGGTGCGGTCCGGCAGGTTGTGAGGAGTTGTTTCTGGCAGGGTCCCTGCCAGGAGCGGATGGCTCTACCGGGAGAGGCTTACCGGAGTCTAGCTTTCTCCTTTTCCGGGCCATTGTTGCTGGGGATACGGAGGGCTGAGTAAGATGGAGAGCAAAAGTTCCTGGTTCCACAGGAAGCTTTTGGGCAACACACTTTGACAGGTGATTAGCTATGCTGTTTTCCGCACGAGGTATGTGCTCTGTTTGCAACCCGTCAAAGCGCTCCTCTAATCTTCTCACTTCCTCAACGTATGCCTCCATCAATGGACTTTGGTAATCCTTGTTGACTTGTCTCACCACAAGCTGTGAGTCTCGTCGAATGATCAGCTTCTTGATTCCCAATTCTGCGGCAATCCTGAGCCCGGCAAGGAGCCCTTCATACTCTGATGTATTGTTGGTTGCCTCTTCCCGGGCAAAATGCATCTGGACGACGTACTTCAAGTGTTCCCCAGAGGGAGCGATGAGAAGCACGCCATCCCCTGCACCTTGTAGGGAAAAAGCACCATCAAAATACATGATCCATTCTTGGGGCGCCTCCTTGCCGGGGATAACTGTTTCTGGCACTTCCTCGTTAGGGGTTGGCGTCCATTCTGCAATAGTGAGAGTATGGAAGAAGTGTGTGCAGAACTAGTGCACTATAAAAGTAGCAGATAGTAGGTGGCTGAAAAATAAATGACAGGAGACATATGATAGCTCTACAACATTGCATGGCAAACAAAATTTAGATTCTACTCCGTATGATTTTGTAATATATGAGCACAGGGATGGCTGGGAAATGCAGGTACTCCTCCAGCACACCACCACATGTGGTCCTATCAAAATAACAGTCGACTAAAAATAAATAGGTCAGTCGATTTTTTTATGAACCGCCCGATCTACAAGGAATGGGCAGATGGCCTTCGTCTACCTCCCGCAGTCACTGTTGACGATCTTTCTCGAACAGCCAGCGACCACCGGCCCAGACCCCTGCCTCCGCCGCCCCGCCCTCCCCTCGACCTCACACCACTGCCATGCTTGGAAGTGCCCCCCGACCATCCCTTTAAGCCCGGCTGACCTCGAGATCGGGCACCAGCAGCTCCTAGGCCCCACACACCCCTAAGATAAACACCGAGGTGCTGCTTCCCCGGCGTAATAGGCGGACTAGCGCCTGTTACGTCGGGGAATGCTTCCTTTAATTGGGAATCAGCTAACCAGGAATTGAAATCTAGGGGGGCGCCGAACCTCTAGCTAAGGTGAAATAGTATATGAGGAGAAACCTTGTGCATCGCGAGTTACTAGGAACATATAGTATCAGGAAGAAGGTGTAGGAAGAAGCGGTCAACAAGTGTCTTCTGTGGGATGAATACCATGCAAGCAGACACGTAAGATTTGCACGAATAAGGGAAGAGGAGTACCAGTTCCAGTTGCCAGTGCTGTGTCCTCCTGATATCGCGGTGATGTTCTTCTTTTTACCGGGGGAACCGATGTTTTGGAGGAGGGTGGAGCCATGGACGAACCCATGGCCAAATTGTTGGCTGTGTTGCAGTGGCCGTCTGTCGGCGGAGGGAAAGCAGATCCGAGGCGACGAAGGACGGCGTAGTGGGAACAGCTCCGGTGCGGTGGACGGTGGCGATGTTGGAGCGGCAGCGGTGAGGCGCAGGACGGCGTGGTTGAACTGGCTCGGGTACGGCGCATGTCGGCGTCCTGGAGGCAGCTCGGCCTCGGCTTCAACTACTAGCCGTGGAGGGTGTTGCGGTTGCGGTGGACGACGACGTCTGGGTATCGGCTTCGGTTTGATGGAGGAGGGCGGCGGTTGATGGGTGGGATGGGGTGGCAGACGGAGGACGCCGGGGTTTCGCGGCTGGTGGAGAGGTAGTTTTGGCGCCCACGGAGTACGAATGGGGAATCGGACGGGGGCGGGGGGTGCTAAGGGGGAATCATGTTTCGGTCTGGGACGCGCTTGTTTTTGTTTTTTTTGAACAGATGGGACGCACTTGTTTGAAATTTGGGGAAAGTACAAACTTTGCCCCCCTCTTAAATTTTGGACCTACTGCGGGTCAGGGGTAGGACGGTAATCCCAGGTGTCCCAAATAGTGGGCGGGAGCGATTTCGGCCGAGCGAATGTGTGTTTAGGCGGCCACGGTGTATGAATGTTTTTCGGAGGCGGTTGCGTGGCGTCTAGATGAAGTTACAAACATACCCCGGTTTAGACTTATAGATGTCGGGCCGGTAGGCTTCATGGGTCGGAGTTAGAAAAGTAATTTCCTTCTACCAAACATTGGTCTCACGCGGTTTCGGACGAGTAGAGGCTCTTTTGGCGCTTCGTTCGAAATTTTAAAACAGAAGCATTCACGATTAGAGTACTCTTGAACTTTGAGGATTGACCTAAATAGACAACGTTAAATTTGACCTTGTATGTTTGAAAACCTCATTAAATTATGCGCTTCTTTTTGAAATTTTGACACTTGAAAATCCTATAACTACGATTATTTTAGAATGGAGGAGGTAAATTTGAATCTATTTTGTACACGACTATATATGCTATTATGTACAAAAGCAGAGCAAAGATTGGTGCCCCCATAATTTAGGTATGATTTTAAAATGCCATGATCTCGAATTCAAATAATTGAATGGACTTCATGTTGAATTCGAATTTTTTAAACCACCTTAAGTTGAATTCAAATGTATGCTAGTTCATAGCTAGCTATTTATAATGTTCATTGTGTAACTTTTGTATGTATAATGTGCTTTACACACACAACATGAACTATACTCACATTTATATTCGATTGCTAAAGCGATGCATTGTCTGGAGTTCAAAATACTAACTCTGTGGATCAATTATGTCGAATAATAACATAGACATGCTCAAATTTGATAGAATATAGATGTCTGATGGATCAATGACCGTTCCTTACGCGAATTGCAAATATCATGATCCCATCCTAATATTTGGATACAATTTATATTTTTAATCAATGTGTACATCAGTCTTTTACGTGTAGTTTCACTCTCCATAGGCCCCTCCTCACAAACGTGCTGACTTTCTCTCTCACACATACGCGCACACTGTGTATATCTATCGGTGGTCTCTTACACATGCTCACACACTCTCTCCCGAGGTGTCTTTCTCGCAGACATGCTCTCGATATAACCCTTCCTCCCTCTCTCAACCATTTATGACTGTTTTCACTAACCTTTATGACAAGCACTCTTCCTCTCACAAGCATACACACGCACAATCCCCATCGACCCTTTCTATATACCTAGACCTGCCTACGTGTCTCCCGCATGCATATTATCTTTAGGCCTGTCTCGCACGCATTGTCTCCACCTCTCTTCCTAATTGACGAGTATGATTCTAGCAGAACATTCTGTAGGATGCCCCTTAAAGTTAGGTTGGATGAATGGTAATATCAGAGATAAGGGGTTACCTTAGTCCGAGGACCTAGGGTTACAAATCCTAGCCGGCTTTGTCAGTGGACACAGAGTCCTTCACGACTCTGGTATCTTTGTCTTGTACGACTAGTCCCCCATGTGTCTCCCTGAATGCGTCACGGGCTGACCAATGTGGCGCAGGACGGAGCCGAACCAAGGGCCTCACCTCGGCCCACCGGACCTCACGCGGTGACACACCCTCTGCCCCCAGGTCTCGTTATCTTCTCACACCCACACAGACACCACACAAAATATTTTCTCCTCGTGCCTCTATCCCCTCCCCCCTTGCATATACACACTCAAGGGCATCTCTCGCCGTGACATCCTATTCGTTTCTCTCTCTCTAGACCTCTCTCATTTCTCGTGCTATCTCTCCCACAGTCCCCACCCCCGCAGGCCCCTCTATGCATGCCTCTCTCGAATACGTAATACATACACATACCTCTCTAGGCCCTTCCAAATATGTCAACTACACATTCACACATGTTACATCACGTACCCCATTGATCTAAAAAGCCCTCTCTTCATGTTTATTTCGCATACAACATTCCTTTCGAATAAAACCACACAAAGTGTGGCCAAAAAATTATTTTAGAATTTCTACATATATACAACATTACAAAGTTATATGGAGGAGTATGAACGTTAATTTGCATTGCATGGTGCACCCAATGATATTTATTCCGCACTATGAATTTTTATATTTTTATACTATATATAAAGTTAGTCATAATAAAGAGAAACGAAGAGCATATCTCTCTCTCCATCGCATACACCCCCTCTACGCCCCTTTCACGTACGCACACAAACTATCTCCAGGTCCTCTAAAACTACGCCCCCAGCACATTCACGCATGTTTCATCTTTCTCTCGTGATATATACAGTGACGATCATTGTATTTGAAGCAAAAGCATGATACGTACATTGAACTTCAGAATCCCCTCATTACGGTCACCATTTACGTTTTGTGGTTATTATACAGTCACGGGCTCACTGTACAGCTATGTATTTGCTCAAGACACGACTAGTTGACTAGTTAAATGCTCCACGTGGCACCTCTAGTGTTGCATCACATTATCTCACTACCATTGGGCCCACCTGTCGGCGTGTATAAGAATGAAAACCAACGATAAAAAAATATTGGACGGTGGTTCGAAGTCATGACCGCGGACACAGCGGACAAGGTGGCCTTGTATTGGTATGCTGAGCCGTTTGTTTTAACACACAGGAGCTGGTGTGGTGATTATACACACACGCACGCATGCACACGAACTGCATGCACGCAACACTCACACGAACACACGCAGCCACACACGCACGCACGCAACACTCACACGTACACACACAACCACGCACGCACGCAACACTCACACGCACACACGCATGCATGCATGCACACACCACACGATCAACACACACTCTCACGCTCAAGTGCTCAACCTACACGTGCATGCGCACACATCAGGCCCTGACATACACATACACAACCAGGTGGTTCCCGCGCACGGGTTGGAGTCTTGTCGCGCCTACGTAAATTTGTGTTTATCTTACCTTTTTCCTATGCGAACTGATAGGTGGGACCCACAAGGAACATGGTCAATTTAACCAGTCAACATAGTGCCACGCAGACTATTTGGCCGGTCAACAGAGTGCAATCCGATGCTGAACGGTGAGCAAGTGACCGTATAATCACCGCAAAACGTATATAGTGACCGTAATGAGCGTATTCTTAAGTCCGGTGACCGTATTACGCTTTTCGCTTGAAATACACTGACCGCCCGTGTATTTATATCTTCTCTCTCTCCCTGTGGAGCTGAGTAGGCCAACGTGCCAGTGCCTAAATTGGCGCACGCCACCCCATTATTGCTGTACTGGTTTCGTATGAGCGAACAAGCATTCACGTCTAATGTACAAACTGTAAATATGAGTTACAAATGCTATGAAGATGAATACAAATATTTGAATCCACTTTATGCCCAATTTCTCTCTGTAGGCCCTCCAAAAGTACATCTCTAGACATTCTCGCATGTTACATCTAACAACTATGCAATACAACACTACTACTACACTCTAACACAATAAATCATATGTGTTTTTAGTTTTACTAGATCTCATATTGTTACTTAATTATTCAGTTTGCATACATTAAAATTGCCTTTGAAATATATGGCTAGTATCATCTACCGCGCGGGAAAAATCCCGCCCTTGCCTGTTTAATCGGGTTTGTATCGATGGATCGTGCAAAATAGGAAAACTATAGTAGTACTACAGTACAAGTAATAGTTCACTGGGCCGCCATGTCATGTATTCCTCCGTTGTAAGAGTGGAGCGCTCGCTTTCATAAATGTTCTAGTCCCTTTCGCTGACATGTGGGACATCAAGCAACCGGGTCCATGTGCCATACCAAAATAACAGTGCAGAGGAGCAGGGGTGAAGCACCCCAGTCATGGCGCCGGTGTAGTAATGAGCAATGAGGCTAGCCATAGTGGGAGTAACTTAGGTAGTAACATAACGCACCCCAAGACATATATGCTTATGTGGCATGGAGTTAATGAGGAGAGAGGTGCTTGTGGTAACATAATATGTTACCGTGACATAACGCACCCCAATGCAAAATGAGTCTATAGTATAATAAATGAAGGCTTGCATGACACTACACTTATGTTACTACCCACTATGATGGTAGTAACATAGACTAGTAACGTGCATATGTTACTAGTCTAAGTTACTACCCACTATGACTAGCCTGAGGCGTCAAATCACAAAGCTGCATCTTTCCCGCAGTTAAGTTGGAGGGATGAAGTAATGCTAAAAAAAGTTGGAGGGACGAAGCAACCATCATTTCATTCGTTGCTGAATCCGCTTCTCCCTCATCTTCTTCAAGTTAACCACGTGTTGCTTCTGCCGTTGTTCTGCCTCATGTGGGACGCGGATCGGCTTGGTAAAGCACTGACACGTGGGACCGCATGTTAGCAAACCGCCAGGCCAACGTCCTCTAAAAATAAGAAACCTCCCCCGCCTTCCGCGCGGCAAAATCACCTCCTTTTTACTAATCTTGATACTATAATTTTTTAGATCAATATAATCGAGATTTGTATAGATAGCACACAGGAGCAAAACCAAGTGGTATTGTTAAGGGCATCCACAATGTGTAGCCAAATGTGAAAATAGCTTTTGGCATCGATGGGAACCATTGTGGACGGTGCTGCCAAAGCCAAAAAGATGGAACCGAAGCTCCCTAATTGATTGATTGAAGGAATAGAAAAATGCAACCTCTCTCCTCTTTCTCCCGTGCTTGGACGCATGTACAGTATAGAGCACAGAGTCTACTCCCCTGTCCCTTCTATCACAAATCACAAAGCAGTGAGGCATCAAATCACAAAGCACGGACAAAGCAACCATCATTTCACTCTTCGCTGACTCCCCTTCTCCATCGTCTTCTTTGGGAAACCACCTTACCGCACTAAGCTGGATGGATGACGCTATTGTGTAGTACTAGTACATTTACGCGTCCTTTGGTTCAACGGACTTCCTGGATGCAAAGAAGGCGGTTGTCTCAGCTTGCAGGCAGCACTTGCGAACGACTTACCTTGCTCTCCCTCAATGGTGTGCTCCGTCGGACGCACTTCGCCAAACCACAACGTTCGAGATATCGTCGACGTCACCGCAATGGGGAAGGAAGTCAAATAGTTACTACCTCCATTTTTTTGTATACAAGGCCAGTATCAAAATTACAATTTGCAGAAGGCCACTAACACTAATCGAGGCTAAATTGATGGGGTTTGCCTTGTACTAGCAACCAAGGACATTAATATACCCTTGCATGCATGCGGAAGTGAGAAGGTTGGTTTGCATGGCGCTGCATTAATCAAGCAATGAGGAGTGAGATGGTTAGCTCTTTGGGCGTTGGAGAAAAAATACGCATTAATTGACACGTCAAACGAGGATTTGTATCGATCAATCCCGCGAAGGAAAACCCCGCCTTTCTTTTTTAACACAAGTAGTACGTACGTACTTGTATCCTGTTTGGGTCTAGGCCTTACATTGCCATACTTTGCCACACATTTTTGCCAAGCTTGCCTAAAGTTTTCAAAATGAAAAGGAGGTACACTTGCGCATGGCTGTCGCGGTCGCACCGCACCCTCACACAGTCGCTCCTGCACGCCACAAACCCAACCAAGGGAACGCACCCTCACTGACACGTGCTACCGCATGTGATCAAACCACACTCGGCCATCCTACCGCTGACACATAATTTTTGTTCATACAGTATGTTTATCCAACCGCATGTTGGGGAAGATCCGTACGGCCTGTGCAGTGGTCTGTTGGGGAAGAAGAAGAGGTGAGGAAGAAGAAGGGTTAGGAGACGTAGGATATTCATCCAACCGCCTGAAATGGTCGACTGACCCAAATGATGAAAGTCAGGTGACTTGCATAAATATATGTTTTTACACAGCAAAAGATCCCTAAAAACAACAACATAAAGAAAAACTATCATTGCTCGCGGAACGAGACGGCCTCGTCGTCTTTGGCTGCCGGCGTGAACCAACCGTAGCTGCCGACGTGTGTCTCCGCACCGTGGTTGTCCTCGGCCTCCAGCTACTCGTTCACGCGGAGCGTGAGGGCGCTCTGCACGGACGCGAGCATCGCCCGGTTCAAGTCCAGGACGTCCGGTTCCGCCTGCAGGAGGGCCTCGATGGCAGCGGCATCCGCGCGCTCCATGTTGAGTTGAGCCTCCGTCGCCCGGTTCAAGTCCATGACGTCCGGTTCCGCCTGTAGGAGGGCCTCGATGGCAGCGGCATCCGCACGCTCCACGTCAAGTGGAGCCTCCGCCGCCCGGTTCACATCCACGACATCTGGTTCCGCCTGCAGGAGGGCCTCGATGGCGGCGGCATCCGCGCGCTCCGCGTCGAGTTGAGCCTCCGCCTCCCGGTCCTCCTTTAGGATCGCCAGGTTGAACCGCTGGTCCGCCTGCACCATGGGGGACCTAGACGCCGGCATGAAGTCAACGTACATTGTCTCATACGCATCGAGGGCCTTCTGCGCTGCGACCTCCGCCATGAACATTGGATCGGGTTCCTCCTCCTCGGAGCTTGGCTCCAGAGAACTCAGGGATTGGCCCGACGCAAAGCAAGCTTGGGAACGGAGGTCTGTGGTGCCGACCGCCGCCGCAATTTCTGCGCGGCGCTCTGGCGTCAGCATCTTGTAGTACGTGATCTTGCGGTGCACCATGGCTTTTCGGCGAACTAGGGGACGGTTAATGCGGGCTAGGGGATCGAAAGATGGGGGAATGGGCTGGAGAGGAGGTGTGGTTTTGGGGCAGTGGTGACTGGCCGGCAAGTAGCCGGCGTAGGCCGAGCAGCGAAGGTTCTGGTGTGAATAGTGGTTCTGGTGATGACCGGTCAATCGGTTTTGACTGTGCGGAGTTTGCAAAGCCGGACGGCTGGAGCCTGGAGAGTTGTGGGGTGGGATGGGACCAAAGTTTCGGAGTTTCACGTGGCAGACGTCCGGACCTCCCCACCGTTCCTGTCGACGAGGAAGCGGTGACTTCATAAATCTCAAGATGACTAGCAAGATGCCCGTGCATTGCACGGAACATCAGGATGCATTCTTTTAATGATATCTTGAGAATTTCATCGAAAAATGGTATCTCGAGAATTTCATCGAAAAATGATGTCTCGAGAAAGATGAGAGATAAGGTGAGGAGGAGTGGGGCACGGTGGTGATTGGTGGCTGGACTTAGCAGGGGAACGGACGGTGTACATCACTCTTGTCGCGTTCGCGTTGCACCCTGGCACACTGGACCCTCCACGTCGCTCACCGAATGGAACACGCTTCGTCTTGCGTTTTCGCTCGCTTGTGGGACCACAGTTGAGAGCAAACCGATGTCCCTCCCCCTCCCCCGCCCGCGTCATTTATACTACTAGAAGAGAGAGAGGTCGGCCGAGTGTTACTAGTACTCCCTCCGTTTTATGCGGACTAAATAAAAACGGAGGGAGTATACTACTAGTACTATGAGCACTGCATACTCTACTGCAGATGTTGCCAATACTCCACTAGTAGTATACTACTACTTCTACTACTATTGGACAGGGAGCTTAAAAAAGTTACTATTGGATTGGCTATACGTGGAGAAATCCTAGTAGGAAGAGCATGCACGAGAACAATCACATTCACGTGTTTGAAAACAAATTGGAAACCATCTCTGTTTGAATACAAATCTAGGAGTACATACGAATCTAACAATATTGATTGGGCGTTGTTGAATGTTGATACTTTTTTCTGTAAGTTTGATCAAAGTAGAGGTACTTTGACTACACATGAAACTTATATGTAAACTAGAAAGGATCGGAGGGAGTATATTGTATGTTCAAAAGCAAAATGGACATTGAATACTCTTTATATATGATTTGCTGATGCTATGATCACCGGTTCAAAATTTTGAATCCGCCTTAGGTATCACACATGCACCCACTCATTCTCTCTCGGTTTCATCTCAGGGTCCGAAGATCGATTGAAAGAGGACTAGGGTGGGTACATTACGTTCGTTTCGCTTTTGAACGTACAATATACTCCCTCCGATCCACACAGATCCCCCGGGTCATTTCTTTCATAGAAACACACCAAACCTTTATCTCCTTGCATGACACGCACTTGATCTCTCAACATCAATCGATCTCGTCAAGATGTGTCGGGGCATGAACCGAATGGGATGTCAAAACTAAGATGGGAAGCGACACGTAGTGGAGGCAAAGTGAAACTTTAAACGAACCGTTTGTCTGTATGCATGTCAGACAAATTACAACATTGGAAATACAAGCATGGTCTAGGCCCACATGCAAATGATACTCGGCGGAATGTTCAAATGAGGCATGCGGGAGGATGGACTCGACCGGAGGGCGGCATGATCGATGGAGAAGAGGGTTGGAGAGGAATGAGAAATAAGCAACGCCACATGATTATACTTGAACGACTCAAATAAACATTAAGTTGTCTCGTTTTCCCTTTCGTCTTGGTCACGGAGTAAGATACTCCCTCCATTTTTATTTACTCTGCATATTAGGTTTGACTGATGTCAAACTTCATAAAATTTGACCAAATTTATAGAAAAAATATGAACATTTACAATAGCAAATCTATATGATGTGAAAGTATATTCAATAATGAATCTAATGGTATTGATTTGTTATTGTATATGTTATTATTTCTGTCTATAAACTTTGTCAAAGTTTACAAAGTTTGACTTTGAGTAAAGCTAAAATGTGGAGTAAATAAAAACAGAGGGAGTACGAAGGGACTAGTATAGTTACTACTGCCGGAACATGGTAAGTTGGACCCCTAAATGCGGGCACGGACCGGGCACACCTCAATTATTCCTTCAAACAGTCGGACACCTACATTAGCACACCATCCGGCTACTTAATCAAGTGTTACGCTTCACTAGTTGAAAAGGAAAAGGGTGGTACCATACCCAAAACCACCACACTTGGGGCTAGGGTAACAACTTGGTACTGTACCACATTTGAACCAGGGCACAAAAACCACTTGTTCTGCGCCTAATGCGTAACGCGGAGCACTGACGCTCGAATTTGGCCGGGAAAATAGGGAAACCGACATGTGGGGCACACCTTTCAGGATGACATGGCGCAGACTAGTCCAATGGAGGAGCTGGCCCATGACCTCCTCGCCACCGGCAACCGTTCATGTGGGTCGTGGGGGCCAGCAACGTGGCGCAGCTCCCGCACCGCCTCTGGACACGGCGACCATGGTGAGCGACACGCTCATCGTCGCTGGACATGCTCGGCTTCAGGGTGCCGATGGTGGCGTTAGCGCTGTGGCACGACCAACAGGTTAACACCCGGCTCGTCGAGGATGCACAGGGCGCCGAAGTGCGCGCGCGCCGTGACGCCTCCGTGGAGTGTTCTAGCGCGGCCAACTGCATCCCCAGGACCTGAGACCTTGCCGGGTCGTCTTGCTATTTCAATGACATGTGGGGATCGCATGTGAGCAAAGGGCATCTCCAACGTTGGCACGACCGCAGCTGACTACCCTGGCACACCAAAAACCCTCGTCCCTCGCGCCATCGCGCGGTGTGTTCCCAGCCGGCGCCAGCTGCCCGCATTCATGCCGTCCGTCTGTATGCCGTCATTAAGAGGCTCGGTGCCCGAGGAACCAACTCCGACGACTTAATGACGCACCCGGACGCTTGGCCTCACCGGAATGCACTACTTAAAGCGGCAATGCCCAGCTAAACTCCACACCATAGCGCATCCTCCTGCTACCTAGCACCACTTCCACCATGACCGCGAGCGCGAACGCTATGCGGGAGAGCTTGTCTTCGGGGATGAAGCTCGAGGTCGCCTCCCTCGCTCAAGTCGCCGCTCACAACGCAATAGCGGCGTAGCCGAACGCGGACGCGACCGCACAAGCGGTGGCCACGCTGGCGGCCGACGACGGGAGCACCATCAGCCACGCGTCCTACTTGCCGCCGTCCAACGTTCGGTGGCACATGTGGCAGGTGAAGCGATGGACCATCCACGTCCATCATCATCGACCTCAGGTCCACCGGCACCACCGAGGTCGGGGACTCCTCCGAGGATGACTAGGGCATGGGAGGCGGCAGGGCATGGAGTGCCAACTGGCCGGTCCGTCTCCCGTGTTCTACTCTTCCTCGCCGGAGACTGCACCTTCACTTCATGGGTCTTGAACCCCACCCCCGTACATGGAGATGGCAGATGGAGGATGTCGGTCGCCGCCGTAGAATAGGTTTAGGGTCGGGTTTCTTTTATTTTTCTGTCCTATAAAAGTTTGAAATGTAATGAAAATCTGCCGTGTTTGCATGAATCTCGTCCGGTGTATATGAACTTTCACAATAATAGTAAGATATATTGTAGGAGTCTGAAAATATATGGAATCATTATTCGTTTTTGTGTGTATAAACTTAGAAGGTTTGACCCGAGACAAAGCTAACATGCGAAGTAAATAAACACATAGGGTCTACATACACAATTTATCTTAGGCACTCCAATAGTACGTCCACTACACATTCACGCATTTCACATCTTTCTACATCTACGGGAACCTACGAAAGGGTTAACGTAAATTGCGTCTCTCTCTCCCCCTGATTTTCATGGTGGTGGGCCCCTCCCTCCCCCCAATCTCCAATCAACAGCCCACACGTTTCACATTACGTTAATTATGTAACTGGGATTACGTAGGTGTAGCATTACTCGTACTAAAAAAACCAACTAAGCCAACCTCCCAGCATATCGCGCGGGGAAAGACCCAGCCGCGCCATTTTAGTCGGGATTACCGAATTACTAGTAGTAGTTGTATCGATGGATCGAGCGAAGCACCAAGTTATAAAGGAAAAAAGGCGGTACAGTCACAGCACGCCTGTCGCGGTCGCATTGCACCCCTCACACGGTCGGTCCTGCACATGGCTCACGCAAACGGAACGCGCTTCGGCTTGCCTCTTCACTGACACGTGGGACTGCACTTGGAGAAACTGACCATGCGCCAAACTCCCCCGTCCACCGCGCGAAAATCCCCCCCCCCCCCCCCCAACCAAATTCCCCAAATCCCAAATTCAACCGCCCGTCGACCAACTAGCCAATAATATTCCCCAAACCCCCCTCGCCCCGGCCCCCTCTACTCCATTCGCTCCGCCAAAGCCGACCTCCCCGCCGTGCCGATACGTCAGCGCCGCGGTTCATCGAGGGGACGCACGGTGATCCTCTCGCTCCCATAGTACGCTCTCGTAGACTGCCGTCCTCTAGCCGCGCCGCCACTGCTGGCGACGTTCTTGTGGAGACGCACAGTGGTCAGCTTCTCCCATGGTACGCACATTCTAAACTGAGGCCCCGTGCATGTCGGAGTAGCGCTGAATGTTAGCTGATAGACGCTGTTAATCTCACTATTTGCCGAAATAGTTTATAGTCAATATGCTCTGCTTAAGAAGCTTCCTTACCCTGTTCTGCACTCAATCTGCTTAGCTGAGATGGCATGCCACGCCCGATTAGTTGCTAAAATATCATGCCATATATTTATTGTGATGTAGATTGCCATGGTCTAGTAGCCAATCTGTTAGGTGAAATAGCTCTACACCGTTTTATACTCGATCTTTGTTGCTGAGATGGCCTTCGATGGCTGTGTGCTCGGCCTCATTGATTGCTGAAACAGCCTGCCATAATTTAGCACTCAAATCTGTTTGCTAAATTAGCTATACATATATTTCGTTACTTAGATCTGCTTGTCCAAATATCTTGCCATAGCTTTAGACATCGACCTAGGTATTTTTTTCTAGACTTCATAAAAAAGCATATATGTTTTTCCTGTAATATCTAGTAGAAGAACTAATTTGTATGTCTAACAGATGGACATGACTTGGATAACTTCTGCTTGAAGATTCTCCGCTGCATATGTCGAGGGGGTTGAAAACTTCATGAACTTTATCAGAGCTGAGTATGGTGGTCCAAAATCAGATGTGCTCTGCCCGTGCAGCAGTTGTATGAATTCAGTTACAAGACCCCAGTCAACTGTGCAAAATCATCTACACTTGTATGGGATGTCGGTCACATATACTAGGTGGGTTCATCATGGTGAAGCTGTGAACGTCAATGTTACTGACTATGTGGAAGCAGCAGATCACCATCTTGATCTGCCTGATGCTCAGGTGGAAGAGGAGGAGGAGGTGGTGGTGGCGGCGGAGCCAGTGAGTTTGACCAACATTGAAACAATGCTACGAAATGCTCACGCATTTCGTGAACTTTCACCTACAGAAGAAAAATGGTGGGCCCGCATGTTGGAACAATGCAAAGTGGCTGTCACCCCAGGAAATAAGCTGTCAGTATTCTCAGCTATGGTCACCTTTCTTCAGGTGAAGACATCTGAGCGGATGACCAACAAATCATTCGATGCGATGTTGGATGCTTTCCGCAAATCTTTCCCAGATGCGTCTGAGCTGCCACACACCTACAGTAAAATGAAGAATTTCCTTCGTGCAGTTGGAATTGGATATGATATGATCCATGTTTGTAAGGATAATTGTGTTCTGTTCTGGAAGGATTATGCCAACTTAAGTGAATGCCCAAAATGCAACTCATCAAGATGGAAAGATGGTGATGCTGTGAAGAGGATTCCTCATAATGTTCTGAGACATTTTCCAATTATACCAAGATTGCAGAGGTTGTTTCATGATGCTGAAACAAGAGAGGATGTACTGTGGCATTGTAGGAACCAGGAGTACAAAGATCAGAATGTAATGAGCCATCCATCTCATGGTAGTGACTGGAAAAGCTTCAATCAGAAACACAAAAAGTTTGCTGCTGACCCGAGAAACATTAGACTTGGCTTAGCTAAGATGGATTTAACCCATTTGGCCACCAGAGCGCCACATATAGCATGTGACCAGTGCTTGTTATCCCTTACAACATGCCTCCAAATGTCTGCACCAAAGAATCAAACTACATGATGGCCTTGCTCATCCCAGGTCCAAAAAGTCCTGGAAAGGATTTTGATTTATTCATGGAGCCTCTTGTGGAGGAACTTCAACAGCTATGGAGGGGTGTTCTCACTTGAGACCTATATGGCAGCCCACCAGCTGATTTCTTTTTGCGTGCTGTTATAATTTGGTGCATCCATGATTAGCTGGCTTTGGGCACTATGTCAAGGCGAACGACACATGGTTACAATGCATGTGTTCGTTGTGACAAGAATCCGCTGTCATATGCAATACTTAGCAAGATCTGTTACATTGGACACCGCCGTTTCCTTGCCAAGGACAAGCCGTGTCCTACAAAATACCGAAGACATGTGTTCAATGCAAAGCATGAAAACTGTGATGCGCCAAAGAGGCTCACCGGCGATGAGTTGCAAGTGGAATTAGAGAAGGTCAGGCATATTACACCAGGAAACCATCCTGATAATGGTAGCGGGAAAAGGAAGCGTGGCAGGGCAGAAGAGAGATTATTGTTTACCAGCAGGTCCACCTTGTGGGACTTGGAGCATTGGAAAGATTTGGATCTGCGGCATAATCTTGATGTGATGCACATCGAGAAAAATATATGTGACAACATTATCGGCACACTTCTTAATATTGAAGGCAAGACGAAAGATACCTTAAAATCTAGGATTGATTTGACACACCTGGGTATCAGAAAGGATTTGCAGGTGGAAGATGAAGGTAAACCACGGGATATGGCACCAGCTGTGTACGTCTTGGACAAGGTAAAAAGAAAAGAATTCTGCAAGGTCCTGTCACGTATGAGATTCCCACATGGATTCACTTCCAACCCTGAAAGGAGAGTCAGTGCAGATGGAAACAAGGTACAAGGGTTGAAAACTCATGACTGCCACATCCTACTTCAAAGGGTTTTACCTGTTATCCGTAGAGGATTGGGCCGCCCTGACTTATACAGAGCAGTTGCAGAGTTGGGACAATTCTTCAGGGAACTCTGCAGTAGAAATATTAGGATAGATGCTTTGGAGCGTCTTAGAGACAAGATACCAACTGTCCTATGCGACCTTGAGAAGATATATCCTCCAGCCTTCTTTGATGTGATGGTGCATTTGGCTGTTCGTCTACCTGATGAGACACTACTTAGAGGTCCAGTACAGTATGGCTGGATGTACCCTATTGAAAGGCGGCTAGGCACTTTCAAGGGCTATGTTAGGAACAGAGCTAGACCTAAGGGTTCCATTGCAGAGGCCTACATTGCAACAGAAGCGTTGACATTCTGCTCAAAATACATTGAAACAGCTGATCAGCTTAGCAAAGAGGTGGGTGAAGACAATCCCGAGCTCAATGTTTTTTATTGTTCTATTTGAGTTACAGGGAAGAGTCGACAAGACGACAAACCTAAAGATTTGGACAAAATGGTTTGGTATGTGTTGAATAACTGTCCTGAGATTCGACCTTATATCGAGTAAGTGCTAAGTACTGCAGCTTATACATCATAATCTACTAAACTTGCAGCACATTCTTATATATTTAGATGTTTGACGCGATCACTATGTTGTGCAGCATCTACAAAAAGGAGTTACTGCCGGAAAATCCAAGAAACATTGACAAACTGGTTATGGCAGGATTTGCGAAATTGTTCAAGAGCCATGTAAGCTTTTGAATTGCACTGTCAGTTTTTTTAATATATTGACTACATAAGATGATCAGCTTGTCTATTTTCTAACCATAGGTTAAGAAGATGCGGGAGTATGGGCAGGTAGTTAATGATGCCCTTTACACACTAGCAATGGGTCCTGATACTTGGGTAAGACATTATGAATCTTGCGTTGTTGGAGATGTGCGCTACAACACCCTTGCACGCGACGAAGACAGGAAGACACAAAACAGTGCCATCATGAGCACGGATAAGTACGACAAAGAGACAACTGAAATGTATGCTAACATAACAGACATTGTTCAGTTGTAGTATATCTCCAGTTTCGAGGTTCATCGGTGTGTGGTTCTGTTGTGCTGTCATTGGTATAACCTATTTTCCAGGATCGTAAAACCCAGAGCTGATGATTATTTCAAATCCATCAATGTCAAGGCGGTGTACCAGACCTACGAGCCTTTTATTTTGGCAAACCAAACAACACAGATATTTTTCTTGGAAGACACATTTGCATGTAGCGATGACTGGAGAGTATTGCAAAGTTTTGAGCAGAGGAATTCGTTTAATGAAGTTTCACAACAAGATGATGCTTACACTGCTCCTGATGTAGAAGATTCCACAG
Source organism: Thinopyrum elongatum (assembly GCA_011799875.1). Lineage (NCBI taxonomy): Eukaryota > Viridiplantae > Streptophyta > Magnoliopsida > Poales > Poaceae > Thinopyrum > Thinopyrum elongatum. The sequence continues at coordinate 42,570,166 of CM022300.1, forward strand.
ATGTTCCTAATATCTTTGAGAACGATCACGTCAATGATGCTGGCGAAAAGATTGCCTGTCAGGCTGTGGACATACGGGAGTTGATCAATAAGACGCCAACGTTCGAGGACATTGAGGATGAAGAAGAATATGACACTGGGGGGGTTATGATTCAGACTAATACACATGGCGAAGATGTTGACACTGCTGCTGTGGATGATGATTAGATTGCTTTTGTCGTATTTGCCTGTCAGAAGACGTTTTTTTATCTACTATGTGAAATTGTGTTTGCTATGACAACTGAAACCTGATGAAGTTGTTGTTTAGTATTTTGCTGTGAGAACATCACTTATTAGGTATGTTGATTTGTGTTTGGTGATTGTATGACGACTAAAAGATGATGACATTGTTGTTTAGTTGTACTCATATTTGGCTGTGAAACTTGTATTTGATGACATAGTTTGCTGTTGGACTGCAATTTGCTCGACGTCTTCGAATGGGAACAAAGCTGACCCGACAGGGCCTCCACTAATTTATTTATTTATTAGCAAAAGGGCCTCTGCTATTTATTTATTTATGAGCAAAAGGGGATACCCCCCGATTTCCGTTAATAGAAATCATTAGATGTTCACAACACTACACCCAGCCTGCTAAACAGGTTTCATTCGTTACTAGTTTCAGCAAAGTGCTCATGTCATAGCCACTAAATACATCACGAGTGCTACATACACTACAAATAAAGAGACAATCATCCGACAGAGCACATCGATTTTGCCCATTATCTTCACAAGCTCTTTCATCTCCTCATTGTTGTCAAGGCCGTTCAGCAGCTGTTGCTTGGCCATGATCAGAGGAACTGCTTCTTTAACCTTCTGCTCTGCATCTTCCTCTTCTGCCGTTCCTTCAGTTACTTGTCCAACACCCCAACCTGCTGGTATTAGGATTCTTCGGCTAACCAAATAATCAGCGTAGTTGCATTCCCCCACATCAGCAACTTCCCAGAAATACAAATCACACGAATCTTCCCTTTTCTGCATGAATCAAATTGGAAGATCATCAACCAAACTATTAAAAAAATCAGCAACTGAAAGCAGCGGAACAACACTTAAGCATATTATAACCCCATGATTCGGGCATTTGTAGAAGACTCGGCCAGGGTTGAGGATTGTGGTTGAGACGCGACGGATAACTCTGTGTGATTTGCAGCAGTGGCACCACACCAACGGCAGCGGGTTGCGATGAGCAACCGGCTGCGGTGCGTGTGCCGGCGGGGATGTGATGAGACCCACAGGCGATGGTACGGGTGGCGACTTGGCGCATATCTGGTTGTTGCCTGCTGAAGAGCAGGCGGACGAGCCACCAGTGGACATGGTTGCTGCGGCCAGAGCTTCTGAAGCTAGGCAGAGTAAGTAGAGAAGTGGAGGAGCGAACGTTGGATATGTCAGTTTCATTACTTGCAGAGTAGCATAGCACCATATATAGTCATAGTCCAGGTTTGGATTCGAACCAGCTACCGGAGCACGTCTCTTTTTTTCTAAAACTCAGCAACGTCTCTTTATTGGTACACTAGCTTGTTCTGTACGCCTTCTCAAGTCTTTGATTTCCTTTTTTTTGTGAGGAAAGAAGGAGGAGAAAATTGAGGGTTCCTGGGACTCGAACCCAAGACCTCTCGGTTGAAAACCAAGGGTGCTAGTCACTTATGTGGCGAACGTTCCCTGGGAGGAGGACGGCAAATGAACGCATTTTCCTCGCAGTTTTAGTTGCGATGCAAGATCAAACGGTCGCAGTTTTGGGAATGTTATCTGGCGAACGAGCCCAGTTTTTCTTTTCTTCCTATATATAAAAAAGTATGCTACTTGGTGTCGGCTTAGTCAACAAACGATTGTGCCAACCTTGACCATTGGATTGACATTCAACGTCGGTCATGTTTCTTCAGTCTCTTCTTCCTCCAGCCGCAAAAGCCAAACCAGCGCCGGCGGGACTGCCTGCTCCTGCCTCCCACGGCTGGCTGTGCTGCCACGCACGCATCATGGCCACATCGCACCCTAAAACTCTGTGCATCTTCCCCGGCTCCTGTTCGTTCCCGTCCAAGGCCTCACCATCGTCCTCCGCCTTGGTTCGCTCGCCGCGGCGCCGCCCTTCGGTGTTGTCAACATGGTCAACAACTGAGAGGATTAAGGAGATGACTGTACATGGTGAGGATGATAGTAGGGACCCACCAGGATCATGGCAGTAGGCAAGCAAGTGCCTCCTTTATTACAAGAAAAAAAGGGTTCATCCTGATGGTTTCCTGACATCTGGGTCGCACGCCACTGTCAACGTAGTCAATAAGCGAGATAACTGCACAAGGAGCGGCAGACACCCGGGACCCAGCAGCATGCACAGTATTTTTTTTCGGGACGGAGAAGGGTATCAACTGGGTTGTGCGGGAGCTGTGGCCCGTCTAGCCCAGGCTTTTATTTCATATGTTTACCACATGACCAGCCTAGTTTTTTTTCCTTTATAAAAATGGCTCGCCCAGCTATTTTGTTTTTTGCAGAATAACCAACATAGGCCTACTTGCTTTTCTACTCCCTGCTGGGCCGGAAATCTTTCAAGACGAGGAGGGATGCATTCGGGCTTGCCCAAAAAATGGCTATAAGTAATAAGAAATGGGCTATAAGTAATAAGAAATGGGCTGTAAAATGAAAAAATACAGCAAACAGGCAATTAGTTCCAAAATACTTTTTTCTTTCGGATTTTGATATTTTAAATTTCATTATTTTTGTGCGGGTACAATTTCATTGGATTTAAATTAAGGTATGTTTAGTTTTTAAATTAATTTGAATCTGGCTAGAAATTTCGGGCTGTATGCTGTTTGGGATAGATTTGGAGGCTGACTTGTGGGTCTACTAGGTTGACGTGTACGAAAGGCTTTGTCAACTTAGTCCACAAACGATTCTAGCAGCAGTGATCATTGGATGTTAATCCAACGGCCGTGCTGCTTCTTCAATACCTGATCTTCTTGCTCCAGCCGCCCAAACCAGTGCCTGTGGGACTGCCTGCTCCCGCTTCCCATGGCCGGCTGTGCTACCGCACAGGCCGCACCGCCCCACCCTACTCCTTTGCTGGCCAGGCCATTCCTCTACTCACCCACACCTCCTGTTATTTTTCGGTGACAGCAGCCGAACCAGTAAACCCTCGTACTCCCTATCATATGGGCAACCGTTGCCGAGTCTTCCCCGGCTCTGGGTCGTTCCCTTCCTAGGCCTCGCCGTCGTCCACCGCCCTGGTGCTCTCGGCGCGGCGTGGTCAACGAACGACATCCATCGGAAGAGGACTGTGCGTGGAGAGGCTGACAACTGGGTCCACGGCCGCACGCAAGGAAGTGCCTCCTTATTACGCGCAAAATAATGATTCCTCCACCAGACAGCAGGGACCCACCGGAAGGGCCTTTGTATTTCGCGAAAAAACGTTCCTCGCACTGACAGCTCGGACCCATCAGCTATATCTTCGCACGCAAGGAAGTGCCTCCTTATTACGCACAGAAAAAATGAATACTCCCCCTTGCTATCTGGGACCCACCATAGTTGGAGGCTGACTTTTGGGCCTACTAAGTTGACGCGGATGGAGGACTTTGTCAACTTAGTTAATATGAACGATTCTAGCTCTAGTGACCGTACGATGTCCATCCAACGGCCGTAGTGCTTCTTCAACCTCTGGTCTTCTTGCTCCAGCCGCCCAAACCAGCACCGGTCATGCCGCCTGCTCCTGCCTCCCGTGGCCGGCTCTGCTGCCGCGCAGGCCTCACCACCCCACCCTACTCCCATCGCTGGCCTGGCCATTCTTGTACTCACCCAGACCTATTGTTATTCTCCGGCGACGGCAGCCTCACACTACAGCCCAACCAATAAACCTTCGTACGCCCCTCCGTGTGGGAAACAACTGCCGAGTCTTCCCCGGCTCTGGGTCATTCCCTTCCTAGGCCTCGCCGTCGTACACCACCTTGGTGCTCTCGGCGCGGCGTGGTCAACATGGTCAAGGAACGACTTACATCGGAAAAGGACTATACATGGAGAGGCTGACAGTTGGGTCCACGGCCGCAGCAAGGAAGTGCCTCCTTATTACGCGCAAAATAATGATTACTCCACCTGACAGCAGGGACCTACCGGAAGGGCCTCTATATTTTGGCTTAGCTGTATTTTGCAAAAAAAAACTTTTTCCCCCTTGACAGCTGGGACCCACCAGCTATATCTTCGGACGCAAGGAAAGTGCCTCCATACTAGGCGTGAAAAAAGATGAATCCTCCCCCTGACAGCTCGGACCCACCGTCAATAACTTCGCACGCAAGAAAGTGCGTCCTTATCCTCCATGACAGCCGGGACCCACCTGGTCGAAGCGTACGTAGCGTTGTCGCGAACGTGTATGTACATACTAGTCGATCGGTCTCTCTGCAACGATGAACGGTGGCCGAGCAAGCAACAACACATGTAGTAGTAGAGCCCCTGACATAGCTATTCAGGCAGTCCCTTCTAAACCGTGTACACGTACGTACAGCCACATGCCAAAAAATACGGCCACATACGTACATACGGGCGGGGTCTCGAACGCGTACTCGCGCATGCGTACGGCCACGGCTCGTGTACATGGAGAGGCAACAGACTGCAGCAACGGTGTCCTGTTCATTGGGCAGCCAACCGGCTGGGTCGGAACGGAGAAACAACGTCTTGTTCATCGGGAGGCAACATATTGGGTCGGAATGCATCCTGTTCAATGGGAGCCAACCGGCTTGGACGGAACAGCCGAAACGGGGTTTGGCGTACCGCAGTACGGAGGAAACGGCCTTCTGTTCGACTGGCTATGGTCGAAACGGGGATCCTGTTCATCGGGAGGGGTGTGGCGTACCGTAAAAGGGAGGAAACGGACTTGTGTTGGAGCACTACGGTCGAAACGGGGGTCCTGTTCATCGGGAGGGGTGTGGCGTACCGCAAAACAGAGGAAACGGACTTGTGTTGGAGCGCTACGGTCGAAACGGGGGTCCTGTTCATCGGAGGGGTGTGGCGTACCGCAAAACGGGACTCCACGGGCTACTGTTCACCCACCGTCGACTTCCTTCAGCCTCCACCTGCACTGTTCATCCACCGCATCTACCTCCTGCCTCCACCAACTATTGTTCATCCAGCCCACCACCGGCTACTGTTCAACCAGCCGTCCACGGGGTCCTGTTCATCCACCCCCAACCAGCTCGGCTGTGCCGACCTCCTCTCGAGGTCCTATTCATCCAGCGGCAACGGCCTACTACTACTACCACGGGGTCCTGTTCATCCAACCCCCACCGGGAACTATTCATCCAACCCCAACCACGTACGTCTCGACTCGTTCAACCAACCCCCACGTTCACTGTTCATCAAGAGGCAGCAGGTTCGATCGGCTTTAGTAAGCAGCAGCAATAGCGATCGATCGCTCAGTTCAGTTAGCAGCAGTAGCGAAGGAATCGCTCGGGTTTAGTTAACAACAAAGGGATCGATCGCTCGGGTTCAGTAACGTAGCTAGTGCAATCGCTCGGGTTCAGTAAGCGAACGCCTCGCTCGGGTTCAGTTAGAGCCCAACGCCTCGCACACACGCGCGTACGTGTACGAGGGAAACACACAATCCCTCTGTGCATCGCTCGGCCTTGACCACCCATCGTAACCGGGAACTCCCCGAAATTTTCCTCGCCCTCGCTTCTACCATGATTTTTTCCGTCATGGACGGCCCAAAGAATGTCATGCAGGTGCGTCTCCGGCCCGCCCAGGACGAAAAACCAATTTTCTGTCATGATTTTTTGTCATAGAAGTAGGAGCCCACCACATCTATGATGATACCGGGTTTTGTCATAATTATCGTCATAGAAGTGTCATAAGCATGACAGAAAAAAATTCGTTCGGCCCAAAATGTCACGGATGTGTCTTTTTTTGTAGTGATATGTTCAGATCCTTAATGATATTCAATACCCCTCTGATCTTGAACATGAATATGCTTAGTGAGTAGTTACATTTGTTCCTGAGGACATGGGAGAAGTCTTGTTATAAGTAATCATGTGAATTTGGTATTCGTTCGATATTTTGATGAGATGTATGTTGTCTTTCCTCTAGTGGTGTTATGTGAACGTCGACTACATGACACTTCACCATGATTTGGGCCTAGGGGAAGGCATTGGGAAGTAATAAGTAGATGATGGGTTGCTAGAGTGACAGAAGCTTAAACCCTAGTTTATGAGTTGCTTCGTAAGGGGCTGATTTGGATCCACATGTTCATGCTATGATTAGATTTATCTTAATTCTTCTTTAGTAGTTGCGGATGCTTGCGAGAGGGGTTAATCAAAAGTGGGAGGCTTGTCCAAGTAAGGACAACACCCAAGCACCGGTCCACCCACATATCAAATTATCAAAGTAACGAACGCGAATCATATGAGCATGATGAAAACTAACTTGACAACAATTCCCATGTGTCCTCAGGAGCGCTTTGCTTTATATGAGAGTTCGTCCAGGCTTAGCCTTTGCTACAAAAAGGATTGGGCCACCTTGCTGCACTTTTGTTACAATTGTTACTGGTTACCCGTTACGAATTATCTTATCACAAAACTATCTGTTACCGAAATTTCAGTGCTTACAGAAAATACCTTGCTGAAAACCGCTTGTCATTTCCTTCTTCTCCTCGTTGGGTTCGACACTCTTACTTATCGAAAGGACTACCATAGATCCCCTATACTTGTGGGTCATCATGCTGTATTACCGAGAGGGCCCAAAGATACCTCTCCGTCATACGGAGTGACAAATCTCAATATTGATTCATGCCAACTCAACAGACACCTTCGGAGATACCTGTAGAGCACCTTTATGATCAACCAATTACATTGTGATGTTTGATAGCACATAAGGTATTCCTCCGGTATCCGGGAGTTGCATGATCTCATGGTCGAAGGAATATGTATTTGACATTAAGAAAGCAGTAGCAAAAACTGAACGATCATGTGCTATGCTAACGGATGGGTCTTGTTCATCACATCATTCTCCTAATGATGTGATCCCATTATCAAGCGACAACACATGTCTATGGTTAGGAAACCTTAACCATCTTTTGATCAATGAGCTAGTCTAGTAGAGGCTTACTAGGGACACGTTATTTGTTCATGTATCCACACATGTATTTAAGTTTTCGCTAAATACAATTCTATCATGAATAATAAACCTTTATCATGATTAAGGAAATATAATAATAACCACTTTATTATTGCATATAGGGCATATTTCCAACAGTCTCCCACTTGCACTAGAGTCAATAATCTAGATTACATAGTAATGAATCTAACACCCATGGAGTCTTGGTGCTGATCATGTTTTGCCAGCGGAAGAGGTTTAGTTAACGGGTCTACCACATTCAGATCCGTCTGTACTTTGCAAATTTCTATGTCTCCATCCTTGACCTTTTCATGAATGGAGTTGAAGCGTCTCTTGATGTGTTTGGTTCTCTTGTGAAACCTAGATTCCTTCGCTAAGGCAATTGCTCCAGTGTTGTCACAAAAGATTGTCATTAGATCCGATGCACTGGGTATTACACCCAGATCGGATATGAACTCCTTCATCCAGACTCCTTCATGTGCTGCTTCCGAAGCAGCTATGTACTCCGCTTCACACGTAGATCCCACCATGACGCTCTGCTTGGAACGGCACCAACTGACAGCTCCACCATTCAATATAAATACTTATCCGGTTTGTGACTTAGAGTCATCCGGATTTGTGTTGAAGCTAGCATCGTCGTAACCATTTACGACGAGCTCTTCGTCACCTCCATAAACGAGATACATATCCTTGGTCCTTTTCAGGTACTTCAGGATATTCTTGGCCGTTGTCCAGTGATCCACTCCTAGATTACTTTGGTACCTCCCTGCCAAACTTATGGCAAGACACACATCAGGTCTGGTACACAACATGGCATACATAATAGAACCTATGGCTGAGGCATAGGGAATGACTTTCATTTTCTCTCTATCTTCTGCCGTGGTCAGACTTTGAGTCTGACTCAATTTCACACCTTGCAACACAGGAAAGAACCCTTTCTTTGACTGGTCCAATTTGAACTTCTTCAGAACTTTGTCAAGGTATGTGTTTTGTGAAAGTCCTACTAAGCGTCTTGATCTATCCCTATAGATCTTGATGCCCAATATATAAGCAGCTTCACCGAGGTATTTCATTGAAAATTTCTTATTCAAGTATCCTTTTATGCTATCCAAAAATTCTATATCATCTCCAATCAGCAATATGTCATCCACATATAATATCAGAAATGCTACAGAGCTCCAACTCACTTTCTTGTAAATACAGGCTTCACCGTAAGTCTGTATAAAACCATATGCTTTGATCACCTCATCAAAGTGTATAGTCCAACTCCGAGATGCTTGCACCAGTTCATAGATGGATCGCTGGAGTTTGCACATTTTGTTAGCTCCTTTAGGATCGACAAAACCTTTTGGTTGCATCATATACAATTCTTCTTTAAGAAACCCATTAAGGAATGCAGTTTGACGTCCATTTGCAAGATTTCATAATCACAAAATGCGGTAATTGCTAACATGATTCGAACAGTCTTAAGCATCGCTACGGGTGAGAAAGTCTCATCGTAGTCAACCCCTTGAACTTGTCGAAAACCTTTCACAACAAGTCGAGCTTTTTAGAAAGTGATATTACCTTCAGCATCCGTCTTCCTCTTGAAGATCCATTTATTCTCAATGGCTTGCTGATCATCGGGTAAGTCCACCAAAGTCCATGCTTTGTTCTCATACATGGATCCTATCTCAGATTTCATGGCCTCAAGCCATTTGTCGGAATTTGGGCTCATCATAGCTTCTTCATAGTTCGCGGGTTCGTCGTTCTCTAACAAAATGACTTCTAGGACAGGATTACCATACCACTCTGGTGCGGTACATGTTCTGGTCAACCTACGAGGTTCAGTAGTAACTTGATCTGAAGTTTCCTGATCATCATCTTTAGCTTCTTCTCTAGTTGGTGTAGGCATCACGGGAACGATTTTCTCTGATGTGCTACTTTCCAATTCGAGAGAAGGTACAATTACCTCATCAAGTTCTACTTTCCTTCCACTCACTTCTTTCGAGAGAAACTCCTTCTCTAGAAATGACCCATTCTTAGCAACAAAGAACTTGCCTTCGGATATGTGGTAGAAGGTATACCCAATAGTTTATTTAGGGTATCCTATGAAGACACACTTCTCCGCTTTGGGTTCGAGCTTATCAGGCCCAAACTTTAAGAAACGACAGCTTAGGTTTCTTTCCAAACCATAGTTCATATGGTGTCATCTCAACGGATTTAGATGGTGCCCTATTTAACGTGAATGCAGGTGTCTCTAATGCATAACTCAAAAACGATAAAGGCAAATCGGTAAGAGACATCATAGAACGCACGATATCTAATAAAGTACGGTTACGACATTCGAACACACCATTACGCTGGTGTTCCAGGTGGCGTTAGTTGTGAAACAATTCCACATTGTCTTAAATGAAGGCCAAACTCATAACTCAAATATTCGCCTCCGCCAAGTATTGGGGGCAGTTCCGCTTCCAGTGGCCATTTCCTTTGTAGTAGAAGCACTTAGTTTCAGGCTTGGGTCCTGCTTTGGGCTTCTTCACGGGAGTGGCAACTTGCTTGCCATTCTTCTTGAAGTTCCCTTTCTTTCCCTTGCCCTTTTTCTTGAAACTAGTGGTCTTGTTAACCATCAACACTTGATGCCCCTTCTTGATTTCTACCTCCGCCGATTTCAGCATCGTGAAGAGCTCGGGAATTGTTTTTGTCATCCCTTGCATATTATAGTTTATCACGAAGCCTTTGTAGCTTGGTGGCTGTGACTGAAGAACTCTGTCAATAACTCTCTCAACTGGAAGATCAATTCCCAGCCGAGTCAAGTGGTTATGATCCCCAGACATTTTGAGTATGTGTTCACTCACAGAACTGTTCTCCTCCATCTTACAGCTATAGAACTCGTTGGAGACTTCATATCTCTCAACCCGGGAATTAGCTTGAAATATCAACTTCAGCTCTTGGAACATCTCATATGCTCCATGGCGTTCAAAACGTCTTTGAAGTCCCGGGTCTAAGCCCTAAAGCATGGCACATTGAACTATCGAGTAGTCATCAGATCGAGCATGCCAAACGTTCATAACATCTGCATCAGCTCCTGCAGCAGGTCTGTCAGCTAGCGGTGCATCAAGGACATAATTCTTCTATGCAACAATGAGGATAATCCTCAAGTTACGGACCTAGTTCGTGTAGTTGCTACCATCATCTTTCAACTTAGCTTTCTCTAGGAACACATTAAAATTCAAGGGAGTGGAAGCACGGGCCATTGATCTACAACATAGATATGCAAAAACTATTAAGACTAAGCTCATGATAAATTTTAGTTCAAAAAATCAAATTACTAATGAACTCCCACTTAAATCAGCACCCCTCAAGTTGTCTAAGTGATACATGATCCAAATCAACTAACCCATGTCCGACCATCACGTGAGATGGGGTAATCTTCAATGGTGAACATCTCTATGTTGATCATATCTACTATATGACTCACATTCGACCTTTCGGTCTCCAGTGTTCCGAGACCATGTCTGTACATGCTAGGCTCATCAAGTTTAACCCAAGTATTCTGCATGTGCAAAACTAGCTTACACCCGTTGTATGTGAACATAGAGTCTATCACACCCGATCATCACAAGGTGCTTCGAAACGATGAACTTTAGCAACGGTGAATACTCGGGGAGAACACTTTTATCTTGAAATTAAGTGAAGGGATCATCTTATAATGCTACCATTGTTCTAAGCAAAATAAGATGCATAAAGGATAAACATCACATGCAATCAAAATATGTGACATGATATGGCCATCATCATCTTGTGCTTTTGATCTCCATCTCCAAAGCACGACATGATCTCCATCATCACCAGCAGGACACCTTGATCTCCATCGTTGCATCGGGGTTGTCTCGCCAACTACTGCTTCTATAACTATTGCTAACGCATAGCGATAAAGTAAAGCAATTACATGGCGCTTAGTGATTGACACGCAGGTCATACAATAATTAAAGACAACCCTAAGGCTCCTGCCGGTTGTCGTACTCATCGACATGCAAGTCGTGAACTTATTACAAAACATGGTCATCTCATACATCAACATATATCACATCATATCTTGACCATAACACATCACAACATGCCCGTCGAAAACAAGTTAGACGTCCTCTACTTTGTTGTTGCAAGTTTTACGTGGCTGCTACGGGCAACTAGCAATAACAATTCTTACCTATGCAAAACCACAACGGCGATTATCAAGTTGCTATTTAACCTTCTACAAGGACTGCCGTAGTCAAATCTTATTCAACTAAATAAAGTAGGAGAAACAGACACCCGCCAGCCACCTTTATGCAAATCAAGTTGCATGTTAGTCGGTGGAACCGGTCTCATGTGTGTGGACATGTAAGGTTGGTCCGGGCCGCTTCATCCCACAATGCCGCCGAAACAAAATGAGACATTTGTGGGAAGCAATATGAACCTCACCACCCATAACTCCTTTGTGTTCTACTCGTGCACATCATCTACGCATAGACCTGGCTTATGATGCCACTGTTGGGGAACGTTGCATGGAAAACAAAAAAAAAAATCTATGCACACGCAAGATCTATCCATTGAGATGCATAGCTATGAGAGGGGGAGAGCATGTACATACCCTTGTAGATCGCTAAGAGGAAGCATTTATCAATGCGGTTGATGTAGTCGTACACCTTCACGATCCGTCCCGATCAAGTACCGAACGTACGGCACCTCCGCGTCCAGCACACGTTCAGCTCGATGACGTCCTCACCTTCTCGATCCAGCAAGAGAGGTGAAGTAGTAGATGAGTTCCGGTAGCACAACAGCATGGTGAAGGTGGTGGTGAAACTACTCCGCAGGGCTTCGCCAAGCACAACAGACGTGGACGGAGGAGGAACTAGAACTAGAGGGAGAGGGGGTGCCACACACGTCTTGGGGATCATGGTGTGTGTTGCCCCTCTCCCTCCTCACATATATATAGGTGGAGGGGAGAGAGGAGTCTGCTTAGGGCGCCCCCAAGGGGGCCGGCGGCCAGCCCTAGGGCGCCTGCCCTAGGCGCCCCTCCCCTACCTTCCTAGGCGCGTGGGGGGAAGGCAGGAGGGGAGGCGCCCCCCTTTCCTTTCCCTGCATCGAAGAGAAGGAAAGAGGGGGCTGGCCTCTCCCTTCCGTCCCTAGGGCCGGCGCCATAAGGTGGGTGTGCACCAGCCCCATGTGGGCTGGTGTGCTCTCCCTCGTTGGCCCGGTTGGCCCAATATGCTCCTGTGGCCTCCCAGAACCCCTTCCGGCGATCCGATAAATACCCGGTGCATTCTGAAACCTTTCCGGAGACCAAATACTATCATCCTATATATCAATATTTACCTTCGGACCATTCCGGAGCTCCTCGTCATGTCCGTGATCTCATCCGGGACTCCGAACAATATTCGGTCACCAATTCACATAACTCATATAATACTATATCGTCAACGAACGTTAAGCGTGCGGACACTACGGGTTCGAGAATGATGTAGACATGACCGAGACGGTTCTCCAGCCAATAACCAATAGCGGGACCTGGATGCCCATATTGGTTCCTACATATTCTATGAAGATCTTTATCGGTCGAACCTTTATGACAACATACATAGTTCTCTTTGTCCGTCGGTATGTTACTTGCCCGAGATTCGACCATTGGTATCTCCATACCTAGTTCAATCTCGTTACCGACAAGTCTATTTACTCATTCCATAATACATCATCTTGCAACTAACTCCTTAGTCACTTAGCTTGCAAGCTTCTTGTGATGCTGTATTACCGAGAGGGCCCGGAGATACCTCTCCGTCATACGGAGTGACAAATCCCAATCTCGATTCATGCCAACTCAACAGACACCTTCGGAGATACCTGTAGAGCACCTTTATGATCAACCAGTTATGTTGTGATGTTTAATACCACACAAGGTATTTCTCCGGTATCCGGGAGTTGCATGATCTCATGGTCGAATGAATATGTATTTGACATTAAGAAAGCAGTAGCAAAAACAGAACAATCATATGTGATGACCCACAAGTATAGGGGATCTATCATAGTCCTTTCGATAAGTAAGAGTGTCGAACCCAACGAGGAGCAGAAGGAAATGACAAGTGGTTTTCTGCAAACACTGAAAGTATCGGTAACAGATAGTTTTGTTATAAGATAATTCATAACGGGTAACAAGTAACAAGTGTAACAAAGGTGCAGCAAGGTCGCCCAATCCTTTTTGTAGCAAAGGATAAGTCTGGACGAACTCTTATATAAAGCAAAGCGATCCTGAGGACACATGGGAATTATTGTCAAGTTAGTTTTCATCATGCTCATATGATTCACGTTCGTTACTTTGATAATTTGATATTTGGGTGGACCGGTGCTTGGGCGCTGTCCTTGCTTGGATAAGCCTCCCACTTATGATTAACCCCTCTCGCAAGCATCCGCAACTACAAAAGAAGAATTAAGATAAATCTAACCATAGCATGAAACATGTGGATCCAAATCAGCCCCTTACGAAGCAACGCATAAACTAGGGTTTAAGCTTCTGTCACTCTAGCAACCCATCATCTACTTATTACTTCCCAATGCCTTCCCCTAGCTCCAAATCATGGTGAAGTGTCATGTAGTCGATGTTCACATAACACCACTAGAGGAAATACAACATACATCTCATCAAAATATCGAACGAATACCAAATTCACATGATTACTTATAACAAGACTTCTCCCATGTCCTCAGGAACAAACATAACTACTCACAAAGCATGCTCATGTTCAAGATCAGAGGGGTATTAATTATTATTAAGGATCTGAACATATGATCTTCCACCAAATAAACCAACTAGCATCAACTACAAGGAGTAATCAACACTACTAGCAACCCACAGGTACCAATCTGAGGTTTTGGGACAAAGATTGAATACAAGAGATGAACTAGTGTTTGAGAGGAGATGGTGCTGGTGAAGATGTTGATGGAGATTGACCCTCCCTCAATGAGAGGATCATTGGTAATGACGATGGCTTTGATTTCCCCCTCCGGGAGGGAAGTTTCCCCGGCAGAATCGCTTTGCCGGAGCCCTAGATTGCTCCTACCCAAGTTCCGACTACGGCGGCGCTTCATCCCGAAAGCTTCTTCTCGATTTTTTCCAGGTTAAAACCTTTCATATAGCAGAAGATGGGCACCGGAGACCTGCCAGGGGGCCCACAACCCCTGGGGGGTAGGGCACGCCCCCAAGCTTGTGGCCACCTGGTGGGTCCCCTCTGGTAGTTTCTTTGCCAAATAAATTTTATATATTCCAAAATAATTCTCCATAAATTTTCAGGACTTTTGGAGTTGTGCAGAATAGGTCTCTCAGATTTGCTCCTTTCCGGTCCAGAATTCCAGCTGCCGGCATTCTCCCTCTTCATGTAAATCTTTGTAAAATAAGAGAGAAAAGGCATAAGTATTGTACCATAATGTATAATAACAGCCCATAATGCAATAAATATGGACATGAGGGCATCATGATCATCTTTAGAACAACAACATATATTGTCGTATAATTTCTTATGCTAAAGTAACAATTTGTTCACAAGGTAAAGTATGAATCAAAAACTTTATTGAAAGCCAACAAACTATGATCTTGGTCACTGAAACAATTGCAATTTATCATAACATCGGAAAGATTTAATGTAAGAGCTTTTGTTTAGCAAGTTCACATACTCAACCATCATTTAATCTTTCATAATTGCTAACACTCACGCGATAGTTATGAGATCAAAGTTTCAATCAAACACACATGAAGATAGGGGCTTATAGTTTCGCCTCCCAACCATTTACCTCAAGGGTAACGTCAACGATAATAGTTTATGAACACCTACATCCGAGTGGATATATATATCTGGATCTTCCCCTACATATAGTGCTTGCCAAAAAGAAAAAAAAGTATAAAAAGGAGAGGTGAAGATCACCATGACTCTTGTATAAAGGTAGAAGGTAAAAGTAAAAGATAGGCCCTTCGCAGAGGGAAGCAGAGGTTGTCATGCGCTTTTATGGTTGGATGCACAAAATCTTAATGCAAAAGAACGTCACTTTATATTGCCGCTTGTGATAAAGAACTTTATTATGCAGTCTGTCGCTTTTATTTCTTCCATATCACAAGTTCGTATATAGCTTATTTTCCTCACACTAAAAGATCATACATATTTAGAGAGCAATTTTTATTTCTTGCACCGATGACAACTTACTTGAAGGATCTCACTCAATCCATAGGTAGGTATGGTGGACTCTGATGGCAAAACTGGGTTAAGTGATGTTGGATGCACAAGTAGTATCTCTACTTGGTGCAGAAGATTTGGCTAGGATAGGATGAGAAGCAAGCTAGACATGTTGGAGGATCCATGACAATATAACTTCTATTCGGATATAAGGAAACATAACCCATTATGTTGTCTTCCTTGTCCAACATCAACCTTTTAGCATATAATATTTTAATGAGTGCTCAAAATCACAAGAGATGTCCAAGATAGTGTATTTATATGTGAGACATCTCTTTCTTTATTACTTCCTATTAATTGCAACAATGACCAAGACTATGTTTGTCAACCCCCAACAAATTTTATGCGACATACTTCTTATATGTGAAGTCATCACTTCCCATAAGATTATTATATAATCTTTTTATTTATTTTACTCTCTTCTTTTTTCAGGATCAAGGCAAGAAAGCAAAGCCTTCACTCAAAACTAATCTTTATTATATAACTCTTGGACTCGATTACATAGAGGGAACACAAAGCAAAAATGAAAACTAGATCATACTAAAAACTTTATTATACTAAACCAAGATATAACCAAAAGGATCAAACTAAGCAAAAAACTATAAAGGTAAAGATGTGATGATGATACGATACCGGGGCACCTCCCCCAAGCTTGGCACAAGCCAAGGGGAGTGCCCATACCCATGTACTCAAGTTTCCTTCTTCGGAGGTGGTGATGATGGAGTTGATGATGTTTTGGGCTTGTCCTCCATCTTCCAGGGCATATGCTCACCATCATAGAAAGATGAATGAGTCTCCGGAATCCTCAAATCTGTAGCCAAACTCATCCCCTTAAATCTATATTCATACTCACAGTTCTGGTTTTGCAGGTCATAGATCTGGGCTTGGAGATGCTTGATTTTCTCATGAAGCTTGAAAATGGCCTTTCCAATCTCACTAGCGTCCAGTTTGTGATCACGGGTAAAATCCATGATCATGGAGTGATTGGCGTTGAGTCCGCACTCCACCATCCCTTTACACTTGAACACTTCTTGCTCCACCACTTCGATCCTGGACTCCATGCTTCTAGTCCTCCTTGGCCCTTGAACATCACGGATGTGAAGCACCCCCTCGCGCATCTCGATGGTTTGAGGGTGTTGCAGCACCTCCGCAAGATATGGGTTGATGACCTTCTCGAATAACTTGTCCTTGGGGGCGCTTGGAGACGTCATGGCGATCTAGATCTATCAGGAAAATAGCTCGAAACAAGAATAGAGGACATTGCCATGGTATGGTGGTCAAAATCTTCGGGAGATTATATAATGAATTTTTACCGTGCAAAAGAAGTATTCTCGAAGAAAACGGAGTCCGGAAGGCACACGAGGTGGCCACAAGCCTGGGAGGCGCGCCCAGGGGGTAGGGCGCACCCCCACGGCTTGTCGCCTCCTCGTGCACTTTTTGGACTACTTTTTATTTTCCTAATTTTTTAAATATTCCAAAACGGAGTAAAATTGCCTTTGAGAAAGTTTTGGAGTCGGTTTACTTACGTATCACATACCTATTGCCTTTTAGGGCTCTGGAGCGTTCTGGAAAGTTTTCCTTATGTACTCCTCCGATGTTATGGTATCAATAATATTGGTTTCAACATTTATGGGAGTACCTGAGATATAATGCTTGATTCTTTGCCCATTCACCACCTTTGGGTTGGTACCCTCGGCATTGTTGATTTTGATGGCGTCGGAGCGATAAACTTCCTCGATAATGTAAGGCCCTTCCCATTTAGAGAGAAGTTTACCTGCAAAAAATCTTAAACGAGAATTGTATAGCAAGACATGGTCACCTACATTAAATTCGCGCTTTTGTATCCTTTTGTCATGCCATCTTTTAACTTTTTCTTTAAACAATTTGACATTCTCATAGGCTTGGGTTCTCCATTCATCAAGTGAGCTAATGTCAAATAACCTCTTCTCACCGGCAAGTTTGAAATCATAGTTGAGCTCTTTAATTGCCCAGTAAGCTTTATGTTCTAGTTCAATAGGTAAGTGACATGCGTTTCCATAAACCATTTTATATGGAGACATACCCAAAGGATAATTATAAGCAGTTCTGTCGTGGTGGGCTCGCGGCAGATGCCATGGGATGGCTAAAGTGAGGGATAGGCAAGAGGCAATCGGTGGGCTCCAGAGGCGAGGTCAGTACGAGCGAGCGTGAGACACAATACGTACCCAGGTTCGGGGCTCTCTGGAGAGATAACACCCCTAGACCTGCCAAGCGTGGTTTATATGAAGATGGTACAAGCTTGCTCCTAGAGCTGTTTCGGGGAGGAAGGAAGACAGGCCAGTGCATAGGCTGCTCCTTCTCCGTGGGTGTGTTTGAGTGGTCTACTAGATTCCAGCCCTTTGCATGGAGGGGCACCGGGGGTCTTATAGGCTGCCCCCCGGGGTTACAATGGTAAAGTTATATGGGCGCGGGGCCGGGATGTTAGTGTCTACGAGCCAGCAGTGGGGGCCGCCGGGGCGCGGGGTCTGCCGGGTCCGTCGGATGCGGGTATCGTCGGGTCCGTCGGGTGCGGGCCGTACCGGGCCCGTCGGGCGCGGGTACGGCCGGCAGCTGGGTACTGTAGGCACGCCGTGTCAGACATCATGGGATGGCTGCGTCGGCTTGCTGCAGGGTTGCGCCCCCAAGACGCCGCCTGCCCCAGGCGGTGGCTTGGTCGACACGATAGCCGAGCCCGCCGGGGCTGGCGTAAAGTGGGGCGCACTGTAGCCATGCTCGTTTGTCGATGGAGGTTCGTCTTGGTGGGAACCGGTCGGCATGCGCCAGCCGGCTTGGCCGGGTTGCGACACCTGGCCAGGTTGTGCTGGGAAGCCGGCCAGGGACGCGCCGGATTGAGGGGTGTTGCCAGCCCTGATGTTTTTGAAAGGATCCGGGTTCCGTTGCCTGCCCGGGGTCCATCCCCCCGACAGTAGTCCCCGAAGCTGCGAAGGCTCGCTGGCTTCAAGCAGGGGGGCCTTCGCAGTTTCACCCCCTTGAGAAGGCGGCTGGGTTGATGAAGCTTGGGGCCGCCGGGTCCAGCAACACCCATTGTGTGCCGGCTTCCGGAAGCCGGATCGTGGCACCCCGGTATGGGCGGAAAACCAAGGCGTCCGCCGAGTCTTGAAGGAGAAGGGACGCGCGTTCCGCCGCCCGATGCAAACGCCACGTGGTGAACAGCGGCCGGAAAGGCCCTGCCAGGCCACGCGCGCGATGGGACACAACAGCGGGCTGGGGCCCGCCACACCACGCCCTCGGCCCACGTGCGGGGATTTAATGCGGCCGCCGCAGACGGTTGCGCTTCTCCACGCAATCAAGTCGTGGGGGAAACGTGCCCACATAAAGCGGGGAAGTGGAATCGTGGGCGCAGTGGATCCCACTTCCCCACATCTCACCGTGGTTATAAAAACGGAGGGAGGGGCTGCGGAAATGCTCATGCACGCGCCCCTCGTCTTTCTTTCCTTCTCTTTCTCCAACTCTCGAGCTTTCCGCCTGTCGAAACGCCAGGCGCCGCCCAAAGGGCCCACCAACCGCACTAGCTTTCTTCTCGCTGCTGCGCTCTGCGCCCTCGTCGAGCTCTATAGATGGCGCCGCCAAAGGGCTCGTGGGAGGGGTCCGAGTTCACCGACGATGACATCCAGTACCTCCGCGACACCAGGCGACTACCGTCGGCGGCGGAGGTAGCCGCGCGCGCGGTTGGGGAGGAGAGGGAGCCGCAGCGGCAAGAGGGCAAGCACGTGGTCTTCTACAATCATTTCAAACGCGGGGTTAGCCTCCCTGCGAGCGCCTTCTACCACGCCTTCCTTTCCTTCTTTGGGCTGCAGCCACCCCACTTAGGCGCGAACGCGGTGCTGCAGCTCTCCGGCTTCGTCACCTTGTGCGAAGGCTACCTGGGGGTGGAGCCAGACATAGAGCTCTAGAGCTGCCACTTCTTTCTCAAACAGGAGGGGCCGGAGGCCAGGGCCATGTCCGACTACGGGGCCGCCATCGTCTCGATTTGGCCGAACGGGGTGTTCCCCAAGATGCCCCTGGAGGACTCTGCCAAGAAGTGGCAGAACTCCTTCTATGTGTGCAACGTCGGCGGAGAAGCTGATGCCATCAACTTGCCGCCATTCGTCAATGAGCAGCCGCTCGCCAAGATGAACTGGGGCTACATGCCCAAGAACCCGCCGCAGGGGCTGCAGAACCTGTGCAGCCGAATCACGGAGATGACGACGCGCGAGGTGCTGAAGGGGACGGATCTTGTCGCCGCCTTCATCGCGCGCCGGGTGATGCCGCTGCAACGTTGGGCGCACATCATCAGCCAGATGGGTGACCGCCGGGATCCCACCCGGATGTCGTCCAGGAGGCTGTCGCTGGAGCAGGTCGACGATCGGGTGAATGTCATCTCCAAGGCCGGGATGGCTCCTGTCTGATGCTTTGGGAAGGTGCCCTACAACAAAGAGAACCCGACACCGGTGGTGAGTCCTTGGTCCCCATTCTTTGCAATGTCTCAACTCTTTCTTCGTCCTGATGCGATGAGGGAGGTGCTGTTGAACGCCATCCAGCAAACGCGTGACCGGACGAGGGCGCAGGTACCAGCAGCTGAGCAAGCCGGCTCGAAGGGGGCATAATCCTTCTCCGAGAACACGGAGCCGACCGACGCGCAGCCGACCGATGCTGAAGCTGGCGCGGCGCACCGCGCGGGTAAGTCTCCGCACCCAGACCTCTTGCAAGACTGGTTGGACGATGATGAGGAGATCTTGACGCACGCTAGTGGTGCAGCGCCGGTGAGGGGAGGGGACGGCAGCGTCGACCCCTCAAGATGGCTGAAGAAGACGGCCGACACCGGGTCGTCTTGCGTGTCGGCAGTGGCAAGCCGGCCGCACGGGAAGGACGAGGTGCCGCCGAAACCGGCCGCGAAACGCGCGGCAGAGGGACCAGCCGCGCACGGCAAGACGGCCACCAAGAGAGCGCGCCGAGTCATCCCAGCGCCTCCGGCAAGGTAGGCCACCCCGACGGTGATCGGGTAAGTTCCCTTTGTTGGTTTATGCATGCTGCTTGGTTGCACTCTTCTTATGTTTTCTTTGTGCGGCTCAGGATGCCTCTTGACTTGGCGTTGGTGGCCATGGAGGCTGCGTCCGGAGGTGGCTTTTCGTTCTGGAGGACTCGGAGCAGCGCCATCGACCGGGTGGAGAGCTCGCCCGAGGAGGATCTTGGTCTGGACACGGAGGACGAAGAGCTCTGCGCCTGGCGGGACCAGAACAAGGCCCTAGAGGAGGAGGAGGCGCCCTTCAAGGCGGCGGAGGAGGCCTTGGCCCGGGCGTGGGCGAGGGCCACCGTGGCGAGTGGGCAGACCATCGCGGGCCCGGCCTAGCCGGAGATGCCGGAGGGCATGGAGCCGGCGGAGACAGTCGTCGAGCTGCTTGCGGAGGAGGGGCGCAACCTGGAGCCGACCATCGACGATCCGGAGGTGGAGGAGATGGCCGTGGACACCCCGCCCCGGAACGACACGGCCGAGCGGGCGGAGGAGGGGCACACCGGGGACGCCGCCCCGGGTGGAGCGCTGCAGGCGACGCCGGCCGTAGAGGAGCCGGTAGGGAGCGGGCACGGCTTGGTGATCAGGCTGCCGCAAGCGGCGTCAGGGTGCGGCCCTGCCGCCGGGTTGCAGCAGCCTCGAGTCGGAGCCGGCGAGACCGTGGTTGGGCCACGCGCCAAGGAGGAGGCGGCGATGGACGCCGTGCGCCAGCATCTTCGCGGGCGCGCGGACCGGCTTCACGCCTTTGCCCGGAGCGAGCTTGAGCGGGCGCGGGAGCTAGAGCGCTCCGTGATTGTGAGTTTTTCTTCTCTTGATTTGTCTTTGCGGTTGGTCAGTGGAGGCGCACTAGCGCACCCACTGGGTGTAGCCCCCGAGATTCGGGCCAACTATGAAGTAGTTCGGTCGAATCTTAAAAATATCTTTGTGGTTTTTGCTAATCCTTGCTTTCCTGCAGCACCTGGACGGCCTCCGAGTCGGCATCCATAACCGGCTTTTGGAGAAGCACCGCCAGGTCACAGCGCAGCTTGCTGCCAAGGAGGAGGCGCTCCGTCTTGCCGAAGGTACGTCTTGCATGCTCTTAGTGGGGGCGCGCCAGCGCACCCACTGGGTGTAGCCCCCGAGATTTGGGCCAACTATGAAATAATTGCGTTGAATCTTAAAGTGTTTTTCTTCTTTTCTTCCGGCATCTTTACTTGAAGCCTTGCCGCGCAGCTGCCGCGGCCAAGGTGCCAGACCTGCGAAGCCGGCTGGGCGAAGCCGGCCAGCAGCGCAACCAGACAGTCGGCAACAACGGCCAGCTCAGGGCTGAGGTGGAGCAGCTGAAGGCGGAGGCCGCCAAGGCGGCATAGGCCCACCAAGCGGAGCTCGTCCGGCTCCAAGATGAGCACGGGAAGGCGGCCGCCACGAGAGACGACAAGCTGAAGGCGGGCGTCGGCAAGATCGCCGAGCTCGAGAAGGCGCTCGAAGCCAGCGGCCGCGTCGGGGACTCGGAGTGGCACGGTATGTTGTGCAAGACGTAGCATCTGGACGAGCTCCTCGTCAGTAAGTGCTCCTTCATTGATTTCGCCGGGTTGTGAGCCGGCTGGATTTTTACATGGCTGACTGTTTCCTTTCTCCATTTGACAGAGTACTTCCCGGAGACGCAGGAGACGGCGGACGAGGCCGTGCTCGCCCACTGGTCGACCCAGGCGGACGTGGGTGCCGGAATTGATCCGCACACCGCCTGGAGTTTTTCGGAGATCATGCATGCCATAGAGGCCCGCATGAGGGCCCTGGACAAGCAGACGACACGGCTGTCCGAAGCCGGATTGGGGATGGTGGCGGCCCTCTGGCCGGGTGCCGTTGCGCCCAACAGCTTCACGCGGTTGGCGCGTTGGCTGGAAGCTGGGCCGGCGCGGCTCCACTCGTGGCGCGTCTCTGAGGCTCGTGCCGGTGCAGACTTAGTGCTGCGGTTCGTCATGTCCTGGTACCCAGGCCTGAACCTGAACCAGCTGGCGGTCCAACGAGCTGGCGCAGAGCCCCAGCTGGAGGCGGAGGCAGGCTGGATTGCTGTGCGGGCCAGCTATCTTGCCTTGTTCTCCGCGCATGATGAGTTCCAGGTGGAATGGACGGAAGACGGCGGGGAGGTGCCGCCCGACAACTTCGGCCTGGCGCTCAACGACCCGGCGGGCAGCTCCGAATAGTCGGGTCCCTATGCGGATGAAGATGCCGGGTTGGACGACACCGGCGCCTCGGCGAACCCAGAGGCCACCGCGGAGGAGCCGGCAGTCGTGCAATCCGATGCATCCGCTGCTTGAAGCCGTCCTGCTTTTTACCTTTATCGAATTTTGTTAAGCGACAAGTCCACCCGCCCACTGGGGGTGTAGGGTGAATGTAAAGAACTCTGGCCGTGCGCCTTTATTTTTTTAATGTAAATATTTTCACGAGTGTTTGCACTTTTGTTCTTTGTCCTTTAGCTTCTTGCTTGCTTGCTTCTTCTTTGGGCTTCCCCACGCGAGTCGGACAGCCGGGTTCCGATCTTTGACAAGGAGTTCGGCCCTGGGAAGGAGTGCGTAGTACTTAGGCTTTTCGAATGTTGAGCGCGAGCGAAACACCCACTAGGCCGGCTGGCGCACAGCCAGTCATGCGGCAACTTAGTGCGGTGAGGCCGGATTGACCGATTCGGTGAATCCAACTTAGCATTTTTCTGCGTGTCGGCGCTTTGGCCCATGATTCTTGCCGGCCAATAGCCGAAGCCAGACTATGGCTTAGGGAGAAGGGGAGGGCCTTGGCAACTCGAACACGCCGAAATGTACTAAGGGGGATGACGGGGCGCGGTCAAGCCGGCTAGCCCACGAGCCGGACGAGCCGACCAGGTGGTGGAGGTCGAAAAAATTACAAGGATGTGCGAGACACAATAATTGATAGGAAAAGGTAGCCCACGAGTGTCATTCGGGGGTCCTGCTGTCTTTCATTGAACATCAAAAGGTAGCGATACATACGTGCATACAACTAACTGTAAAATGGGCGGAGGAGCTCTGCATTCCAAGGCTGGCTTGTTTCTTCGCCGGCGATGTCTCTCTTGCATTTGTTCTGCTTGCATGCGTCGATGAGGTAGTACACATTGCAGTCATACATGACCTTGTTGACGATGAAAGGGCCCTCCCATGGGGAGGCCAACTTGTGCTGGCCGGATTGCTGCTGGACAAGCCGGAGTACGAGGTGGCCCTTGCGGAATGCGAGGAGCTTTATCTTCTTGCTGTGGTAGTGCCTCAGGTTTTGCTGGTAAATGGCCAATCAGCTAAGAGCCAATAGGCGCTCCTCCTTGAGCAGGTCGACGCCGTCTTCGCGGGCTTCTCTGGCTTGTGCTTCTGTGTACATTGTGACTCACGGCGAGTCGAACTCGATGTCGGTCGGGATGATGGCTTCTGCTCCGTAGACGAGGAAGAACGGGGTGAACCCGGTGACCGGTTTCGGGTCGTCTGAAAACTCCTGAGGACGGCCGGCAGCTCATCGAGCCAGCTGCCGGGTGAGCGGATGAGGGGCTCGATGAGTTGCGGCTTGATGCCGGACAGGATCAGACTGTAAGCCCGCTTGACCTGGCCGTTGGACTGAGGATGAGCGACGGAGGCCAAGTCAAGCCAGATGCCGGAGACAGAGCAGTACTGCGCCAGTGCGCCCTTGGCGAAGTTGGTGCCGTTATCAGTGATGATGCTGTGTGGGACGCCGTAGCAAACCGCAATGTCTTTGATGAACCGGACGACCGTTGGCCCATCCAGCTTCTTGATCGGCCGCGCCTCGATCCACTTGGTGAACTTGTTGACTGCCACCAGCAAGTGCATCATGCCTGCTCGAGCGGTCTTGAAAGGCCCCACCATGTCCAGCCCCCAGACGGCGAAAGGCCAGGTGATCAGGATGGTCTGGAGGGCTGAAATCGGCTGGTGACTGCGCTTGCTGAAGCGTTGGCACCCCTCGCACTTGAGGACTAGCGATTCAGCGTCTTTGAGGGCCGTGGGCCAGTAGAAACCATGGCGGAAAGCCTTGGCCACCAGGGACTTGGAGGCGGCGTGGTGCCCGCACTCGCCCTGGTGTATGTCGAGGAGGATCTCTATGCCCTTGTCTTGCTCGACGCAGCGCTGGAACACGCCCGTCGAACTGCGCTTGACGAGCTCATGGTTGGTGATGCTGTAGGCGGACGCTCGGCGCTGCACTTGCAGGGCCTCGGTCTTGTCCATGGGGAGCGCTCCGCTCTCCAGGAAGGCCAAGATTGGTTGGGCCCATGACGGGGCCGTGACCACCGTGAAGACGGCCACCGGGGCGGGATCTGGAGTGGCAGCCCCCGAGCCCGGATCGGCAGCCCTCGGGTTGGAGACGATGGCCGCCGAGTTGGAGATGACAGCCCCTGGGCCAGGATCAGCAGCCCCCGGGACCGGGTCGGGGACAGGAGCTGTGGGGTCGTCCGGGATGAAGATGGACTCGAAATCTGAAGACATCTTGATGGACGGCTTGCGAAAGTGCTCGAGGGAGACGCCGGACGGGATAGCTTGCCGGGAGGAGCCAATCTTGGCCAGCGTGTCGGCGGCTTCGTTCTCCACGCGCGGCATGTGGAGGAACTCGCAGCCGTCGAAATTGCCAGAAAGCTGTTGAACCAGGAAGCGGTAGCTGGCCATGTTGCCATCCCGGGCGTCCCAGTTGCCAGAAGATTGGTGCACCACCAGATCCGAGTTGCCATAGCGCCGGATGCGCCGGATGCGCCGGATGCAGAGTTCCTTGGCAAGCCGGAGGCCGTGCACAAGGGCTTCGTACTAGGCAACGTTGTTGGAGGCGGCGAAGTGGATCTGGAGCGCGTACCGCAGCCGGTCACCCTTCAGGGAAGACAGCACGATGCCAGCTCCCAGGCCGGATCGCACCTTGGAGCTGTCAAAGCGCATATGCCAGTGCATCGAATCTGGCGGCGGTGGCAGGTACTGGGTCTCAGTCCAGTCGACAAGGAAATCAACCAGCGCCTGGGACTTGATCATGGTATGAGGCTCGTAGAGGATGGTGTGACTGGCCAGCTCGATGGCCCAATTGGCTACCCGGCCGGAGGCATCCTGGGAACCCATGATCTCGCCGATGGGTGCCGTGCTGACCACGGTGATGGTATGCTCTTGAAAGTACTGCTTCATCTTCTTGGCGGTAAGGTACACGCCGTAGCACATCTTCTGGCAGTGCGGGTAGTTCTGCTTGGAGGCAGAAAGCACCTCGCTCAGGTAGTAGACTGGGCGCTGGACTGACTGGATCTTGCCTTTTTCTAGATGCTCAACCACCAACCGTGCTGACCGACCGCGAGGTGGCGGCAATGTATAGCAACAGCGGCTCCTTGTCAGCTAGTGCGGCCAGGACGGGCGTGTTGGAGAGCATGCGCTTGAGATCCCGGAACGCTTCATCCGCTTGGTCGTTCCACTTGAACGACGATGTCTTCTTCATCAGCTGATATAGGGGCAAGGCCCTCTCGCCCAGCCGGCCGAGAAACCGGCTGAGAGAGGCCAAGCAGCCGATGAACTTCTGGACATCATGCAGCCAGGTTGGCTTGCGCATGCGCTCGATGGCCTTGATCTTCTCCGGATTTGCCTCAATGCCACACTCTGAGACGAGGAAGCCAAGTAGCTGTCCGGCCGGCACGCCGAACACGCACTTCTCCGGGTTGAGCTTGATCTGGTACTGGCGTGGATTGGCGAAAGTTTCCTTCAGGTCGTCAAGGAGCGTGAGGTGCTGCTTGATCTTCACCATGATGTCGTCGACATAGACATGAATGTTGCAACCGAGTTGCTTCAATAGGCATTTTTGCATGCAGCGTTGGAAGGTGGCACCGACATTCTTCAAGCCGAACGACATGGTGATGTAGCAGTACGCCCCGAAGGGCATGATGAAGGATGTCTTCAGGGCGTTGTTCGGGTCCAGCTTGATCTGATGATAGCCGGAGTAAGCATCCAGGAAGGACAGGAGCTCACAACCGGCTGTGGAGTCGATCACTTGATCTATCCGCGTGAGGGCAAAGGGATCCTTGGGGCAGGCCTTGTTCAGGTTCGTGTAGTCTATGCACATGCGCCAGGTCTTGTTTTTCTTCAGGTCAAGGACCGGGTTGGCCAGCCACTTAGGGTGAAACACTTTCGTGATGAAGCCGGCCGCAAGCAGCCGGGAGACTTCTTCACTGATGGGTCTTCTCTTCTCTTCTGAAAAGCAACATAAGGGTTGATGGACGGGCTTGGCATTCTTGCGGACATGTAGTTTGTGCTCGGCGTACTTCCTCGGAACTCCTGGCATGTCCTTTAGAGACCATGCAAAGATATCCCGATTCTCACAGAGGAAGTCGACGAGCTCGCCTTCCTATTTGCTGCTAAGGCGGGTCCCACAACAACGTACTCGCTGCAGCTGGGGTCTTTCGGGTTGAGCGGGATCTTCTTGGTGTCCTTGGACGGCTGGAATGAGGCCTCGCCGGCCAGTGCGACAATCCGATCGAGCTGGCGCCGCTTCTCGGCTATGACCAGCGGCTCGACTAGTTTGGCACCGGCTTGGGCGCATTCCAGGGACTTTCTGTAGTCGCCGGCAACAGTGATGAGGCCCTTGGGACCCGGCATCTTCATCTGCAGGTAGACGTAGTGGAGGACCGCCATGAACATTGCTAGCGCGGGCCGGCCCAACAGTGTGTGGTAGGCGCTGGACAAGTCCACCACCTCGAACCAGATAGGCTAACGCCGGAAATGGTCGCTCGTGCCGAACGGGACGTCAAGCCAGATCTGGCCGATCGGAGAGCAGGAGAGACCCGGCACGATGCCGTGGAACACCGTCCAGGTTGGCTCCAGATGCTTGGCCTCGATGCTGAGCTTGGTCATGGTGTCGCGGTAGAGGATGTTGATGCTTCTGCCGCCGTCGATGAGGACTCTCGAGAACATGCATGTGCGCCTGGGAGCGACTATGGTGTGGTCGAGGATGAGAGCGTAGCCACCTAGGTTGTGCATGACAGCCAGGTGGTCCTCCCTGGTCCAGCTGACCGGGCGTTTCGACCAGTGCATGTATTCTGGCACGGCCGGGATGACGTTGTTCACCTCCTGCCGGAGCAGGCGCTTGCTACGCTTGTCATCACCAAAGCTGGTGAAGATGACGTAGCTCGCATTCTGGTTGGGGAACACTTCATCGCGCATGGCGCCGGCTGCCGGAGGTGGTGGCGGAGGTGGAGGCGGCTTCCCGGCAACCGAAGCCGGAGCGGGAGGCGGCGGGATGTCGCCCCTCATGATGTGCTTGGTGATGGCGCACTGCCGGAGCGTGTGCGTAGATGGCCTTGCGCCGCTGTGCTGCTTGCAGGGGGCGTCGAGCATCTCCTCGAAGCTCATGGTGGGTTACCATGCAGTCTAGCCGGTTCGCGGGCGCTTGCCGGCCGGCTCAGCAACGGGTGCTTGGTCAGCGGTGGTGACAAGGCGATTGTCGTAGCGAGCTGCCGGCTGCTCGGCCTTGCGCTTGTTGTTCTGCTGGCCGCTTCCCTCGCCAGCCAGCTAGGAGGGCGATGTCGGCAACGCCTTGCCGGCCTTGTACAACATGACTTGGATCTTCATGGCGGAGTCGGCATTGGCGTATTTGTCCGTCGTGACCATGAGCGCAGCCATGGTCGCCGGCTCAGAGCGCAGGAGCTTGTGTTTGAGGAGGGTGCCATCCCCGCAGCCGCTCACAAATTACTGGATAGCTTGGACGTCGTGGACCCCCTAGTGTTGCTATGGTTAAAGATCTCCTGGTAGAAAATATTGATGAGCATGTTATTTATTTGTGTGATGAAGCTGCTAGAATTGCCAAACCCGACGAAAAAGATAAACATAGACCTGTTGTTGGCATACCTGTTGTCTCAGTTAAAATAGGAGATCATTGTTATCATGGTTTATGTGACTTAGGTGCTAGCGTGAGTTATATTTCTTTTACCTTATATCAAGAAATTATGAATGACATAGCACCCACTGAAATAGAAGACATAGATGTCACTATTAAACTTGCTAATAGAGACACCATCACACCACTTGGGATTGTTAGAGATGTTGAAGTCTTGTGTGGGAAAATAAAATACCCTACTGATTTTCTAGTTCTTGGTTCCCCACAAGATGACTTCTGTCTCATTATATTTGGTAGACCTTTCTTGAACACTGTCAATGCTACTATAGATTGTCATAAACAAACTGTCAGTGTTCGCTTTGGTGATGAGTCTCATGAATTTATTTTTTCCAAGTTTAATAGACAACCTCATAAGAAAGAATTACCTAGGTAAGGATGAAATAATTGGTCTTGCTTCTATTGTTGTGCCTCCTACTGATCCGTTAGAACAATATTTGCTAGACCATGAAAATGATATGCATATGCATGAAAGAAATGAAATAGATAAAATCTTCTTTGAACAACGACCTCTGCACAAACACAATTTGCCTATTGAAACTCTAGGAGGTCCTCCTCCACCTAAAAGTGATCCCGTTTTTGAATTAAAACAATTGCCTGACACTTTGAAATATGCTTATCTTGATGAGAAAAATATATATCTTATTATTATTAGTGCTAACCTTTCAGAACATGAAGAAGAAAGAGTTTTTTTTAAAAAAGCACCGTGCTGCTTTTGGATATACTCTTGATGATCTTAAGGGCATTAGTCCCACTCTCTGTCAACACAAGATTAATGTGGAACCTGATGCTAAACCCGTTGTTGATCATCAACGACGTTTGAATCCTAAGATGAAAGAAGTGGTAAGAACTGAAATATTAAAGCTTCTGGAAGCAGGTATAATCTATCCCATAGCTGATAGTAGATGGGTAAGTCCCGTTCATTGTGTCCCTAAGAAGGGAGGTATTACCATTGTTCCTAATGATAAATATGAACTTGTTCCACAAAGAATTGTTACTGGTTATAGAATGGTAATTGATTTTATAAAATTAAATAAAGCAACTAGAAAAGATCATTACCCTTTGCCTTTTATTGATCAAATGTTAGAAAGACTATCTAATCACACACACTTTTGTTTTCTTGATGGATATTCTGGTTTTTCTCAAATACCTCTTTCACATCCTAATCAAGAGAAAACCACCTTTACTTGCCCATTTGGAACTTATGCTTATAGACGTATGCCTTTTCGTTTATGCAATTGACCTACTACTTTTCAAAGATGTATGACTGCTATATTCTCTGATTTTTGTGAAAAGATTGTTGAGGTTTTCATGGAAGATTTTTTTGTTTATGGAACTTCTTTTGATGATTGCTTGAGTAACCTTGATTGAGTTTTGCAGAGATGTGAGCAAACTAATCTTGTCTTGAATTGGGAGAAGTGCCAATTTATGGTTAATGAAGGTATTGTCTTGGGGCATAAAATTTCTGAATGAAGTATTGAGGTGGATAAAGCTAAAGTTGATGCAATTGAGAAAATGCCATGTCCTAAAGATATTAAAGGTATTTGTAGTTTCCTTGGTCATGCTGGTTTCTATAGGAGGTTTATTAAAGACTTCTCTAAAATTTCTAGGCATCTTACAAATCTTTTACAAAAGGATGTCCCATTTTGTTTTTGATGATGATTGTGTAGAAGCCTTTGAAATACTTAAGAAAGCCTTGACTTCTGCACCTATTGTTCAACCACCTGATTGGAATTTGCCTTTTGAAATTATGTGTGATGCTAGTGATTATGCTGTTGGTGCTGTTCTAGGACAAAGAGTTGATAAGAAATTAAATGTTATTCATTATGCTAGCAAAACTCTAGACAGTGCCCAAAGAAATTATGCTACTACTGAAAAAGAATTTTTAGCAGTTGTGTTTGCCTGTGACAAATTTAGATCTTACATTGTTGATTCCAAAGTAACTATTCACACTGATCATGCTGCTATTAAATATCTTATGGAAAAGAAAGATGCTAAACCTAGACACATTAGGTGGGTTCTCTTGCTACAAGAATTTGATTTACATATTACTCATAGAAAAGGAGCTGAGAACCCCATAGCTGATAACTTATCTATGTTAGAGAATATCCTTGATGACCCACTACCTATTGATGATAGCTTTCCTGATGAACAACTAGCTGCAATAAATGTTTCTCATAACACTCCTTGGTATGCTGACTATGCTAATTATATTGTTGCTAAATACATACCACCTAGTTTCACATACCAACAAAAGAAAAATTCTTCTATGATTTAAGACATTACTTTTGGGATGACTCACATCTTTATAAAGAAGGAGTAGATGGTATTATTAGACGTTGTGTACCTGAGCATGAACAGGAACAAATCCTACGGAAATGTCACTCCAAAGCTTATGGAGGGCATCATGCGGGAGATAGAACTGCTCATAAGGTATTGCAATCTGGTTTTTATTGGCCTACTCTCTTCAAGGATGCCCGTAAGTTTGTTTTATCTTGTGATGAATGTCAAAGAATTGGTAATATCGGTAAGCATCAAGAAATGCCTATTAATTATTAACTTGTTGTTGAACCATTTGATGTTTGGGGTTTTGATTATATGGGACCTTTTCCTTCCTCTAATGGGTATACACATATTTTGGTTGCTGTTGATTACGTTACTAAGTGGGTAGAAGCTATTCCAACTAGTAGTGCTGATCATAACACTTCCATTAAAATGCTTAAAGAAGTTATTTTCCCGAGGTTTGGAGTCCCTAGATATTTAATGACTGATGGTGATTCACACTTTATTCATGGTGCTTTCCGTAAAATGCTTGCTAAATATGATGTTAACCATAGAATTGCATCACCCTATCATCCTCAATCTAGCGGTCAAGTTGAACTTAGCAATAGAGAAATAAAACTAATATTACAAAAAACTGTTAATAGGTCCCGAAAGAATTGGTCTAAGAAATTGGATGATGCACTTTGGGCCTACAGAACACCATATAAAAATCCTATGGGTATGTCTCCTTATAAAATGGTTTATGGAAAAGCTTGTCATTTACCTCTAGAGTTAGAACATAAAGCATATTGGGCAATTAAAGAACTCAACTATGATTTCAAACTTGCCGGTGAAAAGAGGTTATTTGATATTAGCTCATTAGATGAATGGAGAACCCAAGCTTATGAAAATGTCAAATTATTTATTGAAAAAGTTAAAAGATGGCATGACAAAAGAATCCAAAAGTGGGAATTCAAAGTTGGAGAATATGTTCTTTTGTACAACTCTCATTTTAGATTCTTTGCAGGAAAACTTCTCTCTAAATGGGAAGGACCATATATTATCGAGGAGGTTTCTCGCTCTGGAGCTATCAAAATTAATAATGTCGAAGGTACTAACCCGAAGGTGGTCAATGGGCAAAGAATTAAACACTGTATCTCAGGTACGCCTATTAATGTTGAGAGCAATATTATTCAAACCATGACACCGGAAGAACACATAAAAGAGACCTTCCGGAACACTCCAGAATACTAAAAAAAGAGGAAGTACGTGATGCGGTAAGTAAACGGACTCCGAAAAATCCGTAAAAATATTTTCTGCTAGTTTTGGAATATTACAAAAATTAGGAAAATAAGAAACAACCAGGAAGGTAACCCAGGAGGGCACAAGACACCAGGGCACGCCTGGGCCCCCTGGCGCGCCCAGGTGGGTTGTGCCCACCTCGGGAACCTTCCCGACTCCGTTTTCCTCCCGTTTGCTTGTTTCCCAAGATAAAAAATCTTTATATACCCCCCGAACATATTGACCACCGTATCGCGGAGAAATCTTCTGTTCTTCTTTCTTGTTGTCTCCTTCCTCCTCCAACAAAGTAGAAGAGGATGCTTGGTTGATGAAGATAGAACTAAAGAGAGAGGAACCAAAGGAAACCATCAAGGGTGATAAGGTCAAGGAAGTCACAGGAGATCAAGTTCCGGCAGTAGGGCAGGCCGTTGAAGCAGCAGAAGAAGAAGACATCCTTCAACCTTACTATGATTATCTTACCCCTACTGAAATTGAAGCTTTCAGGGTCATTGAAACGGTTCGTGTGCAAAATAAATATCTCACTCGTGATAATATTCTGTTGCAAGTGCATATCATCGCCCTCCGGAGCATCATCCGTAGATTGGAGAACCTCCAGAGCCTGAAGTGTGAAACTACATCACCACCACCAGCGTCATCTTCCCCGCCAAAGGAGACTTGAGTTCATGGTATGGGCACTCCCCTTGGCTTGTGCCAAGCTTGGGGGAGGTACCCCGGTATCGTATCACCACTACTATCTTTGCCTTTATCTATTTTAGTCCGATCTTTAGTTATCCTATGATTTAGTAGAATAAAAGTTTAGTTCGATCCTTTCTTTTTGAGTGCTTGCTTAGTGATCTATCTATGTAATCGTGTGCGAGATATATAATAAAGAGTAGTTTGAGTTTTGTTTCTTTACTCTTTTGTTCCAATAAAAAGAAAGGAAAATAAATGAAAAAGATCATATGCTAATCTTATGGTAAGTAATGACATCACATAAGGAAAAGTATAAGTGGTGAAATTTGTTGGAGATTGACAAACATAGCATTGGTCAATGATGCAATTCATGAAAGAATTAATAAGGGAAGAGAAGATTCACATGCAAATACACTATCTTGGACATCTTTTATGATTGTGAGCCCCCATTAAATATTTTGTGTAAAAATTGTTGACGTTGGACAAGGAAGACAACATAATGACTTATGTTTGTTCATATTCACATAGAAGTTATATTGTCATAGATCCTTCAACATGTGGTGCTTGCTCAACATCTTTGCTAGCCAAAAACTCCGCACTAAGTAGAGATACTACTTGTGCATCCAAAAACCCTTAACCCAAAATCTTTTTGAGAGTCCACCATACCTACCTATGGATTGAGTAAGATCCTTCAAGTAAGTTGTCATCGGTGCAAAAAGGCAATAAATATTGCTTCTAAAAGTGTTGGATCATTTAGTGTAAGAGAAAATTGAGCGTTGTACGAACTTATGACGGCAAAGTAATAAAAGCAACATACTGCATAATAAAGATTACTATCATAAGGGGAAATATAACATGGAGTTCTTTTGCATTAAGGGATTTGGCATACAAAGAAATAAGCGCATGACAACCTCTGCTTCCCTCTGGGAAGGGCCTATCTTTTACTTTTATGCATTTACGTTTATGTAAGAGTCAAAGTATTCTTCCCTATTCCTTTTTATTTTCTCTTTTGGCAAGCATCATGTGGTGAGGAAAGATCTAGGCACATATATCTAGTTGGATATGGGTGGGCATGAGTTATTATTGTTGACATCACCCTTGAGGTGAATACGTTGGGAAGTGAAACTATAAGCCCCTATCTTTCTATGTGTCCGGTTGAAACTTTTTGTTCATGGGTATGCTGTCAGTGTTAGCAATCATAGAAGGTTAAATGATGGTTGATTATGTGGACTTGCCTAAAGGCTCCGATATGTGACCCTTCCTGAAAATATGATGAATTGTAGTTGCAAAGTTGACTGAGAACATAGTTTATTGGTTTTCAATAAGGTTTATGCTTTATACTTCAATGTTGTGATGAATTGTTACTTGTTCATGAGAAGTTATATGATAAAAGTTGTTTGATAAAGTTTTATGTTAAAGTTCCTTGCTGTTATAATAATATGCATGATGCTTCTATGTCCGTATTTTGTTTTTATCGACACCTCTCTCTCTCTAAGCATGTTGGCATGTTTTTCGATTTCGGTTTTTCGCTTGAGGACAAGCGAGGTCTAAGCTTGGGGGAGTTGATACATCCATTTTGCATCATGTTTTCCTACTGTTATTTATAATGTTTTTATGCATAATAATGCCTTTTGGAGTAATTCTAATGCCTTTTCTCTCACAATATGCAAGGTTTACACAAAGAGGGAGAATACCGGCAACTGGAATTCTAGACCTGAAAAAGCTACGTCAGAGTTACCTATTCTGCACATCTCCAAATGAGCTGAAAATTTACGGAGAATTATTTTGCAATATATAAAAAATACTGGAGCAAATAATTACGAGAGGAGGCCCACAAGGTGGGCACAACCCACCTGGGTGCGCCAGGCTCCCCAGGCACGCCCTGGTGGGTTGTGCCCTCCTCGTCCCACCTCTGGTGCCCATCTTCTGGTATATAGGCCATTTTGACCTAGAAAAAAAATTAGAGGGGGACTTTCGGGACGAAGCGCCGCCGTCTCGAAGCGGAACTTGGGCAGGAGCACTTTTGCCCTCCGGCGGAGCGATTCCGCCGGGGGAACTTCCCTCCCAGAGGGGGAAATCATCGCCATCGTCATCAAGCAATAGGGACTACAAGCAACCATGAAGGCCAAGAGATACAAGAAGGACTGCCCCCTAGGAGGCCCTTACACAGGTTACATCGGAACAATTTTCATAATTTGGTTCATAATTATGGAGTGGAGAATACTCCTCGTACACATATACCCTCCAATTGGGATATATCCCGTCCAAGTGAAAGTGGCGCAGGTAAAAGCTCTTGGTGGCATGAAAATAAGCATCTTTTAGAGGAAATTCAGAAGAATGCAAATATGCTACAACGTGTACTCCAAGAATTGCAGGACCTGAAGGGTAGCCTAATGAAGCTATCAGAAACCTCATCATCACCACCTCCGAAGAAGGAAACTTAAGTACATGGGTATGGGCACTCCCCTTGGCTTGTGCCAAGCTTGGGGGAGGTGCCCCAGCATCGTATTACCATCCCATCTTTACCTTTAACGTTTTCTTAGTTCGATCCTTTTGGTTATATCTTCGTTTAGTAGAATAAAGTTTTTAGTATGATCTAGCTTTGAGTTTTGCTTTGTGTTCCCTAAATGTAATCGAGTCCGAGAGTTATATAATAAAGATTAGTTTTGAGTTGAGGGCTTTGCTTTCTTGCTATGATCTTGAGAAAAAGAAATAAATAATAAAAAGATTATATAATGATCTTATGGGAAGTGATGACTTCACATATAAGAAGTATGTCGTATAAAATTTACTGGGAGTTGGCAAACATAGTTTTGGTCATTGTTGTAATTAATAGGAAGTAATAAGGAAAGAGAGGTTTCACATATAAATACACTATCTTGGACATCTTTTTTGATTGTGAGCACTCATTAAAATATTATATGCTCAAAGGTTGATGTTGGGCAAGGAAGACAACATAATGTATATGTCTCCTTATATCCGAATAGAAGTTATATTTTCATGGATCCTCCAACATGTTGAGCTTGCTTCTCATCCTATGCTAGCCAAATCTTTTGCACCAAGTAGAGATACTACTTGTGCATCCAAAATCCCTTAACCCAGTTTTGCCATGAGAGTCCACCATACCTATCTATGGATTGAGTAAGATCCTTCAAGTAAGTTGTCATCGGTGCAAGCAATAAAAATTGCTCTCTAAATATGTATGATCTTTTAGTGTGAGGAAAATAAGCTTTATACAAACTTGTGATATGGAAGAAATAAAAGCGACGGACTGCATAATAAAGTTCTTTATCACAAGCGGCAATATAAAGTGACGTTCTTTTGCATTAAGATTTTGTACATCCAACCATAAAAGCGCATGACAACCTCTGAATCCCTCTGCAAAGGGCCTATCTTTTATTTTACTTCCTACCCTTATACAAGAGTCATGGTGATCATCACCTCTCCTTTTTATACTTTTTCTTTTTGACAAGCGCTATATGTTGGGGAAGATCTAGATGTATATATCCACTCGGATGTAGATATTCATAAACTATTATTGTTGACGTTACGCTAGAGGTAAAAGGTTGGGAGGCGAAGTTATAAGCCCCTATCTTTCTCTGTGTCCGATTGAGGCTTTGATCTCATAAGTATCGCGTGAGTGTTAGCAATTGTGAAAGACTAAATGATAGTTGAGTATTTGGACTTGCTATATAAAAGCTCTTACATTGACTCTTTCCGATGTTATGATAAATTGCAATTGTTTCAATGACCAAGATCATAGTTTGTTGGTTTTCAATAAAGTTTTTGATTCATACTTTACCCTGTGAACGAATTGTTACTTCCGCATAAGAAATTATATGACAATATATGTTGCTGCTCTAAAGACGATCATTATGCCCTCATGTCCGTATTTTATTTTATCGACACCTCTATCTCTAAACATGTGGACATGATTATCGATTTTGGCTTCCGCTTGAGGACAAGCGAGGTCTAAGCTTGGGGGAGTTGATACGTCCATTTTGCATCATGCTTTTATGTTGATATTTATTGAGTTATGGGATGTTATTACACATTATGGTACAATACTTATGCCTTTTCTCTCTTATTTTACAAGGTTTACACAAAGAGGGAGAATGCCAGCAGCTGGAATTCTGGACCGGAAAGGAGCAAATCTGAGAGACCTATTCTGCACAACTCCAAAAGTCCTGAAAATTTACAAAGAATTATTTTGGAATATATAAGAAATATTGGGCGAAGAAAATACCAGAGGGGACCCACCAGGTGGCCACAAGCCTGGGGGGCGCGCCCCTAGGGATTGTGGGCCCCCTAGCAGATCTCCGGTGTCCATCTTCTGCTATATGAAGGGTTTTTACCTGGAAAAAATCATAAGGAAGCTTTCGGGACGAAGCGTCGCCGTCTCGAGGTGGAACCTGGGCAGAAGCAATCTAGGGCTCCGGCGGACCTGTTCTGCAAGGGAAACTTCCCTCCGGAGGGGGAAATCGAAGCCATTGTCATCACCAACGATCCTCTCATCGAGAGGGGGTCAATCTCCATCAACATCTTCGCCAGCACCATCTCCTCTCAAACCTTAGTTCATCACTTGTATTCAATCTTTGTCTCAAAACCTTATATTGGTACCTGTGGGTTGATATGTCTCCAACGTATCTATAATTTTTGCTTGTTCCATGCTGTTATATTGTCATTCTTGGATGTTTTACAATCATTTTATAGCAACTTTATATCATTTTTTGGGACTAACCTATTGACAGAGTGCCCAGTGCTAGTTACTGTTTTTTGCTTGTTTTTTACTTCGCAGAAAATCAATACCAAACGGAGTCCAAACACAACAAAACTTTTTGGAGATTTTTTTGGACTAGAAGACATCCAGTGGGCCAAAGAAGTACCAGAGGGGAGCCTCGAGGGGGGCACAACCCACCAGGGCGCGCCTGGAGGCCCAAGCGCGCCCAGGTGGGTTGTGCCCACCTCGGTGACCTCCTGCATCGCCTCTTCACCCTATAAATTCCCAAATATTCCAAAAACCCTAGGGGACTCGGTAGATCAGAAGTTCCTCCACCGCAAGCCTCTGTAGCCATGAAAAACCAATCTAGACCCCATTCCGGCACCCTGCCGGAGGGGGAACTCAACACCGGTGGCCATCTTCATCATCCCTATGGCCACCATGATGAGGAGGGAGTAGTCCACCCTCAGGGCTAAGGGTTTGTACCAGTAGATATGTGTTTAATCTCTCTCTCTCTCTCTTGTGTTCTTGAGATGGCACGATCTTGATGTATCGCGGGCTTTGTTAATATAGTTGGATCATATGTTGTTTTCCCCACTCTATCTTGTTGTGATGAATTGAGTTTTCCCTTTGAGATTTTATTTTTATCGGATTGAATACTTTTATGGATTTGAGAGCACTTGATCTATTCCATGGCACTCAACTCGCGGATTCCTGAGGTGACATTAGGGTAATCTATGCATAGGGGTTGATTCATGTTTTCATCCTTGTTTCTCCGGTAGAAATCTTGGGGCACTCTTTGAGGTTCTTTGTGTTGGATTGAGTATTATGAATCTAAAATTGTTTGATGCACATCGCATAATCAACTCACAGATACTCACGGTGACATTGGAGTATCTAGGTGACATTAGGGTTGGTTGATGTGTATCATATGGTGTTATTTTACTACGAACTCTTGGTTAGATCGATCAGAAAAAATAGCTTGGTGTTATTTTAGTACGAAGCTTTGAGGTGGTTTCTTATGTTCTCCACTAGATAGGAACTTTGGAGTGATTCTTCATCGCACGTTGAGGGAAGGTTATATGATCCAATTATATTAGCATTGTTGAGAAATTGCACTAGCGAAAGTACGGAACCTATGCCTCATTTTCAAGCATTGCAATACCGTTTGCGCTCTGTTTTATCAATTGCTACCTTGCTGTTTTTTATTGTTCCTATTACAAAAATCAATATCTACTATCATTACTAAGCTTGTATCACCATCTTTTCGCCGAGCTAGTGCACCTATACAAATTACCATTGTATTTGGTGTGTTGGGGGCACAAGAGACTTTTTATTATTTGGTTGCAGGGTTGTTTGAGAGAGACCATCTTCATCCTACGCCTCCCACGGATTGATAAACCTTAGGTCATGCACTTGAGGGAAGTTTGCTACTGTCCTACAAAACTCTGCGCTTGCAGGCCCAACACGAGTCTACAAGAACAAGTTGTGTAGTAGACATCATTGGTTGTTAGTAGTGTTGACTACTCCTTGTAGTTAATGCTAGTTGGTTTATTCAGTAGAAGATCATATGTTCAGATCCTTAATGATATTCAACACCCCTCTGATCTTGAACATGAATATGCTAAGTGAGTAGTTACGTTTGTTCCTGAGGACATGGGAGAAGTCTTGTTATAAGTAATCATGTGAATTTGGTATTCGTTCGATATTTTGATGAGATGTATGTTGTCTTTCCTCTAGTGGTGTTATGTGAACGTCGACTACATGAAACTTCACCATGATTTGGGCCTAGGGGAAGGCATTGGGAAGTAATAAGTAGATGATGGGTTGCTAGAGTGATAGAAGCTTAAACCCTAGTTTATGAGTTGCTTCGTAAGGGGCTGATTTGGATCCACATGTTCATGCTATGATTAGATTTATCTTAATTCTTCTTTAGTAGTTGCGGATGCTTGCGAGAGGGGTTAATCAAAAGTGGGAGGCTTGTCCAAGTAAGGACAGCACCCAAGCACCGGTCCACCCACATATCAAATTATCAAAGTAACGAACGCGAATCATATGAGCATGATGAAAACTAACTTGACAACAATTCCCATGTGTCCTCAGGAGCTCTTTGCTTTATATGAGAGTTCGTCTAGGCTTAGCCTTTGCTACAAAAAGGATTGGGCCACCTTGCTGCACTTTTGTTACAGTTGTTACTTGTTAGCCGTTACGAATTATCTTATCACAAAACTATCCGTTACCGAAATTTCAGTGCTTACAGAAAATACCTTGCTGAAAACTGCTTGTCATTTCCTTCTGCTCCTCGTTGGGTTCGACACTCTTACTTATCGAAAGGACTACCATAGATCCCCTATACTTGTGGGTCATCATGCTGTATTACCGAGAGGGCCCAAAGATACCTCTCCATCATACGGAGTGACAAATCTCAATCTTGATTCATGCCAACTCAACAGACACCTTCGGAGATACCTGTAGAGCACCTTTATGATCAACCAATTACGTTGTGACGTTTGATAGCACATAAGGTAATCCTCCGGTATTCGGGAGTTGCATGATCTCATGGTCGAAGGAATATGTATTTGACATTAAGAAAGTAGTAGCAAAAACTGAACGATCATGTGCTATGCTAATGGATGGGTCTTGTTCATCACATCATTCTCCTAATGATGTGATCCCATTATGAAGCGACAACACATGTCTATGGTTAGGAAACCTTAACCATCTTTTGATCAACGAGCTAGTCTAGTAGAGGCTTACTAGGGACACGTTATTTGTTCATGTATCCACACATGTATTTAAGTTTTCGCTAAATACAATTCTAGCATGAATAATAAACCTTTATCATGATTAAGGAAATATAATAATAACCACTTTATTATTGCATATAGGGCATATTTCAAACAGTCTCCCACTTGCACTAGAGTCAATAATCTAGATTACATAGTAATGAATCTAACACCCATGGAGTCTTGGTGCTGATCATGTTTTGCCCGCGAAAGAGGTTTAGTCAATGAGTCTACCACATTCAGATCCGTATGTACTTTGCAAATTTCTATGTCTCCATCCTTGACCTTTTCACGAATGGAGTTGAAGCGTCTCTTGATGTGTTTGGTTCTCTTGTGAAACCTGGATTCCTTCGCTAAGGCAATTGCTCCAGTGTTGTCATAAAAGATTGTCATTAGACCCGATGCACTGGGTATTACACCCAGATCGGATATGAACTCCTTCATCCAGACTCCTTCATGTGCTGCTTCCGAAGCAGCTATGTACTCCGCTTCACACGTAGATCCCGCCATGATGCTCTGCTTGGAACTGCACCAACTGACAGCTCCACCATTCAATATAAATACGTATCAGGTTTGTGACTTAGAGTCATCCGGATCTGTGTCGAAGCTAGCATCGACATAACCCTTTACGACGAGCTCTTCGTCACCTCCATAAACGAGATACATATCCTTGGTCCTTTTCAGGTACTTCAGGATATTCTTGACCGCTGTCAAGTGATCCACTCCTCGATTACTTTGGTACCTCCCTGCCAAACTTATGGCAAGGCACACATCAGGTCTGGTACACAGCATGGCATACATAATAGAACCTATGGCTGAGGCATAGGGAATGACTTTCATTTTCTCTCTATCTTCTGCCGTGGTCGGACTTTGAGTCTGACTCAATTTCACACCTTGCAACACAGGCAAGAACCCTTTCTTTGACTGGTCCATTTTGAACTTCTTCAGAACTTTGTCAAGGTATGTGTTTTGTGAAGGTCCTATTAAGCGTCTCGATCTATCCCTGTAGATCTTGATGGCCAATATATAAGCAGCTTCACCGAGGTCTTTCATTGAAAAATTCTTATTCAAGTATCATTTTATGCTATCCAGAAATTCTATATCATTTCCAATCAGCAATATGTCATCCACATACAATATCAGAAATGCTACAGAGCTCCCACTCACTTTCTTATAAATACAGGCTTCACCGTAAGTCTGTATAAAACCATATGCTTTGATCACCTCAT
This sequence comes from Thinopyrum elongatum, assembly GCA_011799875.1. Classification (NCBI taxonomy): domain Eukaryota; kingdom Viridiplantae; phylum Streptophyta; class Magnoliopsida; order Poales; family Poaceae; genus Thinopyrum; species Thinopyrum elongatum. The sequence continues at coordinate 42,611,414 of CM022300.1, forward strand.
CAAAGCATATATTCCAACTCCGAGATGCTTGCACCAGTCCATATATGGATCGGTGGATTTTGCACATTTTGTTAGCTACTTTAGGATCGATAAAACCTTTTGGTTGCATCATATACAACTCTTCTTTAAGAAACCCGTTAAGGAATGCAGTTTAACGTCCATTTGCAAGATTTCATAATCACAAAATGTGGCAATCGCTAACATGATTCGGACAGTCTTAAGCATCGCTACGGGTGAGAAAGTCTCATTGTAGTCATCCCCTTGAATTTGTCAAAAACCTTTCGCAACAAGTCGAGCTTTGTAGACAGTGATATTACCATCAGCATCCGTCTTCCTCTTGAAGATCCATTTATTCTCAATGGCTTGCCGATCATCGGGCAAGTCCACCAAAGTCCATACTTTGTTCTCATACATGGACCCTATCTCAGATTTCATGGCCTCATGCCATTTGTCAGAATCTGGGCTCATCATAACTTCTTCATAGTTCGCGGGTTCATCGTTGTCTAACAACATGACTTCCAAGACAGGACTACCGTACCACTCTGGTGTGGTACGTGTTCTGGTCAACCTACGAGGTTCAGTAGTAACTTGATCCGAAGTTTCAGTATCATCATCATTAGCTTCTTCTCTAGTTGGTGTAGGCATCATATGAACGATTTTCTCTGATGTGCTACTTTCCAATTCGAGGGAAGGTACAATTACCTCATCAAGTTCTACTTTCCTTCCACTCACTTATTTCGAGAGAAACTCCTTCTCTAGAAATGACCCATTCTTAGCAACAAAGATCTTGCCTTCGCATATGCGGTAGAAGGTATACCCTATAGTTTCTTTAGGGTATCCTATGAAGACACACTTCTCCGCTTTGGATTCGAGCTTATCAGGCCGAAACTTTAAGAAATGACAGCTTAGGTTTTTTGCCAAACCATAGTTCATATGGTGTCATCTCAACGTATTTAGATGGTGCCCTATTTAACGTGAATGCGTCCGTCTCTAATGCATAACTCCAAAACGATAAAGGCAAATCGGTAAGAGACATCATAGAACACATGATATCTAATAAAGTACAGTTACGACGTTCGGACACACCATTACGCTGTGGTGTTCCAGGTGGCGTTAGTTGTGAAACAATTCCACATTGTCTTAAATGAAGGCCAAACTCATAACTCAAACATTCGCCTCCGCGATCATATCGTAGAAACTTTATTTTCTTGTTACGATGATTCTCCACTTCATTCTAATATTCTTTGAACTTTTCAAATGTTTCAGACTTGTGTTTAATCAAGTAGATATACCCATACCTACTCAAGTCATCTGTGAAGGTTAGAAAATAACGATACCCGCTGCGTGCCTCAACACTCATCGGACCGCATACATCGGTATGTATTATTTCCAACAAGTCAATAGCTCCCTCCATTGTTCCTGAGAACGGAGTTTTAGTCATCTTACCCATGAGGCATGGTTCGCAAGTATCAAATGATTCATAATCAAGGGATTCCAAAAGTCCATCCGCATGGAGTTTCTTCATGCGCTTTACACCGATATGACCTAAACGGCGGTGCCACAAGTACGTTGCACAATCATTATCAACTTTGCATCTTTTGGCATCAATATTATGAATATGTGTATCACTACGATCGAGATTCAACAAGAATAGACCGTTCATCCAAGGTGCATGACATAAAAGATGTTACTCATATAAATAGAACAACCATTATTCTCTGACTTAAATGAATAACCGTCTCACAATAAACAAGATCCAAATATAATGTTCATGCTCAACGCCGGCACCAAATAACAATTATTGAGGTCTAAAACTAATCTCGAAGGTAGATGTAGAGGTAGCGTGCCAACGGCGATCACATCAACCTTGGAACCATTCCCGACGCGCATCGTCACCTCGTCCTGAGACAATCTTCGTTTATTCCACAGCTCCTGTTTCGAGTTACAAATATGAGCAACCGAACCAGTATCAAATACCCAGGCGCAATTACGAGCATTAGTAAGGAACACATCAATAACATGTATATCAAATATACCTTTGTTCACTTTGCCATCCTTCTCATCTGCCAAGTATTTGGGGCAGTTCCGCTTCCAGTGGCCATTTCCTTTGTAGTAGAAGCACTCAGTTTCAGGCTTGGGTCTAGCTTTGGGCTTCTTCACGGGAGTGGCAACTTGCTTGCCATTCTTCTTGAAGTTCCCTTTCTTTCCCTTGCCCTTTTTCTTGAAACTAGTGGTCTTGTTAACCGTCAACACTTGACGCTCCTTCTTGAAACTAGTGGCAGTGACTGAAGAACTCTGTCAATAACACTCTCAACTGGAAGATCAATTCCCAGCTGAGTCAAGTGGTTATGATACCCAGACATTTTGAGTATGTGTTCACTAACAGAACTGTTCTCATCCATCTTACAGCTATAGAACTTGTTGGAGACTTCATATCTCTCAACCCGAGAATTAGCTTGAAATATCAACTTCAGCTCTTGGAACATCTCATATGCTCCATGGCGTTCAAAACATCTTTGAAGTCCCGGTTCTAAGCCGTAAAGCATGGCACACTGAACTATCGAGTAGTCATCAGATCGAGCCTGCCAGACGTTTATAACATCTGCATCAGCTCCTGCAGCAGGTCTGTCACCTAGCGGTGCACCAAGGACATAATTCTTCTGTGCAACAATGAGGATAATCCTCAAGTTACGGACCTAGTCCGTGTAGTTGCTACCATCATCTTTCAACTTAGCTTTCTCTAGAAACGCATTAAAATTCAAGGGAATGGTAGCACGGGCCATTGATCTACAACACAGATATGCAAAAACTATTAAGACTAAGTTCATGATAAATTTTATTTCAAAAAATCAAATTACTACTGAACTCCCACTTAAATCAACATCCCTCAAGTTGTCTAAGTGATACATGATCCAAATCTACTAACCCATGTCCGATCATCACGTGAGATGGGGCAATCTTCAATGGTGAACATCTCTATGTTGATCATATCTACTATATGACTCACATTCGACCTTTCGCTCTCCAGTGTTCTGAGACCATGTCTGTACATGCTAGGCTCGTCAAGTTTAACCCAAGTATTCCGCATGTGCAAAACTAGCTTACACCCATTGTATGTGAACGTACAGTCTATCACACCCGATCATCACGAGGTGCTTCGAAACGATGAACTTTCGCAACAGTGCATACTCGGGGAGAACACTTTTATCTTGAAATTAAGTGAAGGGATCATCTTATAATGCTACCATCGTTCTAAGCAAAATAAGATGCATAAAGGATAAACATCACATGCAATCAAAATATGTGACATGATATCGCCATCATCATCTTGTGCTTTTGATCTCCATCTCCAAAGCACGACTTGATCTCCATTGTCACTAGCATGACACCTTGATCTCCATCGTTGTGTCGGGGTCGTCTCGCCAACTATTGCTTCTACAACTATTGCTAACGCATAGCGATAAAGTAAAGCAATTACATGGCGCTTAGTGATTGACACACAGGTCATACAATAATTAAAGACAACCCTAAGGCTCCTGCCGGTTGTCGTACTCATCGACATGCAAGTCGTGAACTTATTACAAAACATGATCATCTCATACATCAACATATATCACATCATATCTTGACCATATCACATCACAACATGCCCTGCGAAAACAAGTTAGACGTCCTCTACTTTGTTGTTGCAACTTTTACGTGGCTGCTACGGGCAACTAGCAAGAACCATTCTTACCTATGCAAAACCACAACAGTGATTATCAAGTTGCTATTTAACCTTCTGCAAGGACCGTCGTAGTCAAATCTGATTCAACTAAATAAAGTAGGAGAAACAGACACCCGCCAGCCACCTTTATGCAAATCAAGTTGCATGTTAGTCGGTGGAACCGGTCTCATGTGCGTGGACATGTGAGGTTGGTCTGGGCCGCTTCATCCCACAATGCCGCCAAATCAAAATAAGACATTAGTGGGAAGTAATATGAACCTCACCGCCCACAACTCCTTTGTGTTCTACTCATGCACATCATCTACGCATAGACCTGGCTCATGATGCCACTGTTGGGGAACGTTGCATGGAAAACAAAAAAAAATTACGCACACGCAAGATCTATCCATGGAGATGCATAGCTACGGGAGGGGGAGAGAATCTACATACCCCTGTAGATCGCTAAGCGGAAGCGTTTATCAACACGGTTGATGTAGTCGTAGACCTTCACGATCCGTCCCGATCAAGTACCGAACATACGACACCTCCGCGTTCAGCACACGTTCTCCTCGATGACGTCCTCGCCTTCTCGATCCAGCAAGAGAGGCGAAGTAGTAGATGAGTTCCGGTAGCATGACGGCGTGGTGACGGTGGTGGTGAAACTACTCCGCAGGGCTTCGCCAAGCACAACGGACGTGGACGGAGGAGGAACTAGAACTAGAGGGAGAGGGGGTGCCGCACACGGCTTGGGGATCGTGGTGTGTGTTGCCCCTCTCCCTCCTCACATATATATAGGTGGAGGGGGGAGAGAAGGCTACCTAGGGCGCCCCCAAGGGGGCCGGCGGCCAGCCCTAGGGCACCTGCCCTAGGCGCCCCTCCCCTTGCTTCCTAGGCGCGTGGGGGGAAGGCAGGAGGGGAGGAGCCCCCTTTCCTTTCCCTGCATGTGGAAGAGAAGGAAAGAGGGGGCTGGCCTCTCCCTTCCTTCCCTAGGGCTGGCACCATGAGGTGGGGGTGCACCAGCCCCATGTGGGCTGGTGTGCTCTCCCTCGTTGGCCCGTTTGGCCCAATATGCTCCCGTGGCCTCCCGGAACCCCTTCCGGGGATCCGATAAATACCCGGTGCATTTCAAAAACTTTCCGGAGACCAAATACTATCATCCTATATATAAATATTTACCTCCAGACCATTCCGGAGCTCCTCAACATGTCTGTGATCTCATCTATGACTCCGAACAATATTCGGTCACCAATTTACATAACTCATATAATACTATATCGTCAACGAACATTAAGCGTGCGGACCCTTAGTCACTTTGCTTGCAAGCTTCTTGTGATGTTGTATTACCGAGAGGGCCCAGAGATACCTCTCCGTCATACGGAGTGACAAATCCCAATCTCGATTCATGCCAACTCAACAGACAACTTTGGAGATACCTGTAGAGCACCTTTATGATCAACCAGTTACGTTGTGACGTTTCATACCACACAAGGTATTCCTCCGGTATCCGAAGTTGGATGATTTCATGGTCGAAGGAATATGTATTTGACATTAACAAAGCAGTAGCAAACATTGAACGATCATATGTGATGACCCACAAGTATAGTGGATCTATCATAGTACTTTCGATAAGTAAGAGTGTCGAACCCAACGAGGAGCAGAAGGAAATGACAAGCGGTTTTCGGCAAAGTATTTTTTGCAAGCACTAAAATTATCGGTAACAGATAGTTTTGTGATAAGATAATTCGTAATGGGTAACAAGTAACAAGTGTAACAAAGGTGCAGCAAGGTCACCCAATCCTTTTTGTAGCAAAGGATAAACTCGGATGAATTCTTATATAAAGCAAAGCGCTCCCGAGGAGACATGGGAATTATTGTCAAGTTAGTTTTCATCATGCTCATATGATTTGCGTTCGTTACTTTGATAATTTGATATTTGGGTGGACCGGTGCTTGCGCGCTGTCCTTACTTGGACAAGCCTCCCACTTATGATTAACCCCTCTCGCAAGCATCCGCAGCTACGAAAGAAGAATTAAGATAAATCTAAGCATAGCATGAAACATGTGGATCCAAATCAACCCCTTACGAAGCAACGCATAAACTAGGGTTTAAGCTTCTGTCACTCTAGCAACCCATCATCTACTTATTACTTCCCAATGCCTTCCCCTAGGCCCAAATCATGGTGACGTGTCATGTAGTCGACGTTCACATAACACCACTAGAGGAAAGACAACATACATCTCATCAAAATATCGAACGAATACCAAATTCACATGATTACTTATAACAAGACTTCTCTCATGTCCTCGGGAACAAACATAACTACTCACAAAGCATGCTCATGTTCAAGATCAGAGGGGTATTAATTATCATTAAGTATCTGAACATATGATCTTCCACCAAATAAACAAACTAGCATCAACTACAAGGAGTAATTAACACTACTAGCAACCCACACGTACCAATCTGACGTTTTGGGACAAAGATTGAATACAAGAGATGAACTAGTGTTTGAGAGGAGATGGTGCTGGTGAAGATGTTGATGGAGATTGACCCTCCCTCGATGAGAGGATCATTGGTGATGACGATGACTTCGATTTCCTCCTCCGGGAGGGAAGTTTCCCCAGCAGAATCGCTCTGCCGGAGCCCTAGATTGCTCCTGCCCAAGTTCCGACTACGGCGGCGCTTCGTCCCGAAAGCTTCTTCTCGGTTTTTTCCAGATCACAACCTTTCATATAGTAGAAGATGGGCACCGAAGACCTGCCAGGGGGCCCACAAGCCCTGGGGGATAATGCAATAAATTTTTATATATTCCAAAATAATTCTTCGTAAATTTTTAGGACTTTTGGAGTTGTTTAGAATAGGTCTCTCAGATTTGCTCCTTTCCGGTCCAGAATTCCAGCTGCCGGCATTCTCTCTCTTCATGTAAATCTTTGTAAAATAAGAGAGAAAAGGCATAAGTATTGTACCATAATGTATAATAATAGCCCATAATGCAATAAATATTAACATAAAAGCATGCTGCAAAATGGACGTATCAACTCCCCCAAGCTTAGACCTTGCTTGTCCTCAAGCGAAAGCCGAAATCGACAATCATAACCACTTGTTTAGACATAGAGGTGTCGATAAAATAAAATACGGACATGAGGGCATCATGATCATCTTTAGAACAGCAACATATATTGTCATATAATTTCTTATGCTAAAGTAACAATCCGTTCACATGGTAAAGTATGAATCAAAAACTTTATTGAAAACCAACAAACTATGATCTTGGTATAAAAAGAAAAAAAAGTATAAAAAGGAGAGGTGAAGATCACCATGACTCTTGTATAAAGGTAGAAGGTAAAAGTAAAAGATAGGCCCTTCGTAGAGGGAAGCAGAGGTTGTCATGCGCTTTTATGGTTGTATACACAAAATCTTAATGCAAAAGAACTTTAGTTTATATTGCTGCTTGTGATAAAGAACTTTATTATGTAGTCTGTCGCTTTTATTTCTTCCATATCACAAGTTCGTATAAAGCTTATTTTCCTCACACTAAAAGATCATACATATTTAGAGAGCAATTTTTATTGCTTGCACCGATGACAACTTACTTGAAGGATCTTACTCAATCCATAGGTAGGTATGGCGGACTCTGATGGCAAAACTGGGTTAAGGGATTTTGGATGCACAATTAGTATCTCTACTTGGTGCAGAAGATTTGGCTAGCATAGGATGAGAAGCAAGCTCGACATGTTGGAGGATCCATGCCAAAATAACTTCTATTCAGATATAAGGAAACATAACCCATTATGTTGTCTTCCTTGTCCAACATCAACCTTTTAGCATATAATATTTTAATGAGTGCTAACAATCACAAAAGATGTCCAAGATAGTGGAATTTTATGTGAGACCTCTCTTTCTTTATTACTTCCTATTTATTGCGACAATGACCAAAACTATGTTTGTCAACCCCAACAAATTTTATGCGACATACTTCTTATATGTGAAGTCATCACTTTTCATAAGATTATTGTATAATCTTTTTATTTATTTTACTCTCTTCTTTTTCCAGGATCAAGGCAAGAAAGCAAAGCCCTCACTCAAAACTAATCTTTATTATATAACTCTTGGACTCAATTACATAGAGGGAACACAAAGCAAAAATCAAAACTAGATCATACTAAAAACTTTATTCTACTAAACCAAGATATAACCAAAAGGATCGAACTAAGCAAAAAACGATAAAGGTAAAGATGTGATGATGATATGATACCGGGGCACCTCCCCCAAGCTTGGCACAAGCCAAGGGGAGTGCCCATACCCATGTACTCAAGTTTCCTTCTTCGGAGGTGGTGATGATGGAGTTGATGATGTTGTGGGCTTGTCCTCCATCTTCCAGGGCATATGCTCACCATCATAAAAAGATGAACGAGTCTCCAGAATCCTAAAATCTGTAGCCAAACTCATCCTCTTCAATCTATATTCATACTCACAGTTCTGGTTTTGCAGGTCATAGATCTGGGCTTGGAGATGCTTGATTTTCTCATGAAGCTTGAAAATGGCCTTTCCAATCTCACTAGCGTCCAATTTGTGGTCACGGGTAAAATCCATGATCATGGAGTGATTGGCGTTGAATCTGCACTCCACCATCCCTTTGCACTTGAACACTTCTTGGTCCACCACTTCGAGCCTGGACTCCACGCTTCCGGTCCTCCTTGGCCCTTGAACATCATGGATGTGAAGCACTCCCTCTCGTATCTCGATGGTTTGAGGGTGTTGCAGCACCTCCGCAAGGTACAGGTTGATGACCTTCTCGAAGAACTTGGCCTTGGGGGCTCTTGGAGAGGTCATAGCGATCTAGATTGGTCAGGAAAACAGCCCGAAACAAGAATAGAGGATATTGCCGTGGTACGATGGTCAAAACCTTCAGGAGATTATATAATGAATTTTTACCGTGCAAAAGAAGTATTCTCAAAGAAAACGGAGTCTGGAGGGCACACGAGGTGGCCACAAGCCTGGGAGGCGCGCCAGGGGGTAGGGCGTGCCCCCACGGCTTGTCGCCTCCTCGTGCACTTTTTGGACTACTTTTTATTTTCCTAATTTTTTAAATATTCCAAAACAGAGTAAAATTGCCTTTGAGAAAGTTTTGGAGTCGGTTTACTTACCGTATCACATACCTATTGCCTTTTAGGGCTCTGGAGCGTTTTGGAAAGTTTCCCTATGTACTCCTCCGACGTTATGGTATTAATAATATTGGTTTCAACATTTATGCGAGTACATGAGATATAATGCTTTATTCTTTGCCCATTCACCTCCTCTGGGTTGGTACCCTCGGCATTGTTGATTTTGATGGCGTCAGAGCGATAAACTTCCTCGATAATGTAAGGCGCTTCCCATTTAGAGAGAAGGTTACCTGCAAAAAATTGTAAACGAGAATTGTATAGCAAGACATGGTCACCTATATTAAATTCACGCTTTTGTATCCTTTTGTCATGCCATCTTTTAACTTTTTCTTTAAACAATTTGGCATTCTCATAGGCTTGGGTTCTCCATTCATCAAGTGAGCTAATGTCAAATAACCTCTTCTCACCGGCAAGTTTGAAATCATAGTTGAGCTCTTTAATTGCCCAGTAAGCTTTATGTTCTAGTTCAAGAGGTAAGTGACATGCTTTTCCATAAACCATTTTATATGGAGACATACCCATAGGATTCTTATAAGCAGTTCTGTCGTGGTGGGCTCACGGCAGATGCCATGGGATGGCTAAAGAGAGGGATAGGCAAGAGGCAACCGGTGGGCTCCAGAGGCGAGGTCGGTACGAGTGAGTGTGAGACACAAGACGTACCCAGGTTCGGGGCTCTCCGAAGAGATAACACCCCTAGTCCTGCTGAGCGTGGTTTATATGAATATGGTACAAGCTTGCTCCTAGAGCTGTTTCGGGGAGGAAGGAAGACAGGCCAGTGCATAGGCTGCTCCTTCTCCGTGGGTGTGTGTGAGTCTTCTACCAGATTTCGGCCCGTTGCATGGAGGGGCACCGGGGGGTCTTATAGGCCGGACCCAGGGGTTACAATGGTAAAGTTATATGGGCGCGGGGCCGGGATGTCAGTGTCTAGGAGCCGGTAGTGGGGGCCGCCGGGGCGCCGGGTCTTCTGGGTCTGCCGGATGCGGGTCTAGCCGGGTCCGTCGGGTGCGGGCCGTACTGGGCTCGCCGAGCGCGGGTACGGCCGGCTGCTGGGTACTATAGGCACGCCGTGTCGGACGTCATGGGACGGCTGCACTGGCTTGCTACAGGGTTACGCCCCCGAGATGCCGCCCGCCCCAGGCGATGGCTTGGTCGACACGACAGCCGAGCCCGTCGGGGACGGCATAAATGGGGGCGCACTGTAGCCATGCTCGTTTGTCGATGGAGGTTCGTCTTGGTAGGAACCGGCCGGCATGCGCCAGCCGGCTTGGCCGGGTTGCGCTGGGAAGCCGGCCAGGGACGCGCCGGATTGAGGGGCGTTGCCAGCCCTGATGTTTTTGAAAGGATCCGGGTTCCTTTGCCTGCCCGGGGTACATCCCCCCGACAGTAGTCCCCGGAGCTGTGAAGGCTCGCCGGCTTCAAGCAAGGGGGGCCTTCGCAGTTTCACCCCCTTGAGAAGGAGGCTGGGTTGATGAAGCTTGGGGCCGCAGGGTCCGGCAACACCCACTGTGTGCCGGCTTCCGGAAGCCGGATCGCGGCACCCCGGTATGGGCGGGAAACCGAGGCATCCACCGAGTCTTGAAGGAGAAGGGACGCGCCTTCCACCGCCCGATGCAAACGCCACATGGTGAACAGTGGCTGGAGAGGCCCTGCCAGGGCACGCGCGCGATGGGACGCAACAGCGGGCTGGGCCCCGCCACACCACACCCTCATCCCATGCACGGGGATTTATTGTGGCCACCGCGGACGGTTGCGTTTCTCCATGCAATCAAGTCGTGGGGGAAATGTTCCCACATAAAGCGGGGAAGTGGAATCGTGGGCGCAACCGATCCCACTTCCCCACGTCTCACCGTGGTTATAAAAATGGAGGGAGGGGCGGCGGAAACGCTCATGCACGCGCCCCTCGTCTTGCTTTCCTTCTCTTTCTCCAACTCCCGAGTTCACCGCCCGCCGGAACGCCAGGCGCGCCCAAAGCGCCCACCAACCGCACTAGCTTTCTTCTCGTTGTCACGCTCCGCGCCCTCGTCGAGATCCATAGATGGCGCCGCCAAAGGGCTCGTGGGAGGGGTCCTAGGTCACCGACGACGACAACCAGTACCTCCGTGACACCAGGCGACTACCGTCGGTGGCGGAGGTAGCCGCGCGCGCAGCCGGGGAGGAGAGGGAGACGCAGCCACAAGAGGGCGAGCGCGTGGTCTTGTACAGTCATTTCAAGAGCCGGTTTGGCCTCCCCGCAAGCGCCTTCTACCACGCCTTCCTTTCCTTCTTTGAGCTGCAGCCGCACCACTTAGGCGCGAACGCGGTGCTGCAGCTCTCCGGCTTTGTCACCTTGTGTGAAGGCTACCTAGGGGTGGAGCCAGACGTAGAGATCTGGAGCCACCTCTTCTTTCTCAAACAGCAGGGGCCGGAGGCCGGGGCCTTGTCCGACTGTGGGGCCGCCGTCATCTCGATCCGGCCGAATGGGATGTTCCCCAAGATGCCCCTGGAGGACTCTACCAAGAAGTGGCAGCAATCCTTCTATGTGCGCAACATCGGCGGAGGAGCTGACGCCATCAACTTGCCGCCGTTTGTCAACAAGCAGCTGCTCTCCAAGATGAACTGGGGCTACATGCCCAAGAACCCGCCGCAGGGGCTGTAAAACCTATGCAGCCGGATCGCGGAGATGATGGCGCGCGAGGGGCTCAAGGGGACGGATCTTGTCGCCACCTTCATCGCGCACCGGGTGTTGCCGCTGCAACGCCAGGCGCACATCATCGGCCAGATGGTGACCACCGGGATCCCACTCGGATGTCGTCTGGGAGGTTGTCGCTGGAGCAGGCCGCCGACCAGGTGAACGCCATCTCCAAGGCCGGGATCGCTCCTGACTGGCGCTTCGGGAAGGCGCCCTACAACGGAGAGAACCCGGCGCCGACGGTGAGTCCTTGGTCCCCATTCTTTGCAATGTCTCAACTCTTTCTCCGTCCTGATGCGACGAGGGAGGTGCTGCTGAACGCCATCCAGCAAATGCGTGCCAGGACGAGGGCACATGTACCGGTAGCTGAGCAAGCTGGCTCGGAGGGGGCAGAATCCTTCGCCGAGAACACGGAGTCGGCCAACGCGCAGCCGGCCGATGCTGAAGCTTTTGTGTATACACTGTATATTAGATAATGTCTCCGCACCCAAACCTCTTGCGATGTTAGAGAATGTCTATACGTAGCTTTTGTGTATACACTGTATATTGTATTTGTACACTACGTATACCCCTATATATATATGAGATAGCCACACCCGTATTGGGTGTCAGGCAGTTTCCCAAAATACTACGTTTTACATGGTATCAGCTTAGCTTTACATTGGCTTCCGCCCTCTGTCTCGATCGCATCATGGCCTCAGTGCCGACCGCCGCCGCCGCGATCCCCGTCGCTCCGGCCACCGTTCCGGCCACCGGCCCCGCCGCCGCTGCTCAGACTGCCCCGGCCAGTCCGTTTTTGGCCTCAGGGTCTTTGTTCCCTCTGGCCGCCGCGCAGGGCGCTGCCATCCTGCCGCCGCACCAGCCGCTGGAGCGCCTCCACGAGACGTACTGCACGGCTCCATCTTCGGGGCTTCATGCGGAGCCTGGAGTAGCGCTAGCGGGTGCGCACTCCTGGGGCCATCGCGCCCAGCCCCAGCGGCTGGAGCCCATCCCGCATCACGCGGCTGCATCTACGGGCGCGTGGCTAGCGGCCTCCTCGAGCGCGTACGGCGCGTGGCCTCCAACCACGTACGCTCAGCCCCACCTCCAGCCACGTATGTCTCAGCCCCGCCTCCAGCCGTGTACAATGCGTCGTCTCCAGCCGTGTCCAATGCGTCGACCGCAGCCGCATACAACGCGTCGCCCGCGGATTCCTACGATGTACCTGTGGCTGCTGCGGCGTCCTACAGCGCTGCACCGACGATCTATGGCGGGTACCAGCCGGCTCCTCTGATCGCGCCGTTCTATGGTGCTTCCCCGATGCCTGGTGGTGGTTCACATCAGGGCTACTACGCGCCGCCTCTGTCGGATCATGTCGTTGTTGCTGCACCGTTCTACTTCGCGCACCTTATCCTGGTGAAGCTCACGACGGATAACTATCTGTCGTGGCGTGCACAGATGCTGCCGCTTCTCCGCAGTCACTACTTGAAGGGCTTTGTTAATGGTACTCTACCGTGTCCCCTGCCATATCATCTGGGGCATCATGCGTGGGTGGCTCAAGATCAAGCCATCCTATCTGCTATCCAGTCCTCTCTCATAGAGGGAGTCTCGTTGCTGGTCATCTTTGCCGCTACATCACGGGACGCGTGGCCGGCTCTTCATTCCAGTTTTGCTTCACAGTCCCAGGCGCGTGCTCATGCTATTCGCACTGCGCTTGGGGAGGTGAAGCTTCATGACCTCACCGTCACCGACTACTTCAACAAGGTGACGGGTATGGCTGACACACTTGCCTCCATCGGCAAGGCTCTTGGTCCGAAGGAGTTCACCTCTTATGTGCTCAATGGACTGAGTGACGACTATGATAATTTGGTGGAGAATATCAATGGTCGTGACACTCCCATCCAGCAGCGTGAGTTGTATGCGCGCCTTCTTGCCACGGAACAACGCATCCAGGCTCGTCGCTGTACGCCGAGTTTCCCTTCCGCCAATGCTGCAACGCATGGGAAGGGCAAGCCCTACAAGCCACCAACTAGTGGCAAACCTCCGCCGACCGCGCCTAATTGGTGGAACACCACTACCTCCAGGGGAGGTCGAGTCTGTGCCTGCTGCCCTTCATGTGGTGCTCAGGTCCCATGCCAGCTGTGTGGACTTGATGGTCACCTTGCCTCCCGGTGTCATCGTCGCTTCAAGCAGGATTTCTTGGGGATCGGGAACAATGGCAAGGGTAATGAGAAGCAGGCTGCCCTGGCAAGTCATGAGCAGGGGCATACTCCTTCTTATCCGGTTGATGCATCTTGGTACATGGATACGGGAGTTACCAATCACCTGACAAGTGAGATGGGCAAGCTCTCTACACAGGAGCCGTACCGTGGACATGATCAGGTTCGCACCGCTAATGGGGAAGGTATGCATATCTCACATATTGGTCAGGCATCACTTCTTACCCGTCGATCCACACAATTACGTCTTCTTAATGTCCTTCGTGTTCCCTCTGTTTCACGTAGTTTGCTTTTAGTTCCTAAACTTACTCGTGATAATAATGTTCTTGCTGAATTTCATCATTTTCATTGTTTTGTTAAGGACCGGGACATGAGGGACGTACTCCTTAGAGGTCGACTGCGCAATAATGGTCTCTATGCACTTTATGTGCCACCTGCTCCTAGTGCTTTCAGCGGTGTTCGTGTGTCTCCATCACATTGGCATGCGCGCCTTAGTCATCCTGCCACTCCCATAGTTCGCCATGTACTTCATCGTCATGAGCTTCCAGTAGTGTCAAATAAACATGTTGATGCAGTTTGTGATGCCTATCAGCAAGGCAAGAGTCATCAACTTCCTTTTTTTGAGTCGAGTCGTGTAGTCAATAAACCGCTTGAACTTGTGTTTTCGGATGTATGAGGCCAAGCCCAAACCTCTGTTAGTGGTCATAATTACTATGTCGGTTTCATTGATGCTTACAGTCGGTTCACTTGGCTTTATCTTCTTAAACGCAAATCTGATGTGTTTAATGTTGTCTTGCAATTCCAAGCGCATGTTGAGCGTTTGCTCAGTCATAAAATCATTCATGTGCAATCCGATTGGGGTGGTGAGTATCACAACCTCAATGCATTCTTTAATAAGCTTGGAATTACACATCGTGTGTCTTGTCCTCATACACATCAGCAAAACAGTGTGGCTGAGCGTAAGCATCGTCATATAGTTGAGACGGGTCTTGCTTTGCTTGCCCATGCCTCCGTCCCTTTCCGGTTTTGGAGTGATGCATTTTCCATTGCATGCTTTCTCATTAACAGACTCCCTACACGACTCCGTCAGATGAAAACACCACTTGAGCTCTTGCTGAATGAAGTTCCTGATTATACATTTCTCAAAGTCTTTGGGTGCGCATGTTAGCCACATCTTCGTCCATATAACCAACGCAAGTTGGAGTTTCGGTCTAAACAGTGCGTATTTCTTGGTTATAGTTCTATTCATAAAGGGTACAAATGTCTTCATGTTCCCTCTAACCGCGTCTACATCTCACGTGATGTGGTGTTTGATGAGAATATTTTTCCTTTTTCCGCACTTCCGGTCACCTCCATCACTCCCACTACACCTGAGAAATCTGCTTTACCTTTGTCTGGTCAATTTGTTGATGCTACATATACTCCCTTGTTGCTACCTAACCATGGTGCAGGTACTGGGTGCGAAGCACGCCTTGAGCTTCTGGATGAGCAGCCAGCTGCGTCCCCTCGGATGTCTACCGAGCCTGCTCGCGACGTCCCTCCGTCACCTGGCTTGCTGACAGGGCTGGCCGAGCCGGGCACTACAGGGCTTCCCGACGCGCCGGCCGAGCCGGTGTCCACGCTCGAGCCAACGTCCTCGCTCGAGCCGGCGTCCCCGCTCGAGTCGGCCGAGCGGGCGTCCTCGCCTGAGCCGACTTCCTCGCCCGGCCGATCGCCTGGTGTGACTGGTTCTGCGTCTGGGAATCAGTCTGCTTCGTCATCGCCATCTTCATCGACCCCATCTCCGCCGCCACCTCTGCCGCCTACCGCTGTTCTGCGTCTTCGTACGCGCAGTCAGAGTGGTATTGTTCGGCCTAAGGAGCGCACTGACGGCACGGTTGCGCGGATTGCGGCGTGTATGGCACAGACAGATGGTGATCCCACTGCTAAGCCTCGGCATTTTCAGGTGGCTCTTCGGATTCCTCATTGGCGCAGTGCCATGGAGCAGGAGTTTCAGGCACTACAGAGGAATGATACTTGGCGCTTGGTTCCTCCTGTGTCTGGTGTCAACATCATTGACTCCAAGTGGATGTTTAAGGTAAAGAAGCATGCTGATGGATCTATTGAGCGGTACAAGGCACGGTTGGTGGCTAAAGAGTTTAAACAACGGTATGGTCTTGATTATGAGGATACCTTCAGTCCAGTTGTCAAACCTACCACTATTCGTTTGCTTCTATCCTTGGCTGTTGCCAAAGGGTGGTCTTGGAGGAAGAGGTTTACATGCGGCAACCTCCAGGTTTTGTTGATCCTGCTCATCCACATCATTTGTGTCGTCTTGTTAAGGCACTTTATGGACTTAAGAAGGCTCCTCGTGCATGGCATGCCCGACTTGGCTCGGTTCTTCGCCGTCTTGGATTTGCTCCATCCACTGCTGACACATCTCTGTTCATGTTCCATTGTCCTGAGGTTACTATGTACCTGCTGGTTTATGTTGATGACATTATTCTTATCAGCTCCTCAGTGACTGCTGCTGATCGTCTGTTGTCTGCTCTGAGTGGTCATTTTGCTGTCAAGGATCTGGGTGCTCTTCATTACTTCCTTGGTCTAGAGTTTTCACGGTCTCCTGCTGGCCTGACTCTCACTCAGCATAAGTATTCCATGGACTTGCTACGACATGCTGGTATGTTGCAATGCAAGCATGCTACCACCCCTATGTCTGCGACTGATTGGTTATCAGCCTTGGATGGTGCCTGCTTCCTTCAGATGATGCTATAGAGTATCACAGTATTGTTGGTGGGTTGCAATACTTGACTATCACACGGCCGGACATCTCCTATGCAGTAAACCATGTGTGCCAGTATCTTCATGCTCCTCGGACTTCACACTGGTTAGCTGTGAAGCGCATACTGCGTTATCTTTCTCATAATGTCTCCTATAGTTTGCATCTTCGGTCTACCTCCTCGAGTGCTCTCTTGGCGTTCTTTGATGCTGATTGGGCTGGGAGCCTGGATGACCGGTGATCAACGGGGGCTATGATGTCTTCTTTGGTCACAACTTGATCGCCTGGAGTGCAAGCAAGCAGGCCACGGTCTCTCGGAGTAGCACTGAAGCAGAGTATAAGGCGGTTGCCAATGCCACGGCTGAGATCATTTGGGTACAGTCTCTCTTGAGAGAGTTGGGAGTCTCTCAAGAGCAGCCACCGGTTCTTTGGTGTGATAATATTGGTGCGACGTATCTTTCATCTAATCCAGTTTTCCATTCTCGTACCAAGCACATCGAAGTTGACTATCACTTTGTGAGGGAACATGTTGCACAGAAGCTTCTTCATATCAAGTTCATCTCCTCCAAAGATCAACTTGCTGACATCTTCACAAAGCCACTTCCACAACCTCAGTTTGAAGGTTGTAGGCGCAATCTTAACTTGCTTTGTACTTCAGGTCACAGTTAAGATTGAGGGAGGGTGTTAGATAATGTCTATACGTAGCTTTTGTGTATACACTGTATATTCTATTTGTACACTACGTGTACCCCTATATATATGAGATAGCCACACCCGTATTGGTTGTCGGGCAGTTTCCCAAAATACTACGTTTTATAGCGAGACTAGTCGCACGACGATGAGGAGATCTTGACGCACGCTGGTGGTGCAACGCCGATGAGGGGAGGGGACGGCAGCGTCGACCCCCAAGACGGCTGAAGAAGACGGCCGACGCCGGGTTGTCTTACGTGCCGGCAGCGGCAAGCCGGCCGCACGGGAAGGACGAGGTGCCGCCGAAGCCGGCGACGAAACGCGCGGCGGGGGGACCAGCCGCGCGCGGCAAGGAGGCCGCCAAGAAAGCGCGCCGAGTCATCCCGGCGCCGCCGGCAAGGCAGGCCATCCCGACGGTGATCGGGTAAGTTCCCTTTCTTGGTTTATGCATACTGCTTGGTTGCACTCTACTTATGTTTTCTTTGTGCTGCTCAGGATGCCTCTTGACTTGGCGTTGGCGGCCACGGAGGCCGCGTCCGGAGGCGGCTTTTCGTTTCGGAGGACTTGGAGCAGCGCCATCGACCGGTTGGAGAGCTCGCCCGAGGAGGACCTTGGTCTGGACCCGGAGGATGCAGAGCTCTGCGCCTGGCGGGACCAGAACAAGGCCCTAGAGGAGGAGGTGGCTGCCGCCAGGGCGGTGGAGGAGGCCTCGGGCCGGGCGTGGACGAGGGCCGCCAGGGCGAGTGGGCAGACCACTGCGGGCCCGGCCTAACCGGAGATGCTGGAGGGCATGGAGCCGGCGGAGACGGTCATCGAGCTGCCAGCGAAGGAGGGGCGCGACCCGGAGCCGGCCATCAATGATCCGGAGGTGGAGGAGATGGCTGTGGACACCCCATCCCGGAACGACACGGCCGAGCGGGCGGAGGAGGCGCGCACCAGGGACGCCGCCCCGGGTGGAGCGCTGCAGGTGACGCCGGCCGTAGGGGAGCCGGCAGGGAGCGGGCACGCCTTGGTGATCAGGCTGCCGCAAGCGGCGTCACGAAGCGGCCCTGCCGCCGGGTTGCAGCAGCCTCGAGTCGGAGCCGGCGAGACCGTGGTTGGTCCACACACCCAGGAGGAGGTGGCGATGGACGCCGTGCGCCAGCATCTTCGCGGGCGCGCAGACTGGCTTCACGCCTTTGCCCGAAGCGAGCTGGAGCGGGTGCGGGAGCTGGAGCGCTCCGTGATTGTGAGTTTTTCTTCTCTTGATTTTTTTTGGGTTGGTCAGTGGGGGCGCGCTAGCGCACCCTCTGGGTGTAGCCCCGAGATTTGGGCCAACTATGAAGTAGTTGGGTCGAATCTTAAAAATGTGTTTGTGATTTTTGCTAATCCTTGCTTTCCTGCAGCACCTGGACGGCCTTCGAGTCGGCATCCATAACCGGCTTGTAGATAAGCACCGCCAGGTCACGGCGCAGCTTGCCGCCAAGGAGGAGGCGCTCCGTCTTGCCGAAGGTACGTCTTGCATACTCTTAGTAGGGGCACGCCAGCGCACCTACTGGGTGTAGCCCCCGAGATTCGGGCCAACTATGAAATAGTTGGGTCAAATCTTAAAGTGTTTTTCATCTTTTCTTCCGGCATCTTGATTGGAAGCCTTGCCGCACAGCTGCAGCGGTCGAAGTGCCGGACCTGCGAACCTGGCTGGGCAAAGCCGGCCAGTAGCGCGACCAGGCGGTCGCCGACAACAGCCAGCTCCGGGTTGAGGTGGAGCAGCTGAAGGCGAAGGCCGCCAAGGCGGCACAGGCCCACCAAGCGGAGCTCGTCCGGCTCCAAGACGAGCACGGGAAGGCGGCTGCCGCGAGAGACGACATTTTGAAGGCGGCCGTCGGCAAGATCGCCGAGCTCGAGAAGCCGCTCGAAGCCAACGGCCGCGCCGGGGACTTGGAGCGGCACGGTATGTTATGCGAGGCGGAGCATCTGGACGAGCTCCTCGTCAGTAAGTGCTCCTTCATTGATTTCGCCGGGTTGCGAGCCGGCTGGATTTTTACATGGCTGACTGTTTCCTTTCTCCATTCGACAGAGTGCTTCCCGGAGACGTAGGAGACGGCGGACGAGGCCGTGCTCACCCACCGGTCGACCCAGGCGGACGTGGGTGCCGGAATTGATCCGCATGCCGCCTGGAGTTTTTCGGAGATCATGCACGCCGCCGAGGCTCGCCTGAGGGCCCTGGACAAGGAGACGACATGGTTGTCCGAAGCCGGATTGGGGATGGCGGCGGCCCTCTGGCCGGGTGCCGTTGCGCCCAACAACTTCACGCGGTTGGCGCACTGGCTAGAAGCCGGGCCGGCGCGGCTCCATGCGTGGCACGTCTCCGCGGCTCGTGCCGGTGCAGACTTGGCGCTGCGCTTCATCATGTCCTGGTACCCAGGCCTAAACCTGAACCAGCTGGCGGCCCAGCGAGCTGGCGCAGAGCCCCAGCTAGAGGCGGAGGCGGGCCCGATTGTCATGCGGGCCAGCTACCTCGCCTCATTCACCGTGCATGATGATTTCCAGGTGGAATGGACGGAAGACGGCGGGGAGGTGCCGCCCAACAACTTCGGCCTGGCACTCAACGACCCGGCGGGCAGCTCCGAAGAGTCGGGTCCCTATGCGGATGAAGATGCCGGGTTGAACGACACCGGCGCCTCGGCGAACCCGGAGGCCACTGCGAAGGAGCCGGCAGTCACACAACCCGTCGCAGCCACTGCTTGAAGTCATCCTGCTTTTTACCTTTATCGAATTTTGTTAAGCGACAAGTCCACCAGCCCACTGGGGGTGTAGGGTGAATCTAGTGAACTCCGGCAGTGGGCCTCTATTTTTGTAATGTAAATATTTTCGCGAGTGTTTGCACTTTTGTTCTTTGTCCTTCAGCTTTTTCCTTGCTTGCTTCTTCTTTGGGCTTCCCCACGTGAGTCAGACAGCCGGGTTCCGGTCTGTGACAAGGAGTTTGGCAATGGGAAGGAGTGCGTAGTACTTAGGCTTTTCGAACATTGAGCGCGAGCGAAACACCCACTGGGCCGGCAGACGGCGAAGCCGGCTGGCGCGCAGCCGGTCGTGCGGCAACTTAGTGCGGTGAGGCCGGATTGACCGATCCGACGAATCCAACTTAGCGTTTTTCTGCGTGCCGGCACTTTGGCCCATGATTCTTGCCGGCCAACAGCCGAAGCCAGACTGTGGCTTAGGGCGAAGGGGAGGGCCTTGGCAACTTGAACACGCCGAAATGTAATAAGGGGGATGGCGGGGCGCGGTCAAGTCGGCTAGCCCCCGAGCCGGACGAGCCGACCCGGCGGTGGAGGTCGAAAAAATTACAAGGATGTGCGAGACATAATAATTGATAGGAAAAGGTAGCCCTCGACTGTCGTTCGTGGGTCATGCTGTCTTTCATTGAACATCAAAGGGTAGCGAAACATACATGCATACAGCTAACTGTAAAATGGGCGGAGGAGCTCTGCATTCCAAGGCCGGCTTGTTTCTTCGTCGACGGTGTCTCTCTTGCGTTTGTTCTGCTTGCGTGCGTCGATGAGGTAGTACGCATTGCGGTCATACAGGGCCTTGCTGACGATGAAAGGGCCTCCCATGGGGAGGCCAATTTGTGCTGGCCAGCTTGCTGCTGGACAAGTCGGAGTACGAGATCACCCTTGCGGAATGCGAGGGGCTTGATCTTCTTGCTGTGGAAGTGCCTCAGGTTTTGCTGGTAAATGGCCTATCGGCTGAGGGCCAATAGGCGCGTGATACGTCTCCAATGTATCTATAATTTATGAAGTATTCATGCCGTTATATTATTATTCTTAGATGTTTTACAATCATTTTATAGCAACTTTATATCATTTTTTGGGACTAACCTATTAACATAGTGCCCAGTGCCAAAGGCATACGTCTATAAGCAAAGGTAGCAAAAGGGCATGTAAAAGTAGTTTTTTCTTGATCCTCTTATGACACAGGTATTTGGGAAAAACCAGAATAACCATCTAGAAAGCAAAAATGTGTATGTTTTGATAGTCTTTCTAGCATTTGATCAATGAAAGGTAGAGGATAATGATCTTTCCTAGTAGCTTTGTTCAATTTTCTAAAATCAATTACCATTCTATAACATGTAACAATTCTTTGCGGAATCAATTCATTTTTATCATTAGGAACAACAGTAATACCTCCCTTCTTAGGGACACAATGAATAGGACTTACCCATCTACTATCAGCAATAGGATAAATTATACCTGCTTCCAGAAGCTTTAGTATTTAATTCCTTACCACTTCGCATCTTTGGATTCAACCGTCGCTGGTGATCAACGACTAGTTTAGCATCAGGTTCCATATTAATTTTGTGCTGACATAGAGTGGGACTAATGCCCTTAAGATCATCAAGAGTATATCCAATAGCGGCACGGTGCTTCCTCAGAGTTTTCAATCATTTCTTTTCGTCATGCTCTAAAAGGTTAGCACTAATAATAACAGGATATATCTTCTTCTCACTAAGCATATTTCAAAGTATCAGGTAATTGTTTAAGCTCAAACACAGGATCACTCTTGGGTGGTAGAGGATCTCCAAGAGTCTCAATAGGCAAATTGTGTTTCAAAACAGGCATTTGTTTAAAGAATATCTCATCTATTTCATTTCTTTCATTCATGAACATGCCATTTTCATGGTCTAGCAAATATTGTTCTAAAGGATCAGTAGGAGGCACGGCAATAGAAGCAAGACCAATAATTTCATCTTTACTAGGCAATTCTTTATTATGGGGTTGTCTACGAAATTTGGAGAAATTAAACTGATGAGACACATCCCCGAAACTTACACTAACAGTTTCTTTCTCACAATCTATTTTAGCATTAACAGTGTTCAAGAAAGGTCTACCAAATATAATGGGACAAAAATCATCTTGTGGGGAACCAAGAACTAGAAAATCAGTAGGGTATTTTACTTTCCCACACAAGACTTCGACATCTCTAACAAACCCAATTGGTGAGATAGTATCTCTATTAACAAGCTTAATAGTAACATCAATATCTTCTATTTCAGCAGGTGCAATACCATTCATAATTTCTTGGTATAAAGTAAAGTGAATTGCACTCACACTAGCACCCAAATCACATAAGCCATGATAACAATGATCTCCTATTTTAACAGACACAACAGGCATGCCAACAATAGGTCTATGTTTATCCTTATCATCGGGTTTAGCAATTCTAGCAGCTTCATCACAGAAATAAATAACATGCCCATCAATATTATCGACCAAGAGATCTTTAACCATAGCTATACCAGGTTCAACTTTAATTTGTTCAGGTGTAGGTGTTCTAGTGTAACTCTTACGGACTACAACTGAAGCTTTAACATGTTCTTTTATCCTAACTGAAAAAGGTGGTTTCTCAATATAAGCAGTAGGAATAACATGATCAACATTATAAGTAATGGTTTCTTCTTCAACATTAATGGGTTCTACTATTTTTACTTCAATGGGAGGATAATATTTAAACCACTTCTCCTTAGGGAGATCAACGTGAGTAGCAAACGATTCACAGAAAGAAGCTACTATCGCAGAGTCAAGTCCATATTTAGTGCTAAATTCATGAAAGACATCGGTATCCATAAAAGATTTAACACAATCAAACTTAAGGTTTATACCTGACTCCTTACCTTCATCGAGCTCCCAATCTTCAGAGTTGCGTTTAATTCTTCCCAAGAGATCCCATTTGAATTCAATAGTCTTCTTCATAAAAGAAAGTACAAGAAGTATCGAGCATGGATTGATCATTACGAGAAAGTCGAGCATAAAAATTCTGAATAATAATTTCTCTTGAGAGCTCATGAATGGGGCATGAATATAACATTGACTTAAGCCTCCCCCAAGTTTGAGCGATACTTTCTCCTTCATGAGGCCAAAAATTATATATATAATTCCGATCACGATGAACTAGATGCATAGGATAAAACTTCTGATGAAATTCCAATTTCAATCGGTTGTAATTCCAAGCTCCAATATCATCACATAGCCTATACCATGTCAATGCCTTTCCCTTCAAAGATAAAGGGAAGACCATCTTCTTGACTTCATCCTCAGGAAAACCTGCAAGCTTAAATAATCCACAAACTTCATCCACATAGATTAGATGCAAATCAAGATGTAATGTTCCATCTCCTGCATAAGGATTAGCTAGCAGTTTCTCTATCATGCCCGAAGGAATTTCATAATAAATATTTTTAGTAGGTGCAGTAGATTGAGGAGCAAATCTTTTCTCTTTCGGTCGACATGAAGATACCCCAAACAAACCCCTCAAAGCATGATTTTCCATAGTGACAAGTGACAGTAAATTTCAGCACGTAATATAAATGTTTCCTTACCAAAGGCACTTCACTCCCAGGCAACGGCGCCAGAAAAGAGTCTTGATAACCCACAAGTATAGGGGATCTATCGTAGTCCTTTCGATAAGTAAGAGTGTCAAACCCAACGAGGAGCAGAAGGAAATAGCAAGCGGTTTTCAGCAAGGTATTTTCTGCAAGCACTGAAATTATCGGTAACAGATAGTTTCGTGATAAGATAATTCGTAACGGGTAACAAGTAATAAGTGTAACAAAGGTGCAGCAAGGTGGCCCAATCCTTTTTGTAGCAAATGATAAGCCTGGACAAACTCTTATATAAAGCAAAGCGCTCCCGAGGACACATGGGAATTATTGTCAAGTTAGTTTTCATCATGCTCATATGATTCGCGTTCGTTACTTTGATAATTTGATATGTGGGTGGACCAGTGCTTGGGTGCTGTCCTTACTTGGACAATCCTCCCACTTATGATTAACACCTCTCGCAAGCATCCGCAACTATGAAAGAAGAATTAAGATAAATCTAACCAAAGCATGAAACATGTGGATCCAAATCAACCCCTTACGAAGCAACGCATAAACCAGGGTTTAAGCTTCTGTCACTCTAGCAACCCATCATCTACTTATTACTTCCCAATGCCTTCCCCTAGGCCCAAATCATGGTGAAGTGTCATGTAGTCGACGTTCACATAACACCACTAGAGGAAAGACAACATACATCTCATCAAAATATCGAACGAATACCAAATTCACATGATTACTTATAACAAGACTTCTCCCATATCCTCAGGAACAAATGTAACTACTCACAAAGCATGCTCATGTTCAAGATCATAGGGGTATTAATTATCATTAAGGATCTGAACATATGATCTTCCACCATATAAACCAACTAGCATCAACTACAAGGAGTAATCAACACTACTAGCAACCCACAGGTACCAATCTGAGGTTTTGGAACAAAGATTGAATACAAGAGATGAAGTAGGGTTTGAGAGGAGATGGTGCTGGTGAAGATGTTGATGGAGATTGACCCTCCCTCGATGAGAGGATCATTGGTGATGACAATGGCTTCGATTTCCCCCTCTTGGAGGGAAGTCTCCCCGGCAAAATCGCTCTGCCGGAGCCCTAGATTGCTCCTGCCCAAGTTCTGCCTCGAGACGGCGGCGCTTCATCCCGAAAGCTTCTTCTCAATTTTTCCAGGTCAAAACCTTTCATATAGCAGAAGATGGGCACCGGAGACCTGCCAGGGGGCCCACAAGCTCTGGGGGCGCGCCCCCAGGCTTGTGGCCACCTGGTGGGTCCACTCTGGTAGTTTCTTCGCCCAATAATTTTTATATATTCCAAAATAATTCTCCGTAAATTTTCAGGAATTTTGGAGTTGTGTAGAATAGGTCTCTCAGATTTGCTCCTTTCCGGTCCAGAATTCCAGCTGCCGGCATTCTCCCTCTTCATGTAAATCTTTGTAAAATAATAGAGAAAAGGCATAAGTATTGTACCATAATGTATAATAACAGCCCATAATGCAATAAATATTAACATAAAAGCATGATGCAAAATGGACGTATCAATATGCTATGCTAACGATGGGTCTTGTTCATCATATCATTCTCCTAATGATGTGATCCCGTTATCAAGCGACAAGACATGTCTAAGGTTAGGAAGCCTTAACCATCTTTTGATCAATGAGCTAGTCTAGTAGAGGTTTACTAGGGACACGTTAATGTTTATGTATCCATACATGTATTTAAGTTTCCGGTCAATACAATTCTAGCATGAATAATAAACCTTTATCATGATTAAGGAAATATAATAACAACCACTTTATTATTGCCTCTAGGGCATATTTCCAACATGACAATTGGATCAAGCGCAAGTTTCTCAAGGCCATCATGCCATTCAACAAGGCCATTTCCTCCGTGATTCGCCAAAGACCGGATTTCCACACCTTGTCCTCAAGTGAAGTGTTGGATGAGTTTATTGCCATGAACATTATGAACAAGACCGCCAACAATGCTCTAGCTTGTGTCCAGTCAAAGATAAGCTCACCCACTCTTGCCTTGAAGGCCAAGGACATTCCGGAAGAAGAAGAGGAGGAAGAAGAGGCGAGTTTCCCTGAAGACACCAAATATGCTTACCACGAGCACATGGCTCTTGCGTCAAGGCAATTTTGGGGCAACAAGAGGAACTCAAGGCCCAACTTCACAAAGAACAACTCAAGTGGTTCAAAGAACAAGCAACGAGTGAGGACTTGCTACAATTGCAGCAATGTGAGTCACTTTGTGGTGGATTGTCCTTATGAGAAGAGGGATGACAATGGTGGCAAACTCATTTGCAAAGATAAAGCCAAGTCCTTCCCAAACAAGGACAACTTCACCAAGAAGATACCTCCATAGGGCTTGGTGGCACACGAAGAGTACACCTCGATGATGATAATGAAGAAACAAGCGGTGAAGGAATGTCAACAGCAACCATGGCCATTGCCACCTCTTCCCCCTCAAAGGTCTCTCTTCGGCGCCCCCCGACGAGAACCTCATTGCCAAGTGCCTCATCGCCAAAGGTATCAATAAGGTAACCCCCAACATTAAAACCACCATCACTACTACTCCTTCTTTGTTAGATTGTGTTGATGATGGTGAGGTGGTGAAAGTTGATGAGAATGGGTTTGGAAAATTCTTGAGTAAGCTCAAGGGTGAATCCAAGAAGCACTTTGTTGCTCTCTTGGAACAACTTGGTGAGGCCAGTGATATCATTGAGTCTCATGAGGTTGTGGATCTTTCCATTGCTCTAGAGGAAGAGTGAGGTCTTCCTCTGACTCTTGAGGAGTCACACAACGTTGATCATGCTAAATTACAAAAAGATCTTGATCATATTATTGTTCTTACTCGTGTGTTTAAATCCGAGAAAGTTGCACTTTGGGTTGGCCATGATAGACTCAAGGAAGAGTTTGACACACTTGACAAGGCTCACAAGGTCTTGAAGTGTGTTCATGCCTCTCTCAAGAAGTCTCATGATCAACTCCAAGTGAAGCTAACCAAGGAGATTTCCACATGTCCTCCTTTCGTTCTAATTGGTAATGCCCATGCTACTAACCCTTGTTGTGAGCATGTGCATCTTGTGGAGGAAAATGCCTAGTTGAAAGAGCAACTTGAGAAGGGCCTTGTGACATGCATACAAGGCGAGAATAACCTAAATGACATTTTGAGTAATCAAAAGGAAGTTGTAGGAAACGAAGGACTTGGGTTTGTACCCAAGTCAAAGAAGAAGAAGAAGAAGACCAAGCAACCTCTCCCACTAAATGAAGCCTTTGTCAAGGCAGGTGAGGGTACTCTTGAGAAGAAGAAGGACAAGGAAGTGGGTGGTAATGCCAAGAAGGGCAAAACTGCCCCTACCAACAAAGCCGGTGACTTTAACCCCTCTTATATTTTGTGTCGTGCTAGTGATGGGCATGTCTATGCCAAATTCGTTGGTTCTTCTTATGAGTACATTGAATGGTCTATTCGGGTTCCTAATACCCTTGTTACTAACATCAAAGGACCCATTCGAAAATGGGTACCTAAATCCAACCATTAATTTCTTGTAGGAGTTTGCTTCCGGTGGAGTGTCATGGTTGCTTGATAGTGGAGCAACAAATCATATGACCGGGAGCAAGGACTTGGTGGTGGATGTTCATCCTATACCATCCATGCCCAGTCATGTTCAATTCGGTGATGCTTCAACATCTAAGGTATTGGGTCTTGGCAAGGTGGTCATCTCTCAAGATTTATCTATTGAGAAGGTCATGCTTGTTGAGTCCCTTGCATACAATTTACTTTTCGTTCGTCAACTTGCACTCATGGGCTTTGCAACATTCTTTGATCTTGATACCGTGGCCCTTTTGTGGAGCAAGACTCTTAAAGTAGCCTTTGTTGGGCATGTCGAGAACGGTCTCTATGTGGTTAACTTCTTGGAGCGACCTACTAAGACCGCGACGTGCCTAATTGCTAAAGTTGATGTGGGTTGGCTTTGGCATCGCCAACTAGCCCATGTCAATATGAGATCTTTGCAAAGTCTCCTCAAAGGGGACCACGTCCGTGGACTAACAAATGTGAGTTTTGCCAAAGATCATGCTTGCAGTGCTTGCATTGAAGGAAAGTTACATGAGACGGCTCACCGACCCACTACTATCATCTCTTTGGTCCTCCATCCTTTGATAGTCTTGGGGGAAGAAAGTATTGTTTGGTGATTGTGGATGATTACTCAAGATACACTTGGGTGTACTTCTTCAAGAGGAAGATTGAGACCCAACAAACTGTCATTGACTTTGCTAATGAAGCTCAACGCCAACATGAAGCAAAGATATTGATGATTAGGAGTGACAACGACACCGAGTTCAAGAACTACACCTTGGATGAGTTTCTTAGTGATGAGGGGATCAAGCACCAATATGCCGCACCCTATACCCCTCAACAAAATGGTGTGGCGGAGAGGAAGAACCGGACGTTGATGGATGCGGCAAGGACCGTGATGGCGGAATTTAAATCTCCGTACAACTTTTGGGCCGAAGCCATCAACACCACATGTCATGCATCCAATCGGCTCTACCTTCGCAAAGGCTTGAACAAGACTCCATATGAGATTCTTACCGGTAACAAGCCCAACCTCAAGTACTTCCGGGTGTTCGGTTGTAAGTGTTTCATTCTCAATAAAGGTGTTCATTTGTCTAAACTTGAACCTAAAGCTCAAGAGGGCATATTTGTCGGTTATGCTACAAACTCTCATGCTTACCGTGTTCTCAACAAGTCCAATGGACTCATTGAGGAGACGTGTAATGTGGAGTTTGATGAAAATAATGGCTCCCAAGTGGAGCAAAGTGGTCTTTGTGATGTAGGTGATGAAATTCCTCCCCGAGCCATAAGAAGAATGGGGATTGGTCAAATACTCCCCATTGAGGAACCTCTTGTGGCCGAAGGAGAAGGACAATGCTCCACTCAAGTGGATCCATCACCGATGCTAGACCCACACGCTTCCGAAGAACAAAGTGAAGGTCCTCAACCCAATGAACAAGATCAAACCCACAAAGATGGTGGTGCACCAAATGATGCCCAAGATCAAGCTCATGACTCCGAGCAAGGTCAAGGTCAAGCGCAAGCTCATGATCAAGAACGAGCTCAAGACGGTGCTCAAGATAATCAAGATGATGATCCTCAAATGCCCATTGAGGAACTTTTGGATCGGCGTGCCGCCAAGGTGGCTTCCAAGCTCAAGCATCAACAACATTTCATGGAGAATGTGCTTGGAAGCTTGAAAAAAGGGGTAACTACTCATAGACAATTGTCAAACTTTTGTGAGCATCACGCGTTTGTTTCGTGTGTTGAACCCGAAAAGGTACATGAGGCGCTCAATGATGTGGATTGGCTTGAAGCCATGCATGATGAACTCAACAACTTTGAGCGCAACCAAGTATGGGAATTAGTGCCAAGGCCAACGTAGGACCACAATGTCATTGGGACCAAGTGGATCTTCAAGAACAAGCAAGATGCGAACGATGTGGTTGTTCGAAACAAGGCAAGATTGGTGGCACAAGGCTACTTCCAAGTCAAGGGTATCGACTACGGTGAAACCTTTGCCCCTGTTGCTCGCCTTGAATCGATTCACATGTTGCTTGCATATGCATCTCATCATGATTTTAAATTGCAACAAATGAATGTGAAGAGTGCATTTCTTAATGGTCCTTTGAATGAGTTGGCATATGTCAAACAACCCCTGAGATTCGAGGATCCCAAGTTCCCCAATCATGTATACAAACTCAACAAGGCACTCTATGGCCTTAAACAAGCCCCATGTGCATGGTATGAGCACCTTACCGAGTTGTTACAAGATCGTGGGTTTGAAATTGGGAAAATTGATCCCACTCTTTTTACTAAGAAGGTCAAAGGGGATTTGTTCATATGCGAACTATATGTTGATGATATCATTTTTGGTTCTCCTAACAAATCTTTCAATGATGAGTTTGCCGCACTAATGACCGAGAAGTTCGAGATATCTATGATGGGAGAGTTAAAGTTCTTTCTTGGGTTCGAAGTCAAGCAAAGAAGAGAAGGAACCTTCATCAACCAAGCCAAATATACCCAAGACATACTCAGGAGATTCAAGCTAGATGATGTCAAGCCGTTCAAGTTTCCAATGCCTACAAAATGCAAGCTTGACATTGGTCCCAATGGTAAAGCGGTGGATCAAAAGGTATATCGCTCCATGATTGGATCCTTGCTCTACCTTTGTGCATCTAGACCGGATATTATGTTGAGTGTGGGGATGTGTGCAAGGTTCCAAGCCGCACCTAAGGAAAGTCACTTTGTGGCGATCAAGCGAATCTTTCGATATTTGGCTCATACCCCAAACTTTGGCCTATGGTACCCCAAAGGAGCAAGCTTTGATCTCATGGGCTATTCGGACTCGGATTGGGCGGGAGATGTTGTGGATAGGAAGTCAACCTCCGGAGGGTGCCAATTCCTTGGTCGCTCTTTGGTAAGTTGGTCTTCAAAGAAGCAAAATTGTGTGTGTCTCTCTTCCACCAAGGCCGAGTATGTTGCCGCCGCAAGTTGTTGTGCATAGTTGCTATGGATGAGGCAAACTTTAAAGGATTATGGTGTCACTTGTGACAAAGTGCCTCTTCTATGTGACAACGAAAGTGCAATCAAGATTTCCCGCAACCCGGTACTTCATAGCAAGACGAAGCACATTGAGATTCGTCATCATTTCATCTGGGAGCATATCAAGCGTGGGGAGATTGATATTATCTACGTCAATACTCAAGAGCAACCAACGGACATTTTCACGAAGCCCTTGGATGAAGCAAGATTTTGCGAGTTAAGGAATGAGCTAAATATCATTGATTCGAGCAATGTGGCTTGAAGCTAAGCACACCCCTCCACATTCTCCATAGTGTCTTGTTCTAGATGTAGGCATGGACATAGGGGGAGTGTTGTTCTCTCAATGAACTCTCCCTCTCCCCTATTATGCATAAATCAATCAAGTATTTCACATTAGCCATTTTTTATGGCACTTGTGCTTCAAAGATGAGTTTTTGGTCTTGGGTCCAAGGTTAAAATCTTTGCGGTGCCATACCAACTGACTCAAACATAGGTGGCTCCGGCCACCGCCCTCTCTTTGAGAGGTTACTTCTTGAGTTGGCCTTATTTGTTATCTAGTCGTGAGGACATTGTGGTGTTTTTAGTCGCTTCAAGTTTGCTTCTCTTTTCCCTTGCTTTAGTTCTTGGAGTGTCTCTTCCTTTTGCTGTAGTTTCTTGTTCCAACCCAAGCCATTCCTTGTTCTTTCCTTCTTTTTGCATAAGCCTCCCTTTTCCCTTTTTGTTCCTGCTTGCTGTTGTCTGCGCGGTACTACCGCGGAGTCCGGGCAGTACTAGCGCCTCGCTCCCTGGTACTACCAGGCCTCCTGCCGTGGGTTTGTACCAGGGCGGTACTATCGCTCCCCGAGCGGTACTACCGCTTAGTGACTGGGTGTGGGGGTTATGAGTTGGGTAGGGGGAGGTTCCACTCCCCCATACCCATTCACCTCTCGCCTCCTCTCTCGTTTCTCTCTCAGGAGACGAGCAAGCACCGGTGGGCCGCCGCCGGTTTCGGGCCGTCTCCCACGATTCCGACCGGTGGGATCGATCCCCACCTTCTCCTCGTGCCATGGAAGCCGGTATTGCCCTCGTTCCTCTCTCCTATGGTTCTATTTCTTGAATCTAGGTTTTGGGCTCTATGCGTTGCTTTCATCATTTTTTGGTCAAATCGAGGGATGAGTAGGACTTGGGAGACTGCTAGAGTAGGTAGATTGAAGGTTTAACCGCGAAAATTTGAATTTGGCACCTCCGGTAGTACCGGATCTCTCAGCAGTAGTCGTCAGCACCGCTGACTTCCGCCTCGAGCGGTACTACCGCTCCTCGAGTGGTACTACCGCTCCTCTGGAGCGGTACTACCGCTTGTGGGCGGTACTTCCGCTGGAGGTGTGGTACTACCGCCTTGAGCTGCCACATTCTAGTTTTTTTGTTCAACCTTCACTCTTGTGTATCTCCTTTTCCTTGGCTTATGCAATTTGTTTACTCATGTGTTCCTTCGTGCTTTTGTGTGTGTGCTCCAGGTGGTAGTAGCTCCGGGCATCAGGCTCGTCGCAAGAATCCCGCACGTACCGGTGGCTCCAAGTGTTACCGTTCTGCCGATGTGCCAGAGAGTGGCTCCATGCCAGTGAGTGGCTCCAGCGTGCAGCCAAGACAGAGAGTCAAAGTGATTGCTTCCAAGGACAAGGGGACCAAGGGTGCTCATCAGATGCCTGCCCAGGAGTTCTGTTTGGCGTGTAAACACAATCCGTACCGAGTGTCTCCGGATCCTTCGCTTGTCAGTCGCCCGTTTTGGAACAAGTTGCAGCAGTCTATCTATCATGATGTGCTGAAGGGGAAGAAGAATCTGTATGTGAAAGTCAAGTCAGTTGATCTCACTCACATGGAGAAAGACTTGGCTTACTTTGGAGCCACTTTGCAGAGGTGCCAGGAGCTTGATATCAAGAGGATCATCTCATTCTACAAGGACTTTCATGCAGAGCTTGCGGCTCAGTTCTACGCCACAGTGCACTTTGGACATGATGAGGAAAGGACTCTTACTTGGATGACCAATGGTCGGTGCCTGTCAGCTTCTTGGAAAAGCTTCATGGAAAGTCTTTCTTATGATGATAAGGGCGCCCAAACCCCAATTGGGTTTCGCCCTCACCGGGAGGCTACTGCTACTCACAAGGAGACTCTTTGGCCTTTCTCTACCAGGAAGGTGTCTGAAACTGGGCACGTCTCCTATGAGCTCTGGCCCTTTCTTGATATCATGCATCAGATCTTCAGGAACTCTCTGTTTCCTCATGTTGGCAACCTGGATATGGTGCACTCCTATCTGGTGGACCTCCTTCTCTTCTGCCAGAAGCAGCAGGGCTCTCAGGAGGTGCTGGATGTTTCTCATGTCATGTGGTCAAAACTTCGTTGTGCGATCTTGGAGCGCAAGTGCATCATCTATGGTCGTTTCTTGATGCAGCTCATCGAGGAGACATGGGCGTCTTCGTTTCCGGATGAGGAGCTTATCACTGGAGACTTGGTGTCTCATGATGTTGTTCAGTTGAGACAGAAGGAGAAGTGGGGATGTCTGCTCCTGCTCCCCCAGAGTGTGACACTGTCAGGTCTGATGATGATGAGCCGGACTACGAGCCACCGTCAGAGGAGCCCTCTTGGGCTAAGAAGCTCAAGCAGAAGATGAAGAAGCTGTTCTACCTCCAGGCAAAGGGACAATTCAAGGCTCACATGGATGCAAAGAAGGCCCGAAGTCGTGACAAGGCCATCATGAGGCAGGTTGGCCTCAACGTTTCTAGTGCTCCAAGGACAGGATCACTGATGAGGAGTCTTGGGTCAGAGTGCACTGCCCGTGGACTGCTTCTGATGAGGGAACTGGAGGTCCACCACCCGCTACAGAGGAGTCTGAGGAGGAGGAGCATGATTGGTGATGTCATGGAGTTCTGCTACCACCTTCTTTCTTAGGTGTATTCTCTGCCCTTTTGGTGTCTCGATGCCAAAGGGGGGAGAGTTTAGGGATTTGTTGTGTCGTGTGTCGAGTGTGTGCCCTGTTGTTGGGAAACGTTGCATGGAAAACAAAAAAAAATTCTATGCACACGCAAGATCTATCAAGGAAATGCATAGCAACGAGAGGGGAGAGTGTTTCTATGTACCCTCG
This sequence comes from Thinopyrum elongatum, assembly GCA_011799875.1. Taxonomy (NCBI): domain Eukaryota; kingdom Viridiplantae; phylum Streptophyta; class Magnoliopsida; order Poales; family Poaceae; genus Thinopyrum; species Thinopyrum elongatum. The sequence continues at coordinate 42,644,677 of CM022300.1, forward strand.
TAGACCGTAAGCGAAGCTTTTGTTAACGCGGTTGATGTAGTCGAACTTCTTCGCGATCCAACTGATCGAGTACCGAACGTACGGCACCTCCGCGTTCAGCACACGTTCGGCTCGGTGACATCATCGCCTTCTTGATCCAGCAAGACGGCGAGGTAGTGGATAAGTTCCGGCAGCACGACGGCATGGTGAAGGTGATGGTGAAGTTATCTCCGCAGGGCTTCGCCTAAGCACTACGAAAATACGATCGAGGGACTGAACTGTGGAGGGGGGGCCGCACACGGCTAAGCAATTGTCGTGGTTGTGTGTGGTGCCCCCCTCCCACATATATATAGGTGGGGGGAGAGGGGAGAGGCTAAGAGGCGCCCCAAGTAGGGCCGAATCCAACTTGGGCTCCTGCCCTTGGCCGCGCCCCCCCCCTTCCATATTTGCCGGAGGAGGAAAGGAAAGGGGGGAGAGGAAAGGAAGGGGGAGGCCGACCCCCCCCCCCCTTTCCTTCCCTCCCCAAGGGTTGTGGCCCAGGAGGGGCACGCCATCCCCTTGTGGGCTGGTGTGTTCCCCCCTTTGGCCCATATGGCCCATTAACCACCCGGGGTGTCCGGAACCCCTTCCGGTGACCCGATTTCTATCCGGTACATCCTGAAACTCTTCCGGTGCCCAAATATCATCGCCCTATATATCAATCTTTACCTCCGGACCATTCCGGAGCTCCTCGTCATGTCTGTGATCTCATCTGGGACTCCGAACAACATTCGGTCACCAAATCATATAACTCATATAACACTATATCGTCAATGAACGTTAAGCGTGCGGACCCTACGGGTTCGAGAACTATGTAGACATGACCGAGACACCTCTCCGGTCAATAACCAATAGTGGAACCTGGATGCCCATATTGGCTCCTACATATTCTATGAAGATCTTTATCGGTCGAACCTTATGACAACATACGTAATTCCCTTTGTCCATCGGTATGTTACTTGCCCGAGATTCGATCGTCGGTATCTTCATACCTAGTTCAATCTCGTTACCGGCAAGTCTCTTTACTCGTTCCGTAATACATCATCTCGTAACTAAATCCTTAGTCATTTGCTTGCAAGGCTTATTATGATGTGTATTACCGAGAGGGCCCAGAGATACCTCTCCGATACTCGGAGTGACAAATCCTAATCTCGATCTATGCCAACTCAACAAACACCTTCGGAGACACCTATAGAGCATCTTTATGATCACCCAGTTACGTTGTGACGTTTGATAGCACACAAGGTATTCCTCCTGTATCCGGGAGTTGCATAATCTCATAGTCGAAGGAATATGTATTTGACATTAAGAAAGCAATAGCAATAAACTGAACGATCAATATGCTAAGCTAAAGGATGGGTCTTGTCCATCACATCATTCTCCTAATGATGTGATCCCGTTATCAAATGACAACACATGTCTATGGTTAGGAAACCTTAACCATCTTTGATCAACGAGCTAGTCTAGTAGAGGCTTACTAGGGACATGGTATTTATTTATGTATTCACACATGTATCTAAGTTTCCGATCAATAAAATTCTAGCATGAATAATAAACCTTTATCATGAATAAGGAAATATAAAATAACAACTTTATTATTTCCTGTAGGGCATATTTCCTTCATCTGTGTCCGCCTATTTGCCGTTGCTTTCCTTGCTCGAACTATTTCAGTTGCTTTGGTTTGTGTCTGTCTTATGAGTTCGAGACCATATGGTGTGAGACATATGAGCTACCCTTTCTCAATCTATTATGTTGAGTACTTCATGTTATCATTTGTCGTTGCATGTGAGTTGTATCTTATGGTTATGCCTTTATCTGTATGCTCACATGTTATTACTTGCATGTTATCTTGCTTATTATGTTTTTGCAAGTATTGCTTGGTCTATAAAATATAGGGGGAGTGAGGATCCTAAATGTGTGCACTTTGCATTCCAAAAGAATATCTAAAGTAGTGCACACATCTAGGGAGAGCCCATCTATATTTTGTAGAACTGTGGGTTTGCACACCTCTTTGCTTTATCTTTAGTGCAAATCCCATGTTGTCATCAATCCACCAAAAAGGGGGAGATTGTTAGGGCATATTTCTCCCTAAGTGGTTTTGGTGATTGATGACAATGTGTTCATGGACTAATCATGTGCACTGAGCATTTCAGATTATCAGGCATATGGCACAAGACGATTCGAGCCCCTCGGAGTTTCAAAGTGAAGACGATTTTCTTTCCCGCGTTTCTTTTTCAGTGGACTTGAGTCGTAGGGAAAACCGTACAATCAAGAGGGGGTCCGCTTCGGAAAGGTTGAGTGTAATCATCACGTGCACACTCATATTGCACCCATCGCCACTTTTCGCTTCTTTGGAGTAGTTCTTCTGTTATGCCAAAGTAGTGGTGGAGAGCCGCAAGCAGTAGTACCGCGGGCGGCAGCGGTAGTACCACTGATAAATGATAGTACAGCTGCTAGTTCCGCTTGTAGTACCGCCCATGGCTGTGGTCTCGACTTTTCGTGTCGGGTTCTACGGTAGTGCCTCTGGGCCTCTACCATGCTACCTTTTTTACCTTGCAGGACGGGCGGAAGTAGGAGTGGTAGTAGAAGCGATAGTACCGCCTGTAGGCGGTAGTACCGCCCCTACCACTGCTTCTACTACCGCCCGGTGCTCTGCTTTCCCCTGTTTCTTTCTTTCTCCTCTGCATTCTGAAGGAAGCGGTAGTACCGCTCCCAGAGCGGTAGTACCGCTTATGTGCGGGCTGAGAAGAGCATAATGGTTGGATTTGTTCCCCACTATAAAAGGGGGTCTTCTTCTTCGAGAAGACTTACCTCTTCCTCCCCCAAACTCAATTGTTGCTCCAAAGCTCATTTTCACCCGATCTCTCTCCCTAGCCAATCAAACTTGTTGATTTTCTAGGGATTGGGTGAGAAGGCCCCGATCTACACTTCCACCAAGAGAAATTTGATTCCCCCCACTAATCCCTTGCAGATCTTGTCACTCTTGGGTGTTTGAGCACCCTATATGGTTGAGGTCACCTTGGAGCCACATTCCATTGTGGTGAAGCTTTGTGGTATTGTTGGGAGCCTCCAATTAAGTTGTGGAGATTGCCCCAACCTTGTTTGTAAAGGTTCGGTTGCCGCCTTCAAGGGCACCACTAGTGTAATCACGGCATCTCGCATTGTGTGAGGGCGTGAGGAGAATACGGTGGCCCTAGTAGCTTCTTGGGGAGCATTGTGCCTCCACACCGCTCCAACGAAGACGTACTTCCCTTCAAAGGGAAGGAACTTCGGAAACATATCCTTGTCTCCATCGGCTCCACTTGTGGTTATCTATTACCTTTACTTTGCGCAAGCTTTACTTGTGTTATATCTCTTGCTTGCACTTGTTGTTGTTGTTGTTAGCATCATATAGGTTGCTCATCTAGTTGCAGTTCTAGACAAACTACTTGTTGCTAAACCTAATTTGTTAACAAAAGCTAAAAATTGGTAGTTGCCTATTCAACCCCCCCCCCCCCCCTCTAGTCAACCATATCGATCCTTTCAGTGGTGTTATCTTCATCCCCTTCTTGTCCGCCTAGTGAAATATTCTGCATTCTTCGTGATCTCTCTTCATATATCCACCCCGCCGCCATGCCTCTGTCTCGTTGTTGTTTGTGCCATTTATTTACACCCCGCCCCTTGAAATTGACCCCCTTGGAAATATTTTCATTAATGATACTATGAGATCATGTTACCTCATCATCAGATTTTTGTCCTATTCACATGGCAATGACCACCCTTTTGGTGGAGAAATTGAGTAGTTCCTTCATGCATGCTCAACGAGTAATAGTTTTCTCCGTCTCCATTTTCCCTTTGTCGTGGTAAATCACCCTTCTTGCGTGTTGGATGGCTTGGGGTGGGTAATGGTGCAGCTCCTTTATGCTGACTTTGTGTCTCCAGTTTTGATGTCGCCTTGTTGGGACTCTCATGTAGTGTCCTTTGGAGTTTGCCTATTCGTTTTCTCTAATGAACGGCCTGGACAACCTCCTGTCTTTTAGTGGTTCCTTGTATGTTGTCATGACATAACTTATGCACCAGACTACCACCCGCATGAAACACTCGGGGAGATATCGCTTGACATGAGTGACACGAGCGGTTACACAGGAGGCGATTCAAGAGGCGGCAATGGCGGTACACGGAGGCCGGGGTTGCGGGTCAGGCACATCTACATGGCCGACCTCGAAGTTTGCGCCCCGTCCGCTCCACTCCACCCCTTACCTTGTCGCTTCGCATTTGCCACAGTCTGGTTTCCCCCTCCCACCTCAAGCAGTTCTATCATTCTATCTGATTCCGATAATCCCATACACCTTTCCAAGTTTTTGATGACCGGTGATGGAGTAGGGAGCGAAGTGGGAGGAACATTTATGGTGGCGGCGAGAGGAGATGCGGTGAAGTTAAAGAGGATGCGATAGATTTGTGTTTGGTACCGCAATGCGAGAGAGATGACCAGGCAGCAATGAAGGTTGTGGTGAGGGCGACCGATACGTGTCAATCATATCTATAATTTTTTATTGTTTCATGCTACTATATTATCACTTTTGAATATCTAGGAGGGTTAAAATGCCACATGGATTTAATATGATTTTTTTTTCACGAGAAGAGTTCAGAAAGTACCAAAGCCAGGCGAGAGAAACCATAGGGGGGCACATGGGTAGGGGCGTGGCTAGGGACTGACCCGCGCCCCTAGGCCGTATGGGCCCCTGTCCACCACATTACTTCCATTCTTCCACCTATAAATCTCATATTTCGTGAATCCCTCGGTAGCAATTTTCTCTGATTTTTTCACCACCGCAAGTTCCTATTCCGAGGAGATCCAATCTGGAAGCTAGTTCCGACACTCTGCCAGAGGGGAAATCCAACACAAGAGGCTTCTTCATCAACCTAGCTGCCTCCATGACCATGTGCGAGTAGTTCCCTTAGGAACTTAGGGCTAGAATTACTTGGCAGGAAGACAAATATGAAAAAAAATACCCTCTTGGCAAATGGGCTGAGGTGTGCCAGCTAAAAGAGCATGGTACCCCCATGTGTGGTTTTGGTAATTGATGACATTCTCTATGGACTAATGGTTGCCTTGAGTCATATTCGTAGGTTTTGTCCATAGGCATTTCTTGAAGTCCATTTGTTGGTTTCGAGGAGATTATGTGATGACCAAGTTGTTATTCAAGGAATTATCCAAAGATTTGTCATAAAGAAGACATGATACAAGGTTGATCACGACTAAGTCAAAGAATGAATCAACTTGATCAACACACAAAGCGTAGAAGATGTACCGTGTAGGATCAAGTGGTCCAATGGTATGGTAAGCATTGTCCATTACGCTTTGTGTACTAACCCATGGTCTACGTGAGAGTTCTATGCGGGGTTAGGTATGTTTCCACGGGCTTGCATCAAGAGGAAGATCTCATACAACGCATGGAGGATGACATCTAGTGGTGATCGTCATCAAGATTGCGGTGTGCAAGTTCAAGTGGAGCATCACGATCGAAGAAATCATGCTTGAAGCTTGCCATCCATTGTGGTAATAATGGAGTTGTGAAGATGTGCCGAAGAGTGGCTCACCCATAGTGGAGTATGGGGGAGCAATCTACTAGTCTTCATCGAGCCAGCACAATCAAGAAAGGTGGTCCAGCTTGAGGAAGTCAAGTTCATCATTATCTAGCTCAAGTGGACTGTGCAAGGCAAAGATTTGCCCTTGATAGGTTTTCTATCTTACCTGTCTCATGGTGGTAGTTGGGAGACCGGGTTATAGGATCGATTGCCGTACTATCAAAGGGGGCTCTCAAGTGAGTAGCTTGATCGTATCGTTCATAGAGAGCTCAAACCATTGCATCCTTGCATCATCTTTCTTGGTTCTTGTTTGGTGTTTCTCTTTGTGAGTTTTTGAGCTTATGGTCATCTTCATGACAAGCTCGAGTTCGTCAAAAACGGAGTTCACATATGCATCTTCTATGATATTTTTGATGATGGAGTTTATCCCGTTCTTCACCTATGGAGTTTCACACCTCTATATCATAGGCATACTCCCCTTGTTGTTATTGGATAGTTCTTGTCGTCCTCTATCCAATAAGCTTGAGTTTGCTCTTTTCGGAGCTCATTTGCAGAAGTTATGGCAGTTCAGGTTTTCTTGCTCCTCTGTTTTCTGCGCATGTGTCCTGAAAGCCTCAAGCGGCAGTACCGCTCTGGGCAGCGGTAGTACCGTTGTCCAGTACCGCGTGTACTTCCGCTGCTTCTGGGGACTCGACTTTCATGTCGGGTTTGCATGACAGTGGAACGGTAGTGCGAGCGGTAGTACCGCCCGACCACTGCCGCCCCACTTCCGCTTCCTTCTGGACCCGTCACGCTCTCAGCGGCAGTAGGTGTGCGGTACTACTCCACTTGCCCACCCTATCTCCATAGGCCCCTGAGCTGCAACCCCAGCAGTAGTACCTACTACCGTTGGGGGCAAGTGGTAGTACCGCTCCGACGGCACTACTGCCTCGTGGCCCCTCGCCATTGCACTGCTCTGTGGGTACTACCATCTGAGCGGTAGTACCGCTCTCCTGAGCGGTAGTACCGCTTATGTGCGGGCTGTGAGCATAACAATTGGATTTGGGAGGGCCTATTTAAGGGGGTCTTCTTCCCCAATGGTTCTTATCCCTTTGAGCTCGTGTTTTGCCCCCATTGTTGACCTTCTTCGAGCTTGCTTTCTCTCAAGCCCTCCAATGATTCTTGCTAGTTCTTGAGGAAAAAGAGAGAGGAGATCTAGATCTACGTTTCCACCAATCACTTTCTCCTCTATGGGAGGGGAACCCCTTGGATCTATATCTTGGAGTTCTTTATGTTCTTCTCTTCGTTCTTCCTCTCATTTTCCTCCATAGCATTAGTTGTTGTGGTGGGATTTGGGAGAGAAGGACTTGAGCACTCCGTGTGCCCTTGCCATCGCATTTGGTGCATAGGTTTGAGTTCTCCACTGTGATACGTGGAGAGTGAAGGTGCGAAGCTTATTACTCTTGGGTGTTTGAGCACCCAAGAGCTTGTTCCTCTTGAGTGCTTTGGTGCCCTAGACGTTGGTGTCATCGAGCTCAATCATTGTGGTGAAAAGCTCTGGGACAAGCTTCGGGGTCTCCAATTAAGTTGTGGAGACTGCCCCGAATGATTCGTACGGGTTCCGGTGACTGCCCCCAAGGGTTGCCAAAGTGTACGGGTTCAGTGACCGTCCCCAAGAATTGTTATTTGTACGGGTTCGGTGACCACCCTCATGGGTCCCTTAGTGGAATCACAGCATCTTGCAATGTGCGAGCGCGTGAGGAGATTACGGTGGCCCTAGTGGCATTTTGGGGAGCATTGTGCCTCCACACCGCTCCAAACGGAGATTAGCATCCGCAAGGGTGTGATGTCTCTTACCCGAGCCCTTTACTTATGCATTTTACTTTGTGATAGCCATAGTGTTCCATGTTATATATCTTGCCATCACATAGTTGCTTATCTTGCTTAGCACAAGTTGTTGGTGTACATAGGTGAGCCTAGTTGTTTTAGGTTTTGGGCTTGACAAATTAAATGCTAGTTTTATTCCGTATTTGTTCAAGCCTAAACCATAATTATTTTAAAGCGCCTATTCACCCCCCCCCCCCCCCGGCGCCCTCTAGGTGACATCCACGATCTTTCACCAGCCCAACAAACAAGGAGGCTTGTGGATAATATTAATCTAGATATATTCATTAAATACTTATTAGCTAAGTGGATTTGGAAACTGGAAACAGAGTAAGGACTCTAGCAATCTATATTGTTAAATAATTATGATAAAGGTGTTGTCGTTCTGGTATAAAACATAAACAAGGTGATTCTCAATTTTGGTCTGGTATCCTATCTGTGAAATCCTTGTTTTATAAGTATGTTAAGAACAACATATTTAATGGTGCCAACACCCATTTTTGGGATGATTGATGGAAGGTGATAAACCTTTGAATGTGTCTTACTCTATATTGTACAATCTTTGCTTCACCAAAAGCATCATTGTGGCTGAAGTATTTGAAAAAGGTTGGGATCATTTTAGTTTTAGAAAAACTTCACAATTGAATGAGATCAAGCAAGCTTGTTTGGACATTAGTTTAAAAGAGAACAAAGATAGTATTACTTGGTCATTGACAAGTGATGAAAAAATACTATAAAATCCTTTTATAATCAACTAATCCTAAATTAGATGCATTTTCCTTTAAGTTTCTATGGAAAATTGAAACCAAAGTGTTTCTTTGGCTTACTTTGAGGAATGAAATATGTTTTGAACATAAGAGGATATTTGATCCTTTTTATAATTCTGCATAGATCTTGTGCTCTCCCTAAATCTTGGTCAATTTTGCGAGGAAAGGCAAAAGGGAGATGATATTGGGGGGGGGGGGGGGGGTGGGGGGGGGGGGGGGTAAACTACTCGAACGAGTAGCAAGTGAGATCTTTAATGTACCTAGAGGTTGGCACCTTGGAGTTCTTCAGATCATAGGTGGCCGAAGGAAGAAAGGGAAAGAGTAGGGGTTCTTGTATTGTTGCCATCCGAGATGTTGCAGTGAAGACCGTCTTGTTATTGTTTTAGAGTTGTTTTATCTTTTGCCCACTATTGTCACCCTGTTGTTGATGCTCCCCTTTTATTAGCCGATGTAATTGAGTCATTCTTAATTATATGATGTTAGTATTTATTTGTGTTTGGCTGGTCTTTTGGATGTTTTGGGTCTGGAGAGGGGTCGTGTCCTCACTCTTCAGACCATTGGCTCTTGTGCGTTTTGTCTTCAGGTAACCTTGCGTGTTGGCGTTGGATGTAGGTTATTTTGGTTGTTGTGAATTGCTAATGGTTTTTATTAACGAGGGGGGTGCTTTTACTATAAAAAAATACTACGACTTATATTTTAGACGTTTATGAGGTTGATGCCCTCATTGTGTTGTAACCATGCACTTGATATTTTTCTGTGTATTACGCGTATTTGCTCCGACAATCATGTATTTGAGGAATATATTCTAGTGGACAACCTGTCCTGGTGACTACCCAAAAAAAGTTCACTGTGTGCTCGATGGTACATTAGGTTTGGCTTCAACCTACCATAATTAACTTTTCTCAAAAATAAAGTTTGTATATTTTTTACTGAGGAAAACCGATGTGACGTTGGCCATGTATGGTATAGTCCGAGTGTAGAAAATTTTGTAGAGGAAGCACCAGCGTAGAAATGTTTTGATCTACCCTCTCCTATTTTCCTTTCGAGAGGTTTTCTTCTAGTACTTTGAGAGGTCTATTTTTTTTCTTTGAACATTTGAGAGGTACCTTGTGCCATTTAAATGGGAGCTCATGTTGACGTTGGTGGGCATCAAACAAGGAATGTTTGCTGAAAGCCAGTGCAAATGGGCTGGCCCAATCTTCATTTTATATTAAAAAATCAATGTGTATGACAAAAAAACGTCATATATTAGGCTGATGTTCACCGTATTTGAAATAAGTGTCCACCGTATAAGGGTACATTAGGTTTGGCTTCAACCTACCATAATTAGCTTTTCTCAAGAATAAAGTTTGTATATTTTTTACTGAGGAAAACCGATGTGATGTTGGCCATGTATGGTATAGTCCGAGTGTAGAAAATTTTGTAGAGGAAGTAACAGTGTAGAAATGTTTTGATCTACCCTCTGCTATTTTCCTTTCGAGAGGTTTCCTTTTAGTACTTTGAGAGGTCTATTTTTTTTTCTTTGAACATTTGAGAGGTACCTTGTGCCATTTAAATGAGAGCTCCTGTTGACGTTGGTGGGCGTCAAACAAGGAACGTTTGCTGAAAGCCAGTGCAAATGGGCTGCCCAATCTTCCTGTGAACGGTTTTCCAGTTTTTTTCTTCAGTTTTTCACCTAAAAAAACTGGTTGTTGTTTTTTTTGGAGCTATATATTTTTAAAATCTATTAAAATTATAAAATTATATTATAAAAAAATTCAGTATGTGCTATATATATAAAAATTCAGTGCATATAAAAAGGTTCAATGTGTATTAAAAAATGACCAGTTTGTGTTATAAATATGTTCATCGTATAATTGAAAAATAGTTCATTTTATTATTAAAAAATCAATGTGTATGACAAAAAATCGTCATATATTAGGCTGATGTTCGCCGTATTTGAAATAAGTGTCCACCGTATAAAAAAAGTTGATAATATATTGCATAAATTATAAGATTAAGTATAGCAGAAAAAAATTCTGAAAGAAATAAAAATATAAAAACGAAACAGAAAACAGAAACCAAATCAACACACGGAGGGAAAACAATCTATACCTACTAATAAAAGAAATAGGTATTCTTAGTCCGTCTTGCTATTTTATAGAAAAACCCATAATGTTTTTGACATTAAACCCGCAGTACATATCAAATCAAATGTTTTTTAAAATACTCATATCTTCTAAACCGTAACTCCAAATTTAACATGTTATATATGGAATTTGATTAGAAAAATATGTAGAATATGAATATGATGTTATTTTACATGTTAACAATTTTAGAAATACCATCTAGGCTGCAATGTTAATCAACAATGCATTATCCATCTTTTTTCATACCGGTACTGATTCAGATTGGGGATGAACACCTCAGCAAAATCAGAATTGGACATGAAATAAAAGAAGGACCCAATAAATAAGGACATGCATGACAAGAAATAAAAGAAGGACCCAATAAAGATGGGATGTCCGCTATAAAAGAAATAAAAGAGAAAATGCAGAGGAGATCCGATAAAGATTGGATGTTGCGCTATTCTCCTATATATAAGAAGAAGAAAAAGAGGACATGCATGAAAAAAAAATGAAAAGGAGGTATGCATGACAAAAAATAAAATAAAACACAAGTTGGGTAAGATATAAATAGTGATGAAACAAGGACCAATACCTATGACATGTATGGCAAGAAATAGTGATGAAATAGGGGCGCAAGTACCCGGGTCCACAGGAGACCATACAAAAATGTTCTTTTCCAGACAAAAAAAAAATCTCTTTTTATGATTAAAAAATCATGTATCTTTTTAACAACCTTTTTAACAACTCTTCATGTATTTAAGAAATATGCATGTGAAAAAAACTGTTCTAGAGTTAGGCTAAGTTGGTCGTTCTTAAACTGAAAACTGTCATTGATGCACACATGTCTCCGTAGTGTGCTAATATGTCATCGTTTGTTTTTGTCGTTTTTCTTTACTCACCCGTAACAACACCCCATTCCGAACATGACATGAATAAATGCATGATCATTTGCCCGTTTCTTTGTACGGATTAAATCTACATGCAAGCCGTGTTGAAATAGAACACCTGTAGAATCTTAAACTGCTCTTTTATAGGTTAAGGCCATTTTTGTTTGGGCCGTAGCCACCAATTCTCAGATTATAGACAATTTTTTGTAAATTAAGAGCGTGTCGTATTTTTTTCCCATTGCAACGCACGGGCCTTTTTGCTAGTAAAAAATAAAAAACGCGAGCACGCGTCAATTGGTTCGGCCCATCTTGGGTCACGCTTCGGTGAAGGCTCGCCTATATAATGCACGCCGGCGTCATATAGAGTTTTCCATTCAAATACCCAGCGTCACCCCCAAAAGATGGGCCCGTTACTCGTGACAATCAAGAGAATTCAGTGAGTACTGCAGGCCAACTTTTTCTTTGAGGCAATAGTGCAGCCCACTATGATATATCCCAGGCTGTGCTCTATTTTTTTTTGTTTTGTCTTGATCCAGCAGCCCAGAACATCGAATGTCTAGGGAGAATCAATACAACGACATCCCATCGGAGTTCGGACAGCGTCGGGTGGAAGTTTGGGAGTAAAGTTTCCACACGTACGCGATCCACGGCGATCCCATATTCCACCTACTTCCTACTTCTACTCGTAGCCTCGTAGGTTTGCTTGCAAATCGCTCCCACCCAAGATCGCACAAGATAAGCTCGAACAAGATCCAGTGAGACGTCAACCCTTCCCGACAGCAGTAGAAGGAGATAAGAGCAACTCCAACCCGTCGATCCAAACGAACGGCGCTTTTGTCCGCTTTTTATTCGTTTGGATCGGCCGTCCGCTCGGCGTTCGTCCTGTTTGAGATTTGGATCGGCAGTCCGTTCAACGCGCCGACCTATTTCATGTCCGCACGTAAATTTTGAAAAAAGGCCCGCGGCCATAGTTCATGTCAGGGGGCATGTCGTCCCCCGAAGTTCATGCCGGCACCATGCCAGCTTTAGAAAACACCACACAGTTCGGCTGGCGCACTTGCCAGCAGCCGGCACACATGCTAGCACACAAAAAGGGGCGGGAGTTCGACCACGCGATCACGGCCGTAGTCATGCCAGCACACTTGCCGGCATAAAAAAAGGATGGTGCTCGCCGCTATAGGTCACTTGCCGTCGAACTTGAGCATGTCGGCCTGCATCTTCTCGAACCACGGCCTCTTTCTTGGCGACACGGTGTTAAGATCCACCTTCATGATCTTCATCCCGGTCATCATGCTCGCGACAGCCACTTCTTTCGCCTTGGTCTTGGCGTTGGCGGCCTCGATCTCTAGCATCTTGGCTTGCTTCTCCATCTCCATCTCGAGCCTCCTCCTTTGGATCTCGATAAAGGCGTTCATTTGTTCTTCTTTGTATCGCTGGCGCTCCTCCTCCCTTGAGTCCTTCTTGGTCATCATGCCCTCCACGCTTGCGATCAAGGCGTTCGACGCCGCATCCCGCTTGTCCTCCTTCTTGGAGTTGGTCTTCCCCCGCGGCCGTGGCTTCTCGCCGTCTTCCTCCTCCACGGCCCTCTTCCCCCCACGCGACTTGAGGGCGGCATATTGCGCCTTGAACTTCTCCTCGTCTTTGATGAACCTCCAACAATGGGAGAGGTTGAAGCACTTGCCATCGTGTTGGACCTTGAATGTCTCCAAAGCTTGGAATGACTACAAATATATTGCATGCAAGCATATTGGCAAATGGATATGAAAACGGACATGCAAGCATAAATGGAATGACACAAAAGAGGTCCGCTTGCTAGCATACCATGTCTTGCATGCCGATGCCGCTCACGGGGCGTCCCTTGACGCTCTCAAGAGTGGCACAAAACTTCTTGCATTCTTGTTGGATCACCCTCCATCGCTTCGAAATGGACACCCACCCGCGCGTGCTTTGCATTTGGTACGGCGGAAACTTCTTGCGCTCATGGAACTCATGGTGGACACGAATCCAAAACGTTGATGCCTTTTGTTCGGCGCCGGTCTTGGAGTCTTGCCCAATGTCCCTCCAACACTCACAAAGGAGCTTGTCCTCGGCCGCCGTGCATGCTTTCGTCCGCTTGCTCTTGCTCTTCGGCTTCGCCCCGGTGGCTTGGTTGGCGAGCTTGTCCTCGAACAAAGGCTCCCCTTCAATGTCCAAGTCATCATCTTCCTCTTGTCCGTAATCCTCCGAAAACTCGTGGTCGAGCGGGAAGCCGTCCAGGTCGAGGCCGACCTGATCATGCATGAAGGCGCCCTGATCTTGATCAAAGGTGGACGGCGTGTACGCCCCTCGGCCGTCCTGGCTTTGTGTCTCTTCGGGACCGTAGCCGGCCCCGGCGGCACCGCCAGCGGCCACCGCACCACCCTCGAAGATGATGTTCTGCATGTAGTCGTCGTCGGAGGCCGGCATTCCGTCGAATAGGTTACGTGCGCCCGGCAGCACGTCGGCTGGCTTGTGTCGCGCGCGTTTCCTCGCCCCTCCGGATGACGAGCCACCGGCCACCGGTGTGACGTTGAGGTCGATGGGCGCGGGCGCGGGCGCGGGCGTGGTAGGCGCCACCACGCTTTTCTCGGGCGAGCACTCCCCGGAGAGGTGGGAGGCCTACGGGTAGACGTGGAAGCCGGGGATCGGCTGCGTCGCCGACGCGCGGGGTGAGTCAGGCAGCACCATCCGAGGGAACGCAGATGAGCCGGTGCTGGCCGCGGCCACGGCGGTGTTGACGAGGCCGTGCTGGCTAGGGTTTAACCCTAGTAAAATTAGCGCCTCCCTCGTTGCTGCCGCGACGCGGGCGTTGGTGGCCTCGTGCTGCGCGGCGGCGGCAATGGCGGCCACCGCATTGGCTTCCTCCCTCGCGTCCGCCGCGTGCCTCCGGCCCTTCCTCTTCGCCGACTCCCTTGCCCGCTCGTCGGCCGTCAGCTTCTTCTTCGGCTTGGGCACGGCGGCGTTCTTGCGGGGGGTGCGAGGCTTGCCTTTGCAGGAGGCCGGCGGCATCCCGGACGAGGCGAGGGAGGCGAGGCCGGCGGCGGCATCGAGGTCGGCGTCCATGGCGAGCGGCAGGAGCGCGCGCGGGCAGGAGGGCTTTGGGGGGAAATGGAGGGAATTGGTGGAGGCTGCCACCGACCAGCGGGCCAGGGGGGATGAGTAGGCGGGCGCGCGCGTGTCCGCGCCGACGCAAATCCAGCTCAAAAATGGGCCGGGAATGGATCGGCAGGCGGACGAAAAGCGGACGCGCGTCCGTTTGGGTCGGCGCGTTGGGCCGACTTTTCTGTCCACGCCGAACCAAACGGACGCGCGCGGACGAAATGGGTCACCGCGTTGGAGTTGCTCTAAGGGCATCTCCAATGACTACCTACAAATTTTCACCCGTATATGTCCAGAGAAAAGGGATCAGTCCATGGACACGGATGTGGGAGACCGCCATTCAACCATAGCATCGTACATTGCAAACTTTTTTAACAAACCGAATGAAATTCATGTAAACTCGGCCGGATTTTACATAAACATAACAGATTTCATACATACCGGGCGAAAATGGTTACATTTTGGGCATATTTTCAACTAAAAGCAAAAACGGACTAGTCTACGGCCTCCGCCAGCGGATATCCATTCCGACGACATGATACCCTCGAAGTCTGCTGTCAGCCGCAGCGGGTCTCCAACATCGTCCCCATGACCAACAACGGTGATCCCCGGAGGTATATGCTTCAGCGCAAAGGACGACTCGCTTTCCCATCGCTCATCGGACTGGAACCGCCGCCTGATGTTTCAGCCGGAAGGGAAGGGTCCCTACGCTGCACGGACCAAAGTTGGTTCTTGGGTATGGGGACGACGGTGGCCGGCGAGAGGGCAAAACACCGGCTGTGTACGCAGACGGTGCCTCAGTGGTGGCCTTCGTGGGACCCAAGCGGCGGCGGCCTCCCATGTTTTACTTCTCCTCGATGTTGGCGGCAGGCGCGAACATGCTGGCCGTCACCTCATCGACATCCGCGCAGCTGGCTTCTTTCTCCGCCTGCATGGCATGGTACGATGCGACGGCATCGACGATGCCCATGTCGGCCTGGAGCAACTCGCCACTCCTCCCGCAAGCTGGCTTGGAGCGGCAAGGTGCTGAACCACCATCGGGCTAGGCGAGTGAGGTGGGGCAGCGAGCTGCCTCGCTCGTATCCGCCGGGCTCGGCGGGCCAACATGCCGATTTTTATGCCGGAGAACTGCTCTTGCTGCTCATCGAATGCATCAAAAGGGTGGAGAAAATGATGGAAGAAGGAGATGGGGAGCGGCGGAGTGGTGCAATTCTTGCCCCACGTCTGGCCGCGTTTAAATAGAGGGCGGGCGGGAGGAGCTTGCCCAGCGTTGCGTTTAATGTCGGCCCGCTCGTGAACGGACGTGTGGCCGGAGTAGGTTTCTTGCCTTCCACACGGGTTTAATGCCAGCGTTTGAATGTGGCGAAGAGGCGTGTTCAGCCGGGAGAGTAGCGGGCGGCGCCCTCGGCCGGCGCGCCGCTTTAATGGCGGAGGTAGTGAGAGGTCGCGTCCTCTCCTCCCTGAGCTGTCTTCAATGTGGAGCAGCGTGCTCTACAGCGGCATGAATGCGGGCAGCTGGCGATGGGCGAGAAGCGTGCCCGAGAGGGAGGAGGGGTTTTTGCTGAGTCAGGGTGGTCAGAAGCGGGCGTGACAGTGGTCCAGACTCCCGCAAACCTCCCCATGTTTGTCCTCGGTTTACGGGAGAAAACTCGTGTGGACCGATACAGAATCGTGTTGGACGACTTTCATGGTCCGGACAGTGCGGCTCGAATGGTTGCGGGAGATTTTAAGGTGGACGTTGGAGATGCCGTAACTAGATGAGCACTTTTTTGCGTTTGGAGTTTGGACCCTACGACTCAGACAACCGCATATAGCTCTCAATCCAGTGAGACGTCAACCTTTGAGATAATGGTCCATATACGTCAAATTGTTTTTAACACCGTAGATGCTTACAAGCATGCACATCCTGACATCCATATAGGCGATTCAAGCGACTTAAAATGCAGTTTTCTCTTGTCGTGATTGCGTTGAACACATTGACATTGAGCTCTTTTTTTTGAACCTACCACCTTTCTGCTAACAACGATGCTCACCGGCATGCGAGTAAATAGCATAAACCTATCACAATTTAGGCTAGGGTTTCAAAAAACTATCACGTTTTCAAAATGTTCTAAAACCTACCACCTTTCTGGTTCACTGTTTGAAAAAAATCTTAGTTGCTGAGTGATTAAGTTTTAATGTGGTTTATGATAGGTCTGGCCCACCCGTTAGAGCCACGTCAGCCGCCGACTCACAGCTGTTAGGGCCAGGTCGTTTCGACCATGTGAAAACAGCCCGAGACGGCTCACCCTCCCTCCCTCCCTTCCTCTCTCTCTCTCTAGTAGGAAAAACCTTATACATGGAGGCTTATCAGTAGCGCTGGTTAAAAGCAGGCGCTGCTGCTAAGTAACAGTAGCGCGTTGTCACAAAAGACGCTACTGCTATCAACATAGCAGTAGTGCGGCTACAAGAAAACACGCTACTACTATAATTGTCGCACCGTTGCCGACATGCTAGGTATAGTAGTAGCGCTCGTCTAAAAACCGCGCTACTGCTAAGAAAATAGTAGTAGCGCATTTTAAGGTGACAGCGCTACAACTAAGTTTGAACTTGGCCACATGGCGGGCCCCACTTAGGAGTAGCGCGCCCTCCAAGAGCGCGCTACTGCTACTTTTTTAGCAGCATCGCGTTTTTCCTTCCCTCGCTACTACTAAAGCGCATCCACCTTTTCCCACCCCCTCCCCCTCCCCCATCCTCTCTTGCTTTCACTTTCCCCTAGCTCCCACCTCCTCTCTCCCTCACTTTGCTTCTTCCTCACTACTTCTTCGCCCCATTACTCTCTTTCTTCTACCTCTCTTTCTCTCTCTTTAATGCTCCTAGCTAACTACACCACCTCCATTAATCCAACTCCTTTCTCTTTTCCTCCCCCTCCACTAGTTAGAGTCATCTCCTTCCCCAACTAGTTAGGTAGATCTCCATGACAACGCCGCAATTGAGAGATTCTACGGAAGGATCGAGGAGATCTGGGAGCTTGACTACTCTGGACTGCACAGAGCGTCGATGTTCCGTGTCAGATGGGCTAAGAATGTCAAAAGAGAAAACCGGTATTTCACCACCATGTCTATACCCGACGCCAAGAGTGCTACCGTGAACGCCATCGCAAAAAATGAGCCATGGGTACAACGTTAAGCACGTGACACAATGCTTCTTCATAACCGACCCGAGCAATCCCAGCCGTGTTGTCGTGAGGAGAGGAAAAAGGAACATCATTGGAATGGATGGAGTCGCCAACGAGGAAGACTACGACCAGTACTGCAACCCGATGAGGGAAGATGACGATGACGATGACGATGAAGCATACGTCAAAAGAAGAATCAATACTACATTACCTAAGAAAGATCGTACTCCATGGAAAAGGAAAAGTCACAACGAGGGGCTCAACTATTCGTAAACGAACAAGAAGGGAAAGAAGCTCACTCAAAAACGAAAACGTCGACGCTGAGAAACCATGCATCATTTATATATATGTGTGTGTGTGTGTGTGTATTTATTTTGTGTACGCACTTAATCGTTATCGGTGAAATGATGTGTAATATAAACCGCCGCCTGAGTAATATACATTGTATCTGATCCGATCCCCTTCTTCCCGGCTCGGTCTTCTTTCGGAAAAGAATAGAAAAAGAAAAATGAGAAAGGAAAGAAGAAAATGAAATGATTACAAAAGAAAATTAAAGGATTAGAAAATAAAATGAAAAAGGAGAAAGGAAATAAGAAAAATAAAATGAAAAGAAAAAGCAAAAGGAGAAAATGAAAAGAAAATACACAGGAATAGCAGTAGCGAGGTTTTAGACCCGCACTATAGCTAACTTAGCTGTAGCGCGGGTATGCAAATCACGCGCTACTGCTAAATTAGCTATAGTGCGGGTCTAAAACCACGCTACTGCTAACTTTGACTTAGCCAGCGCGCAGGCTCCCTTCCTCCTCATTCCTCCACCAAATCCCAATCTCTCTCTCTCTCTCTCTCTCTGCCCTCGCCGCCGGAGCCCCTACCCTCGCCCCCGGCCCCGCCCTCGCCGCCGGAGCCCCTGCCCTCGAGCATCGCCGGAGCCCTCACCGCGTCGCCGCCTCGCCTCTGGTGCGCCAGCCTCGTCGCCGCTGCGCCATCGCCTCCCCCGACAGCCACCGCCGGGCTCCCTTCCTCCTCCACCTCCCCGCTGTCGTCTCCCTCGACAACCACCTCCCCACTGTAAGCCCTTCTCTCCCCTCCCCTCTTCTCTCTCTCTGCTCTCTGTCTCTCTCTGCCATATGTTTAACCCTAGGTTAATTAGGCTAGATTATGAACCCTAGGTTAGTGTTATGAACCCTAGATTAGTGCCATGTATACCCTAGGGTTAGTGCTAGATTATGAACCCTAGGTTTCAAATTAGGACAGAAATTTAGCTAGGTTTTCAAATTAGGACAGAAATTTATCTAGGTTTCAAATTAGGATAGAAATGTAGGTAGGTTTGAAATTAGGATAGAAATTTAGGTAGGTTTCAAATTATGACAAAAATTTAGCTAGGTTTCAAATTATGATAGAAATTTAGCTAGGTTTCAAATTATTACAGAAATTTTCTCTCTTTTCTGTTTTATAAATTCAGTGCCATATATAGGGTTCTAGGGTTCATGTTAGGTTCATGTAGTTAGGTTTTGTAGTTAGGTTCTAGGGTTAGGTGTTTTAGGTGTAGTTAATAGAATTTAGGTGTTTTAGGTGTAGTTAATAGAATTTAGGTGTTTTAGGTGTAGTTAACAAAATTCTACGTATTTTAGGTGTTTTAGGTGTAGTTAACAGAATTCTAGGTATTTAATTTTTTTTTAGTTAAAGCAATTGTTGCTATTTAAAGAAAAAACAGAATTGATTAACACTAGTTTCAAATATTGTGAAGAAAAAGGACTTCTTGCATTTTTCTTCAAGTTCTATATTTTTCTTCCTGTTATATGCAAATTTGAAGTGGACATGTGATATGTGGACATGTGATTTGGGCATGTGATATTTGGAATTTGGACATGTCATATTTGGACATGTGATATTTTGGACATGTGATATTTGGAAAATGATGATTATGTGCAGGGTAAATGATCCGAGTGGCCCATGTTTCGCCGGAATGTTGATTCATTTCCGTTCTGGTGAATTTCAGGCGCTCGATATGTCCACTTTTTAGCAAAGGTCATGCCGAAATTTTTCGTGAATTTTGGCATGACTTGTGCTAGAAAGTAGGCATATCGAGTGCCAGGATTTGCTGCGACGAGAATGAAATGGCATTCCGGCAAACCAAAGACCTTTTTTATGTCATTACTCATTTTATTATAGTTTAAGAATTAAACGACGAGACTTAATCGTAGGTAACATGTCGAACAACGAAGAAACCGGGCCTTCTGACCACGATGCAGACATGATGGATTATGAGGGTGAACATGAGTACCTCGACTTTTTGGCTACTAAGCACAGTCAAGGTTTGCAGGGCGGCCTCGATGATGGTATTGACACCGACATCGACACCGATGGCACCGGCACCGATGGCGGTGCCGAGACCGGCGGGGAAGTTACCGGCGCCGAAGCCACTAACGAAAAGAAGAAGCAGAGGATACGAAAACCTAACAAACTCGGCATTGGACGACTGGTGATCACAAAGATGGTCCCTGGCAAGTTTGAGCCATTGGAGCCGGATGAACCTCGCAAGTGCTACGAGAACCAATTCGGATGCATCCTACAAGAAACCGCGAGCATTAACGACGATAACTTAAGGGGTAAAGAACATTTGACGCAGTTGCTCCTAACGAAGCTGCACAAGAGATTCCAGTTCCCTGACCGGGATGACTGGATAGAACACCCGTGGGATGATCCGAAGATGAAAAAGATTAACAATCACGCCATGGGCATGTTCAGCAATAATTTAGCCTCCTGGAAAGGGAGGGTGAAACGAGCTATTAAGGCTAAGGAACCCCTGTCCAAGATTCTGGAGGAAAATCCGACACTTACGGAAGAGGAGTTCCAAAAGTTCAAGGACACTTGCGCTACCGAGGTAGCTAAGGCTGAGAAATTCAAGGCGCTTCAGCAAAGGAACACGGGGAACCAATGCCTCGGGAGCCGTGGCTACCTTGGCAAAAGGCCCATATGGGATAAGGAGGACGTAGAACGTGAAGCCGCGGGGATCCCAGACCCCTTCGCGAAGTTCACCAACCCCTTGGAGCATGACTTCATCAGGGCCCGCTACTAGTGGGACAAGGAAAAGAAGGTTTTTTACACGAACCTGATCACGAGGAAATTGGAAAGAATACTGGTAATTATTCTTTTACCACACCTTACATTTAGCTTTTGATCAAGTTGACTACACATTCATAAATGGTTCACGTTCCTTTTGCAGGAGAAGCAACACAGGCTTGCAGCCGAAAGCGAGTCTTCGTCGATGAGGCCCAAGTGGGACACCCCTCTCAACCGGGCCTTGAACGAACTTAAGGGACTCCCTTTGGACCAGCGGCCGCAATATGGACGTGTGCACGGTGCCGGAGACGGCGCCACGTGGAAGGTCTTTTACAACGAGGGGCCGGAGGCCAAGAAGCAGAAAAAGAAGTTCAGTCAGGCGGACATCGACGAGAAGGTGAAGCTTGCGTTCGAAAAAAAGAAGTTGAGGACACAAAAAAAGCAGCTCAGGAGAAAAATGAGATGGTCCAGCAGGCAGTCGTTGTAGCTACGTGCAGAAATGATTTCTCTACTAACTTGATCCCGGCTGTCATCAACTGGACGAAGGAAAATTCAGACAAGTCGGCAGATGATTTTCCCATGCCCAGCTTCATCGAGAGCAACTCAGTCAACATCACAACCGCACCATCACCTGCTCACGCAACCGCGCCTGCTCCCGCACCCGCACCCGCTCATAGCAGCCCGTCCTCTGTCTCTGCACGCTAGGCGGGCCTTCGTCTTTGGCTGAGCTCGATGCCCCCACGGTAATTACACGTCGCACCAACATATATCTAGAATATTCCGTTTTCGTTGCCTTTCGGATGTTTTATGCCACAGACATGTCTTTGCAGGCCGACGAAACCCCGTGCACTATACTCTACTTGATCAAAGGCCAGAAGGTGGACGTGGGAAAGGCGGTGATAACAAAGCCCTTGGAACTCACGCTCCACGGCCAGCCGATCCCCGGTGGCCACTTTAGGGTTACCTTGTCGAGTTTGAAATCAGGGCACAAGGATTTGCCTCCTCCAGTACGACTCGGGGGAGAGGACGACGAGACCCTGACGCGGCTGGGAAACTCCAAGGGTTGCATGCTGCTATGGCCGAAGAATCTTCTTCGTCTGGAGGCGGGCGAGAGCACACCAATAACCACACATCAGCAAGCAGGTATGAACACCACCACCCCGCCTACGCAGTTACCAACGCCTGTAGTGCCAGGTGAGAGCGGCGGACAAGGCGAGGAAGGGGGTCCAATAGTGGATGATGTAATCGCCCCCGTAGAACAAAGATTGGATGATGAGATGGACGAGGATGACCCTCTTTAGTTCCTCAATACAGGCGCCTATGACGACGACATAGAAATGATGAGTCAGCCATATGACGACTCGGGCTATCAGCATCCTGATGAGGAGATGGATGATGTGCCCGGGCAGGAACGTCCTAGCAGGGTTGATTGCAAGAAGTCTCTCTTCATGCAATCCTCACAGGACACGCCTGAAGATGCCGCCTCAATGCAGGCTCAACTAGCCGAGGGTCGTACAATGCTTAGCCCGACAACACTGGAGCAGGGATTAAGGAAGGGTCTGGAAGGTCAGCCCAAGAAAAAGGAGAGGAAGAGACCGCCGAAGAAAGGCTCTGCTGCCTACAAACAAGCCAGAGCACATAGCAGCCAGACGGCAGATTTTGCAGAGCATGTACCCATGAAAGGTGCAGCCATGTTCCATGTCGCAGGTGAGCCGATCCTACCGCCGAAGCCGCTGGAGGCCATATCAGGGGATCTCAGGAGACCGCACGACCATGTGTTGTCGACTGAGATAAGCCTACTAGCCTCGAAGGATCCAGGATATCCGACATACGCGGTTCGTGTGCCTGAGAGGAAGGGCTACGTCGACACACGGCCCGCGGAGGTGTTCTTCCTACGGTTTGACCATATCTTCAAGATGTTTCTGACAAGGCGGCTCGATTTTACAATCGTCCGTGTTTTTGCGCTACATATGAACTCCGTCATGAAGAGAGAACAAGTCTTGCAAATCTGTGTGGCGGATCCATACTACGTGCAGGAGTCCATCTTGAGTCTCGACGACTTTGAGCGTAAAACTGCTAGGGAGTACCTCAAAAACTTCATGATAAGGAATAAGGACCAGGAAACTACCTTATCATCTAGAGTAAGTGATGCGGAGCATCCTTCCATCATCCCCATGGACTCTACACCAACGCATCAAGCCCCACGTGGACCTATGACAAGAGCTCGAGCACGCACAATGGAAACCGAGGTGAACTCCTTCCTACTTGACTTGCACATGAACTTGAATGGGACTTGGTTGCTACCTCACCAAAATACTCTATGCATTATTAGGTATGAAGAGGGACCCTTCCAAGCAGTTGAGGAGCACCACCAAGTCCAGGGATAAGCACCCCAAGTCACTAAGGAGGAAGAAGGAGTCCACAAGAAACTGGATAGGAAGTCCCAGGCAACCCCGTGCGCACGGGCCCCCGAGACCCCGTGCCCACAGGCTACACAAGGAGCTACCGCTGTAGCACCCCGTGCGCATGGGTGTGTACCATGCGCATGGTACCCCCGTGAGCACGGGCCCAACTTACCCCGTGCGCACGGGCCCTCCAGGATGGCCGGCTGAGAGGGCTGTTGGGCCTCCACTTCGCATCCACTTCGCCTCCTACCTAACCAAGCCTATATAGTTCGTACCTAGGGTTATGTTTAGGGTTAGCAAAGACATATGAGATATTTGTGAGCTTTGCTCCTTTTACCACTCCATTGGAGATCAAGGCCTCTTAGGAGAGGATCCACTTGTGGATTTCAAGACCTCCTCTTGGAGAAGATTATCATCCTCAAGACATCATCTCTTAGGAGTGGGAAGAACTCTACCTAGTGTTTGTTTCCTTTGATTGTTCATGTATTCATGTGGATCTATGTGTTTGCTATTCTAGTAGATGTGTGATTGGGTTTTCTTGGAGTGAATTCCTCTTTGTGTTCTTGGTGTTCATCCTTTTCACCCTCCAAGTGTGAAAAGATCCATCTTAGGGTTTCACCCTACAACATCTTGGTATCATGAGCAAGGTTGATTCACATCTTGGAGTCCCTACCACCCATTTGCTAGCTTGATTTTGTTGTTTTCGTCCTAAATCCAAAAATCCCCACCAAAAATAGCCCCAAAATTTTTCTTGCAATTTGTTGGTTCTTGTGAGATTTGGTTGATTTGATCCACGAATTGGGTGTTTGACAAGTGAATCTACCCCCTTACCACCTTCCACCACCTTTCATCCATCGATTTTGGCCGAAATCCGCGAAATCCCCATGGATCAGGAGCTGTTCATCCGCTCACAGAGCACTCGGTGCGCACGGGCCATCGGGACCCCGTGCACACAGGCCTCACTTACCCCGTGCGCACGGACCATATAGAGCAGTTCGGCCATTTCCTTTTTCCTCCATTTTGCATTTCCACCACCACATTTGATTTTCCGCATATACTTCTCGTGAGTGTTTGAGTTTCGGAGTTGCGGTTCTCAAGTGTCCTAAGGTATTTAGGCTACTTAGGCGCTATTGGTCTTCATCATCACCGCCACTCGTCATCGACTCGTACTCCACATCGACATCGACCACTCCATCTTCATACCAACTGTAAGCAAGGACGATAACCTCGATGACACTTTGCATTACCCTTGCCATTACCTTGATAGCCTCGAGCCTCTTTTGCATAGCTTACCCATCGAGACTAGCAAGTTGAGAATTGTCGGGCCACGCTTATAGTGCACCTTTAGTGTTACGTCTCTCCCGTGCATATACTACTTGTTACCTCGCATTGTGGCTCGCATATCAAGCATTGTGGCATAGTAAAAAAAAGCTTTTAAGCAAAAGAAAACGAAGAGAAGCAAAGAGCTTGTTCTGATGACCCCGGCTTAATCGTGCACTAATCATACACGCAAATGCACACGATCAAGCCTAAGGACTCACTTGAAGATATCACAACGCAACTCTAAAACATAAATAAAGTCATACAAGCTTAATATTACAAGCCAGGGCCTCGAGGGCTCGAATACAAAGCTCGATGGCATACAAGTGTCAGCGGAAGCATCAGATATCTGGGTACAGATATATATTACAGAACATAGAGAGAGAGATAAGCCTTCATAGAGGCGGGGCAAAATAAAACTCTACGATCGAAAGGCGTGGGCCTCCTGCCCTGGACCCTCCGATCCTACTCCTGGTCGTCAGACGGCTCCTCGTAGTAGTAGTACTCTCCGGGCTGGTAGTAGTAGTGGTCGTCAACGGAGACGTCAGGCTCAGGGGCTCCATCGTCTGGTGGCATCAAATGGGATATGGGGGAGAAAGAAAGTAAAGCAAACATGAGTACTCATCCGAAGTACTCAGCAAGCAAGGATCTACACTACATATGCAACATTTTCAAAGGGGGCTGTATATGTGGACTGGGCTGCAGAAATGCCATAATAGAGGGGAAAAGCCTAGTCCTATCGAAGACTAGCATCTTCAGCATCTTCAACGGTCTCGCAGCATTAGAAGAGAGCAGACCAACATAATGTAGAGTATAGTAGTAATGTCATCAACCTCGGCCAGAGATTCTTCCTCGACTCCCCGCGAGAAAGCAATCCCAGAGCCGTACTATCCAGTTCTCATCTCATGTCATGTTCTAGTTGTACCGATCGGGATACAACTCCGAGTGTCCGTTACCGTAGGACAGGCTATCGATAGAAGTTTCTTCCCTGCAGGGGTGCACCAACTTACCCACCACGCTCGCTTAACTCCGACCGGACACACTTTTCTGGGTCATGCCCGGCCTCGGCTAAGCAACACGCCGCAACCCGACCAAAAACTTAACAGAGAGGTCAGCACGCCGGACTAACCTATGCCCCCAGGGGTCTTGGGCCATCGCCCCGGACGCTCCTGCACATTGCGTACACCGCCGGTGAGCAGACCTAGCAACCCCTTATACAAGCGCGGTTGCGTTCCCAGTCCAACCCAGCGTGTGCCGCTCAGTTGCTGACGTCTATTAAGCTTCGGCTGAAGTATACGACGCAGAACGCCCATACTATGCCCACGTGATGGTTAGTGCTATCAGGCCAGAGGCCCCTCGGATCAAATATCCAAACCGTAGTGGATTAGGAGCACGCGGTAACGAGCAGAGACTCACGATCGATGTGACCCCGTCGCCCCGTCTCGAGGACTTGCGGCAAGGGCTAAGAATGCCCGGCCACGCCTCGTAGTTATCTCGCGGGCACCTCTCAGGTCAACCCGACTCCACATCACTTCGCATTCATGCTCGCGCGGGTACCCCTCAGGGCCGACCCGTCTTTAGTATCATGGTTCATAGTCAATTCATAACATCCAAGGTAGCTGTGTGTCTGACACCGAAGGGAACCCTGAGGATTCACCCTCGATGGAATTCCCACTCGATGTTATCATCAAGGTGAACGAAGGAGGAATCACCCTCGAGGTCCACACTTGAGAGATTGCGCGACGGCGTCGGTATCGGGGGTGGTGTAGGAGGAATCAACCTCGCTTACCATGACCGATTAACTAACCTACAAGGTTATCACCATAAGTGCTGACGAGGTATCACCCTCGGCACTCGATAGTAACCCAGTAGTGTCGAGCATCTTAGGGGAAGTGACATGCGGTGCCAGGTTCTAATCTTCAATCCCATTGCTCGGGTCTTCTGAGAGTCCAGCGGGGCAGTCGGGACAAGTGGGTCTCTGATCAGGCTCTACCCATCCTATCTAAACAGTTTAGGATAACAGGCAGGTATCAACAGTAGGCTACAATTAAACAGGCTATGCAACAGATATAGGAAAACAGTAGCAGTAGCAGTTCTAATGCAAGCATAAGAGAGAAGAGATTAGGCGATATAGGCATGCTCAAAATGGGGGTGCTTGCCTGTCTGCTCTGGGGCAAGGGCAAGGTCGTCGGGGACGTAGTCGTACTCCGGAGCGGCGTCTGCCTCAGGAGCTACGGCAACGTCTGGGTCTACCGAAAGAGAAGAGGGGGAGGAAACAAGTAAATATAATGCAATCAGATGCAACACAGTGCGTGCGATACTAGGATGCAGTGCAGGGTTGCCTAAATATGCCTCTAAGTCATTTAGTTATTTTTAGAATTAATCTGGGATGTATTAACCGGTGTGTGTGCCCTATTCATCTACGAAAATCGGGCTCGGAGTTACGAGTTCTTCTACGTAGGGGGTTCCGACAAGGAAACAGACGGCACGATCAGACTCGTCTCGTCGTTCTGGGCAACTTTCATGTTTTAACTTTTTCGATCTGAGCTACGGTTTAAAAGATATGAATTTTTAAAGATTATTTGAATTTTCTGGAATTATTTTTATTTACAGAAAATGAATTATGATGTCAGCATGACATCACTGTGACGTCAGCGGTCAACAGCGTCGCTGACCAGTCAAACATGACATGTGGGTCCAGTGGGACCCACATGTCAGTCTCTGTTGAGACTAACAGCGAGTTAGTTTAGCTAATAGGGCTAATTAGGGGGTGGACCCCACATGTCAGTGAGACATTTAGTTAACTAATTAGTTTCTATTTAATTAATTCATTATTTTAGATTATTTAGCAGGAGGGGCCCACTTGTGGGTGGCTGGCCCGCGCCCAGTCAGCACGTTGACCACGGTCAACGGGTCAACTGGGCCCCCTGGGACCCACTGGCAGTGGCCCAGGGGTGGACACCGCGCGTGCCACGTCGGCTGTGGCCGGCGGCTCAACGCCGGCGAGCCCAGAACACGGCGGAATCCCGGGTGGCCGGCGGAAATCGTCCACAGACCACCAAAATGGACGCGGCTGGTTGCGTTCGAACGCGGAGACGACGCCGCATCGAACGGTACCTGCGGAAGCGATAGAAACGGCCGGAGCTCGCCGGAAACGAGCTCGAGGCGGTGGCCGGAACTCGGGTCTCGTCGGAAACACGGCTGCGACGTGCAAATCCAGTAACGCGAGGCGGCTACGGCATCTACTCGAAGCGGGGAATGCAACGGGCATTGGCCCTTGACCAAAAGCCCATCGGAGACACGCCGGCGACGTGCGCGAGCGGCGGCGTGTTCGGGCGTCGGGGAATAAGCAGCTAGCGCGCGCACGGGGACGAACAGAGGTAAGGAGAAGGAAGGGGGGCTCACAGCGGAGGCACACGGTGGCCTGGCGACAGGTTAGGAGCTGCAGTGGCGTCGCCGGGGACGAAGACGAACGGCGGCGACCGGAGATGGCGCTGGAGGAATTCCGGCGCTGTGATGCCTCCCAGCTCCTGCTGCTGGCTCCAGTCAACGAGGCAGTCGGCGGCGCACGTCTACGACATCGAGGCAGAGCGGGAGATCCACGGTGGCCGCGGCAAACGGTGAAGCACGGCGGCGGAGGCGCTCGGCCGCGATGGGATCTGAGGGAGGAAAACGAGGGAAGAGGGGAGGAGTGGTCGAGGAGGGCAGGGGGGAGGTACTGGCCTCGGCCTTATCCTCCCTGTCGAGCCGCGGGCGTCGGTGGATTGCGAGGTGTCGGCGTTCGGGCGGTGTTCGGCGGCGTGACCAGGCGCGCGCCGACACGGCGATAGAGAGAAGGAGGGAGGAGAGAGAAGCGGGCCGGCTGGGCTGGTGGGCTGGGTCTAGGTGCACTGTGCACTTAGGCCCAGTCCACAGTAGTTCTTCCTTTTTCTGATTTTGGTTTTCTTTTCTATTTTCTGTTACAAAAATGATTAGACCACTATTGCACTTTTGTAAAATATGGAACTTGGTCTAAATATTACAGTGCAATTTTAGCTCTCACCAAAAAGTGGTTTGGACAGATTTGGAAACCATTTGTATTTAAGATGATTTTAAATGGATTTAATATTGCTGTTTTGGTGCTGTTCCATCTTGTTTGAGTCACTTGTCTAACTCCAACTTTGCTGATGATGGTTTTACAAATGTCCTTGAATTATTTGCCATTTAATGAACATTTTTCCAACAGTGTTTGCTCAACTTCATATTTCACTTTTGAACTTGAGTTGATTTTAAAAATGGAGTTTGAATTGGATACTTAACCCATGTGACTTGGCACTGCAAATGGTATGACTTGGCAATATTAGCAGTTGATCACAGTGGTAGTTACACAGGGGTGTTACAAGTTCTCCTCCTCTAAAAGAAATTCTCGTCCCAAGAATTTTAGGAGGTAGAAGTAAAGAGGTCGGGATATTCTTCCCGAAGATGATCCTCGCGTTCCCAAGTGGCTTCATCTTCAGTATGATTCGACCACTGCACTTTCGGGAACTTGGTCGTCTTCTGACGAGTTCGATGTTCAGCTTCATCAAGGATGCGGATCGGATGCTCCTTATAAGATAAGTCGTCTTGCAACTGAAGCATCTCGTGATCCACTGCGCGGTGCGGAGATTCCTTGAAGCATTTGCGAAGTTGCGACACGTGGAAGACATCATGAATATGAGAGAATTGTGGTGGCAATTCCAATTTATATGCCACCTGTCCACGTCTGGCAACAATGCGAAAGGGACCAATATAGCGAGGAGCTAGCTTGCCCTTGATGCCGAAACGACGGGTGCCTTTCATAGGAGTGACACGAAGATAAGCTTGATCACCTGGTTGATAAGTCAGACCCCATCGTTTGCGATCATAATTGCTCTTCTGGCGGTCCTGAGCTGCTTTGAGATTCTTCCGGACAATTCTGACTTGTTCTTCGGCATGCTGAATAATGTCCGGTCCAACAAGAGGTCGTTCCCCAGTTTCTGACCAATTCAGTGGGGTTCGACACTTACGTCCATAAAGCACTTCGAAGGGGGCCATTTTTAAGCTGGCTTGATAGCTGTTGTTATAAGAGAACTCGGCATATGGGAGAGATTCCTCCCATTTCTTACCGAAGGATATAACACAGGCTCGAAGCATGTCTTCAAGCACTTGATTAACGCGCTCAACTTGGCCTTGGGATTGGGGATGATAAGCTGAACTCCATGTAATGTGAGTTCCCATAGCTTCTTGAAAACTTTCCCAAAATTTGGACGTGAAAAGACCACCACGGTCCGAACTGATCTCCTTCGGAATACCGTGAAGTGAAACGATTCTGGAGATATACAGCTCTGCTAGCTCGCTAGCAGTGATAGTCTTCTTGACAGGTAGGAAATGAGCAACCTTGGAAAGTTGATCGACGACGACAAGAATAGCGTCGTGACCTTTCTGAGACTTGGGAAGACCAGTAATGAAATCCATCTGCACTTTATCCCACTTCCATAGGGGAATAGGGAGCGGTTGCAGAATTCCAGCAGGTTTCTGATGTTCTGCCTTCACGCGACGACATACGTCACATTCGGCAACGTATCGAGCAATGTCCTGCTTCATTCTGGACCACCAGTACCTCTGTCGAAGATCGCGATACATCTTGGTGCTACCCGGATGGATAGACAGCGGTGTATCATGAGCCTCCTTCATGACCTTGTCGGTCATCAGCTCGAAACGAGGTACTACGATGCGGTCTCGAAAATATAATGTTCCATCTTCAGCAACTGAGAAATCCCGGTACTTATCTAGATGAAGCTCTTTCTTCATTAGGTCAATTTCAGCATCTTTGGCTTGCGCTTCCTTAACAGCCTTTTGAAGGTCTGGCTGTACCACAAGGTTTTTAAGAGAACCTTGGGGAACAATTCGCAGATTCAGCTGATTCAATTCTGCATAGAGGAGAGGTTGAGCTCGCCTAACCATGAGGTTGTTGCAATATGACTTGCGGCTCAGGGCATCGGCCATCACGTTAGCCTTGCCCGGGGTATATGAAATACCGCAGTCATAGTCCGTAATTGTTTCTAACCATCATTGTTGACGGAGATTAAGATCCGGTTGGGTGAACAAGTATTTCAGACTCTGGTGATCGGTATAAATCTCACACCGATTACCCAGAAGGTAATGACGCCATAACTTAATGCATAGATCACTGCAGCAAGTTCGAGATCATGCATGGGGTAATTCTCTTCATGTGGACGCAATTGACGTGAAGCATATGCAATTACTCTTCGTTCTTGCATTAGGACACAGCCTAATCCCTGACGAGAGGCGTCGCAATATATGACAAAGTCCTTGCGGGAATCAGGAGGAGCAAGCACTAGAGCAGAGGTAAGCTTGTCCTTGAGGGTCTGGAAACTTTCCTGACATTTGTCTGTCCACTCAAACTTAACGCCTTTGTGGAGCAGATTAGTCAAGGGCTTGGCGATCTTGGAGAAGTTCTCGACGAATCGTCGGCAACAACTAGCTAGACCGAGGAAGCTTCGGACTTGCTTGGCATTCTTCGGAGGAGTCCAGTCAAGGATAGCCTGAACATGCTTCGGGTTAACGGCAATACCGTCCTTGGAAATCACATGTCCAAGGTAGGTCACTTCGGAAAGCCAGAATTCACATTTGGAGTACTTGGCATATAACTTGTGCTCTCGAAGCCTCTCCAGAACAAGGCGAAGATGCGCGGCATGTTCTTCCTTATTCTTCGAATATACTAGGATATCGTCCAGATATACCACGACAAACTTGTCGAGGTAGTCCATGAATATGTAATTCATTAAGCGGGAGAACGTAGCTGGAGCATTCGTCAGGCCAAATGACATGACAGTGTATTCATAGGAGCCATATCGAGTAACGAATGCAGTCTTTGGAATATCCTCTTCACGGACACGGATCTGGTGATAACCCAACCTCAAGTCGAGTTTAGAGAACACCGAAGATCCAGCGAGTTGATCGTATAAGTCGTTGATCCGGGGAAGTGGATATTTATTCTGAATGGTTGCCTGGTTGATAGGATGGTAATCTTGGACCAACCTATTCGTTCCATCTTTCTTCTTGACGAAAAGAGACGGTGCTCCCCAGGCAGAGGAACTAGGGCGAATGAAACCCTTCCTTAAGGATTTATCAATTTCTTCCTTGAGCTCGATAAGATGGTGCGGAGGCATCTTGTAGGGACGCTTTGCAATAGGAGTGGTACCAGGCTTCAAGTCAATGATGAACTCGACAGCTCTAGCAGGGGGTATTCCGGGAAGTTCTTCTGGAAAAACATCCGGGAAGTTGCAGACAACTGGGATGTTCTCGATCCCCTCAAGCGGAGAAGCATTCAACGCATTCAAGGCATAAATCTGAGCCTCGGCGTTCTGAGTGATATGAGCTTGATAATTCACTAACTCATCTGATGGATGAAGGAGATGTACAACCTTAGTGGCGCAATTGATTGAGGCGTAATGAGCCTTCAACCAATCCATTCCCAAAATAAGGTCAATGTTGGAATTATTCAGAATTATGGGGATGGCCTGAAACTTTCTCTCTTCGATCACAATAGTGACGTCGGGGCTGAATATGGTGGCTTGGCACCGACCCGGGGGAGTGTTTACAACTAACGGATGGTGTAGTGTTTCACACTTAACGTCATGCAAGAGTGCAAAATGTTCTGACATGAATGAATGCGATGCTCCTGAATCAAATAAAACAGTTGCAGGAACTGAATTAACAAGAAGTGTACCCATCACGGTTGCTGGTTGTTCGGGGTCTTCATTCATGTTGACATGGAAGGCCTGCCCACGACCATAAGAAGGTCTGGCATTATAGTTGCGCTGCTGAGGAATACCACGACCAATTCCACGGCCAGCAGAGGGAAGGGCCAACTGATTCTGACTCTGAGAGCAATCTCTGGCACGGTGACCTGGCTGGCCACACTTGAAGCATAGTCCATTGTCAGGACGTGGTGCCGTAGCTCGAGGTGCTGGAGCTTGCAGAGGATGTCTTGGTGGTGGAGGAGGCAGACATGGTGCAGCATAGGAAGGCCTGTGCACTGGTGCTGCTGGACGATACATACTCTGAGGGATCCAGATACGGCGCTTCTGGGGGGACGAGCCCGAAGATGAGCCCGTCTCACGAGTGCGTCGGGTAGCTTCCTTGTGCTTCTTCAATCCAGTCTCGACCATAATAGCCTTATTCACCAAGGTGGCGAAATCAGGGTAGTCTTGAACAAGCAGGGCTAACTGAATGTCATGGTGCAGCCCTTCGCGGAATTTCTCCTGCCTCCGTTCATCAGTGGGAACGTCCTCTTCAGCGTAGCGAGACAAGTCCAGAAACTCGCGCTGATAAACTTCCACAGATTTGTTGCCCTGAATGAGACTGCGGAACTCGGCCTTCTTCCGAGCTATAACAGCTTGAGGAATATAGCGGGCACGGAAAGCAATCTTGAATTCAGCCCAAGTGACGACAGTACCAGGTGGTAGGGTCTGTTGGTGAGTGGCCCACCATTGTGATGCGGGACCCTTCAGAAGGTATGTCGCAAAGGTGACACAGTTGACCTGGGCGACACCAGCAGACTCCATCTCATGGGAGATGTCACGCAACCAATCATCGGCATCCAGTGGGTTGACGGTGTTGCGGAAGAACGACGGGTTGAGCCGCATGAATTCTGGCAAGGTGATGGAAGGTAGCGGCTGGTCGGCATTGGGACGGGGGAATTGCTGCATAATCCCCGTCATGAATTGGCGGTTGAGTTCGAACTGTTGCATCATCGCAGCCATATAATCAGGTGGCGACGATGGTGGTGGATTGTTGTCAGCCATCCTGCTAAATCGACAGGGGTAGTTTAGCAGAAGCCAATGCGAGTGTAAAGCGTCATGCATGATGTAACATGACGGAATTTAAATGGTACAGCAGATGCTTAATAGTAGTCATTAAGTCATACAGAACCATACAGCGTCGGTTACATTTGGGCAGCATAACGGCGCAAATTCAAAAGCTAGACATGCTAGGTGGCGCGCAGGCACGCGGTAAGGAAGTACACAACGAGACATAGCAAAGGCTACATCAACGTCGGAGAAAACCACTGAAACGGGGTAGCTACAAGTGCGGACGACGGACGTTCGTCGCAGAAGGATCCTGCGCTCCATGTGCACTCTGATGCAGAACCCGGTCTCGAACTGTAAGAAGAGGTCCACGTGCAGGCGTGTGACCTCCCACAGTAGGCCAATCGATCCCTGACGGCATCTCGGTCCTGCTCGGGTAAAGAATGTGCTCCGGGTGTATCCCTGCACGAACAGCTGGTAACAACTGCGTCATAGCCTCGTAGAGTCGTGCTCGAGTGGCGAACAACTCGACAGCGAGAGCGCGAACCGTGCGGTCCAGAGCCTGAGTACAGTGAATCAGAACTCGCTGATCGTAGCGACGAGGCTCGTAAGGGGCACAGACAGCTGTGTAGAATCCAGAAGCATCTCCAGCAGGGGCATACGGAATGTACCGATACTCAGAGGTATCCAAGTCAGCACTGAACTGTCCTCGAAGACATGCGACAGCAGAGTAGGCGGCATCGTGGACTACCATCTCAATCGTCACGCCGATACCGTGAAAACGGTGTAGCTTAGTGTCTGAGTCATCCTGCTGATCGTAGATGCGAACATCAGCATAGTACTGCTCCTGGTTGAACTCACGATAAACCTCGTAGACCATGTACTCGGGGCACCAGCGGTATCCCAGCCTGATCAAGAGGGCGATCAGAACAGCTGGAAACCCAGGGACGTCTCGAGCACAGGTGCGAAGCACAAGCTGTGTCGTAGGGCGAGGTGGAAACAGGCGGTCCATCTGAAATAGGAAGATTCAGGATTGTTATTCGACGACGAGAATCATAACATATCTCGAATGGAAAGATTAAACAAAACAATGGAAAGGAAATGATTATCAGACTAATCAGATCAAAGACAGGGAAATCGCACTGAATCCAGCTCTCCGGGTGGATAGAATTAACGAGATCCTAAATGTTAGTGTTAGTAAATTTTATTAAACCCGAATAGAAGAGAAATCAGGGTCCCAGAGTAAAGACGAGGAATAAAAGATCCTAATACCACCCAATTGGCGACGTGGGCCCGTAAGCCACACAGCCAAGTTAGTAAAACAATTTTCGACCACTAGACTCAACTTCGGCCAAGGAATTGGATAGGGGGATTCCTAGAGGCAGTCGGCTCTGATACCAACCTGTGACGACCCCGGCTTAATCATGCACTAATCATACACGCAAATGCACACGATCAAGCCTAAGGACTCACTTGAAGATATCACAACGCAACTCTAAAACATAAATAAAGTCATACAAGCTTAATATTACAAGCCAGGGCCTCGAGGGCTCGAATACAAAGCTCGATGGCATACAAGTGTCAGCGGAAGCATCAGATATCTGGGTACAGATATATATTACAGAACATAGAGAGAGAGATAAGCCTTCATAGAGGCGGGGCAAAATAAAACTCTACGATCGAAAGGCATGGGCCTCCTGCCCTGGACCCTCCGATCCTACTCCTGGTCGTCAGACGGCTCCTCGTAGTAGTAGTACTCTCCGGGCTGGTAGTAGTAGTGGTCGTCGACGGGGACGTCAGGCTTAGGGGCTCCGTCGTCTGGTGGCATCAAATGGGATATGGGGGAAAAAGAAAGTAAAGCAAACATGAGTACTCATCCGAAGTACTCAGCAAGCAAGGATCTACACTACATATGCAACATTTTCAAAGGGGGCTGTATATGTGGACTGGGCTGTAGAAATGCCAGAATAGAGGGGAAAAGCCTAGTCCTATCGAAGACTAGCATCTTCAGCATCTTCAACGGTCTCGCAGCATTAGAAGAGAGCAGACCAACATAATGTAGAGTATAGTAGTAATGTCATCAACCTCAGCCAGAGATTCTTCCTCGACTCCCCGCGAGAAAGCAATCCCAGAGCCGTACTATCCAGTTCTCATCTCATGTCATGTTCTAGTTGTACCGATCGGGATACAACTCCGATTGTCCGTTACCGTAGGACAGGCTATCGATAGAAGTTTCTTCCCTGCAGGGGTGCACCAACTTACCCACCACGCTCGCTTAACTCCGGTCGGACACACTTTTCTGGGTCATGCTCGGCCTCGGCTAAGCAACACGCCGCAACCCGACCAAAAACTTAACAGAGAGGTCAGCACGCCGGACTAACCTATGCCCCCAGGGGTCTTGGGCCATCGCCCCGGACGCTCCTGCACATTGCGTACACCGCCGGTGAGCAGACCTAGCAACCCCTTATACAAGCGCGGTTGCGTTCCCAGTCCAACCCAGCGTGTGCCGCTCAGTTGCTGACGTCTATTAAGCTTCGGCTGAAGTATACGACGCAGAACGCCCATACTATGCCCACGTGATGGTTAGTGCTATCAGGCCAGAGGCCCCTCGGATCAAATATCCAAACCGTAGTGGATTAGGAGCGCACGGTAAGGATCAGAGACTCACGATCGATGTGACCCCGTCGCCCTGTCTCGAGGACTTGCGGCAAGGGCTAAGAATGCCCGGCCACGCCTCGTAGTTATCTCGCGGGCACCTCTCAGGTCAACCCGACTCCACATCACTTCGCATTCATGCTCGCGCGGGTACCCCTCAGGGCCGACCCGTCTTTAGTATCATGGTTCATAGTCAATTCATAACATCCAAGGTAGCTGTGTGTCTGACACCGAAGGGAACCCTGAGGATTCACCCTCGATGGAATTCCCACTCGATGTTATCATCAAGGTGAACGAAGGAGGAATCACCCTCGAGGTCCACACTTGAGAGATTGCGCGACGGCGTCGGTATCGAGGGTGGTGTAGGAGGAATCACCCTCGCTTACCACGACCGATTAACTAACCTACAAGGTTATCACCATAAGTGCTGACGAGGTATCACCCTCGGCACTCGATAGTAACCTAGTAGTGTCGAGCATCTTAGGGGAAGTGACATGCGGTGCCAGGTTCTAATCTTCAATCCCGTTGCTTGGGTCTTCTGAGAGTCCAGCGGGGCAGTCGGGACAAGTGGGTCTCTGATCAGGCTCTACCCATCCTATCTAAACAGTTTAGGATAACAGGCAGGTATCAACAGTAGGCTACAATTAAACAGGCTATGCAACAGATATAGGAAAACAGTAGCAGTAGCAGTTCTAGTGCAAGCACAAGAGAGAATAGATTAGGCGATATAGGCATGCTCAAAATGGGGGTGCTTGCCTGTCTGCTCTGGGGCAAGGGCAAGGTCGTCGGGGACGTAGTCGTACTCCGGAGCGGCGTCTGCCTCAGGAGCTACGGCAATGTCTGGGTCTACCGAAAGAGAAAAGGGGGAGGAAACAAGTAAATATAATGCAATCAGATGCAACACAGTGCGTGCGATACTAGGATGCAGTGCAGGGTTGCCTAAATATGCCTCTAAGTCATTTAGTTATTTATAGAATTAATCTGGGATGTATTAACCGGTGTGTGTGCACTATTCATCTACCAAAATCGGGCTCGGAGTTACAAGTTCTTCTACGTAGGGGGTTCCGACAAGGAAACAGACGGCACGATCAGACTCGTCTCGTCGTTCTGAGCAACTTTCATGTTTTAACTTTTTCGATCTGAGCTACGGTTTAAAAGATATGAATTTTTAAAGATTATTTGAATTTTCTGGAATTATTTTTATTTACAGAAAATAAATTATGACGTCAGCATGACTTCACTGTGATGTCAACGGTCAACAGCGTCGCTGACCAGTCAAACATGACATGTGGGTCCAGTGGGACCCACATGTCAGTCTCTGTTGAGACTAACAGCGAGTTAGTTTAGCTAATAGGGCTAATTAGGGGGTGGACCCCACATGTCAGTGAGACATTTAGTTAACTAATTAGTTTCTATTTAATTAATTCATTATTTTAGATTTTTTAGCAGGAGGGGCCCACATGTCGGTGGCTGGCCCGCGCCCAGTCAGCACGTTGACCACAGTCAACGGGTCAACTGGGCCCCCTGGGACCCACTGGCAGTGGCCCAGGGGTGGACCCCGCGCGTGCCACATCGGCTGTGGCCGGCGGCTCAACGCCGGCGAGCCCAGAACACGGCGGAGACACGGGTGGCCGGCGGAAATCGTCCACAGACCACCAAAATGGACGCGGCTGGTTGCGTTCGAACGCGGAGACGACGCCGCGTCGAACGGTACCTGCGGAAGCGATAGAAACGGCCGGAGCTCGCCGGAAACGAGCTCGAGGCGGTGGCCGGAACTCAGGTCTCGTCGGAAACACGGCTGCGGCGTGCAAATCCTGTAACGCGAGGCGGCTACGGCATCTACTCGAAGCGGGGAATGCAACGGGCATTAGCCCTTGACCAAAAGCCCACCGGAGACACGCCGGCGACGTGCGCGAGCGGCGGCGCGTTTGGGCGTCGGGGAATAAGCAGCTAGCGCGCGCACGGGGACGAACAGAGGTAAGGAGAAGGAAGGGGGGCTCACAGCGGAGGCACACGGTGGCCTGGCGACAGGTTAGGAGCTGCAGTGGCGTCGCCAGGGACGAAGACGAACGGCGGCGACCGGAGATGGCGATGGAGGAATTCCGGCGCTGTGATGCCTCCCAGCTCCTGCTGCTGGCTCCAGTCAACGAGGCAGTCGGCGGCGCGCGTCTACGACATTGAGGCGGAGCGGGAAATCCATGGTGGCCGCGGCAAACGGTGAAGCACGGCGGCGGAGGCGCTCGGCCGCGATGGGATCTGAGGGAGGAAAACGAGGGAAGAGGGGAGGAGTGGTCGAGGAGGGCTGGGGGGAGGTACTGGCCTCGGCCTTATCCTCCCCGTCGAGCCGCGGACGTCGGTGGAGTGTGAGGTGTCGGCGTTCGGGCGGTGTTCGGCGGCGTGACCAGGCGCGCGCCGACACGGCGATAGAGAGAAGGAGGGAGGAGAGAGAAGCGGGCCGGCTGGGCTGGTGGGCTGGGTCTAGGTGCACTGTGCACTTAGGCCCAGTCCACAGTAGTTCTTCCTTTTTCTGATTTTGGTTTTCTTTTCTATTTTCTGTTACAAAAATGATTAGACCACTATTGCACTTTTGTAAAATATGGAACTTGGTCTAAATATTACAGTGCAATTTTAGCTCTCACCAAAAAGTGGTTTGGACAGATTTGGAAACCATTTGTATTTAAGATGATTTTAAATGGATTTAATATTGCTGTTTTGGTGCTGTTCCATCTTGTTTGAGTCACTTGTCTAACTCCAACTTTGCTGATGATGGTTTTACAAATGTCCTTGAATTATTTGCCATTTAATGAACATTTTTTCAACAGTGTTTGCTCAACTTCATATTTCACTTTTGAATTTGAGTTGATTTTAAAAATGGAGTTTGAATTGGATACTTAACCCATGTGACTTGGCACTGCAAATGGTATGACTTGGCAATATTAGCAGTTGATCACAGTGGTAGTTACACAGGGGTGTTACACTTGTAAGCAATAACATCGGGCCTCATAGCATAGTTCATCATCTTGATTCATACATACATAAGCATAATTGGGATAGAAGGCGACCCGTTTCTCTCTTAGGTTGGTGCACTAGCATATCTAGCCCATTAGAGCAATCGAGCTAGCGTCTCTCTAGTATCCGTACAACACGAGCATTCCCGTGGTTCCACCTTTTAGAGCTCATTCCTTGGTTGTGCGGATCCCATCTATCTTCCGTGTGTGTGTGTTCCTAGTGATACCCTTGGGTTTGATCTATTTGTCCTACTTGCAATTTGTGAATTTTTTTTCAACTTTTTCAATATCTTGACTAACATTTGCTTGAATTATTTGTGCCACTTCCTAACCGAGCTTCTCCATAAGCCATTTACTTGTAGGTGTGAGAAACAAAACCCGGTACCAATTCTCCTATTATAGCATCACGTGGGATCATACTTGATACATTCACAATCTTCGGAAAAGGTAACTTTGGTTTTGTTCTCTCATTTCCTAGTCACCACCACTTCCACATTATGGATAGGCCTTCTTCTTCGGCGAACCCCCTCTTCGAGGATCAAGATG
Source organism: Thinopyrum elongatum (assembly GCA_011799875.1). Taxonomy (NCBI): domain Eukaryota; kingdom Viridiplantae; phylum Streptophyta; class Magnoliopsida; order Poales; family Poaceae; genus Thinopyrum; species Thinopyrum elongatum. Next base: position 42,683,990 of record CM022300.1, read on the forward strand.
ACGAACACGACTTCGTCACCAAGAATCACTTCTTCATTACACAACGAGCTCTACATCAAGAGAGTGAAGCTTTGGGTGGTCGAATCGAGCAACTCGCCACCGACCTTCGGCAATCGGAATCAAGACAAAGGGACTACCTCGACACCAAGCTCTCCAAACAAATGGAAGAATTCCGCAACATGATCATGAGCCGCGCGTCTTCCTCAACCTCTTCTCCAAGACGGCGCCACTCAAGTCGCCACTCATTGTCATACTCTTCTTCCGATGCAAGTCCTCCTCCTCGAGCTCGTCCTACTCAAGATCACCAACCTCAAGAAAATCCCTTCCATGGCAATGGGTTGCAAGACCGAGCTCGAGCACGTGAACAAGCGAGACACCAACAACAAGAAGCTATGGAGCACGATCTACCTCCACAACATCCATGTCAAGCATCTCAAGACGGTGATGCAATCCGGCAAGAGCAACAAAGTCGTGATGCCCAAGCTCAAGGGCTCAAGATGCACTCCGAGAGTCCACTTGAGCCGTTGCCCAACGAAGCCGCCAAGTCCGTGAGCAAGAAGAAGAACTTCGTCAAGCACGACAAGAAGAAGCCGCCCGACATGAAGAACAACAAGAAAGGCGAAACCGGGAACATATGCCTCGACCTCCTCCACGCCAAGAGCGACAACAAGCGGATCGAGTGCTTGAAGACCCTCCTCCACGCCAAGAGCGACATTAACATCATCACTATGATGAAGAACTCCGCTACGGCAAGATCAAGTTCACCATGCCCAAGTTCTCCGGAAGCAATGATCCCGAGGAGTACCTCTCATGGGCATTGAAAGTCGACAAGATATTCCGTCTTCACAACTACGATGAGGAAAAGAAGATTGTCATGGCATCTCTCGAGTTTCAAGACTACGTCCTCATTTGGTGGGAACAAGTAATCGAACGACATCGTGAGAAGGATGAGCCACCCATTGTGACTTGGACACAAATGAAGGATGTCATGAGAACTCGCTTTGTGCCTACATATTACACCTGGGATCTCTTCAAGAAGTTACAACTTCTCAAACAAGGCACGAAGATGGTGGAAGAATACTATCAAGAAATGGAGATTGCATGATAAGAGCCAATGTCAAAGAGGATGATGAGCAAACAATGGCACGCTTCTTGAACGGCCTCAACCACCCAATAAGGAAGATTGCCGATTTCCAACCCTACTCCAACCTTCTCGAGCTAGTTCATCAAGTGACCAAGGCGGAGCGACAAGTGCAAGAAGACTTCAAATACGCCAAGTACTCATCCAAGACCTACAGCTCATACCCTCAACCTGCCTATACTTCGACACCTCCTACCTAGACTAGAGCATCACCAAGTACCGGCGACAAGTCAAGTTCCAAGCAACCAACGCCTTCCTCGACTCATCCTCCGGCAAGCAACTACAAGAACAAGACGCCTTCTTCATCGGCACCACCGGACGATCCCCTCAAGACAAGTTCTATAAAGTGCTTCACATGTGGTGACCGTGGACACAAGTCTTTCCAATGCATCAACAAGCGAACCATGATCGCCAATGATGATGGCACGTACGACTCCATGAGTGAAGATGAGATGGAAGCTCTCGAGCACGTCGCCATGCACCGTCAAGTGAACGAAGACGAAGATGCTCAAGTCTATTGTGACAATGATTCAAGTCCCACTCTCGTGGTCTCCAAGGTCTTGACACTTCAACACCAACAAGACGAAGACCAAAGGTGTCACATCTTCCACACCAAGGCCGGCATCAACGGACGCTCTGTGAAAGTCATCATCGACGGAGGAAGTTGCCACAACTTGGCAAGTGACGAGCTATGTTCCAAGCTGCAATTGGTCAAGAAGAAGCACCCTCACCCCTACAAGGTCCAATGGCTTAGCGACTCCGGCACAATTCAAGTGGAGCACACCATGCACGTTTCTTTCAAGATCGGCGCCTACGAGGACACCATCGAGTGTGACGTGGTTCCTATGTCCGTGTGCCATCTTCTCTTGGGAAGACCTTGGAAATTCGACCGCGACGTCATCCACAATGGAAGAACAAACCACTATAGCTTCAAGATGAAGGGAACGGAGTACGTGCTACGACCTATGTCACCAAGCCAAGTGATCGCCGACAAGCAAGCATCCGCCCATCATGGAGAGACTCGTGAGAGAGTGAACCACCACAAAGAGAGTGAGCGCCACAAGCCCAAATTGAGTGACTCTTCGCCAAGAGAGAAAAACTTAGTCCTCCTCGCCACAAAAAGAGAGATGAGAGAAGTGTGTGAGAACCCATCGAGTGTCATCCACTATGTCCTAGTGTGCAAAGATGAGGTGGCAGAGACTAACACTCATAACCCTCTTCCTCTAGTGTTGTCTAATTTGTTGCAGGAATTCGCGGATGTCTTTCTGGATGAGCTACCCCCTGGTCTTCCCCCTCTACGTGGAATCAAACATCAGATCGACCTCATCCCCGGCGCACCTCTTCCTAACAAGGCTCCATACCGCGTCAACCCCGAAGAAACCAAAGAAATATAAAGGCAAGTCCAACATCTCATAGACCACGGACATGTGCGTGAAAGTTTGAGTCCTTGTGCCGTACCGGTCATTCTTGTGCCAAAAAGAGACGGTAGCTTTCGCATGTGTTCCGATTGTAGACCCATCAATGCTATCACAGTTCGATATAGGCATCCCATTCCATGCCTTGATGATATGCTAGATGAGCTTAGCGGTGCCACTATTTTCTCAAAAATTGATCTTAAAAGTGGTTATTATCAAATTCGCATACAAGAAGGGGATGAACGGGAAACCGCTTTCAAAACAAAATTTGGTTTGTATGAGTGGTTAGTTATGCCTATGGGTTTATCCGAAGAACCCGGTACTTTCATGCGTGTTATGCATTATGTGCTTCGTCCTTACATTGGAGTGTTTGTTGTGGTCTACTTTGACGACATTCTTGTCTTTAGCAAATCCCTCAAAGAGCATGTAAATCATCTTAGGGCCGTGTTGCAAACTCTACGAAAAGAGCGTCTTTATGCAAATATGGAAAAATGCACATTTGGCATTGACAAGATTGTTTTCTTGGGCTTCGTTGTGTCTTCAAAGGGTGTTCATGTAGATGAGTCTAAGATTGAAGCAATTAAAACTTGGCCCCAAGCCACTAATTTGCAACAAGTGCGTAGTTTCCTTGGTCTAGCGGGTTTTTATCGTCACTTTGTGAAAGACTTTAGCACTATTGTCGCACCGTTAAATGCTTTGAGTAATAAGAATGCACCCTTTGTTTGGGGACCATCTCAATCTACCGCATTTGATGAGCTCAAATCTTTGCTTACACATACCCCAATTCTTGCATTGCCTAATTTCAACAAAACTTTTGAGGTTCATTGTGATGCTAGTGGTAATGGAATTGGTGGAGTTTTGATGCAAGAAAACCGACCCATTGCATACTTTAGTGAAAAACTATCCGGTGCTCAACTTAACTATCCCGTATATGACAAAGAATTGTATGCCTTAGTGCGAGTATTGCATGTTTGGGAGCATTATCTTCGCCCACATGAGTTTGTCATACATACCGATCATGAGACATTAAAGTACCTTAAAGGTCAAACCAAGTTGAATAAACGGCATGCTAAATGGAGTGAATTTATTGAATCTTTTCCTTATGTGATCAAGTACATTAAGGGTAAAGAAAATGTTGTGGCGGATGCTCTTTCCCGCAAATGCATGTTAGTTACTCAACTTGAATTGAATGTGATAGGCTTTGAGATTGTTAAAGATCTTTATGTCAACGATCCTTCCTTTGTGATTCCTTATTAAAAATGTATTGCTCACACTTGTTGGGAGAAATATTATCTCAAGAATGGCTACCTTATGCGCGCTAACAAACTTTGTATACCCGAGTCTTCTCTTCATTTGTTACTTTTGCAAGAGGCTCACGGAGGTGGACTGATGGGACATTTTGGACGCGACAAGACCTTTGCCACACTCTCCAACAAGTACTTTTGGCCAAAGATGTTCCGTGACGTCGCGCACTTCACCAACCGATGCTCTACATGCCGCAAAGCTAAGTCAAAAGCTCAATCTCATGGTTTACATATGCCACTTCCAATTCCATATCAACCATGGGAAGATATTAGTATGGATTTTGTGCTTGGTTTGCCTAGGACTCAAAATGGAAAGGATTCCGTCTTTGTTGTTGTGGACCGATTCTCCAAAATGACTCATTTCATCCCATGCAATAAGATAGACGATGCTTCACATGTTGCAAATCTTTTTTGTAGGGAAATCTTGAGGCTACATGGAGTGCCAAGGACCATTGTGTCGGGCCGCGACGTCAAGTTCTTAAGCTACTTTTGGAAGACAATATGCGCCAAGCTCGGCATCAAGCTTCTATTCTCCACGGCATATCATCCGCAAACCGATGGCCAAACCGAAGTCACCAACCGGACGCTATCTACTCTCCTACGCGTGTTAATCAAGAAGAACATCAAGGAGTGGGAGGAGTGCTTACCCATCGCCGAGTACGCCTACAATCGAGCTCGACACTCTACTACCGGCAAGTCCCCCTTCGAGGTTGTCTACGGCTTCAACCCATTGTCCCCATTGGACATTCTACCTCTTCCGCTCCAAGAACGCGCAAACATGGATGCTAGTGCAAGGGCAAGCTTTCTCAAGAAGATGCATGAAGATACAAAAGCAACGATCGAGCGTCAAGTATATCGCATAACCACCAAGCTTAACATCAACAAGACACCAATGGTGTTCCTAGCGAGAGATCTCGTATGGCTTTATCTTCGCAAGGGCCGCTTCCCCAACGAACGCAAGTCAAAGCTACTACCACGAGACAACGGACCCTTCAAGGTACTAGCACGCTACAATGACAACGCCTACAAGATTGACATCCCACGCGACAAGTACAACGTCAAAGACTTGGCCAAGTACCATGGTGATGAAGATCACGATCCGTGGACGGATCTCTCCCAAGGGGGGGGGAGATGATGCGAAGCATCCTTCCATCATCCCCATGGACTCTACACCAACGCATCAAGCCCCACGTGGACCTATGACAAGAGCTCGAGCACGCGCAATGGAAACCGAGGTGAACTCCTTCCTACTTGACTTGCACATGAACTCGAATGGGACTTGGTTGCTACCTCACCAAAATACTCTATGCATTATTAGGTACAAAGAGGGACCCTTCCAAGCAGCTGAGGAGCACCATCAAGTCCAGGGAGAAGCACCCCAAGTCGCTAAGGAGGAAGAAGGAGTCCACAAGAAACTGGACAGGAAGTCCCAGGCAACCCCGTGCGCACGGGCCCCCGAGACCCCGTGCCCACGGGCTACACAGGGAGCTACGGTTGTAGCACCCCGTGCACATGGGCGTGTACCATGCGCACGGGACCAACTTTCCCCGTGCGCACGGGCCCTCCAGGATGGTCAGCTGAGAGGGCTGTTGGGCCTCCACTTCGCATCCACTTCATCTCCTACCTACCCAAGCCTATATAGTTCGTACCTAGGGTTATGTTTAGGGTTAGCAAAGACATATATGAGATATTTGTGAGCTTTGCTCCTTCTACCACTCCATTGGAGATCAAGGCCTCTTAGGAGAGGATCCACTTGTGGATTTCAAGACCTCCTCTTGGAGAAGATTATCATCCTCAAGACCTCATCTCTTAGGAGTGGGAAGAACTCTACCTAGTGCTTGTTTCCTTTGATTGTTCATGTATTCATGTGGATCTATGTGTTTGCTATTCTAGTAGATGTGTGATTAGGTTTTGTTGGAGTGAATTCCTCTTTGTGTTCTTGGTGTTCATCCTTTTCTCCCTCCAAGTGTGAAAAGATCCATCTTAGGGTTTCACCCTACAACACTAAGTCAGTGCCGGACAACCCTTTCATACATTTCAATCATTCCTTCTCGCTCATATGGAGAATAATTTGAGGTGTTTTTCCCCGCAGCAACGGGCACGCCATCCTTATCATTCTTTACCCACGAGTCTCCCACGCCGTGTATTTCGACCCTACCAGAAACTACGAGAATAAGGACTACACCCACGTAATGAATATTCTAGATGATGCTCTCCACAGCTTCAGCTTGAGGGGTGGCCACCTGCAGATCAGGAAACAAAGGAACCGCAAGCCGGGTTTCTCGCATAAAACTAACTTTTGCTGCATCCATGTCCCGAAACCAAGCAAGAACGATGGATTTTACCTCCTCCATCTCATGATGGAGTTCAGAAGGGATGACCAACAGCTTCGCATGACAACCAGAAGCGATGATCATATCCGCAAGTGGGTAGAATCCCAAGGAGAAGCTGATTATAAACTTAGAGATGAATTCTTTCGCATCTAGAGGGACATTGTGACGATCATCATGAAAGAAGTCGTCGAAGAGAAGGGGATGTTCCACCATGGCCCTATATCGCGAGCTGACGTTCGAACTCGCATAGGCATACAACATCAGGACCTCACGCCGTTCATGAAGCTAGGGTGCATCCTCAATGATATGGATGGATGGAACTTATAGTGATTTACGATGTCGATGATGATGATATGTGTCAGTTGAACTTGTATACTTTCTGTAGCGATGAAACTTTGTGATTTCCACGGTCCTTGCCAAACTTGCGTAACGCTACTTTGTTAGTTTGGGCACGATGACCTGCGTACCTCTAGTTAATTAGTTTGCGTACGATGAAACTGCGTTGATTATTTATGTTTACTATATGTTGCATCTATTTTGCTAACCCTTTTTTTTCGTGTTGCTCAAGTATATTTTGTTGCATATGATTGTACATTCTCTTGATGAAGATGCATCTCTAACAGGTACCTAGATCCTTGATGGCGAAGAAGCAGTGCTATGTCGTGTACATAGGGAAGGTTCCGGGAGTGTACGACGAGTGGCCCGAGTATCACGCGCAAGTGGAGCGGTTCTCGGGCGCCAACCATAAAGGCTTCAAAAGCAGACAAGAAGCAGAAGCTAGTTACTTGAGGTTCACGCTAGCGTGAGAGAGGAATCATAATCGCCGCCTCATGTACTGCATAGTTCCGCTCTCACTCATAGTGATAGCTCTTCTCGTCTATATCATTGTTTAGATGGATGACGATGTAGTTGCAAGTTTTCGAGACATGTCATAACTTGTATCGCTATTTCGAGATGATGACGAGAGACATCATTTTGTGTTGGATGATGATTATGATGATGACATGATCGATTTGATGAGACTATTTGTATGTGTATGATATGATCAGATTTGTATGTGTATGATATGCTAGAGACTATTGTATAAAACCTATACAAATACAAAGCAAAATATGCAGCAGATTTTTTTTCAGAAACTAATAAACAGTAGCGCGGGGTATGACTTTAGTAGCAGCGAGCTCTTAGTAGTAGCACATTTTAAACTAGGGCGCTACAACTATTAGCAGTAGGGCGTTTGTGCAACAAATGTGTAACACCCCCAGTGGTTAACTACAGTAATCACCCTTTTGATAATGCCAAGTCAGCATGATTAACAATGCATAATCATCTTTAACATCATATTGCTTTTCAACTCCTAAGTCAAAACCCAAATTTAAGTGAAAGTGAAATATAAAAGTTGACCAACATGAAAACTAAAATGTCAGATAAATAGCAAATATTCCAGAGACCATTCTAAAATTGAAACCAACCTTATTGGAATTGGGTAAGTGGCTCGAACAACCACAAACAGCGGCCGAAAGTAATATTTAATAACCTTTTATTTAATCTAAAATAAATATGAAAAGATATTTACCCCAAACTAGTTTTTGGTGGTAGGATATATTGTGCTGTGATTTTTGGGCCAGCTCTCATATTTTACAAAACTCATTTGGATGCCCAACAATTTACTAAACAGAGTGTAGAAATAAAGAAAAGAAAAAGAAAGAAAAGAGAACCCCCCCCCACCACGGCCCAACTGGCCCCAGCCCAGCTGGGCCCGACGGCCCCACTGCGGCCACCCCCACTCTTCTTATCCCCCGGACCCGAACCCTAACCCCCCACCCCCCCCCCGATCCATTCCCCCCGATCCCTCCTCCATCCTCCCCGGCGCCTGACGCCGCCGCCGCCCCGGACCCCGCCGCCGGCGCCGCCTCCTCGCCGTGCCCACCAACCTCCCCCCCCCCATAACCCCCACTCCTCACCCTGAACCCTAATCCCCACCCCCACTCCCCCTCGCTCCCTCCTCCCCCATCTGGATCGGGGAAGAGACAGCAACCCCGCCGCCGCCTTCCCGGCGCCAGCACGCCGCTGCCTCGGGCCCTTCGATCGCCGCACCCGCCCGGACGTCCTCCCTCCCTCCACGAGCGCTCGATCCCGCCCGCCCCGCGCCTCCGTCGCCGGCCTCCATCCCTGGCGCCGCCCCGCCGTCATCGCCTCGCGTCCCCGTCTCCCCCTCGCCTCGCTCCATCGAGCCTCACGACCCGTGCCCCTGCAACGCCGTGAGGCCCTAGCCTCTCCCCTCGCTCGCGCTCGCTGCCTGCGCCACGCTCCTCCTCCCCCCCCCTGCTCGCCCCCCAGCCCATCGCCCCCCCCCCTGCTCTCGCCCCCTTCCGCTCTCGCCCCTGCTCGCATGCCTCACGCGCCCTGCGCGCGCTTGCCGCGCTCTGCCCTCCCTCGCGCCTTACCTCTCTCTGCTCTGCCGCGTTCCCCCTCTCTGCACCCCCACCTCCGTTCCTCTCCCTCTCCCCTGCTCTCCCCACCTCTCCACTTCCCCTCTTCCCCAGCCTCTTCCGCCCGCTCTTCCCCTCACCCCCCCCTTTTTTCCTCCCACCCGCCCGCTTTTTCCTCGCCCCGTTCCCCGGTCGGCTCGGCGGCGCACGGGTGGTGCCGCTGGCGCCCAGCAACCGCACCCGGCCCCGATTTGGCCCCCTGGGCCTATGACACAGGGCCGCCCCCAAATATTTACAAAATATAATAATATATAAATAAAAATAAAATAATTAGTCAATTAATAATTAATTAATTTAATTAATTAGTCTAATTAATTAGTTAGTTAAATTAAGCAGTAATTAATAACTTAACCCTAATGACTGCTACATCAGCATGATGTCATGCTGATGTCATCAGTTACTATTCTGGATAATTCGAAATTAAATAATAAAAATAAATTCAGAAAAATATTACTTTGAAAATCATATAAAATAATCCTAGCTCAGATCGAAAAACTTGGTACAGAAAGTTGCCAGACGACGAGACGAATCCGAATACGCAGTCCGTTCGTCCGCCACACGTCTCTAACTATCGAACATGCAACCGTTCCCCTCCTCGGTCATCTGTCTGACAAATGCCCGGCACCACGGGAAAACCTTCCCGGATGGATCCCTCCTCCTTCCTCAGTGACGTGCAACCATACGTTAGGACACCCCCGGCCTGCGTATTATCATGTCGTACTTTGTGTTTGCTCAAGTTTGCTCTATATTTCTCTGTTTTCCTCCCCTCTTCTCTCTCGGTAGACCCTGACCCGACGTCGTCCCCGAGATCGACGCAACTCAGAGCCCGACCATCGTTGACATCCCTCTCTCTCTTGCCAGAGCAACCAGCAAGCCCCCCCCTTTGATCATCCCTATCGCCATTCTATTTCTCATGCTTGCATTAGAATTGCTGCTGCTGCTGCTGCTGCTTTACCTATTCTGATGCATAGCCTGTTCATTGTAACCTGCTGTTGATAATTACCTACATATCCTAAACTGTTTAGTCTAGGCTGGGTAGAGACCTATCAGTGACCCCACCTTATCCCACTGCCGCGCTGGATCGTCAGAAGACCCGATCAACGGGATTGAAGACCAGACCCCGACACCGCACATCACCCCCCTTTAGTTGTAACGACACTGCAGCGTTACTATCGAGTGTCGAGGGTGATACCTCTCAGCAGCACTCCTGATGTTTAACTCTGTGGAGCAGCTATTTGGTCGTGGTCATCGAGGTGATTCCTCCTTCTCCACTTCCGATACGACCCTGTCGTACACCACATCATGTGAACTCATCGAGGGTGATTCCTCCTAAGTTCGACTTGACGGTTACATCGAGTGGGCATCCGTCGAGGGTGATACCTCGGATTTCCTTGATGTTATGGACACACGGTTACTGTGACTTTACTGCTGAACCTTGATAGAGACGGGTCGGCCCCGAAGGGGGACCCGAGGAAGTTACTTTTACTACAGGACTGAAGGGACAGGCGGTACCGCCCAGTAGAGGTGGACCTGAGTTCCCGACAGTCTTTTACGAGACGGGTTGACCTGGATGGTGCCCGAGTGATGAATACGAGGCGCGGCCGGGCATTCATGGCCCTTGCCGCAAGTCCTCGAGACGGGGCGACGGGGTCACATCTTTCGTGAGTCTCTGCTCGTTACCGCAAGCCCCTAGTCCACTTAAGATTTGGATATTTGATCCGAGCAGGCCTCTGGTCTGATAGCACTAACCATCACGTGGGCATAGTATGGGCGTTCTGCATCGTATGCATCAGCCGAAAGCTCTGTCAGACGTCCAGTTCAGCACTGCGGCCGGGCTGGGCCGGCACCATCCTGAGGGGTGGAGCCTGGTTCGCCCGGCACGCAACGACCCGGAGGGCGAGGGGCGATGGCCAAGACCCCCTTGCGCTTAGGATGTAGACCGACGGGGACCTCTCTGCTAAGCTGTAGGTCGGGTTGCGGTGTGTTGTTTGGCCGAGGCCGGGCATGACCCAGGAAAGTGTGTCCGGCTGGAGTTAAGCGAGCGTGATGGGTAAGTTGGTGTACCCCTGCAGGGAAGAACACTTCTATCGATAGCCGGTCCTACGGTAAAGGACACTCGGAGTTGTATCCCGATCGATACAACTAGAACTGGACCCTTGAGACGTTAACAGGTTGATGACTGTATTGGCTCTGGGATCGCTTTCTCGCAGGGAGTCGAGAAAGGATCTCAGGACGAGGTTTGATGACTTTATGGCTCTGGGATTGCTTTCTCGCAGGGAGTCGAGAAAGGATCTCTGGGTGAGGTTGATATTATTACTGCTACATTATATGGTATTGTTCTACTCTCTTCTACTGCTGCAAGACCGCTGAAGATGCTAGTCTTCGATAGGACTAGGCCTTCTCTCTATTCTGGCATTTCTGCAGCCCAGTCCACATATACAGCCTCCCTTTGATAATGTTGCATATGTAGTGTAGATCCTTGCTTGCTGAGTACTTCTGAGTACTCACGGTTGCTTTGTTTTCCTTTTTCTCCACATATCAGTTTGACGTGACCAGAGGACGGAGCCCCCTGAGACAGATGCCCCGACGATCGCTACTACTACTACCCAGAGGATGGATACTACTACGAGTTGACTGACGACCAGGAGTAGGATCGGAGGGTCCCAGGCAGGAGGCCTTCGCCTTTCGATCGTAGTGTTTTATTTTGCCCCGCCTTTCTAAAGGCCTTTCTGTTTCTATTTCATATATGTACTCAGATATCTGACGCTTCCGCTGACGCTTGTTCGCAAGCTTATGTATTCGAGCCCTCGAGGCCCCTGGCTTGTAATATAAAGCTTGTATGACTTTATTTATGTTTTAGAGTTGTGTTGTGATATCTTCCCATGAGTCCTTAGGCTTGATCGTGTGCATTTGCGTGTATGATTAGCGCGCGATTAAGCCGGGGGCGTCACAAGTTGGTATCAGAGCCGACTGCCTGTAGGAATCCCCTTTCCAACTCCTTGGCCGAAGTTGAGTCTAGAAACCGGAAAACTGTTTTACTAACTTGGCTGTGTGGCTTACGGGCCCATGTCGCCAATTGGGTGGTATTAGGATCTTTTACTCCTCGACCTTTACTCTGGACTCTGATCTCTCTTCCTTTCGGGTTAACTAAAGTTTACTAACGCCGACACTTAGGATCTCGTAATTCTCGTCCACCCGGAGAGCTGGATATCTGTGCGATTTCCCTGACATTGATCTGATTAGTCTGATAATCATTTTCCTTTCCATTGTTTTGTTTAACCTTTCTCTCCGAGATCGGTTATACTTCTCCTTGTCATTTGACAATCATGAGTTTCCTCTGTTTCAGATGGATCGTTTGTTTCCACCACACCCTGCGACGCAGCTACCAGCTGTTCGAGCAGGGATACATCTAGAGTACATTCTTTATCCACTGGGGCAGATGTCAATCCGTTACAATACCCCAGTACTTTCTCCTCCAGATACCCGCAAAGACTTTGTGATCTATTGTGACGCATCCCGTGAAGGATTAGGCTGTATCCTAATGCAAGAGCATAAGGTGATTGCTTATGGCTCTCGTCAATTGCGCCCACATGAAGAGAATTATCCGGTACATGATCTAGAACTAGCTGCTGTCATCTATGCATTGCAGTTGTGGCGACATTACCTCCTCGGTAATCGTTGCGAGATCTACACAGATCATAAAAGTTTGAAGTACTTGTCCACTCAGCCATCTCTGAATCTCCGTCAGCAAAGATGGATGGAGACCATTGCAGACTATGATTTGGGTATTTCTTATACCCCTGGCAAGGCTAATGTAATGGCTGATGCGTTGAGCCGCAAATCCTATTGCTGCGAACTTGAGGTTCAGCTACAGCAACCCCTTCTGTATGAAGAGCTTCGAAAGCTAAATATCGAGATAGTTCCTCAAGGATACTTAAAAACCTTGGTTGTTGAACCAGACCTTGAGAAAGCTGTTAAGAGTGCACAAGCTAAAGATGCTGAAGTTGATCTGATGAAGAAAGATCTTCACCTTGAAAAGTACAGGGATTTCTCGCTGTCTGAAGATGGAACCTTGTATTTCAAAGACCGCATTGTGGTACCTCGCTTCGAGCTTATGACTGACAAAGTCATGAAGGAGGCACATGATACCCCGTTGTCTATTCATCCGGGTAGCACCAAAATGTATCGTGATCTCCGTCAAAGGTACTGGTGGTCTAGAATGAAGCAGGACATTGCTCGCTATGTTGCTGAATGTGATGTGTGTCGACGCGTTAAAGCAGAACATCAGAAGCCTGCTGGAATTCTGCAACCGTTACCTATTCCTTTATGGAAATGGGACAAGGTTCAGATGGATTTCATTACAGGACTTCCCAGGTCACAGAAGGGTCACGACGCTATTCTTGTCGTCGTCGACCAACTCTCCAAAGTTGCACACTTCCTGCCTGTCAAGGAGACGATCACTGCTAGTCAGTTAGCAGAATTATATATCTCCAGAATTGTATCACTCCACGGTATTCCGAAGGAGATCAGTTCGGACCGTGGCGGTCTTTTCACTTCCAAATTCTGGGAAAGCTTTCAAACAGCTATGGGAACTCATATCACCTGGAGTTCAGCTTATCACCCCCAATCCCAAGGCCAAGTTGAACGAGTTAATCAAGTGCTTGAAGACATGCTACGAGCTTGTGTTATTTCTTTCGGCAAGAAGTGGGAAGAATCTCTCCCGTATGCTGAGTTCTCCTATAACAACAGCTATCAAGCCAGCTTGAAAATGGCCCCCTTTGAAGTTCTCTATGGACGTAAATGTCGAACCCCTCTGAATTGGTCAGAAACTGGGGAACGACCTCTTGTTGGACCGGATATTATTCAACACGCCGAAGAACAAGTTCGTATCGTCCGTGAAAACCTCAAGGCAGCTCAGGACCGTCAGAAGAGCAACTATGATCGCAAACGATGGGGTTTGACTTATCAACCTGGTGATCAAGCTTATCTACGTGTCACTCCTATGAAGGGCACTCACCGTTTTGGAATCAAGGGCAAGTTAGCTCCGCGCTACATTGGTCCTTTCTGCATTATTGCTAGACGTGGTCAAGTGGCATATAAATTGGAGTTGCCGCCGCAATTCTCTCATATCCACGATGTCTTCCATGTGTCGCAACTTCGTAAATGCTTCAAGGAATCTCCACACCGAGCAGTGGATCATGAAATGCTCAAGTTGCATGATGATCTATCCTATAAGGAGCATCCGATCCGCATTCTCGATGAAGCTGAACGTCGGACCCGTCAGAAGGTTACCAAGTTCCTCAAAGTGCAGTGGTCAAATCATACTGAAGATGAAGCCACTTGGGAACGCGAGGATAATCTTCGTGCGGAATACCCCGAACTTTTTCTTTCTACTTCTTAATTCTCGGGACGAGAATTCTTGTTAGTAGAGGAGATTTGTAACACCCCCAGTGGTTAACTACAGTAATCACCCTTTTGATAATGCCAAGTCAGCATGATTAACAATGCATAATCATCTTTAACATCATATTGCTTTTCAACTCCTAAGTCAAAACCCAAATTTAAGTGAAAGTGAAATATAAAAGTTGACCAACATGAAAACTAAAATGTCAGATAAATAGCAAATATTCCAGAGACCATTCTAAAATTGAAACCAACCTTATTGGAATTGGGTAAGTGGCTCGAACATCCACAAACAGCGGCCGAAAGTAATATTTAATAACCTTTTATTTAATCTAAAATAAATATGAAAAGATATTTACCCCAAACTAGTTTTTGGTTGGTAGGATATATTGTGCTGTGATTTTTGGGCCAGCTCTCATATTTTACAAAACTCATTTGGATGCCCAACAATTTACAACAGAGTGTAGAAATAAAGAAAAGAAAAAGAAAGAAAAGAGAACCCCCCCCCCACGGCCCAATGGGCCCCAGCCCGCTGGCCCGACCGGCCCAGCTGCGGCCCACCCCCACTCTTCTTATCCCCGGAGACCCGAACCCTAACCCCCCCCCCCCGATCCATTCCCCCCCGATCCCTCCTCCATCCTCCCCGGCGCCTGACGCCGCCGCCGCCCCCGGACCCGCCGCGGCGGCCGCTCCTCCCGTGCCCCCCACCACCTCCCCCCCCCCCATAACCCCCACTCCTCACCCTGAACCCTAATCCCCACCCCCACTCCCCTCGCTCCTCTCCTCCCCCATCTGGATCGGGGAAGAGGAGCCAGACCCCGCCGCCGCCCTTCCCGGCGCCAGCACGCCGCTGCCTCGGGCCCTTCGATCGCCGCACCGCCCGGACGTCTCCCCTCCCTCCACGGAGCGCTCGATCCCGCGCCGCCCCGCGCCTCCGTCGCCGGCCTCCATCCCTGGCGCCGCCCCGCCGTCATCGCCTCGCGTCCCCGTCTCCCCCTCGCCTCGCTCCATCGAGCCTCGACGACCCCGTGCCCCTGCAAACGCCGGTGAGGCCCTAGCCTCTCCCCTCGCTCGCGCGCGCCTCGCCACGCCTCTGTCGCCCGGCCCGTGCCTGCTCACGCCGCCCCGAGCCCATCGCCGCGCTCCGCCCCGCTACTCGCGCCCCCGTGCCGCCGCTCGCCCCTGCTGCTGCACGCTCACGCGCCCGTGCGCGCGTTGCCGCGCTGCTGCCGCCCCCTCGCGCGACCCCGTCGTCCTGCTGCTGCTGCCGCGGCCCCACCTCGCGCACCCCCACCGCCGTGGCCTCGCCTCGCGCCCCGGCGGCGAGTCCCCACCGCGGCCATGTCCGCCGCTGCCCCGCGGCCCCGCTTGCCGCCTCCACCCGCCGCCCGCTGGTGGCGCCGCACCGCGCCCCGGTGGCCTCGCCCCGTTCCCCTGGTCGGCTCGGCGCCGCACGGGTGGTGCCCGTTGGCGCCCAGCAACCGCACCCGGCGCCCGATTTGGCCCCCTGGGCCTATGACACGAGGGGCCCGCCCCCAAAATGATTTTACAAAATAAATAAATAATAAATAAAAATAAAAATAAAAATAATTAGTCAATTAAATAATTAATTAATTTAATTAATTAGTCTAATTAATTAGTTAGTTAAATTAAGCAGTAATTAATTAACTTAACCCTAATGACTGCTGACATCAGCATGATGTCATGCTGATGTCATCAGTTACTATTCTGGATAATTCGAAATTAAATAATAAAAATAAATTCAGAAAATATTAAAAACTTTAGAAAATCATATAAAATAATCCGTAGCTCAGATCGAAAAACTTGGTACATGAAAGTTGCTCAGAACGACGAGACGAATCCGAATACGCAGTCCGTTCGTCCGCCACACGTCTCTAACTATCTGAACATGCAACCGTTCCCCTCCGGTCATCTGTCTGACAAATGCCCGGAACCGGGAAAACCTTCCCGGATGGATCCCTCCTTCCTCAGTGACGTGCAACCATACGTTAGGACACCCCCGGCACTGCGTATTATCATGTCGTACTTTGTGTTGCTCAAGTTTGCTCTATATTTATACTGTTTCCTCCCCTCTTCTCTCTCGGTAGACCCTGACACCGACGTCGTCCCCGAGATCGACGCAACTCAGGAGCCCGACGCCATCGTTGACGATCCCTCTCTCTCTTGCCAGAGCAACCAGGCAAGCCCCCCCTTTGATCATCCCGATATCGCCCATTCTATTTCTCATGCTTGCATTAGAATTGCTGCTGCTGCTGCTGCTTTACCTATTCTGATGCATAGCCTGTTCATTGTAACCTGCTGTTGATAATTACCTACATATCCTAAACTGTTTAGTCTAGGCTGGGTAGAGACCTATCAGTGACCCCACTTATCCCGACTGCCGCGCTGGATCGTCAGAAGACCCGATCAACGGGATTGAAGACCAGACCCCGACACCGCACATCACCCCCTTTAGTTGTAACGACACTGCAGCGTTACTATCGAGTGTCGAGGGTGATACCTCGTCAGCACTCCTGATGTTAACTCTGTGGAGCAGCTATTTGGTCGTGGTCATCGAGGGTGATTCCTCCTTCTCCACTTCCGATACGACCCTGTCGTACAACACATCAAGTGTGAACTCATCGAGGGTGATTCCTCCTAAGTTCGACTTGACGGTTACATCGAGTGGGCATCCGTCGAGGGTGATACCTCGGATTTCCTTGATGTTATGGACACACGGTTACTGTGACTTTACTGCTGAACCTTGATAGAGACGGGTCGGCCCCGAAGGGGGACCCGAGGAAGTTACTTTTACTACAGGACTGAAGGGACAGGCGGTACCGCCCAGTAGAGGTGGACCTGAGTTCCCGACAGTCTTTTACGAGACGGGTTGACCTGGATGGTGCCCGAGTGATGAATACGAGGCGCGGCCGGGCATTCATGGCCCTTGCCGCAAGTCCTCGAGACGGGGCGACGGGGTCACATCTTTCGTGAGTCTCTGCTCGTTACCGCAAGCCCCTAGTCCACTTAAGATTTGGATATTTGATCCGAGCAGGCCTCTGGTCTGATAGCACTAACCATCACGTGGGCATAGTATGGGCGTTCTGCATCGTATGCATCAGCCGAAAGCTCTGTCAGACGTCCAGTTCAGCACTGTGGCCGGGCTGGGACGGCACCATCCTGAGGGGTGGAGCCTGGTTCGCCCGGCACGCAACGACCCGGAGGGCGAGGGGCGATGGCCAAGACCCCCTTGCGCTTAGGATGTAGACCGACGGGGACCTCTCTGCTGAGTTGTAGGTCGGGTTGCGGTGTGTTGTTTGGCCGAGGCCGGGCATGACCCAGGAAAGTGTGTCCGGCCGGAGTTAAGCGAGCGTGATGGGTAAGTTGGTGCACCCCTGCAGGGAAGAACACTTCTATCGATAGCCGGTCCTACGGTAAAGGACACTCGGAGTTGTATCCCGATCGATACAACTAGAACTGGACCCTTGAGACGTTAACAGGTTGATGACTGTATTGGCTCTGGGATCGCTTTCTCGCAGGGAGTCGAGAAAGGATCTCAGGACGAGGTTTGATGACTTTATGGCTCTGGGATTGCTTTCTCGCAGGGAGTCGAGAAAGGATCTCTGGGTGAGGTTGATATTATTACTACTACATTATATGGTATTGTTCTACTCTCTTCTACTGCTGCAAGACCGCTGAAGATGCTAGTCTTCGATAGGACTAGGCCTTCTCTCTATTCTGGCATTTCTGCAGCCCAGTCCACATATACAGCCTCCCTTTGATAATGTTGCATATGTAGTGTAGATCCTTGCTTGCTGAGTACTTCTGAGTACTCACGGTTGCTTTGTTTTCCTTTTTCTCCACATATCAGTTTGACGTGACCAGAGGACGGAGCCCCCTGAGACAGATGCCCCGACGATCGCTACTACTACTACCCAGAGGATGGATACTACTACGAGTTGACTGACGACCAGGAGTAGGATCGGAGGGTCCCAGGCAGGAGGCCTTCGCCTTTCGATCGTAGTGTTTTATTTTGCCCCGCCTTTCTAAAGGACTTTCTGTTTCTATTTCATATATGTACTCAGATATCTGATGCTTCCGCTGATGCTTGTTCGCAAGCTTATGTATTCGAGCCCTCGAGGCCCCTGGCTTGTAATATAAAGCTTGTATGACTTTATTTATGTTTTAGAGTTGTGTTGTGATATCTTCCCGTGAGTCCTTAGGCTTGATCGTGTGCATTTGCGTGTATGATTAGCGCGCGATCGGGCCGGGGGCGTCACAAAATGCTACTGCCACCCCTAGATGGTAGTAGCGCGGGCCAACACGCGCTACTGCTAAAAGTTAGCTGTAGCGCCGTATCAGTAGCGCGGCCACCCGTGCTACTGATAGGCATTTGACACGCGCTACTGCTAGGCTTTTCCCTAGTCTCTCTCTCTCTCTCTCTCTCTCTCTCTCTCTCTCTCTCTCTCTCTCTCTCTCTCTCTCTCTCCATCCCTTGCTCTCTCTGGCCTAGGTGGCGATGGTGGTGGTCAAGCCCCTCTACAACGTCGACTTGGTAGGGGTAGGAGGCACCGGTGGCTAGGGTGGGGACTACTCGAATGTGGATAGTGATGAACAAAACTCTTCTACTTCTTCAATATATTGCAATCTAAAGAAACGGAAGTAGTGCGGGATGGCTTCATATAAGAGAGAGCATGCTACCAGAATTGGAAAATCAAGCAAGGAGTGGAAAAAAATGAAATCACTGAACTACTGATTCCAAATCTTGTAGTATGGGGGTTAGAATGGCAGTTGAGAAGAAGAGACTTAAGGCAAGAGCGGATGGAGAGATTCAAATACAATAAATAGTGGCATTTTCAAGATTACGAATGAAGGGCGGCTTCGCAACGCAGCTGCCGCCTCAATCTACACCGCCACTACCGGAGTCTCGCCTGAGTATCCGACCAACGGCCACAAGCGGGCTTCCCCGCTAGGCGGCGTCGAGTAAGTGCCCATCCCCTCCTTCTCCTCTGTTTGCTGTAAAAGATTAGTGCTTAAGCTCTGCATATAGTTTTGTTAGACTAAAAGTTAGTGGTTAAGCTATGAAATGGATGTAGTGTTGCTAGGAGTACTCTGTTGCTAGGCTCTACGGGGATTAGGGGTTGTTTAATGTTAGTTGTTAGCCTATCTTAATCAACATGTTAATTGTTCTACTACAGTAAATTATTAATGCAGTTAGCCCAGCTAAATCAACATGTTAACTGTTTGAAATGTAATAGTTTCTATAAATTCCAGTTTAGTACTTAATGCAGGTTTAGTGTTTAGGAAATGTCAGTTCAGTTCAGTATAATCCTCATTCTCAGTTCAATAGTTTGAGTACAAATAAATAACCAATGCAGTCATTTGCTAATATTCAGTTTAGTAAATTAGTTGTGTAATTATGTGTATGGATCAACTATTTTAGTGTAATTTAAAGAGTATGATGTCCATTTGGCTGTCAGTTTTGATGATGAAATTTGGAAGTAAGGCTACATTTCTAGGGCAGAGATAATCTGGAAAGAACCTTCTCCATATTAGACATAACTTTTCTGACTTTGATACCACCGATTGAGATAGAAGGGTATAGTTTAGATGATTACATGTATTATGTGAAGGATGAGGGAAGGGGGTGGGAGGGTTTGAGTTTTTAGATAGTTAGGAGGCAGTTGAAATGATTGACAATTGTGATGATACAATTCTAAATGTCACAGTGGTAAAGGCAATGAAGAGAGAGAAGATGAACTTAACAGGGGAACCAACCTTTATGAGGAGCAGGTTCCAATAGGCAGCCCACTAGGAGATCCAATTTTGCTTCAAGTGTATCACAAGATTACGGTGTTGTTCACCCTTGTGAAGCATACCTAAACACACAATAAAGTTATAACTTGAACACTGGAAAAGTTATTGCTTAAGGATTCTGAACATCATAGTGGTAAACGACACGAGTATTTCACACGAGCGCACAACACAAACTGATTCTGATGTGGGAATTATCCATGTGTGCCAAATGTTCACCCTGCTGCATGCACATACAGAAAGCAAGATGAACACGTCGATGTGGCAAATCCCAACCGCACAGAGGAATTCTGCCTTTGCCGCTAGGTCGTGCCCGCTTCATTTTCTTTCATCTATTATTAGGCTGCCTTTATCTTTACTCGTTAGTAAAATCATACACCCGCTGTAAAGAAAAGTTAAAAACAACCCTGAATTGGTGTAGCTGTATGAAAGAGCAAGAAATTGGCAAACTGTCCAACTAAACTTAGTTTAAAAAGTAATAGAAAAAGCTTGGGTTTATCTGCCTCCCAAAAAGCTAGGGTTTCTCTGCCTCCCGCTGGCGCCGCCGCCGCTCCGCCTCGTCTCCGGTAGCCTTAGGGCCATAGGGACGGAGTGGATCCCGGCCCTTGCCGGTGGGAGGGCTCTGTTTTTAGATCTTTCTTCAAGCTTTGTTAGGTTAGTGTTCTGCTCAGGAAGACGAGACGGCGGCGCCTCCCTGAAGATGGAATAATGTTCTCCCCGCGTAGCCCCCGTCCCGGTGGTGCGTCTAGCATCGTCGGTGAGCGTGTGGAGGTATGTCTCCGGCAGATCTATCCTTGGTGGATTTGTTCGGATCTGGTTGTATGTTTTCATGTTAGATTCTTCTGATCCACACTATTCTTCAACGGCGGCGGTTGCTGCTCTGGTGCGTTGGTCCTATGGGGCCTTAGCACGACGACTTCCTGACTGTCTACTACAACAAGTTTTGCCCGGCTCCGGTGAGGGAGGGGTGACAATGGCGGCGCGCCTTCGGCTCGCTTCAGTGATTGTAATCGTCGCTAGATAGCCTACGGATCTGGTTGTAATTTCTATTATTTTTTATGTTCATTGTACTACCATGATTGAAGATGAATATATCAGAAGTTTTTTTTGCAAAATAAAAAAAACTTAGTTAAAATTCACCCCTTTGCTATGATGGCAAATGCAAGGCTCTCGGCACACGACATAGTGATACATGCTCTAATACGAAAAAAAAAATACGGTCCCTAAAATACGAGGCCAGCGGAGCAAAATAGTTGGCCACTTTTGCGAGGGCAAAAGGCGACGCGGTGTGTGTCTGGCCCTTTTTGCGGGCCCTCCTCCTTTCCCCGGCCCGCGGCTTGGTCCACACGCACGGGAGGGACGCCGCACCGAGACGCGGAGAGGAGGCAGCAGGCCCGACAGCACGAAATTAGCACCGGTCGTTCGGTCCCTCGTCCCCACAAGCAAGAGCAACACGCCCCACACGGCCACAGGTGGCTTGCTTCACTCGCCCGCCTGCCCGCCCCTCCCCGGTGACTGGTGAGTGAGCTGTTCTTTCTTTGTCCCTGCCCATCTGTCCATACATATGCTACGTCCGGAACAGCGCACGATCGTCGCCATCCAACCATCCATCCGCTTTTGTGCTGTGCCTTCGGCCTTCTGCCTTCTGCCTTTCTCCTTCCGGACGACGTGTGAGATCCTCAATTCCAATCCGATGCAGAGCCCCAGCTGATTGGCTCTCAACTGCCCCAGCATCAGTCACCTGCCAACCAGGACCTTGTTTGTCCTGGTGTGCTTTTCATTATGGAACTGCTCAAGAGCGCATGATTTTCAATAGGGGAGTGCACCGTATTGATTATGGAATTGCTCAAGAGCGCATGATTTTCAATCAAGCCTCTTGCCGGTGCGGGGCACACATCGGTCCGGCGTAATCTCAAAGACCGTCGCTGCCGTCTTCCACCGATCCATTTTCAGAGCATGCACTGACGCGTCGGCCTTGCCAGGCCTGCCATCGATGCCGCCACGGAGCCAGACAACGCCGCCTTCCTTCGCGTGTCCATCATCATACAACCGTCGCCGAGACTCCACATCGGCGATGCGTGACATGAAACGCCGCTCCATCACTAAAACCGTCCACTGATCTCTCGAGCCAATGCACACCTTCAAGAATGACGCCCTCAAGGAGGGAACGACACAAGAGCGCCGCCATTATCCGATCAACTGGTCAAGGGTTTCCTCCGGAGGTTGCGGAAGGAGTTGGGAGCTTCACCTTGATGATGCCTTCATGAAGGAAACGACGCCAAGAGCGTCAGCATCACCGGCTCCGGCCATCGGCCGAAGAACAGGTTTTCACCCGGATCAGTCCAAAGAACATCCAACCGACAACCTGTGCATCTACAAGACCACCTTCAAAGCCCCAGAGCTGGCCGCCTACATCCAGCGATCATCCACAACCGCACTACCACCACGTTGTATCCTGACGCTCCGGCCAACTGCCGAAGGGTGCCACCACTTGAGTATGGAGGGAGGGCTGCCACCCCACCGTCCTATGTCAGAAGAGCCGTTAGGATGAATCCCAAGCACGCTCTTCATCGTCTCTGTACCGAACGGGATCCGGGGTCAAATGTGCCGGACCGCCGGAGCAGCTCCGCCTTGGACGTGGGTACGTCCACGCTATGCAGCCGAGGACGATCTGGGCGCCGCCGCCACCGCATCCGCCGCCTTGCAGCGAGGCGATCACCCTGGCCAGGCCATGGTCGGAGTCCACCTCCACATGCCCCCGACCCGATCTTCCAGCCAGGTCCTCCACGATGTCCAGTCCGCGCCGCCGCCACCGAACGGCCACTTGACGACCACGCCGCCGCCCAAGGCCTCCGCCCGGAACCAGCCGCCACGCCACCAAGATGTGGATCGCGGCGACGCCACCTTGCGGAAGAGGTCCTGCCCCACCCCCTCCATTGCGAGACAGGGAGGAGATCCCCCGCCACCGCATTCGGCCAACGGACTTAGTCCGGTGGCGTCCTCCGGCGGCGATGGAGGTAGGGCAGGGCGGAGATGAAGGCCGGCGGCTAGGGTTTGGAGGGCCACCCGAGTCAGGGGCGACGCGGGGGTTGCATCGTTTTTTTTATTGAATTAAAATATTTGCCTAATTGATTAATTGTACAGAATAGGATTGCTTAGTTAATTAATGAGAAACCATGCAAAAACAGAGTAGATGCGTAGTAAATAGCAAACTAAGAGCATGTACAGCTGGCGGGCCGCCCCAAACCCTCCTCAAACGCCCTGGCGTGCCGCCCGGTCATTGACCGGTCATGATTTTTCGATCCATAAGGACGCCTCAAACGGGCCTCAAACGCCTGGACTGACCGGCACTCCTATGGGGCGGATATGAGGGCGCTCGGGCGCGCCCGGGCACGCTCGCCACGTAGGAATGACAAAGGGGTCCCAGCCGGAAACGCCCTGAAAATCGGCGGTCCGAAGCTCGTCTCCTCCGTTGGATCGGTGGCGCCGCGTGGTGCAGCTCCGGCGGGCCGCGAAGTGCCTAGCCCAGCTATTTAAGTTGACCGGCGGCACCGAAACCCTACCATCCATCCACATTTTCCTCCGCTTGTCCGCCGCCGCCGCCACTTTTCACTCCACCCGTCCGCCTAGTAGCCATGCCCCCACGCCGCCGGGTGAGGAGCGAGCCATTTCTGACGCCGGAGCGCCGGCTCGAGCTCCTTGAGCAGATTCGGGCTAGGCGCGAAGTCCGGATCGCCGCGGGGCTACCTCCGAATGCAGTGGATCTGGAGAGGAGTTGGAGGAGGAGGAGGAGTAGGTGCAGGAGGAGGAGGACGAGTAGGAGGAGGTTGAGGAGGATGTGGAGGACGCTGGCGATGCGGATCTGCAGGCGGAGCAGCAGGCCATCCTCGAATTCCCTCCGGTCGGAGTCGGCTGCGGAGGCCAGACGGTGTCGCTGGCAGTAGATGAGGCGCAACAGGCCACGAAGGAGGCGGAGATGCTCGCCTATATGGATGAGGTCGAGCAGGAGGAGGATGAGACGGAGCCCTCCTACCCATCCGTCCAGCCGGCGCCCAGCACCATCGTCGTGGATCTCCGACGATGAAGAGTAGCTAGGGTAGTACGTAGGGTTTTTTTTTCATGTTTTGTATGGATTTAGGGGTTGAAATATGAGAGGGACGAATGTAGAGTGACTAATTTGATACGTGACCGGCACTGTTCACGGACGCGCCCAATCGCGTCCGCTGCGTTTGATGGCCGGATTTGCAAAATCCGGCTGTAGATGTTCTAACCATCAACGAACCGGAAAATGACCTTTCTTGTAGAACCTTTCTCATAGCACCCAACACAAGGCTAACGATAACAAGCATGGCACCGGAGAGAGAAGGACCTTTCCCGTAGCGCCCAACCCCAGCGCAGCAAAAAGACATGGCGCGCGGTCCCGGGCCGGAAGCTTGCTCGCTTTTCCCACACGACAAGCTGTCCAGCCAGCGACCCGGCCACCGGTCGGTCAGTCACAGGCGTGCCAGGTGGGGTACGTACGTGGAGCAGCTAGCCCGGCCGCGCGACATCACAAAAATTTCATTTTCCCCCTCCGTTTTCGTCTCGAACCAGTAATGGTGTGAAGATGTCTCCAAAACTAGGCGCCCGGCGACCGGCTGCCGCTGCTCGCCACCCTGGAGACTGCGAGGCGCCGAGGCGGACGTGACCCTGGAAGGTGGTGTGCCGGTGTGGACAGCGAGAAGAAACAAGATGCCTTTTGCAACTGCCTGCACCACCACCACCAGAATATATATACAGATAGCACAGGTTTTAATTTTGGCGTTGCGAACCCGATTGGACAGGGCCATGCCCGTGCAGTCGTGTCGCCGTCAACAAAACTGGATCGCATTATTGTAATGCAATGTATAAGTATCAGACCCGAGTCACGTCGTTTCATCATTCAGCCTCTCTGCATCTTGTTCTTATCTTAGTTGTAAGTAGGCACTAATTTAGCGGCGCATCGCTGTCCGGACTCCTGTCGCAGGTCAGCAGTAACATGGGGGATTTGATTGACTCTCCATGACCTGTCCTCCTCGTCGATCCCAAATCTAAGGCCATCAGACGACCAACTTTATTTATTTTTTCTAATGCCGGATTAGCTGGCGACCAGCTGAAAAGACTGGGATGCTCACTGCTGAATCAGCGGCCGCAACAGCTTCAGGTATACACTAGTTGCCAGTTTTATGCTGGAGTATTTCAAGGTTCCAACCTGGCGCCACAGGCTAGACAGGGTGTAGCGTCTATCCGCTCCGTGATCGCGGGCAGGTGAGACGGCTGAACCAGGCCGAATAATGGGGGTAGGCCTCCTTACCTCAAAGGCTGGCTCATGATAGTCCCAGGAAGAAAAAAAAGGTTGAATAACAACGACCACACCGCCAGACCAGTGGAGCTGTTGAGGATACTGACAAGGATCAATTTAATCATGGCGCAGATCAAGGTTGAGTACAAGCTAACAACCCTAACAATCTTCTACTTAGGTTCAAAGCTAACAATAATAGCAGCAGCACCGAGCGGTTAGTCGCGGACTTCCAGGGAATTCTTGAGTAAAGACCACATCATAATACATGATCGAAGGACAGCTAACATGGCATGGCAGCACAAAGCCAAATCCACCAACATTTAAAAGGCAGGGAGGGAGGGGTGAAGAGGCTAAAGGAATGAATGAACAGAATGATCATCTGAGCGCGCTCCGCTTCCACGGAGCGGAGCTTCTGGTTTTACAACGGGGTTTATCTTCCGTCGGCGGAGGTGAAGGAATCAGCAAACCCTGGAGGCCGCGTCGGGATGCTGGTCTGGGTGTTATCCAAGCTCGCGAGGAACGAAGAGGTCGCGCCGTCGAAATGGCTGCTGTCCTCGAAGGCCTGCCATTTCTTCAACGCCTGAGGCAGCGTCATGTCCAGGTCGATGCCGTAACTGTCGTCTGAATCTGGGTCTGCGGGTTTCCACACTTCTGAAAGGGTGGAGAGCACATTGACGGCATGACCCATGTCGGGCCTCTGATGTGGTTCCCTAGCACAGCAGTGACCCGCGAGCTGTGCGACCGTGCTAACGCTGGCTAAGGTCTCCTCATCAAGGTCGATGGTTGTGTCAATTGCCTTCTGGAACGTATCATTGTTGAGCTGCATTCTCCGGAACCATGTAACCAGGTGCATGCTATCCTCAGGCTGTGTGTCATCAAGCGCCCTGCGTCCCGTGACCAGCTCCATCAAAATGACACCAAAGCTGAAGACATCAGCTTTTGTGGTCACACGTCCAGTAACTGCGCAAAAGATGTTAGGTTTTAGTTATTATACAGGTATTGCAAGTGGCAGAAATGAAACTGATGAACAAACACTTCAAAAATATGCAGCTTGACTCAGATCACTAACTGGGACAATGCAGTAAAAAAGATGATACAGCATCATATTTAAATAAATGAGTGTAGTTCATGACAGGAAGTTGCTGCAGCAGCTGAAGGTAAAAAATGAAGATACATTCACGGTCCGGGGCTATTGGAAGTATTTCATTTTGAAGGCACAAAATTAGCTCAGCTTGCGAAAGAAATCTTCTCATGAACATGTTTGTTAATGTTAGCGCCCACAGCTACTCCGTGACATACTAATATTTGTACTTTCAGTAAGCAAAGCAGTTAACTCAACATACATTTAGACATTTTGAGAGAAAAATAAAATAGGATGCTAACTGCTGGTCAAATGGACCAACTAAGGACACAAGCTCATCAGAGTTGATCACTGAATTGATTGTCCAATACTACACATGTTTTGGTAGCACATTTTCAACAGTTCTCATATACTATCAGATACACACTCATTTTCTACCTATTTGAATATTCGAATTTATGAAGCACCTAAATAAATCCTATAGAACAAAACTGATCAATACCAGTTTAAATAGTAAATCATCATAACTAAATGGCAGTCCAAAAATCACTACAAATATCAAATTTATTCGGATACTATTTTGGATATGACGTAGTTTAAATATAGTGTGCTTGTCAATTGAACTGTATAGAAGAGAATCAGAAAACTGAAGCACAAAATATACAGGATGCTCACCTGCATACTCAGGGGCAAGATATCCAAAAGTTCCAGCAAGCCTTGTCTCTACTGATACACACTTCCCATCAGCTGGCGCAAGCCGCACCAATCCAAAGTCTGCCACCTTGGCCTTCATGTCATCACCAAGAAGTATATTTGATGGTTTCAAGTCTCTGTGGATGAACGTTTGCTGCGCAAGGCTGTGCAGGTACTCAACACCTCTTGCAACATCGAGCGCAATGCTGAGTCGCCTCTTCCATTCCAACGGCAGCAAATTGTGTTCTTTCCACTCAAACAGGTGTTGGCTCACTGGACCCTGTGGCATGTACTCATATACAAGAATCCTCTCATTACCATCAAGACAGTATCCAAGCAGTGACACAAGGTTCCGATGACGGACCTTGGTCAGCACAGAAATCTCTGATTTAAACTCGTTTAGCCCCTTGTTGCCCATAACACCAGACTCCATTCGCTTCACAGCAATTTTAGTACCATCATGGAGCTCACCCTTGTACACAGTGCCAAATCCACCACGACCAAGGATGTTCTCCTGACTGAAGTTGTTGGTCACATTACGCAGTACTTGAATCGAAATGACCATATTCCCAGCCTCAACGACATGGATATCACGGGGGGCACTGCTTGCTTGGCTATATGGCTCGCTCGTGGCCGCACCACCATTGGCGTTTCCCCCAGCAACTGTGATCTTCACCATGTCAGGATCTGACCCCGAGTGCCGGGGATGGATGACCATAGCATGTGGACTCTGCACCCTTCCGGAAGGCTTCTGCTTTCTCTTATAGCAATAGAACCCTAATGCAGCAATAAGGCCTAGTACAGCAACAGCTCCAACCACAGACCCAACAATGACGCCAGTAGAAGAGGAAGCCTTGTTGCTTCCACCACTTCCATCCCCGGGCTTAGTGTCATTGCTGCTACCACCTGGTCCAGGCGCAGGAGCATCCTTTCCAATGTTTGGGTTGCCAGCAAGTATCACCAACACATTCTTGCGAAATTCAGGAACCTTCC
This sequence comes from Thinopyrum elongatum, assembly GCA_011799875.1. Lineage (NCBI taxonomy): Eukaryota > Viridiplantae > Streptophyta > Magnoliopsida > Poales > Poaceae > Thinopyrum > Thinopyrum elongatum. The sequence goes on from CM022300.1 coordinate 42,711,976, forward strand.
CATATAGACTGTTATTTGACAGATCGACCTTTTTCAGTGCTGGCAACTCAGCAAGCTCCTTCGGCACCGTGCCAGTAATGCTGTTGTTTGAAAGAATTAGCGTCTCAAGTGTGGCAATCTTCCCGATAGATGGTGAGATGGTGCCGGTAAGCCCCATACTGGGAAAATTCAGCAATGTGATGTTCTTACCACTATCACATACAACGCCCAGCTGATAGCTGCATGGGTCGTTCCCCGCCCAAGCAGCCGCGAGCCTTGCTGGGTACATGAACCCAGCCGCTACCTCCAGCAGCAGGTCTACACGGGGATCACACGGCTGTCCATCCGGCAAGCAGAATTGATTTTTACCCGTCATGTCAACTTTCCCTGCGGAAGTAAAGTTGGGACTCGGTCCCTGCAGCAAATTGTTCCCCAGGCTCAAATTCTTCAGAGACTTCAGGTTGACAAGACTGGCTGGCACCGGACCGGTGAGCTGGTTGTCGCGGAGATGCAACTCAGAAAGGCTGGTAAGCCCCGAGAAGTCTGGCAAGGGGCCAGTGAAGTCGTTGGAGTGCAGCCACAGCTCCGTGAGCTTAGTCATGTTGGCGACGAAGCTAATCGAGCCGCTGAAGCGGGGGCTCCCTTTTTTCTGGCCGTTGAGCCAGAGCACCTCAAGGGACGTCGCGCCGGCGAGAGACGGCGGCACGGGCCCGGACAGCGAGTTGGTTGCCAGATTGAGCTGCTGGAGGGACGGCATCGAGCCGAGGAAGTCCGGGAGCGTCCCGGTCATGTTGACGCTGTTGGCGGAGAAGTTGGTGAGGGAGACGCAGTCGGCGAGGCCGGCCGGGAACGGCCACGGCGCGAAAGGGTTGTTGTCGAGGTAGACCTCCTTGAGCGCGGTTAGCCCCTTGAAGAAATCCACCGGGATGGAGGTGAAGCCGTTGTCGTGGATGTTGAGGAACTCGAGCGAGTCGAGGCCGGACAGCGAGGGGAGCGGGCCGGAGAGGTCGTTGTTGAAGAGCTCGAGGCGCGTGAGCGCGGTGAGGTTGCGGACCTCGGGCGCCAGCGTCCCCGTCAGGCCTTTGTCCTTGATCTGGACGGCGGTGACGCGGCCGCCGGAGTCGCAGGTCACCCCGGGCCACGAGCAGGGGTCGCCGGTGCCCCATCCGGAGAGCGCCTTGTCCGCGCCCAGCGCCTTGGCGACCGCCTGCATCGCCGCGGCGTCCTGCGGCGAGGCCGGGCCCCCCGCCGCCGCCGCCGCGCCGACGGCCGCCAGGAGCACGGCCAGGGCCAGCACGACGCCCGCGGCGCGGCCGGGCCGCCGCCGCCGCGCGGTGGACACGGTGGGGGACTGCATTGCGGTGGTGGAGAGGGGAGAGATGCGGAAGGGGGGAGGAGAGAGAGAGAGAGAAAGGGGAGTAAGTCTCGGGATGGAGACGAAGATTTAACTGAGGAGAGAGAGAGGGGATGGGAGCGCCGGGCACATGGGCGGAGAGAGGGCACATGCGCGGGGCCCACCCACGCCGATTTAGGGTTCGCGGGCCTGCGAAATGACGTCCCTGCCCCTCCCCCACGCGTCCGCTCCAGCCCGGTCTACACGGCGAGCGGGGCCCGTCTCAGACCCGTCAAGTCGCTGGCAAGTGGGCCCGGCCGCGGGCTAGGATGGGAAGCCGGGAAATCCGCACCAAAAGGCGGGGCTGTGCTGGAGGAGAGCTGGACGCGGGGCCCGCCCGCAGCGTCACAGGGCTTCTGCTTCCCTCTGTCTGGGGAGGCGGGCGGAGAGGGTATCCGAGACGGCTCTCGTAGGAGTTGAGTAGAGTGGAGGCGGTGGGGTGGGGCCGGGGAGTCAGGGTCTGCGGTGGTTTGTACTACGTACGCTGGCTGGCCGCGGTGCCGCGTCCGGGGAATCAATGCATGCGCGGTTTGTGGCGGGATGTTCTGCGGGCTCGGCCCCGTGCGGCCGTGCGTGCGTGCGGCTGCTATGGACGGCCGTGATGGATTTGATCTGCGACGGCCCACGCACGCTCGCTCGCTGCGACCAAAGGCCGCAGGCTTTTCGGGAGTGCTCCTTGCTAGCCAACAAAAGTTATTTGTAACGCTCGTTTCAGTTTTATCTTTTTCGGGTTTTTTTGCTTGCTGGAATTGCCTTTTTGACGGTGACGGCACAGGGAAAGAAACAATTTTCGGATGGCTGGCGACCATCTGGACCGGACCTGGCCGCGACACATCTGGCCGTAATTACGGCTCGCCGTTTGTATGCGCTGCACAGCTGGGAGAAAATAACGCAGGCGGCTCTGCGCAGCGGCGCCGGAGATAATAGGAAAGGAACGCGTGGGGCCGGCGTTGCCCGGCGAATTCACCGGCGGCCCGTTTCGGCGGCGACAACTCGCGTCGCACGCGCGCGTATCCGGTCGAGTGGAAGGAAACTCGTGGAAGCCAGAAGAGAGCAGCATTCAAGGGCCAGAGACGAGGAGGAGCCGTTACTGTTTGACCGCATCAGTAAATTAGTAGTGCCCCGCTCCCGATCGTCGTCGCTGCACGCACGGACGTCTGCGATCAACGACAGCGTGACTCGTGACTGCGTCGGCAAGGATCCGTTACGATGAGGACAGAGATATGGTTGACCGCATCAGTATACTATTATTGTATAGTTGACCTCACAGTCGAAAACCCCTGACATGATTTTCATTTTCTGCCTTGTTTTTGCGAGATAGTATAATGTTCACCTCACAGCGTGTTTGGTTGGGGGTAATTAGAGCTAGGGAATGGGAATTGAAGGGGTGCGAGACTTTAAATCTATTGTTTGGTTGGAGGGATTGGGAATTCATAAGGGAATAGTCATGGGACTTGAGACTCCAACTCCCACCGTTTTATTAACAGGGGAGGGGGTGGGAGTTGAAAGGAAATTGTTTCAGTGAGTCAATCTTAATCATTCATCATAATTTAAGCTAACTTCCTTTGTCTAGTCCCTTGTCAATTCCCACAAACCAAACAAGGGAATACAGTTTGTCCTCAGTTCTCACACATAATTCCTATTGTGCGCCAAACAGAGGATTGGAAATAAAACGACTCATCCCACGTCTAATCTCAATACAACTCCCTACTCTAAACTGACATTCCCCTTACCAAATATTGCCAAACACGCTGTCATTGACACACTCACGCGGAGGCTGCTTTGGTACTAATCTATCTATCCTTAGAGCAACTCCAACGCGCCGAACCAAACGGACGGTGATTTTGTCCGCCTTTTGTCCGTTTGGATTAGCCCGATGAACACCCATATCCGCTTTCGCGTCTGGGTCGGTTTTTGCGCCCAACGTTGTCCCGATCCATTTTTTAGGTGGCGCGAAAAATTTATTTTAAAAATAAAAAACATTAATGCCGGCCACAAAGGCCGGCGAGAGTCCACAAGTCCATATTACATTAAGTAAAAACATTTAATTAAACTAAAAACTAGGAGGCGCGTTGCTCTAGACGTCCTTGTCGTCGTCGGAGCCGATGAGGTCGATGAGCGTCGGCGCCGGGCCAGCCCACGGGAATGTCGTCTCCCAGGCCGCGGCGACGTCGTCTGCCGGTGGTTGTACCGCCGCTGGCTGGGCTGCGCCACCGCGGGCACGGCGCTCCTCCGCCTTGGCGTCGCGCTCCAGCTGCTTGAGTCGCTCGCCCTCGCGGGGCTCCTCCGCGAGCCTGCGCTGCCGCCATTGCTCGACGTACATCTGCTCCTGGGCCGGTGTCGTCCCAAACAAGACGGGCGGCGCGCTGACCCACTCGCGCACGTACCCGTCCCATGTGTAGCGCTTGGACTTGATGGGGGGCGGCGTCGGCTCGGGGGACGGCGGGGCCAGCGGCGGGACGACGTAGTCGCCGGCAGCGGAGAGTGCCATGGCCTCCGACAGCCGCACCTGGTACGCCGCCTCCTTCTCCTCCTCCTCCTCCTCCTTGCGCCGCTCCTCCTCCTCGCTTTCACGGAGGGCAGCCGCCAGCGTCTCCTGGTAGGCAGCCTCCGCCTCCTGGTCCTCGTCGCGCACGACGAGGGGCGGCGGGGTGCCAGCCTCCATGTTGCGGACGCCGCGCCGACGCTGCTCCTCGTGCTCCAACGCGAACCAGACCTCTCACTCGGGAGAGTCTGACGCGTACGCTGGGTTGAGGCGCTGCTCCGGCGTCGCACCTCCTCCGGGTACGCCCGCGCCGACCGCGGCACCGCCGGCACTGGGATCCTGATACATCTCCAACGTATCGATAATTTTTTATTGTTCCATGCTATTATAGTATCAATCTTGGATGTTTTATATACATTTACAAGCAACAATATATCATTTTTGGGACTAACTTAGTGCCCAGTGTCAGTTGTTGTTTTTTTGCTTGTTTTTGACTTTGAAGAATATCAGTACCAAACGAAGTCCAAATGCCACGAAACTTTTTGCAGATTTTTTTCTGGCAATAAGAGACCTTGAAAGCTTCGGGAGGGGACGAGAAGACGAAGCAGTAGCCCACAAGGCACCAGGGCGCGCCCTAGTACCTTGTGAGGCCCACAAGCCTCCGTTTGACCTAACTCTGCTTCTATAAATTCTCAAAAATCAAGAAACCTACCAGGGAGTCCACGAAATACTTTTTCCGCTGCCGCAAGCCTCTGTTCTCGAGAGATCCCATCTTGGGACCTTTTCTGGCACTCCGTCGGAGGGGGACTCAATCACGGAGGGGCTCTACATCAACCTTTCTGCCTTTCCGATGATGCGTGAGTAGTTTACCACAGACCTATGGGTTCATAGTTAGTAGCTAGATGGCTTCTTCCCTCTCGATGTTCTTCAATACAATGTACTCCTTGATGTTCTTGGAGTTCTATCCGGTGTAATTCTTTTTTTGCGGTATGTTTGTTGGGATCCGATGAATTGTGAGTTTATGATCAGATCTATCCATGAATATTATTTGACTTTTCTCTGAACTCTTTTATGCATGATTGTTATAGCTTCATATTTCTTCTCTGATCTATTGATTTGGTTTGGTCAAATAGATTGATTTATCTTGCAATGGGAAGAGGTGCTTCGTGATGGGTTCAATCTTGCGGTGCTCAATCCCAGTGACAGAAAGGGACATGACACATATGTATCATTGCTATTAAGGGTAGCAAGATGTGGTTTATTCATATGTGAGTTTATCTTGTCTACATCATGTTATCTTGCTTAAGGCATTACTCCATTTCTTGTGAACTTAATACACTAGATGCATGCTGGGTAGCGGTCGATGTGTGGAGTAATAGTAGTAGATGCAGAATCGTTTCGGTCTACTAATCTTGGACGTGATGCCTATATACATGATCATTGCCTTCGATATTGTCATAATTATTTGCTTTTCTATCAATTGCCCAACAGTAATTTGTCTACCCACCGTATGCTATTTTATCGAGAGAAGCCTCTAGTGAAAACTATGGCCCCCGGGTTTATCTTTTATCATATAAAATCCTAAAAATACTTACTGCATTTTTTACTTTATTTATTTTATTTTATATTTTGTGCGATCTATTTATCTGTCACCATACAATTTAATCTTGCAATTAACCGCCAAGGGATTGACAACCTCTTGTTCGCGTTGGGTGCGAGGATTTATCGTTTGTGTGCAGGTGATGTTTACATAGTGTTGTTGGTTCTCCTACTGGATTGATAACCTTGGTTTCATAACTGAGGGAAATACTTATCTCTACTGTACTGCATCATCCCCTCCTCTTCGGGGAAATCCCAACACAGCTCACAAGTAGCAGATTCTCTCGGGATCCAAGTGCCAGTCGTGTGGCAGCGTGACGTCGGGGTAGGGGAAGGGGACGCGGTGCTCCCAGTGCCACTTCGCTTGGTGCACTGGGACGCTGATGCGCTGTCATGGTCTACGGGAAGACGCTGGCGGAGGCGGGAGGAGCGCGCGCGCAGGGCTAGCTGGGGCCTTGCCCTTGTTCTTGCCGGAGAAGAACCCCATGGGTGGCTAGGGTTGTCGCCGACGGCGGAGTAGAGGGTGGCTAGATCGGGAAGGGGGAGAAGAGGATGAGGACCCCCCCAACGCTCGGATTAAAAAAGGACGCCCCGCTGCCGCTGACGTGTGGGCCCACAGTCGTCCCACGTCATTAATAAAGATGCGGGTGATAGTTGGCCGGCCGCCAGGTGGGGACGTGGCGGACACCGAGAGGACGCCGCGCCGACGCATTTCAGGCCCAAATTTGGGCTGGAAATGAGTCCGCGCGGACGCGATTTGGGAATTGGTCGGCGCGTTGGCCCATCATTTTTGTCCGCAGCGACCCAAACGGATGGCGGCAGACGAAATGGGTCGCCGCGTTGGAGTTGCTCTTAAACATCAGTGTAACTAAAAAAAGGTACTACTCCACCCCATAATGTAATACGTTTTTGCAAGCTACTTTTGGGAGTAGTACTTGAGGGATTAAAGTTGGCCGCATAATCTCTACTCTCCTTTTGTTCCCGTGAGCCTCTACAACCGAACTTAGCAAGTCCGACCCTCTAAACATCCGCGGGTCTGTCTGGCGGCCGAAATCACTATTTTGACCATTTTCTTATACTTAAGCATGATTTGATCCATGTTTCGAAAAAAAATGTATATCACCCTTTTCCTACCATCGAAAACCATGGCGGTAGGGTATAAGTGCCTACCGCCGGGGCTCTGGCGGTAGGGGTGACGACAAAGGAGACGGGGCCGTTAGTCGCGATGACATGGATTAGTACCCTACCACCAGAGGCATCGGCGGTAGGCAGTTATACCCTATTGCCAAGGTCTATGGCGGTAGGGTTTAACCCCCCTAAACCCTCAAACCCTTCTGTTGCTCAGACAAAGTTTTTCTGGGATGTGGAGAGGGTTGAAAACTATGGCAAACGTACCGTTGCATCGAAAGAAGTTTTTGGCGGTAAGGTGTGTAACCCTACCGAGCAATCATTCTATGTTTTTAAAAACAATATATAGATTATCTTCGTATGCTTTTTAAAAACAGGATATAGATAACAACAATATAGTTTCATGTCCAACATAGTAATAGAGAGCATCACATAGTTTGAACATATCCAACAAACATAGCAAATAGTTTCAACATATCCAACATAGCAAATAGTTCAACATGTCCAACATAGCAAATAGTTCAACATGTCCAACATAGCAAATAGTTCAACATTGCCAACACAAGTTCTGAAGGTGAACACCAAACTCGAAATGCTCGAATACTAGAAGGGAAGCAAGTGACTATTATGACTTCCTACCCCTCTTGGATCCATGCTCCTCGTTTCTCTTTAGGCGACCCTTGTTTTTTTTCTTTTGATGTTCGGCGATGATGACCCACAAGTATAGGTGATCAATCATAGTCCTTTCAATGAGTAAGAGTGTCAAACCCAATGAGGAGCAGAAGGAAATGATAAGAGGATTTCAGCAAGGTATTCTCTGCAAGTACTGAAAGTAGCGGTAACAGATAGTTTGGTAGTAAGATAATTCGTAACAAGTAACAAGTAGCAATAGTAACAAAGGTGCAGCAAGGTGGCCCAATCCTTTTTGTAGCAAAGGATAAGCCGGAACGTTCTCTTATAGCAAGCAAAGCGTTCTCGAGGACACATGGGAATTGTCATCTAGTCACGTTCATCATGTTTAGTTGATTCACGTTCGCTACTTTGATAATTTGATATGGGGGTGGACCGGCACTAGGGTGTTGTTCTTAGTTGAACAAGCCTCCCTCTTATGATTACCCACTCTCGCAAGCATCCGCAACTATGAAAGAAGAATTAAGATAAATCTAATCATAGCACGAAACACATATGGATCCAAATCAGCCCCTTACAGAATAACGCATAAACTAGGGTTTAAGTTTCTGTCACTCTCGCAACCCATCATCTACTTATTACTCTCAAATGTCTTCCCTTAGGCCCAGGCATGGTGAAGTGTCATGTAGTCGGCATTCACATGACACCACGAAAGAAAGAACAACATACATATCATGAAAATATCGAACGAATACCAACTTCACATGATTACTTATAACAAGACTTCTCCCATGTCCTCAAGAATGAAAGTAACTATTCACAAATCATATTCATGTTCAAGATCAGAGGTGCATTGAATATTCTTAAGGATCTGAACATATAATATTCCACCAAATAAACCAACTAGCATCAACTACGAGATGTAATCAACACTACTAGCAACCCACAGGCCACATGTACCAATCTGAGGTTTTGGAACAAAGATTGAATACAAGAGATGAACTAGGGTTTGAGATGAGATGGTGCTGGTGAAGATGTTGATGAAGATTGGTCCTCCCATAATGAGAGGATGGTGATGTCGATGGCTTCAATTTTCCCCACCCGGAGGGAAGTTTCCCCCACGCAATCGCTCCGCCGGAGAGCAAAAGTGCTCCTGCCTAGGTTCTGCCTTGAGACGACGTCGCTTTTTTCTGAATGTCTTCTCTCTATTTTTTTTTCTAAGGAAAATTGCTTCATATAGGATAAGATGGGCACCGGAGGCCTGCTGGGGGCCCATGAGCTCATAGGGCGCGCCCTGAGCTCGTCGCTCTCTGGTGGCCCCCTTCTGGTAATTCTTCCGCCATTATATTTTATATATTCCAAAATAATTCTTTGTAAATTTTCAGGTCATTTGGAGCTATGGAAAATATCCAACTCTGTTGTAGCCTTTTCCAGTCCAGAATTTCAGCTATCGGCAATCTCCCTCTTCATGTGAAACTTGTAAAATAAGAGAGAGAGAAGGCATTAGGATTACATCATAAAGTGAAATAATGACTCAAAACATAATAGATAATCATAGGAAAACATGATGAAAAATGGACGTATCAGGCGACGAGAACGCTCTTTTTCTAGAATGGAGGTGGACTCCAAACCTTCTTTGTGTGGATGAGACTTCCTTTTCTCCTGGGTTGGTTGAGTGGGTGGAGGTCCGTCATCCTCATCGTATTCCTCCTCCCCAGCCTTGTCGTAGTCCTCCTCGTTATCGTCTTCACTTCCCTCAGCTTGCTCAACATCCTCATCTTCCTTGGGCTCCTCAACATGGCAAGACGACAAGGCGGCATGGCTAGTGATGAGGGGATCTTATGCATATTTTTTAGAGTATATTTTAGTGCAAAAATCACTCATAACATATCCATCTAGCACTTATTCATATCCTCAATGCATAGTTTCTCCTATTTGCTAGTTTCACCAAGTTCGTTGCACTACTTTTACTTTTATTTAGTTTTCCTTTGTTTTGTGGTCCTTGTAGGTATGTTGGCATATCCGTGGACTTGGCACATGGAAAAGGATCAAGTTGGGTTAAACCAGAGAAGTTCCAAGCACCAGACTTACACATTTCAAAGGCCGAAAAGGTGATTTTTCCAAAGTGTTGATATACAATGTACTTTCATGCTCGAACCCTCACAATAACAATAAGATAGGTTATTACCCGATGCTGACCCACCCGAGTTGAATCGTCGGAAGCCCGGTTTGCACCGGATGACCGGTAACCACCGGACGTCCGATACTACCTATGCGCAGCCACTCGAGTTTTGACCCACCCCCTTTCTCCCTAGACTATAAATACCCCTTCACTTGGACGAAATAAGGTTAGCAAAGTGATAGCTCGGATTAGAGAGAGAGCTTTGCTCATCTACTACCTCTTCCATGGAGATCAAGGCCTCCATGTGAGAAAACCCCTACACTGCGTTTGGATGTCTGTATTGACCCATATGAATTGGATTTGGTATTAGCTACGTATCAATTCAGCTGTTTGGATGCGCACTGAAACGTCCAGACTGAAACGAGTCCAATACAGACTGAAATCGCTCTCACCCGCACAGCCCTCCCTCGATACAGAGCTCCCTGCCTCCGATTTCGGTTGAATCGGCAACTCCCGCAAAAGAAAACGATTGGAGACGGAAGCCCCGCGAGAGACCTGACTCCGTCCCCCGCGTGACCAAAAGCTTCAGGAGGCGTCGGCGGCCGGCGGCCGGTGGCGCGGATATGCATCCCGACTCCCAGGCCCTCCTCCTCTCTCCGGCGGCGGCTCACCTTCAAGCTCCCTCGGCAGCCGCCCCTTTCCCTCCTCCTGCAGCGTTCCTCCTCTCTATCCCTGACCTGGACAGCCGCCGTCGGATCTCTCTGGCCGGCGGAGGCCTTCCATCTTGCCCATCTCCGGCCACGGCAGGCCAACTCCTCCCATGCCTGCAGCGGCCCTAATGTGCCTCCCCGTCTAGTCTGGCCGCCAGAACCCATCTCCTCGTCCATCTTCTCCTTCTCCTTCCTTGGATCCCCCTTTTCCCCTTCCCTGTCTCGTAGGTCCAGTGGCCTCAAAACAACATCGCTATCCACAAACGAGCCAGATGTATGGCAAACAAGCTCCTGGAGGCAGACGTTACCCTGCTCCCTCGGTGGTACAGCTCTCCGGTGTGCTCAGGATCGAGCCGCAGCTGACACCGCATTTTACACGGAGGGACAGCGAGCCTACAGGAGCGCCTGCCTGTGCGACGCCGACGCGGGCCGGTTGCATGCGCGCGTCAAGGCCTCCGCCAGCGATGGGTAGCAAGCTGGACTCTACTGGCGTGTTTCCGTATGAGTTAGCATCAATCAAGGCGAGCAAAGCGACCGTGAACCAGCTCACCTGTAACCTCTAGCCGTTGAGTTTCCAAACAGCATTTTGCGATTGTATAATGTCACAGTGGTTTCCATCCGGGGCTGGTAATTTACAGCCGGAAAATGATGACGTTTGTAAAAAAAATCTGGCCGTATGGTGCCGTCATGCATTTCTGGAATATTATTTAATTTGTATTGCTATATAATCATTCCATTATAGTCACAAACTTTACAAATTTTGATTTGATACATATAGAACAAAACAGTATCCAATTCCATAGTTTGCCATCCAAACATGATTTGGTGTTGAAATTTCACTGAGTTTCCATGAGCTAATTCGATGGGCATCCAAACAAGCGAATTCGTATTCGTGTCCATTACAGTTTCCTCACTGAATTGAAATTGAAACCAATTCAATACGGAGGCCTCCAATACAGACATCCAAACACAGCGCTAGTGGATTCAAGACTCCTCCTAGGGAAGATCCTCTAAGGATATCAAGACCCCTATCTCCTTGAGATTGGGATGAACTAGCTACCCCTTTTGCCTACCTTTTGTTGGATTTGGATCTTGTATTTCCTTATGTGTATGTGGATCTAGTACATGTGTGATTAGATCTTTGTCATTTGAATGTTCTTCTTGTGTTCCTATCTTTGATTTCGTCTTTCCCACCTCCAAGTGTGAAAAGATCATCAACTATGGTTCCACCCTACATCACATAAGCTGTCGCGGGGTCCGTGGGCGGGGTAAGGGTGAAGCTCGTCATGTGGCAGCGCTGCCCCGAGGAGGAGCTGGCCTCGTGATCGTGCTTCCCGGCCCTCCCGAGGATCCACCTCCACGACATTGTTGCGCCGATGGTCGGTGGAGTCATGGGACAATGGCTAGGGTTAGATGTTGGGTGGCTCGGGGACAAGAGGAGAAGAGGATTGGCCAGAGGGGAGAAAGTGGTTTAGACGGGCCCCCACACGTGGCATTAAAAAGGACGCGTGTGGACTAATTTCAATGGCTGACGTGCGGTCCCTCCCGCATGTGTGGAATTAAATAGGACCAATGGGAAGTAGTTGGGTGGCCGACTCGCACGCACAAGCGGGACACCAAGCGGACATGCGGCGTGTCCGTGTCGTGTCTGTGTGGACGTAAATCGTGCCCAAATTTGAAGTGGATTTTCTTTCGTGCCCAAATTTGTCCACAGATTAGCACGTGTCCGCACAAGTAAGAAAATCGTGCCCAAATTTTGATTTTTTTAAGAACATATTTAGTGTTTAAAAAAATTCAAAAAAATATGTGGAGACTTGTATGTGTTCACTATGGATCCAGAAAAAAAAATTCTGGAAAAAAGTAATTGTAAGTTGTACAAAAAAAATTCTGGCCCAAAAACAAAAAAAAGAGAGGCCCATTTAAAAATACATATTTGTGTTTTCTTTGTACGTCACGTATGAAAGTAAAATGTTGTGCAATTTTACACATACGTAATATACATGTGCGTGTTGGAATTTGTTAGTAGGCCTTTGGCCCAAAGCCCAACTAAAAATCTAAAATTCTCATGGCACATTCATGCATGGCTATGAGTGGTGTGAGTGAGACTAAGTTTAGTCCTCTTGATAACCCACAAGTATAGGGGATCGCAACGGTTTTCGAGGGTAGAGTATTCAACCCAAATTTATTGATTCGACACAAGGGGAGCCAAAGAATATTCTCAAGTATTAGCAGTTGAGTTGTCAATTCAACCACACCTGAAAGACTTAATATCTACAGCCAAGTTTTTAGTCGCAAATTAGTATGGAAGTAACGGTAACAGTGGCAAAAGTAACAGTAGCAAAGATCAATATGTGAAAAGCTCATAGGTAATGGATCAATGATCGATAATTATGTCGGATGGCATTCATCATGCAACAGTTATAACCTAGGGTGACACAGAACTAGCTCCAATTCATCAATGTAATGTAGGCATGTATTCCGAATATAGTCATACGTGCTTATGGAAAAGAACTTGCATGACATCTTTTGCCCTACCCTCCCGTGACAGCGGGGTCCTAATGGAAACTAAGGGATATTAAGGCCTCCTTTTAATAGAGAACCGGACCAAAGCATTAGCACTTAGTGAATACATGAACTCCTTAAACTACGGTAATCACCGGAAAGAGTCCCAATTATTGTCACCTTGGGGTATGCGGATCATAACACGTAATAGGTGTCTACAACTTGCAAGATAGGATCAAGAACACATATATATTCATAAAAACATAATAGGTTTAGATCTGAAATCATGGCACTCGGGCCCTAGTGACAAGCATTAAGCATAGTAAAGTCATAGCAACATCAATCTTAGAACATAGTGGATACTAGGGATCAAACCCTAACAAAACTAACTCGATTACATGATAAATCTCATCCAATCCATCACCGTCCAGCAAGCCTATGATGGAATTACTCACGCACGGCGGTGAGCATCATTAAATTGGTGATGGAGGAAGGTTGGTGATGATGATGGCGATGATTTCCCCTCTCCGGAGCCCCGAACGGGCTCCATATCTGCCCTCTTGATAAAGAACAGGAGGTGGCGGCGGCTCTGTATCATAAAACGCGATGAATCCTTCTCTCTGATTTTTTTCTCCCCGAACGTGAATATATAGAGTTGGAGTTGAGGTCGGTGGAGGTCCAGGGGACCCACAAGGCAGGGGGTGCGCCCTAGGGGGGGCGCGCCCTCCACCCTTGTGGACAGCTGGTGGGTCCCCTCTGGTTGATTCTTTCACCAATATTTTTTATTTATTCCAAAAATATTCTCCGTGAAGTTTCAGGTCATTCCGAGAACTTTTATTTCTGCACAAAAATAACACCAAGGCAATTCTGCTGAAAACAGCGTCAGTCCGGGTTAGTTCCATTCAAATCATGCAAATTAGAGTCCAACACAAGGGCAAAAGAGTTTGGAAAAGTAGATATGATGGAGACGTATCAACTCCCCCAAGCTTAACCCATGGCTTGTCCTCAAGCAATTCAGTTGACAAACTGAAAGTGATAAAGAAAAACTTTTACAAACTCTGTTTGATCTTGTTGTTGCAAATATGTAAAGCCAGCATTCAGGTTTTCAGCAAAGATTATGAACTAACCATATTCACAATAACATTTAGGTCTCACATTTACTCATATCATTGGCATAATCAACTAGCGAGCAATAATAATAAATCTCGGATGACAACACTTTTTCAAAACAATCGTGATATGATATAACAAAATGGTATCTCGGTAGTCCTTTCTGAGACCGCAAAACATAAATGCAAAGCACCCCTGAAGATCAAGGACTAACTAGACATTGTAATTCATGGTAAAAGAGATCCAGTCACAGTCATACTCAATATAAATTAATAACAACGCATACAAATGACAGTGGTGCTCTCTAACTGGTGCTTTTTATAAGAGGATGATGACTCAGCATAAAAGTAAATTGATAGGCCCTTCGCAGAGGGAAGCAGGGATTTGCAGAGGTGCCAGAGCTCGAGCTTTTTGAAACAGAGATGAATATAATTTTGAGCGGTATGCTTTCATTGTCAACATAACAACCAAGAGATCTCGGTATCTTCCATGCTACATACATTATAGGCGGTTCCCAAATAGAATGGTAAAGTTTTTACTCCCCCTCAACCAACAAGCACACTCCACGGCTGGTCCGAAACAACGGGTACCGTCCATACAAACAACTGTCCTGGGGGAGTTTTGTTTGAAATTATATTTTGATTTGATTTGAGCATGGGACTGGGCATCTCGAATACCAGCCACTTTCTCGATCGTGAATGATAAGTGAATCAACACTCATCTTGAGAATAACCCACCTAGCATGGAAGATACTGACAGCCCCCAGTCACTACATGAGCGATTCGGGCATACAAAACAGATTATCATTTGAAGGTTTAGAGTTTGCCACATGCAAATTTACTTGGAACGGCAGGTAAATACCGCATATAGGTAGGTATGGTGGACTCATATGGAACAACTTTGGGTTTATGGAAGTGTATGAACAAGCAGTATTCCCGCTTAGTACAAGTGAAGGCTAGCAAAAGATTGAGGAGCGACCAACTAGAGAGCGACAATAGTCATAAACATGCGTTAAGATTAACCAACATTGAGTGCAAACATGAGTAGGATATAAATCACCATGAACATAAATATCGTTGAGGCTATGTTGATTTTGTTTCAACTACATGCATGAATATGTGCCAAGTCAAGCCACTCGAATCATTCAAAGGAGGATACCATCCAATCATACTACATCACAACCATTTAAAAACATGTTGGCACACAAGGTAAACCATTATAAACTCCTAGCTAATTAAGCATGGCATGAGTAACTATAATCTCTAATTGTCGTTACAAACATGTTTCATTCATAATAGGTTGAATCAAGAACGATGAACCAATCATATTTACAAAAACAAAATAGGTTGAGTTCATACCAGCTTTTCCTCATCTCAATCATTTCATCAAATATCGTCATTATTGCCTTTCATTTGCACGACTGAACGGTGTGGATAATAATAATAGTGCACGTGCATTGGACTAAGCTGGAATCTGCAAACATTTATTCAAAGGAGAAGACAAGGTAATATGGGCTCTTTGTTAGATCAACAATAATGCATATAAGAGCCACTCAACATTTTCATTGTGGGCTTCTCCTTACGACCCAAAGAAAGGAAAAGAATTTCAAAGAAACACACTGAAATGTTTTTGGAGTTTTTGTTTTTCTGAAGAAAGTAGAACAAGAACGAGAAAAACTATTTACACGGGAAAGCTCCCAACAAGCAAAAGAAGAACAAGAAATCTTTTTGGGTTTTCTTTTAATACTACAACTATTTTTTTTCTCAAAGTTTTTCAAACACACAAGAAGAAAGCAAGAAAAAAGAAATAAACTAACAGGGATGGTCCAATGAAAAAGAATGAACACCGACAACTGGAATGAGTGTGTGAACATGAATGTAATGTCGGTGAGAAATACGTACTCCCCCAAGCTTAGGCTTTTGGCCTAAGTTGGTCTACGCCCATGGATCAAAGTAGTCCTCTCCTTGGTACTGAGGAGGATCCTGAGGGTTCCACTGGTTAGCGAGATCCTGTGGCTCCCACTGATAAACAGACTCCTCATACGGATCAGGTGATGGTTCTGGCTCAGGAGCTGGGGATCGTGTCCTCTCCCAGTATGCATAAATGTCCTCGGGTAGAATGAGGTACATGCCTGAATGAATATTGAACAAAGAAGGTGCAGGCAAAGTAATAATCTGACAAGTTTTCTGGCTGAATACCAGGTTATAGATGAGTCTCTTTTCCTTATCATCGCTAATAAAATCATGTGCTACCATACTGTTATAGTCTAAATATAAAGTGGGGAGTAGCATCTCCTCTTTCTCATCATGCCTAATGGGTATTTCGAAGCGCTTAACAAGGCGGGAGGCATAGATACCTCCAAATATAGGACCCCTCGAACGGTTTAAACTCAACCGTCGAGCAACCATAGCGCCCAAACTAAAAGTTCTATCACGAAGTAAAGCATGGCGCAAAATAGCAAGGTCAAGAGCACTAAGGCCTCCACTCTCCCCGCGACCAATTAAACATCTCCCAGCAAATAATGAATAGTAGCGCAAAACAGGAAAAATGTAAACTAGACACTCTCGCTTCCGACACCTTTCTCCCTTCCCCTACGGTAACTTCATCAATAAAATCTTCCACATCTCTAGGACGTGGTTCATCGACGCTGCCCTCAAAAGGTAATTTGCAAACCTCACAAAAATCATAAAGTGTCATCTCCTTATACTCATCATATAAATAAAATTCTACCGTGGGTGGTGATTTCCTAGCATGAAAGTGAAAATTTTGCACGAAAGTATTAGTGAGTAGGAGGTATTGATCACACTTATCGTGGAGGAAGTCGGTGATGCCTGCATTCTCCGCCAAATAATAGAAATCATCATAAATTTCGGCAGCCCCCAAGAATGCATCACATGGCCATTCACACGGTCAAACCTCCGTGGTGCGGGGAAGGTTGTACTTGGGCTTCTTCTTCTCCTCATTCTCATTTTCTTTAGAACCCCGACTCGAAGAGCCTCTCAACCATCTCTTCATCGTTTCTTTTCTCTGAAAATTTCTGAAATTTTTAGTGACTTAAAATAAAAGTGAACCAAACTCAACAAAACTAATAGCAACTACTCCTACAAGTGCCTAGAGGCTCTATCATGCATCAAAACTACTTTGGACCATATAAATTTGACATGCAAGCTTAAGAACAAGGTCACCACAGCAGCAAAAATTTGCAATATATAAAGCACTAGAACAAAACTAATTGGATCATTGGAGGAGTCACATGCCGAAGAACAATCCCGCAAAACAGTTTTGCAAATGGAGCTTTGCACAAGGAGATCGAAAATGGCAGCAAGATGAGCTGGAACACGGGTTTGAGCTACGGGATGATTTTTTCTGGAGGAAGACGAAGTGGATGGGTGCTGGAATAAGTGAGGGGGGCCTACGTGGGACCCACAAGGCAGGGGCGCGCCCAGGGGGGGTAGGGCGCGCCCTCTACCCTTGTGGTCCACTGGTGCAGCCCCTTGGTGCAATCTCAGTGCCAGAAATTCTAAAATATTCTATAAAAAATCATACTAAATTTTCAGGGCATTTGGAGAACTTTTATTTTTGGGACATTTTTATATTGCATGGATAATTCAGAAAACAGACGAATAATGGTATTTTTACTTTATTTAATCTAAATAACAGAGAGTAAAAGGTGGGTACAGAAAGTTGTGCTTTCTAAATTCATCCATCTCATGCTCATCAAAAGGAATCCATTAACAAGGTTGATCAAGTCTTATTAACAAACTTCTTTCGAATAACATGGAACCGGAGAATTTTCGAATAACATTAGGTTACCTCGACAGGGATATGCATGTCCCCAACAATGATAATATCATATTTCTTTTTGACCATAGGAAGAGGGAATTCAAAACCTCCAATAGTAATTGTTGAAAATTTTCCAATAGAATTGATACTATGAACTTGAGGTTGTTTCTTCAGAAAGTGTACCGTGTGCTCATTACCATTAACATGAAAAGTGACATTGCCCTTGTTGCAATCAATAACAGCCCCTGCAGTATTCAAAAAGGGTCTACCAAGGATGATTGACATACTGTCGTCCTCGGGAATATCAAGAATAACAAAGTCTGTTAAGATAGTAACGTTTAGAACCACAACAGGCACATTCCTCACAAATACCGATTGGTATAGCAGTTGATTTATCAGCTATTTGCAAAGAGATTTCAGTAGGTGTCAACTTATTCAAATCAAGTCTACGATATAAAGAGAAAGGCATGACACTAACACCGGCTCCCAGATCACATAAAGCAGTTTTAACATAGTTTCTTTTAATGGAGCATGGTATAGTTGGTACTCCTGGATCTCCTAGTTTCTTTGGTATTCCACCCTTAAAAGTGTAATTAGCAAGCATGGTGGAAATTTTAGCTTCCGGTATCTTTCTTTTATTTGTAACAATATCTTTCATATACTTGGCATAGGGAGACATTTTCAGAATATCAGTCAAATGCATACGCAAAAGGACAGGTCTAAGCATTTCAACAAAGCGCTCAAAATCCTCATCATCCTTTTTCTTGGATGGTTTAGGAGGAAAGGGCATGGGTTTCTGTACCCATGGTTCTCTTTCTTTACCGTTCTTCCTAGCAACAAAGTCTCTCTTATCATAACATTTATTCTTAGATTGTGGGTTATCAAGATCAACAGCAGGTTCAATCTCCACATCATTATCGTTACTAGGTTGAGCATCAACATGAACATCATCATTAACATCATTTTCATCACCAGATTGTGTCTCAGCATCAGAAATAGAAATATCATTTGGGTTCTCAGGTGTATCTATAACAGGTTCACTAGAAGCATGCAAAGTCCTATCAGTTTTCCTTTTATTCTTATTACTAGGACTAGGTGCATCAGTATTAATTCTCTGAGAATCTTGCTCAGCTCTCTTAGGATGGCCCTCAGGATACAAAGGTTCCTGAGTCATTTTACCACCTCTAGTCATAACCCTAACAGCATTATCATTGTTCTTACTATTCAACTCATTGAGCAAATCATCCTGTGCCTTAAGTACTTGTTCTACTTGAGTCTTAACCATGGAAGCATGTTTACTAATAATTTTCAGATCACTAACAGTTCTACTCATATAATTACCCAAGCAGTCAAGCATGTAAGCATTACGTTTCAATTGTCTACTAACATAAGCATTGAAGTTCTCTTGTTTAATAATAAAATTATCAAACTCATCCAAGCATTGACTAGCAGACTTATTATAAGGGATATCACCTTCATCAAATCTATAGAGAGAATTTACCTCTACTACCCGTGTCGGGTTATCAAGACCATGTATTTATTCAATAGGTGGTAAATTCTTAACATCTTCAGCTTTAATACCTTTTTCTTTCATAGATTTCTTTGCCTCTTGCATATCTTCAGGACTGAGGAAAAGAATACCTCTTTTCTTCAGAGTTGGCTTAGGAATTGGTTCAGAAAGTGTCCAATCATTATCATTACTCAATATATTATTCAATAGCAATTCAGCTTGCTCAACAGTTTGTTCCCTGAAAACACAACCAGCACAACTATCTAGGTGGTCCCTAGAATCATCAGTTAGTCCATTATAAAATATATCAAGTATTTCATTTTTCTTGAGACGATGGTTAGGCAAAGCATTAAGTAATTGGAGAAGCCTCCCCCAAGCTTGTGGGAGATTCTCTTCTTCAGATTGCACAAAGTTAAATATTTCCTTTAAAGCAGCTTGTTTCTTATGAGCGGGGAAATATTTTTTAGAGAAGTAATATATCATATCCTGGGGACTACGCACACAACCAGGAGCAAGAGAATTAAACCATAACTTAGCATCACCCCTTAATGAGAAAGGAAACAACTTAAGAATATAATAATAGCGAATTTTTTCCTCATGAGCAAATAGGGTAGCTATATCATTCAACTTAGTAAGATGTGCCACAATAGTTTCAGATTCATAACCATGAAAAGGATCAGATTCAACCAAAGTAATTAACTCAGGATCAACAGAGAATTCATAATCCTTATCAGTAACAAAGATAGGTGAAGTAGCAAACTTAGGATCATATTGCATTCTAGCATTCAAAGATTTTTCTTTCCACTTGCATAATAATTTCTTAAGATCATATCTATCCTTACAAGCAAGAAAGTCCCTAGCTACCTCTCCATCCATAACATAACCCTCAGGTATAATAGGAAATTCATATCTAGGAGAGCTAGGTCTAGCAGGTGTCTCAAAGTGTTCAGTTTCAATAATTTCATTAGTTTCAGAAATATCATCATCTTCAGCATAATCAATAGTTCTAACTCTAGCAAGATGTTCATAAAGTAATTCACCCAATGGCACAGTATTATCAAGCAAAGTAGTAGCATCATAAGCATCATTCATAGTAGAAGTAGCATCATCAATTACTTGCGACATATCAGAATTAATAGCAGGTGTAGGTGTCGCAAGCTTACTCAAAACAGAATGTGAATCAAGTGCAGAGCTAGATGGCAGTTCCTTACCTCCCCTCGTAGTAGAGGGATAGATCTTAGTTTTGGTATCTTTCAAATTCTTTATAGTGATCAACAGATATAAATCCCAAGTGACTCAGAGAATAGAGCTATGCTCCCCGGCAACGGCGCCAGAAAAAGGTCTTGATAACCCACAAGTATAGGGGATCGCAACAGTTTTCGAGGGTAGAGTATTCAACCCAAATTTATTGATTCGACACAAGGGGAGCCAAAGAATATTCTCAAGTATTAGCAGCTGAGTTGTCAATTCAACCACACCTAAAAGACTTAATATCTGCAGCAAAGTTTTTAGTAGCAAAGTAGTATGGAAGTAACGGTAACAGTGGCAAAAGTAACAATAGCAAAGATCAATATGTGAAAAGCTCATAGGCAATGGATCAATGATGGATAATTATGTCGGATGGAATTCATCATGCAACAGTTATAACCTAGGGTGACACAGAACTAGCTCCAATTCATCAATATAATGTAGGCATGTATTCCGAATATAGTCATACGTGCTTATGGAAAAGAACTTGCATGACATCTTTTGTCCTACCCTCCCGTGACAGCGGGGTCCTAATGGAAACTAAGGGATATTAAGGCCTCCTTTTAATAGAGAACCGGACCAAAGCATTAGCACTTAGTGAATACATGAACTCCTCAAACTACGGTAATCACCAGAAAGAATCCCAATTATTGTCACCTTGGGGTATGCGGATCATAACACGTAATAGGTGTCTACAACTTGCAAGATAGGATCAAGAACACATATATATTCATGAAAACATAATAGGTTTAGATCTGAAATCATGGCAATCGGGCCCTAGTGACAAGCATTAAGCATAGCAAAGCCATAGCAACATCTATCTTAGAACATAGTGGATACTAGGGATCAAACCCTAACAAAACTAACTCGATTACATGATAAATCTCATCCAACCCATCACCGTCCAGCAAGCCTACGATGGAATTACTCATGCACGGTGGTGAGCATCATGAAATTGGTGATGGAGGAAGGTTGGTGATGATGATGGCGATGATTTCCCCTCTCCGGAGCCCCGAACGGACTCCAGATCTGCCCTCCCGATGAAGAACTGGAGGTGGCGGCGGCTCCGTATCGTAACACGCGATGAATCCTTTTCTCTGGTTTTTTTCTCCCTGAACATGAATATATAGAGTTGGAGTTGAGGTCGGTGGAGCTCCAGGGGACCCACAAGGCAGGGGGCGCGCCCTAGAGGGGGCGCCCTCCACCCTTGTGGACAGCTGGTGGTTCCCCTCTGGTTGATTCTTTCGCCAATATTTTTTATTTATTCCAAAAATATTCTCCGTGAAATTTCAAGTCATTCCGAGAACTTTTATTTCTGCACAAAAATAACACCAAGGCAATTCTGCTGAAAACAGCGTCAGTCCGGGTTAGTTCCATTCAAATCATGCAAATTAGAGTCCAAAACAAGGGCAAAAGAGTTTGGAAAAGTAGATACGATGGAGACGTATCAAGTCCCACCACAGAAGTTGAGTGGGAGTTGCACATCTTTATAAGGTGAGCTCTTCTACCACTTGTATGAGCATGAGAAGAGGAGACCTACACACGCGCTCCTCCTCCTCGCTCGCCTCGTCATGACGTGTCATGTCAGGTTTCGAGAATGAGGCGAGGACAAAGCTATGCACGTTGTCTATATTTTTGTTTCTCGGGAAAATTAATGAGTCATTAATTAATAATTAATGGACGTGTTAATTACTGAATTGTTTCTGATTCTTTTGGATCGCGACTTGGACGTGGGGTTTACTGCCACGACCTACCCGACCCGCATTATATAGTAAGACAGACGTCTACCCTAGCCGCTGTCGTATCATATGGTTTCACACAGTTCCAGATTATTGCGCCGCCACGCATGTCTTCTCCATCCCTCCTTCCGGCGTGCACCGTGAGAAGGGACAGCAGGCCTCTGGAACCCCGCCTCTCGTGATCCTGTATGGGAGAGGGGTGATCAGGTTTTTTGGGAGCGCACTCGCGCGACTACTGGCAACGACGACTTCTTCCCCGACCTCGGCAACCTCTTCCTCAATGACATGGGCGGCAACATCAACGCCAACGGTTCTGCTCCCGCCGCACCGTATGTGATCTTGTCCTCTTTATTTGAGATCGTGCTAGAATTCCTATTCCTAGTATGTGGCTTAGATATGATCTGTTCATCTATTGTACCGATCTGCATGACTAGTTTAATCTTTGTTATAGCCTTCATGATTTATATACTGTTTGTTTGGATTAAATCTCATAGTAATTTGCTCATATATTCAACAATCCAAAAACCTGATTATAGGCAATTTACTTCGAGTGGTTTTGCTGTGCATCTGAAGCGGTCTACCTTTAAGGGGGTGCAATATAAGAGGTGGCGCACGAGAGCAGTTTACTGGTTCCAGACCATGTACTGCTATGACGCCACCAAGGGCAAGCCTGAGGGCGATCTTAATCCTGCACAGCAGGAAGCTTTTAAGAAGATCGATACCCTCTTCAAGGGTGCCCTTCTGAGTGTTCTTGACGATTCCATTATGGATTCGTATATGTCATTTGACAACGACAAGGACATGTGGACTGCGCTCCAGGCCAAGTTTGGGGCCTCGGACGCCGGCAGCGAGTTGTATGTCATGGAGCAATTCTGTGACTACAAGATGACTGATGAGCGCTCTGTTGTTCAGCAAGCTCATGAGATACAGTCGCTCGCAAAGGAACTTTAGTACTTCAAGTGTGTGTTGCCGAACAAATTTGTTGCCGCAAGCATCATTGCCAAGCTTCCACCTTCGTGGAACAATTTTGCTACTTCTCTGAAACACAAGAGACAGGAGTTTTTTGTTTCGAATCTCATTGGTACTCTTGACATTGAAGAGAAGGCGAGAGCAAAAGACACACGTGCTCGAGTTGCTGGGGGAGCTTCTAGTGCCCACATGGTACAAAAGAAGAGCTTCCATCCCAACAAGTTCAAAAACAACAACAACAAATCTCAAGGCAAAGGCAAGTTTGATGCAAAGAACAAGCCGTCACATTCTACCAACTTCAAGAAGAATTATCATAAGAAGGGGAAGGGACTGTGCCATGTCTGCGGTGATCCTAATCACTGGGCTTTGAGATGTCCTAACCGCTTTGAGGAGTGCGAAATTGAGAAGAGCGGCAAGTCTGCTAATGTTGTCAACGGTGATACTGATATGAAGGAATCTGGGTACGGTATTTTTCCTACCATCCTCTGAGTATTTCAATCTCCTGATTGGTTAATTGACACCGGTGCCAATGTAAATCTTTGTGTTGATGCCTCCATGTTTTCTTATTACCAGGTCACAGGGACTTCTCCCGTGCTGATGGGGAATGAGTCACATGCCATTGTTCAAGGTGTCAGTACAGTCGATCTGAAGTTCACTTCGGGGAAGATCGTGCGCCTGAAGAATGTTCATCATGTGCCCTCCATCAATGAAAATCTCGTTAGCAGTCCCCGTTTATGTTGAGATGGTTTTAAGTTGGTTTTCGAGTCCAATAAAGTTGTAATTTCTAAGTATGGACAATTTGTTGGAAAAGGCTATGAGTGCGGAGGCTTGTTCCGCCTATCTTTGTCAGATATTTGCACTAAAGTTATTAATCATGTTTGCCACGATAATGAGTCTAATATTTGGCATTCACGACTTTTTCATATTAACTTTGGTTGCATGATGCGGCTAGCCAATATGATTTTAATTCCAAAATTGCCTAATGTCAAGGGCTCCAAGTGCCAAGTGTGTGTGCAAGCTAAGCAACCTCGCAAGTCCCATAAGACTGCAGAGGCAAGAGACTTGGCGCCACTAGAGCTTATACATTCTGATCTTTGTGAGATGAATCGCGTGTTGACAAAAGGTGGAAAGAAATACTTCATGACATTGATTGATGACTCCACTAGTTATTGTTATGTGCATCTTCTGA
The DNA here is from genome assembly GCA_011799875.1 of Thinopyrum elongatum. NCBI lineage: Eukaryota > Viridiplantae > Streptophyta > Magnoliopsida > Poales > Poaceae > Thinopyrum > Thinopyrum elongatum. Next base: position 42,736,072 of record CM022300.1, read on the forward strand.
AATCAAAATATGAGGCTTTAAATTTCTTCAAAAACTATAAAGCTGAAGTAGAGAACCAACTTGATAGAAAAATTAAACGACTTAGGTCTGATCGTGGTGGAGAGTATTTTTCCAATGAATTTGATTTGTTTTGCACGAAACATGGTATAATCCATGAGAAGACGCCTCCCTACTCACCTCGGTCAAATGGGGTAGCTGAAAGAAATAACCGAACTCTAACTGATTTGGTTAACGCCATGTTGGACACATCGGGTCTCTCGAAGGCATGGTGGGGGGAGGCGCTAATGACTGCTTGTCATGTCCTAAACCAAGTTCCCACAAAGCATAAGACCATGACTCCTTTTGAGGAATGGGAAAGGAAAAGATTGAAACTCTCCTACCTACGTACTTGGGGTTGTTTGGCGAAATTCAATATACCAATTCCGAAGAAGCGCAAGCTTGGACCAAAAACCGTGGATTGTGTTCTTCTGGGCTATGCTTTTCATAGCATTGGCTATAGATTTTTTATAATAAAATCTGAGGTATCCGACATGCATGTTGGTACAATTATGGAGTCAAATGATGCGACTTCCTTTGAGGACATATTTCCTATGAAGGATATGTCGAGTTCATCAAATCAGTAGATACCTACTCCATCTAGTCAAGAATTTGTTGTAATTCCTGAACCCACCATTGCAATGGAACGCGTTGAGAATCCTATGGAGGATGACAATGAAACTCCTATAAGGAGTAAGAGACAAAGGACTGCAAAGTCCTTTGGTGATGATTTCATTGTGTACCTCGTGGATGACACATCCAGGACTATTTCAGAAGCCTATGCATCTTCTGATGCTGACTACTGGAAGGAAGCTGTCCGCAGTGATATGGATTCCATCTTAGCTAACGGAACCTGGGAAATCACTGATCATCCTTATGGGTGTAAACCTATAGGATGTAAATGGTTGTTCAAGAAAAAGCTTAGACCTGATGGTACGATCGAAAAGTACAAGGCACTGCTTGTGGCCAAGGGTTATACCCAGAAAGAAGGTGAAGACTACTTCGATACTTACTCACCTGTGACTAGACTGACCACTATTCGGGTGCTACTATCACTAGCTGCCTCACACGGTCTTCTCGTTCATCAAATGGACGTTAAGACGACTTTCCTCAATGGAGAGTTGAACGAGGAAATTTACATGGACCAGCCAGATGGTTTTGTAGTACCTGGTCAGGAAGGAAAGGTGTGAAAGTTATTAAAGTCTTTATATGGCCTTAAACAAGCTCCCAAGGAGTGGCATGAGAAGTTCGAAAGAACATTAACCGCTGCAGGCTTTGTTGTAAATGAAGGTAAGAAGTGTGTGTACTATCGCCATGGTGGGGGCTAAGGAGTTATTCTTTGTCTATATGTCGATGACATACTGATCTTTGGAACCAAACTTGATTTAATCTAGTAGGTTAAGGATTTCTTATCTCGTTGTTTTGAGATGAAGGATCTAGGAGTAGCTGATGTTATCTTAAACATCAAGCTGTTGAGAGATGAGAATGGTGGGATTACACTACTTCAATCTTACTATGTGGAAAGGGTCTTGAGTCGTTTTGGGTATAGCGACTGAAGCCTCCTCCAACTCCATATGATGCTAGTGTGTTGCTTCGAAAGAATCGACGGATTGCTAGAGATCAACTGAGATATTCTCATATTATTGGCTCGCTTATGTATCTGGCGAGTGCCACGAGGCCTGACATCTCCTTTGCTGTGAGCAAACTGAGCCGGTTTGTGTCAAAACCGGGAGATGATCATTGGCTTGCGCTTGAGAGAGTTATGCGCTATTTGAAAGGCACTGCGATCTATGGGATTCACTACACCAGGTATCTGAGGGTACTGGAGGGTTATAGTGACTCAAACTGGATATCTGATGCTGATGAGATTAAGGCCACAAGCGGTTATGTTTTTACAGTTGGTGGTTGCTACTTCTTGAGCTTGCATTGTTTTTTCCCTTGAAGAGGAAAGGGTGATGCAGCAAAGTAGAGATAAGTATTTCCCTTAGTTAAGAACCAAGGTATCAATCCAGTAGGAGGAACACACAAGTTAACAATGGTTGCACCTACACAAACAAACAAATACTTGCACCCAACATGATAAAAGGGGTTGTCAATCCCTTCACGGTTAATTGCAAGGATGAGATAGGTATAAAAGATAAATAAAGATGTAAAATAAAGTAAAGGTAAATAAATTGCAGCAATGTATTTTTGGGTTTTTGGTTTTATAGATCTGAAAATAATATGATGAGAATAGACCCGGGGGCCATAGTTTTCACTAGAGACTTCTCTCTTGAAAGAACGCATACGGTGGGTAAACAAATTACTGTTGAGCAATTGATAGAAAAGCGCAAAGTTATGACGATATCTAAGGCAATGATCATGAATATAGGCATGACGTCCATGACAAGTAGATCAACTCCTGCCTGCATCTACTACTATTACTCCACACATCGACCGCTATCCAGCATGCATCTAGTGTATTAAGTTAACAAGAATGGAGTAACGCCTTAAGCAAGATGACATGATGTAGAGGGATAGATCCAATCAATATGAAATAAAACCCACCTTTTTATCCTTAATGGCAACAATACAAATACATGTCATGTCCCCTTCTGTCACTGGGATTGAGCACCTCAAGATTGAACCCATTACAAAGCACCTCTCACATTGCAAGAAAAATCAATCTAGTTGGCCAAACCAAATCAATAGATCGGAGAGAAATACAAAGCTATCTTAATCATGCATAAAAGAGTTCAGAGAAGACTCAAATAATATTCATAGATAATCTGATCATAAATCCACAATTCATCGGATCTCAACAAACGCAGCGCAAAAGAAGATTACATCGAATAGATCTCCAAGAACATCAAGGAGAACATTGTATTGAAGATCAAAGAGAGAGAAGAAGCCATCTAGCTACTAGCTATGGACCCGTAGGTCTATGGTAAACTACTCACACATTGTCGGAAGGGCAGCAAGGTTGGTGTAGAGGCCCTCCGTGATCGAATCCCCCTCCGGCAGAGTGCCAGAAAAGACCCCAAGATGGGATCTCACGAGAACAGAAGCTTGTGGCGGCGGAAAAGTATTTTTGGTGTGCCCTCTGGTATACGGGGAATATTTGGGTATTTATAGAGTTGAGATTAGGGTTAGAGGAGCCACGGGAGCCCACAAGCTCATAGGGCGCCCCCCTAGGGCGCGCCTGGTGAGCTTGTCGCTCACCCGTGGACCTTCTGGCCTCTTCCCGAAGCTTCCTAGGTGTCTTCTGGTCCAAGAAAAATCGTTAAAAGGTTTGGACTCCGTTTGGTATTGATTTTCTATAAAAGACAAAAACAAGGAAAAAACTGCAACTGGTACTAGATACTACACTCGTACAGCGAGGTGCTATACAAACGGTTTTTAACCCCTTTCCGCGACGGCGTTTGATACGTCTTCAACGTATCTATAATTTTTGATTGTTCCATGCTATTATATTATCTGTTTTGGATGTTTTATATGCATTAATATGCTATTTTATATTATTTTTGGGACTAACCTATTAACCTAGAGCCCAGTGCCAGTTTCTGTTTTTTCCTTGTTTTTGAGTTTCGCAGAAAAGGAATACCAAACGGAGTCCAAACGGAATAAAACTTTCGCGATGATTTTTCTTGGACCAGAAGGAAACTAGGAGACTTGGAGATGAAGTCGGAGGAGCCACGAGGCGGCCACAAGGACGGAGGGCGCGCCCAGGGGGGTAGGGCACGCCCCCCACCCTTGTGGGCCCCTCGTGCACCTCCTGACCTAATTCTTTTGCCTATATATACTCATATATCCCCAAACCAACATAGGCATCCACGAAAAGACTTTTCCACTGCCGCAACCTTCTGTACCCGTGAGATCCCATCTAGGGACCTTTTTCGACACCCTGTCGGAGGGGGATTTGATCACGGAGGGCTTCTACATCAACACCATTGCCCTTCCGATGAAGCGTGAGTAGTTTACCAAAGACCTACGGGTCCATAGCTAGTAGCTAGATGGCTTCTTCTCTCTCTTTGATTCTCAATACCATATTCTCCTCGATGTTCTTGGAGATCTATTCGATGTAATACTTTTTTGCGGTGTGTTTGCCGAGATTCGATGAATTGTGGATTTATGATCAGCTTATCTATGAATATTATTTGAATCTTCTCTGAATTCTTATATGCATGATTTGATATCTTTGTAATTCTCTTTGAACTATCGGTTTGGTTTGGCCAACTAGATTGGTTTTTCTTGCAATGGGAGAAGTGCTTAGCTTTGGGTTCAATCTTGCGGTGTCCTTTCCCAGTGACAGTAGGGGCAGCAAGGCACATATTGTATTGTTGCCATCGAGGATAAAAAGATGGGGTTTTCATCATATTGCTTGAGTTATGTGACGCCCCCGGCTCAATCGTGCACTAATCATACACGCAAATGCACACGATCAAGCCTAAGGACTCACGGGAAGATATCACAACACAACTCTAAATCATAAATAAAGTCATACAAGCTTTATATTACAAGCCAGGGGCCTCGAGGGCTCGAATACATAAGCTCGCATACAAGCGTCAGTGGAAGCATCTGATATCTGAGTACAGATATAAAAGAAAACAAAGAAAGGCCATTAGAAAGGCGGGGCAAAATAAAACACTACGATCGAAAGGCGCAGGCCTCCTGCCTGGGACCCTCCAAACCTACTCCTGGTCGTCGGCCAGCTCGTAGTAGTATCCATCCTCGGGGTAGTAGTAGCGATCGTCGGCATGGGCGGCTGTATCTGGGGCTCCGTCATCTGGTTGCATCAAAAAGGATACGGGGAAAAAGAAAGCAAAGCAACCGTGAGTACCCATCCGAAGTACTCAGCAAGCAAGGATCTACACTACATATGCAATCATTATCAAAGGAAGGCTGTATATGTGGACTGGGCTGTAGAAATGCCAGAATAGAGAGAGGGCCTTGTCCTATCGAAGACTAGCATCTTCAGAGGTCTTGCAGCATTAGAAGAGTGTAGATTAGTACCGTATAAAGTAGTAGTATCATTAAGTCAACCTCACCCAGAGATCCTTTCTCGACTCCCTGCGAGAAAGCAATCCCAGAGCCATACAGTTATCAACCTCGTCCAGAGATCCCTTCTCGACTCCCTGTGAGAAGCAATACCAGAGCCATATATCCAGGTATCATCTCAAGGTCAAGTTGTGACGATCGGGATACAACTCCGAGTGTCCTTTACCGTAGGACCGGCTATTGATAGATGTGTTCTTCCCTGCAGGGGTGCACCAACTTACCCACCACGCTCGCTTAACTCCGGCCGGACACACTTTTCCGGGTCATGCCCGGCCTCGGCCAAACGACACACCGCAACCCTACCTAGAGCTCAGCAGAGAGGTCCCCGTCGGTCTACATCCTAAGCGCTCAGAGGTCTTGGGCCATCGCCCTATGCACTCCGAGTCGTTGCGTGCAGGGGGAAGCCAGGCACCAGGGGGGCGCCGGTCCGTCCCGGCCGCAATGCTGAACTAGACGTCTGACAGAGCTTTCGGCTGATGCTACGATGCAGAACGCCCATACTATGCCCACGTGATGGTTAGTGCTATCAGGCCAGAGGCCTGATCGGATCAAATATCCAAATCGTTAGTGGACTAGGGCTTGCGGTAACGAGCAGAGACTCACGATTGATGTGACCCCGTCGCCCCATCTCGAGGACTTGTTGCAAGGGCTAAGAATGCCCGGCCGCGCCTCGTATTCATCACTCGGGCACCATCTAGGTCAACCCGTCTCCACAACACTCGCCACTTAGGCTCACGCGGGTACCCCTCAGGGTCGACCCGCCTTTGCAAGTAACAGTGTAAAGTCCAAGTATCCGTGTGTCCATAACATCAGGGGAATCCGAGGTATCACCCTCTTTGGATTCCTACTCGATGTATGCGTCAAGGTGAAATCGGAGGAATCACCCTCGGTGGGTTCACACTTGATGTGTTGCACGACAGCGTCGTTACCGGAAGTGGTGAAGGAGGAATCACCCTCGATGACCACGACCGAATAGCTACTCTACAGAGTTAACATCAGAAGTGCTACAAGAGGTTTCACCCTCGGCACTAGATAGTAACGCTTCAGTGTTGTTACAACTAAGGGGGTGATGTGCGGTGCCGGGGTCTGGTCTTCGATCCCGTCGATCGGGTCTTCTGAGAATCCAACGGGGCAGTCGGGATAAGTGGGGTCACTGATAGGTCTCTACCCAGCCTATACTAAGCAGTTTAGGATATGCAGGTAATTATCAACAGCAGGTTACAATAAATAGGCTATGCATCAGAATAGGTAAAGCAGTAGTAGCAGCAATTCTAATGCAAGCATGAGAGAGAAAGAATAGGCGATATCGGTATGCTCAAGGGGGGGGGGGGGCTTGCCTGGTTGCTCGGCGGCAAGGGCAGGGTCGTCAATAGTGGCGTCGAGCTCCTGAGTTGCGTCGGTACCGGGAACTGCGTCGGGGTCTAACAAGAGAGAAGAGGGGGAGGAAACAATATAAATACACAGCTAACATGAGCAACACAATGTACGACATGACAATATGCTATGCCGGGTGTGTCCTAACGTATGGTTGCACGTCGCCGAGGAAGGGGGAATCCATCCGGGAATGTTTTCCTGGTTTTGGACCTATGTCAGACAGCTGACCGGAGGGGAACGGTTCCATGTTCGGATAGTTAGGGACGTGTGACGGACGAACGGACCGCGAATTCGGATTCGTCTCGAAATTCTGAGCAACTTTCATGTACAAAGTTTTTCGATCTGAGCTACGGATTATTTTATATGAATTTCTAAAGTTTAATTGATTTTCTGAATTTTATTTAATTATTTAAACTTGAATTATCCAAAACAGTAAATGGTGACGTAGCATGACGTAGAGGTGACGTCAGCGGTCAACAGAGGCTGACCAGGTCAAACCTGACGTGTGGGGCCCACATGTCGTAGACTCAGTCTTAATCCAGTGTGTAAATTTTAACTAAACTAATTAAACAGAGGGGGGCCCACCTGTCATAGGGTGTTTGGTTAACAAAATAATTAAATTAACTTAATTAATCATCAGGTTAATTAGAGAGGGGTGGGACCCATATGTCATTGATTGGGGCTTGCCCAGTTAGCACAGTTGACTTGGTCAACTGGTCAACAGGGGGCCCCGGGCCCATCGGTCAGTGGCACAGGGGCGGGACCCACTGGGGCCAGGTCAGCGCCGGCCGCCGGAGCTCTCCGGCGGCGGCCGAACTCCGACGAGCTCGGAAACGCGCGGTGGGGCACCATTTAGCGTGGGGTCGGGCTCTCTGGAACGGGTGTTTCGAGCCGCGTCCACTGGCGGTGGTCTTGGTGACTGAGGCAGCCGGAATCGGCGACGGCGACGACGGCAGGCGGCGGCGGCTTCGGGTGGCGTTTGGGTTCGGCGCTACGGTGCGCGCGCGGGCAAAATAAGTGGCTAGGCGCGGTATACGCGGGGCGGCGAGGCCGATGAGCAGCAGCGCGCGACCAAATGGTCGCCGGAACGACGCTGGCGACGTGCTCCGCACCGAAGGGCTCGGCACGATGGGGGGCGGCAGCTACGGCACCGAGGGAGAACACAGAGAGAGAGGGAGGAGGACGGGGTGCTCACGGCGGTCCTGTAGGCGTGCAAAGGTGGGGTCGGGGCAGCGCGACGGCGGCGAATCGTGACGGCGATCACTGGCGCCCGAAGCTTGAAGATGAGCTCGTGCGCGACGATGCAGGGGATTCCAGCTCCGGTTCGATGCAGCTGGCGAAGCAGCGAGCGACGGCAGGGCGATCTAGCACTGCTGCGAGGCGCAAGGGCGACGGTGGCCGCGCGTATCAGAAGGTCGAGGCTATGGCGGCGCTCGGGGAAGAGGAGAGGGAGCGAGGGAGAGGGAGTTGGGCAACTAGGGTTCGCCAGGGGGGAGCGGGGAGTTACTCTTATCTCCAGCGCGGGCGCGGGCGACGCGCTGTCGAGCGAGGGAGGGGGGCCGGTGCGCGGCGAGCGCGCGCGGCAACAGCAGCGCAGGAGGAGCAATGCGAAAGTGGGAGGCGCTGGCGATGGGCTGGGCCGCACTGTAGCCACTTAGGCCCAGGCAAATGGGCCTTTTTCCTTTTCTTCTTTTTGCTTTCTGTTTTCTCTTTTCTTTTCTGTTTACAAAAATGTTAGGCCACTTATGGACTTTTTTAAAATATGCAACTTAGCTTATTAAATATGGTGCATTATTTGCCACTGCCAGAAAATGGTTTGGAGCCAAAAGAATTTCATTTGGATTTTATTAAATTGAAAAAGGATTAAATACTATTGTTTTGTTGCTGTTAGAGTCACTTAATTAATTTAGTGAATATTGGTTATAATTTTAGAATTGCCTCTGGAATATTTACAATATTATGAACATTTTAGTTTTCAAATTTGAACAACTTTTATTTTCACTTTTAGTTTGAATTTCTATTTGAATTTGAATTGAAAAGAGATAGGATCCAAATGATGTTTAAGCACTGTTGATCATGATGACATGGCATTATCAACAGAGGGATTACTGTGGCTAACCACTGGGGTGTTACAAGTTAATTCCTCTACATCATGTCATCTTACTTAATGCATTACTCCGTTCTTTATGAACTTAATACTCTAGATGCATGCTGGATAGCGGTCGATGTGTGGAGTAATAGTAGTAGATGCAGAATCGTTTCGGTCTACTTGACACGGACGTGATGCCTATGTTCATGATTATTGCCTTAGATATCGTCATAACTTTGTGCTTTTCTATCAATTGCTCGGCAGTAATTTGTTCACCCACCGTATTATTTTCTTTCTTGAGAGAAGCCTCTAGTGAAACCTATGGCCCCCGAGTCTATTTTCCATCATATAATCTTCTACTTTTTATCATATAAGTTTCCGATCTACTATTTTCCATCATATTAGTTTTCAATCTACTATTTTGCAATCTTTTACTTTCCGATCTATAAAACAAAAATACCAAAAATATTTACTTTATCGTTTATCTATCTCTATCAGATCTCACTTTTGCAAATAACCGTGAAGGGATTGACAACCCCTTTATCGTGTTGGGTGCAAGTTGTTTGATTGTTTGTGCAGGTATTCGGTGATTTGTGCGTTGTCTCCTACTGGATTGATACCTTGGTTCTCAAACTGAGGGAAATACTTATCTCTACTTTGCTGCATCACCCTTTCCTCTTCAATGGAAAAACCAACGCAAGCTCAAGAAGTAGCAGGAAGAATTTCTGGCGCCGTTGCCGGGGAGATCTACGCCAAGTCAAGACATACCAAGTACCCATCATAAACTCTCATCTCTTGCATTACATTATTCGCCATTCGCCTCTCGTTTTCCTCTCCCCCACTTCTAAAACGATTTTCGAAAAGATTTGCCTTTTTCTTCGCCACTCTCTTTGCCTTTTGTTCGCCCTTCTTCCGTTCGATCTTTTGTTTGCTTGTGTTACCATGTGCCTTATTTTTGCTTGCATCTTCGCTTGCTAAAAGTTTATGGATCCTCATCTACTTGCTAATCTTTTTAAGAGATCCAATTTTGATGAACCAATTGCTAGTGAGTTTTGTGCACTAGATTATCTTTATGAAGTTTTGCTTGAAATCCGTGAATCTAAAAATTGTGATGAAGTGCTTTATGAAGTGATTCACGATAGATCTTTGAATGAAAAGCATGATTGCAATGATTTTATTATAAATTCTATTAATGTCAATTATGTTAATGATATGCAAAACCCCAAGCTTGGGGATGCTAGTTTTGCTATGTCCACTACTTGTTGCAATGATCATGATTGGGGTGATTCTTCTTATGATCTTGAAATTTTATTTAAGCCCCATGATGAATATGAGATTGATAATAATGTTTGCAATAATATTGAAAGTGGGTTTGGAAGAGTGTCAACTTTAGATCCCACATATTTGGAGAATGTTCAATCTTATATTTTTTTTGATAAAAGTGGGTTTGGAGAGGTCATGACTTTAGTTACTGTTAATCCCACTATTTTGGAAGAGTGTCAACTTCGCATGCATGTGGATCGTGTTGAGAATATGTTATGTGATAGCTATATTGTTGAATTTGATTATGATCCTACATGTAATTATTATGAGAGAGGAAAATATGGTTGTAGAAATTTTCATGTTACTAAATTACCTCTCTTCATGTTGAGATTGCTATCGTCTCTTTCTTCTTCCTTGCATATGCTAGTTTTTGCTTGCCTTGATAATTTGTTTGCTTATAAAATGCCTATGCATAGGAAGTATGTTAGACTTAGATGTGTTTGTCACGTGTTTTATGATGCTCTCTTTGTGCTTCAATTCTTCTCTTTTATGTGAGCATCATTGAAATTATCAATGCCTAGCTAAAAAGGCTTTAAAGAAAATCGCTTGTTGGGAGGCAACCCAATTTTATTTTTGTTTTTGCTTTTTTTGGGTTCTATTTTTCAATAAATAATTCATCTAGCCTCTGGTTAGATGTGGTTTTATGTTTTAATTAGTGTTTGTGCCAAGTAAGACCTTTGGGATGGCTTACGGTGATAGTTGATTTGATCTTGCTGAAAAACAGAAACTTTTGCGTCCAGTCTCAGAACTTTAATAATTCACTGGAGCGTTGAAAAACCCTGAATTTTTTATAAGATATTGATATACAAATTGCCTCTGTTGTCCTATTTTTCATAATTTTTGAAGTTACATAAGTATTAGAACAATTCGAATCTTCACAGACTGTTCTGTTTTTGACAGATTATGTTTTCTTTAGTTGTTTGCTTATTTTGATGAATCTATGGGTAGTATCGGCGGGTATGAACCATGGAAAAGTTGGAATACAGTAGATATTACACCAATATAAATAAAGAATGAGTTCACAGCAGTACCAAAGTGGTGATTTATTTTCTTATACTAACGGAGCTTATGAGATTTTCTGTTGAGTTTTGTGTTGTGAAGGTTTCAAAGTTTTTGGGTAAGGATTTGATGGACTATGGAATAAGGAGTGGCAAGAGCCTAAGCTTGGGGATTCCCAAGGCACCCCAAGGTAATATTCAAGGACAACCAAGAGCCTAAGCTTGGGGATGCCCCGGAAGGCATCCCCTCTTTCGTCTTCGTCTATCGGTAACTTTACTTGAGGCTATATTTTTATTCACCACATGATATGTGTTTTGCTTGGAGCGTCTTGTATAATTTGAGTCTTTGCTTTTTATTTTGCCACAATCATCCTTGCTGTACACACCTTTTGAGACGGACACACATGAATCGTGATTTATTAGAATACTCTATGTGCTTCACTTATATCTTTTGAGCTAGGCAATTTTGCTCTAGTGCTTCACTTATATCTTTTTAGAGCACGGCGGTGGCTTTATTTTATAGAAATTATTGAACTCTCATGCTTCACTTATATTATTTTGAGAGTCTTTAAACAGCATGGTAATTTGCTTTGGTTATAAATTTAGTCCTAATATGATAGGCATCCAAGAGGGATATAATAAAAACTTTCATATAAAGTGCATTGAATACTATGAGAAGTTTGATTCCTTATGATTGTTTTGAGATATAAAGATGGTGATATTAGAGTCATGCTAGTGAGTAATTGTGGATTGGAGAAATACTTGTGTTAAGGTTTGTGATTCCCGTAGCATGCACGTATGGTGAACCGTTATGTGATGAAGTCGGAGCATGATTTATTTATTGATTGTCTTCCTTATGAGTGGCGGCCAGGGACAAGCGGTGGTCTTTTCCTACCAATCTATCCCCCTAGGAGCATGCACGTAGTACTTTGTTTCGATAACTAATAGATTTTTGCAATAAGTATGTGAGTTCTTTATGACTAATGTTGAGTCCATGGATTATACGCATTCTCACCCTTCCACCATTGCTAGCCTCTCTAGTGCCGCACAACTTTCACCGGTACCATACACCCACCATATACCTTCCTCAAAACAGCCACCATACCTACCTATTATGGCATTTCCATAGCCATTCCGAGATATATTGCCATGCAACTTTCCACCATTTCATTTTATTATGACACGCTTCATCATTGTCATATTGCTTTGCATGATCATGTAGTTGACATCGTATTTGTGGCAAAGCCACCTTTCATAATTCTTTCATACATGTCACTCTTGATTCATTGCACATCCTGGTACACCGCCGGAGGCATTCATATAGAGTCATATTTTGTTCTAAGAATCGAGTTGTAATTCTTGAGTTGTAAGTAAATAAAAGTGTGATGATCTTCATTATTAGAGCATTGTCCCATGTGAGGAAAGGATTATGGAGACTATGATTCCCCCACAAGTCGGGACGAGACTCCGGACGAAAAAAAAGAGGCAAAAAAAAAGAGAAGGCCCAAATAAAAAAAATGAGAGAAAAGAGAGAAGGGGCAATGTTAATATCCTTTTACCACACTTGTGCTTCAAAGTAGCACCGTGATCTTCATGATAGAGAGTCTCCTATGTTGTCACTTTCATTTACTAGTGGGAATTTTTCATTATAGAACTTGGCTTGTATATTCCAATGACGGGCTTCCTCAAATTGCCCTAGGTCTTCGTGAGCAAGCGAGTTGGATGCACACCCACTTAGTTTCTTTTTTGAGCTTTCATAAACTTATAGCTCTAGTGCATCCGTTGCATGGCAATCCCTACTCACTCACATTGATATCTATTGATCGGCATCTCCATAGCCCGTTGATACGCCTAGTTGATGTGAGACTATCTCCCTCTTTTTGTCTTCTCCACAACCACCTTCTATTCCACCCATAGTGCTATGTCCATGGCTCACGCTCATGTATTGCGTGAAAGTTGAAAAAGTTTGAGAACATCAAAAGTATGAAACAATTGCTTGGCTTGTCATCGGGGTTGTGCATGATTTGAATATTTTGTGTGATGAAGATGGAGCATAGCCAGACTATATGATTTTGTAGGGATAAGCTTTCTTTGGCCATGTTATTTTGAGAAGACATAATTGCCTTGTTAGTATGCTTGAAGTATTTTTTTATGTCAATATTAAACTTTTGTTTTGAATCTTACGTATCTGAACATTCATGCCACAATAAAGAAAATTACATGGATAAATATGTTAGGTAACATTCCACATAAAAAAATCTGTTTTTATCATTTACCTACTCGAGGACGAGCAGGAATTAAGCTTGGGGATGCTTGATACGTCTCCAACATATCTATAATTTTTGATTGTTCCATGCTATTATATTATCTATTTTGGATGTTTTATATGCATTAATATGCTATTTTATATTATTTTTGGGGCTAACCTATTAACCTAGAGCCCAGTGTCAGTTTCTGTTTTTTCCTTGTTTTTGAGTTTCGCAGAAAAGGAATACCAAACGGAGTCCAAACGGAATAAAACTTTCGCGATTATTTTTCTTGGACCAGAAGGAAACCAGGAGACTTGAAGATGAAGTCGGAGGAGCCACGAGGCGGCCACAAGGACGGAGGGCGCGCCCCCCACCCTTGTGGGCCCCTCGTGCACCTCCTGACCTAATTCTTTTGCCTATATATATACTCATATATCCCCAAACCAACATAGGCATCCACGAAAAGACTTTTCCACCGCCGCAACCTTCTGTACCCGTGAGATCCCATCTAGGGACCTTTTCCGGCACCCTGCCAGAGGGGGATTCGATCACGGAGGGCTTCTACATCAACACCATTGCGCTTCCGATGAAGCGTGAGTAGTTTACCAAAGACCTACGGGTCCATAGCTAGTAGCTAGATGGCTTCTTCTCTCTCTTTGATTCTCAATACCATGTTCTCCTTGATGTTCTTGGAGATCTATTCGATGTAATACTTTTTTGCGGTGTGTTTGCCGAGATCCGATGAATTGTGGATTTATGATCAGCTTATCTATGAATATTATTTGAATCTTCTCTGAATTCTTGTATGCATGATTTGATATCTTTGTAATTCTCTTCGAACTATAGGTTTGGTTTGGCCAACTAGATTGGTTTTCCTTGCAATGGGAGAAGTGCTTAGCTTTGGGTTCAATCTTGCGGTGTCCTTTCCCAGTGACAGTAGGGGCAGCAAGGCACATATTGTATTGTTGCCATCGAGGATAAAAAGATGGGGTTTTCATCATATTGCTTGAGTTAATTCCTCTACATCATGTCATCTTACTTAATGCATTACTCCGTTCTTTATGAACTTAATACTCTAGATGCATGCTGGATAGCGGTCGATGTGTGGAGTAATAGTAGTAGATGCAGAATCATTTCGGTCTACTTGACATGGACGTGATGCCTATATTCATGATCATTGCCTTAGATATTGTCATAACTTTGCGCTTTTCTATCAATTGCTCGGCAGTAATTTGTTCACCCACCGTATTATTTTCTATCTTGAGAGAAGCCTCTAGTGAAACCTATGGCCCCCGGGTCTATTTTCCATCATATAATATTCTACTTTTTATCATATAAGTTTCTGATCTACTATTTTCCATCATATTAGTTTCCGATCTACTATTTTGCAATATTTTACTTTCCGATCTATAAAACAAAAATACCAAAAATATTTACTTTATTGTTTATATATCTCTATCAGATCTCACTTTTGCAAATAACCGTGAAGGGATTGACAACCCCTTTATCGCGTTGGGTGCAAGTTGTTTGATTGTTTGTGCAGGTATTCTGTGATTTGTGCATTGTCTCCTACTGGATTGATACCTTGGTTCTCAAACTGAGGGAAATACTTATCTCTTCTTTGTTGCATCACCCTTTCCTCTTCAAGGAAAAAACCAATGCAAGCTCAAGAAGTAGCAGCGTTTTGAACCGTCGCCTAGTGAGTGACTGCGATAGGGGGGGTCCTTCCCACACGACCCAGAAATCGTTGGGGATAGGCCCTCTTGGCACACACGCTCGGCAAAATGAGGTCGTGTGCGACGGGCGAGCGATCAAATACGGTTATACCTACAGTTGTGCTAAAAAAAATACAATTATACAGGCCAAATCATTTCCGGTCTTAAGTACATCCCACACAGTCAGTCCCGGCTAAACGTTTCCGTTCGTATGTACATTCCATACAGTCAATCCAAGGAATACGTTTCCGTTAGTATGTACATCCCACACAGTTAATCCAAGAAGTACTTTTCCGTTCGTATATACATCCCACACAATCACTCCAAGGAAAACGTTTCCGTTCGCAGGTACATCACACACAATTTTCCCCACTAAATTGTTAGTGATAGCTTTGCCATTGCAGACGATATTAACAATTTTATCGTTTGCGTTATTGAATGCATCATACACGGTGCATAGAAGAAACTGTGTGGCAAAGGCTGTCCATCACACACACTATTTATGTGGTAAACATTTGCGCAAGGTGGCCTAACGCAAACAGTTTTCAAGAGGATGTCGTGTGTGATTGTTCATTGATCCAACACGGTTTATTCCTAGAAACTGTGTGCGTTGCCTGAGGTCATCGCCCACGGTGTTTTCTCAATAACCGTTTTCAATACAAAAACCCAATTAGCAGGCTAATTGTCCTATTATTAATAATCCATTTATTTATCTAATTGGTATTTCATATTAAGCACGCAATATATTTCATTTTCATATTAAGGAAGCAGGATTTCATAATTGAAATACATCAGAGTACAACATCAAATAGCTTCAGCACTCAGCTACCCCATTACACAACTGCACCAGCACCAAGTTTCACATGCAACATCTATAACCTTTCGAAATTAGCATCATAGACGGTACATAGACAGATGAATCTCATCTGGAAAACTGCTGAAGCGGAAGGCGAATATTGAGCCTTCATTGATGTTGAAGGTCTTTGCAACTTTAGGCCAGTGCCTGTGGATAATTGACCGTCCATCCTTCGTCCTCTTCAGGAACACTTCAATATTGAACCGTGGGTGTTGTATGAATACCTTCCTCGCCTCCTGACCATACATGTGGTTTGAGAGGTAATCATCAGTGAACTGCTTTGGAAAGGCCTGAAAACAAGGATGTGCATAAATATCTTCTCTATATTGGAAATGGGGCAAAGGAATAAAAAAGGCAAGGTATAATAGTTAGTACCATCCTATAGTGAACTGATGTCTTCTTCATTGTGCAGACAAAGATCTTGTTATTTTTAGTCGCTAATTTCTTTATCCTAACAATCTTTCTGAGTTTCTTGACTTGACTGATATTCATGGACAACTCATTTCCCCATATGCAAAAAGGGTCGAACAGTGGGTCAAAACCTCTGACAGCAGGACCTACATGTGCAAGACCAAATTGTTAAAAACCTAAATATTAGAATGGTTCCTGCAATTGCACAATAATGTGCTATTAGACAAAGGACCATGCATGTGCAAACCTTGATTGTAAACCTCAGTGCTTCCCATTGTTTCCCTGCAACACATATAAGGTAGTTAGTGATCAGGTTAAGTGAGGGTTCACATGCTATCAGTAAAATATGTTGATGAAAAATAACCACATTGCAGATTTATCAGATTAATTCAAGCCACATGGAAAACCCATTTATCCAAACCAAGCATGATTAAGAACTAGGAAATATAGCAATTGTATATGTTTCTCATGTATTAAGTGCAGCCAAATTTGATTTATTCCTCACATGCACAACAATACAAAATTCTACCCACGACAATTGGACATTGCATTGCAGAATTGAACCAAGCAGTTAACTAAACACCACAACAAATGAACCAAACATTAACTGAGCACCACATTGCACAATATAACATACTCCTAATAGAAGATCAGACAGTTAACCAAACCAAGCATGCTTAACAACTTGGAAATATAGCAATTGTATTTGTTTCTCATGTATTTAGTACAGCCAAATTCGATTTATTTCTCACATGGTATACAATAACATAATGCACCCACAACAATTGAACATCTCATTGCTGAATTGAACCAAACAGTTAACTAAACACCACAACAAATGAACCAAATGTTAACTGAGCACCACATTGCATAATGTATAACATACTAGAAGATCAGACAGTTAACCAAACCAAGCATGCTTGACAACTTGGAAATATAGCAATTGTATTTGTTTCTCATGTATTTTGTAAAGATAAATTCGATTTATTTCTCACATGGAAGACAATACAAAATTGCACCCTGAAGAATTGAACATCACATTTGCATAATTGAACCAAACAGTTAACTGAAGACGACAACTAATTAGCCAAATAGTTAATAAGTGAGCACCACATTGCACGACATATAGAACATATACACTAGAGCAACAGATTGCATGGTAAAAGTAGATAGGACAATTCACTAGAATTTGTTAAGAAAAGGCAGGAGTAGCACATTCAACGGGTAAACCGAGCATGCTTAACCGGCGTAGCTAGCAAACTGAACATAGGTCCTTATAGTGAGCTAATAAGACAAGCTACTCCTCATCGTCGGAGATATCGATGATGATTGGCTCCTTGGACATGGAAGAGGGCGAGGCCTCCACATCGTGGGTGCCCTCGTCGTAGTGGTGAGTTGTCTGAGCTGCTCCGGGCACCAACCTGCTGCCTCTCGAGTTGAGGTAAGCACGGGCACGCGAAGAAAACACCTCATAGTCTTCGTCGAAGGCACCGATGGTGGCCTTGAGGAAACGCCACGAACTGTCGTTTAAAGCAGCCAACCACGTCGCGGCGTCGGCATGTGAGGTGTCGACGGTGGCCTCGACGGCGAGGTGCTCCTCCAAGATCTGGGGGTCGGCACGAATGGCAGCCATCACGACCTCATCCGCGCGTGCGGCCGCAATTTGCTTCTCCGCTGCCAAATGCTCCTTGAGCTCCTGGCTATACTGCGTGCACCATGGCTTAGGGCGGCACTTATTTGGGGGAGGGGTCGGTGATTTGGGTGGAAGGTGTCGTGCCGGCGGTCGGGGCATGTGGGATGTAGAAGGAGGAGGAGGATGGGGGTCGGGTGTGGATTACCTGCCTGGATCGACGAGGCCGAGCAGCGTGAAGGAGGGTCACCGACGAGGAGGCGGCGCTGCAACCAAGGAATGAAGGTTTCAACTTGGAAAGGAAGGCGGAAACAGGGGAAATGTGGCTTTTGGTAAGGGGGAGGGGGCGGGGAGGTAGATATTTCCGCGGAAGCCGAAAATTTTGAATCGGTGCAGCGAAAAAACTGGCGCGCAAAGTGTCATCAGACACGGTCCCTTATTCAGCACCGTGTACGATATGTGAACATCAGAAACGATGCATATAGCTTAACCCGTGTGTGATGAGTTTGAACGTAAAAAATTTTGGTTCGAATTTCCCTGGTTACAGTGGTCATCCACGTCATTGCATAATTTGGGTACACCAAGGAGACTACAACACACCCACACTTCTTAATCGAGCTAGTTCAGCAATTAAACAGAGCTAGCTGACCTAAACATTACTCTAACAAATTAAAGACCGGTGCTCTTAATTAAACAAAACAAAGAGTACTACTACGGCTGGTGCTCGTCGATCTCCGCCGCCTCCTCCATCTCCAGCTCGCGCCCGACGATCTCCTGGGGAAGGGGCTCCATGGCATCCATCGCACCATACTCGGCAAGCATCTCGCCATCCGTGTCTGCCATCTCTTTGGAAAAGGCCGCCATGAGCTGGGCATGGGCGGCCGCGATCTGGGCTTGGACAGGCTCTGTCGTGGCAAGGTATGCAGTGGAGGAATGGACGGCTGCTCGAACGCTCTCGGCGATTGCCAACTCTTCGGTCGTGGGTTGCAGATCGTTGTCGGAGAAGCTTCGTTCGATTTGTGCGGTAACCGCCATGAGCTGGGCGTGGGCGGCCTCCATCAGGGCTAAGGCCTCCGCTATGGAACGGACAGCTGCTGTGCCGCTCTCGCCAGTTGCTATCCCCGAGGCAGATGTTGCTGCTGCCACCTGAGAAGCAACATCGGCCATTTGGGCTGCCTTGGCCGCCCGGTCACAGATTGCGGCCGCGTTCATGCACCTTGTTAGCACGCGCATGGCGGCTGCGGCCGCCCTCTCGCTGGAGTGGGCCACCGAAGTTGCCCTCACGACGCGGGTCCACGTCCCCATCTTTCACCGGCGATGATTGAACAGTGAAATGATATTTGGGGAGCGAGCTAGTGTGCTTGACACGGCGGCTGTGGACTCTAGCCGATGCACCTTCTCGCGTAAGCCATAGGCGTACTATACTCTGACGGTGCTCCAAGATATTTTGTCCTGCATCTCACACGGTTGGTGACAATAAACTATGTGCGATCTACTTGATTTTTCATCTTGATTTGAATTACATAATGGGGTCATAGCGGCAAAGGAGGGTGTTTGAATTGCTAGAACATTTATCTGCAGTGAACATGCAACTATAGGTGTGTCATAAAAAAATTGGAATTATTCAGGGTTTGCTTGGACATTTTTATACATTAACTTGGTTTTCTAGCCATTTCAGGTGCACAATTCAAAGTTAAACTACATGCACATGCTCCGGTGCATCAAAATGGGTTGTAAAATCATATATGTGTCCATGGGTTTATGCTTATGTCCCATGCAAGAAATGGGGATGAATTTCGAACACCACGGCAACGTGGCTCTCCGGCAAACGTTGAGGTACTTGCTTTTGTAATTCTAGTAAATCTGAAACCCATCTGAAATTCATGAACCTTGGCATGCTATCATGGAATGGCATCAACATGCTGGAGTAAAAAATATTGTCCCATTTGGGGCAGGTTATGGTAAGCTTCTCACAAACCAGAGCTTCTCACAAGAAGCCTCATGGTTCCATTAGAGAAACGTGTCACCTTTGTGGACAAAACGATATTCGTCGCCTCTTCTTGCTTTCAATTTTTTTCTAGTGTCAACATAGAACAACAGGAGTGTCGTGTTAAATTTTGGAATTTTTCGGGGATCGTTTGGACATTTTTATACGTTAACTGAGTTTTCTAGGCATTTATGTGCATAATTCAAAATTGAACTACATGCACATGCTCCAGTCCATAAAAACGGGTTGAAAAATCAAATGTGTGTCCTTGGTTGCAAGCTTAGGTCACATGCAAGAAATGAGAATGAATGTCAAACACCTTGACACTGTCGTTCGGCCGCTAACATTGAGATACATGGTTTTAAAATTCTAGTAAATCGAAAACTCGTCTGAAATTCATGAAACTTGACATGATACCATGGAACGGCATCGACATGCCATGGTAAAAATATTGTCCCATTTGGGGCAGCTTTAGGTATAAGCTTCTCGCAAACCAGAGCTTCTCACAACAAGCCTGATGGTTTCAGTAGGGAACTTGCCACCTTGGGGGACGAAACGATATCCATTGCCTCTTCTTACTTTCAAAAATTTTCTCGTGTCAACATAGAACAACAGGAGTGTTGTGTCAATTTTTGGGATTTTTCGGGGTTCGCTTGGACATTTTTATACATTAACTGAGTTTTCTATGCATTTATGTGCATAATTCAAATTTGAACTACATGCACATGCTCCAGTGCATATAAATGGGTTCAAAATTGAAATGTGTGTCCTTGGTTGCATGCTTAAGTCCCATGCAAGAAATAAGAATGAATTTCAAACACCTTGCCACCGTCGGTCGGCCGCTAACATTGAGATACATGGTTTTTAAATTCTAGAAAAATCTAAAACGCATCTGGAATTTATGAAACTTACATGCTAGCATGGAACGGCATCAACATGTCGTGGTAAAAATATTGTCCCATTTGGGGCATGTTGGGGTATAAGCTTCTCATAAACCAGAGCTTCTCACAACAAGCCTCATGGTTACGGTAGGGAACGTTTCACCTTTCTGGATGAAATGATATCCGTTGCCTCTTCTTGATTTTAATTTTTTTCTAGTGTCAACATAGAACAACAGGAGTGTTGTGTTAAATTTAGAAATTTTTTGGGGTTCATTTGGACATTTTTATACATTAACTGAGTTTTCTATGCATTTATATGCATAATTCAAATTTGAACTGCAGGCACATGCTCCAGTGCATGTAAATTGGTTGAAAAATCAAATTTGTGTCCTTGGTTGCATGCTTAGGCCCCATGCAAGAAATGGGAATGAATGTCAAACACCTTGCCACCGTCGCTCGGCTACAAACATTGAGATACATGGTTTTTAAATTCTAGAAAATCCAAAACTCGTCTGTAGTTCATGAAACTTGACATGCTATCATGGAGCGGCATTAACATGCTGTGGTAAAAAATTTGTCCCATTTGGGGCAGGTTTGGGTATAAGCTTCTCGCAAACCAGAGCTTCTCACAACAAGCCTGATGGTTTTGGTAGTGAACGTGCCACCTTTGGGGACGAAACGATATCCGTTGCCTCTTCTTGCTTTCAAAATTTTTGTAGTGTCAACATAGAACAACAGGAGTGTTGTGTCAATTTTTGGGATTTTTTGGGGTTCGCTTGGACATTTTTATACATTAACTGGGTTTTCTAGGCATTTTATGTGCATAATTCAAATTTGAACTACATGCACAAACTCCAGTGCAGAAAAATGGGTTGACATATCAAATGTGTGTCGCTGGGTGCATGCTTAGGTCCCATGCAAGAAATGGGAATGAATTTCGAACACCAGGGCACTGTTGATTGCCGGCAAAACGTTGAGATACTTTGTTTTTAAATTCTAGTAAATCCAAAACTCGTCTGAAATTCATGAAACTTGGCATGCTATCATGGAATGGCACCCGACATGCTGTGGTATTTTTCGTGTCCATTTTGAGAGAAGGCGCACTCGAATAACAACCAACAAAGACATTTTGAAACAAATAGCTGCCACTTTAACATCTCAAACGTTTGTATAATTTAAATCATGTGTGTTCTGTTAACCATTCACGTGATGCCATGTCTCTCTCTTTTAATGGCTATAGGAGGTGCCGTGCGGACAGCTGCTTGACTGAGCGGGAGGCGTGCGAGCGCAGTCCGGTGCGCAGGGTGACTGAGAGGCGTGCAAGCTATTCTCCAATGCGCAGGCTCTCCGGGAAGCATGTGAGCTGTACGCTACGCATGCTTACTATGAAGCGAGCCCTTTGACTTCCATGGCCGCCCGCCTTGCTCGCATCCTCTCCATTAATGGTTGCGCCCGAGCCGCTGTTTAATACGGACGGCCTTACTGTTCGCCTCCCATTCCCCTCTCTCCCGCAGATCTCCACCAACGCCATGGCGCAGAAGGATCATCTGCCACTAGTCTTCCAGTTTGGTGAAGTCGACTCCGAGCCGGAGGAGATAGAAAATAAGGAGGAATGGGGCCTCATGGACATGGCCCTGAATGAGTTGGCCGCGGCGGTTGATGCCCCCGCGCCTGTCCCAGCTCCCATCCCCGCGCCCGCGCCAGCAACCATCCCCGTAGCATTGACGGGCTGGTCGCTGAGCACTATCACAGAGTTGGAAGCCGCTGGCGTCAACGAGGTCTCCGCGGACCTGCGTGAGCTCGTGTCCATGCCAGCGCTAGCGCCCCTGCCCGTGCGTGCCCATGCACCCACCGCGGCGCCGGTCCCCGTGCGTTTGCCTGCACCCGCCGCGCCCGTGCCCGTGCGCGCGCCCCCTCAGCGGCATGGGACACCGCCATCAACCGCTACCTCACAGCGCCGCGAGTTGCCGTCCTCCCGCACCCCGCCCGTCGATCGCGCGACGACATGATGTTTGATTTCCATGTGAAGAACATTCTGTGCTGCCTTGAAGACTTCAACAACATCGTCCCGGAGGACGACAACGACAACGCCGGCGCGGCACGCCGCCTCCGCCGCCGCCGGAATTAGTATTTTTTCTGAGGGTTTAATACTGTATCAGTGTATCTCGATCATATGAATATAAATTCGCAGTGTGACTGAATGAAAGATATGGTTTGAACGAACTTGCGTTTTTCTCTCTGAATGTACAGACTTATCAAACAATTTTCTTTAAAAACAATGTAAATGGTTTTTAAATATAAAACACGCATCGCAAATGTTTTAGATAGAACACTCGTATGCAAACCGACAGCTTCCCCAGGAAGTCAAGGGAAAATGTGCCGAGCAGGATTTGTGCAGCTCTTGATCGCAAACATTTTAGATAGAACACCCGTATGCAAAGTGAGAGCTATGGTCTTCCCTAGTAAGCCAAGGGAAAATTCACAGCGCAGGATTTGTGCATCTCTTCAACGCAAACGGTTCAGATTGAATACGGTATGCAAAGCCAGACTTCGGCGCTAAGCCAAGAGAAAATGTGCCGAGCAGGATTTGTACATCCCTTCAACGCAAACGGTTGTTTTGGATGACCCGTGTGCAAGCACGTACAGACAATTTGGTAAGATTTGCATCTGTCATATTGGGTATATTGCCATTTGTCAAACTGGAAAGATTGACATTTGTTGATCTAGTAACATTGCCATTTGTCAAGCTTGTAACACTGCCATTTGTCAAAATATGCAGCTAAAGTTCACTAGCACTATCTAATTTTTGCAACTAAAAATCAGTAATTAAGCATAGATTTCATTCATAGATTAAGCAGTCGTTCTTTTATACAAACAGTTCAACTCGACAGCTAAACCGACCAAACTTTTCCCCAATTGTTGCCAACCACGTACTGAAATAGCTAGTTCAACTATATATACTAGCTAATTTTAAGTACGTTGTACAGTTCCACCACATCTATAGTCAGATGAACTGAACAAAATAGCCCCTAAATACTACTACTACGGAGGGGCTTTGTACTACTTCCGGCAGCCTCTCCTCTGCCGAGCGTGCTCAGTAAGAGGCAAAGGAGGAGGAGCCTACCGACGAGCTGGACAACTACAATACGGTGCCAGCCGCTGCTGTACCTTCAGCTCCGCTCACCTCGAACGCCCTCTGCTGCTCCAGATGACCCCTCTCGAAGCGGTGGTTCTCCTTGTAGATCTCCTGATTCCTCACCTCTGCGGCAGCGTGTGCTGCAGCCACGGCGGCGGTAAGGCTCTTTGCGTGCTCGACGAGGCGCTCCTCCTCCTCCCGCAGGAACTCGATGTAGCGCGCAAGGTCGCTGACGCACGTGCGGGCCTCCACCTCCCGCCTTCGGGCGGCGGTGGTGGAGCGGGTGATGACCCCGGCGGTCGACGATCGGGTGGCGGCCACGACCACCACCTCCCGCCTTCGGGCCGTGATGGTGGAGTGGGTGATGGCCACGGTGGCCGCCAGTGGGGTGGCGGCCACGACGACCACTTCCCGCCTTTGGGCCGCAGCGGCGGAGCGGGCAATGGCCCTGGCTTTCGACAGTGGTGTGGCGGCCACGGTGGCCGGCAACAGCTGCCGACGGGCAACGGTGGCGGAGCGTGTGGTGGGTGTTCCGCGAACACCCTACAGGGGCGCCACGCGCACTACACTACGCCGGGGACTGCGCCGCCGCCGCGGTGTAGCCTCCCAGCTGGAGCTGTCCTCTGATGATGGCGGAGTGGCTGAGCGACGATGACGGACCGATGCCATTGGCGATTGTGGGAGAAGCAGACGAGATAAGCTACAGGGAGGGAGGGGAAAATGCGACGCAGGACTCGCCGGCCGTGAGGGTTTATATAGCAGGCCGGTAAGCATTGGGATTTTGGGGGATTTCACCGAGTCGGGCGGGAAGCTTGCGCGAGAATCTGCGGGGTTGCGCGGGAACAGGCTCACCGACGATTCATTGGCGCCACTTCAAGCCACCGTTTGGCCAAAAGAACTCCCCCGCGCGCTGCGCAAGCTTGCACTATAAGCCGTCTACGACAGCGGGGTGACAAGACATGCGAGAGGAGGACGAAAGGTTTATAAGTCGTCTATGTATTTTTGTGCCAAATTTTGACTAGATATTTAACTAATAAAATACAAATGCATGTTGCCAAAGATTATATCCTTGGATTCGTATTTGAACATAGTTTCCAATTATATAATTTTTATAACATGCATCAACATTTTGTTGGTTAAATTTAAAGTCAAAATATGGCACAGAATATAAAGGGGAATAATAGACAAAGACGGAGGTAGTAGCACACGTCCGCTCTCTACGCAGCGTCGCAACTGCCGGCCGGCTTGTAGACGACCATTTCCTGCGTGTTCAACTGCTCTATGCGCGTGGTTGCTCGCGGTTGAGGCGGCCGCGGCGCGCTCTGCTCGTGTCCCGCCGTGCGCGCTGTGCTCTCGCGTCCCTCTGGGCGCTTTGCCCTCGTCCCTCCATGCGCACTGCCAGTGTTTGGGGCCGGCGCACGATCACGTACGTTCGTTCTGCCATTATGCATGTGGTTGCGCCGGGCGCGGCGCCACGATGCAGTTACCCACTGCAAAAACTGCCATGCGGATGCGCCGAGAATCCAGGCCGCCCGGCCCCCATTTATTCCTGCGACCATTTACCTTCATCTCTCGCGCCACGCGACACAATAAGCACACCCACGACGACACATACAGAGAGGACATCCAGCGGTTCCAATGGCGCTCCCCGTGGCTCCAATGGCGCTCCCAGCGGCCGACGACGACAACAGGGGGCAGTTCACCACGCATCATGTAGTGGACACCCACGCGAGGGGGAAGGCCCTCTCGGTGGTGTACACGAATGAGCCGGTCTCGGTGGAGAGCTCCATCCAAACTATGGAGCAGTTGCTTGCTGAGGACAAGTACCAAGTGGTCGGCTTCGACCTCGAGTACAACATCGATCGAGCCGGGCACGATCAGAAGGTTGCCGTCGCCCAGTTGTGCGTGCGACATGACGTCCTCGTCTACCACTACCACCTGGCCACAGGCCTTGTGAGCGTTTCTCTAGGTTTATCAATAGCTCCGACTACAGTTTCGCTACGGTGGACATCACCTACGATCTAAAAGCGCTCAAGGTTTCGAGCTTGAAATGCCAGAATCTTGTCAACATCCAGGACCACTACAAGGTCTCGGGCAGCGACAACAGCAAACATAACTCCCTGGTTGACCTCACCTCGACCATCATCGACCCCTACTACATGATGATGAAGGATGAGAGCAAGAAGGACAAGAACACCTGGCACAGTATCTGGCATCAGAGACTGGATGAACAACACGTCAAGTACGCGGCCAAGGACGCGTACACAATCTACGAGATGTACAGGCGGATCGTTGATATGAGGAAGTGTCTTCTTCCTGCCCCAGACAAGGGATCGAGCCACAGAGTAGTGGCGGGAGTGTCACAAGAAGTAGATGACTAGACGATCGTTTCTCCTAGTTTAGAATGCATGCAATTGTTTATTGAGGTGTGTGCGAATGATCTGTATAGTCACTTATGTAATTGGATGTTTATTTCGGTTATATATATATATGCTATTCTTCTATAGACAGAGCAAATCACACGGCTTATTAGCAACAATCGTCTGTGTTATTATTGGTCTTCGCACACATTTTTGATTACAGACCTGTTTGCCGCGTATCACACACATCTTGTTCAGTCGAACTGTTTCTGTTGTCTTGGCTCATCGCAAATAGTTCATCCGAGTGAACTGTATGCCCTCCATCGCACACACCTTGATCTGGATGACCATTTCTATTGTGTTGGATAATCACACACAGTTCATCCTAGTGAACTGTATACCGTATATCGCACACACCCTCATTTGGCTGCCCATTTCTGTTGTTCTGCCTCATCACAAACAGTTCTGCTGGATTAACCGTATGCCATGCATCGCACACGCAACTCTAATCTGAACTGTGTTTGATGTCACTGCCATCGCAAACGTTTTGTATTTTTTTGACGGTTTTATTACATCACCGTTTGTGATTAATGCATCGCACACAGTTTCATCGAAGGGTCTCTGATTGGACTGTCACATTTGAACCAACCTGCAGTAGTGCTAGATTAATAGGTTAGTCCCAAAAAATGATATAAAATAGCATAATAATGCATATAAAACATCCAAGATGGATAGTATAATAACATGGAACAATAAAAAATTATAGATACGTTGGAGACGTATCAAGCATCCCCAAGCCTAATTCTTGCTCGTCCTCGGGTAGGTAAATGATAAAAACAGAATTTTTTATGTGGAATGCTACCTAACATGTTTATCAAGTAATCTTTCTTATTGTGGCATGAATATTCAGATCCATAAGATTCAAAACAAAAGTTTAATATTGGCATAAAAACAATAAAACTTCAAGCATACTAATAAAGCAATCATGTCTTCTCAAAATATCATGGCTAAAGAAAGTTATCCCTACAAAATCATATAATCTTGTCATGCTCTATCTTCATAACACAAAGTATTGATAATGCACAACCCCGATGACAAGTCAAGCAATTGGTTCATACTTTTAATGTTCTTAAGCTTTTTTCAACTCTCACGCAATACATGAGCGTGAGCCATGGATATAGCACTATAGGTGGAATAGAATATGATGGTGGAGGTTGTGTGGAGAAGACAAAAAGGGAGAAAGTCTCACATCGACGAGGCTAATAAATGGGCTATGGAGATGCCCATCAATTGATGCCAATGCAAGGAGTAGGGATTGCCATGCAACGGATGCACTAGAGTTATAAGTGTATGAAAGCTCAAAAGGAAAAGTAAGTGGGTGTGCATCCAACTCGCTTTCTCATGAAGACCTAGGGCAATTTGAGGAAGCCCATCATTGGAATATACAAGCCAAGTTCTATAATGAAAAATTCCCGCTAGTAATATATGAAAGTGACAAAATAGGAGACTCTCTATTATGAAGAACATGGTGCTATTTCAAGCACAAGTGTGGAAAAAGGATAGTAGCATTGTCCCTTCTCTCTTTTTCTCTCATTTTTTGTTCTTTTTGTTGGGCACTTTGGCCTCTTTTTTGCTTGGGCTCATTTGGCCTCTCTTTTTTCTCACATGAGACAATGCTCTAATAATGATAATCATCACACTTTTATTTACTTGAATTACAACTCGATACTAGAACAAACATATGACTCTACATGAATGCCTCCGGCGGTATACCGGGACGTGCAATGATCTAGCGTGACATGTATAAAAAATATGAACGGTTGCCAAGCCACAAATACTATGTCAACTATATGATCATGCAAAGCAATATGACAATGATGGCAATATATCTCAGAATGGCTATGGAAATGCCATAATAGGTAGGTATGGTGGCTGTTTTGAGGAAAATATAAGGTGGCTTATGTGTGAAAGAGCGTATCATATCACGGGGTTCGGATGCACCGGTGAAGTTTGCACCAACTCTCAAGGTGAGAAAGGGTAATGCATGGTACCGAAGAGGCTAGCAATGATGGAAGGGTGAGAGTGCGTATAACCCATGGACTCAACATTAGTCATAAAGAACTCACATACTTATTGCAAAAGTTTATTAGCCCTCGAACAAAGTACTAATACGCATGCTCCTAGGGGGATAGATTGGTAGGAAAATACTATCGCTCGTCCCCGACCGCCACTCATAAGGAAGACAACAAAAAATAAATCATGCTCCAACTTCATCGCATAACGAGAGACCATACATGCATGCTTCGGGAATCACAAACCTTAACACAAATATTCTTACTAATCCATAATTACTCACTAGCATGACTCTAATATCACCATCTTTATATCTCAAAACAAATGCAAGGAATCAAACTTCTCATATATTCAATGATCTTCATGAAAGTTTTTATTATATCCCTCTTGAATACCCATCATATTAGGACTAAATTCATAACCCAAGAAAATTGCCATACTATTTTTAAGACTCTCAAAATAATATAAGTGAAGCATGAGAGTTCATCAATTTCTTCAAAATAAAACCACCGCTGTGCTCTAAAAAGATATAAGTGAAGCACTAGAGCAACTGCCTAGCTCAAAATATATAAGTGAAGCACATAGAGTATTCTAATAAATTCACGATTAATGTGTGTCCCTCTCAAAAGGTGTGTATAGCAAGGATGATTGTGGCAAACTAAAAAGCAAATAAAGAAAAGACTCGTATAATACAAGACGTTCCAAGCAAAACACATATCATGTAGTGAATAAAAATATAGCCTCAAGTAATTATCGATGGATTGTAGACAAAAGAGGGGATGCCTTCCGGGGCATCCCCAAGCTTAGATGCTTGGTTGTCCTTGAATATTACCTTGGGGTGCCTTAGGCATCCCCAAGCTTAGGCTCTTGATGTCTGCTAGAACTACGTCGGTTTTTCCCCAGAGAGGGAGGGATGATGCAACACAGCGACGGTAGGTATTTCCCTCAGTGATGAGACAAAGGTTATCGAACCAGTAGGAGAACCACGCAACACCACGTAAACAGCTCCTGCACACGAAGAACAAATACTTCCAACCCGACGTGTTAAAGGGGTTGTCAATCCCTTTCGGGTAACGAGATAGATATAATTGTAGTAGATTGAAAGATGCAAATAAAAGCAAATAAAATTCAGCGAGGTATTTTTGGGTTTTTAGATTAATAGATCTGAAAATTAAAGTTGCAAACAAATAAAAGAGCGAATAGCAAAATAGATCTTGAAGGCAAATATATTAAAGAAGAGACCCGGGGGCCGTAGTTTTCACTAGTGGCTTCTCTCGAGAAAAATAGCAAACGGTGGAAACAAATTACTGTTGGGCAATTGATAGAACTTCAAATACTCATGACGATATCCAGGCGATGATCATTATATAGGCATCACATCCAAGATTAGTAGACCGACTCCTGCCTGCATCTACTACTATTACTCCACACATCGACCGCTATCCAGCATGCATCTAGTGTATTAAGTTCATGGAGAAACGGAGTAATGCAATAAGAACGATGACATGATGTAGACAAGATCTATTTATGTAGAAATAGACCCCATCTTGTTATCCTTAATGGCAACGATACATACGTGTTGTTTCCCTTTCTGTCACTGGGATCAAGCACCGTAAGATCGAACCCATCACAAAGCACCTCTTCCCATTGCAAGATAAATAGATCAAGTTGGCCAAACAAAACCCAAATATCGGAGAAGAAATATGAGGCTATAAGCAATCATGCATATAAGAGATCAAAGAAGGCTCAAATAACTTTCATGGATAAAAAGATAGATCTGATCATAAACTCAAAGTTCATCGGATCCCAACAAACACACCGCAAAAAAGAGTTACATCATATGGATCTCCAAGAGACCATTGTATTGAGAATCAAACGAGAGAGAGAAAGCCATCTAGCTACTAACTACGGACCCGAAGGTCTACAATGAACTACTCACGCATCATCGGAGAGGCACCAATGAGGATGATGAACCCCTCCGTGATGGTGTCTAGATTGGATCTGGTGGTTCTGGAACTTGTGGCGGCTGGAATTGATTTTCGTCGACTCCCCTTGGGTTTCTGGAATATTGGGGTATTTATAGAGCAAAGAGGCGGTGCGGGAGGCCCCCGAGGTGGGCACAACCCACCTGGGCGCGCCTGGACCAGGCGCGCCCTGGTGGGTTGTGCTCCCCTCGGAGCACCCCCCAGGTGCTTCTCCGGCCCACTGGATGTCTTCTGGTCCAAAAAAAATCCACAAAAAGTTTCGCTGTGTTTGGACTCCGTTTGGTATTGATTTCCTGCGATGTAAAAAACATGCAGAAAACAGCAACTGGCACTGGGCACTATGTCAATAGTTTAATACCAAAAAATGATATAAAATGATTGTAAAACATCCAAGAATGATAATATAACAGCATGGAACAATAAAAAATTATAGATACGTTGGAGACGTATCAGCATCCCCAAGCTTAATTCCTGCTCGTCCTCGAGTAGGTAAATGATAAAAACATAATTTTTGATGTGGAATGCTGCCTAACATGTTCATCACATATTCTTTTCTTAATAGCATGGACATTTGGACTTTTATATGGTTCAAAGCAATAGTCTAGTTTTGACATGACAACTTAAATACTCAAGCATATCAACAAGCAACCATGTCTTTCAAAATATCAATGCTAAAGCAAGTTATCCCTAGCCCGTCATGCTCAATCATTGATCTATTCATGAAACACACTCGAATATTAGCTACACCCAATGCTCAAGTATGATCATAGTGCCCCTTAGTTGGTGCTTTGTAAGAGAAGATGTAGACTCAAATTAAAAATTGCATAAAGTAAAAGAAAGGCCCTTCGCGGAGGGAAGTAGGGATTTGTAGAGGTGCCAGAGCTCAAAGCTTAAATTGAGAGATAAAAACATTTTAAGAGGCATACTTTTCCCACCAACAAAAATGACTTAGAGCTCCCCACACTTTCCATGCTAGATATATCATAGGCGATTCCCAAACAGAAAATATAGTTTATTCCTTTTTCCACCATTTCTTTCACTTTCCATGGCTAGCCGTATCCACGGGTGCCCTCCATACCAACACTTTCCAAGGAATTTATTATTTGACAACCTAAAGTAAATTTATTTTTCATTTCAGGACTGGGCATCCCTAATACCTTTGCCGTACTCTCATGCAATGACAAGTGGATAAACACTCATCGTGAGAATAACACATCTAGCATGGAAAATATCGGCCACCCCTCACCGCCTCGCGAGCGGTACGAGCACACAAAAGAGAAATTTATTTTGAAAATTAGAGATGGCACATACAAATTTGCTTAGAACAGCATGGAAATACCGCATATAGGTAGGTATAGTGGACTCATATGGCAAAACTGGTTTAAAGGGTTTTGGATGCACAAGTAGTGATCATACTTAGTGCAAATGAAGGCTGGCAAAATGATTGAGAAGCGCCCAACCAAGAAACGAATAATCTCGTAAGCAAGCATTAAGCATAAGTAACACCGAATAATGCACCATAAGTAAGATATAATTTCATTGCATAACTATTGACTTTTGTACTTGCATAGGGAATCACAAACCTTAACACTAATATTCTTACTAAAGCACAATTACTCATCAACATGGCTCACATATTATATCGTCATATCTCAAAACTATTACAAAGAACCAAGTTTATTATGTCCAATGATCTTCATGAAAGTTTTTATTATATCCTTCTTGGGTATCTATCACTTTGGGACTAGTTTCATATGTTGCTTTTAATAAGCTCAAACAAATGTAAGTGAAGAACATGAGCATAATATTTCTTTCTCTCAAATTAATCTAAGTGAAGCAAGAGAGAATTTCTTCAAAATTTAACTAACTCCCAAATAAATCTAAGTGATGCATGAGAGCATTTCTTCAAAAATAACAAAGCACACCGTGCTAAAAAAGATATAAGTGAAGCACTAGAGCAATTCCAAGGCTCTAAAAATTTAAGTGAAGCATAGGAGCAAGCATAGCATAGTTTTTGGCTCTCTCAAAAAGGTGTGTCCAGCAAGGATTCAAGACTTAAAATAAAAAGCAAAACAAGAAAAGACTCAAATCATACAAGACGCTCCAAGCAAAACTCATAATATGCGACGAATAAAAATATAGCTCCAAGTAAAATACCGATGGTCGTTAGAAGAAAGAGGGGATGCCACTCGGGGGCATCCCCAAGCTTAGTTGCTTGATACTTCTTGAATATTGTCTTGGGGTGCCTCAGGCATCCCCAAGCTTAGCCTTTTGCTAATCCTTATTCCTTCATCCATCGTAATATCACCCAAAACTTGAAAACTTCAATCACACAAAACTCAACAAAACCTTCGTGAGATCCGTTAGTATAAGAAACCAAATGACTACTTTAAGTTCTGTTGCAAACCAATTCATATTTTATTTTTGCATAATATCTACTGTATTCCAACTTTTCTATGGCAAACATTCTTCAAAGAAAACCATAGAATCATCAAAACAAGCACACAACGCAAAGAAAACAGAATCTGTCAAAAACAGAACAGTCTGTAGCAATCTGAAAACTTTGAATATTTATGTAACTCCAACAATTCTGAAAAATTAGGAAAACGTGAGAAATTTGTTTATCAATCTTCTGCAAAAAGAATCAACTCAAAAGCACTCTTATGTTGAAAATAATAATTGTTTTCCTGAGCGCAAAAGTTTCTGTTTTTCAGCAAGATCAAATCGACTATCACTCAAATCAACCCAAAGGCTTTGCTTGGCACAAACACTAATTTAAACCACAAAAACACATCTAATCAGAGGTATAATTGGGTATTTTATTGAAAACAGCAAGAAAACCAAAAAGCAAAAAGATACAAGTTGGGTTGCCTCCCAACGAGCGCTATCGTTTTACTCCCCTAGCTAGGCATAACGCAAAAGATCTACGTGTTGTCAACTTTGTTTCGAGATCCATAAGATGCCCTCATGATTGATTCATAAGGTGGCCTAATTCTTGTCCTAGGGAAGTGCTCCATACCCTTCCTTAGTGGAAATTGAAATTTAATATTGCCTTCTTTCATATCAATCACAGCACCAATAGTACGTAAAAACGGTCTACCAAGAATAATTGGGCAAGACGGATTGCAATCAATATCAAGAACAATAAAATCTATGGGCACATAATTCCTATTTGCAAGAATAAGAACATCATTAATTCTTCCCATAGGCTTTTTAATAGTAGAATCCGCCAAGTGCAAATTTAAAGAGCATTCTTCAATATCGGTAAGACCAAGCACATCACACAAAGATTTAGGAATTGTAGAAGCACTAGCACCCAAGTCACATAAAGCAAAACACTCATAATTTTTAATCTTGACTTTGATAGTAGGTTCCCATTCATCATGTAGTTTTCTAGGAATTGAAACTTCTAATTCCAACTTTTCTTCAAAAGCTTTCATCATAGCATCAACAATATGTTTAGTAAAAGCTTTATTTTGTTCATAGGCATGGGGTGAATTTATCATGGATTGAAACAAAGAAATACAATCAACCAAAGAGCAACTATCATAATTAAATTCTTTGTAATCCAAAATAGTGGGCACATCACTAGTTAAAGTCTTGACCTCTTCAAACCCACTTTTATCAAAAGTTTCAACAAGATTTTCACCCTCCAAATTATCGGGACGCCTTCTAGCTAAAGTTGACTCTTCTCCAGTCCCTTTATCATCAATCTTAATTTTACTAAACAAGGAATCAATAGAAGAAACACCAATCATTTTAAGATCTTCATCACTTTTATCCTTTAACGAGATTGGTTTAGCGGCCATTTGATTTACTAGGGTAGCTTGTGCATCAGATATTTTACCTAGCAAACTTTCAGCAAAAGCATACTTAGATTGGAGATTGCAAACTTCTTTACTAATATCATCAAGTTGTTTTGTTATAGCATCTAGCACAACGGAGTGTTCCTTAAGTTCTTCGGTGAAATACTTATTATGCTAAAATTGTGTAGTCATATATTCCTTAGTACTTTTCTCAATTTCAATTGTGTAGGGAACATCATAATATTTTCTTTGAGGCAGCATGACTACGCAAACAAGATTACACTCAAAAATAGATCTGACGAGAAAACGGCGAACGGAAAAAGAGGGCAAATAAAACGGCAAATTTTTGTGAAGTGGGGGAGAGGAAAACGAGAGGTAAATGGCAAATAATGTAAATTGCAAGGAGATGAGATTTGTGATTAGGAACCTGGTTGATGTTGATGATGTCTCCCCGGCAACGGCGCCAGAAACTCCTCTTGATGTCTGCTAGAACTACGTCGGTTTTTCCCCAGAGAGGGAGGGATGATGCAGCACAGCGACGGTAGGTATTTCCCTCAGTGATGAGACCAAGGTTATCGAACCAGTAGGAGAACCATGCAACACCACGTAAATAGCTCCTGCACACAAAGAACAAATACTTGCAACCCGACGTGTTAAAGGGGTTGTCAATCCCTTTCGGGTAACGAGATAGATAAAATTGTAGTAGATTGAAAGATGCAAATAAAAGCAAATAAAATTCAGAGAGGTATTTTTGGGTTTTTAGATTAATAGATCTGAAAATTAAAGTTGCAAACAAATAAAAGAGCGAATAGAAAAATAGATCTTGAAGGCAAATATATTAAAGAAGAGACCCGGGGGCCGTAGTTTTCACTAGTGGCTTCTCTCGAGAAAAATAGCAAACGATGGAAACAAATTACTGTTGGGCAATTAATAGAACTTCAAATACTCATGACGATATCCAAGCAATGATCATTATATAGGCATCACGTCCAAGATTAGTAGACCGACTCCTTCCTGCATCTACTACTATTACTCCACACATCGGCCGCTATCCAGCATGCATCTAGTGTATTAAGTTCATGGAGAAACGGAGTAATGCAATAAGAACGATGACATGATGTAGACAAGATCTATTTATGTAGAAATAGACCCCATCTTGTTATCCTTAATGGCAATGATACATACATGTCGTTTCCCTTTCTGTCACTGGGATCAAGCACCGTAAGATCGAACCCATCACAAAGCACCTCTTCCCATTGCAAGATAAATAGATCAAGTTGGCCAAATCAAAACCCAAATATCGGAGAAGAAATATGAGGCTATAAGCAATCATGCATATAAGAGATCAAAGAAGACTCAAATAACTTTCATGGATAAAAAGATAGATCTGATCATAAACTCAAAGTTCATCGGATCCCAACAAACACCGCAAAAAAGAGTTACATCATATGGATCTTCAAGAGACCATTGTATTGAGAATCAAACGAGAGAGAGAAAGCCATCTAGCTACTAACTACGGACCCGAAGGTCTACAATGAACTACTCACGCATCATCGGAGAGGCACCAATGAGGATGATGAACCCCTCCGTGATGGTGTCTAGATTGGATCTGGTGGTTCTGGAACTTGCGGCGGCTGGAATTGATTTTCGTCGACTCCCCTAGGGTTTCTGGAATATTGGGGTATTTATAGAGCAAAGAGGCGGTGCGGGAGGCCCCCGAGGTGGGCACAACCCACCTGGGCGTGCTTGGGCCTCCAGGCGCGCCCTGGTGGGTTGTGCTCCCCTCGGAGCACCCCCCAGGTGCTTCTCCGGCCCACTGGATGTCTTCTGGTCCAAAAAAAATCCACAAAAAGTTTCGCCGTGTTTGGACTCCGTTTGGTATTGATTTCCTGCGATGTAAAAAACATGCAGAAAACAGCAACCGGCACTGGGCACTATGTCAATAGGTTAGTGCCAAAAAATGATATAAAATGATTGTAAAACATCCAAGAATGATAGTATAACAGCATGGAACAATCAAAAATTATAGATACATTGGAGACGTATCAGCTCTTGCCACTCCTTATTCCTTAGTCCATCGAAACTTCACCCAAAACTTGAAAACTTCACAACACAAAACTCAACAGAAAACTCGTGAGCTCCGTTAGTATAATAAAAGCAAATCACCACTTAGGTATTGTTGTAAACTCATTCTAATTTCATATTAGCATCCACTGTAGTCCAATTTCACCTTGGTTCATACCCCCCCCCCGATACTACCCATAGATGAAGGAAATATGCCCTAGAGGCAATAATAAAGTTATTATTTATTTCCTTATTTCATGATAAATGTTTATTATTCATGCTAGAATTGTATTAACCGGAAACATAATACATGTGTGAATACATAGACAAACAGAGTGTCACTAGTATGCCTCTACTTGACTAGCTCGTTAATTAAAGATGGTTATGTTTCCTAACCATAGACATGAGTTTTCATTTGATTAACGGGATCACATCATTAGGAGAATGATATGATTGACTTGACCCATTCCGTTAGCTTAGCACTTGATCGTTTAGTATGTTGCTATTGCTTTCTTCATGACTTATACATGTTCCTATGACTATGAGATTATGCAACTCCCGTTTACCAGAGGAACACTTTGTGTGCTACCAAACGTCACAACGTAAATGGGTGATTATAAAGGTGCTCTACAGGTGTCTCCGAAGGTACTTGTTGAGTTGGCGTATTTCGAGATTAGGATTTGTCACTCCGATTGTCGGAGAGGTATCTCTGGGCCCACTCGGTAATGCACATCACTGTAAGCCTTGCAAGCAATGTAACTAATAAGTTAGTTGTGGGATGATGCATTACGAAACGAGTAAAGAGACTTGCTGGTAACGAGATTGAGCTAGGTATTGAGATACCGACGATCGAATCTCGGGCAAGTAACATACCGATGACAAAGGGAACAACGTATGTTGTTATGCGGTTTGACCGATAAAGATCTTCGTAGAATATATAGGAACCAATATGAGCATCCAGGTTCCGCTATTGGTT
Organism: Thinopyrum elongatum; assembly: GCA_011799875.1. Classification (NCBI taxonomy): domain Eukaryota; kingdom Viridiplantae; phylum Streptophyta; class Magnoliopsida; order Poales; family Poaceae; genus Thinopyrum; species Thinopyrum elongatum. The sequence goes on from CM022300.1 coordinate 42,773,058, forward strand.
ATTGACCGGAGACGTGTCTTGGTCATGTCTACATAGTTTTCGAACCCGTAGGGTCCGCACGCTTAAAGTTCTGTGACGATTTGTATTATGAGTTTATGTGTTTTGATGTACCGAAGGTAGTTCAGAGTCCCGGATGAGATCGGGGACATGACAAGGAGTCTCGAAATGGCCGAGACATAAAGATCGATATATTGGACGACTATATTCGGACATCGGAAATGTTCTGAGTGATTCAGGTATTTTTCGGAGTACCGGAGAGTTACGGGAATTCGCCGGGGAGTATATGGGCCTTATTGGGCTTTAGGGGAAAGAGAGAGGGGAGGCTGCGCCCCCCCCCCAAGGCTTAGTCCGAATTGGACTAGGGGGAGGGGCGGCGCCCCCTCCTTCCTTCTCTCCTACTCCTACTACATGGAAGGGGGGGAATCCTACTCCCGGTGGGAGTAGGACTCCCCAGGGCGCGCCATAGAGAGGGCCGGCCCCTCCCCTCCTCCACTCCTTTATATACGTGGCCAGGGGGCACCCCATAGACACACAAGTTGATCATTGATCTCTCTTATCCATGTGCGGTGCCCCCCTCCATCATAATCCACCTCGGTCATATCGTAGCGGTGCTTAGGCAAAGCCCTGCGTCGGTAGCATCATCATCACCGTCATCACGCCGTCGTGCTGACGGAACTCTCCCTCGAAGCTCTGCTGGATCGGAGTTCGTGGGACGTCATCGAGCTGAACGTGTGCTGAACTCGGAGGTGCCGTGCATTCGGTACTTGGATCGGTCGGATCGTGAAGACGTACGACTACATCAACCGCGTTGTCATAACGCTTCCGCTTTCGGTCTACGAGGGTATGTGGACACACTCTCCCCTCTCGTTGCTATGCATCACCATGATCCTGTGTGTGCGTAGGAATTTTGTTTGAAATTACTACGTTTCCCAACAATAGATTCATTAAAATAAGAGAACAACGCGTAGAAAACAGAATCTGTGAAAAACAGAACAGTCTGTGAAGACCTAAATATTGCTCATACTTCTGTAACTCTTAACTTCTGAAAAATTAGGACAACATAGGCAATTTGTATATCAATCTTGTGTAAAAAATTCAAAACCAGAACACGTTTATGTGAATTTACAAAATTCCAGAACTGAGCGTAAAAGTTTTTGTTTATCAGCAAAATCAAATCAACTATCACCATAGATCATCCCAAAAGCTCTACTTGGCACAAACACTAATTAAAACTCTTAGACACAATCATAATAGAAGTATAATTGCATATTTATTAAAAAACAGAAGCAAAACAAGAAAAATAAAAATAATATTGGGCTGTCTCCCAACAAGCGCTATTGTTTTATGCCCCTAGCTAGGCATAATGCATAGATCTAGGTATTGTCATCTTTGGTATTCAATCCATAAGTAGCCTTCATAATAGATTCATATGGCAACTTAATTTTCTTTCTTGGGAAGTGTTCCATGCCCTTCCTTAATGGAAATTGCAATCTAATGTTTCCTTCTTTCATATCAATAATTGCACCAATCGTTATAACGAAAGGTCTACCAAGAATAATAGGGCATGTAGGATTGCAATCTATATCAAGCACAATAAAATCTACAGGCACATGATTCCTTTTTGCAACAATATAACATCATTAATTCTTCCCATAGGTTTCTTAATAGTGGAATCCGCTAAGTGCAAATTCAAAGAACAATCATCAAGTTTATGGAAACCTAGCACATCACATAAAGTTTTTGGAATAGTGGAAACTCTAGCACGCAAATCACATATGGCATAACACTCATAATCTTTAACCATAAGCTTAATAGTAGGTTCCCATTCATCACAAAGCTTTCTAGAGATTGAAACTTCCAACTCAAGTTTTTCTTCAAAAGATTTCATCATAGCATCAACGATATGTTTAGTAAAAGCTTTATTTTGATTATAAGCATGAGGTGAATTAAGCATAGATTGTAACAAGGAAATACACTCAATCAAAGAACAATTGTCATAATTAAAGTCCTTGAAATCCAAAAGAGTGGGCTCATCACTAGTTAAAGTTTTGACCTCGCCAATCCCACTTTTATCATTTTTTTCATTAAGATCTTCACCCTCCAAATTATTGGGACGCCTTCTAGCTAAAGCTGACTCATCTGCAGTCCCTTCTTTGTTAAGTTTTATATTAGCAAACAAAGATTCAATAGGAGTCACACCAATCACTTTAATATCTTCATCATGATTATCGCAAAAACAAGAAGAACATACTTTTTCTAGCCATTCTCTCTTAGCACGCATCATAGCAGTTCTCTCCCTACTATCATTAGCTTTCAGAGACTCATTAATATCAAGCTTGGGTGACATAGATCTAATCTTAAAAGAATCAATTTCATGAGAAATTCTATCAATGTTTCTAGCCAAATCATCAATCTTGAGCAATTTTTCTTGTACCATGGCATTGAAAATCTTTTGAGAGTTTATAAAATCTTTAATATTATTCTCAAGATCAGAGGGTATCTTATTATAATTTCCATAAGAACTGTTATAGGAATTACCATAATTATTAGAGGAATTACTAGGAAACAGCCTAGAATTAAAATTACCTCTATACGCATTATTACCAAAATTGTTCCTACCAACAAAATTCACATCCATAGATTCATTATTATTCTCAATCAAAGTAGACAAAGGCATATCATTAGGATCAATAGGAGCACTCTTTCTAGAAATCAATTTCATAAGTTCATCCATCTTTCCACTCAAAGTATTAATTTCTTCAATCGCATGCACTTTTTTACTAGTAGAAGATCTTTCGGTATGTGATGTCGCTTGAACTACGTCGGTATTTACCCAAAGAGGAAGGGATGATGCAGTACAACTTCAGTAGGTATTTCCCTCAGTTATGAAACCAAGGTTATCGAACGAGTAGGATAACCAAGCAACACTATGTCACACAAAGAACAAATACTTGCAACCCGACGCGTAAGAGGGGTTGTCAATCCCTCTCCGGTAAAAGATAGATTGGTTTGTATAATTTTGGATAAATAGATCTCGCAATAAAACAAAATAAAATAAATAAATAAAAAGTGCAGCAAGGTATTTTTAGGTTTTTAGAATAATAGATCTGAAAACAAAAGCAAATAAAAATAGATCTCAAAGCAAATATGATAAAAAATAGACCCGGGGCCGTAGATTTCACTAGTGGCTTCTCTCGAGAAAAATAGCATACGGCGGGTAAACAAATTACTGTTGTGCAATTGATAGAACTTCAAATAATTATGACGATATCTAGGCAATGATCATTATATAGGCATCACGTCCAAGATTAGTAGACCGACTCCTGCGTGCATCTACTACTATTACTCCACACATCGACCGCTATCCAGAGAAACAGAGTAATGCAATAAGAACGATGACATGATGTAGACAAGATTTATTCATGTAGGAATAGACCCCATCTTGTTATCCTTAATGGCAGCGATCAATATGTGTCTTGCTACCCCTTCTGTCACTAGGAAAGAACACCGCACGAACGAACCCATCACAAAGCACCTCTTCCCATGGCAAGAAAAATCAATCTAGTCGGCCTAACTAAACCAAAGATTCGAAGAAGAAATACGAGGCTATAAGTAATCATGCATATAAGAGATCAAAGAAACTCAAATAACTTTCATGGATAAATAGATTTGATCATAAACTCAAAGTTCATCGGATCACAACAAACACACCGCAAAAAGAGTTACATCAAATAGATCTCCAAGAGACCATTGTATTGAGAATCAAAAGAGAGAGAGAAAGAAAGCCATCTAAGTACTAACTATGGACCCGTAGGTCTACAATGAACTACTCAGGCATCATCGGAGAGGCACCAATGAGATGATGAACCCCTCTGTGATGGTGTCTAGATTGGATCTGGTGGTTCTAGAACTTGTGGCGGCTGGAATTGTGTTTCATCGACTCCCCTAGGGTTCTTGGATTTTTGGGGTATTTATAGAGCAAAGAGGCGGTGCGGGAGGCGGCCGAGGTGGGCACAACCCACCATGGCGCGCTGGGCCCCCAGGCGCGCCCAGGTGGGTTGTGCTCCCCTCGGAGCCCGCCTCTGGTACTTCTTTGGCCCAACAGGTGTCTTCTGGTCCAGAAAAAATCTCCAAAAAGTTTTGCTGCGTTTGGACTCCGTTTGGTATTGATTTTCTGCGAAGTGAAAACCAATTAAAAAACAGCAACTAGCACTGGGCACTATGTCAATAGGTTAGCCCCAAAAAATGATATAAAGTTGCTATAAAATGATTGTAAAACATCCAAGAATGATAATATAACAGCATGGAACAAGCAAAAATTATAGATACGTTGGAGACGTATCAACATCCCCAAGCTTAATTCCTACTCGTCCTCGAGAAGGTAAATGATAAAAACAGATTTGTTGATGTGGAATGCTACCTAACATGTTCATCACATATTCTTTTCTTTTGTAGCATGGACATTTGGACTTTTATATGATTCAAAGCAATAGTCTAGTTTTGACATGAAGATTTCAATACTCAATCATATCAACAAGCAACCATGTCTTTCAAAATATCAACACTAAAACAAGTTGTCCCTAGCCCATTATGCTCAATCATTGATCCATTCATGAAACACGTTCGCATATTAGCTAGACCCAATGCTCAAGTACGATCATAGTGCCCTTTAGTTTGTGCCTTATAAAAGAAGATGGAGACTCAAACAAAAATAAAAATTGCATAAAGTAAATAGAAAGGCCCTTCGCAGAGGGAAGTAGGGATTTGTAGAGGTGCCACAGCTCAAAGCTTAAATTGAGAGATAAAAACATTTTAAGAGGCATACTTTTCCCACCAACAAAAATGACTTAGAGCGAAAAAATAGAGATAAAACATTTTGGGTGGCATGCTTTTCCTGTCAACGAAAACGATCGAGTAGTTCCCAATACTTTCCATGCTAGATATATCATAGGCAGTTCCCAAACAGAAAATAAAGTTTATTCCTTTTTCCACCATACTTTCACATTCCACAGCTAGCCGTATCCACGGGTGCCGTCCATACCAACACTTTCCAAGGAATTTATTATTTGACAACGTAAAGTAAATTCATTTTTCATTTCGGGACTGGGCATCCCTAATACCTTTGCCGTACTCTCATGCAATGACAAGTGAATAAACGCTCATCTTGAGAATAACACATCTAGCATGGAAAAATATCAGCCACCCCCTACCATTTCATGAGCGGTACGAGCACACAAAAAGGAAAATTTATTGTGAAAATTAGAGATGGCACATACAAATTTGCTTAGAATGACATGGAAATACCGCATATAGGTAGGTATAGTGGACTCATATGGCAAAACTGGGTTTAAGAATTTTGGATGCACAAGTAGTATTCCTACTTAGTACAAGTGAAGGCTAGCAAAAAGATTGAGAAGCATCCAACAAAGAAACGAAAAATCACATAAGCGAGCATTAAGCATAACTAACACCGAATAATGCACCACAAGTAGGATGTAATTTCATTGCATAACTATTGACTTTCGTGCTTGCATAGGGAATCACAAACCTTAACACCAATATTCTTACTAAAGCACAATTACTCACCAACATGACTCACATATCATTATCATCATATCGCAAAACTATTACAAAGAATCAAGTTTATTTTGTCCAATGATCTTCATGAAAGTTTTTATTATATCCCTCTTGAATATTTATCACTTTGGGACTAGTTTCATATGTTGCTTTTGATAGCTCAAACAAATCTAAGTGAAGAACATGCGCATAATTTTTTTTCGTCTCTCAAAATAATATAAGTGAAGCATGAGAGAATTTCTTAAAAAATTACTAACTCTCAAATAAATCTAAGTGAAGCATGAGAGCATTTCTTCAAAAATTACTAACTCTCAAATAAATCTAAGTGAAGCATGAGAGCATTTCTTCAAAAACATTAAAGCACACCGTGCTCAAACAGATATAAGTGAAGCACTAGAGCAATTCCATAGCTAATTTTTTTAAGTGAAGCACATAGAGCAATTCTAACAAATCATAGCATAATTTTGGCTCTCTCAAATAGGTGTGTTCAACAAGGATACTTGACACAAAACAAAAAGCAAAACAAGCAAAGACTCATATAATACAAGACGCTCCAAGCAAAACTCATGATATGTGACGAATAAAAATATAGCTCCAAGTAAAATACCGATGGTCGTTAGAAGAAAGAGGGGATGCCACTCGGGGCATACCCAAGCTTAGATTCTTGTTTCTCCTTGAATATTGCCTTGGGGTGCCATGGGCATCCCCAAGCTTAGGCTCTTCTTACTCCTTATTCCTTCATCCATCGTGATCTCACCCAAAACTTGACTCAACAAAACCTTCGTGAGATCCGTTAGTATAAGAAAACCAATCTTTACTTTAAGTATTGTATAAAACCCATTCAAATTTTGTTATTGCATTATATCTACTGTATTATAACTTTTCCATGGCTTTTACCCACCGATACAACCCATAGATTCATCAAAATAAGCACACAATGCAAAGAAAACAGAATCTGTCAAAAACAGAATAGTCTGTAAAGATGTGAATTGTTCTCATACTTCTGTAACTTCCAAAATTCTGAAAAATTAGGAAAACATAGGAAATTTGTATGTAAATCTTGTGTAAAAAATTTAGAATTTTTCGTCGCTTCTGTAAATCTAGACAATTATTTTACTGGATGGAAAAGTTTCTGTTTTTCAACAAGATCAAATCTACTATCACCAAAGCTATCCCAAAGGCTTTGCTTGTCCCAAACACTAATTAAAACATAAAAAAACAATCATAACAGAGGCATAATTGTGCAAACACTCAAGAACAGAAAGAAAAAGGCAAAAATAAATTTTATTCATTGGGTTGCCTCCCAACAAGCGCTATCGTTTTACGCCCCTAGCTAGGCATAAAGCATAGATTCAAGTATTATCATCTTTAGTTCTAGATCCATAAGATGCCCTCATGATTGATTCGTATGGTGGCTTGATTCTTGTTCTAGGTAAGTGTTCCATTCCCTTTCTTAGTGGAAATTGAAATTTAATATTGCCTTCTTTCATATCAATCACGGCACCAATAGTATGTAAAAACGGTCTACCAAGTATAATAGGACAAGACGGATTGCAATCAATATCAAGAACAATAAAATCTATGGGCACATAATTCCTATTTGCAAGAATAAGAACATCATTAATTCTTCCCATAGGCTTTTTAATAGTAGAATCCGCCAAGTGCAAATTTAAAGAACACTCTTCAATATTGGTAAGACCAAGCACATCACATAAAGATTTCGGAATTGTGGACACACTAGCACCCAAATCACATCAAGCAAAGCACTCATAATTTTTAATCTTGACTTTAATGGTAGGTTTCCATTCATCATGTAATTTTCTAGGAATTGAGATCTCTAATTCCAACTTTTCTTCCAAAGCTTTCATCATGGCATTTACGATATGTTTAGTAAAAGCTTTATTTTGTTCATAAGCATGGGGTAAATTAATCATGGATTGCAACAAAGAAATACAATCAATCAAAGTGCAATTATCATAATTAAAGTCTTTGTAATCCTAAAGAGTGGGCACATCACTAGTTGAAGTTTTGACCTCTCCAAACCCACTTTTATCAAAATTTTCATCAAGATTTTCACCCTCCGAATTATCGGGACGCCTTCTAACTAAAGTTGACTCTTCTTTAGTCCCTTTATCATCAATTTTAATCTTACTAAACAAGGAATCAATAGAAGAAACACCAATCACTTTAAGATCTTCATCATTTTTATGAAAGCAATCACTAGAAAACGCTCTTTCTAAAAATTCTCTTTTAGCTCTAAGCATAGCGGTTCTTTTCTTACTTACATCCATAGAAACATATAAAGCTTTAATTGATTCCTCAACCTTAGGCACAAAAATTTTCAACTTGAGATTTTCTACATCATGAGAAACTCTATCAATGCTTCTAGACATATCATCAATCTTATTCAACTTTTCTTCTATCGTATTATTGAAAACCTTTTGAGCATTGATAAATTCTTTAATATTATTCTCAAGATCAGAGGTGTTCCTATTATTATTATAAGAAGGATTACCATATGAATTACCATAATTATTAGAGGAATTTCTAGGAAAAGGCCTGGGATTAAAATTATCTTTATAAGCATTGTTATTAAAATTATTTCGCGAGACAAAATTCACATCTACAGAATCACTATTTTCCTCAATCAAAGTAGACAAAGGCACATCATTAAGATCAATAGGAGCATTTTTATTAGCAACCAATTTCATAAGAGCATCCACTTTTTCACTCAAAGAATTTATTTCTTCAACCGAATTAACCTTTTTACTAGTAGGTCATCTTTTGGTATGCCATTGTGAATAATTTGCCATAATATTATCAAGCAATTTAGTAGCTTCACCCAAAGTAATTTCCATAAAAGTACCACCTGCGGCAGAATCTAAAAGATTTCTAGAGACAAAATTCAATCCCGCATAAAATTTTTGTATGATCATCCAAAGATTTAAACCATGTGTAGGAAAATTTCTTAGCATCAATTTCATTCTTTCCCAAGATTGTGCAACATGTTCATGCTCAAGTTGCTTAAAATTCATGATTTGAGTTCTAAGGGAAATAATTTTCACGGGCGGAAAATACTTAGTAATGAAAGCATCTTTGCATTTATCCCAAGAATCGATACTATTGCGAGGCAAAGAAGAAAACCAAATTTTTGCACAATCTCACAAAGAAAACGGAAATAATTTCAACTTCACAATATCATTGTCCACATCATTTTTCTTTTGCATATCGCATAATTCTACGAATGTGTTAAGATGGGTTGCGGCATTCTCATTAGGAGTACCGAAAAATTGATCTTTCACAACAAGATTCAACAAAGCGGCATTAACATCACAAGATTCCGCACTAGTGGCGGGAGGAGCAATCAGAGTGCTAATAAAATCATTGTTGTTGGTATTGGAAAAATCACACAACTTGGTGTTCTCTTGAGTCATCGTGAATACGCAAACAAGATTGCAAAAAAACAGATCTGACGAGAAAACGGCGAACAAAAAAGAGGGCGAATAAAACGGCAAATTTTTGTGAAGTGGGGGAGATAAAAATGAGAGGCAAATGGCAAATAATGTAAATTGCAAGGAGATGAGATTTGTGATTACGAACCTGATAGATGTTGATGATGTCTCCCCGGCAACGGCGCCAGAAAATGGCTAGTTGACGGGAGACTATCTTGACTTGATCCTCCCCGGCAACGGCGCCAGAAAATCCTTTTGTTATCGCTTGAACTACGTCGGTATTTCCCCAAAGAGGAAGGGATGATGCAGTACAACTTCAGTACGTATTTCCCTCAGTTATGAAACCGAGGTTATCGAACCAGTAGGAGAACCAAGCAACACTATGTAAACGGTACCTGCACACAAAGAACAAATACTTGCAACCCGACGCGTAAGAGGGGTTGTCAATCCCTCTCGGGTAAAAGATAGATTAGTTTGTATAATTTTGGATAAATAGATCTCGCAATAAAACAAAATAAAATAAAGAAAGAAAAAGTGCAGCAAGGTATTTTTGGGGTTTTAGAATAATAGATCTGAAAACAAAAGCAAATAAAAATAGATCTCAAAGCAAATATGATAAAGAATAGACCCGGGGGCCGTAGATTTCACTAATGGCTTCTCTCGAGAAAAATAGCATACGGCGGGTAAACAAATTACTGTTGGGAAATTGATAGAACTTCAAATAATTATGACGATATCCAGGCAATGATCATTATATAGGCATCACGTCCAAGATTAGTAGACCGACTCCTGCCTGCGTCTACTACTATTACTCCACACATCGACCGCTATCCAGCATGCATCTAGTGTATTAAGTTCATGGACAAATGGAGTAATGCACTAAGAACGATGACATGATGTAGACAAGATCTATTCATCTAGGAATAGACCCCATCTTGTTATCCTTAATGGCAATGATCAATATGTGTCTTACCGCCCCTTCTGTCATTGGGAAAGAACACCGCACGACCGAACCCATCACAAAGCACCTCTTCCCATGGCAAGAAAAATCGATCTAGTCAGCCTAACTAAACCAAAGATTTGAAGAAAAAAATACGAGGCTATAAGTAATCATGCATATAAGAGATCAAAGAAACTCAAATAACTTAATTTATAAATAGATCTGATCATAAACTCAAAGTTCATCGAATCCCAAAAAACACACCGCAAAAAAAGTTACATCAAATAGATCTCCAAGAGACCATTGTATTGGGAATCAAAAGAGAGAGAGAGAAAGCCATCTAGCTACTAACTATGGACCCGTAGGTCTACAATGAACTACTCACGCATCATCGGAGAGGCACCAATGAGGATGATGAACCCCTCTGTGATGGTGTCTAGATTGGATCTGGTGGTTCTGGAACTTGCGGTGGCTGGAATTGTGTTTCGTCGACTCCCCTAGGGTTTTTGGATTTTCGGGGTATTTATAGAGCAAAGAGGCGGTGCGGGAGGCGGCCGAGGTGGGCACAACCCACCAGGGCGCGCCTGGGCCCCCAGGCGCGCCCAGGTGGGTTGTGCTCCCCTCAGAGCCCCCCTGTGGTACTTCTTTGGCCCAACAGGTGTCTTCTGGTCCAGAAAAAATCTTTAAAAAGTTTCGCTGCGTTTGGACTCCGTTTGGTATTGATATTCTACAAAGTAAAAAACAAGCAAAAAACAGCAACTGGCACTGGGCACTATGTCAATAGGTTAGTCCCAAAAAATGATATAAAGTTGCTATAAAATGATTGTAAAACATTCAAGAATGATAATATAATAGCATGGAACAAGCAAAAATTATAGATACGTTGGAAGCGTATCAGTATGCCATTGAGAGTAATTTGCCATAATATTATCTAGGAGTTTAGTAGCTTCTCCTAATGTGATTTCCATAAAAGTACCACCCGCGGTGGAATCTAAAAGATTTCTAGATGCAAAATTCAATCCAGCATAAAAATTTTGTATGATCATCCATAAGCTTAAACCATGCGTAGGGCAATTTCTTATCATCAATTTCATCCTCTCCCAATATTGTGCAACATGTTCATGATCAATTTGCTTAAAATTCATTATATCGTTCCTAAGGGAGATGATCTTAGCGGGAGGAAAATACTTGGAAATAAAAGCATCCTTACACTTATCCTACGAATCAATGCTATTTTTAGGCAAGGATGAAAACCAAGTTTTAGCACGATCTCGTAATGAGAATGGAAATAGCTTCAATTTAACAATATCATTATCCACATCTTTTTTCTTTTGCATATCACACAACTCAACATAAGTATTTAGATGGGATGTAGCATCTTTATTAGGACTACCAGAAAATTGTTCTTTCATAACAAGATTCAGCAAGGCGGCATTAATCTCATAAGATTCTGCACTAGTGGCGGGAGCAATCGGAGTACTAATAAAATCATTATTACTAGTGTTAGAAAAATCACACAACTTAGTATTTTCTTGAGACATCATGACAAAGCAAGCAATCTAGCACACAAGCAAACAAAAAGCATTCAAAAAGACTAACAGAAAGAAGGCGAATAAAAAGGCAAATATTTTTGTGTTTGTCTAAAAACATTTTAGAAGTGGGGGAGAGGAAAACGAGAGGCAAATGGGGAACAATATAAGTGCAAGAGATGAGAGTTTATGATAGGTACTTGGTAGGCTTGGTGTAGATCCTCCCCGGCAACGGCGCCAAAAATTCTTCCTGGTACTTCTTGAGCTTGCGTTGGTTTTTCTCTTGAAGAGGAAAGGGTGATGCAGCAAAGCAGAGATAAGTATTTCCCTCAGTTAAGGTATCAATCCAATAGGAGGAACACACAAGTCTCCAATGGCTGCACCTACACAAACAAACAAATGATTTCACCCAACGCGATAAAAGGGGTTGTCAGTCCCTTCACGGTTAATTGCAAGGATGAGATTTGATAGAGATAGGTATAAAAGATAAATAAAGGTGTAAAATAAAGTAAAGGTAAATAAATTGCAGCAAGGTATTTTTGGGTTTTTGGTTTTATAGATCTGAAAATAATTTGATGAGAATAGACCCGGGGGCCATAGCTTTCACTAGAGGCTTCTCTCTTGAAAGAACGCATACGATGGGTAAAAAAATTACTGTTGAGCAATTGATAGAAAAGCGCAAAGTTATGACAATATATAAGGCAATGATCATGAATATAGGCATCACGTCCGTGACAAGTAGACCGACTCCTGCCTGCATCTACTACTATTACTCCACACATCGACCGCTATCCAGCATGCATCTAGTGTATTAAGTTAACAAGAACGGAGTAACGCCTTAAGCAAGATGACATGATGTAGAGGGATAGATCCAATCAATATGAAATAAACCCCACCTTTTTATCCTTAATGGCAACAATACAAATATGTGCCATGTCCCCTTCTGTCACTGGGATTGAGCACCGCAAGATTGAACCCATTACAAAGCACCTCTCCCATTGCAAGAAAAATCAATCTAGTTGGCCAAACCAAATCAATAGATCAGAGAGAAATACAAAGCTATCTTAATCATGCATAAAAGAGTTCAGAGAAGACTCAAATAATATTCATAGATAATTTGATCATAAATCCACAATTCATCGGATCTCAACAAACACACCGCAAAAGAAGATTACATCGAATAGTTCTCCAAGAACATCAAGGAGAACATTGTATTGAAGATCAAAGGGAGAGAAGAAGTAATCTAGCTACTAGCTATGGACCCGTAGGTCTATGGTAAACTACTCACACATCATCGGAAGGGCAGCAAAGTTGGTGTAGTGGCCCTCCGTGATCGAATCCCCCTCCGGCAGAGTGTCCGAAAAGGCCCCAAGATGGGATCTCATGAGAACAGAAGCTTGCAGCGGCGGAAAAGTATTTTTGGTATGCCCTTTGGTATATGGGGAGTATTTGGGTATTTATAGAGCTGAAATTAGGATTAGAGGAGCCACGGGGGCCCACAAGCTCATAGGGCGCGCCTGGTGAGCTTGTTGCTCACCCGTGGACCTTCTAGCCTCCTCCCGAAGCTTCGTAGGTGTCTTCTGGTCCAAGAAAAATTGTCAAAGAGTTTCATTCTGTTTGGACTCCGTTTGGTATTGATTTTCTGTAAAAGACAAAAACAAGGAAAAAATAGCAACTGGCACTGGGCGCTAGGTTAATAGGTTAGTCCCAAAAAATGATATAAACTAGCATAATAATGCATGTAAAACATCCAAGATGGATAATATAATAGCACAGAACAATAAAAAATTATAGATACGTTGGAGACGTATCAGTGGTGGCGCTATTTCCTGGAAGTCTTGCAAGCAGACCATCTTAACGAGGTCAACTATGGAAGTAGAACTCACAACATTAGACACTGCCACTGTTGAAGTAGAGTGGCTTCGTCGGCTCTTGATGGACTTACCCATGGTTGAAAAACCAATACCCCCAATCACATTGAACTGTGATAATCAAACCGTGATCGTCAAGTGATAACCCACAAGTATAGGGGATCGCAACAGTTTTCGAGGGTAGAGTATTCAAACCAAATTTATTGATTCGACACAAGGGGAGCCAAAGAATATTTGAGAGTATTAGCAACTGAGTTGTCAATTCAATCACACCTGGAGATTAATTATCTGTAGCAAAGTGATCAGTAGCAAAGTAGTATGATAGTTTTGATAATAGTAACATCAGCAACAGTAATGGTAACAGTGATAGCAGTAGTTTCGTAGCAAGTGCAATAGTAACAGCAGCAGTAGTAACTTAGCAAGATCATTTTGTAGGAAAATCGTAGGCATTGGATCGGTAGTTTGTTGGATGATATTCATCATGTGACAGTCATAACCTAGGGCGATACAGCACTAGCTCCAAATCATAAATATAATGTAGGCATGTATTCCGTAAATAGTCATATGTGCTTATGGAAAGAACTTGCATGACATCTTTTGTCCTACCCTCCCGTGGCAGCGGGGTCCATATTGGAAACTAAAGGATATTAAGGCCTCCTTTTAATAGAGAACTGGAACAAAGCATTAATACACGGTGAATAAATGAACTCCTCAAACTACGATCATCACCGGGAGTGGTCCCGACTATTGTCACTCCGGGGTTGCCGGATCATAACACGTAGTAGGTGACTATAACTTGCAAGATCGGATCTAGAACATGGATATAATGATTATAACATAAATGGTTCAGATCTGAAATCATGGCACCCGGGCCCAAAGTGACAAGCATTAAGCATGGCAAAGTCATAGCAACATCAATCTCAGAACATAATGGGTACTAGGGATCAAGCCCTAACAAAACTAACTCGATTACATGATGAATCTCATCCAACTCCTCACTGACCAGCGAGCCTACGAAGGAATTACTCACTCCCGGTGGGGAGCATCATGGAATTGGCGATGGAGAAGGGTTGGTGATGACGAAGATCGAAGATCCCCCTCTCTGGAGCCCCAAACGGACTCCAGATCTGGCCTCCCGATGAAGAACAGGAGGTGGCGGCGGCTCCGTCTCACGGAACGCGATAATTCTTTCTCCCCTATTTTTTTCTGGAAAAAATGTGATTTTATAGCGTCGGTTTCAGGGTCTGCGGGGCCACCAGGTGGGGACAACCCACCTAGGCGCGCCTGGAGGGGGTGGCGCGCCCTGGTGGGTTGTGCCCACCCAGGTGCCCCCCTCCGGTGGTTCTTGGCTCCAGTATTTTTCTATTATTGTATAAAAATTCCTCGCAAAGTTTCGTTCCATTCCGAGAACTTTTATTTCTGCACAAAAACAACACCATGGTAGTTCTGCTGAAAACAGCGTCAGTCCGGGTTAGTTTCATTCAAATCATGCAAATTAGAGTCCAAAGCAAGAGGAAAAGCATTAGGAAAAGTAGATACGACGGAGACGTATCAACTCCTCCAAGCTTAAACCTTTGCTTGTCCTCAAGCAATTCAGTTGATAAACTGAAAGTGAAAAAGAAAATCTTTTACGAACTCTTTTGCTCTTGTTTGCATAAATAAGCTTAAGTAGCACCCAGGTTTTCAGCAAAGATTATAACTAACCATGTTGACAATAACTCTTAAAAATTATATTAACTCATAACAATGACATAATCAGCTAGCGAGCAATAATAAGATATCTCGAACAACAACACGTTATTAAAACAACCATGATATAATATGACAATAGTGGTATCTCGCTAGCCCTTTCTGAGACCCCAAAACATAAATGCAGAGCACCTCCAAAGTCCGAGCAGCGACTAAACATTGTAATTCATGGTTGAAAAGATCCAGTCATGATGCACCCAACATTAGCTATACACAATGCATCAGCATGACAGCAGTGCTCTCAGGTTCTGGCGCTTATTTGAGAAGGTGATGACACAACATTAAAGTAAATAGATAGTCGCTTCTCAGAGGGAAGCAGTGATTTGCAGAGGTGCCAGAGCTCAAGTTTTAAAAACAGAGGTAAATGAAGTTTTGAGAGATGCACCCCTCTTGTTTACTTCGCGACCATCAGTTATCAATATCTTCCATGCTAAGCACATTAGTGGCGGTTCCCAAGCGATAAAAGTAAAGGTTTACTCCCCCTCCACCAACATTCACACTCCACGGCTTGTCCGAAACAACGGGTGCCGTCCATACCAACAACAGTCCCGGGGGAGTTTTGTTTAATTATTTGCATTTTGAGTTCGGGACTGGGAATCCCTATTACCGCCCCTCTCGTGCAAGGACGAGCGAATAAACACTCATCATGAGAATAACCCGCTTAGCATGGAAGATACCAACTACCTCCTGTCGCTCTATGAACAATCCAGGCACACAAAAAGGATATTTATTTGAAGTTTTTTAGAGGTGGCACATGCAAATTTACTTAGGACGGCAGGGTAATACCGCATATAGGTAGGTATGGTGGACTCATCTGGAATAACTTGGGTTCAAGGTTTTTGATGTACAAGCAGAATTCCCACTTAGTACAGGCGAAGGCTAGCAAATAGGTTGAGAAGCGGCCAGCTAGAGAGCAACAACAGTCATGAACATGCATTATGCATAAGTAAAATTGGACACTAGCATGAGTAGGATATGAACACCATGAACATAAATACCATAGAGGCTATGTTGGTTTTGATTCAACTACATGCATGAACATGTGCCAAGTCAAGCCACTCGAACATTCAGAGGAGGATACCATATCATCATACTACATCACAATCATTTTAATGCAATGTTGACATCCAAGATAAATCATTATCCACTCTTAGCTACTTATGCATGGCATGAGAAACTATAATCTCTAATTGTCATTGCAAACATGTTTAATCATAATGGGCTGAATCATGGATACTAGGTTAAACATATTTACAAAAATAGAACAAGTCGAGTTCATACCCGTTTCTCTCTGCCACGACCAGTTCATCGAATATCGTCATTATTGCCTTTCACTTGCACGACCGAACGATGTGAAAATAATAATAGTGCAAGAGTGCCGTGGACTAAGCTGGAATCTGCAAACATTTTATTCAAAAGGAGAAGACAAGGTAAATTGGGCTCTTTGTTAGATTAACAATAATGCATATGAGAGCCACTCAACATTTTCATCGTGGTCTTCTCCTTGGTATGACTCAATAAAAGAAAAGAAGTTCAGAGAAACACACTGAAATATTTTTGGAGTTTTTGGTTTTCTGAAGGAAAGCAAATAAAAGGGGAAAACAAAAACGAGAAAACTATTTACACGGGAAAGCTCCCAACAAGCAAAAGGAAATCTTTTTGGTTTTTTTTTCTTTTTAGTGCTACAAGAATTTAAACTAGGAAGAAAAATAAAAAAGAAGCGAGAAATATTTTTGGATTTTCTCAAAGTTTTTCAAACACACAAGAAGAAAGCGAGAAAATAAATTAAGCATGGATAATACAATGAAAAAGTGAGGACACCGACTAATGAAATGTGTGAACATGAATGTAATGTCGGTGGAAATACGTACTCCCCCAAGCTTAGGCTTTTGGCCTAGCTTGGTAATCACCAGTCATAGAAGCCATGAGGTCCTATGTTGAAGTGCTGAGGTGCGGGCACCTGTGGATCCCACTGCTGAGGCTCCTCCTGTGCTGCAGCCTGGTTGTTCCGGTAAGCGATGATGTCCTCAGGCATAATCCTGTATCCGTGCCTAGCAAAAGGATCAAACAAAGCAGGTGCAGGCAGCGGAATAATATCACGAGTTTTCTCACTAAAAACTAAGTTATAAGGAATAGGAATATCAGGGTAGTCAGCAGCAATAAACTGATGGTGTTCCATGGCCGCGCGGTCTAAGTAGACTTTGGGCAAAGGATAATCATGCTGGCGTATCTAAATATTAAAGCGAGCTGCCAGGCGAGTAGCGTAGATACCACCATGTATTTTACCCTTGGATTTATTAATGTGGAGGCGGCGTGCCACAATAGCTCCCAAGCTATAAGTGTTGTCGCCTTCCAGTGCACGACGTAAAACGGCAAGGTCTGGGGCACTGAGTGTAGGAGATATGCCCTAGAGGCAATAATAAATGTTATTATTTATCTCCGTGTTCATAATTAGGTTTATGTTCCATGCTATAACTGCTATGGTTCCCGAGCCCGTATATCCATAAAGGCTCTGGGGAAAACCCATGTGCACGTGTGGTATAATAAACGGTAAAATGTATTCGTAGTCGTGCCTCTAAGACTAGCTCAAGTGTTGCATGATGATTATGTTTTTCCAATCATGGGCATGTCTATGCCAGCAACTTTGAGGGCACAATGTCAGGAAGGACATTTGTGTTGAATCGACCCGAATTGATGTTATGCTATGAGATACATTCGTCATGAGTTAATGGTTAATAACACAGAGATGGTTAATGTTTGCATGATTCCTCAGACCATGAGAGTATCGAGTTTCTTCATGCTTGATTCATGAACTTTGGGGTTTGTTAAACGTCATCCGTAAATGGATGGCTATTACGGCGGCTTACGGGTTCATGGGAAAGTATGTCAAGTAACTTGATAGCTCAAGATTGGGATTTGCTCCTCCGACGATGGAGAGATATCTCTGGGCCCTCTCGGTGTTACGGTATCCATCATCGTCTGGCTAGACACTTTGTGATTTGATCACGGGGATGCCGGAACACGGTAACGAGAAAAGAGAACAATACCGATAACGGGGTAACTGGCATAGTGGACAAGTTGTTGATCCACGGGGATGCCAACATGTCTAACCTCGGGTATTTGTAACATATCGTGAAGCAACAGGAATAGCACACGGCAACTGGAGGTTCACTCGAATATTCATTCGTGTGGGTATAGGGGTCAATATGGGTGTCCACGGCTCCGATGTTGATCATTGATCGGAAGGGGTTCCAGGTCATGTCTATACTTCACCGAACCTATAGGGTCACACGCTTAAGGGTCATCTATCTGCTGAATACTAGACAGGGAGTCTGAGAGAAAATCACCGAAAAAGTTTCGGACACCGAAAAGTTTCGGACAGCGGAAAAGTTCCGCAGAGAGAGGTCACCGGATGAGTTCCGGTGAAATTGAAAAGTTGTTTCAGGGGATACCATTAAGTCAAAATGGTTTCGGCACATGCCTGATAATTCTTGGAGGATGCCAGAATCATTCTGGAAACTTCTGGGAATTTTCTGGAAGAAAAACCGGAAATGTTCCGGGGCTGCCGGAACCGCTTCAGATGCTTTTCGCAGATGAAATCACTAAACTGGAATTGTTCCAGAACGCGTTGAAAATTATTTTAGTGGGTACTGGAAATGTTCTAAGCCCACATAAATATTTTCAGTTTGAACGGACGCTGAAAAATGTCGTCGTGAATAGTGAAAGTGCTTTTTGGGTGGCTTCTTGGAGAAGCCACCTTGAGGGTCCTTTGGTATTTTTCCCCTTGGCTTCTTGGAGAAGCCACCCTTGGGCTTGGCCTATAAATAGGGGTGGAGGGGGCTGCCTAAAGACTCACTCCTTCTCACATACAAGTGTCATGCAATGATCTGGCTTCTCTCTCCCTCCCACGAAAAGAGTTTCGTAGAGCCGAAAGGCTGTCTGGGTTCCGGTGGGAACTAGTTCTGGACGGCGAAGCCCTGCCGGATAGTTGACACCGTATGTGTGCAACTCTGTAGAGAGGTCGTAGTTTCGATCTTAGTGCCCGAGGGGCTGTTCGTGAGTGCCTCCCGAAGGGCTGTCCAAGTGACGGTCCGAGTTCTGTGAGTCCTCCCGAAGGGCTGTCCGAGTGACCGTTCGAGTTTTGAAGGTCCTCCCGAAGGGCTGTCCGCGACACCGTCCGGGGGACTGTTCGACCGCCTCCCGGAGGGCTGTCCGAAGGGAAGACGAGGGTATACATCCTCGCGGTTGGGAGGTTGTAAATCCTAGCTGCGGGGATCTGCACCACCGATCGTCATCGACTCTACTTTCGCTGCGCTACGAGTCGGTAACGAAAATGATCAAACCTTGTATGCAGTCTCCATAGTGGTCCTGGGCTGGTGCGTAGGTCGGAAAATTTTCGTTTTCTGCTGCGTTACCCTACACTGAGTGCACCCACCTTCTCTCTAGCAAGCAAGCACTTTGTAATGAAAAGAGCAAAATAATGAACAGCAGGAAATTGCAAGCTAGTGGCGGTGACACTCGACACTCCTCTCTCATCCCCCACAGACAGAGTACGATAAAAACCTTCAAACTCTGTAGGCCTAGGCTCTACTAACCCACCATCAGAAGGAAGCAAGCATATTTCACAGAATTCGGTAAGCGGTATCTGATGGGGTTCAGCGTATAAATTAAACTGCACTTCAGGGGGATTATTCCTAGGAAGGAAATTAAAACTTTGCACAAAGGAATTTGTGAGGAGATGATACTGTTCACACTCAGCTGTGATGAAGTCGGTGAGGCCGGCATTAGCAGCATATTGTGCAAACTCTTGGAGGATTCCGGCCCCTTCCATGAACGGGGTATGCGGCCATTCGCACGGCCGTAGCTCTGCCAACCTCCGGGTGCGGAGATCACTGTCAGATGACTCTCCAATCACCCCCTTGGAGTTCTTCTTGGAAGCAAATTTCCTAAAGATACTCATGTTTTTCCTATGAACAAAAATTCTGAAATTTTTAGTCCATAAAATTTTCTTAACAAAACTTTACAAGATTGGTAACAACTACTCATAGGGGAGCATAGAGGCCATAGCAAGCATTCAAACTACTTAAAACTCTAAGAATTCAACATACAAGCTCATCTACAGCAGCACCAAGAGTAGCTAATTATTCAAAATATAAACCACTAAAGCAAAAACTAATTGGACAAACGGAGGAGTCACATACCAAGCAACAATTCCCCGAAACAGTTTCGGAAACAGAGCTTCGAGCAAAGAGATCGAAATCCGCGGGTTTGAGAGCAAGAACACGAGAGCAAGAGCAATGGTGAATTTTTTCTGGAGGTAGGTGATGATGTGGGATGAAGAGATAAGTGAGGGGGCCCACGTGGGGACCACAACCCACCAGGGCGCGCCTGGGGGTCCTGGTGCGCCCAGGTGGGTTGTGCCCACCTGGTGCACCTCCGTCTGATATTATTTGCACCAAAAATTCTTAAATATTCAGAAAAAAATCGTATTAAATTTTCAGAGCATTCTGAGAACTTTTATTTTTGGGTCATTTTTTTATTGCACGGAAAACTCAGAAAATAGAGAAAACATGGCATTTTATTTTATTTAACTAATAAAAACAGAAAACTAAAAGTAGGGACAGAAGGTAGTGCTCACTAAATTCATCAACTTCATACCTCTCAAAAATGATCCATTAATAAGGTTGATCAAGTCTTATTAACAACCACTTTCGATTAGCATGAAACCGAAGAACTTTCGTAAATCACTAAGTTACCTCAACGGGGATATGAATTTCCCCAACAATAAGCGTTTCATATTTATTTTTAATAGTAGATAGAGATAGTTGAAAACTTCCAATAGTGATTGTCGGAGATTTTTCAATAACATTAATACCATTCACTTGGCATTGTTTCTTCGGAAAGTGCACCATATGCTCATTACCATTGATATGAAAAGTGACCTTGCGTTTATTGCAATCAATAACAGCCCCTGCAGTATTCAAAAAGGGTCTACCAAGGATAATCGACATGTTGTCATCCTCGGGCTTCTCAAGTATAACAAAGTCAGTCAAAATAGTAACATTAGCAACAACAACGGGCACATCCTCACAAATACCGATAGGTATGGCAGTTGATTTGTCAGCCATTTGCAAAGATATTTCAGTAGGTGTGAGTTTATTCAAGTCAAGTCTTTTATATAAAGAGAAAGGCATAACACTAACACTAACACCAGCTCCTAAATCACACAAAGCAGTTTTCACATAATTTCTTTTGATGGAGCAAGGTATAGTTGGTATTCCCGGATCTCCAAGTTTTTTAGGTACTCCATCTTTAAAGGTATAATTAGCAAGCATAGTGGAGATTTCAGCTTCCGGTATTTTTCTCTTATTGGTGATGATGTCTTTCATGTACTTTGCATAAGGAGGCATTTTTAAGATATCAGTCAAGCGAGTACGCAAAAAGACTGGCCTAATCATTTCAGCAAAGCGTTCAAATTCTTCATCATCTTTCTTTTTAGTTGACTTAGGTGGAAAGGGCATAGGTTTTTGAACCCATGGTTCTTTTTCTTTACCGTGTTTTCTAGCAACAAAGTCTCTTTTATCATATCTTTTATTCTTAGGTTGTGGGTTATCAAGATCAACTGCTGGTTCTATCTCAACATCATTGTCTGGTTCTTTATTATTTGTTTGAGTTTCTTCATGAACCTCATCATTATCTTTTTCATTATCAGAAGGTGAGTGTTCACTACCAGATTGAGTTTCAGCATCAGAGATAGAAACTTCATTATCATTATCAGGAGGTTTTTCTACTTCAGGTTCACTAGAGGCATGCAAAGTCCTATCATTTTTCTTCTTCTTTTTCTTTTTAGAAGGACTACGTGCATTAGTGTCAACTCTTTGAGAGTCTTGTTCAATTCTTTTTGGGTGTCCCTCAGGATAAAGTGGTTCCTGAGTCATTCTACCTCCTCTAGTCATTACTCTAACAGCATGATCATTGATATTACTGTTTATTTCATCTAACAATTCTCTTTGAGATTTAGCAACTTGTTCTAACTGAGTTTGAACCATAGAAGCATGCTTCCCTACACCTCTAACATCATTTGAGATTCTAAATAACAAGTCACTCAAGCAAGCAATCATATCATAATTATATTTCAACTGTTTCATAACATTTGCATTGAAGTGGTCTTGCTTTCTAATGTAGTTTTCAAACTCATAAAGGCATTGGCTAGGGTGCATATTGTGAGGATTACCATTATCATTGAATTTCATTAGAGAATTTACCTCTACCACCTTAGGTGGTGGTGGTGTATCAAGCCCATGTATTTCTTCAATAGGAGGTAAAATTTTGACATCCTCGGCTTTAATACCTTTTTCCTTCATAGATTTCTTTGCCTCTTGCATATCTTCAGGACTGAGATATAAAATACCCCTCTTCTTCGGAGTGGGTTTAGATGGTGTTTTAGGAAGAGTCCAATCATCATAGTTTTTCAATATGTTATTCAATAGTTCTTCAGCTTGCCCAATAGTTCGTTCCCTGAAAACACAACCAGCACAACTATCTAGGAAATCCCTAGAAGCATCGGTTAGTCCATTATAGGAGATATCAAGTATTTCATTTTTCTTAAGAGGATGATCAGGCAAAGCATTAAGCAAACGGAGAAGCCTCCCCCAAGCTTGTGGGAGACTCTCTTCTTCAATTTGCACAAAGTTAAATATTTCCTGCAAGGCAGCTTGTTTCTTATGAGCAGGGAAATATTTTTCGGAGAAGTAATAAATCATGTCCTGGGGACTACGCACACAACCAGGAGCAAGAGTATTGTACCAGGCTTTAGCATCACCCTTTAATGAGAACGGAAATAATTTGAGAATATAGTAATAGCGAATTTTCTCATCATGAGCAAAAAGGGTGGCTATGTCATTCAACTTAGTAAGATGTGCCACAACAGTTTCAGTTTCATAACCATGGAAAGGATCAGATTCAACCAAAGTAATTAACTCTGGGTCGACAAAGAATTCATAATCCTTATCATCAACAAAGATAGGTGAAGTAGCAAACTTAGGATCACATTTCATTCTAGCATTCAAAGATCTTTCTTTATACTTGCTTAATAATTTTTCTAGATCATCTCTATCTTTGCAAGCAAGAATATCTCTAGTTGCCTCCTCACCCACAACATAACCTTCCGGTACCTTAGGCAATTCATATCTAGGAGGGCTAGTTCTAGTAGATGTTTCAAGATTTTCAATTTCAAGCTCATCATCAGTCTCAACAATATCATGCTGTCTTACTCTAGCAATTTGTTCATCAAGAAATTCACCTAGTGGCACATCATCATCAAGCAAGGTACTAGCATCATCATGAGTAGTATTCATAGCAGAAGTAGCATCATCAATAACTTGCGACATATCAGGATTAATAGCATGTGGTGGTGTTGCAAGTTTACTTATAACAGAAGGTGAATCTAAAGCGGAGATGGATGGCAGTTCCTTACGTCCCCTCGTCTTAGAGGGAAAAATCTTAGTCTTAGCATCCTTCAGATTCTTCATAGTGATAATTTGATAATAATCCCAAGTGACTCAACAAATATAGCTATGCTCCCCGGCAACGGCGCCAGAAAAAGGTCTTGATAACCCACAAGTATGGGGGATCGCAACAGTTTTCGAGGGTAGAGTATTCAACCCAAATTTATTGATTCAACACAAGGGGAGCCAAAGAATATTTGAGAGTATTAGCAACTGAGTTGTCAATTCAATCACACCTGGAGATTAATTATCTGCAGCAAAGTGATCAGTAGCAAAGTAGTATGATAGTTTTGATAATAGTAGCAGCAGCAACAGTAACGGTAACAGTGATAGCAGTAGTTTCGTAGCAAGTGCAATAGTAACAACAGCAGTAGTAACTTAGCAAGATCAATATGTAGAAAAATCGTAGGTATTGGATTGGTAATTTGTTGGATGATATTCATCATGTGACAGTCATAACCTAGGGCGATACGGCACTAGCTCCAGTTCATAAATATAATGTAGGCATGTATTCCGTAAATAGTCATACGTGCTTATGGAAAGAACTTGCATGACATCTTTTGTCCTACCCTCCCGTGGCAGCGGGGTCCATATTGGAAACTAAGGGATATTAAGGCCTCCTTTTAATAGAGAACCGAAACAAAGCATTAACACACGGTGAATACATGAACTCCTCAAACTACGGTCATCACCGGGAGTGGTCCCGACTATTGTCACTCCGGGGTTGCCGGATCATAACACGTAGTAGGTGACTATAACTTGCAAGATCGGATCTAGAACATGGATATAATGATGATAACATAAACGGTTCAGATCTGAAATCATGGCACCCGGGCCCAAAGTGACAAGCATTAAGCATGGCAAAGTCATAGCAACATCAATCTCAGAACATAATGGATACTAGGGATCAAGCCCTAACAAAACTAACTCGATTACATGATGAATCTCATCCAACTCCTCACCGACCAGCGAGCCTATGAAGGAATTACTCACTCCCGGTGGGGAGCATCATGGAATTGGCGATGGAGAAGGGTTGGTGATGACGAAGATCGAAGATCCCCCTCTCCGGAGCCCCAAACGGACTCCAGATCTGGCCTCCCGATGAAGAACAGGAGATGGCGGCGGCTCCGTCTCGCGGAACGCGATAATTCTTTCTCCCCTATTTTTTTCTGGAAAAATGTGATTTTATAGCGTCGGTTTCAGGGTCTGCGGGGCCACCAGGTGGGGACAACCCACCTGGGCGCGCCTGGAGGGGGTGGCGCGCCCTGGTGGGTTGTGCCCACCCAGGTGCCCCCCTCCGGTGGTTCTTGGCTCCAGTATTTTTCTTTTATTGTATAAAAATTCCTCGCAAAGTTTCGTTCCATTCCGAGAACTTTTATTTCTGCACAAAAACAATACCATGGTAGTTCTGCTGAAAACAACGTCAGTCCGGGTTAGTTTCATTCAAATTATGCAAATTAGAGTCCAAAACAAGAGGAAAAGCGTTAGGAAAAGTAGATACGACGGAGACGTATCATCAAGATAAACAGTTCTAAGGATAATATGAAGTCCTCAAGGCATGTGAAGAGGAGATTAAAATCTGTCAGAAATTGAAGAACTCCGGAGTTATTACGTTGGATTATATCCAAACGTCGAAAAACTTGGTAGATCCCTTCACAAAGGGTTTGTCACGTAATGTGATAGATAATGAATCGATGAAGATGAGTTTGAGGCCCACCGTATGAGTTGTCCAAAGTGGTAACCCACTCTATGTGATCGGAGATCCCGTGAAGTAGAAGTGGGAGACAAGCTGTTGGTCAGCTGGGAGGAGAATATCCCTATATTAATTATCCCACCCCGTGAAGATGCAATACTCTCCTGATCTGCATGGCAGGTTGATAGTTATCTTAATGTGTTCCGAGTGGCCTATTTGAGTAAGCAGAGATGCTGTCCTGCAGAGCATCTACTGAGAAAGACACCTATATGAATTTGACTGTTAACGTCGCAGTTTGTGAGAATTGAGTGTTCTCTAATAAATTCATGAAAGGCCCTGGAGTATGACGTATACGCTCCACCCGCGGGGAAGCCTTTCGGCAGCCCAGTATCGGTCAAGAATTTGTGTGAAACTAGTCTCGCAGAAAACTTGTAGTTCAAGGCATAGTCCACTATTCAAGTTGTGATCTAGTGTAGCATAAAACTCTAAGGGGAAGTTCAACTTCACAGTCTCCACTAAGCATCGGTATATAAACAATGTTTTGGAACTAAATGATGAGATGTGCCAATGAGACTTTGTGGGAGATTGTTGGAATTTGTTAGTAGGCCTTTGGCCCAAAGCCCAACTAAAAATCTGAAATTCTCATGGCCCATTCATGCATGGCTGTGAGTGGTGTGAGTGAGACTAAGTTTAGTCTCACCCCGGAAGTTGAGTGGGAGTTGCACCTCTTTATAAGGTGAGTTCTTCTACCACTTGTATGAGCATGAGAAGAGGAGACCTACACGCGCGCTCCTCCTCCTCCTCGCTCGCCGCACCGCGCCGCGTTTCGGGAATGAGCTGAGCCGAGGACAAAGCTATGCACGTTGTCTATATTTTTGCTGTTCGGGAATATTAACGAGTCATTGATTAATAATTAACGGACGCGTTAATTACTGAACCGTTTCCGATTCTTTTGGATCGCGACTTGAACGTGGGGTTTACTCCCACGACCTACCCGGCCCGCATTATATAGTAAGGCAGACGTCTACCCTAGCCGCCGTCGTATCGTATGGTTTCACACCGTTGCAGATCATTGCGCCTCCACGCAAGTCTTCTTCATCCCTCCTTCCGGCGTGCACCGTGAGAAGGGACAGCAGGCCTCCGGAACCCCGCCTCTCATGATCCTGTATGGGAGAGGGGCGATCAGGTTTTTGAGGAGCGCACTCGCGCGATTGATGGCAATGACGACTTCTTCCCCGACCTCGGCAACCTCTTCCTCAACGACATGGGCGGCAACATCAACGCCAATGGTTCTGCTCCCGCCGCACCATATGTGATCTTGTCCTCTTTATTTGAGATCGTGCTAGAATTTCTATTCCTAGTCTGTGGCTTAGGTACGATATGTTCATCTATTACCAATCCGCATGATTAGTTTAATCTTTGTTATAGCCGTCATGATTTATTTACTGTTTGTTTGGATTAAATCGCGTAGTAATCTGCTCATATATTCAACAGTGCGTGTGTGTTTACAAATAATTTCAAAAAAAATCGCGCTGTAGAAAATAGTTTTTTTTTGTGTGCCCGTGCGCAACTTGCAATTTTCGCGGAACAGAGCGGTTACATTTGTACATAGCGTGAGTGATGGCTTGCTACCAAGTAGGATTATTTAAAGTTGCAGCATCTAGAGCCGTGAGGTAGAACCACCTGTTGGGTTCGTTTTCGTGATATTGTGATTCGGCGTGGAAGCTAGCTCTTACTAATTTCTAAGTGGCTTGTCAACTGGTGTCCTTCCTGGCTCGGAGTAGAAGAATGTCTGAAAACTGAACACAGGTCTTCTTTAGAACCTTTGTATGCCTGGTTATTTCTCTTTGGAAGGTCCCTGGCTTCTACAGTGTGTATTTGAATTCTCAACTCGGAGGTGCAGAGTGATCAAAATGTAAGTGTTAACGCTGTCGGCAGCTAGTTGTGTGTTTGTAAATGTGGACGGTCGGATTATGTGTGTTTGGTGACAGCCTTACTAAACAAAATATGCAGCCATACAAATTTCATGGTTCATTAACCTCCACTTGAACGGCTGGTTTAGCTGAAGAGGATGTAATATAGTGCATTACTGTTATATACCCAGTTTATCAGGCACATTGGCCACTGAACTTGATAGTAGTTTGATGATAAAGAACTTGGCAAACAATATTTCTATTCAATTATAATAACACACATCTTGAGGCTTGGGCCACAATTTTCTACTTTAGTCATCACCACATAACATGAATCTGCCACTTCAAGTACACCGAAGGAGCAGTGAAAAAGGCTACTAAGAATATTCTGTAAGTTCAGGTTCGTTTCATCTAGCAGAGCTAACACCATTTTCTCTACCTGCAACATCACTGGCACAGTAAGAGTTATTCGTAAGGAAAATGAAAATGCTCACAACTTCTAACATACATGTCTTTTCTGATCTATCATCTCAGGCATCGGTCTTCGTTACTATCAAAAACTGAAGTCCTACTACAACATTTTTACTTCAGGATAGTAATGACACCCACCTGCTACCCTACCTCAATTTATTAACACAACTGCAAAGAAACTATGGGTGTCAAATTTAGCCGCAGTCAGTTTGTACCCACAAGGGTAAGGGCTTGTTCAGAAAAGAAGGGTCAAGGGTCACTTATGGAGAATGGAATGATATACAGTGCAACCAATAGTGCTATTAAACAAGAAATGAAATATAATTCTAATCAGTGGAAGGAACTTTGCATAAATTACTGCAACTGAAAAATCTAAATAAATCTTACTTCATCGCATTCAGTATATCATGTTTGCCTTAATTTGTAGTATATAATAATATAAAAGTAACTACACCCAAGAGGAACACAA
Source organism: Thinopyrum elongatum (assembly GCA_011799875.1). Lineage (NCBI taxonomy): Eukaryota > Viridiplantae > Streptophyta > Magnoliopsida > Poales > Poaceae > Thinopyrum > Thinopyrum elongatum. The sequence goes on from CM022300.1 coordinate 42,801,229, forward strand.
CATACACCTTCAGATGAAAGATGAGTTGTGGGCATTCGTCCTAAACCAGGAAAACAAATCACCATAAGTCAAGAATGACCATGCTGAAAATTATCTACTACCCAACATACAGACATAAACAATTCCATATTATGACATACATTTGTTCAACTTCAGAAAACAAGCAATAGAAGAACTGTAACTCAGGTAGCATGGGACCATAAAAACAATTTACTATGGAAATGTAAATAATTATGGGATACACATGGAAGGCCGCAAAGATAAAAATTCTAGGTTGCACATATAAAATTCCAACAGTAAAATCTAGATCATTACAACAAATTTCCGACTGTAACTCCAGCACATCAAGACTGTAACTACACACTAGCAAATAGTAATTCTGGGATGAGATGAGAAGAGTTCCACAGGTAATCCAAGTCAATTACAACAAAATATGAATTGTAACTCCAGTGCATCATGACCTCAAGTACACAGTAGCAAAATAGTAATTATGGGTTGACATAAGAAGAGTTCCACCAGTAATCCAAGTCATTCACAACAAAATATGAGCTGTAACTCCAATACCTATATATTATAGAATCTATGGAATTATGGCTTTTTGGCCAAAGTGAAAAAGCTGCAAAAGCAGAAGCAAAAGCCCAAACAAACAGGGCCTTAGTTGGTGACTGCGGGCAACAAGAACAATACTCAGTTGCAATTAGGACTAAATCTTCAAAAATGCATGCCCATAAATTAAAAGGAAATCGAAATTCATAGTTCATAGTTCACACAGGAACAAAAAATATACACAAAATAAAGCTTGGATATCTTACACTGTGTGCAGGTGGCTGGAGACGATGTCTCCAACATACCTGCAGTAATATTGGACATTGAAGCAACAGAAACAAAGATACAGAACAACTACATCAACAATATTGTAAAATGGGGAACTATAAAAACAGTACGTGCACTACAGCTACTGTCCATAATACTATAAAGTAGGAGCTATAAAACACTATTTGCAAGAATGATACCTCCATGAGCTCTACTGCATAACTGTTTCAAATATAATGGAAAATACATAAAGTGATTACAAAACACATCAGGCTACACACTCTTTCATATCAACAGCGAAGTGGGATAACTAATTACAATTCCTTGATTACTGAAAATTTGAATTTCCAAAGCACTAGAGCAACAACTAAGACTAGACTTCTATAGATCCTGATTCTTCTGGCAAAGTGATGAGGCCAAGAAGAAATACAGACTGGCTAGATGGGATATCATGTGTAGACCAAAAGACCAGGGTGGGTTAGGGATCAAAAATTTAGAGGTAAAGAATAGATGTCTGCTTAGCAAATGGCTATACAGACTATCTACTGAGACCAAGGACATGTGGGTACAAATATTGCGGAATAAATACCTACACTCTAAGACTTTGGCCCAAGTTAACGCAAGGCCAACGGACTCACCCTTTTAGAAGGGGTTAATGAGGACAAAAGTAACTTTTTTCCAACGGATAAAGTTCCTAATTGATAATGGTACCACTACTAGATTCTGGGAGGATACCTGGCTAGGGGAGACGCCTTTGGCTTTACAATATCCTTCCTTATATAATACTGTGCAACGTAAGGAGGATTATGTCGCCACAGTATTAAACTCGGTACCACTCAATATCCAATTTAGGAGAGCCCTTGTAGGGGAACGTTGGAGTGCTTGGCTGCACTTGGTTCGTAGGTTGATGGATGTTCAACTTTTAGATCAGGCAGATACAATTAGATGGAAGTTAACCACAAATGAAATTTTCTCAGTAAAATCAATGTATTTGGACTTAATTGACTCTGGGCCATTGTCAAGATCTTTGCACATATGGAAGATTAAAGTTCCGCTTCGCATCAAAATCTTTATGTGGTTCGTCTGTAAAGGAGTTATTTTGACCAAAGATAATTTGGTGAAAAGGAATTGGGTTGGTAACTCCAGGTGCTGTTTTTGTGATCAAAATGAATCGATTAAACACCTCTTTCTCCACTGTTCGCTTGCACGATTGTTATGGTGATCAATTCATATAGCTTTTAACGTTCATCCCCCAATGAGCATAAACACAATATTTGAGACGTGGCTTAATGGAGTGGACATACACATACCTAAACATATTCGGATAGGGATATATGCACTATTGTGGGCTATATGGAACACTAGAAATGATATGATTTTTAATGGGACAAAATTCATAATTTTTTTGCAGGTTATTTACAGAGCTACAGCATGGATCCGTATGTGGTCGTTACTCACTCATGCGGACTTCAGAGAGCTTTTGGATATTGGATGCAACCGCTGGAAGATGGTAGCACGGGCTATCTTCAGCCGATTTGGATGGCGAGCTAATAATAGGCTAGGTGTGTAGGCATCGTAGTCTGTTCTTTATCGCCGGATGTGGCGCTTTTCAGATTTTTTTTCTCTTTGCTTGGCTTATGAGCTTACTTGAAACTTAAGACTTTGGTACGCTTTTTAATAATATGGCTGCATGCATCGATTGATCCAGAGGCCGGAGGTAAAACTCCTTTTCTTAAAAAAAGCACTAGAGCAACAGAAAAAAAATGGCTACTATCCGGGACACAACTAAAATATACGAGCGGAGAAAGAAAATTACTGGGCACACGACAAACAAATTACATAGAAGTGTAAGAATAAATACATCAAACAAGTATCTGGCATGATGAAAAATATGAAACAATACATCACAGAGTTATGAACTAAGCTTCAGATTTGGAAACATCGGCATATGAACCATACATAACTTACCAAACTAACAAATACACAAGCATAAAGAGACAACACCATGACTGCATTTGCAAGGATACATACATATACAGGGACACTATAAAACTACAACTACCATCCTTGGTGGAATTCAAACCAATACACTAGACTGCGTACCGAAATCAATCACAACAACCATCCCCTAGGTTGAATCCCAGCCATTACAGTAGAAGAACTAAAGAAACAAAATCCCAACAATTTAACCCCACTGGATTGAATCCCAACCTAGAAAATTTTGCAACAACTAACACTCCAAATAACAGGCAACCAATCCGCAGCTATCAGCTAACCTCGCTGATCTCCACCATGCCTCGCGCTTTGGGATGAAGCGGTGAGAGAGAGAGAAAAAAGAATACATGAAATCACTAATTGAGGAGTACTTTATTTAAAATGTTTTATCTCTAAAACTGTGCGTTCAAATCTCGAACCGTTTTCACCGTTGAATTCCTCGTGTCGAGATCTTCAAAACTAGATCCCATGTTAATAGGTTTTGATGAACATTTTTTTCCGAAAAAAACGGACGCGAATCGGGAGCACGTTTTTTCCCTTTTCGGAAGCCGTTTCCGAGAGGCACGGCCATGCCTCTCGAGAAAAAAAAGCAAACGCATTTTTTTTTTGCGTTTTCGAGAGGCACGGCCGCGCCTTTCACGGAAGAAAAAAAAGAAGAGAAAATATGTTTTTTTGTTTCCGAGAGGCACGGTTTTTTTTTTTGAAGGGAAAGCCTCATGGCACTTTATTCATCTCTTGGCAAGGTTACATCAGATAGTACATGCGATAACAAAAAGTTTGGTGCTTCATCCACCCACTCAAAACTACTACCTTGCTCATAGCTATATCTAGCTAAAAAATGTGCCAGATTGTTGGCTTCCCGCGGGCAATGCTGGAAAGAAATCGAAGGAATTCCATGTGCTAAATCAAAGCAATCGATCAGAATAGGCGTGTAGGAGCTCCAGATGTCCGACTCACCCTTGAACGCCTCAACGAGCTCGAGGCAATCTGATTCCACAGTAACTCTAGAGCAGCCTCGATCAAATAGCATCTTGAGACCTCGTTTGACAGCTAGAGCCTCCGCTGTTTGTGCATTCATCACATTCTGGAAGGGTTCAGCTACACCAGATAAAGCTTCACCCTTGCAGTTTCTAAGAACAGCCGCGATTGCTCCACTCCCATCCTCAAAAAATGAAGCATCAGTGTTGAGTTTGTAGTTTCCCGGTGAAGGCTTCTCCCACCTTGCCGTGGGTAACAGTACTTTGGCCGGTTTCTCATGATTGATAGTAATCGCCTGGATAGCAAAAGCAGTGTGTACCGCGCTCTTTATATGAGTCCCCTTCACCGCTTCCCGTCGTTCGTACCAGATATACCAAGCTGCCACGGCGATCGTCTCCTGCAGTCCTAGCTGACCGAGGACTGGGAACTTCTTTAACGGGTTCCTGAGCAGTTCTTCTAACACCACCGAGCCCGATCGATCCACACAAAGCGCCAAGTTAATATCCTCTAACAGACCAAGTTTTCCCCACACCTCTTTTGCACGTGTACAAGTGAAGATCAGGTGGCGAATGTCCTCCGGCCCCGACTTACAAATAGGACACTGAGGGTTAACCTTTATGTGTCTGTTGCTTAGGATACACATGCCCGGGACAGTACCATGGAGGGCGCGCCAGACAAATTTTTTAACCTTGCTTGGTACTTGCAGCTTCCATAAGATGTCCCACACAGGGTTCGTTCCTGCCGTACTAGCAACTTCACCTCTCACTCTAGCGCCATACTGGTGCTCCCATTCAATATAATATGCAGATCTGACTGAAAAAGTATGTGATTTGGTTCCATTCCAGGCCACAAAGTCTTCCAACAGTGGAGATAGTGGAATTCTGAGAAACATGTCACCTATGGATATTTCCCAACCATCAGGATCGCGCCTTGGCGCAAGGGTGCCGGTCCCAACAGATAATAATAAAGCGAAGAAGAAACATTCAATTGTGATAGAAGGAAGACATAGTGGTGTTCAATATTGGCAAGAGATTATAAGGTAGCATCGAGTTCAGTGCGTTCACAAAACCACAAAAGATCGGCAACACGCCTTGGCGCGGGGTGCCCGCCCCAACAACATCAGCTGACATTAAGTTTAGTACTAAAAGCAGGAGCATGAGAGAGCAAAAGCCTGACACAATTCTCAAGGAAGGATATGATTCAGTAAAAAGCAACAATATCCAATATAGTGGTTCATATGCTATAGAGTGGGTCATACGATCATGATGCACAATATAGCAAAAGATATCTTGCGTCAACACATCTTGCCCGCCTATGCGACGGGTGATTCAATTGACATTGCCCCATGCATCCCATTGGTCCAGCACGGAAAATCTAAAATTATGCTTAATCACTCAGTACATCATCACATATATCCATGGTTGTAAGCCATGTATTTTTATACATTTTAGCTCAAAACCAAACCAAACTGGTGAACGGGATGATATGATATTTCATCACAAAGCATAAAGATCCAATTCATACCATATAATCCAGTCATAATGATCGCCCATGACAATAAGTTCATTACAAAGGATAGAAGTCTAATATACCAAAAGCAAGCCAGATTGACATAGCAGTACACGAAACTTGTATGGTTCGGCTATGGCATAACATCAGGCTACATATATATGGATAGAGAGAGTTTGGTCTGACTACCTTGTCGCCCGGCTCCTCCCTGCGTTGTAAACACCTGTTGATGGGCAGTATGTGTTACACAAAGAATCCATAGAGCGTGCCATACGAACATCATCACAGCAAGAATACAGTTCTTTTACTAACCCTTATGAATAGTGTTAGTCATCCGGCAAATGAGTAGCTCCTGTTATTACTATCCGCATAAGTGAATATGCTAAATAATCGTGTTAACAAACGACAAGAGTTAAAAGTTGATAATGCAAAAGAAAACATGATTATAACACCTTTAGAAATAGTTTGGTAATGTTCACTGCAGCAAGACAAAAATTTCATGCAGTTCTTGGTAGGCATAAGTTACCATAGTTCTTGGCATGTACGTTTTTTAATCGAGGGACATCCGCAGACATGAGTAATCCAGTCAGCTAGTAATCAGCCAATGTAGGGGCTGCCAACCGAATTTCTAACACAATCGATTTTACTAACAGGGAAGTAACAATATACACTGGTGTATATCCAAAAATGCTTTAGGAGTCATCAGAAAAAATGCTTATATAATATTTGTATTCCTCTTAACAACAAGGAACAATCTTGGTACACCACATCTATCTGTTTATTATTCCAAGATACCAAGATACGGGAAGCATACCAAAAAGCAACATCCTTGCACCAAAACAGCATAAATAGTTTCTTGTAATAATTCATAATATGCATTGCAATTTCCCCTGCACAAACAAAAGAACTATCTGAGCTTTGAAGCCAAACATACATATAGATATATGCAGTCCAAAAGCTCTAGGCTATTATTTGATGTAAGACCATTTTTTTGCAGCAAATACATAACCTGAGCGGATAAAATAGGTAAATGTTTTAACCAAACATTATCACACCATTGGGACTATATTATTCCTTATTATGGAGTCGAACTCACTTGCCCATAAAAAGCCGTAAAGATTGATGTAATATTTTTCATTTAACATAAAAACTACCAATCCATCTTAGCAAGTAATAATGGGAAGTCAACTCTTGTGAGAAAGTAACTACTTAGTCACTCTATTTAGACTATATTAGCAGTTGCACTTTCAAAATTTCAGGAAAAATGTCACGGGCCAGAAAGTGCATCGAGTTTAACATGCCCTTAAACTGAACCGAGGTAACAAGTTCACTTCCCAACCGTTTTAGGCATCTCGGATTTACACACAAAATCTACACATTTGCTCATCACACGAATTAGGAGGCAACAATAATGATATACCCAACAAGTTCGCTGCAATCTTTTTATCCTACCTGAGATGTAGCCTGCAGGTGGACTGTCGGATTGAAGGTTGCCAGGCACTGGTACTGAAACACTAGCAGGCAATTATGAGAGTTATTAACAAAAAAAATGCATTGGTGGTTAAAGAAAATGTCGCAACAGATAGTCAGAGATAACAATTACTACTATTGTTGAAATAACTTACATTGGGACAATGCACAAGCTTGACTGTTCACAAGAAATAAATAATATCTCTGCCACTAGTAGAAAACGGGACATTAGTCCCGGTTCGTAACTGCCTTTAGTCCCGGTTGTGCAACCGGGACTAAGCAGTCGGGACTAAAGGGGCTCCACGTGGCCGCTTGGCAGCGCTCGGGCAGGAGGACCTTTAGTCCCGGTTGGTAACCTGACCATTAGTTCTATCGATGCCGATGACCAGGGCCTCAAGGACATGAAGAGCATCCAACATCGAGTGAAATAAAAAAATGCACGAAGCAAGAAGATTAGTATTGAAAAAATGCACGAAGCAAGAAGATCTACATGATGTTTAATTAAGCAAAACATTATTAGTGATAACAGAAGGAGATAAAGAAAGTCAATAATAGTACAAAAGCATGTCATTATTTAAACTAAATATGTTTAAAGTCCCTATCTGATTTAGACTAAGCAGGAGAACACCTGATACAACTAAAAAAGCAAACCTCCATAAAGGTTTTTAAATTGCCAAACTTTACAGAAAGAAGAACCAGACTATTTAATATCTAACAGATGTGGAGCAACTGAGCATATCAACCAGAACTAAACCAAATGTCAGGGTGAACAACCACCATCTCCCTGAGATTTTAAATTGGGTTAACGGGTTAAGCCATCTTTTAAGTTGAATGATAGTATGATGCCAAATAGAACATGTTTGTTAGAATGCAGACTGAATAATATAAACTGAATTTCAATTTGGATGATCCAATATTAACACATACAATATTTTTCTGGCCTGGTCGCTGGCCGCTATACCTCCTATACAGATGAGACATAATTTAAATTCACTTGCATAGAAATGCATCAGGTTCAATCTCCTTGAATGACGAAAAGTACAGACGCTCTTTCAAAGTAGGGAGAATATTTCATACTTCATACTATGTCATGCTCTTTCACTAAATAGAATTGGATGCAGTTCTGAATTATTATTATTTAACCGGAAACACACAGTTCTGAATGCTCAAGTTCCATTAAAAATGAGTTGTATGTTCAAGGAATTATGCAGAAACAGGCAATAAATATGAACCTTCATGCCCAATATTTCCTGGCAGAAAATATAGAAACACGAGTTTGATGCTTGAAGTATACTATTTGTAAATAAAATTTTAAATATTTCTGGTTAAAGCCATCACATCTGATGGAAGGAAGCTTATGAGAACCACACGTCTACAATGACACAAGTTCTGAATGAAGCAATGTGAGTGAAGCACACAAGTTCTCACGGAATATTTTGAGAAACACCTGAACACGTACAGTCACAGTATACGGTTCTTACTGCGTTGTAAGCTGAGTATCTTAGATTGTAAGAATATAGCTAATTTCTTAGCAGCACATCTCACAGACTAAAAATTAATGCGATGCTTTCATTTCTCCAGCTAGTAAAAAATAGTCAAATTCAGAAAGGACAATTGGAGATCAGAGGGGCATTCTTTCTCCGACAACCATACCTAGTGTAGACACGCCTAAAGTATGTGACGGCAGCAGCTATGACCCTTGAGATAAGAATGATTTAAGATCATCATCATCGCAAGTTAATGCTAGATAAGTCTAATGGAGAATGCCTAACATATCATAATTTGGAAAAGTCGATTCAGTAACAGACAAAGAAAAGAACTGGAGTAACAGATATTTCAGTAGCATCCATTAGCAAAATTTGCAGCACCCTATATATAAAGAAGATGATAATACTATTGGCTTTTTCATTTAGTTATACATTTAATATTGTACCTATCACCTTCTTTTGTTTGAATTAAGCAGTGCCTACCATGTAAACAAATTAGACAGCCAACATTTTGTTCTAACAAATTCTTGAATTGACATAGTCTCAAAGGAAGATTGGGTTGTCTGCATGAACACAGTCAGTTTTAGAAAGTAGGGTGATCACTTTTGACTAACCTTGATTGGTGAATGCATCTTCTTATTACTGGACGATGCAGCCCCTAGCGAACCTTGGTCGAGGATTTTACTGGAGTTCATGTGGGCTGCAGGTACTCTCTGTCAAGAGAAGGGACTGTATAGAAAGAGAGGGGATTAAAACCAACGGCGACAGAGAACAGAGGATCACAAATGAGAAGCACAATTCAGAGCACCAACCTCTCGGTAAACCATGCCCAAGTACATGCTCTATGGCTAAATTTCCAAGTAACACATACATGGCAGCAAAATTCAAGAAAAATGAACTGTGCTCAATATCATAGGTAAATATTTCAATGAAAAGAAGATCCCCTGCAGGCATCTAATTATCATGGCACTGGCACTTTGCAAGACATGGCAATTCAGTCAAGTGGCTTTTCAGGCCACTTCCATTCTGAAAAATAAGAGGGAATCGAGTGCCATGAGAAAGAGAGGAGAGGGGGAGGGAGATTGAACCTGGACGAAGTGGAGCAGCGTGGATCTTGCATCAAAGAGGACAGGCAACGGTGGTGGTCTTGCTACTGCTGGTGGCCGATGGTGGACGGAGTGTGTGGTCCTCACCGTTGCCAGCGGTGGCGTGCCCAGGGTCATCAGAGAGGGTGCGCATGGATCCGCCGTTCAGCGGCGCGCCGGCAGGGGACCTTGACCCCCCCCCCCCCCTGCGCGCACCCTCCTCGGCGGCGAGAGAGTGAGCGGAGGAGACCTCTACCGTCTCTGCGGCCGACACACCTCCTGCTGGGTCGTGAGGTACGCGCGCGGCGCCACACGCAGCTCGGCCACCTCGTCGTCTCCGTGGCCCGCGCTACAAAAGAACAATATTTTCCTTTTTATAAAACCGGAGAAACAGTGGACAACTGGAGATGAAAAGGAGCAGGCCAAACTTCTATGTTACAGAACTAAGGCCACCAACATACTATCCCTTCTTGAGCCGCCACATAACTATTTCTCAAATCAAGGGAAGCAAGAACTATTTCTCCAAGCAATAGATAAACTACTTCGGACACCATTTTATTTAGCCAATGAGCTGGAAATGTAAACCTACACGACCCCAGACAATATTCCAGCTTCCACTTTCTCAGACTTTTGTCACCTTAGCCCTACCAAAGTCCAGGCCATGTAGGTTGTTGTAACTCATGATGCTAATACATAGGCGAGTGACATATATAGATGAAAGAAACCGACATCGAATGTAAACAGAGCAAACAACTGTTAATTCTGTTGTTGCACAAAAACTTAAGAAAGTACTTCCTCTGTTCTTAAATGCAAGTTCTTTTAGAGATTCCAATATAGACTACATACAGAGTAAAATGAGTGAATCTACACTCTAAAATATGTCTATATACATCCGTATGTAGTCCTCATTGAAATTTCTAAAAGACTTATATTTAAGAACGGAGGGAGTAGTATCTACACAGATTGATTAGAAGCAAAGAGAGGAACTTTAAATGGCAGATGTTACCGAATTAAGCAAATGCCATACTTGAAGATCTTCGCGGAAATATATGGTCCAATTCGGGAACCACACATGTAGCGTTCAGAAGGCATCCATTACTACATCATCATTTATCTGAAATAAGATGACATGCTTTGTTCAACACACATAGTTTAGTAAAAAGTTACAACAAATAGAAAAGAACGTGTGTATTTTACAGCCGGAAGGAATGTAAGAAGCATAAGTATTGTTTGCAGATTTTTAATCCAAAGCTAGAAAATAATCTCAAGAACTAAACAGAGTTGGTCTGACTTAGTATCTGGCCGAACGGCTAGGTCTAAGATCAGAACCTCGGGTTTATGACAACGGCGGAATCTAAGTCATTCCGATTGCACAGTTGGGCTGAATCGACGCACAACAACACGTAAATTGCAAAGACTTTAGTTATTCCCTGCTAGCTATACATGCTCATTTTAGAGCTTTTAGATATATCATATGTCAGCTGAAAGTGGAAGGATAATGTAAAAGGATGGGACTGAATAAATGCACGACAGCATGTAAAAAGTCCAGTGCTGGTAAATCGAATCACATAGTAAAAGGACATAGTATTTTTCTCACCAATAAAAGAAGTTCTTCCAAATGAATAAATCATACAGCAGTGCCAAATAATATAGTAATAGTTTAGTGGCCTTTCAAGACCAATTGCAATAACAGTAGTTTGATAGATTAAATGGCAGGGCCGTAATAAAATAAGCTGATTTTTACGATCAAGTATATGATGAGAGGAATACGGAATGGCATGGATGGCTTTGGATCCCTTTTGTTGTAGACAGTCAAGATGTAAACTATCCGCAGGAGAACAAATGAGCAACGAAAATAATTAGAGTGCAATACCAAAGGGTATGTGCACTGTTGCAGATTGTTAATCAAAATCTCAAGCAATAAAACAACTTGGCTTCTCTTTGCTTTAGTTGTACTTGAAGGAAACAGACCTCCCAAGGAGCAAATTATCAACAAGCTGCAGGTCCATACGATATCTATCAGTGACAAAAATTCATATATTCAGACCTCCTAAAGACGTCAAAACAATGTTTACTGACAAAGAAAACTCTATGATGCATTATTTACCACTAACACATTAACTCTAACTACATGCTTGGAAAATAAATTACAGTAGTTGATTAATGATTATCTGTAGCTAAATCTTATTTTCAATATAACCAAGATGACAAAAATATCTCACCTCACCTTTGGTGAAACACTCTTCTCTAATTGCTCATTGCGTGACATGGTGATTCGCTTAACATATCGCAAGTCGATCTGCAACCACATAAGCAAGCATCTGCATCAGAACAAAAGGAGGAATGAAATGTTTGATCTTTCATATGGTACTACCAACCCTAGAGCAAGACTAAATAAGTGATTAGTAACACACACATCACTCTCCCAGCAGAAAGCAATTCTTCTTCAGATTGTTGACCATATTCATTATTCATAATAATGAAGTAAACTCCAAATCTGAGAGGTCACCCCGATAATGCTAAGCATAATAATGAATGCTTGTTAACAAAAGAAAAGATATCTGATTTGGACCACATCATTGTGAAGCAGGTCGTTACAGAAAATAATGGTTCTATAAGCAGAACATGTAAGTCACCCAAGACTCGATTAAGCAATACGTTTTTATGGATATGATCCGACGGCCGAAATTCCTTACCGCATCAGGATGCCTTACCCCCTGCGTGACCCTGACTGAATTCATTCAGATTGGGGTTGCTTGCAAGCCTCCCCTTCCGCATCAGGCAAGGAAACAAGCACGTGTAAACCTGTCGGGTGGGGAGGGGGTCTAGCCTATGGCATCCAGACACCCGTAATTAGTAGCAAATCTCAAATCTAGCAAATAATCAAAAGCATATGCAGCTTAGCTCCAAATCGGAACATCCATGCAGTTTCTTTTGCCAAAACAACGTGGAGGAGGAAGAGGTACCTAGCAGTGGTGAAGCAGGGAGGCATCTCCATCTCGAACACGACAGGGTGGCCGAGGAAGCCATGGAAGCAGTTGCAGGCGGCGCTGCACACGTCGGTCGGCCACCGGGTCTCCGTCTCCACCAGCAACGCGGGGACATCATCCCCAGCCTCGCACCATGCATCCACGCCGGCGAGCGTTCTGGACGGCGGCCACGGCGCCGCGGACGACTGCCCCCCCTCTTCCATTTCTAGGGTTAGGGGAGGGGAATAATGGAAGGAGAGGAGGAAGGGTGGTGGCAACACGCGGCCTGAAGACGGGAAGGAGATGCCGGGGGGGGGAGAGGAGGAGCCGGCGAAGGTGGCGGCCGATGGATGGAGGAGATGGCGGCGGCGTGTGGTTAGCTCTGGCCACGGGAGGGGTGGAGGAGGGAGCGAGTGCGGGGAGGGGTGGAGGAGGAGCGAGTGCGGGAGGAGGAGGAGGCGGCGGCGGCTAGGTCTCCACGGCAGATGGCGCCATATATACGTATATGTGAAGTGACGAAATTGCCCTCGGTGGGCACCCAATTTTACAGGCGGTGGCACGAAAGAGGGGTGACTATTCATTCCTACAGCGCCTGTTTTGATCCGGCGGCCCAGATCGTCCGGAGGCTCGATCCGACGGACGGAATCGCATCAAGCCGGCGCAACGGACGGCCGGATGTGCCAAATCGCTGAGGAGGCCCGGGAGCTCCTGTCATCCTTATTTCTCGATACTCCCAGGCCTTTCTCAAAAAAAAGCCATACCCCCAGGCGTATTCGGTGTACCTAGTCATCACCCATTCGTTGCTTGATGCGTCCTTGAAATATACGTGTCGGCCGACCCTGGAACGTAAAGGAGTACTCGGAAACAGTTGGGTGTGGCGCTCGGGTCGACCCGGTACGCCACCGGGGAGTTGTAGGTGCATTCAAAGCTGCTAGTGTTAGCGTATACAACAGAGATGGGAGAATATCATAACTCGCATCCCGTAATGCGACATAAATTTGCAAAACTTTTAACTGAAACATAAATTTGTCGAGCGAATAGTTGACATTGATTTGTTTTGATAAAGGCCGGTTTTTTTTAACTCATAATTGACATTGGTGCATGCCATTGTCAGATTATCTCACTCACTAGCATGCCATACTCACTACTACTCCACAAAACAAACTGCAGATACTTTTCGTATGATAGTTTCCCTAGATAGATAAACAGAATCTTCAAACAAAGTGCGTATACAAACGTGCGGTGCGTACAATTGGTACGTGATTGGGATGGTCGGAGAAGCGCGCAGTTCCGAGTCCCGGCCCGGGAGTGCCATTGCGGAGAAGGCTTGACCGCTCAGCTGGATCACGGCGTTGTTGATGCAAGGCCCGCTTCTGCAGATGTCGGTAAACGTGACGGTGCGTCATCGTTGCAGGCCTTGTGTCTGCAAGTCACGTGGAAGTAGCTGCTGTAGCCGAACCTGGTTATTGTGTTCAGACGGCCAACAAAGACCATGTGGACGAGAAGGGTGGTTCGGCTACCACGGGGCCGTAGCCGCAAATTCCGGCTAGAAGAAAAGCAGCAAGAACATACTACAGCAGATATAGGTGCATAGAACGCAGTGTACATGTTACAGTAGTTGAGTAGTACCTTGGCTCCCCGCGCCATGTGGGTCGCCGTAGAACGCGGCAGTCCCGTTGAGCGGAACGCCGAATGTGCCGGCAAGCAAGACGGCGGATGCACCGGCGAGCGCAGCTAAGAGGAGGGCGAGGAGTAGGCTTCTCCGGGTCATCGTCACCACCTTTTTGTCCGTGTGTGCGTGTGTCAGTGTGTGTGATCAATGGTGGTGATTTCTGTGTGTGTTCTCTGTATGACGTATGCAAGTATAGAACGCATAAGAGAAAAGTCTTGGGGGGGGGGGGGGGGGGGGGGGGGGGGGGGGATCTAAAGCTCCGCCACTCTCGGTGTGCGTTTTGAGCCTAGCCATTGGGAACACGCGATACATTTCCATTTTCACAGGCCACAGGGAGGCTCATCCTTACATTTGTGTACGTGGATGGTGGCTTGCGTGCCCTTCCTATGCATATTCTTCACGACTCCCTCTGGCATTCACGACTGCGGGTTTTGGTTCTATCGCTAATGGCTAGTTTGCAGTGCTCACCGGGAGATTGGAAGTTGACAAAAAATATTACAAATGCAGCCTTTTCTTTTTGCGCGGAATTACAAATGCAGCTTGTTACAGCGCATCGATGACTTGGCTTAATTCATCTTATTGCATGCTGTCTTAATTCATCTTGCTCACAGCGCATCGATGACTTGCCAGGTCGCTCGTGGACTTAGGGCATCTTCAATGCCGACCCTCAAACCATTCGCATCCATCCGGACTGTGTTGTCCGGACCGCAGAAGCCATCCAACATGGGCATGTATCAATCACCGAGCGGTCCAGAGGTGTTTTCTCCCGCAAACCAAAACCAAATATGGGTTTTTTGCGGGAGTTCGGACACGCGAAACGTCGCTCTCTGCCCCCTCTCCCCACCACCACCATCACCACCCAAAAGGAAGGCATAGCCCACACTTTTTTAGCAACCCGCACAGTTTTCGCGCCAAAATACCACACTCTCTTCTTCCATCCCCCGCCCCTCTCCGCCCAATTCCCGCTCTTTCCGCCCACCCTCTTCTTCCTTCCGCTGCCGACGCATGGAACCATCGGAGAACCTGTCGGAGATGGAGGCGGAGGAGGTGCCGGAGGATCCGAACATCACGCTCGTCCGGAAGATCAGCTCGGCTACGCGGCAAACTTGCCGCGTCAAAGCGAAGGCCGCAAAGGAGGAGAAGCTCAAGAAGCACGGTTGGCCACCGGAGGGCCTGGTGGTGGCCGTGGAGGAAGTGGCGGGCGTCGCCAGACGGGTGCACTCACAGTACAAACAACGTCATGGCCGGAGCATTACAAGCCTACGTACTACTACGCCGCCAAGCTGCTCAGAACACCTGCCCGTAAGGTGCCTTACATCGCCGACGTAAATGTGGTGCCGCTCTTCTCCGAGTATTCTTCACTGCAGCTCGTCCAGGCGGACGGCGGCCGGGGAACAGATGGGTGCCCGCATGCTGTTCGCTACAATGCTTAGAGTGGGAGAGCCGGCGTACTACAGTCCGGACAGGGAGATGCTCGACATCATCCCCAACGGAGGCGACGGAGGAGGAGGAGGCTATGAGGACGGGCAGGTGGAAGACTGGGATCCCACCTAGTCCAGCAACTACCAGCAGCAGTCCTGCACCTAGACGGCCACGCAACAGTCCTACACCAAGACCGGCATGGACACACAACAACAACAGCATTGGGCCGCCGGACAGAATCAGCCGGTGGGGGGTGGGGATGCGAGTACGATGGTCTGGCTAATACAGTCGGCGATCCGAAGAAGAAGGGTAGAGGATAAAGCTTCAACATGCGGGAGGACGAGCTGTTGTGTGATGCACGGTTGGCCACTAGCCACGATCCTCTCCATGGCACAGAGCAAAAGTGCACAACCTTTTGGAATAACATTCACATGTGGTTCCATGAGAACAAGTATTTCGCGCACTACTCCGGCGCGGTCATCCGCAACTGTGAATGGAAGTCCCTCAACCATCGATGGTACACCCTCCAAGAGGTTGTGTCCAAGTATTCCAGGCACTTGAAGCATCTCATCGCACGGTGGCCTAGCGGTGCACAAATCACCGAGCATGTAAGTTGATCACTAGCCGGACATGCATTCTTTTGTTGATCACTAGCCGGATATGCTTAGTTTTGTTGATAACTAGTCGGGCATGCATTTTTTGTTGCTCACTAGCGGGTATGCTTAGTTTTGTTCCTCACTTGATGGATATGCATATAGAATTGTTGTAAACATGGCATGAATACTTCATAAATTATAGATACGTTGGAGACGTATCAACATCCCCAAGCTTAATTCCTTCTCGTCCTTGAGTAGGTAAATGATAAAAGAAATAATTTATGAAGTGTGAATGCTAGCATAGTGCATAAGTTTGATCAATGATAATTTCAGTTACTTTTCCTAGCATCATAACGGCAACTCTTTCTCATAAAACTCATCATGATAAAGTAGCAATCAATTCACATGTTATGGTTCAAACAATGCATTCTCTTGAAACTTAACAACCTATGTTCGTAGTCACCAAATAATTGTAATTCAACTTATCTTCAACAAAGTCTAAGTAAGAGCTCCACATACCCAATTATCATTTAGTCTTCTATGATTGCTAATACTCAAAGAATATTTCTAGAACAAATAGCATCCATCGAACACGGAGAAAGATAGGGGCTTAATTTTCGCCTCCCAGCTCATTTATCATATAGATAATTGTCAACAATAATACTTCATGATCAAATATATTTGAATGGCCATATGTGCCTAGATCTTTCCCCACCACATGATGCTTGCCAACTAAAGAATAGGTTGGAATAATAAGGAATACTATTGACTCTTGCATAAAAGTAAATATATAAAGTAAAAGATAGGCCCTTCGCAGAGGGAAGAAGAGGTTGTCATGCGCTTTTTATTTTTGGATGTGCAAGCCCTTAAGGCAAAGAAACGTCACGTTATATTGCCCCTTGTGATAGCAACCTTTATTATGCAGTCCGTCGCTTTTATTTCTTTACCATCATAAGTTCGTACAACGCTTATTTTCCCTTGCAATAAAAGATCATACATATTTTTAGGAGCAATTTTTATTGCTTTTTTTGCACCGATGACAACTTACTTGAAGGATCTTATTCAATCCATAGGTAGATATGGTGGACACTCATGGCAAGAAACTGGGTTTAAGGGTTTTTGGATGCACAAGTAGTATCTCTACTTAGTACGCATTTTTGGCTAGTAAAAGAACATAAGCAAGCACCACATGTTGGAGGATCCATAACAATATAATTTCTATGCAAATATACCCAAACATAACTCATTACGTTGTCTTTCTTGTCCAACTTCAACTAATTTGCTCAAGTTTAAAAATAATTAATGGGTATTCACAATCATAAAAGATGTCCGAGATAATATATTTATATGTGAAAGTTCTCTTCGTTATACTAATCATTCATGAATTGCTTGTATGACCAATATTGTGATTGTTAAGCTTCAATAGATTTTGCTTTCTAAACCCAATGCGAAACTACTACTAGGCATGATACAAGCATATGAAGCACATATCTAAACCCAATGTGAAACTACTACTAGGCATGATACAAGCATATGAAGCACATATCTAAACCCAATGTGAAACTACTACTAGGCATGATACAAGCATATGAAGCACATATAATTTCAACTTCATGATATTCAATTCATTCAAGAATTTACTCATAGGATATAAGCGAAGCACAAGAGTAAATGACAAACTACTCCAAAAAGGTATAAGTGAAGATCAAATGAGTAATTAAATAAATAGGTAACTATGTAAGGACTCTCTCTCATTAAAAAATTTCAGATCTTAGATATTTTATTCAAATAGGAAAGAAAACAAAATAAAATGACATTTCAAGAGTAGCACATATCATGTGAACAAGTAAAAACTTAGGCTCAACCAAAACTAACTGGTAGTTGTTGAAGAAGAAAGGTGGGTTGCCTACCAGGGCATCCCCAAGCTTAGATACTTGAGACTTCTTGAAATATTAATTTGGGATGCCTTGGGCATCCCCAAGCTTGAGCTCTTGTGTCTCCTTAATTCCTCTCATATCACGGTTTCCTTAAATCTTAAAAACTTCATCCACATAAAACTCAACAAGAACTCGTGAGATAAGTTAGTCTAAATCAATGCAAAACCTTATCATTTCTACTGTAAAAAATTACTAAAATTATAATTTAACATTGCATACTAAATGTCTCTGCATATTTAATACTCCTATTCTCAAATAGAATCATTAAACAAGCAAACATATGCAAACAATGTAAACATAACATCAATTTGTCTAAACAGAATAGTCTGTAAAGGATGAAGAAGGATACATACTTATTTAACTCCAAAAATTATGAAAATTTACCACACCGTAGAAAATTTATCATAGCTTATTGTGTCAAAATTTCAACATTTGATCACATTCTGACTTTTCTAGAGAATTCACGCAATAGCGTGCAACTTTCTGTTTTGAAACAACAACTCATAGACTTGCAAAATAAGCATGGTAAGGCTATACTTGAGACTTTTATTGAAATAAAATATACAAAACATTATTCTAAATAACAGCAAGAAAATCCAACTAAAGTAAATGACGCTCCAAGCAAGACACATATCATGTGACGAATAAAAATATAGCTCCAAGTGAGGTTATCGATAATTGTGGCGCCCCCGACTCAATCGTGCACTAATCATACACGCAAACATGCACGATCAAGCACAGGGACTCACGGGAAGATATCACAACACAACTCTAACACAAATTAAACGGAGATCCACAATATTACAGACCAGGGATCACGAAGATCCGAATACATAAGTCAGTCATACAAATATTATCTGAGTACAGACATAGTTAGACAAGTTTTGCCTTAAGAAGGCTAGCACAAACAATGACTCTAGATCGAAATGCGTTGGCCTCCTGCCTGGGAGCCTCCGATCCTACTCCTGGTCGGCTGGCTCGATCCAGTAGTATGTGCCCTCTGGACCCTCCTGGTAGTAAGCTCCTGAGGTGGCATCTGGCTCCAGGGCTCCATCGTCTGGTGTATCATCAAGGTGGGGTATGGGGAAAAAGAAAGTAAAGCAACCGTGAGTACTCATCCGAAGTACTCAGCAAGCAAGGATTTATACTACATATGCAACATTATCAATGGAGAAAGGCTGTATATGTGGACTGGGCTGCAGAAATGCCAGAATAGAAAGAAGGCCTAGTCCTATCGAAGACTAGCATCTTCAAGCATCTTCACGAAGCCACCATCTTGCAGCAATAGAAGAGAGTAGAATAGCATTTTATTAAGCAAACATGTTGAAGCAAGCCTAGAGATCCTTCCTCGACTCCCAGCGAGAAAGCGATCCCGAAGCTTCAATTATGTAACAAGTATCCAGTTCAAGTAGTAGATCGGGATACACAAACTGAGCGTCCTTTACCGTAGGACCGGCTATCGATAGATTATTCATCCCTGCAGGGGTGCACTACTGTTACCCAACATGCTCGATCAACTCTGGCCGGACACACTTGCTGGGTAATGCCCGGCCTCGGTAGATCAACACGAAGCAATGCCCTACCTAGGCTCAGCAGAGAGGTCATCACGCCGGACTAACCTATGCACCCAGAGGTCTTGGGCCATCGCCCTGGGCACCCTGCGCGTTGCGTGGCTGGCCGGGGTGCAGGCGCGACACTAAACTCGTCAGTGAAGTATCCAGCCCATTCCCGGCGATCAGCCTGCACAGTGAACCGTGACGTCTGAAGAGCTTTCGGGAGAAACGTACGACGTAGAGGGCCCCATAACCATAATCCCGCGTGGTGGTAGTGCGTATAGGGCACGTCGACCCACTCAGATCACACACCCAAATCCAATAGGCTCATTTAGTATCACGCGGAGACAATCAGAGTCTCTGAAGCTCTGCCACAATATCACACTCGAGTGCTCTTCCGGCACACTCGACATCACAGATTCCCAGCGGGTACCCACCAGGGTGGACCCGCCTGTAACAAAGGTCAAAGTAACCGTGTGGTCATAACATCAAGGGGGAAACCCGAGGAATCACCCTCGGTGGCTTCCACTCGATGAAATCATCAGGGTGAACGTATGAGGCATCACCCTCGAGGTTCACACTGAGGGGTTGCACGACAGAGTCGTATCAGAAGTGGAGAAGGAGGAATCACCCTCGATGACCACGACCGAACAGCTACGCTGCAGAGTATTCATCAGGAGTGCGTTACGAGGTATCACCCTCGGCACTCGATAGTAACTATGCAGAGTCGTACAACTAAGGGGGGGGTGAGGTGATGTGTCGGTCTCTGGTCGACGATCACATTGATCGAGTCATTGATGATCAAGCAGGGGCAACAAGGGTAAGATGGTGGGGGTCACTGATGGTTCACTACCAACCTATACTAAACAGTTTATCATAGGCAGGTAAGGTAACAATGAACAGGTTACAACAGCAGGCTATGCATCAGAATAGGAGCATACATTAATAGTAGCAAAATCTAATGCAAGCAGGAGAATTGGAATGGGCGATATCTGGATACTCAAGGGGGGGAGGGCTTGCCTGGTTGCTCTGGCAAGAGAGAGAGGTCGTCAATGGGCTGCTCGTCTGTAGTGTAGTCGTACCCAGCGGCAGCGTCGTCGGTCTCGGCGTCTATCGAGAGAGAAGGAGGGGGAGAGAAACAATAAATTCACGGCAATAATGCAAACAATATGTATGACATGCCTAAATGATATGCCGGGGTGTTCTACTGCCTAACTAAATGATTTAGTTAATTTAGAAATTTATTCGGATTTATTTAATTAAAGTTGGGCACTATTCATTTATCGAAATCGATCTAAAAGTTCAATGCTCATATAGCTAGGGGCATCTGACCGGAATTCGGAGGGCGTATTCGGGTTCGTATCGAAATTCTGAGCAACTTTCATATATAAATTATTTTCATCGGAGTTACGGTTTAATTTATATGATTTTCTAAAGTTTTAAACATTTTCTGAATTTAATTATTTATTTAAATTCGAATTATCCAGAATAGTGAATGATGACGTCAGCCTGGGGTCAGCATTGCATCAGCAGTCAACAGTGGGGCTGACCAGGTCAAACCTGACCTGTGGGGCCCACATGTCATACACTGTGACTTTAATCAGAGGGGTTAAATTAACTAATTAGATTAATTAGCAGGTGGGGCCCAGCAGTCAGTGACAGGTTAGGCTAATTTAATTATTTTTATTAACCTAATTAGTTAATTAGGCACCTGACAGGGGGGGCCATATGTCATAGACACAGGGAGAGGGGCCCCACCAGTCAGTGACTGGGCAGCGCCCAGTCAGCCAGTTGACCAAGTCAACTGGTCAACTGGGGCTGGCTTGGCCCACTGGCAGTGGCACTGGGGGTGGCCCCAGGAGCGCCACGTCGGTGGCCGTCGCCGGAGCAACGCCGGCGACCCAAAATGTGGCGGCGCGGCTCAGGTGAGCTTCCGGTTTTGCCCACAGGGCGTCTCCGGGGCTGGGGGAGGGCGCGTTCGACGCGGCTCGACGTCGCGCGTCGAATAGCGGCGGTGCGGGGTGCTGGGGAGGCCGGAGTGGAGCGCCAGGAGCTCGTTGGCGGCGAGGTTTCTCGGGCGAGCTACGGGAACAGCGCCACGGCGTGTTTTACGGGCGAAGCAAGGGGTAGGCGAGGCCTATGCGAGGCGGCGAAGCGAACGGGTAGCAGCACATGACCAAATGGTCGCCGGACGGTCGCCGGCGACGAGGTCCGCGGCGGTGGGCTCGGGCATCTCGAATGCGATCACTACGGCGTCGATAGTGAGAAGAAAAGAGAGGGGGACGGCGTCGACTGCTCACCGGGCCCTGTAGGTGTGCAATAGCGGGCTCGGGGAAGGCTTGCCGGAGCGAATCGACGACGGAGTGCGGCGGCGATCCGAGGAAGAAGACGACGGCGTGGGGCGATGCAGGGCTCCCGGGGCTTGGTCGTGTGGTCGAGGAGGACGGGCTTGACGCGGCGGAGCTCGTGGACACGTCGGCGGGGTGAAAGGGTGGCGGTGGTCGCGCGGTTTAGCCGTGGCCGTCCATGACGGCGCTCGGGTGAAGTGGGGGAGCGAGAGAGAGAGCGAACAGAGCGGCTAGGGTTCGTCCGCGGGGTGCGGGGAGTTGCTCTTTATCCACGGCGCGGGCGCGGCGCGTTGTCGACTGGCGGGCGAGGGGGGGCCGGGTGTGTGCGCGCGCGTGCGTGCGGTGTGTTCGACAGCGGGGCGGCATGAGCAGTGCGGGAGGAGGGAGGAGGTGCGGGGTGGGCTGGGCCGCGCTGTAGCAGTAGGCCTAAGTGCACAGTAGCGTCTTTAGGCCTTTTCCTATTTCTCTTTTTCTGTCTCTTTTCTTTTTTGTTAGCTAATTGTTTGGGCACTATATGCATTTTGTAAAAAGTGTGACCTAGTCCATAATTAGCAGTGCACTATACCCTAACACCAAAAATTAGTTTGGGTAAAATATCATTTCACATTTGATTTAGATTAATTAAAAGGTTATTAAATATTATTTTCAGCCACTGTTAGAGGAGGTTTGGGTTACTTAATTAATGTATTAAATGTTGGTTACAATTTTAGCATAGTCTCTAGAATATTTTTCATTTATTGAACATTTTAGTTTCTATGTTGAACAACTTTTATTTTCCACTTTCATTTAACTTTGTATTTTGACTTTGGACTTGAAATGCAACATGATGCTAATAATGATTTGGCACTGTTAATCATACTGACTTGTCATTACCAAAAGTGATTACTGTGGCTAATGACAGGGGGTGTTACAATTCTCCTCATCTATCAAGAATTCTCGTCCCGAGAATTAAGAGGAAGACTGAAAGAAAGCGGGGTATTCTTCACGAAGACGATCCTCGCGTTCCCAAGTGGCTTCATCTTCAGAATGATTTGACCACTGAACCTTGAGGAATTTGATTGAATTTTGACGAGTCCGGCGTTCAGCTTGATCAAGAATACGGATGGGATGTTCTGGATAAGGCAGATCTTCCCGTAATTCAAGCATTTCGTGATCCACAGCTCGAATAGGATCCTTGAAGCAACGACGGAGTGGGGATACATGAAAGACATCATATACTTGTGAAAGATTAGGCGGCAATTGCAACTGATATGCCACTTCTCCTCGACGGGCAAGAATACGGAACGGGCCAATGTAGCGAGGAGCTAACTTGCCTTTGATTCCAAACCGATGAGTGCCTTTCAACGGAGTGACGCGGAGGTAAGCTTATTCGCCAGGTTGATAGACCATTTCCTGTTGCTTTCGGTCATAGTTGCTCTTCTGATGAGACTGAGCAGTTTTGAGATGTTCACGGACAATGCAAACTTGTTCTTCTGCTTGCTGAACAATGTCCGGTCCGACGAGTGAGCGTTCCCCAGTTTCTGACCAATTCAGAGGGGTTCGACACTTACGTCCGTAAAGAACTTCAAACGGTGCCATCTTCAGACTAGCTTGATAGCTATTGTTGTAAGAGAATTCGGCATACGGGAGAGATTCCTCCCATTTCTTACCGAAGGAGATGACGCAAGCTCGAAGCATATCTTCGAGCACTTGATTAACTCGTTCAACTTGACCCTGTGACTGAGGGTGAAAAGCGGTGCTGAAAGACAGATGAGTTCCCATAGCTTCTTGAAAACTATTCCAGAATCTTGAGGTGAAGAGGCTGCCACGATCCGAACTGATCTCCAACGGAACACCGTGGAGTGACACAATTCGGGAAACATACAAGTCTGCTAACTGGCTAGCAGTGATTGTCTCCTTAACTGGCAGAAAGTGAGCAACCTTGGAGAATTGGTCAATGACAACATAAATAGCATCATGACCCTTCTGAGATCTGGGAAAACCAATAATGAAATCCATTTGGACTTTGTCCCATTTCCATTCAGGAATTTCAAGGGGTTGCACAGTTCCAGCAGACCTTTGATGTTCTGCTTTAATGCGGCGGCAGACGTCACACTCAGAAACATAACGAGCAATATCTCGCTTCATATTAGGCCACCAGTATCTCTGACAAATGTCATGGTACATCTTTGTGCTACCAGGATGAATTGACAGAGGAGTGTCATGAGCTTCCTTCATAACATGTTCTCTCTCATCCTTGAACTTGGGTACGAAGAGACGATGTTGGAATAATAGGATCCCATCCTTATCAAGATGGAATTCCGACGGCTTTCCTTTCTCGAGGTACCGCTTAATCCTTTCAACTTCAGAGTCATACTTTTGTATAATCTTAATGCTGTGCTCTAAATCTGGTTCGACAACCAGGGTATTGAGATAACCTTGTGGAACAATATGGAGGTTCAACTTGCGAAGCTCTTCATAAATCATAGGTTGTGCTTCCTGAACCATAAGGTTGTTGCAATAAGCCTTACAACTCAAAGCATCGGCCATTACATTAGCCTTGCCAGGGGTGTATGAGATATTCATATCATAATCGGCAATTGTTTTTAGCCATCTTTGTTGACGAAGGTTCAGATCTGGTTGAGTATAGAGATACTTCAAACTTTGATGATCCGTATATATCTCACAATGATTACCGAGAAGGTAATGTCGCCATAGCTTCAGGGCATAAATAACCGCAGAAAGTTCAAGATCATGCACGGGATAATTTTCTTCGTGAGGACGTAATTGTCGAGAGGCATAAGCAATGACTTTACGCTCTTGCATTAGGACACAACCTAATCCTTGACGAGATGCATCACAGTATATCACGAAATCCTTTTGGGAATCCGGGGGTGCTAGCACTAGGGCAGATGTTAACTTATCTTTTAGTGTCTGAAAGCTTTCTTGACATTTTTCTGTCCACTCAAATTTAACACCTTTGTGAAGCAGATTCGTCAATGGTTTTGCAATCTTGGAAAAGTTCTCAACGAATCGACGGCAATAACTAGCGAGTCCGAGAAAACTTCTGACTTGCTTGACATTCTTCGGGGGAGTCCAGTCAAGAATGGCCTGAACTCGTTCGGGGTTAACATCAATTCCATCCTTGGAAATCACATGACCAAGATAGGTCACTTCAGATAACCAGAATTCTCATTTGGAGTACTTGGCATACAACTTGTGTTCTCGAAGCCTCTCCAGAACAAGGCGAAGATGTTCGGCATGTTCTTCTTCATTCTTGGAATATATAAGGATATCATCCAAATAAACCACGACGAATTTGTCGAGGTAATCCATGAATATATAATTCATCAGACGGGAGAACGTAGCTGGAGCATTCGTTAGGCCAAATGACATGACGGTGTATTCATAGGAGCCATAACGAGTGACGAATGCAGTCTTGGGAATATCCTCTTCACGGACACGGATCTGGTGATAACCCAACCTCAAGTCGAGTTTAGAGAACACCGATGATCCAGCAAGTTGATCATATAAGTCATTGATCCGGGGAAGCGGATACTTATTCTGAATTGTGGCTTGGATAATGGGTCGATAATCCTGAACCAATCGGTTAGTTCCATCCTTCTTCTTAACGAAGAGTGAAGGTGCTCCCCAAGCAGAGGAACTGGGGCGGATGAAACCATTCTTAAGTGACTTGTCGATTTCTTCCTTAAGCTCGAGAAGGTGGTGCGGAGGCATCTTATAAGGACGCTTGGCAATAGGGACAGTGCCAGGCTTCAAGTCAATGACAAACTCGACAGCTCTAGCTGGGGGTATTCCTGGAAGTTCTTCTGGAAAAATGTCCGGAAAATCTTGAACGACAGGAACGTTCTCGATCCCTTCCAGAGGTGAGGCGTTCAAAGCATTCAGAGCATATATCTGAGCTTCAGCATCTCGAGTAATGCGGGCGGTGTAGTTCACTATCTCATCAGAGGGGTGAAGAAGTTGGACGACTTTAGTGGCACAATTGATCGAAGCAATGTGAGCTTTCAACCAATCCGTTCCGAGGATGAGGTCTATGGTAGAAGACTTCGGGATAATAGGTGAGGCCAGGAATTCAAATCCCTCGATTTCAACAGGGACATTGTGTGCCATCATAGTGGTTTGACACTGGCCTCCAAGGGTGCGGACAACTACTGGCAGGTTCATCTTTTCGAATGCAATGTCATGAGATAATGCAAATGCTTCAGACATGAATGAATGCGATGCTCCTGAATCAAATAATTCAGAAGCGGGTACTGAGTTAACGAGAAGGGTACCCATCATAGTGGCAGGTTGATCCTGAACTTCTTCGATATCAATGTTGTAAGCATGTCCACGACCATGTGCAGCAGACCCAGTATTATAGTTGCGGGTCTGATTGTTGCCACGGCCAGTACGAGGAAAAGCTAACTGATTCTGAGTCTGGTGGCATTCTTTGGCCTGGCGACCTGGTTTGCGGCACTTGAAGCACAGACCATCTTCAGGACGAAGAGGAGCATTGTTTTGAATAGCTTGAGCTCTTGGCTGCCTCGGTGGAGGAGGAGGCAGACGTGGTGCAACATAGTTGCTCTTTGGCGCAGAGGTATTTGGACGGAACACATTGTTGGGAACCCAGACTCTACGCTTCTGTGCTGAGCCCGAAGGTGAGCCAGCATCACGATAGCGCTTCTGCGAGTCCTTATGCTTCATCTGAGCGGTCTCAACCAGAATAGACTTGTTCACAAGAGATGAAAAGTCGTTGAAGTATTGAGCAGCAACAGCAAGCTCGAGGTCTGGGTGGAGTCCATTACGGAACTTCTCTTGTCTACGGGCATCTGTGGCGATGTCTTCTTCAGCATAGCGGGAGAGGTCAAGAAATTCCCGCTGATAAGCTTCGACAGTCTTGTTGCCCTGAGTGAGGTTGCGGAACTGGGTCTTCATCCGTTCCATAATTGCCTGAGGGATGTAACGTGCACGGAAAGCAGCCTGGAACTCATACCAGGTAATGACTGTTCCAGCAGGCAGTGAATGCTTCTGGGTGTCCCACCATTGAGCAGCGGGACCCTTTAGGAAAAAGTCCGCGAAGGTGACGAAGTTGGCAGGGGCGACATTAGCAGACTCCATCTCGTGAGTGATGTCGCGGAGCCAGTCATCAGCATCCAGTGGCTTGTCAGAGTTGCGGAACTGAGTGGGGTTAAGCCGCATAAACTCCGGCAGTGTTATTGAAGGAGGGTTCTGGTTCTGGTTCTGGTTGTTCTGATGCGGAAACTGAGCCATGATCCCAGTCATGAACTGGCGGTTGAGCTTGAATTGTTGCATCATAGCTGCCATATAGTATGGCGGTGGTGGACGTTCAGGGGCACGACCACGACCACAACCACCTGGTCTAACTATCCTGCTAAGTATCAACAGGGGTATTTTAGTAAAAGCAATTGCGAGTGTTTAGCGACAAGCATGATGTAACTCGACAACAATTAAGCGATGTAACAGATGCATAACAGTAGTCAATTAAGACATACAGATCCATACACAGAGTCGGGTACATACGGACAGCATTACGGTGCAAATTTAGAACTAGACATACTAGGCGGCGCGCAGGCACGCGGTAAGGAAGTACATAACAAGACATCATAAAGGCTACATCAACATCGGGGAAAACCACTGTAACGGCTTAACTGCGAGTGCGAACGACGAATGTTCGTCGCGGAAGGATCCTGTGCTCCATGTGCACTCTGATGCAGAACCCGGTCTCGAGATGTAAGAAGAGGTCCACGTGCAGGTGTGTGACCTCCAACAGCAGGCCAATCAATACCAGCATACATCTGGGTCCTGCGCGGATAAAGGATGTGCTCCGGATGTATCCCTGCATGAACAGCGGGTAGCAACTGTGTCATAGCATCGTAGAGACGTGCTCGAGTGGCAACCAACTCGACAGCAAGAGCCCGAACAGTGCGATCCAGAGCCTGAGTGCACTGAATCAGAACGCGCTGGTCGTATTGACGAGGCTCATACAGGGCACAGATAGCTGTGTAGTATCCAGTATCATCTCCAGCAGGGGCATACGGAATGTATCGGAACTCAGAGTCATCCAAGATATCGCTGAACTGTCCTCGGAGACGTGCGACAGCAGAGTAGGCGGCATCATGTACTGCCATCTCAATCGTCACGCCGATACCGTGGAAAAGGTGCAGCTCGGTGTCTGAGTCATTCTGCTGATCATAGATACGAACATCAGCATGGTACTGCTCCTGGTTGAACTCGCGGTAATCCTCGTAGACCATGTACTCGAGGTACCAACGGTAGCCAAGTCTGGTCAGGAGGGCGATCAGGACAGCTGGAAACCCAGGGGCATCACGAGCCCAAGTGCGAAGCACAAGCTGTGTCGTAGGACGCGGTGGAAACAAACGATCCATCTGAAACAGAGGGAAAATTTAGAATTGTCAAATGACAATGAGAAGTTTAACACAACTCAGAGAGAAAGGTTAAACAAAACAATGGAAAGGAAAATGATTACCAGACTAATCGGATCAATGACAGGGAAATCGCACAGATATCCAGCTCTCCGGGTAGACGGAATTTACGAGATCCTAAGTGTTGGCGTTAGTAAAAAAAATTTAACCCGAATAGAAGAGAGATCGGAGTCCCAGAGTATAGACGAGGAATAAAAGATCCTAATACCACCCAGTTGGCGACGTGGGCCCGTAAGCCACACAACCAAGTTAGTAAATTTGTTTTTCGGTTTCTAGACTCAACTTCGGCCAAGGAATTGGAAGGGGGCTTCCTACAGGCAGTCGGCTCTGATACCAACTTGTGGCGCCCCCGACTCAATCGTGCACTAATCATACACGCAAACATGCATGATCAAGCACAGGGACTCACGGGAAGATATCACAACACAACTCTAACACAAATTAAACGGAGATCCACAATATTACAGACCAGGGATCATGAAGATCCACATACATAAGTCAGTCATACAAATATTATCTGAGTACAGACATAGTTAGACAAGTTTTGCCTTAAGAAGGCTAGCACAAACAACGACTCTAGATCGAAAGGCGTTGGCCTCCTTCCTGGGAGCCTCCGATCCTACTCCTGGTCAGCTGGCTCGATCCAGTAGTACGTGCCCTCTGGACCCTCCTGGTAGTAAGCTCCTGAGGTGGCATCTGGCTCCGGGGCTCCATCGTCTGGTGTATCATCAAGGTGGGGTGTGGGGAAAAAGAAAGTAAAGCAACCGTGAGTACTCATCCGAAGTACTCAGCAAGCAAGGATCTATACTACATATGCAACATTATCAATGGAGAAAGGCTGTATATGTGGACTGGGCTTCAGAAATGCCAGAATAGAAAGTAGGCCTAGTCCTATCGAAGACTAGCATCTTCAAGCATCTTCACGAAGCCACCATCTTGCAGCAATAGAAGAGAGTAGAATAGCATTTTATTAAGCAAACATGTTGAAGCAAGCCTAGAGATCCTTCCTCGACTCCCAGCGAGAAAGCGATCCCGAAGCTTCAATTATGTAACAAGTATCCAGTTCAAGTAGTAGATCGGGATACACAAACTGAGCGTCCTTTACCGTAGGACCGGCTATCGATAGATTATTCATCCCTGCAGGGGTGCACTACTGTTACCCAACACGCTCGATCAACTCTGGCCGGACACACTTGCTGGGTAATGCCCGGCCTCGGTAGATCAACACGAAGCAACGCCCTACCTAGGCTCAGCAGAGAGGTCAGCACGCCGGACTAACCTATGCACCCAGAGGTCTTGGGCCATCGCCCTGGGCACCCTACGCGTTGCGTGGCTAGCCGGGTGCAGGCGCGACACTGAACTCGTCAGTGAAGTATCCAGCCCATTCCCGGCGATCAGCCCGCACGGTGAACCGTGACGTCTGAAGAGCTTTCGGGAGAAACGTACAACATAGAGGGCCCCATAACCATAATCCCGCGTGGTGGTAGTGCGTATAGGGCACGTCGACCCACTCAGATCACACACGCAAATCCAATAGGCTCATTTAGTATCACGCGGAGACAATCAGAGTCTCTGAAGCTCCGCCACAATATCACACTCGAGTGCCCTTCCGGCACACACGACATCACAGATCCCCAGCGGGTACCCACCAGGGTGGACCCGCCTGTAACAAAGGTCAAAGTAACCGTGTGGTCATAACATCAAGGGGGAAACCCGAGGAATCACCCTCGGTGGATTCCACTCGATGAAATCATCAGGGTGAACGTATGAGGCATCACCCTTGAGGTTCACACTGAGGGGTTGCACGACAGAGTCGTATCGGAAGTGGAGAAGGAGGAATCACCCTCGATGACCACGACCAAACAGCTATGCTGCAGAGTATTCATCAGGAGTGCGTTACGAGGTATCACCCTCGGCACTCGATAGTAACTATGCAGAGTCGTACAACTAAGGGGGGGTGAGGTGATGTGTCGGTCTCTGGTCGACGATCACATTGATCGAGTCATCGATGATCAAGCAGGGGCAACAAGGGTAAGATGGTGGGGGTCACTGATGGTTCACTACCAACCTATACTAAACAGTTTATCATAGGCAGGTAAGGTAACAATGAACAGGTTACAACAGCAGGCTATGCATCAGAATAGGAGCATACATTAACAGTAGCAAAATCTAATGCAAGCAGGAGAATTGGAATGGCCGATATCTGGATGCTCAAGGGGGGGGGGGCTTGCTTGGTTGCTCTGGCAAGAGAGAGAGGTCGTCAACGGGCTGCTCGTCTGTAGTGTAGTCGTACCCAGCGGCAGCGTCGTCGGTCTCGGCGTCTATCGAGAGAGAAGGAGGGGGAGAGAAACAATAAATTCACGGCAATAATGCAAACAATATGTATGACATGCCTAAATGATATGCCGGGGTGTTCTACTGCCTAACTAAATGATTTAGTTAATTTAGAAATTTATTCGGATTTATTTAATTAAAGTTGGGCACTATTCATTTATCAAAATCGATCTAAAAGTTCAATGTTCATATAGCTAGGGGCATCTGACAGGAATACGGAGGGCGTATTCGGGTTCGTATCGAAATTCTGAGCAACTTTCATATATAAATTATTTTCATTGGAGTTACGGTTTAATTTATATGATTTTCTAAAGTTTTAAACATTTTCTGAATTTAATTATTTATTTAAATTCGAATTATCCAGAATAGTGAATGATGACGTCAGCCTGGGGTCAGCATTGCATCAGCAGTCAACAGTGGGGCTGACCAGGTCAAACCTGACCTGTGGGGCCCACATGTCATACACCATGACTTTAATCAGAGGGGTTAAATTAACTAATTAGATTAATTAGCAGGTGGGGCCCAACAGTCAGTGACAGGTTAGGCTAATTTAATTAATTTTTATTAACCTAATTAGTTAATTAGGCACCTGATAGGGGGGGCCATATGTCATAGACACAGGGAGAGGGGCCCCACCAGTCAGTGACTGGGCAGCGCCCAGTTAGCCAGTTGACCAAGTCAACTGGTCAACTGGGGCTGGCTTGGCCCACTGGCAGTGGCACTGGGGGTGGCCCCAGGTGCGCCACGTCGGTGGCCGTCGCCGGAGCAACGCTGGCGACCCAAAACGTGGCGGCGCGGCTCAGGTGAGCTTCGGGTTTTGCCCACAGGGCGTCTCTGGGGCTGGGGGAGGGCGCGTTCGACGCGGCTCGACGTCGCGCGTCGAATAGCGGTGGTGCGGGGTGCTGGGGAGGCCGGAGTGGAGCGCCAGGAGCTCGTTGGCGGCGAGGTTTCTCGGGCGAGCTACGGGAACGACGCCACGGCGTGTTTTACGGGCGAAGCAAGGGGTAGGCGAGGCCTAGGCGAGGCGGCGAAGCGAACGGGTAGCAGCACATGACCAAATGGTCGCCGGACGGTCGCCGGCGACGAGGTCCGCGGCGGTGGGCTCGGGCATCTCGAATGCGATCACTACGGCGTCGATAGTGAGAAGAAAAGAGAGGGGGACGGCGTCGACTGCTCACCGGGCCCTGTAGGTGTGCAATAGCGGGCTCGGGGAAGGCTTGCCGGAGCGAATCGACGACGGAGTGCGGCGGTGATACGAGGAAGAAGACGACGGCGTGGGGCGATGCAAGGCTCCCGGGGCTTGGTCGTGTGGTCGAGGAGGACGGGCTCGACGCGGCGGAGCTCGTGGACACGTCGGCGGGGCGAAAGGGTGGCGGTGGTCGCGTGGTTTAGCCGTGGCCGTCCATGGCGGCGCTCGGGTGAAGTGGGGGAGCGAGAGAGAGAGCGAACGAAGCGGCTAGGGTTCGTCCGCGGGGTGCGGGGAGTTGCTCTTTATCCACGGTGTGGGCGCGGCGCGTTGTCGAGCGGCGGGCGAGGGGGGGCCGGGTGTGTGCGCGCGCGTGCGTGCGGTGTGTTTGACAGCGGGGCTCCATGAGCAGTGCGGGAGGAGGGAGGAGGTGCGGGGTGGGCTGGGCCGCGCTGTAGCAGTAGGCCTAAGTGCACAGTAGCGTCTTTAGGCCTTTTCCTATTTCTCTTTTTCTGTCTCTTTTCTTTTTTGTTAGCTAATTGTTTGGGCACTATATGCATTTTGTAAAAAGTGTGACCTAGTCCATAATTAGCAGTGCACTATACCCTAACACCAAAATTAGTTTGGGCAAAACATCATTTCACATTTGATTTAGATTAATTAAAAGGTTATTAAATATTATTTTCAGCCACTGTTAGAGGAGGTTTGGGTTACTTAATTAATGTATTAAATGTTGATTACAATTTTAGCATAGTCTCTAGAATATTTTTCATTTATTGAACATTTTAGTTTCTATGTTGAACAACTTTTATTTTCCACTTTCATTTAACTTTGTATTTTGACTTTGGACTTGAAATGCAACATGATGCTAATAATGATTTGGCACTGTTAATCATACTGACTTGTCATTACCAAAAGTGATTACTGTGGCTAATGATAGGGGGTGTTACAATTCTCCTCATCTATCAAGAATTCTCATCCCGAGAATTAAGAGGAAGACTGAAAGAAAGCGGGGTATTCTTCACGAAGACGATCCTCGCGTTCCCAAGTGGCTTCATCTTCAGAATGATTTGACCACTGAACCTTGAGGAATTTGATTGAATTTTGGCGAGTCCGGCGTTCAGCTTGATCAAGAATACGGATGGGATGTTCTGGATAAGACAGATCTTCCCGTAATTCAAGCATTTCGTGATCCACAGCTCGAATAGGATCCTTGAAGCAACGACGGAGTGGGGATACATGAAAGACATCATATACTTGTGAAAGATTAGGCGGCAATTGCAACTGATATGCCACTTCTCCTCGATGGGCAAGAATACGGAACGGGCCAATGTAGCGAGGAGCTAACTTGCCTTTGATTCCAAACCGATGAGGGCCTTTCAATGGAGTGACGCGGAGGTAAGCTTGTTCGCCAGGTTGATAGACCATTTCCTGGTGCTTTCGGTCATAGTTGCTCTTCTGACGAGACTGAGCAGTTTTCAGATGTTCACGGACAATGCGGACTTGTTCTTCTGCTTGCTGAACAATGTCCGGTCCGACGAGTGAGCGTTCCCCAGTTTCTGACCAATTCAGAGGGGTTCGACACTTACGTCCATAAAGAACTTCAAACGGTGCCATCTTCAGACTAGCTTGATAGCTATTGTTGTAAGATAATTCGGCATACGGGAGAGATTCCTCCCATTTCTTACCGAAGGAGATGACGCAAGCTCGAAGCATATCTTCGAGCACTTGATTAACTCGTTCAACTTGACCCTGTGACTGAGGGTGAAAAGCGGTGCTGAAAGACAGATGAGTTCCCATAGCTTCTTGGAAACTATTCCAGAATCTTGAGGTGAAGAGGCTGCCACGATCCGAACTGATCTCCAACGGAACACCGTGGACTGACACAATTCGGGAAACATACAAGTCTGCTAACTGGCTAGCAGTGATTGTCTCCTTAACTAGCAGAAAGTGAGCAACCTTGGAGAATCGGTCAATGACGACAAAAATAGCATCATGACCCTTCTGAGATCTAGGAAAACCAGTAATGAAATCCATTTGGACTTTGTCCCATTTCCATTCAGGAATTTCAAGGGGTTGCAGAGTTCCAGCAGGCCTTTGATGTTCTGCTTTAATGCGGCGGCAGACGTCACACTCAGAAACATAACGAGCAATATCTCGCTTCATATTAGGCCACCAGTATCTCTGACAAATGTCACGGTACATCTTTGTGCTACCAGGATGAATTGACAGAGGAGTGTCATGAGCTTCCTTCATAACATGTTCTCTCTCATCCTTGAACTTGGGTACGAAGAGACGATGTTGGAATAATAGGATCCCATCCTTATCAAGATGGAATTCCGACGGCTTTCCTTTCTCGAGGTACCGCTTAATCCTTTCAACTTCAGAGTCATACTTTTGTATAATCTTAATGCTGTGCTCTAAATCTGGTTCGACAACCAGGGTATTGAGATAACCCTGTGGAACAATATGGAGGTTCAACTTGCGAAGCTCTTCATAAATCATAGGTTGTGCTTCCTGAACCATAAGGTTGTTGCAATAAGCCTTACAACTCAAAGCATCGGCCATTACATTAGCCTTGCCAGGGGTGTATGAGATATTCATATCATAATCGGCAATTGTTTTTAGCCATCTTTGTTGACGAAGGTTCAGATCTGGTTGAGTATAGAGATACTTCAAACTTTGATGATCCGTATATATCTCGCAACGATTACCGAGAAGGTAATGTCGCCATAGCTTCAGGGCATAAATAACATCAGAAAGTTCAAGATCATGCACGGGATAATTTTCTTCGTGAGGACGTAATTGTCGAGAGGCATAAGCAATGACTTTACGCTCTTGCATTAGGACACAACCTAATCCTTGATGAGATGCATCACAGTATATCACGAAATCCTTTTGGGAATCCGGGGGTGCTAGCACTGGGGCAGATGTTAACTTATCTTTTAGTGTCTGAAAGCTTTCTTGACATTTTTCTGTCCACCCAAATTTAACACCTTTGTGAAGCAGATTCGTCAATGGTTTTGCAATCTTGGAAAAGTTCTCAATGAATCGACAACAATAACTTGCGAGTCCGAGAAAACTTCTGACTTGCTTGACATTCTTCGGGGGAGTCCAGTCAAGAATGGCCTGAACTCGTTCGGGGTTAATAGCAATTCCATCCTTGGAAATCACATGACCAAGATAGGTCACTTCAGATAACCAGAATTCGCATTTGGAGTACTTGGCATACAACTTGTGTTCTCGAAGCCTCTCCAGAACAAGGCGAAGATGTTCGGCATGTTCTTCTTCATTCTTGGAATATATAAGGATATCATCCAAATAAACCACGACGAATTTGTCGAGGTAATCCATGAATATATAATTCATCAGACGGGAGAACGTAGCTGGAGCATTCGTTAGGCCAAATGACATGACGGTGTATTCATAGGAGCCTTAACGAGTGATGAATGCAGTCTTGGGAATATCCTCTTTACGGACACGGATCTGGTGATAACCCAACCTCAAGTCGAGTTTAGAGAACACCGATGATCCAGCAAGTTGATCATATAAGTCATTGATCCGGGGAAGCAGATACTTATTCTGAATTGTGGCTTGGTTAATGGGACGATAATCGTGAACCAATTGGTTAGTTCCATCCTTCTTCTTAACGAAGAATGAAGGTGCTCCCCAAGCAGAGGAACTGGGGCGGATGAAACCATTCTTAAGTGACTTGTTGATTTCTTCCTTAAGCTCGCGAAGGTGGTGCGGAGGCATCTTATAAGGACGCTTGGCAATAGGGATAGTGCCAGGCTTCAAGTCAATGACAAACTCGACAGATCTAGCTGGGGGTATTCCTGGAAGTTCTTCTGGAAAAACGTCCGGAAAATCTCGAACGACAGGAACGTTCTCGATCCCTTCCAGAGGTGAGGCGTTCAAAGCATTCAGAGCATATATCTGAGCTTCAGCATCTCGAGTAATGCGGGTGGTGTAGTTCACTATCTCATCAGAGGGGTGAAGAAGTTGGACGACTTTAGTGGCACAATTAATCGAAGCAATGTGAGCTTTCAACCAATCCATTCCGAGGATGAGGTCTATGGTAGAAGACTTCAGGATAATAGGTGAGGCCAGGAATTCAAATCCCTCGATTTCAACAGGGACATTGTGTGCCATCATAGTGGTTTGACACTGGCCTCCAGGGGTGCGGACAACTACTGGCAGGTTCATCTTTTCGAATGCAATGTCATGAGATAATGCAAATGCTTCAGACAAGAATGAATACGATGCTCCTGAATCAAATAATACATAAGCGGGTTCTGAGTTAACGAGAAGGGTACCCATCACAGTGGCAGGTTGATCCTGAACTTCTTCGATATCAATGTTGTAAGCATGTCCACGACCATGTGCAGCAGACCCAGTATTATAGTTGCGGGTCTGATTGTTGCCACGGCCATTGCCACGGCCAGTACGAGGAAAAGCTAACTGATTCTGAGTCTGGCGGCAGTCTTTGGCCTGGTGACCTGGTTTGCGGCACTTGAAGCACAGACCATCTTCAGGACGAAGAGGAGCATTGTTTTGAATAGCTTGAGCTCTTGGCTGCCTCGGTGGAGGAGGAGGCAGATGTGGTGCAGCATAGTTGCTCTTTGGCGCAGAGGTATTTGGACGGAACACATTGTTGGGAACCTAGACTCTACGCTTCTGTGCTGAGCCCGAAGGTGAGCCAGCATCACGATAGCCCTTCTGCGAGTCCTTATGCTTCATCTGAGCGGTCTCAACCACAATAGCCTTGTTCACAAGAGTTGAAAAGTCGTTGAAGTCTTGAGCAGCAAGGGCAAGCTCGAGGTCTGGGTGGAGTCCATTACGGAACTTCTCTTGTCTACGGGCATCTGTGGCGATGTCTTCTTCAGCATAACGGGAGAGGTCAAGAAATTCCCGCTGATAAGCTTCGACAGTCTTGTTGCCCTGAGTGAGGTTGCGGAACTGGGTCTTCATCCGTTCCATAATTGCCTGAGGGATGTAATGTGCACGGAAAGCAGCCTGGAACTCATACCAGGTAATTACTGTTCCAGCAGGCAGTGAATGCTTCTGGGTGTCCCACCATTGAGCAGCGGGACCCTTTAGGAAAAAGGCTGCGAAGGTGACAAAGTTGGCAGGGGCGACATTAGCAGACTCCATCTCGTGAGTGATGTCGCGGAGCCAGTCATCAGCATCCAGTGGCTTGTCAGAGTTGCGGAACTGAGTGGGGTTAAGCCGCATAAACTCCGGCAGTGTTATTGAAGGAGGGTTCTGGTTCTGGTTCTGGTTGTTCTGATGCGGAAACTGAGCCATGATCCCAGTCATGAACTGGCGGTTGAGCTCGAATTGTTGCATCATAGCTGCCATATAGTCTGGCGGTGGTGGACGTTCAGGGGCACGACCACGACCACCTGGTCTAACCATCCTGCTAAGTATCAACAGGGGTAGTTTAGTAAAAGCAATTGCGAGTGTTTAGCGACAAGCATGATGTAACTCGACAACAATTAAGCATTGTAACAGATGCATAACAGTAGTCAATTAAGACAGACAGATCCATACACAGAGTCGGGTACATGCGGACAGCATTACGGCGCAAATTTAGAACTAGACATACTAGGCGGCGCGCAGGCACGCGGTAAGGAAGTACACAACGATACATCGCAAAGGCTACATCAACGTCGGGGAAAACCACTGTAACGTCTTAACTGCGAGTGCGGACGACGAATGTTCGTCGCGGAAGGATCCTGCGCTCCATGTGCACTCTGATGCAGAACCCGGTCTCGAGCTGTAAGAAGAGGTCCACGTGCAGGCGTGTGACCTCCAACAGTAGGCCAATCAATACCAACATACATCTGGGTCCTGCGCGGATAAAGGATGTGCTCCGGATGTATCCCTGCACGAACAGCGGGTAGCAACTGCGTCATAACATCGTAGAGACGTGCTCGAGTGGCAACCAACTCGACGGCAAGAGCCCGAACAGTGCGATCCAGAGCGTGAGTGCACTGAATCAGAACGCGCTGGTCATAGCGACGAGCTCGTACGGGGCACAGATAGCTGTGTAGTATCCAGTAGTATCTCCAGCAGGGGCATACGGAATGTATCGGAACTCAGAGTCATCCAAGATATCGCTGAACTGTCCTCGGAGACGTGCGACAGCAGGGTAGGCGGCATCATGTACTGCCATCTCAATCGTCACGCCGATACCGTGGAAAAGGTGCAGCTCGGTGTCTGAGTCATTCTGCTGATCATAGATACGAACATCAGCATGGTACTGCTCCTGGTTGAACTCGCGGTAATCCTCGTAGACCATGTACTTGGGGTACCAACGGTAGCCAAGTCTGGTCAGGAGGGCGATTAGGACAGCTAGAAACCCAGGGGCATCACGAGCCCAAGTGCGAAGCACAAGCTGTGTCGTAGGACGCGGTGGAAACAAACGATCCATCTGAAACAGAGGGAAAATTCAGAATTGTCAAATGACAATGAGAAGTTTAACACAACTCAGAGAGAAAGGTTAAACAAAACAATGGAAAGGAAAATGATTATCAGACTAATCGGATCAATGACAGGGAAATCGCACAGATATCCAGCTCTCTGGGTAGATGGAATTTACGAGATCCTAAGTGTCGGCGTTAGTAAAATTTATTTAACCCGAATAGAAGAGAGATAATTTCATAACTGGGCGCAAAAGTTTCTGTTTTTGCACAGAATAGTGTCAACTGTCATCCACACTATCCCAAAGGCTTTACTTGGCACTTTATTGAAACAAAAGCTATAAAACATGATTACTACAGTATCTTAATCATGTGAACACACAAAAACAGTAGGTATAAGTGTTGGGTTGTCTCCCAACAAGCGCTTTTCTTTAATGCCTTTTTAGCTAGGCATGATGATTTCAATGATGCTCGCATAAAAGTAAAGAATTGAAACATAAAGAGAGCATCATGAATCACATGGCAAGAACATTTAAGCCTAACACACTCCCTATGCATAGGGATTTTTTGAGCAAACAATTCATGGGAACAAGAATCAACTAGCATAGGAAGGCAAAACAAGTATAACTTCAAGATTTTCAACACATAGAGAGGAAATTTGATATTATTGCAATACCTACAAGCATATGTTCCTCTCTTATAGTAATTTTCAGTAGCATCATGAATGAATTCAACAATATAACTATCACATAAATCATTCTTTTCATGATGCACAAGCATAAAAAACTTATTACTCTCCACATAAGCAAATTTCTTCTCATTCATAATAGTGATAGCAAACTCAACAAAATAACTATCATGTGATACTTTATTGGAATAATCCAATTGAAAATAAAAATTACGATGACAAGTTTCATGTTTATCATTATTCTTTATAACATACATATCATCACAATAATCATCATACATAGCAACTTTTTTATCATAGTCAATTGAAACCTCTTCCAAAATAGTGGATTCATCATTAAATAAAGTCATGACCTCTCCAAATCCACTTTCATAATTATTAAAATAAGATTCAACACCCTCCAAAATAGTGGGATCATTATTACCAAGAGTTGACACTCTTCCAAATCCACTTTCATCATTGTAATCATCATAAATAGGAGGCATGCAATCATCATAATAAATATTCTCATCAAAACTTGAGGGACTAAAAATATCATCTTCATCAAATATAGCATCCCCAAGCTCATGGCTTTGCATATCATTAGCATCATGTATATTCAAAGAATTCATACTAGCAACATTGAAGTCATGCTTATCATTCAATGATTTTATGCCAAACATTTTATTGAATTCTTCTTCTATCAATTGAGCACAATTTTTTGATCCATCATTTTCAAGAAAGACATTATAAAGACGAATAATATGAGGCAACCTCAATTCCATCTTTTGTAGTTTTCTTTTATAAACCAAACTAGTGATAAAACTGTTGGGGAATGTAGCATGCAATTTCAAAAAAATTCCTACGCTCACGCAAGATCTATCTAGGAGATGCATAGCAACGAGAGGGGGAGAGTGTGTCCACGTACCCTCGTAGACCGAAAGCGGAAGCGTTAGCTTAACGCGGTTGATGTAGTCGAACGTCTTCGCGATCCAACCGATCAAGCAACGAACGTATGGCACCTCCGAGTTCAGCACACGTTCAGCTCGATGACGTCCCTCGAACTCTTGATCCAGCAAAGTGTCGAGGGAGAGTTTCGTCAGCACGATGGCGTGGTGACGGTGATGGTGATGTGATCCGCGCAGGGCTTCGCCTAAGCACTACGACAATATGACCGGAGGAGTAAATTGTGGAGGGGGGCACTGCACACGGCTAAGAGAATATCTAATGTGCCTTTGGGGTGCCCCCTGCCCACGTATATAAAGAAGGGGAGGAGGGGGCCGGCCACCAAGGAGGGGCGCGCCATGGGGGGCGCGCCATGGGGTAAAGGATTCGCCCCCCCCCCCCTTTTTTCCTTTCTTCCGGAGGGGGAAAGAGGGAAGGAGAGGGAGTAGGAGAAGGAAAGGGGGGTGGCGCCCACTTCCCTAAACCAATTCGGCCTCCTCCCTTGTGGGGGGCACACCAGCCCCTTGTGGGCTGGTTAGCCTCCCTCATATGGCCCATATGGCCCATATCTTCCATCGGGGGGTTCCGATAACCCTTCCGGTACTCCGGTATGTACCCGATACACTCCGGAACCCTTCCGGTGTCCGAATACTACCTTCCAATATATCAATCTTTACCTCTTGACAATTTCAAGACTCCTCGTCATGTCCGTGATCTCATCCGGGACTCCGAACAATCTTCGGTCACCAAAACACATAACTCATAATACAAATCGTCATCGAACGTTAAGCGTGCGGACCCTACGGGTTCGAGAACTATGTAGACATGACCGAGACATATCTCCGATCAATAACCAATAGCGGAACCTAGATGCTCATATTGGCTCCTACATATTCTACGAAGATCTTTATCGGTCAAACCGCACAACAACATACGTCATTCCCTTTGTCATCGGTATGTTACTTGCCTGAGATTCGATCGTCGGTATCATTATACCTAGTTCAATCTCGTTACCGGCAAGTCTCTTTACTCATTCCGTAATGCATCATCCCGTAACTAACTCATTAGTCACATTGCTTGCAAGGCTTATAATGATGTGCATTACGGACAGGGCCCAGAGATACCTCTCCGATACTCGGAGTGACAAATCCTAATCTTGATCTATGCCAACCCAACAAACACCTTCGGAGACACCTGTAGAGTATCTTTATAATCACCCAGTTACGTTGTGACGTTTGATAGCACACAAGGTGTTCCTCCGGTATTCGGGAGTTGCATAATCTCATAGTCAGAGGAATATGTATAAGTCATGGAGAAAGCAATAGCAATAAAACTTAACGATCATTATGCTAAGCTAACGGATGGGTCTTGTCCATCACATCATTCTCCTAATGATGTGATCCCGTTCATCAAATGACAACATATGTCTATGGTTAGGAAACTTAACCATCTTTGATTAACGAGCTAGTCTAGTAGAGGCTTACTAGGGACACTGTGTTTTGTCTATGTATTCACACATGTATCAAGTTTCCGGTTAATACAATTCTAGCATGAATAATAAACATTTATCATGATATAAGGAAATATAAATAACAACTTTATTATTGCCTCTAGGGCATATTTCCTTCAAAAACAACAAACTAAAAGATTCAATTGCGAGATCTAAAGATATACCTTCAAGCACTCACCTCCCCGGCAATGGCGCTAGAAAAGAGCTTGATGTCTACTATGCAACTTATTCTTGTAGACTCGTGTTGGGCCTCCAAGCGCAGAGTTTTGTAAGACAGTAGCAATTTTCCCTCAAGTAGATGACCTAAGGTTTATCAATCCGTTGGAGGCGTAGGATGAAGATGGTATCTCTCAAACAACCCAGCAATCAAATACGAGAAATCTCTTGTGTCCCCAACACACCCAATACAATGGCAAATTGTATATGTGCACTAGTTCGGTGAAGAGATGGTGATACAAGTGTAGTATGGATAGTAGATATAGGTTTTTGTAATATGAAAATATAAAAACAGCAAGGTAGCAAGTGATAAAACGGAGCACGAACGGTATTGCAATGCTTAGAAACAAGGCCTAGGGTTCATACTTTCACTAGTGCAATCTCTCAACACCGCATAGTTGAATCATATAACAATCCCTCAACATGCGACAAAGAATCACTCCAAATTTCTTATCTAGCGGAGAACATAAGATGAAATTGTTGTAGGGTACGAAACCACCTCAAAGTTATCTTTTCCGATCAATCTATTGAGCCATCCCTATAAGTGTCACAAACATCCTTAGAGTTTGTACTAAAATAACATCATATGATACGCATCAACCAACTCTAATGTCACCTAGATACTCCAATGTCACCATAAGTATCCGTGAGTTGATTATTCGATATGCATCACACAACTTCAGATTCATAATATTCAATCCAATACAAAGAACTTCAAAGAGTGCCCCAAGATTTCTATTGAAGAAAGTAGGACGAAAACGTGCATCAACCCCTATGCATAGATTACCCCAATGTCACCTCGGGAATCCGCGGGTTGAGTGCAAAAACATATATCAAGTGAATCAATAGAACACCCCATTGTCACCACGGGTATCCACATGCAAGACATACATCAAGTGTTCTCAAATCCAAAATATTCAATCCGATAATAGTGAAACCTCAAAGGTAAAAACTCAATTCAGCACAACAAGATAGAGAGGGAGAAACACCATATGATCCAACTATATTAACAAAGCTCGCGGTACATCAAGATCGTGCCAAATCAAGAACACAAGAGAGAGAGAGATCAAACACATAGCTACTAGTACATACCCTCAGCCTCGATGGTGAACTACTCCCTCCTCGTCATGCGGATCGTCGGGATGATGAAGATGGCCTCCGGTGATGATTACTCCCTCCAGCAGGGTGCCGGAATAGGGCTCCAGATGGTATTTCTTGGGTATAGAGGCTTGCGGCAGTGGAGTCAAAGTTCTAGGGTTATTTCTGGTGGCTTCTCTATTTATAGGATTTTTCAGCATTGGAATCACGCGAAGATGGGCTAAGATGGGCCCACGAGGCACCACGGCACCACCACCCCTTGGGCGCGCCCTGGTGCCTCGTGGGCACCTCGTGGCTCTTCTGGTCCTCCCACGAAGCTTCGGGGGTATCTTTGGTTCAAAAAAAATCGTCAAAAAGTTTCAGCCTATTCCGAGAACTTTTATTTCTGCACAAAAAACAACACCACGGTAGTTCTGCTAAAAATACCATCAGTCTGGGTTAGTTCCATTCAAATCATACCAAAACCATATAGAATTATTGTAAACATGGCATGAATACTTCATAAATTATAGATACGTTGGAGACGTATCACGGTGCCATAATATTAGAGAGTTCTCTGTCCTCGCATATCCGATTATTCGGATCTGATGAGTTTATGTTGGTGTGTCCAACTTTTTTTTGTTGGTTTGATTCTTTGTGGATTTAAAATCTTTCATCAATATCATGGTGAAGATATTGTGATCCGACATCCTGCACTTTTAGGAGATCATCTCCGGCCCAAGTATATTAATTGATTAAGGCTTCCCATCCTTTTGGATGGGCGACTCAAGACGCTTTCAAAACCATTATTGGTAATGTTCATGTGGATGAAAGAGTGACAACATCATTGCTCTAGTCCAATTGCAACCTCTTTACTGAAGCCTTTGGAGTATTTCTTCTCGCCGAGATTAATACCGCAAAGGTGTTTTCAAGAGATTTCATTGTAATTCTTAGTCATAT
The DNA here is from genome assembly GCA_011799875.1 of Thinopyrum elongatum. NCBI lineage: Eukaryota > Viridiplantae > Streptophyta > Magnoliopsida > Poales > Poaceae > Thinopyrum > Thinopyrum elongatum. Next base: position 42,844,832 of record CM022300.1, read on the forward strand.
GAGTTACTTTGGATTTTCTTCGAATTTAGATCCAAATCAGTTTACATGTACTCCATGTTCAAGAATTCGTCTGACTAACCATTTAACCTGCAGATTAATCCCTACTCGTAGGGTCACCGAGTAGTCGATAAACTAATAAATCGGCCGATTAATTTGATCAAATGGCCGATTAACTTGTCGATTAGCCTATTAATCCCCTACTTGCCAGCCAACCGAGTAGCCACCAGTTAACGATTTCCTCAACAATCTCTATAATTTTTATGAGTATGAATAAAATTATAGGTGTTTCTAAAAAAAGCACGCGGAAGCCCGAGGCAAAAGTTTCGGGCACATGTGATTTTTTTGAGGTTTCCACTTTCCTTTTTTTATTTGGCTAGGTTTTATTAAAATTTTAAAATATTCATGAATGTGAAAACGTGAATTCTAGAAAACTTTCATGATTTACAAAATGATTGTGAATTAGATTAAACTTCATAAATTCAAAAATGTCCATGAACTTAAAAATTTATCATGAATTCAAAAAAATTCATGTACAAATGAATTAAAAAAATAGTGAATTTGCAAGATCATCAAGAACTCGTAAAAATATCCTAGATTTCAAAAATGTTCATGAATTTAAAAAGCTTCAAGAATTCAAATTTTTTAGAATTAAGAAACGCTGGTGAAATAAAAAATGTTGGTGGATTTAGAAAATATTCAAGAATTTACAAAATGTCATGAATACAAAAAAATGTTCGCAAATCTGTTGGTGGATTTGACAAATGTTCAAGAATATACAGAAAAAATCACAACAATGATCGTGAATTTGAAAAAAAGTTCAGAAATTTCATGAATTTGAAAATTGTTCACAAATTTCCAAAAAAATGTAATAATTTGAAATGTTCATGAATTTTTAAAATTATTCAATATTTCAAAAAAAATGTGTGTACAAATTTGTTTAAGATGTTGAAACAAATGTTCAAAAAATTAAAATGGCATGAATTAAAAAGTTCATAAATTGAAAATGTTTAGTGATTCTACTAAAATTGGTGGGTTTGAAGAAGTTCAATAATTTATAAAATCAGGAGCAGCAACAACAGCAAAAAAAGGCTCTAGTCCCAAACAAGTTGGGGTAGGCTAGAACTAATACCCATAAAGATCTCGTAATCAGCTCATGGTTCTGGCACATGGTTAATTCTTTGGTGATACTCTAGTCCTTTAGGCCTCTCTTTACAGACTCCTCTCATGTCAAGTTCTGTCTACTCCGACCTCTATTGACACTATCAGCACGCTTTAGCTATCTGATATGCGCTGGAGTTTCTGGAGGTCTGCGCTGAATATGACTAAACCATCAAAGACGATGTTGGACAAACTTCTCTTCAATCGGTGCTACTCCAACTCTGTCCCGTATATCTTCATTTCGGACCCGGCTCTTCCTTGTGTGGCCACACATCCATCTCAACATGCGCATCTTCGCTACACTCAACTGTTAAACATGTCGTTTTTTAGTCAGCCAACACACAGCGCCATACAACATTGCGGGTCGAATCGCCGTCCTATAGAACTTGCCTTTTAGCTTTTGTGACACCCTCTTGTCATGGAGAACGCCAGAAGCTTGGCGTCACTTCATCCATCCGGAACAAAACATGAATTCAGAAAATACCAATGAACAGTAAAATCCCATACATGGGCCGGCCCAGAAGCGCCCGGGGTGCACATAACTTGCCTAGTGGCACGCTATTCGCTGACTAGGATGTCTTGGGCACACCACCCCGAAGCGATGGCACACGAATAGAATCCGTTTACTAGGCTGACCACAAACAAACTTTTTGCAATTGCTACCGAAATGAAGGAATTGAAAAATAAGACTGAAGGTGCAAAACGACCAGTTAGGTAGGAGCCACTGCGGGCAATTGTTTCATATTGCTCACAGATCTTGGGCAATACTACGGGGCAATAGTGACGGAGAAGTGTTGGGATAGAGCTCTGTTCAACGATGATGGCGTCAAACAGATGAGGCGACGCACAGGGGCGAGCGCAATGGGCCGCCCCAGTAAGCATTCACTATAGCGTGACACACTGTAGCATCAGGTTACTTTAGCAGCCTGGGAACTGTTATGATTCTGATTACTGTAGAAAATCGTTTTGTTGTTATTTTTTTATTTTGTTATTCCTCTATGAAATTTTATTTTAATATTTTTATACTATTTGGTAATATAAGGTGAACATTTTTTAAATGCACGCTGAACATTGTTCCGAGGTGGAGTTTTGTCCCACTCCTCACGAGCGCTCAACTGGGTCGGCTCTTTACAGTAGCATGTTCCCGCTGTTTTGCATGCTTTTCTTAGGTTTTTTCTTTGTTTTTTGTTTTTATCTTTTGCTTCATTTTTCTTTGGTTTTCTTTTTTTTCTTCATATTTTTTATTTTCCTTGGTTTTCATTGTTTCTTCAGTTTTCTGTATTAATTTCCCAATTTACTATGATTTTCGTTCTTTCAATTTCGGGTTTCTATGTTAATTTTGTCATTACATGTCTATTTTTTTCATTACATATTGCACATTTTCCTTTACAACAGAAACTTCTCCATTATACAAGTTTAACCTTCCTCAAATACAGGACTAACATTTTTATACAATATATGTATTGATGTCTAATTTTTTATACGGATCGTACCTTTTCATATACATAAGGAACATTTTTTATACATTTTTCACATATTTTCAAATACATGATTAACATTTTTTTCCAATATATTTTTGTGGCTAATTGTTTCATAGATATTATATTTTTTTCATATGTATAACACATTTTATACACACGTTCAGAATTTCTAAATACTCTTTTTTCATATACACCTGAAACAATATTTTATACATTTTTTGTAAACACCTAAAACAATATTTTCATACAAATTGTACAGTTTTTGTATACACCTGAAAAAATATTTTCATACAACTTGTACAGTTTTCACATACACCTGAAACAATATTTATACTTTAAAATATTTTCAAATACATGATTACCATTGTTTCAAACACATGTATTTTAATATTTGTTAAACATTTAACAAGTTCAGTCTGAAACTCTTTTGCAAATCATACAAAACATTTATCAAATCTATATGAACATATTTTTATATTGTATAAACTTTTTGGCATGAACATATGTTTTGAAATTATTGATCACTTTTTCGAATGCTATCAACATTTGTCAAAATTACACTAACAAACAAATTAGTACCATGTTATCATTGTTTATATTGGTTTTTAAATTAAGTTATTTAGTTTATGTTTTCTCAATATATTTATTCCAGATTATTTTTCAAAATACTGACAAAAGAAAAGAAAAATAACACGGGCAGGCCCATAACGACAAGAAGGCATCAATTGAAACCTGAAACGAGCGCCAGAGATGGGCTGGATCACTTTGGAGCGCATTGCACAGGAAAAGGCCACTGATTCGGAAAGCTTGTAGAAGATTCCTAAATAGTTTGTTATTTTATTTTATTTTCCGAAATATCATTTTAACTTTTACTAATTCTGATTTGCTTTTCTGTTTCACTTTTCAAGTTTACATTTTCAACAGTATTAATGTTTTTTTCAAAAGTGTTTGAAAATTTCAAAAAAAAGGGGCTTTTAAAAGGTAATTAAATTTTGGAAAAGTTTTTGTGTTTCAATTTTTTTTCATAAATTCATAAATTTCTGTACAACATTAAATGTTCATGATTTCAAAAAATAGTTCATAATTTGTAAAACTGTTTTCGTCTTCAATTTTTCCAAAAAATTGAGAAAACATTCATAATTTTTAAAACGAGAATTTTAGAAACTTTTGTATTTTTTTGAAAATTATTTGGAATTTCATTAAACAATTCCTGTTTTAAACTTTGTTCACACATTTTAAGAAATACCATATTTCTAGAAAATGTTTTGGGTTTTTTGAAAATTGATCACTGCGGTCTTTCTTGTTTCTACTTAGAATGACGGTCACTACTGGGAATGACAACCTGGCGCTACAGCGTTGCTAGTGGGAAAGTTGGTCGCTACTGGAAATCCCGCTCATTAAAGTTGAGACCGAGTCTCGTACAGGGTACGCTCCTTGTGCGCCATCCCAGGCTAGCGTCTCTGTGCGTTTGCTCGGGCACCTACCAAAAAATGATAAAAGTTTACGAATTTGAAGAAAAATTCACAACATTTGAAAAAAATATTATAATTTGAAATTTCTTGTGAATTTGAGGAAAAAAATCATGGATTATAAAATTATTTAGAAAAAAATGGAAAAGGGTGTTAAATTCTTCAGAAGTTCACGAATTTGGAAAAATAAAAATTATTAAGAAAATAATGGAAAAATGAAAAGTAAATATAAAACAACGATGAAAAATAAAGACAAAACAACAATGAAAAATAAAGAGAAAATAAGATAACCGAAAAACTTGAGCTGGGGAAAAACTAAAAAAAAAACCCTCCGAGAAAAATATTTAGAACAAGCATAGAAAGGTTTCAAGAAAAAACCAGGAAAAAACCCCTCTATGGATCGTCCCATTTAGATACACAGTGATGTGGTAGGGGGAGAGGCGGGGTGTTTCTAGTAAGCACTGTGACTGGTGTAGCGGGCACCAGATAGGAATTGGAGGACTCCCAGCAACGCTCCTCGCATGAGCTATATTTCGCCTTAAGCGTGATGAAAGCTATTCTCGCTAAAGGGAATAGCTCCTCACGCGAGATATTGGGCCGCCCCCTTAGCGCACCCTTAAAAGAAAGGGAGAATAAAAAGGTGGAGCGCACACAAGATTTGAACCCGGGTATACAGGATGAAGGGCAAAGCTGATTTACAGTCAACTTCGTGGTAAATACTAGCGGGCGGCTATTTGAGGGTAAAACACCTAGTTTTCTATTGTTTTTCCATTTTTTTGGGTTTTCACCGGGTTTTTTTATTTCTCCATTTTCACAAATTTTTTATTATTTCTTTATTTTTCTTTTGTTTTATTTCTTTCTTTCTCGGTTTTCATCGGTTCTTTTATTCGTTTTACTATGGTTTTGTTTGTCTCTTTCACGTTTTCATTGGTTTTCTTTGTTTTCTCTTGGGGTTTCCACTGGCTTTCCGGTTTTTTATTAGTTTTCTTCTTCCTTTTTCCTGTTTTTCTTTGTTTCCTTTTATGTTTTTACTGTTTTTCCTTTTCTTTCTTTTCTTTTTTGCTTTGCTTCAGTTTTATTTGTTTCTTTCTTGGTTTTCAATGAATTATTTTATTTATTTTTCTTTGGTTTTGTTTGTTTATTTCTTGTTTTCATTTTTTCCTTTTTCTTTTCCTTGGGGTGTCATAGTTTTCTACACACATTTTCATATATATCTAATACATTTTTGAAATACACATTTAACATTTTTCAAATATCAATTTAATATTTTGTGAATACATGGTTAATATTTCTTCTATAAACATTTTGGGTATATATGCAATACATTTTTTAATACTCCCTCCGTCCCAAAATAAGTGACTCAAGTTTGTACTAACTTTAGTACCCTCCGTCCCAAAATAAGTGACTCAAGTTTGTACTAACTTTTGTAAAAAGTTAGTACAAACTTGAGTCACTTATTTTGGGACGGAGGGAGTACAAGTTTAGCATATTTTTGAATACATAGTCAAAAAAATTCTATACACATTTAAAACATTTTGAAAATAGTTGATTAATATTTTTTTCAGATACTTAATTGAGATTTTTCAAGAACAAATTTTGTAAACATATTCTACATTTTTTTCTATACTCATTTAAAAAAAATACTTGATGAACATTTTAAAAATACTTGATTAAAATTTTCAAAAAAATATTTAAACATGGTCAACATTTTTCTGTACATTTTTGAAATGCTTGATTAACATTTTTTAAAATAAAAGTAACATTTTTTAATACATGGTAAACATTTTTTCTATTCACATTTAGTATTTTTTAAATGGTTGATTAACATTTTTCTAATACTTGTTCAACATTTTTTCAAATGCTTGATTAGTATTTTATATATACAGTATAAAAAATCATCATTTTGTAATACATGGTCAATAATTTTTGCTATACACATTTAACATTTTTGAAATGCTTGATTAATATGTTTCAAAGACTTGTTGAACATTTTTTTTTCAAATGCTTGATTAACATTTTTATATACATGATCAAACTTTTCATCATTTTTTTAATACATGGTCAACATTTTTTTCTATGCATAGTTAACATTTTTCTAATGCTCGATTCACATTGTTTAAATACTTGTTCAACATTTCTAACATTTTGAATATACATGATCAAATTGTTTCATACAGATTTTATTCTTTTTGTATACATTTTTTGTACATGATAATTTTTTTCTATTCATATTTAACATTTTTAAAATGCTTGATCAATATTTTTCAAATGTTTTATGTAGAGTTATTTTGTTAATATGTTTATTTAAAATATTTGAAAAATATATAAAAAAGCAAAAAAACGAAAACAGAAAAGTGAAAAAAAGAACAAACAAGCAACAAAGCTATGGCTCCCGCGTGCCTTGGCTTGCCCAACTCGCGCCTCCCTTCAGCGACGGCTTCCTCTGTCCCCTCGGGAAAAAAAAAGTGAAGCGAGACATAGGGTGCCCCGCGCCCCTCGGGCATGTACCACCCCGAGGGGAAGGAGGTGTTTGCGTGGCTAGGCTTGTTATGAGCAGTGTCCGGTGATACTGCTGGGGCTAGCTAACGCCCCGTTCTGATGCTTACGGCTCAGTGCGGGCGATATATATGTCTCAAAAAAAAAAGTCGTCGTCGATCGACATGCTGTCAGCAATCTTGGGGATTACTTGCTTCCCTGCATTGCAAAGCCATCACCATCACCGTCGCATATACACAGCCGGAGATGCCTTGCTTTCAACACGCACGCCCATCTCGCCGATATACCAAACCCAAGCCTCCGCCCCGGTGTAACCTCGGATTCCCGGTGGCCACGTTAAAACCCAGCCCCGCGCTCGCCCATGCAGAAGAACAAGGCCAGCTTACTGATCCCGTCATCCATTCTGCCCTGTCTCGCCGGCGACCAGAGCCAGGCTAAGGTGGGAGGTAGCTAGCTAGGCGCGGGAATGGCGATCGGCGGGATCATCGGCGGCCACCACCGGCACTCCGTGGTGGCGTCGCGCGTGGCCATGTTCGCGCACCTGCTCTTCCTCACCACCGCCGTGCTCATGCTCGTCTGGCTCCTGCGCTTCCGCGGCGGCATCAACATACAGTCCGACGACCCCGAGCAGATCTTCAACGTACGTACTGGCACCCATTTCTTGATCCCACTGTTTCTTTCATCTCTTGTATTTGATCACCGAACGCATCGTTAACATTTAACATACGCAGGCCCGTGACTTTTACCATTTTACTACTACTCCCTCTGTAAACTAATATAAGAGCATTTAGATTACTAAAGTAGTGATCTAAACGCTCTTATATTAGTTTACGGAGGGAGTACTTATTAGAAAAAACATCTGGCACTTGTAGTATTGATCTCTACTGTCTGTAATGCAGGTCCATCCCTTTGTGATGACATGGGGGTTCATTCTTCTCATCGGCGAAGGTACGTCCAATGCACACTACCCTGGATTGTCAAATCTCAATGTCGTCTTACCAACTCCCAAACACAGTGACCTTAAGTCCTTAACCAAGCTTTGCCTTTTTGTGGGAATCTTAACCAAGGTTTAGGGGAGATAGATAGATACATGACTATGCAATTTGCAAAACGTCGCAGTAGAATCATTAGTGATTGCCAAAAGCACCTGAAGGTGTCGTAGGCGTGGTAGTAGTTGATGTTGCTGCTGTTGACATGGGCCGAAATTCCATTGCAAAAGAAGACAAGGTGTCAGTGTGTCACCACACTACATTTTAGACCAGATCGGTACGTAGCAGGGCTTTGTAGGTGTTTGGTGGCCGCAAAAGCACTGGACCAGACTCGTCCTGAAGTGCCAATAAGTGTGCTGGGTGGGCGTCCATGACAAAGGTCACCTCGGATGAAGCCGATAATGACCACCGTGGATCGCTACGTTTTCCTGCCAAGTTCATCCATCTTGCAATTGGCATATGATTGGCATATTCACACGTGAAATTAACAAGTGCCGTGGTAACTAAAATCTTGCTCCATTTGTGCAGCCATACTGGTGTACACGACGATCCCGATGAACCACCGGGCGCAGAAGATGGTGCACATGCTGGTGCACCTGGTGGCGTTCATCCTCGGCGTCTTCGGCATCTACGCGGCCTTCAAGTTCCACAACGTGGCCGTGGTGCCGGACCTGGTCAGCCTCCACTCGTGGATCGGCATCGGCGCCATCTCCCTCTTCGCGCTGCAGTGGCTCATCGGCTTCGCCGTCTTCTGGATGCCCGGCACGCACGAGCACACGCGCGCCGCCGCCGCGCCCGTGCACGTCGCCGGCGGGCTCGTCATCTTCCTCCTGGCCGTCTGCGCCGCGCAGACGGGGCTCGTCCAGAAGAGCGCCAGCGCCACGCCCGGCACCGAGGCCAGGCTCATCAACGTCACCGGCCTCTTCATCGTCTTCTACGGGGTCACCGTCGCGGCCACCGTCATGCTGCGCATCGCCACGCGGTACCAGTAGCTCGGTAGCCCTCTTTCCGGGTGGTCACCGGCCGCCGACGCCGGCCGATGGGTCTGTGTACATATCTGTTTGATTGGTTGGGTTTCTTCCACCATTTGTATACGGCTGGTACATGTTACGTGTACATGTAAAGCAAGTTTGGGTGGTTTGCGTGGTGTGTGTGCGTTATGTCCTGAACCTTTTCTGCAAGATTTCTAATCGGCTCGTTCACAGAAACTTTGGGTTCTCAATTTGTCTCCTTTGTGTTAAGCATATACCCGCACGATTAAGGATCAACTGATCATGCAAGCACGAGGTGTGTTTAGTGCTTATCTAGATGAGACTTAACCAAGTCACATCTAACATTTTCGTGAAGATTCATGCTGGTTTATTACTCAAAATTCTTGTCTTAAATTTATCTAGATACGGATGTATCGAGCCACGTTTTAGTATTAGATACATCCGTATCTAGACAAATCTAAGACAAGAATTTTGGAACGGAGGGAGTACTTTTTACATTTTGTTTGATTACTCAAATGATGTGTCGGAGTTAGATGAGACTTTATTATTTCTCGTCTAGATGAGAATTAGCAAATTGTAATAAAAATCAATCGAGTGTAATAGATATTTGAGATTAACACATAATTGCCTTCTGATGTACTTATATGTAGACTTTGCGGGATACATGCTTGCATCCTTAGTCGTTACATACCAAGTTCAGGTGGTTTGCATACCACGTTCTACCATTCACCATTAGGTCCATTACTCTCTAAGGTTAAGTTTTTGTGTTGTAATATACATATAATAGATAGGTCACCTCAGTTTAATTATGCACCACAATATATAGCTCTCTAAGGTTAAACAAAGCATCTTACTAAGAGCATCAACAACCACATATGACAAATATGGCTCCTCAAACGCCCGCGGACGCGCCCGGGCGCGTCCGCAGGCAGTGACCGGGCACGCCTCAAATTTCACTTATTGCATTCGGACATCTCATACTAGATTCTTAAATCCATACAAAGACATGCAAACGAAATAACCTACGTACTACGTCGATCACCTAGCTACTCATCGTCGGAGATGTCGACGATCTCCGTGCCCGGCTCCGACAGGATTGGCGGCAGCTGCAGCTCTAGCTCCTCCGGCGCCTCCGGCTGCTCCGCTCCGGCCTCCTCCGCCTCTATCTCCGCGTCGAGTTCGGCGAAGAGCGTGTCGGACTCCGCCTGCTCCCGCTGGAGGAACGCCCGGTTGGCCTCCACATAGGCCTCATCCTGGATGGACTCCAGGATGGCCTGCTGCCCCACCATCTCGTCGGACTGGGCGACAACGGACTCCGCCTCCGCCTGCTTCATGTTGAAGCCCGACAGCTGCTGCTCCGGTTGCTTTGCCTCCTCCGCCTCCTCCACCTCCATCGGAGCCAGCTCCTCCTCCTCCTCTTCCCCCGGCTCCTCCTCCTCCTCCTCCTTCGGCTCCGGCGAGTCCGGAGGCAGCCCGGCAACGAAGCGGGCTGCACGCGCGGCTTGTCTTGCCCGAATCTCTTGCTGGATCCCGGCGCGGCGCTCCGGCGTGAGCATTGCGTAGTAGGTTATCTTACTTCGGACCATGGCGGACCACCGGAGCATGGGCAGAGCACCGGAGCGAAAGAGCGAGGAGGTGAATGGGCTCGGACTGGCAGCGCGGAGAGGGGGGGTGGATGGACTAGGGTTGTGGGGCTCCGGCCGGGTTAAATAGGTGGATCTGCTCTCGAGCGGCGAGCCGGAGCGGCGCCACGCGGCGTTCACACCGCGGCGACGGGGGAGGCGTCCGTCGGACCGCCGGGTTTTCGGGCGAGTCCCCGTGGGACCCCTTCGTCAGTCCTATGTGGCGGGTGTGCCCGGGCACGCTCGGGCACCCCCACATCCGACCCATATTGGGCTGGATATGAGGGGTGCCGGTCAGCCTGGGCGTTTGAGACCCGTTTGAGGGGGCCGTCTGGGTCACAAAAACGTGACCGGTCAGTGACCGGACAGCCCGCCCGGGTGTATGAGGCGGCTTTGGGACGCCTGGCTGTAGATGCTCCAAGTCTTTGTATAATCATCTTTAAGAATGGCCCCACAAACATATACAAAGGGAAGATGCTAAGCTGGCCCAGTGGTTTCAAATAGGAGTTCTACATATTTTAGTAATCTTGAACAAATTCGGGGCAATCTCCTTGGGAGCAAGACCATGTAGCCATCTGTGACTCCAAAAAATTGTGAGACGCCCATCACCCAATGAAATGGTTGTACAGGCCGCAAAAAGGTTCAAATCAGCCTGCTTACAAGGCACTGGAGTTCCCTTCCATGGTTTCTGAACCTCATCCCATTCATACCAAGGCCAACGAAGGTGGAGGGCATGGTCGAATGCATGGATATCTTTGATGCCCAGGCCACCCACATTCTTGGGAGTGCAGATCCTCTTCCAATTAACAAGACATTTACCACCGTGGGCTTCCTCATCAAGCGAAATTCAAAAAATGAGTAATTCAAAGGAAAAATGAATTTGAGGCATGCGCCGGACTGAAGAGACTGATTCCTTTCTCCGGGACCATTTCTTTGTTTGCGTCAGAGAATCCCGCACGTTGTTTGCAATCAATGCAAATTAACATTGCTCAAGACCCCGAGAAGGCCCTGATGGAAGTGGGACCGTCTCTTTTGAGCTTTGAAGTCCCTTTTCCATTTTCGTAATTCCTTTACGACAAAATCCCCTGCTAACATTCCAAAGAAAATTGCGTCGTATCTTGTCAAACTTCTTAGTGAACCAACTACTCGGTGCAAAGGCAGTTAGGAAAAAGGTGATGGTGGCTGTGAGGACAGAGTTGATCAGATCAAGGCGGCCTGTCCGGTTGAGAAGCTTCCCTTTCTATTTGCTGAAACTCCCAGGACCCTTGTCAAAGAGTGGCTGTAAATCAATCCTCCTCAGCTTTTTGAAAGAAAGGGGAGCCTAAGGTACTTGCACAGAAAAGATCCAATAGAGCCGCCGAAGCTTTCAAGACAAGGCTCCACTCTATCTTGCTGGCAACGGATAGGGTAGACCACACATTTAGCCGGGTTGATTTTAAGACCAGAAATAGAACCAAAAACCTCCAGAATCTTGAGGATAGCAAGGAGCTGAGAATGATCTGGCGTGGCAAAAATTGCAGCTTCATCTGCATATAGGCTGGTTCTCATCCTTACCACATTCATAGGAATAGGAGCTAGAATGCCCTGAGTTGTGGCGCATTCGAACAACCTCAATAGAGGGTCCATGGCAAGAATAAAAAGCATCGGAGAAAGTGGATCCCCTTGCCGCATACCCTTTTGTGAGCAAAGGAAGGTCCAGGACACCCATGAAGAAGCACCCACGAAGATGATGAAGCCAACAACAGACTAATAATGTTTCTCCGTCTCTGCCCAAAACCATAAGCCTTCATTACATCCAGCAGATAGGGCCATCCAACCGAGTCAAAAGCCTTGGCGAAGTCAAGTTTCAGGAAGACCAGAGGAATATTTCTCCTGTGAGCATCTTTGATAGTATTTTTGACATAAAGGAAATTATCCTGGATCGATCTTCCACGGATGAAAGCACTCTGGGTGCAGGAAATAAGTTGCTGCAGTTCTGGCCCCAACCTATTTGCCAACAATTTGCAGACAAACTTTGCAAAGCTGTGCAACAAGCTCACAGGTCGAAAATCATTGGCTGAAACCGCAACCTCAATCTTGGGGACCAGAACAATGTTAGCAGAGTTAAGAAGGTTCCAGTCGGCCCTCGAAGGCAAAAAAATTGGTGCACCGCAGCCACCAAATCATCCTTTATTAACGGCCAGAATATTTTGAAGAATTTCCCTATAAAACCGTCCGGCCCTGGAGCTTTTTCATCATGCAAGTCTAACACGGCCATCTTAATTTCCTCCTCCATGAAAGGCAACTCCAAGTGTTGTAGGTCAGCCAAAGGGTGCTAAAATAACTCCCAATTGATCACCCTCCTCTCTGCAGATGCTGATCCCAATAGTGACTTGAAGTGTTTGAAGAGAAGCTCCTTTTTGAGTTTGTGCTCATTAACATCACCATTCTGTCCTCTAAGCACTGGAATATGGTTCTTCCTTCTTCTACCATTTGCTCTAAGGTGGATGATTGCTTGTATCTGTGTTGGTATTTCCCCGAAGAGGAGAGGATGATGCAGCATAACAACAGTAAGTATTTATCCCAGTTATGAAACCAAGGTTTTCAATCCAGTAGAAGAACCAAGCAACACTATGTAAACAACACCTGCACACAAACCACAAAAACTTGCAACCCAACGCGTAAGAGGGGTTGTCAATCCCTCCTCGGTATTGAGATAGATTAAATTGTATGAGATTGGATAAATAGATCTAGCAAAAACACAAAATAAAATAAATAAAGAAAAAGTGCAGCAAGGTATTTTTGGATTTTTGGAATAATAGATCTGAAAACAATATGATAGGAAATAGACCCGGGGCCCGTAGATTTCACTAGAGGCTTCTCTCGAGAAAATAGCATACGGTGGGTAAACAAATTACTGTTGGGCAATTGATAGAAAAGTGAATAATCATGGCGATATCCAAGGCAATGATTGATACGTCTCCAACGTATCTATAATTTTTGATTGTTCCATGCTATTATATTATCTGTTTTGGATGTTTTATATGCATTAATATGCTATTTTATATTATTTTTGAGACTAAACTATTAACATAGAGCCTAGTGCCAGTTTCTGTTTTTTTTCCTTGTTTTTGAGTTTTACAGAAAAGGAATATCAAATGGAGTCCAAACGGAATAAAACTTTCGCGATGATTTTTCTTGGACCAAAAGACACCAACGTAACTTGGAGAGAGGGCCATAAGATTCCCGAGGAGGCCACAAGCCTGCAGGGCGCGCCCCAGGGGGGCGCCCCCTGGCTTGTGGGCCCCTCGGGTGTCTTCTAACCCTAGTTCCATCTCTATAAATTCCAAAATATTCCCCAAACATCAGAAGCGTCCACCAAAATGCTTTTCCACCGCCGCAAGCCTCTGTTCCCGTGAGATCCCATCTTGGGGCCTTTTTCGGTGATCTGCCGGAGGGGGATTCGATCACGGAGGGCCTCTACATCAACCTTGCTGCCCTTCTGATGATGCGTGAGTAGTTTACCACAGACCTACGGGTCCATAGCTAGTAGCTAGATGGCTTCTTCTCTCTCTTTGATCTGCAATACAATGTTCTCCTCGATGTTCTTGGAGATCTATTCGATGTAATACTTTTTTGCGGTGTGTTTGTTGAGATCCGATGAATTGTGGATTTATGATCAGATTATCTATGAATATTATTTGGATCTTCTCTGAACCCTTTTATGCATGATTAAGATATCTTTGTATTTCTATTCGAACTATCGGTTTGGTTTGGCCAACTAGATTGGCTTTTCTTCCAATGGGAGAGGTGCTTAGTTTTGGGTTCAATCTTGCGGTGTCCTCACCCAGTGACAGAAGGGGTAGCGAGGCACATATTTTATTGTTGCCATCAAGGATAAAAATATGGGGTTTATATAATATTGCTTGAGTTTATCCCTCTACATCATGTCATCTTACTTAAGGCATTACTCCGTTCTTATGAACTTAATACTCTAGATGCATGCTAGATAGCGGTCGATGTGTGGAGTAATATTAGTAGATGCAGGCAGGAGCCGGTCTACTTTTCACGGACGTGATTCCTATATTCATGATCATTGCCTTAGATATCGTCATAACTTTGCGCTTTTCTATCAATCGCTCAACAGTAATTTGTTTACCCACTGTATGCTATCTTCAAGAGAGAAGCCTCTAGTGAAACCTATGTCCCCCAGGTCTATTTTCCATCATATATTTTCAGATCTATAAACCAAAAAACCCAAAAATACCTTGTTGCACTTTATTTATATTTACTTTAGTTTGCTCTTTTATTTATCTTTTATACCTATCTCTATTAGATCTCACTCTTGTTCGTGACCGTGAAGGGATCGACAACCCCTTTTTCACGTTGTGTGCAATTGTTTGTTAGTTTGTGCAGGTGCATAGATTGGAGACTTGCTTGTGCCTCCTACTGGATTGGTACCTTGATTCTTAACTGAGGGAAATACTTATCTCTACTTTGCTGCATCACCCTTTCCTCTTCAAGGAAAAACTCAACGCAAGCTCAAGAAGTAGCAGGAAGAATTTCTGGCACCGTTGCCGGGGAGGTTCTACATCAAGCCTACCAAGTACCCATCATAAACTCTCATCTCTTGCACTTACATTATTTGCCATTTGCCTCTCGTTTTCCTCTCCCCCACTTCTAAAATGTTTTCATAAAAACACAAAAATATTTGCCTTTTTATTCGCCTTCTTCCGTTCGTCTTTTCGTTTGCCTTTATGTCTAACTTGGTTTGTTTGCTCGTTCGCTTGGTATAATTATGTGTTTATTGAAAATCAAGAACAAAAAGTTTATGGATCCTCATCCACTTGCTTATCTTTTTAAGAGATTCAATTATGATGAACCAATTGCTAGTGAGTTGTGTGCATTAGATTATCTGTATGAAGTTTTGCTTGAAATTCGTGAATCTCAAAATTGTGATGAAGTGTTAAAAGAAGAAATTTATGAAGTGATTCACGATAGCTCCTTGAAAGAAAAGCATGATTGCAATGATGTTATTGTAAATTCTATTAATGTCAATTGTGCTAATAATATGCAAATACCCAAGCTTGGGGATGCTAACTTTGCTATGTCCACTACTTATTGTAATGATCATGATTGGGGTGATTCTTCTTATGATCTTGAAAAATTATTTAAGCCTCATGATGAATATATTTGCAATAATATTGAAAGTGGGTTTGGAAGAGTGTCAACTTTAGGAAAAAATGATCCCACTACTTTGGAGTTTGATCAATCTTATGAAATTTTTGATAAAAGTAGACTTGGAGAAGTCATGACTTTATTTGATGATAATCCCACTATTTTGGAAGAGTGTCAACTTTGCATGCATGTGGATTATGAAGAGAATATTTTATGTGATATTTATATTGTTGAATATGATTATGATCCTACATGTAATTATTATGAGAGAGGAAAATATGGTTGTACAAAATTTCATGTTACTAAATTACCTCTCGTTATGTTGAGATTGTTATTGTTTCTTTCTTCTTCCTTGCATATGCTAGTTTTTGCTTGTCTTGATAATTTGTTTGGTTATAAAATGCCTATGCATAGGAAGTATGTTAGACTTAAAATTGTTTTTCACATGCCACATGATGCTCTCTTCGTGTTTCAATTGCTATCTTTCATGTGAGTATCATTAAAATTACCAATGCCTAGCTAAAAGGCTTTAAAAGAAAAGCGCTTGTTGGGAGACAACCCAATATTTTTATTTTATGTTTTTATGAGAATACACATTATTACCTCTGTAGTAATTGTGTTTTGGTGTTTTAATTAGTGTTTGAGCCAAGCAAGACCTTTGGGATGCTTTGGTATATCGTTGATTTGGTTTTGCTGAAAAACAGAAAATTTTGCGTCCAGTAACAGAATTTTTTAATTTCACTGGAGCGTGGAAAAATTCTGATTTTTTTTACAAGATTTATATATGAATTGCCTATGTTTTAATAATTGTTAAGAATTTTTGGAGTTACATAAGTATGATTAATATTCTGGTTACTACAGACTCTTCTGTTTTTGACAGATTCTGTTTTCTATGTGTTGTTTGCTTATTTTGATGAATCTATGGGTAGTATCGGGGGGTATGAACCATGGAGAAGTTGGAATACAGTAGATATAACACCAATATAAATTAAGAATGAGTTCACAACAGTACCTAAAGTGGTGATTTATTTTATTATACTAACGGATCTTATGAGTTTTCTGTTGAGTTTTCTGTTGTGAAGTTTTCAAGTTTTGGGTAAAGATTTGATGGACAACGGAATAAGGAGTTGCAAGAGCCTAAGCTTGGGGATGCCCAAGGCACCCCAAGGTAATATTTAAGGACAACCAAGCATCTAAGCTTGGGGATGCCCCGGATGGCATCCCCTCTTTTGTCTTCAATCCATCGGTAAATTTACTTGAGGCTATATTTTTATTCACCACATGATATGTGTTTTGCTTGGAGCGTCTTGTATGATATGAGTCTTTTCTTTTTAGTTTGCCACAATAATCCTTGCTGTACACACCTTTTGAGAGGGACACACATTAATCATGAATTTATTAGAATACTCTATGTGCTTCACTTATATCTTCTGAGCTAGGCAGTTTGCTCTAGTGCTTCACTTATATCTTTTTAGAGCACGACGGTGGCTTTATTTTATAGAAATTGTTGAACTCTCATGCTTCACTTATATTATTTTGAGAGTCTTAAACAGCGTGGTAATTTTCTCAGGTTATGAATTTAGTCCTAATATGATGGGCATCCAAGAGGGATATAATAAAAACTTTCATATAAAGAGCATTGAATAGATGAGAAGTTTGATTCCTTGCATTTGTTTTGAGATATAAAGATGGTGATATTAGAGTCATGCTAGTGAGCAATTGTGGATTGGTAGAAATACTTGTGTTAAAGTTTGTGATTCCCGTAGCATGCACGTATGGTGAACCGTTATGTGATGAAGTCGGAGCATGATTTATTTTTTGATTGTCTTCCTTATGAGTGGCGGTCGGGGACGAGCGATGGTCTTTTCCTACCAATCTACCCCCCTAGGAGCATGCGTGTAGTA
The DNA here is from genome assembly GCA_011799875.1 of Thinopyrum elongatum. Classification (NCBI taxonomy): domain Eukaryota; kingdom Viridiplantae; phylum Streptophyta; class Magnoliopsida; order Poales; family Poaceae; genus Thinopyrum; species Thinopyrum elongatum. Next base: position 42,862,100 of record CM022300.1, read on the forward strand.
CTTTGTTTTGATGGCTAATAAATTTTTGCAATAAGTATGTGAGTTCTTTATGACTAATGTTGAGTCCATGGATTATACGCACTCTCACCCTTGCACCATTGCTAGCCTCTCTAGTACCGCGCAACTTTCGCCGGTGCATTAAACCCACCATATACCTTTCGTCAAAACAGCCACCATACCTACCTATTATTGCATTTCCATAGCCATTCCGAGATATATTGCCATGTAACTTCCACCGTTCCGGTTATTATGACACGTACCATCATTGTCATATTGCTTTGCATGATCATATAGTTGGCATAGTATTTGTGGCAAGGCCACCGTTCATATTTTTTATACATGTCACTCTTGATCATTGCACATACTGGTACACCGCCGGAGGCATTCATATAGAGTCATATCTTGTTCTAGTATCGAGTTGTAATTCTTGAGTTGTAAGTAAATAAAAGTGTGATGATCATCATCATTAGAGCATTGTCCCATGTGAGGAAATGATGATGGAAGCTATGATTCCCTCACAAGTTGGGATGAGTCTCCGGACTTTATAAAAACAATAAAAGAGGCCAAAGAAGCCCAAACAAAAAAAAGAAAAAAATGAGAGAAAAGAGAGAAGGGACGATGTTACTATCCTTTTTCCACACTTGTGCTTCAAAGTAGCACCATGATCTTCATGATAGAGAGTTTCCTATTTTGTCACTTTCATATACTAGTAGGAATTTTTCATTATAGAACTTGGCTTGCATATTCCAATGATGGGCTTCCTCAAATTGCCCTAGGTCTTCGTGAGCAAGCAAGTTGGATGCATACCCACTTAGTTTCTTTTTGAGCTTTCATACACTTATAGCTCTAGTGCATCCGTTGCATGGCAATCCCTACTCACTTGCGTCGATATCAATTGATGGGCATCTCCATAGCCCATTAATTTTCCTAGTTGATGTGAGACTTTATCCTTCTTTTGTCTTCTCCACAATCACCATATTCTATTCCACCTATAGTGTTATATCCATGGCTCACGCTCATGTATTGCGTAAAAGTTAAAAAAGTTTGAGAACATCAAAAGTATGAAACAATTGCTTGGCTTGTCATCGGGGTTGTGCATGATGAAATACTTTGTGTGATGAACATGGAGCATAGCCAGACTATATGATTTTGTAGGGATAACTTTCTTTGGCCATGTTATTTTGAGAAGACATGATTGCTTTATTAGTATGCTTGAAGTATTATTGTTTTTATGTCAATATTAAATTTTTGTTTTGAATCTTATGGATCTGAATATTCATGCCACAATAAAGAAGATTGCATTGATAAATATGTTAGGTAGTATTCCACATCAAAAATTCTGTTTTTATCAATTTCCTACTCGAGGATGAGCAGGAATTAAGCTTAGGGATGCTTGATACGTCTCCAACGTATCTATAATTTTTGATTGTTCCATGCTATTATATTATCTGTTTTGGATGTTTTATATGCATTAATATGCTATTTTATATTATTTTTGGGACTAACCTATTAACCTAGAGCCAGTGCCAGTTTCTGTTTTTTCCTTGTTCATGAGTTTTACAGAAAAGGAATATCAAACGGAGTCCAAACGGAATAAAACTTTTGCGATGATTTTTCTTGGACCAGAAGACACCTACGTAACTTGGAGAGAGGGCCAGAAGGTTCCCGAGGAGGCCACAAGCCTGCAGGGCGTGCCCCAGGGGGCGCCCCCTGGCTTGTGGGCCCCTCGGGTGTCTTCTAACCCTAGTTCCACCTCTATAAATTCCAAAATATTACCCAAACATCAGAAGTGTCCACCAAAACACTTTTCCGCCGCCGCAAGCCGCTGTTCCCATGAGATCCCATCTTGGGGCCTTTTTCGGCGATCTGCCGGAGGGGGATTCGATCACGGAGGGCCTCTACATCAACCTTACTGCCCTTCCGATGATGCGTGAGTAGTTTATCGCAGACCTATGGGTCCATAGCTAGTAGATAGATGACTTATTTTCTCTCTTTTGTAACACCCCCTTGTAATGAGCTTTGTGACACTCTGTTAATCTTGCCAAGTCATGACCATTTGCAGTGCCAAGTCACATGGGTTAAGGATCCAATTCAAATTCAATTCTGAAAATCAACTTAAATTCAAAAGTGCAAAATAAATTTGCTCAAGCACCTTTGGAAAAATGTTCACTAATTAGCAAATATTCCAAGAGCACACATAAAAATAACACCAGTAGCACTTGGACTAAATAAATGACTTAAACAAATTGAAACAACACCAAAACAACAATATTAAATCCAATTAAAATCATTTCAATTTAAAATGGAATCCAAATCTGTCCAAACCAGTTTTTGGTGAAGGGTAATATTGCATTACATTATTTGGGCCAAGTCCTACATTTTACAAAAGTGCAAAGGTGCCCTAATTAAATCAAAACATAAAAGAATAAAAGAAAAAGAGAATCAGAAATAGAGAAATAAAAATGAGGCACTGTGCACTGGGCCTTAGTGCACAGTGCCCCGAACCCCGGCCCAGCAGGCCCACCTCACCTCTCTCCCTCGCGCTGTCGCCCTCCCGCTGGCCGAGCCCGCGCGCGCCGGTGCGGCGCCGACACCAACACGTCGCCGCCACCGACGAAACAGGGACGGGGGAAGGATAAGCTCTCCCCGAGCCCTCTCCCCTGGCCTCCCTCCTCCACTCTCCACTCCCCCTGGATGCCTCGCTCCTCCCCTCTCTCTTTCTCCCCCCAGCGCGCTCGCTCGCCTCTCTCCCCACTCTGCCTTGCTCCACCAAACGGAGTAGTTGCCGCCGCCGCACGCTGTCGATCTCGCGCTCCGAAGCCGCCTCGTGCTACCGGAGCTTGCACAGGAGAACGGCCGCGCTCTTCTTCGTCAACTACAGCACCGGATCGAGACTGGGGGGCCACATCAAAGCCGTCTGCATCATCTTCTTCCCCGTCGATCGTCGGACCGCCTCGCCACCGATCCGTGACACCGGACCTCCCCGACCCGTCCCGAGCTCGCCATCGGCCCTCTCCCTGTGAGCCTCGCCGTTTTCCCCTTCGGATCCATCGCCGTAGGCCGCTGCCTCATCGCGCACAAGCTCCGGCGAGCTCGCCGACGCCATTGTTGAGCCCGCCGTCGCCTTAGTCCCGCGTAAGCTCAAATGAGCGCACCACCGAGTTCGTGCCATCACGTAGATGCCCCCTAGTCCACCCATTCATCGTGAGCGCGCCCGTGGCTTCGAATCCGTCGACCTCCCATACTGGTCGCCGCCGTTCGTTGTCCCGCCGTCGTTTAGGCCACCCCCAGCTGCCGCCATTCGCTTCATCGCACGCGTGGTTTCGTGCTCGTCCGAACGAGCCCAACCGCGGCTCGATCCGCCCCCTGTGCGCCATATCCGGTGAGGTCTCGCGCCACGCCGCCGTTCTGCTGGCGCCGGCGCACGCCGGAGTTCAAAACTCCGATGGGCCCCGCGCGTCAGGCCGTTTAGTCACTAACCACCTCGCTAATAGCCACTGACTGCGGGCCCATGTACTGTAGCGTTTAGGATTAGCGAATAATTAACTACTAAATAAATGCCTCGCTGACAGACTGGGCCCACAGACTAATTAGTGTATTTAGATTAGTTTAAAACCCTGTTAGACTAATAGTGACTGACCACTGGGTCCCACTGGACCCAGTTGACTCAGTCAACCTGCTGACTGGGCACCTCCAGTCTATGACAGGTGGGACCCACTGGTCCTGTTGACCAGTCAACTGGTCAAGCCGATCACTGACGTCATGTCTCTATCACGCTGACGTCATAAAACATTTCTGCTAATAAATATAATTCCAGAAAATCCAATAATCTTTAAAAATTAGTAACTTTTAAACCGTAACTCAGATCGAAAAAGTTAAAACATGAAAGTTGCTCAGAACGACGAGACGAGTCTGATCGTGCCATCTGTTTCCCTGTCGGAACCTCCTACGTAGGAGAACTCGTAACTCCGAGCTCGATTCTGGCCGATGAATAGTGCACACACACCGATTAATAATCCCAGATTAATTCTAAAAATAACTAAAATGACTTAGAGGCATATTTAGGCAACCCTGCACCGCATCATAGCATCGCACGCACTGTGTTGCATCTGTTTGCATTATATTTACTTGTTTCCTCCCCCTCTTCTCTTTCGGTAGACCCAGACATTGCCGTAGCTCCTGAGGCAGACGCCGCTCCGGAGTACGACTACGTCCCCGACGACCCTGCCCTTGCCGTCGAGCAGACAGGCAAGCACCCCCATTTTGAGCATTCCGATATCACCTATTCTCTTCTCTCTTATGCTTGCATTAGATGTTACTACTGCTGTTACCATCCTATATCTGTTGCATAGCCTGTTTAATTGTAGCCTACTGTTGATACCTGCCTGTTACCCTAAACTGTTTAGATAGGATGGGTAGAGCCTGATCAGAGACCCACTTGTCCCGACTGCCCCGCTGGACTCTCAGAAGACCCGAGCAACGGGATCGAAGATTAGAACCTGGCACCGCACGTCACTTCCCCTAAGATGCTCGACACTACTGGGTTACTATCGAGTGCCGAGGGTGATACCTCGTCAGCACTTGTGATGATAACCTTGTAGGTTAGTTAATCGGTCGTGGTAAGCGAGGGTGATTCCTCCTACACCACCCCCGATACCGACGCCGTCGCGCAATCTCTCAAGTGTGGACCCCGAGGGTGATTCCTCCTTCGTTCACCTTGATGATAACATCGAGCGGGAATTCCATCGAGGGTGATTCCTCAGGGTTCCCTTCGGTGTCAGACACACAGCTACCTTGGATATTCTGACTTGACTATGAACCATGATATTAAAGATGGGTCGGCCCTGAGTGGTACCCGCGCGAGCATGAATGCGAAGTGATGTGGAGTCGGGTTGACCTGAGAGGTGCCCGCGAGATAACTACGAGGTGTGGCCGGGCATTCTTAGCCCTTGCCGCAAGTCCTCGAGACGGGGAGACGGGGTCACATCGATCGTGAGTCTCTGCTCGTTACCGCGCGCTCCTAATCCACTACGGTTTGGATATTTGATCCGAGGGGCCTCTGGCCTGATAGCACTAACCATCACGTGGGCATAGTATGGGCGTTCTGCGTCGTATACATCAGCCGAAGCTTATTTGACGTCAGTAATGAGCGGCGTACGCCGAGTTGGACTGGGAACGCAACCACGCTTGTATAAGGGGTTGCTAGGTCTGCTCTCGGTGGCCCCGTAACGTGCAGGAGTTCCCGGGGCGATGGCCCAAGACCCCTAGGGGCATAGGTTTAGTCCGGCGTGCTGACCTCTCTTATAAGCCTAGGTCGGGTTGCGACGTGTTGCTTAGCTGAGGCCGGGCATGACCCAGAAAAGTGTGTCCGGCCGGAGTTAAGCGAGCGTGGTGGGTAAGTTGGTGCACCCCTGCAGGAAGGAAACTTCTATCGATAGCCTGTCCTACGGTAACGGACACTCGGAGTTGTATCCCGATCGGTACAACTAGAACATGTGATGAGAACTGGATAGTACGGCTCTGGGATTGCTTTCTCGCAGGGAGTCGAGGAAGAATCTCTGGCCGAGGATTGATGACACTGCTATACTTTACATTATGTTATTCTGCTCTCTTCTAATGCTGCGAGACCGTTGAAGATGCTGAAGATGCTAGTCTTCGATAGGACTAGGCTTTCCCCCTCTAATCTGGCATTTCTGCAGCCCAGTCCACATATATAGCCCCCTTTGAAAATGGTGCGTATGTAGTGTAGATCCTTGCTTGCTGAGTACTTCGGATGAGTACTCACGTTTGCTTTATTTTCCTTTTTCCCCCTTTATTTCTTTGTCGCATCCAGACGACGGAGCCCCGGAGCCAGATGTCCCCGTCGACGACCACTACTACTACCAGCCCGAAGAGTACTACTACTACGAGGAGCCGTCTGACGACCAGGAGTAGGATCGGAGGGTCCAGGGCAGGAGGCCCATGCCTTTTCGATCGTAGTTTTTATTTTGCCCCGCCTCTGTGAAGGCTTATCTCTATGTTCTGTAATATATATGTACCCAGATATCTGACGCTTCCACTGACACTTGTATGCCATCGAGCTATGTATTCGAGCCCTCGAGGCCCTGGCTTGTAATATTAAGCTTGTATGAATTTATTTATGTTTTAGAGTTGTGTTGTGATATCTTCAAGTGAGTCCTTAGGCTTGATCATGTGCATTTGCGTGTATGATTAGTGCACGATTAAGCCGGGGTCGTCACAGGTTGGTATCAGAGCCGACTGCCTCTAGGAGTCCCCCTTTTCAACTCTTTGGCCGAAGTTGAGTCTAGTGGTCAAAAACTGTTTTACTAACTTGGCTGTGTGGCTTACGGGCCCACGTCGCCAACTGGGTGGTAATAGGATCTTTTATTCCTCATCTTTGCTCTGGGACTCTGATTTCTCTTCTATTCGGGTTTAATAAAATTTACTAACACCGACACTTAGGATCTCGTTAATTCTATCCACCCGGAGAGCTGGATTCAGTGCGATTTCCCTGTCTTTGATCTGATTAGTCTGATAATCATTTCCTTTCCATTGTTTTGTTTAAACTTTCCATTCGAGATCTGTTATGTTTCTCGTCGTCGAATGACAATCCTGAATCTTCTTGTTTCAGATGGACCGTCTGTTTCCACCTTGTCCTGCGACACAGCTTGTGCTTCGCACCTGTGCTCGAGACGTCCCTGGGTTTCCAGCTATTCTAATCGCCCTCTTGATCAGGCTGGGATACCGCTGGTGCCCCGAGTACATGGTCTACGAGGTTTATCGTGAGTTCAACCAGGAGCAGTACTATGCTGATGTTCGCATCTACGATCAGCAGGATGACTCAGACACTGAGCTACACCGTTTTCACGGTATCAGCGTGACGATTGAGATGGCAGTCCATGATGCCGCCTACTCTGCTGTCGCACGTCTTCGAGGACAGTTCAGTGCTGACTTGGATGTCTCTGAGTATCGGTATATTCTGTATGCCCCTGTTGGAGATGCTTCTGGATTCTACACAGCTGTCTGTGCCCCTTACGAGCCTCGTCGTTACGATCAGCGAGTTCTGATTCACTGTACTCAGGCTCTGGATCGCACTGTTCGGGCTCTTGCTGTCGAGTTGTTTGCCACTCGAGCACGACTCTACGAGGCTATGACGCAGCTATTACCAGCTATTCGTGCAGGGATACACCCGGAGCACATTCTTTACCCGAGCAGGACCAAGATGCCATCAGGGATCGATTGGCCTGCTGTGGGAGGTCACACGCCTGCACGTGGACCTCTTCTTACAGTTCGAGACCGGGTTCTGCATCAAAGTGCACACGGAGAGTAGGATCCAGCAAGTTGATCGATCTTCGGTGTTCTCTAAACTCGACTTGAGGTTGGGTTATCACCAGATCCGTGTCCGAGAAGAGGATATTCCAAAGACCGCATTCGTTACTCAATATGGTTCTTACGAGTACACCGTCATGTCGTTTGGCCTCACGAATGCTTCGGTCACGTTCTCCCGCTTAATGAATTACATATTCATGGACTACCTCGACAAGTTCGTCGTGGTATATCTGGACGATATCCTAGTATATTCGAAGAATAAGGAAGAACATGCCGAGCATCTTCGCCTTGTTCTGGAGAGGCTTCGAGAGCACAAGTTATATGCCAAGTATTCCAAATGTGAATTTTGGCTTTCTGAAGTGACTTACCTTGGACATGTGATTTCCAAGGATGGTATTGCCGTTAACCCGGAGCGTGTTCAGGCTATCCTTGACTAGACTCCTCTGAAGAATGCCAAGCAAGTCCGAAGCTTCCTCGGTCTAGCTAGTTATTGCCGACGATTCGTCGAGAACTTCTCCAAGATCGCCAAGCCCTTGACTAATGTGCTCCACAAAAGCGTTAAGTTTGAGTGGACAGACAAATGTCAGGAAAGTTTCCAGACCCTCAAGGACAAGCTTACCTCTGCTCCAGTGCTTGCTCCTCCTGATTCCTGCAAGGACTTTGTCATATACTGCGACACCTCTTGTCAGGGATTAGGCTGTGTCCTAATGCAAGAACGAAGAGTGATTGCGTATGCTTCACGTCAATTGCGTCCGCATGAAGAAAATTATCCAGTGCATGATCTTGAACTTGCTGCAGTGATCTATGCATTAAAGTTATGGCGTCATTACCTTCTTGGTAATCGGTGTGAGATTTACACCGATCATCAAAGTCTGAAGTACTTGTTCACTCAACCGGATCTTAATCTCCGTCAGCAACGATGGTTAGAAACAATTACGGACTATGACTGTGGTATTTCATATACCCCGAGCAAGGCTAATGTAATGGCTGATACCCTGAGCCGCAAGTCATATTGCAACAACCTCATGGTTAGGCGAGCTCAACCTCGTCTCTATGAAGAATTGAATCAGCTGAATCTGCGAATTGTTCCCCAAGGTTCTCTTAAAAACCTTGTGGTACAGCCAGACCTTCAAAAGGCTGTTAAGGAAGCGCAAGCCAAAGATGCTGAAATTGACTTGATGAAGAAAGAGCTTCACCTTGATAAGTACCGGGATTTCTCAGTTGTTGAAGATGGAACATTATATTTTCGAGACCGCATTGTAGTACCTCGCTTCGAGCTGATGACTGACAAGGTCATGAAGTAGGCTCATGATACACCGCTGTCTATCCATTCGGGTAGCACCAAGATGTATCGCGATCTCCGACAGAGGTACTGGTGGTCTAGAATGAAGCAGGACATTGCTCGATATGTTGCCGAATGTGACGTATGTCGTCGCGTGAAGGCAGAACATCAGAAACCTACTGGAATTCTTCAACCACTCCCTATTCCTCTATGGAAGTGGGATAAAGGGCAGATGGATTTCATTACTGGTCTTCCCAAGTCTCAGAAAGGTCACGATGCTATTCTTGTCGTCGTTGACCAACTCTCCAAGGTTGCTCATTTCCTACCTGTCAAGGAGACTATCACTGCTAGCCAGCTAGCAGAGCTGTATATCTCCAGAATCATTTCACTTCACGGTATTCCGAAGAAGATCAGTTCGGACCGTGGTGGTCTTTTCACGTCCAAGTTCTGGGAAAGTTTCCAAGAAGCCATGGGAACTCACATTACATGGAGTTCAGCTTATCATCCCCAATCCCAAGGCCAAGTTGAGCGCGTTAACCAAGTGCTTGAAGACATGCTTCGAGCCTCTGTTATATCCTTCGGTAAGAAATGGGAGGAATCTCTCCCGTATGCCGAGTTCTCTTATAACAACAGTTATCAAGCCAGCTTGAAAATGGCCCCCTTCGAAGTGCTTTATGGACGTAAGTGTCGAACCCCTCTAAACTGGTCAGAAACTGGGGAACGACCTCTCGTTGGACCGGACATTATTCAACACGCTGAAGAACAAGTCAGAATTGTCCGGGAGAATCTCAAAGCAGCTCAGGACCGCCAGAAGAGCAACTATGATCGCAAGCGATGGGGTCTGACTTATCAACCAGGTGATCAAGCTTACCTACATGTCACTCCTATGAAGGGCACCCGTCGTTTCGGAATCAAGGGCAAGCTAGCTCCTCGCTATATCGGTCCTTTCCGCATTGTTGCCAGACGTGGACAGGTGGCATATAAACTGGAGTTGCCGCCACAATTCTCTCATATTCATGATGTCTTCCACGTGTCGCAACTTCAAAAATGCTTCAAGGAATCTCCGCACCGTGCAGTGGATCACGAGATGCTTCAGTTGCAAGACGACTTATCTTATAAGGAGCATCCGATCCGCATCCTTGATGAAGCTGAACGTCGAACTCGTCAGAAGACGACCAAGTTCCTGAAAGTGCAGTGGACGAATCACACTGAAGATGAAGCCACTTGGGAACGTGAGGATCATCTTCGGGAAGAATATTCCGACCTCTTTCCTTCTACCTCCTAAATTCTCGGGACGAGAATTTCTTTTAGAGGAGGAGAACTTGTAACACCCCCTTGTAATGAGCTCTGTGACACTCTGTTAATCTTGCCAAGTCATGACCATTTGTAGTGCCAAGTCACATGGGTTAAGGATCCAATTCAAATTCAATTATGAAAATCAACTTAAATTCAAAAGTGCAAAATAAATTTGCTCAAGCACCTTTGGAAAAATGTTCACTAATTAGCAAATATTCCAAGAGCACACCTAAAAATAACACCAGTAGCACTTGGACAAATTAAATGACTTAAACAAATTGAAACAGCACCAAAACAGCAATATTAAATCCAATTAAAATCATTTCAATTTAAAATGGAATCCAAATCTGTCCAAACCAGTTTTTGGTGAAGGGTAATATTGCATTACATTATTTGGGCCAAGTCCTACATTTTACAAAAGTGCAAAGGTGCCCTAATTAAATCAAAACATAAAAGAATAAAAGAAAAAGAGAATCAGAAACAGAGAAATAAAAATGAGGCACTGTGCACTGGGCCTTAGTGCACAGTGCCCCGAACCCCGGCCCAGCAGGCCCACCTCACATCTCTCCCTCGCGCTGTCGCCCTCCCGCTGGCCGAGCCCACGCGCGCCGGCGCGGCGTCGACACGTCGCCGCCACCGACGAAACAGGGACGGGGGAAGGATAAGCTCTCCCCGAGCCCTCTCCCCTGGCCTCCCTCCTCCACTCTCCACTCCCCCTGGACGCCTCGCTCCTCTCCTCTCTCTTTCTCCCCCCAGCGCGCTCGCTCGCCTCTCTCCCCACTCTGCCTTGCTCCACCAAACGGAGGCGTTGCCGCCGCCGCACACCGTCGATCTCGCGCTCCGAATCCGCCTCGTGCTACCGGAGCTTGCACAGGAGAACGGCCGCGCTCTTCTTCGTCAACTACAGCACCGGATCGAGACTGGGGGGCCACATCAAAGCCGTCTGCATCATCTTCTTCCCCGTCGATAGCCGGACCGCCTCGCCACCGATCCATGCCACCGGACCTCCCCGACCCGTCCCGAGCTCACCATCGGCCCTCTCCCTATGAGCCTCGCCGTTTTCCCCTTCTTCCCCTTCGGATCCATCGCCGTAGGCCGCTGCCTCATCGCGCACGAGCACCGATGAGCTCGCCGACGCCATTGTTGAGCCCGCCGTCGCCTTAGTCCCGCGTAAGCTCAAATGAGCGCACCACCGAGTTCATGCCATCACGTAGATGCCCCCTAGTCCACCCATTCATCGTGAGCGCGCCCGTGGCTTCGAATCCGTCGACCTCCCATACTGGTCGCCGCCGTTCATTGTCCCGCCGTCGTTTAGGCCACCCCCAGCTGCCGCCGTTCGCTTCATCGCACGCGCGGTTCCGTGCTCGTCCGAACGAGCCCAACCACGGCTCGATCCGCCCCCTGTGCGCCATATCCGGCGAGGTCTCGCGCCACGCCGCCGTTTTGCTAGTCGCCGGCGCACGCCGGAGTTCAAAACTCCGATGGGCCCCGCGCGTCAGGTCGTTTAGTCACTAACCACCTCGCTAATAGCCACTGACTGCGGGCCCATGTACTGTAGCGTTTAGGATTAGCGAATAATTAACTACTAAATAAATGCCTCACTGACAGACTGGGCCCACAGACTAATTAGTGTATTTAGATTAGTTTAAAACCCTGTTAGACTAATAGTGACTGACCACTGGGTCCCACTGGACCCAGTTGACTCAGTCAACCTACTGACTGGGCACCTCCAGTCTATGACAGGTGGGACCCACTGGTCCTGTTGACCAGTCAACTGGTCAAGCCGATCGCTGACGTCATGTCTCTATCATGGTAACGTCATAAAACATTTCTGCTAATAAATATAATTCCAGAAAATCCAATAATCTTTAAAAATTAGTAACTTTTAAACCGTAACTCAGATCGAAAAAGTTAAAACATGAAAGTTGCTCAGAACGACGAGACGAGTCTGATCGTGCCGTCTGTTTCCCTGTCGGAACCTCCTACGTAGGAGAACTCGTAACTCCGAGCTCGATTCCGGTCGATGAATAGTGCACACACACCGATTAATAATCCCAGATTAATTCTAAAAATAACTAAAATGACTTAGAGGCATATTTAGGCAACCCTGCACCGCATCATAGCATCGCACGCACTGTGTTGCATCTGTTTGCATTATATTTACTTGTTTCCTCCCCCTCTTCTCTTTCGGTAGACCCAGACATTGTCGTAGCTCCTGAGGCAGACGCCGCTCCGGAGTACGACTACGTCCCCGACGACCCTGCCCTTGCCGTCGAGCAGACAGGCAAGCACCCCCATTTTGAGCATTCCGATATCACCTATTCTCTTCTCTCTTATGCTTGCATTAGATGTTACTGCTGCTGTTACCATCCTATATCTGTTGCATAGCCTGTTTAATTGTAGCCTATTGTTGATACCTGCCTGTTATCCTAAACTGTTTAGATAGGATGGGTAGAGCCTGATCAGAGACCCACTTGCCCCGACTGCCCCGCTGGACTCTCAGAAGACCCGAGCAACGGGATCGAAGATTAGAACCTGGCACCGCACGTCACTTCCCCTAAGATGCTCGACACTACTGGGTTACTATCGAGTGTCGAGGGTGATACCTCGTCAGCACTTGTGATGATAACCTTGTAGGTTAGTTAATCGGTCGTGGTAAGCGAGGGTGATTCCTCCTACACCACCCCCGATACCGACGCCGTCGCGCAATCTCTCAAGTGTGGACCCCGAGGGTGATTCCTCCTTCGTTCACCTTGATGATAACATCGAGCGGGAATTCCATCGAGGGTGATTCCTCAGGGTTCCCTTCGGTGTCAGACACACAGCTACCTTGGATATTCTGACTTGACTATGAACCATGATATTAAAGATGGGTCGGCCCTGAGTGGTACCCGCGCGAGCATGAATGCGAAGTGATGTGGAGTCGGGTTGACCCGAGAGGTGCCCGCGAGATAACTACGAGGCGTGGCCGGGCATTCTTAGCCCTTGCCGCAAGTCCTCGAGACGGGGAGACGGGGTCACATCGATCGTGAGTCTCTGCTCGTTACCGCGCGCTCCTAATCCACTACGGTTTGGATATTTGATCCGAGGGGCCTCTGGCCTGATAGCACTAACCATCACGTGGGCATAGTATGGGCGTTCTGCGTCGTATACATCAGCCAAAGCTTATTTGACGTCAGTAATGAGCGGCGTACGCTGAGTTGGACTGGGAACGCAACCGCGCTTGTATAAGGGGTTGCTAGGTCTGCTCTCGGTGGCCCCGTAACATGCAGGAGTTCCCGGGGCGATGGCCTAAGACCCCTGGGGGCATAGGTTTAGTCCGGCGTGCTGACCTCTCTTATAAGCCTAGGTCGGGTTGCGACGTGTTGCTTAGCTGAGGCCAGGCATGACCCAGAAAAGTGTGTCTGGCCGGAGTTAAGCGAGCGTGGTGGGTAAGTTGGTGCACCCCTGCAGGGAAGAAACTTCTATCGATAGCTTGTCCTACGGTAACGGACACTCGGAGTTGTATCCCGATCGGTACAACTAGAACATGTGATGAGAACTGGATAGTACGGCTCTGGGATTGCTTTCTCGCAGGGAGTCGAGGAAGAATCTCTGGCCAAGGATTGATGACACTGCTATACTTTACATTATGTTATTCTGCTCTCTTCTAATGCTGCGAGACCGTTGAAGATGCTGAAGATGCTAGTCTTCGATAGGACTAGGCTTTCCCCCTCTAATCTGGCATTTCTGCAGCCCAGTCCACATATACAGCCCCCTTTGAAAATGGTGCATATGTAGTGTAGATCCTTGCTTGCTGAGTACTTCGGATGAGTACTCATGTTTGCTTTATTTTCCTTTTCCCCCCTTTATTTCTTTGTCGCATCCAGACGACGGAGCCCCGGAGCCAGATGTCCCCGTCGACGACCACTACTACTACCAGCCCGGAGAGTACTACTACTACGAGGAGCCGTCTGACAACCAGGAGTAGGATCGGAGGGTCCAGGGCAGGAGGCCCACGCCTTTTCGATCGTAGTTTTTATTTTGCCCCGCCTCTGTGAAGGCTTATCTCTATGTTCTGTAATATATCTGTACCCAGATATCTGACGCTTCCGCTGACACTTGTATGCCATCGAGCTATGTATTCGAGCCCTCGAGGCCCTGGCTTGTAATATTAAGCTTGTATGAATTTATTTATGTTTTAGAGTTGTGTTGTGATATCTTCAAGTGAGTCCTTAGGCTTGATCGTGTGCATTTGCGTGTATGATTAGTGCACGATTAAGCCGGGGTCGTCACATCTTTGATCTTCAATACAATGTTCTCCTCGATGTTCTTGGAGATCTATTCGATGTAATACTTTTTTGCGGTGTGTTTGTTGAGATTCGATGAATTGTGGATTTATGATAAGATTATCTATGAATATTATTTGAGTCTTCTTCGAACTCTTTTATGCATGATTAAGATATTGATACGTCTCAAACGTATCTATAATTTTTGATTGTTCCATGCTATTATATTATCTGTTTTGGATGTTTTATATGCATTAATATGCTATTTTATATTATTTTTGGGACTAACCTATTAACCTAGAGCCCAGTGTCAGTTTCTGTTTTTTCCTTGTTTTTTAGCTTCGTGGAAAAGGAATACCAAACGGAGTCCAAACGGAATAAAACCTTCGCGATGATTTTTCTTGGACCAGAAGACACCCAGGAGACTTGGAGATGAAGTCGGAGGAGCCACGAGGCGGCCACAAGGGTGGAGGGCGTGCCCCGGGGGGTAGGGCGCGCCCCCTGCCTTGTGGGTCCCCCGTGACTCCCCTGACCTAATTCTTTCGCCTATATATTCACATATGTTCCCAAACCATCAGAAGCATCCACGAAAACACTTTTCCATCGCCACAAGCTTCTGTACCCGTGAGATCCCATCTAGGGACCTTTTTCGGCACCCTGTCGGAGGGGGATTCGATCACGAAGGGCTTCTACATCAACTCTATTGCCCTTCCGATGAAGCGTGAGTAGTTTACCTCAGACCTACGGGTCCATAGCTAGTAGCTAGATGGCTTCTTCTCTCTCTTTGATTCTCAATACCATGTTCTCCTCGTTGTTCTTGGAGATCTATTCGATGTAATCTTCTTTTGCGGTGTGTTTGTCGAGATCCGATGAATTGTGGATTTATGATCAGCTTATCTATGAATATTATTTGAATCTTCTCTGAATTCTTATATGCATGATTTGATATCTTTGTAATTCTCTTCGAATTATCGGTTTGGTTTGGCCAACTAGATTGGTTTTTCTTGCAATGGGAGAAGTGCTTAGCTTTGGGTTCAATCTTGCGGTGTCATTTCCCAGTGACAGTAGGGGCAGCAAGGCACGTATTGTATTGTTGCCATCGAGGATAAAAAGATGGGGTTTACATCATATTGCTTGAGTTTATTCCTCTACATCATGTCATCTTACTTAATGCATTACTCTGTTCTTCATGAACTTAATACTCTAGATGCAGGCAGGAGTCGGTCGATGTGTGGAGTAATAGTAGTAGATGCAGAATCGTTTCAGTCTACTTGACACGGACATGATGCCTATATTTCATAATCATTGCCTTGGATATCGTCATAACTTTGCGCTTTTCTATCAATTGCTCGACAGTAATTTGTTCACCCACCGTATTATTTGCTATCTTGAGAGAAGCCTCTAGTGAAACCTATGGCCCCCGGGTCTATTTTCCATCATATTAGTTTCCGATCTACTATTTTGCAATCTTTTATTTTCATATCTATATACCAAAAAAACCAAAAATATTTTATCTTTTGTTTATCTATCTCTATCAGATCTCACTTTTGCAATTGACCGTGAAGGGATTGACAACCCCTTTATCGTGTTGGGTGCAAGTGTTTGATTGTTTGTGCAGGTATTAGGTGATTTGTGCGTTGTCTCCTACTGGATTGATACCTTGGTTCTCTAACTGAGGGAAATACTTATCTCTACTTTGCGGCATCACCCTTTCCTCTTCAAGGGAAAAACCAACGCAAGCTCAAGAAGTAGCAGGAAGAATTTCTGGCGCCGTTGCCGGGGAGATCTACGCCAAGTCAAGACATACCAAGTACTCATCATAAAACTCTCATCTCT
This sequence comes from Thinopyrum elongatum, assembly GCA_011799875.1. NCBI lineage: Eukaryota > Viridiplantae > Streptophyta > Magnoliopsida > Poales > Poaceae > Thinopyrum > Thinopyrum elongatum. Next base: position 42,878,111 of record CM022300.1, read on the forward strand.
TGCATTACATTATTCGCCATTTTCCTCTCATTTTCCTCGCCCCCACTTCTAAAACGATTTTCGAAAAGATTTCCCTTTTTATTCGCCCTTCTTCCGTTCGTCTTTTTCATTTGCTTTTTGTGTGCTCGTGTGTTGGATTGCTTGCTTTGTCACGATGGCTCAAGAGAATACCAAATTATGTGATTTTTCCAACACTAATAACAATGATTTTATTAGTACTCCGATTGCTCCCGCCACTAGTGCGGAATCTTATGAAATTAATGCCGCTTTGCTAAATCTTGTTATGAAAGATCAATTTTCCGGCCTTCTTAGTGAAGATGCCGCATCCCATCTGAATAATTTCTTTGAGTTGTGCGATATGCAAAAGAAAAAAGATGTGGATAATGATATTGTTAAATTAAAGCTATTTTCGTTCTCACTTCGAGATCGTGCTAAAACTTGGTTTTCATCTTTGCCTAAAAATAGTATTGATTCATGGAATAAGTGTAAAGATGCTTTTATTTCCAAGTATTTTCCTCCCGCTAAGATCATCTCCCTTAGAAACGATATTATGAATTTTAAGCAACTTGATCATGAACATGTTGCACAATCTTGGGAGAGGATGAAATTGATGATACGAAATTGCCCTACTCGTGGTTTGAATTTGTGGATGATTATACAAATTTTTATGCCGGATTAAATTTTGCTTCTAGAAATCTTTTAGATTCGGCCGCGGGAGGTACTTTTATGGAAATTATTCAAGGAGAAGCTACTAAACTTCTAGATAATATTATGGTTAATTATTCTCAATGGCATACCGAAAGATCTTCCACTAGTAAAAAAAGTGCATGCAATTGAAGGGATTAATGTTTTGAGTGGAAAGATGGATGAACTTATGAAATTGTTTGCTAGTAGGAGTGCTCGTATTGATCCTAATGATATGCCTTTGTCTACTTTGATTGAGAATAATAATTAATCTATGGATGTGAATTTTGTTGGTAGGAACAATTTTGGTAATAACGCGTATAGAGGTAATTTTAATCCTAGGCTGTTTCCTAGTAATTCCTTTAATAATTATGGTAACTCCTACAACAATTCTTATGAAAATTATAATAAGATGTCCTCTGATTTTGAGATAGTGTTAAAGAATTTATGATTTCGCAAAAGAGTTTCAATGCTTTGATTGAAGAAAAATTGCTTAAGATGGATGATTTGGCTAGGAACGTGGATAGAATTTCTCTTGATGTTGATTCTTTGAAAATTAGATCTATTCCACCCAAGCATGATAGCAATGAATCTCTAAAGGCTATGAGAATCTCCATTGATGAGTGCAAAGAAAGAACCTCTAAGATGCGTGCTAAACGAGATTGGTTTGTAAAAATGGGTTCTTCTAGTTTTCGTGAAAATAATGATGAAGAACTTAAAGTGATTGATGTGACTCCTATTGAATCTTTGTTTTTCAAAATAAATCTTGATAAAGATGGGACTGGAGATGAGTCAACTTTAGTTAAAAGGCGTCCCAATGGTTCGGAGTTTTTAGATCTTGATGCAAAAATTGATAAAAGTGGGATTGGAGAGGTCAAAACTTTAAGTAGCAACGAACCCACTCTTTTGGATTTCAAGGAATTTAATTATGATAATTGTTCTTTAATAGATTGTATTTCCTTGTTGCAATCCATGTTGAATTCTCCTCATGCTTATAATCATAACAAAGCTTTTACTAAACATATCGTTGATGCTATGATGCAATCTTTTGAAGAAAAGCTTGAATTGGAAGTTTCTATCCCTAGAAAACTTTATGATGAGTGGGAACCTACTATTAAGATTAAGATTAAAGATTATGAGTGCCATGCTTTGTGTGCTTTGGGTGCTAGTGTTTCCACGATTCCAAAAACTTTATGTGATGTGTTAGGTTTTCGTGAATTTGATGATTGTTCCTTAAATTTGCATCTTGCGGATTCCACTATTAAGAAACCTATGGGAAGGATTAATGATGTTCTTATTGTTGAAAATAAGAATTATGTGCCCGTAGATTTCATTGTTCTTGATATAGATTGCAATCCTACATGTCCTATTATTCTTGGTAGACCTTTCCTGAGAACGATTGGTGCAATTATTGATATGAAAGAAGTAAACATTAGATTTCAATTTCCGTTAAGGAAGGGCATGGAACACTTTCCTAGAAATAAAATTAAATTTCCATATGAATCTATTATGAGAGCTACTTCTGGATTGCATATCAAAGATGACAATACCTAGATCTATTTGTGTTTTTATTCCTAGCTAAGGGCGTTAAACAATAGCGCTTGTTGGGAGGCAACCCAATTTTATTTTTGTTTTTGCTTTTTGTTCTTGTTTTTCTTTGAATAATTAATCTATCCTCTGGTTAGATGTGGTTTTGTGTTTTAATTAGTGTTTCTGCCAAGTAAGACCTTTAGGATGGCTTACGGTGATAGTTGATTTGATCTTGCTGAAAAGCAGAAACTTTTTCGTCCAGTCACAGAATTTTAATAATTCACTGGAGAGTTGAAAAACCCTGAATTTTTTACACAAGAATTATATACAAATTTCCTCTGTTTCACTAATGTTTCAAAAAAAAAATACAGAAGTATTAGAACAATTCAGATCTTCACAGACTGTTCTGTTTTTGACAGATTCTGTTTTCTTTGTGTTGTTTGCTTATTTTGATGAATCTAAGGGTAGTATCAGGGGGTATGAACCATGGATAAGTTGGAATGTAGTATATATTACACCAATATAAATAAATAATGAGTTCACAACAGTACCAAAAGTGGTGATTTATTTTCTTATACTAACGGAGCTTATGAGATTTTCTGTTGAGTTTTGTGTTGTGAAGTTTTCAAGTTTTGGGTAAGGATTTGATGGACTATGGAATAAGGAGTGGCAAGAGCCTAAGCTTGGGGATTCCCAAGGCACCCCAAGGTAATATTCAAGGACAACCAAGAGCCTAAGCTTGGGGATGCCCCGGAAGGCAACCCCTCTTTCGTCTTCGTCTATCGGTAACTTTACTTGAGGCTATATTTTTATTCACCACATGATATGTGTTTTGCTTGGAGCGTCTTGTATTATATGAGTCTTTACTTTTTAGTTTGCCACAATCATACTTGCTGTACACACCTTTTTGAGAGGGACACGCATGAATCGTGATTTATTAGAATACTCTATGTGCTTCACTTATATCTTTTGAGCTAGGCAATTTTGCTCTAGTGCTTCACTTATATCTTTTTAGAGCACGGCGGTGGCTTTATTTTATATAAATTATTGAACTCTCATGCTTCACTTATATTATTTTGAGAGTCTCTAAACAGCATGGTAATTTGCTTTGGTTATGAATTTAGTCCTAATATGATAGACATCCAAGAGGGATATAATAAAAACTTTCATATAAAGTGCATTGAATACTATGAGAAGTTTGATTATTTATGATTGTTTTGAGATATAAAGATGGTGATATTAGAGTCATGCTAGTGAGTAATTGTGGATTGTAGAAATACTTGTGTGAAAGTTTGTGATTCCCGTAGCATGCACGTATGGTGAACCGTTATGTGATGAAGTCAGAGCATGATTTATTTATTTATTGTCTTCCTTATGAGTGGCGGTCGGGGACGAGCGATGGTCTTTTCCTACCAATCTATCCCCCTAGGAGCATGTGCGTAGTACTTCGTTTCGATAACTAATAGATTTTTGCAATAAGTATGTGAGTTCTTTATGACTAATGTTGAGTCCATGGATTATACGCACTCTCATCCTTCCACCATTGCTAGCCTCTCTAGTGCCGCGCAACTTTCGCCGGTACCATACACCCACCATATACCTTCCTCAAAACAGCCACCATATCTACCTATTATGGCATTTCCATAGCCATTCCGAGATATATTACCATGCAACTTTCCACCATTCCGTTTTATTATGACACGCTTCATCATTGTCATATTACTTTGCATGATCATGTAGTTGACATTGTATTTGTGGCAAAGCCACCATTCATAATTCTTTCATAGATGTCTCTCTTGATTCATTGCACATCCCGGTACACCCGGAGGCATTCATATAGAGTCATATTTTGTTCTAAGTATCGAGTTGTAATTCTTGAGTTGTAAGTAAATAAAAGTGTGATGATCTTCATTATTAGAGCATTGTCCCATGTGAGGAAAGGATGATGGAGACTATGATTCCCCCACAAGTCGAGATGAGACTTCGGATGAAAAAAAAGAGGCCAAAGAAGCCAAAAAAAATGAAATGAGAGAAAAAGAGAGAAGGGGCAATGCTACTATCCTTTTTCCACACTTGTGCTTCAAAGTAGCACCAAGATCTTCATGATAGAGAGTCTCCTATTTTGTCACTTTCATATACTAGTGGGAAATTTTCATTATAGAACTTGGCTTGTATATTCCAATGATGGGGTTCCTCAAATTGCCCTAGGTCTTTGTGAGCAAGCAAGTTGGATGCACACCCACTTAGTTTTCTTTGGAGCTTTCATACACTTATAGCTCTAGTGCATCCATTGCATGGCAATCCCTACTCACTCACATTGATATCTATTGACGGGCATCTCCATAGCCCGTTAATACTCCTAGTTGATGTGAGACTATCTCCTTTTTTGTCTTCTCCACAACCACCGTATTCTATTCCACCTATAGTGCTATGTCTATGGCTCACGCTCATGTATTGCGTGAAAGTTGAAAAAGTTTGAGAACACTAAAAGTATGAAACAATTGCTTGGCTTGTCATCGGGGTTGTGCATGATTTGAATATTTTGTGTGATGAAGATGGAGCATAGCTAGACTATATGATTTTGTAGGGGTAAGCTTTCTTTGGCCATGTTATTTTGAGAAGACATAATTGCCTTGTTGGTATGCTTGAAGTATTATTGTTTTTATGTCAATATTAAACTTTTGTTTTGAATCTTATGGATCTGAACATTCATGCCACAATAAAGAAAATTACACGGATAAATATGTTAGGTAGCATTCCACATCAAAAATTCTGTTTTTATCATTTACCTACTCGAGGACGAGCAGGAATTAAGCTTGGGGATGCTTGATACGTCTCCAACGTATCTATAATTTTTTATTGTTCCATGCTATTATATTATCTGTTTTGGATGTTTTATATGCATTAATATGCTATTTTATATTATTTTTGGGACTAACCTATTAACTTAGAGCCCAGTGCCAGTTTCTGTTTTTTCCTTGTTTTTTAGCTTCGTGGAAAAGGAATACCAAACGGAGTCCAAACGGAATAAAACCTTCACGATGATTTTTCTTGGACCAGAAGACACCCACGAGACTTGGAGATGAAGTCGGAGGAGCCACGAGGTGGCCACAAGGGTGGAGGGCGCGCCCAGGGGGTAGGGCGCGCCCCCTGCCTTGTGGGCCCCCCGTGACTCCCCTGACCTAATTCTTTCGCCTATATATTCACATATGTTCCCAAACCACCAGAAGCATCCACGAAAACACTTTTCCACCGCCGCAACCTTCTGTACCCGTGAGATCCCATCTAGGGACCTTTTCCGGCACCCTGCCGGAGGGGGATTCGATCACGGAGGGCTTCTACATCAACTCTATTGCCCTTCCGATGAAGCGTGAGTAGTTTACCTCAGACCTACGGGTCCATAGCTAGTAGCTAGATGACTTCTTCTCTCTCTTTGATTCTCAATACCACGTTCTCCTTGTTGTTCTTGGAAATCTATCCGATGTAATCTTCTTTTGCGGTGTGTTTGTCGAGATCCGATGAATTGTGGATTTATGATCAGCTTATCTATGAATATTATTTGAATCTTCTCTGAGTTTTTATATGCATGATTTGATATCTTTGTAATTCTCTTCGAATTATCGGTTTGGTTTGGCCAACTAGATTGGTTTTTCTTGCAATGGGAGAAGTGCTTAGCTTTGGGTTCAATCTTGCGGTGTCCTTTCCCAGTGACAGTAGGGGCAGCAAGGCACGTATTGTATTATTGCCATCGAGGATAAAAAGATGGGGTTTACATCATATTGCTTGAGTTTATTCCTCTACATCAGGTCATCTTACTTAATGCGTTACTCTGTTCTTCATGAACTTAATACTCTAGATGCAGGCAGGAGTCGGTCGATGTGTGGAGTAATAGTAGTAGATGCAGAATCGTTTCGGTCTACTTGACACGGATGTGATGCCTATATTTCATAATCATTGCCTTGGATATCGTCATAACTTTACGCCTTTCTATCAATTGCTCGACAGTAATTTGTTCACCCATCGTATTATTTGCTATCTTGAGAGAAGCCTCTAGTGAAACCTATGGCCCCCGGGTCTATTTTCCATCATATTAGTTTCCGATCTACTATTTTGCAATCTTTTATTTTCAGATCTATATACCAAAAAAACCAAAAATATTTTATCTTTTGTTTATCTATCTCTATCAGATCTCACTTTTGCAATTGACCATGAAGGGATTAACAACCCCTTTATCACGTTGGGTGCAAGTGTTTGATTGTTTGTGCAGGTATTAGGTGATTTGTGCGTTGTCTCCTACTGGATTGATACCTTGGTTCTCTAATTGAGGGAAATACTTATCTCTACTTTGCTGCATCACCCTTTCCTCTTCAAGGGAAAAACCAACGCAAGCTCAAGGGAAAAACGGAGTAATGCAATAAGAACGATGACATGATGTAGACAAGATCTATTCATGTAGGAATAGACCCCATCTTTTTATCCTTAATGGCAACGATACATGCGTGTCATGTCCCCTTCTGTCACTGAGATTGAGCACCACAAGATCGAACTCATCACAAAGCACCTCTTCCCATGGCAAGAAAAATCAATCTAGTTGGCCAAACCAAACCAAAGTTTCGGACAAGAAATACGAGGCTATAACAATCATGCATAGAAGAGTTCAACAAAGACTCAAATAATATTCATGGATAGAACTGATCATAAACTCACAATTCATCGGATCCCAACAAACACACCGCAAAAAGTCATTACATCAAATAGATCTCCAAGAACATCGAGGAGAACATTGTATTGAAGATCAAAAAGAGAGAAGAAGCCATGTAGCTACTGCCTACGGACCCGTAGGTCCGTGGTGAACTACTCACGCATCATCGGAGGGGCAAGGGTGATGATGAAGAACCCCTCCGTGATTGTTGACCCCTCCAGCAGAGTGCCGGAGAAGGCCTCTAGATTGGATCTCGTGGTTCTGGAACTTGCGGCGGCTGGAATTGTGTTTCGACGACTCCCCTAGGGTTTCTGGAGTATTAGAGTATTTATAGAGCTGAGAGGTGGTGGAGGGGGTGCCTGTGGGCCCCACTACCCACCAGGGCGCGCCAGGGGGCCCTGGCGCGCCCTGGTGCCTAGTGGGCCCCACAGGGCCCCTCTAGTGCACATCTTGGGCCTCCTGGGTGTCTTCTCGGCAGAAAAAAATCTCCAAAAAGTTTCGCTGCATTTGAACTTCGTTTTATATGTATATTCTGTGAAGTAAAAAACAAGCAAAAAACAGCAACTGGCACTGGGCACTATGTCAATAGGTTAGTCCCAAAAAATGATATAAAGTTGCTAGTAAATGAATATAAAACATCCAAGAATGATACTTTAATAGCATGGAATAATCAAAAATTATAGATACATTGGAGACGTATTAGCATCCCCAAGCTTAATTCCTGCTCGTCCTTGAGTAGGTAAATGATAAAAACAGAATTTTTGATGTGGAATGCTACCCATCATATTTATGACATATTCTTTTCTTTTGTAGCATGGACATTTGGACTTTAGATGATTCAAAGCAATAGTTTAATTTGACATGAAGACCTCAATACTCAAGCATATCAACAAGCAACCATGTCTTTCAAAATATCAACACTAAAGAAAGCTATCCCTAGCCCATTATGCTCAATCATTGATCCATTCATGAAACACACTCAAATATTAGCTACATCCAATGCTCAAGTATGATAATAGTGCTCCCTTGTTGGTGCTTTATAAGAGAAGATGGAGACTCAATAAAAATAAAAATTGCATAAAAGTAAATAGATAGGCCCTTCGCAGAGGGAAGCAGAGATTTGTAGAGGAGCCAGAGCTCAAAGCTTAAATTGAGAGATAAAATTGTTTTGAGAGGCATGCTTTTCCCGTCAACGAAAACGATCGAGAATTCCCAATACTTTCCATGCTGGATACATCATAGGTGGTTCCCAAACATAAAATAAATTTTATTCCTTTTTCCACCATTCTTTCACAATCCATGGCTAGCCGTATCCACGGGTGCCTTCCATACCAACACTTTTCAAGGAATTTATTATTGACAACATAAAGTAAATTTCTTTTTCAATTTGGGACTGGGCATCCCTATTACCGGCCACACTCTCGTGCAATGACAAGTGAATAAACACTCATCTTGAGAATAACACATCTAGCATGGAAAAATATTGGTCACCCCCTGCCGCTTCATGAGCGGTATGGGCACACAAAAAGGAAATTTATTTTGAAAATTAGAGTTGGCACATACAAATTAACTTGAAACGGCATGGAAATACTGCATATAGGTAGGTATGGTGGACTCATTTGGCATAACTTGGTTTAAGGAGTTTGGATGCACAAGCAGTATTCCCTCTTAGTACAAGGAAAGGCTAGCAAATAGATTGAGAAGCAACCAACCAAAAAATGAAAACTCTCATGAACAAGCATTAAACATAACTAACACAGAATAATGCACCACAAGTAGGATGTAATTTCATTGCATAACTATTGAATTTCATGCTTGCATAGGGAATCAAGGACCTTAACACCAATATTCTTACTAAAGCATAATTACTCACCAACATGACTAACATATTACTATCTCCATAGCGCAAAACTACTGTAAGGAATCAAGTTTATATTGTCCAATGATCTTCATGATAGTTTTTATTATCCCTCTTGAATATCTATCACTTTGTTACTAGTGTCATATATTATCATTGCTTTTAACAAGCTCTCAAAAAAATTAACTGAAGAACAAGAGCATAAATATTTCTTCAAAATTTTCATCTCTCAAAATAATATAAGTGAAGCATGAGAGGATTTCTTCAAAATTACTAACTCTCAAAATAATCTAAGTGAAGCATGAGAGCATATTTCTTCAAAATTAAAGCACCACCGTGCTAAAAAAGATATAAGTGAAGCACTAGAGCAATTCCATAGCTCAAAAAATTTAAGTGAAGCACATAGAGCAATTCTAATAAATCATAGCATAATTATGGCTCTCTCAAATAGGTGTGTCCAGCAAGGATGATTGTGACAAACTAAAAAGCAAAACAAGAAAAGACTCATATAATATAAGACGCTCCAAGCAAAACTCATGATATGTGACGAATAAAAATATAGCTCTAAGTAAAATTACCGATGGTCGTTAGAAGAAAGAGGGGATGCCTTCCGGGGCATCCCCAAGCTTAGTTGCTTGGTTCTCCTTGAATATTACATTGGGGTGCCATGGGCATCCCCAAGCTTAGGCTCTTTTCACTCCTAATTCCTTCATCCATCATGATCTCACCCAAAACTTGAAAACTTCAATCACACAAAACTTAACAAAAACCTTCGTGAGATCCGTTAGTATAAGAAAACCAATCTTTGCTTTAAGTACTGTTGCAAACCCATTCATATTTTGTTATAGCATTATACTTACTGTATTCTAACTTTAACATGGCTAATACCCCCCGGTATAGTCCATAGATTCATCAAAATAAGCACACAATGCAACGAAAACAGAATCTGTCAAAAACATAATAGTCTGTAAAGACTCGAATTTTACACATACTTCTATAGCTCCAAAAATTCTAAAACATTAGGAAAGTATAGGAAATTCATATATCAATATTTTGTAAAAACTTCAGAGTTATTCGTAGCTCCAGTGATTTTTAACAATTCTGCTACTGGACATAAAAGTGTCTGTTTTCCAACAAGATCAAATCAACTATCACCCAAGCCATCCTAAAGGCATTATTTGGCACAAACACTAATTAAAACATAAAAAACACAATCATAACAGAGGCATAATTGTTTCAACACACAAATACAGAAATAAAAAGAGAAAAAGTTATTTTATTCATTGGGTTGCCTCCCAACAAGCGCTATCATTTTATGCCCCTAGCTAGGCATAATGCATAGATTCAAGTATTGTCATATTTAGTTTTTGCTCCATAGGTTGCCCTCATGATTGACTCATATGGTGGCTTAACTCTTGTTCTAGGGAAGTGTTCCATCCCCTTTCTTAGTGGAAAATGAAATTTTATATTCCCTTCTTTCATATCAATCACGGCACCCATAGTTCGTAAAAACGGTCTACCAAGTATTATAGGACAAGACGAATTGCAATCAATATCAAGCACAATAAAATCTATGGGCACATAATTCCTATTTGCAAGGATAAGAACATCATTAATTCTTCCCATAGGCTTTTTAATAGTAGAATCTGCCAAGTGCAAATTAAGAGAACATTCTTCAATATTTGTAAAACCAAGCACATCACATAGAGATTTCGGAATTGTGGAAACACTAGCACCCAAATCACATAGAGCATAGCACTCATAATTTTTAATATTGACTTTAATGGTGGGTTCCCATTCATCATATAATTTTCTAGGAATAGAAATCTCTAGTTCTAGCTTTTCTTCTAAAGCTTTCATCATTGCTTCAACAATATGTTTAGTAAAAGCTTTGTTTTGTTCATAGGCATTGGGTGAATTTATCATGGATTGCAACAAAGAAATATACTCAATCAAAGAACAACTATCATAATTAAAGTCTTTGCAATCCAAAAGAGTGGGCACATCACTAGTTAAAGTTTTGACCACTCCAAACAAACTTTTATTAATTTTTTCAACAAGATTTTCACCCTTTGAATTATGAGGACGCCTTCTAACTAAAGTTGACTCTTCTTCAGTCCTATTATCTTCAAGTTTAATATTACTAAACAAGGAATCAATAGAAGAAACACCAATCATTTTAAGATCTTCATCATTACCTTCTTCTAGAGATTTTGGCTTAGCTGCCATTTGATTCACTAAAGTAGCTTGTGCATCGAATATTTTTCCTAGCAAATTTTCAGTGTGAGCATACTGAGATTGGAGATTAGCAATTTCTTTACTCACATGATCAAATTGTTTTGTTATAGCATCTAACACAATAGAGTGTTCTTTAAGCTCCTCGGTGAAAAATTTATTATGCTCAAATTGTATAGTCATGTATTCTTTAGTATTTTTATCGATCTCAAGCAAGATGTTGGGATAAGGAATATCATAATACTATCTTTGAGACATCGTGACTGCACAAACAAGATCACACGCAAACAAAAGATCGTACGAGAAAAGGGCAAACGAAAAAGAAGGCAAATATTTTTGTGTTTTTCTGAAAACGTTTTAGAAGTGGGGGAGATGAAAACGAGAGGCAAATGGTAAATAAAGTAATTGCAAGGAGATAAGAGTCTGTGCATAGGAACCTGATAGATGTTGATGATGTCTCCTCGGCAATGGCGCTAGAAATTCTTCCTGATTGCTTGTATCTGCGTTGGTATTTCCCCGAAGAGGAGAGGATGATGCGGCACAGCAACGGTAAGTATTTCCCTCAGTTATGAAACCAAGGTTATCAATCCAGTAGGAGAACCAAGCAACACTATGTAAATAGCACCTGCACACAAACCACAAAAACTTGCAACCCAACGCGTAAGAGGGGTTGTCAATCCCTCCTCGGTATTGAGATAGATTAAATTGTATGAGATTGGATAAATAGATCTAGCAAAAACACAAAATGAAATAAATAAAGAAAAAGTGCAGCAAGGTATTTTTGGATTTTTGGAATAATAGATCTGAAAACAATATGATACGAAATAGACCCGGGGGCCGTATATTTCACTAGAGGCTTCTCTCGAGAAAATAGCATACGATGGGTAAACAAATTACTGTTGGGCAATTGATAGAAAAGCGAATAATCATGACGATATCCAAGGCAATGATCATGTATATAGGGATCACGCCCAAGATTAGTAGACTGACTCCTGCCTGCATCTACTACTATTACTCCTCACATTGACCGCTATCCAGCATGCATCTAGTGTATTAAGTTCATGGAAAAATGGAGTAATGCAATAAGAACAATGACATGATGTAGACAAGATCTATTCATGTAGGAATAGACCACATCTATTTATCCTTAATGGCAATGATACATGCGTGTCATGTCTCCTTCTGTCACTGAGATTGAGCACCACAAGATCGAACCCATCACAAAACACCTCTTCCCATGGCAAGAAAAATCAATGTAGTTGGCCAAAACAAACAAAGTTTTGGAGAAGAAATATGAAGCTATAACAATCATGCATAAAAGAGTTCAACAAAGACTCAAATAACATTCATGGATAGAACTAATCATAAACTCACAATTCATCAGATCCCAACAAACACACCGCAAAAAGTCATTACATCAAATAGATCTCCAAGAACATCAAGGAGAACATTGTATTGAAGATCAAAAAGAGAGAAGAAGCCATCTAGATACTGCCTACGGACCCGTAGGTCTGTGGTGAAATACTCATGCATCATCGGAGGGGCAAGGGTGATGATGAAGAACCCCTCCGTGATCGTTGACCCCTCCGGCAGAGTGTCGGAGAAGGCCTCTAGATTGGATCTCATGGTTCTGGAACTTGCGGTGGCTGGAATTGTGTTTCGATGACTCCCCTAGGGTTTCTAGAATATTAGAGTAATTATAGAGCCGAGAGGCGGTGGAGGGGGTGCCTGTGGGCCCCACTACCTACCAGGGCGCGCCTGGGGGCCCTGGCGCGCCCTGGTGCCTAGTGAGCCCCACAAGGCCCCTCTAGTGCACATCTTGGGCCTCCTGGGTGTCTTCTCGGCAGAAAAAAATCTCCAAAAAATTTCGCTGCATTTTGACTTCGTTTGATATGGATATTCTGCGAAGTAAAAAACAAGCAAAAAATAGCAACTGGCACTGGGCACTATGTCAATAGGTTAGTCACAAAAAATGATATAAAATTGCTAGTAAATGAATATAAAACATCCAAGAATGATACTTTAATAGCATGGAACAATAAAAAATTATAGATACGTTGGAGACGTATCAGTGGAATAGCTTAGAGGAAGCATCAGTTGCTTTGATCTTGGAAATTCTAGAGCGTTGGTGCCATCTAATTCTCTTCACAACCGCAATACCCAGCAGCCGAGCCTTAAGGGTTCTACAAAGGTCCCATTCATACTCGGAGAGCTCCTGATCCTCCATTGCCAAGTCCAAGTTAAAGATGACCTCATTTGCCACATTGAACGCCAAGTTGGAGGAATCTTTGATCTTCTTATCCCAGGCCAATGTGGCAAATGAGGTCATCTTTAACTTGGCGTTCAATGTGGCAAATGAGGTCAATCTTTAACTTGGACTTGGCAATGGAGGTCATCTTTAACTTGCCACATTGAACATCCAACTCGGAGTCTCATCCCGACTTGTGGGGGAATCATAGTCTCCATCATCCTTTCCTCGCATGGGACAATGCTCTAATAATGATGATCATCACACTTTTATTTACTTACAACTCAAGAATTACAACTCGATACTAGAACAAAAATATGACTCTATATGAATGCCTCCGGCGGTGTACCGGGATGTGCAATGATCTAGCGTGACATGTATAAAAAATATGAACGGTGGCCAAGCCACAAATACTATGCCAACTATATGATCATGCAAAGCAATATGACAATGATGGTGTGTGTCATAATAAAACGGAATGGTGGAAGTTGCATGGCAATATATCTCAGAATGGCTATGGAAATGCCATAATAGGTAGATATGGTGGCTGTTTTGAGGAAGATATAGGGTGGCTTATGTGTGAAAGAGTGTATCATATCACGGGATTTGGATGCACCGGCAAAGTTTTCACCAACTCTCAAGGTGAGAAAGGGCAATGCTCGGTACCGAAGAGTCTAGCAACGGTGGAAGGGTGAGAGTGCATATAATCCACGGACTCAACATTAGTCATAAAGAACTCACATACTTGTTGCAAAAGTTTATTAGCTATCAAAGCAAAGTACTAATATGCATGCTCCTAGGGGGATAGATTGCTAGGAAAAGACCATCGCTCGTCCCCGATCGCCACTCATAAGGAAGACAATCAAAAATAAATCATGCTCTAACTTCATCGCATAATAAGAGACCATACATGCATGCTTCGGGAATCACAAACTTTAACACAAATATTCTTACTAGTCCACAATTACTCACTAGCATGACTCTAATATCACCATCTTTATATCTCGAAACAAATGCAAGGAATCAAACTTCTCATATATTCAATGATCTTCATGAAAGTTTGTATTATATCCCTCTTGAATACCCATCATATTAGGACTAAATTCATAACCTAAGAAAATTGCCATACTATTTTTAAGACTCTCAAAATAATATAAGTGAAGCATGAGAGTTCATCAATTTCTTCAAAATAAAACCACCGCCGTGCTCTAAAAAGATATAAGTGAAGCACTAGAGCAACTACCTGGCTCAAAAGATATAAGTGAAGCACATAGAGTATTGTAATAAATTCACGATTAATGTGTGTCCCTATCAAAAGGTGTGTACAGAAAGGATAATTGTGGCAAACTAAAAAGCAAAGACTCATATCATACAAGATGCTCCAAGCAAAACACATATCATGTGGTGAATAAAAATATAGCCTCAAGTAATATACCGATGGATTGAAAACAAAAGAGGGGATGCCATCCGGGGCATCCCCAAGCTTAGATGCTTGGTTGTCCTTGAATATTACCTTGGGGTGCCTTGGGCATCCCCAAGCTTAGGCTCTTGCCACTCCTTATTCCGTAGTCCATTGAAACTTCACCCAAAACTTGAAAACTTCACAACACAAAACTCAACAAAAAACTCGTGAGATCCGTTACTATGATAAAACAAATCTCCACTTTTAGGTACTGTTGTGAACTCATTCCAATTTTATATTTGCATTATATCTACTGTATTCTAACTTCTCCATGGCTCATACCCCCCGATACTACCCATAGATCCATCAAAATAAGCAAACAACACATCAAAAACAGAATATGTCAAAAACAGAACAGTCTGTAAGGACCTGAATTATAGCCATACTTCTGTAACTCCAAAACTTCTGAAAAATTAGGACAACATAGGCAATTCATATATCAATCTTTTGCAAAACGTTCAGAGTTTTTTCACGTTCCATCAAATTTTAACAATTTTGCTACTAGACGCAAAAGTTTCTGTTTTTCAGCAAAATCAAATCAACGATCTACCAAAGTATTCCAAAGGTCTTACTTGGCTCAAACACTAATTAAAACATTAAAACACAATCATAACAGAGGTATAATTGCATATTTATTGAAAAACTAAAGCAAAAAACAAAAACATAAAAATAAAATTGGGTTGCCTCCCAACAAGCGCTATTGTTTTACGCCCCTAGCTAGGCATATTGCATAGATCTAGGTATTGTCATCTTTGGTATTCTTTCCCGCGGATGTGTTTTTGTTGGGAGCTTTTCAAATATAACATGAAACACATCATCCATAATTTTTTAGCATTATCAAGTTGTCCCTCTGCATATCCCCTTTGATTACCGGCTACAATCTAAGAATATTGTTGATTTACATCATTGAAAACTTGTTGAATCATATCCAAAACAGGAACTTCCTTTTAAAGGTTCTCATCAAAGATGCAATCATTACCAAGCAAATGCCTTAATAAATAATCACTATTGTAAAGGATCTCATCTATTACCGGTTTTTCATGGTTCATACCATAAAAATCAAAGATCTCTCTAGCTTCCCGTACTATGTAGTCAAATTCATTCATAAGGACAAGGGTGGCTATCTTCTTAGCTCTAAGATCTTTTATAACAGGCAACTCATAAAACAATCTTTGCAAGGTAGGATGAGTGTGAATAAATTTCGTCTCAATCTTAAGAACAAGTGTTGAAATAGCTTCTGCATAAGTTTTAGTTCTTTTAAGTATGGGGACATCATCACAAGTCAAAGTTCCAATGCAATTAAAGAATTCTTGGATGGCCCCTTTTCCTATAACATTCCCTTGTCCCATAATGAAAGTTTTAGCATCCAGATTAGTGGAACGTCCAATTTTAGGAGTTCTACCATCATCTGTTTCTGCCATACCAAAATCACTCATGATGATAGGTTCAAAGCAAGCAAAGAAGTGAACGGAAAGAAGGCGAATATTTTTGTGTTTTTCTGAAAACGTTTTAGAAGTGGGGGAGGGGAAAACGAGAGGCAAATGACGAATAATGTAAATGCAATAGATGAGAGTTTATGATGGGTACTTGATAGGCTTGATATAGATCCTCCCAGGCAACGGCGCCAGAAATTCTTCCTGCTACTTCTTGAGCTTGCGTTGGTTTTTTCCTTGAAGAGGAAAGGGTGATGCAGCAAAGTAGAGAAGTATTTTCCTCAGTTTGAGAACCAAGGTCTCAATCCAGTAGGAGGAACACACAAGTCACCAATAGTTGCACCTACACAAACAAACAAATACTTGCACCCAACACGATAAAGGGGTTGTCAATCCCTTCACGGTTACTTGCAAGGATGAGATCTGATAGAGATAGGTATAAAAGATAAATAAAAGTGCAAAACAAAATAAAAGTAAATAAATTGCAGCAAGGTATTTTTGGGTTTTTGGGTTTATAGATCTGAAAATAATATGATAAAAATAGACCCGGGGGCCATAGTTTTCCCTAGAGGCTTCTCTCTTGAAAGAACGCATATGGTGGGTAAACAAATTACTATTGAGCAATTAATAGAAAAGCGCAAAGTTATGACGATATCTAAGGCAATGATCATGAATATAGGCATCACGTCCGTGACAAGTAGACCGACTCCTGCTTGCATCTACTACTATTACTCCACACATCTGCCGCTATCCAGCATGCATCTAGTGTATTAAGTTAACAAGAACGGAGTAACGCTTTAAGCAAGATGACATGATATAGAGGGATAGATCCAATCAATATGTATAAACCCCATCTTTTATCCTTAATGGCAACAATACAAATACGTGCCTTGCTACCCCTTCTGTCACTAGGTGAGGACACCGCAAGATTGAACCCAAAACAAAGCACCTCTCCCATTGCAAGATAAAGAATCTAGTTGGCCAAACTAAATCAATAGATTGGAGAGAAATACAAAGCTATCTTAATCATGCATAAAAGAGTTCAGAGAAGACTCAAATAATATTCATAGATAATTTGATCATAAATCCACAATTCATCAAATCTCAACAAACGCACCACAAAAGAAGATTACATCGAATAGAACTCCAAGAACATCGAGAAGAACATTGTATTGAAGTTCAAAGAGAGAGAAGAAGCCATCTAGCTACTAGCTATGGACCCGCAGGTCTGTGGTAAACTACTCACACGTCATCGGAAGGGTGGCAGGGTTGATGTAGAGGCCCTCCATGATCGAATCCCCCTCCGGCAGAGTACCGGAACAGGTCTCCAGATGGGATCTCACGAGGGTAGAAACTTGCGTCGGCGGAAAAGTATTTTTGGTGTGCCCCCTGGTATACGGGGAATATTTGGGTATTTATGGAGCTGGAATTAGGGTTAGGAGAGCTACGAGGGGCCCACAAGCTTGGGGACGTCCCCCCTAGGGCGCACCTCCCGAGCTTGTGGCTCTCTCGTGGCCCTTCTGGCCCCCTCCCGAAGCTTCCTAGGTGTCTTCTGGTCCAAGAAAAATCGTCAAAAAGTTTCGTTCTGTTTGGACTCCGTTTGGTATTGATTTTCCGTAAAAGACAAAAACAAGGAAAAAACAACAACTGGCACTGGGCACTAGGTTAATAGGTTAGTCCCAAAAAATGATATAAAATAGCATAATAATGCACATAAAACATCCAATATGGATAATATAATAGCATGGAACAATAAAAAATTATAGATACGTTGGACACGTATCAGCAGTCAAGCCGCCACCTCCACCCCTTCAGCGGCTAGCCTGGACACTGACAGCTTCTTCTTGTGCAAATTCGTTGCCTTTACCAGCTCAGTGACAGCGTCAATGAAATGTTTCGGCGGCTCCTCCTTGTAGAGGTCCTTGTACCTTTTGAGCGCGCCAGGAGTGGGCGGTCCATCACCGGTGATGAGCCCATCCTTCTTCATCAGGACGAGCTGGGCTTTGTCCATGGAACTAAGACCGCTCGAAGGCTTGGCTGCCATCCTCCCGCTGCATCTTGAGGGGCCGATGTCGGGTGCCAGGGGAGGTGGCCTAGCAGGTGGCGGCATCAGAAGTGGCGGGGAGGGTGCCAGACGTGAACTGGCTAGTAGAGGCAGGCAAGTTGCGGTGGCAGGGGCGCTGATGGAGTCGAGGAAGGTTGATATTGTTGGGAAACGTAGCATGCAATTTCAAAAATTTCCTACGCTCACGCAAGATCTATCCATGGAGATGCATAGCAATGAGAGGGGAAGAGTATGTCTACGTACCCTCGTAGACCGAAAGCGGAAGCGTTTGACAACGCGGTTGATGTAGTCGTACACCTTCATGATCCGTCCCGATCAAGTACCGAACGTACGGCACCTCCGCATTCAGCACACGTTCAGCTTGATGACGTCCTCGCCTTCTTGATCCAGCAAGAGGGGCGAAGTAGTAGATGAGTTCCGGCAGCACGATGGCGTGGTGACGGTGTTGGTGAAGAACAATTTCCGCAGGGCTTCGCCAAGCACAACGGAAACTATGACGGAGGATAAACTAGAGGGACGGGGTTCCCGGCACACGGCTTGGTGTTTCTTGATGTGTCTTAGGTGCTAGCCCTGCCCCTCTATTTATATGTTGAGCCTTGGGGTCGAAACTTGGAGTAAAAGCCTCCTCAAAGTTGGTTTTGCCCGCAAGGAAGAGTCCTTCTCGGACATCCAGGACCAGACGCCATAATCCTTGGCGCCTGGCCCAGACGCCATGGGCCTCGGCGTCTGGCCCAGGGCCAGACGCCAGGGTCTCCGGCGTTTGGCCCCCTGGCCTCCGCAAAACTCCTTTTGCACCGACCTAAAGCCCTATGGGCTTTACCCCTTGGCCGAACCATATCGTCCTATATATCAATCTATACCTCCGGACCATTCTGGAGCTCCTCGTCATGTTCGTGATCTCATCCGGGACTCCGAACAACATTCGGTCACCAACATACATAACTCATATAGTACTATATCGTCAACGAACGTTAAGCGTGCGGACCCTACGGGTTCGAGAACTATGTAGACATGACCGAGACACCTCTCTGGTCAATAACCAATAGCGGAACCTGGATGCCCATATTGGCTCCTACATATTCTACGAAGATCTTTATCAATCGAACCTTATGACAACATACATAATTCCCTTTGTCTATCGGTATGTTACTTGCCCGAGATTCGATCGTCGGTATCTTCATACCTAGTTCAATCTCGTTACCGGCAAGTCTCTTTACTCGTTCCGTAATACATCACCTCGTGACTAACTCCTTAGTCGTTTGCTTGCAAGCTTATGATGTGTATTACCGAGAGGGCCCAGAGATACCTCTCCGATACTCGGAGTGACAAATCCTAATCTCGATCTATGCCAACCCAACAAACACCTTCGGAGATACCTGTAGAGCATCTTTATAATCACCCAGTTACGTTGTGACATTTGATAGCACACAAGGTATTCCTCCGGTATCCGGGAGTTGCATAATCTCATAGTCGAAGAAATATATATTTGACATGAAGAAAGCAATAGCAACAAAACTGAACGATCATTGTGCTAAGCTAACGGATGGGTCTTGTCCATCACATCATTCTCCTAATGATGTGATCCCATTATCAAATGACAACTCATGTCCATGGTCAGGAAACCTTAACCATCTTTGATCAACGAGCTAGTCAAGTAGAGGCTCACTAGGGACACAATGTTTGTCTATGTATTCACACATGTATTTAGGTTTCCGATCAATACAATTCTAGCATGAATAATAAACATTTATCATGAATAAAGAAATATAAAATAACAACTTTATTATTGCTTCTAGGGCATATTTCCTTCAGATATCTGGTCTAACACCTCGGTTGACCCAGAGCCCTCATCCACCGGAGCTGGATCACCACCAACGCCCAGATGTCCAGATCTATGAAGTTTCAGTTGTTCAAGATGTCCAGATCTAAGAAGTTGACTGTCAATGAAGCCCGGTCAAATGGTTCTTGGATGAGAGGTTTGAGGAATATAAACACCTCAGATTTAATGGATCACCAGCCTATGGTGGACGTTGCAAGGAACCTCCTTACAAACTTGTCCTGATTCTATCCACTAGAACCTAATAGCTGGTGGAATTTACTCTGCCAAGTCTGCTTACCACTTTCAGTTCCTAACTTGCATCCCACAGCCACATCTTCTGAATGTTTGGAACATCAAAGCGGAGGGCAAGATCAAGTTCTTTATTTGGACTCTGCTTCAAAATAGATTATGGACTGCTGACAGACTTCTTGCTCGCAATTGGGAACACAATGATTTTTGCTCGGGCTGTGACCAGATTCTGGAATCTGCCAAGCACCTCATCCTTGATTGCCCTTTTGCGAAAAAAGTATGGTACAAGGCCAGTAGAATCTTCCCATCTGCTACTCAGGCGGCCATGGGAGCGGCTTCCATTTCGGCATGGTGGAACAAAATTCGTAGTCTGAAGAAGAAAGGAAATGCTACAGATGAGTGCACAATGGCATTGTATATTGCTTGGAACATTTGGACTGAGAGAAACAACAGAGTCTTCAAAGCATCTACAAATTCCAGTGTTGCCGTGTTGCTCCTTGCTACGGATGCGATAGACCTCCTTAGGGAGGCAGGGGAGTAATTCTTTTGAGTGTGAAGCTGAATGCCCTGTGGCTTGAGCTTCTTTTCTTCTTCTGGTGTTTTACCATCTTTTCTCTGGCTGCTACCTTAAGCAGTCTTGTGCAGTTTTCTCCTAATATAATGAAAAGGCAGAGCTCCTGCTGTTCCGGTCAAAAACACATTTTAGTAATGTGGCCCAAATACCACATACATGTCTCTTTGAGCCCTTGGAATGGACCAGGGCTGGAGGCTCCTAGCCTAGGCTCACCTTCACTCTTTTCCAATGAGTCGGGATGGTTCATCGTTCATGTTTTTGCCGACGACGGCACCACGTTGTTCTCAGTTGTTTCACCATTTACAGTTCTTCATTCTCCTTCCTCTCATCCACCTCCACCACTCTGCTAGCCCCAACATCCCTCGACGACACCATAATCGTCCTTAGCACCTTTATTCCTATTGTTCTGGATCTCCAATCATACAACTATTACCATTTGTGTCACATGTTCTTGGTGCATCTTGGCCTTTGCAGCCACATAGAGGAAAACTCTGGTTCGGTGTTTAGCGATCTCGGACGGTTCGAGGATGACTTCATGATCCTGCAATGGATCTACATGCAAATCTTGTCAGAACTCTTGAGCTTCCTACCGAAGGACGACGCCACCGCCACAAATGTTTGGTCAAATCTTCATCACTTGTTCCAGCACAATCGCGGGGCCTATGACATGATATAACATGAAACTGACGACGGCCTATATTGTTAGTGGCTGAAGGCAAAATGGCGGAAGAATTTCTTGAACTTGGCAATCCGTTTGGTGAGAGGGGGTTGGGAATTTCTCCCATTGTGATTGGACTCCACACTATAGTTAGAGAGAACATAATAAGCATCATTACGAAGCTCAAATGAGTTGACTACACCACACTCACATCGTTGAATACGAGGAGGGGCGTGTAAATACTTGTTACATAGAGATATTATAATTAAATTCTTGAGGTGTGGCAATGTTTCTAGCAAAATGGAAGTAAAAAGGTTGTTGTCCACTCAAAATATCGACAACAATCCAACCATCTGAATTGTGTATTGTCTCGCTCAATTTTTGCGGTCACCCAATCACGTTGACTGTTCTTGACTTCTGGTTTCCATGAGTAAGGGCATCTTTAGCAGACCCCTTATATCCCACCGAACTGTAAAATAATCGTCAGTTTTTAGTTTTGAACGAAAAAGGTATCCCGAACAGACACCTTATACATCTTCGACCTTTCAAAAAATTTAAGGGGTGCGGTAAAAAGTTCCTTCTGATCTACAAAAACACAGTTTTCGCGTCCGCTTCTATGGTGCCCTGTGTCGGGAGAAAGCAGTTGGCGGGAGCCCAACTGCCACGGAAACATCTCCATGACCCGTCCGCGTCTGTCGTCCGCGCCGCCCCGAACGCTGCCCCGCCCGTCCCCGGACGCCGGCCGCCCGCCCCGGCCCCTAGGATTCTCGATTTCATCCGTCCGCGTGGGGGATTGTGGGAAGCTAGGAGAAGATGGGCATCAAGGGATTCGTCGAGGGCAGCATCGCCTCCATCGTCGCCGGCTGCTCCACCCACCCGCTTGACCTCATCAAAGTTCCGGATGCAGCTGCAGGGGAAGTCGTCCACGGCGGCGGCGGCCGTCCCGCAGCCCATGCTCCGCTCGGCGCTTGCCTTCCAGGCCGGCAGCACACCGTGACGCTCCCGCACGCGCCGACGCTGGTGCCCAAGCCCGGCCCCATATGCATCTGCACGCAGATCATGCGCGCCGAGGGCGCCACCGGGCTCTTCTCCGGGATCTCGGCCACCATGCTGCGCCAGACGCTCTACTCCACCACGCGGATGGGAAGGGCGCGAGGAAGAGGACGACCAAGAAGAAAAAAGTGGGCCAGCTATGGGCCTTGCTTGATAAGTTGGTACATTTAGAGAAAATTCTTTTTTACGAGTTGATTATACGGGATCTGTTCGGCCGCAGCTAAAATCGGCCCTTAAAACACGTTTTTCTCAGCCCTTATAACGAATTTAAGAGTCCGCACGATAAGGGGTCTGTTAGAGATGCTCTAAGCACCTCCAGGACACTCATCTAGGGCAGATTTTAATACTTATGCCGTATGTAGTTATTCAAAGAGAGAAGTGGTATACATGCCTAAATACACCAGCCAATATCATTATTCAAGAAAGAAGTGCGTGAAAAGAAGGAAAAAAAACTTTTTGACTAAGATGTTTTTTTTTTGAGGATCACTAAGATGTTACGTAGTACTACAATGTTATGTCCATTAACATGCTAGCATATCAAAAGATATTAGTACCAAATATGTGCCACAATAAAGTTTTAGATTTTTTTCCAAGTAGCTTGAGTCAATGGAAATTTTCTATGAAATATTGTTCCAAATAAGTTTAGTACCAAAGTTGTGCAACGCACAATCATAAAAAAACAGTCAATACGCTCTTTGTCCCAAAAATCTTGTCTTAGATTTGTCTAGATACAGATGTATCTAGACACATTTTAGTGTTAAATACACCCGTATCTAGATAAATCTAAGACAAGTTTTTTGGAACGGAGGCAATATTTGCTAAAGTTTTATTACCCCATGAAAAACATGCGTCATGACATCCCCTAGGGCTTCTGATATGTAGGAACCAACATTGCATAACGATCCAAGATTTTGTAGTAAAATGACACTATAGCAATATTGACGCCGCATGATACTTGTGGCCATTCAGAGACTATTTGAGATCACCTAAAATGCATTACAGTGTGGTAATTGACATTTCATTGCAATCAGAACATCGATATTTTCAAAGTTCCTAGAAACTGACAAACGGAAACTTGAGTCGGAGCTGAGGACCTACATGGAGGGTTTAGCTCTGGTGTCTCAGTCGTGCACTACTCCGGTTATTGTGGAAGCGGATTGCACGGAGCCAGGGAAGATGGTTCAACATGCTAACGCGGATCACTCTATATACCGCTCTGGTGCAGGAAATCCAAGCCATAATTATGGTGTCACCAATCTTGTATCACGCATGTAAATCATAGTCAAAATACTACTAGTCACTCTTCGGCGAATTATGCTCGTGTTGAAACTCATACACCAGTTTGGTTCGGGTTAGGCCGTGCCAATCTCTCCGAACTCTGTCGAGCAGAGTGTAATCCATGCTGATATGAGTAAGACAAGCCTATTCGCAGGAAAAAAAAC
The DNA here is from genome assembly GCA_011799875.1 of Thinopyrum elongatum. NCBI lineage: Eukaryota > Viridiplantae > Streptophyta > Magnoliopsida > Poales > Poaceae > Thinopyrum > Thinopyrum elongatum. The sequence continues at coordinate 42,902,123 of CM022300.1, forward strand.
AGCTTAAAGGTTACTTGAAAGGAAAACCAAAAGCCATTTGTGGGGGAAACAAAAGCGAAAGTGCGAGTGATGGCTTAACGCGGGAGGTATTTCTCGCAACATGCGAGTATGTTATTTGCCGGCCCAATTCTGCTTCCAGCGGGAGCGGTCTTCTAGACGCACTTTTTGCGTATTTCCCGTGTTGGTTTTTATCAGTTTTTCTTGCAGTTTTTGAGGTTCCTGTATTTCTTTAGCACCTTTCTTGATATTTATCTTTATTTATATTTTATTCTTTTGGCTTTTTTCTTCATTTTTCTGTGTCGGTTTTCGTTGTTTCTTTCTCTTTCCAATGGTTTCCTTTTTTTTTACTTTTTTTCCTTCTTTAACAGATGCCTACACTTTAAGTACACATTGGAAATTTTCCTTATCCACGTGTAACATTTTTTTATGCACATTGAACATTTTTCAAATACATGATGTACATTTTTTAAATATATTTTTGTAAACTTTTTTTGAATACATGCTAAAAAATCAGATATACGTTCAGTTTTTTAATGGAATGAAACATTTTCTGAAAACTAAGCTAACATTTGTTTACATTGTATAAACATTTTTTTAAAAATGTCATATGTTTTTCTTAAAAGTCGCATTTTTTTGAATGGCAGGGAAAAAAATTTAGTTGTGTAAACAAATGTCACTGTATGCCATTTTCAAAAAATGTGAAATATATTTTCTTAAACGCGTGAATAATTCTTAAATGTCACGGATTATTCTAATGTTATCAACATTTTTTGACAGTTACACTAACAAAAGATTTACACCGCATTAACATTTTTTAAATACACAGTTAACATTTTAAGAAAAATATGTAAAGTAAGGTTGAATATGTGCATAAGAAGATTTTTAGAAATACAAAAAAAGAACCCAAATGATAAGTGCCACGGAAGGACTCCGGCCTTGACGTTTTTTACAACTAAAGTTGTCGCCTGAAAAGGAAAAACAAACCCGAAAAAAAATAAAACTTGCCATCCGAAAAGAAAGTTGTCATGTTTGACAAGTAAAGTTGCCATCCCTACGCCACTAAATTTGCCATAAAAAACATTCGGAGTCGCCATGTGTTTGTGCTACACGTGTGATATTTATCAGTGTCCAAATTTTTTTTTACTGCATGTGCCAGTACGTGCCTATGGGTATATGTGATTATGTGCTGGCCCATTTAGGACCGCGCTGCAGCGAGGGAGAGCGGCACAGATCCTATATGACGCTCCCGAGCGTCAAAAGGATATGGTATCACTGCTGTTTCTCTCTTTTCTTTTATTTTTTATTTTTTTCAGTTTCTATTTCTTTCCTTTTCCATTTTTTGTTTTTTCTTTAATTTGTTTCTTCATGTATTATACAAAGTTCATTGCGTGTTTATATACAAAAATGTTCATCATATATTTTAAGGAAATGTTCACCCTATATTAAGAAATTTTTCACTCTATATCTATAAAATGTTCAAAACATTTTAAAAAACTGTCCATTGTGTATTTTAAAATTGATCAGCATATATCATAAAAATGTTCATTGTGTATTTTAAAAAATTCAGCATATACCACAAAATGTTCAATGTGTGCTTAAATATTGTTCAGCATATATCACAAAAATATCCATTGAGCATTTTAAAAATTGTTCAGCTTATATTACAATTTTTTTAACATACATTTAAGAAATTTCATCGTATATAAGAAAATTAATATATATTCGGAATTCCAAATGTTTGTTCATGTTTTTCAATTTGTTGTTCACTTTTTTCAAAAATTCTTCATGTTTTTAAAGTTTGTTCAAATTTTAAATTTGTTCACAATTTTCAAACATTATTCACATTTTTTTAAATGTTCACATTTTTTCCAGGAAATGCTGACAAAATTGAAATAAAACTAAATTGTTGATGTACTTAGTACATTAAGTTTAGTGTTGCACTTTTGCCACAGTCAGTCAATATCTCTACTGGCTAGCAACGCAGCTATGCATTGAGAGGTGGGAGTTCCAATGGGAGCTCACGGAGCACGACTCTGTCTTGCTATAAGAGAGACAAAGTGGCGCCTATGGCCTGACAACAACAACCTTTCTAGCTAGCTCGGCGCACATCTTTATACAAAAAACCCAAATGGGTCGGCCCATAATAACACCGGTCAAACTCAAAAATAGGTTGGATGGAGTTTTTTTTGGGGGGGGGGGGGGCAATTCAGACAGTTTTATTCGTATAATTGCAATCCTAGGACAGTTGGCCAAAAGGTTGGTCACTAAGAAGCTCGGAGTCTCTTCAAGCCAGCAGTCGGTCATGTTAAGTGTGCAAGCATGCTTAACACAAAGATGCCTCGGAAGTTAGCTGCTCGATTTACATGAAGAATATTAAAAAGCTGAAAATCTCTAACTAGCTCTCCAATTTATAACAGGATAGGGGCCACAACTGAATGAAAATTGTGGCGAGTATTCCAGAGATCTACCATCTCCAGGCAATCAACTTCCATGATCACATGCATATAGCCGCGCAGATATGCAAACTGCGCACCCTCCCGCATTGACAATGCTTCAGCTATCAGTGGGCTTGAAATGCCCATATGGGATTTGCACCAAGCACCAAGGAGGCTGGTGGAGGACCGGGCAACACCACCTGCACCACTACAATTTCCATCAAAGTTTAATGCTCTGTGGGCGCTGATCTTGATCACTCCCGTTTCTGGTGGCAACCACCAATGTCCTGGTAATACACTTGCGAGAGTTCTGGGCAAGTCTAGAATCACCAAGGCTTCTTTTGTCAACTTCATACACGAGATAGGATCGGATCCTCCTTCGTCATGCTTGATTCGGTTCCTGGAGTGCCAGATCGACCACATAATAGAATAATAGTAATGATAATAGCTTGATCCTTGTCTCTGAACTTGTCATCACACAAAATGTCCTGCGCCCAAGAGTCTGGATGTAACCTTGGTAGACGTACCTGAAACATCGCAAAGGCTTCCTCCCAGAAACGCTTTGCATGGGAACAATACATGAGTGCATGTTGTAGATCTTCATCCATGGCTAAGCAAATCTTGCATCGGCTAACTTCCGCAATGTGCCTTCTCTTTAGTGTGGCCTCATCAGGAAGGATCCCTCAGAGAACTCGCCACCAGAAAACACGAACTTTTGGTAAGACATTTAGGACAGAGTTTCTTCTTCTCAACCCATTTTACATGAACTAAAAAAAAGTCTTTTTGCATTATTGTTTCAAAGTCAGTGTTGATGCAGCAGTCCCGTTTGAACGGAATAAAGAGCCGTCCCCTCTTTTCCAACTGCTAATCTCTACTCCTAATGTCTGAGTTAGTAGGATTGCGTCCATGGCTTTTTTTGTCTGGTTATATTTTGTCTGGTTTATTTTCGTCTCACATCCCACCATCATATCTCCTCACGTTGGTTTTTTTATCCTCACAATGAAAACTTTCCTAACCTTTTCAAAATTTCCTAACTAGACATGTTACAAATGGGCAAGAAACGATAGCACATTACCAATCAATAAAATTCAGTTTGATGACAATCAATTCTAAATCCTAATTTTCCTAATGCATTGATCTTTGCCTTTTGTCTCTAATCTCTACTCCTAAAGGGGAGTCTGCGGCGGTGATGGTACGTTGTACGTCGTTCGTTCGTCCCCCTCTTTCGCTCGCTCCCGCGCGCACATACGTGGCTCTGTACAGCCCAGTAAAATCCTCAACGATCCTCGTAACAATTACGCCGCACAATTTCCTTCCTTAATTTCGTCCCCTTAATTTCTCGTTTCCTTCCTTAAGATGTGGTCCCTTCTCCCCTACTCCCTCCCGTAACTCCCTCAGATTATATTTCCTTCTGCCACACCTCTGCTCTTCCTTCCCCCCTCCCGTTAACTCCCTCAGTTCGACACCTGGTGATGGTTCGTCCTACGTCGTGGTGGTGGTGACTGGTGACGGCTTCATGTCCATAGGGATCGGAGGTGGTGGCGTCCTGCAATGAAATCCCCTAGATCTCTCTTCCACCTGCCAATGGTATCGGTGGACACCGGCGACAGTCAGGTAGCACCAGCGCCCATGGCCGCCGTCTCACAAGTCATCCTCGACATGGACGATCTCCTCCACAGTATCTGCGACCTATTTCTTCTTCCGCACATTATTTTGCTCTTTTTTCTCTTGGCCATGATCTGGGGCTGCGGAATACGCGGCAGGCGGCGGGATTGATATTCTGGATCTCGGGAACGGGCGAACGCCGCTCGTCTCGGGAGGGAAGAGCGTGCACCTCCTCATGGAAATAAAGCTGGTGGGGGGCTGCCGCGACGACCAGGTCTCGGGAACACATGAACGCCGACTCAAGGGCCACGACCTCGCCGGGCTGGGGGCTAGGGCTCGATGCCAACGCGATCCACTTCCTGGTGCACCTCTTCGCCGACGGCCATGACAGCACATAGGTGATCTGACAATCGGTGGCTTCCGTATGATTCTACAGGTGTCAAACTACTCCAGGAGAGGCTCCACGATCATCCTGAGCGAGAATGCTTTCTAATGATAATTGGGTTGGGATTTTTGCTAAATGTTTACAGAGACTAGATGACCAGGTTTCACGGCGAGCAAGCAGGGTCCTTGATGGGATTGCTGCAGAGAACATTGGCTTGCCGGCAGTTGCGGTGTTCTGTGCTCCTGTCATGTTGTGATTCACACGTCATGTTCTCTTGTATGATCGAGCATTTGGCTCTCCCAAGTCCGAACTGATCAAAAGGTAAATAAGCTTTTTGCTAGCATCATGGTATATGATCCACTTTTTGGGCTAATCTTATTATGTTTTGTTGTCTCAGATTGACATGAAGGATGTGCGCATGGGGGTTGAGGATGCTAGAATCAAGTATGAAGTGATATGAAGATGTGCTCATGTCTTGAAGGATGTCATGCAAAACGTCCTTCTGTATCAGGAAACGGTGCACATCGTTGACACCAGCTATATAAGAGCATTGATTTTCTTCTTCCTCCTCTTTGGAGGCTCGGTAGGAAGTTCAGATTTTTTATTGACCATTTTATATATACATATAATTGTGTACTTCCATTATAGATTCAAAAAATCTATATGCAGGTCGCAATCTTTTTGAGCGATTTAATCCCTTGCTGAAGATTTCGACATATCAATTGTTACTTCATTTTAAGGTACCGGAGACAATGCTGGGATAAGTTTGACTAGATTATTCAATTGAATTGAGAATTGATTCCGTTAAATTAGCAGCTTCACAATGTGAGCTGCTAAATAAATATCCGTATGTTATTTTGATAGTTTTTTAGATTTTGAAAAGTTTGCTCTTTGTTGAATCCACTTAGAATTATTATCAGGTAAGCGTAGTTTGTGACATGGATTATTTTGGTGCAAGTCATTTTACAGAAGTCTTCCTTGCAGCTGCATCACCAAGATTTTCAAACTTACAACAACGCTGCACTATTTTTGGAGTCATTCTTAACATGTAGTTTCCCGTGCTTCATGCAACATGCGATACTTGTAGAGGTAATAATTGGGTATAGTATAGAAAATCTTTTAATGAAGGCATAGTATATTATGTTGTAAGTGGAGCAGTACTGTAGCTGACAATTTTACCCTTTGTAACTTTTGTAGTCCATTAATTTTTACAACTCACTGATCTGTTCCTATAATGGTATGTAAGAGTAATATAGTCTCTAAACTCCAGAGCATTGAATTGTACAGATTTAATAGTACAATTTTACATGAAATGGCTTTTTAACTACCATATTCTACTCATAAAGTCATAATGACGACTTAAAAAAATCTGAATAATCGTTTCTTCTGTTTTGGGTATGTAATATGTGGACTAAAAGTGTTGCTCTTTGATACAGATGTGGATGTTGCAATATCATCACTATTATGCTTGGTTTTGAAAGAGTGTATCCAACAGGATGCGCTGACTATGACCAATTGTGCTTGCACAACATCAGGGAATGATTTTTTGAGACATGCATAGTGGTTGGAGATGCATATAACTGCATGCCTTTCTACTTTGGGCTCGGGCTTGAGCCTCTGATCGTGTGAGGCGACGCGTGACTCTATGGGATGGTTTCATCATGTATGCTACATAGAAAATTAGGCTGTACTATATACATATTTGCCTTCGAATTGTATACCTCTTTACAACTTTCATCTGCATGATTCAGAATATATGTTTTTCTACAATTTGTACTTTTTTTTATGGTAGAGTCTCCCACAATGCATCTTCTTTTGACGTTACATTGGTGCAGCACCTAATTATAGATTATTTGCAGCTAATACTTGTTCTCGCCTTCTGATTGTTTATTCACACCATGTTTTAAGAGACATTATGCAACTCCATATATGACAATAAGCTTGTCATGAATGGAAGTGGAGCTAAAGATGTATCGCAGCAGGTCATCACTGCCCTCGAATGCTGGAAGGTTAGTGCTGTATGAGAAGGAGAACTAATTAGAGAAGAAGTATATTTTTCAAGGAATTTGTTTTTTTAATCCTGTTTCTCCATTGATTCCAACGCAGTTTTGAACTTGGAAGCTTGGTCTGGGTTATGGTGTTCAGCTTTTCGGTGGGTTTTGTCGATCAACTTAAATTATGTGCTTGCTGGCCCGTCCTTTTGGCATCACCTCTTGGTCATTTGGTGAATCTATATATATGTTTGTAGGAGAGCAAGTGTCTGTGGGCGAATACGGGTAGTTGAATAAGGCGTTCAGCAGGCTGGAGGGTTCTTATTTTTTTATAGAGATCAAGAATATTGTTCATGTTAAATTTCAGAGGTGATGTAGGTTCCACCATATTGATGCTGATTTCCCTCTTTGACATGTTCGGCTGCTACAAGTACACTAATAAATGTATATTGTTCAAGTTACATGCAAAATATAGTAGTGCCTCCATTCCAAATTATAAGATGTTTTGGTAGGCTAAAATTTTTTAGCCTGCCAAAACATCTTATAATTTGGATCACAGGAAGTATTAGTGTAGTGATTGAGGTTGATGCTAAGGTCCAAGCCGTCATCCGATATGCGGGGGAGAGACTAGAGGAGTGGAGATAGTAAGATTAGGGACGTAGGTTGCAGGTGGGTTGCCCAATGTAGACCTATGTTGCAGTAGAGGTGTGACAAAATTTCGTATGATCGATTTTTGGTCGCATGTTCGGTTTTGAGTAGGTTCTCCCTCTTACGACCACAAACCAATTACAAGAGTAAATGTGGGCCAATGGGTGGATGGGAGACGACACCGCCCAACTTGCTTGTGTCGTCTGATGTAGACATTGCATGTGAGTGTCGCAGTTGAACGCGTTCAGTTGTGCGGATGAAGAGATGCTAACTATCGAGGATAAATTAAGCTAGAGGGATAATATATATTTAGCTATATAAATGAAAAAAAATCACACCACATAGATACTTAAATTACAATAGAAAATTTATCGGTATGCGCGTATATATATTTTCATCATTCCGTGGTATAAAAAAAAGCTAGGAAGGGGAGGCATCATAACGGATCCATTGGACATCGCCCCATTATAGAGCCTCCCACGAGAGAACGATAGGATCAGATGGTGACATGAAAATTTCCCAAGTATGTCACAGTTGCGCGGGCATTCAGCAACAAAAAATTGTATTTGTTGCGATCAAAGATGGAGAGACAAACATTGACATTGCACTGCATGCATCTTCATTATTCGTAGATAAGAAATCAATATACCATCATCTCTTTGGGTAGGTGAGGACCATTTCGTTGTTAAAGCATACGACATGCCGACATCTCTCATGGTACATGAGGGCCATTTCATTGATTTGCTGAAGTTAAAAAGGTCTCAAACGATGGTAAGGCGAGATGAAGATGTTTCAAAGCGACAATAATACTAGAGTAAGGACGAATGAAGTGAATAGTTATGAATGGGGACGAGGGACGATAAGAGATATGCCGCTTTATCTTTTTGCAAGGAGAATATTTAGGTCATGTTGCAACATAATTTATGTGGAACCATGAGAAAATTTAGGCCTTGTTGCAACATATCATTAGCTTCTCTTCATTAGGTACTTAAATATGACATTGAGAATTTAATCCTGCTTTGTTTGGGAATCACAGTGGTCGATAAAAAGGTGGGATGCGGAAGGATAAATTTTATTGTTTGCTGTAACGTATTTGAGGCATTTGCTGCCTTCTGCCCGTAGCAACGCACGGACATTGTCCTCGTAAATATAGTAGTAGTAGTAGTAAATATTTGCCTGTGTTTAGCTGCTCGGCCATGAAATAGAGAGTCGTGCATGGCCGGCTGGCTGCTTTTCTAGAATAATGTTTTTTCTTTTCTAGAATACCGTCGGCTGGCTGCTAGAGCCGCCAGATTTTGTTTGTATTCATGCAAGTAGATTAGCCAGATTTTGTTTGTGTTCATGTAAGTAGACTAGTACAAATGCCCGTGCGTTGCACCGGGCAAAAAAAAAAGCACAATCTGCTTCATGTGCCATTGTGCATCATTTTTATGTCTAATTTAAATAAACATCGATAATTAGGTTAATTTTGGTAATTTTCTTATTTTTAGTAAAAGTTGACATTTTCGTCAATATTGGAACACTATTTGGGCTTGTCCCAAACAAACACTTGCAGCATTAGTTTACAAAGAACATCTGAAGCATTAGTTTCAGAAGACTAACCTCAACATATACACTCTATGCCATCACTCTAGAGAAATAGTACAACCAGAAGGGGATAAACCATGCTGCTAGCTGTTATAGTTGTACGTACAAGTCATTGTACTCTAGAAGCTAAATAGCAGAGGTAATGCTCCATCGACAAAATTTCAGTGTCACAGTCTCACAGATGATCATTGATGTGTTCTTGCACATCCGGCTGCAGTGAGATCTGGGACCATCTTTTCTGGTCCTGCCATTTCAGTTTCTCGTGTTGGTGATCCATTGAAATCCCCCTGGGCACTGGCTTTGACCCGGACCTGCTTATCTGGGATGCCAAGATCATTTTCTGCAAACCCTTCTCTATGGAGGACTTCATTGCGGCTGGCTGGAATAGTTGGAAGCAAAGGAATGTGAGGAACGGCCACATGAAAGAACTCATGTGAACATATCAGACATGATTGCTTGATAGAACATTCTTCTGAACGAAGCAGGTTGTACAAAGACTACAAACAAAGTACCCCCTCCATTCCTAAATACAAGTCTTAGAAGATTTCAATATGGACTACATATGGTGGAAATGGGTGAATCTCACTCTAAAATCCGTCTATATACATCCTTATCTAGTCCACATTGGAATCTCTAAAAAAGACTTATATTTAGAAACAGAGGGAGTAGTTCTTATCAACATGCTGAACCCAAAAAAATGTCACGGAGAAGAAAAAAGAAAGATCATCTGCAGCATTAGTTTCAAACTTTTCTATCGCTTGGCTCGCAGCAACTAATGTGCAATGTCATGAGCATAACCAAATTAATGAACGGGAGCATTTATCAGTGAGAAAAGTGAAGTACCAGGCTCCAATCAGCCTCCTGGAATGATGTCAGGAACTATCCAACTACAGATCAAGATCCATACAGTGCGACATCCATACACCACCAAGTAGTTCCGCCAATCCAGCGGCAGTGACATCCTCCTCCGAGACACTCTGGGCGAGCGGCCTCCGTTTAGCTGCTTCTTTTACTCATGTTTCCATTGTCCATTGAAATTGCTCTCCTGTTCTGCGACCATTAATGACCCATTCGTATTTTCAACAACTCTTGTTACTTTTTTTGTAACTGAAGGCATGCAACTAAATTGCCTCACTATCACACAAAAGAATTATTATCACACAAAAGTATTATGAGTAAAGTTGCAAATACACTTTCAAGGTCAAGAGCGCGACGCCCAACACCACCGAGAAGGTTAACAGAGAAAGCATCATTGTACTGTTAATGAAGGGGGAAAGGCATCAACGAGAACACATATAGAAGGATTAATGGAACCTGACTACTGGTCCCTTCTTCTATTTTTCATGATTGCAGAAGCTTAAGTACTTGAGCTATCTAGAAAAAAGACTAAAACTACTTACGAATCCAGTGCACCTCTATCAAGATAAATCACACTGTAGGTGTTGGCATCTATGATCATTCCCCTATTCATATTCTGCAACTCCGGTCACACATACTCCCTCCGAAATTAATTGTCTCCAAAATAAATAAAAATGGGTGTATCTAGAACTAAAAAATGTCTAGATACATCCTTTTCCGTGACAAGTAATTCCAGACGGAGGGAGTATAAGATAAGCTTTTTGTTCACATACTAATGGAATTGCTTCTATGAATCTACTTCAAGCACTACAGACTTGAATCAACTTTCAGACTTGAATCAACTTTCAGAATTGAATTAACGCGCACATAATTAAGAGCTGCCTATGGTAAGTTGTCATCTCTATTCTTGAGGTCCAATTAACAGCACACCGGTGATCAAGTTAAGCAGCATGTATAACAAATTATGCAATTTGCACGCGTTCGTAGCAATATCATGTAAATGCAGGGTGTCTCGCACCAATATATCAGGACTAAGGGGGTAAACTTACAGTCTGCGCATCGGTGTCATCGAGCGTTATTGGTGGCATGTCCGAGAGCCGAACCTGTTTGGCCTCCAACTGAGTTCGATCGGACGCCTTTGGCACCTGCACGCGCACACACAGTAGACATCAAAACAAGGCCAAATCAAACCGAGCTCACACCAACCTATAACTCTACAGGAGGGCAATCTATGGTGATGCTGCAACTAATTGATCTGGGGCCGAAGTATCAGAGACGCCATCAGGGGAGTGACGATGTGTGCGAAAAACGTTGTCGATGTTGATGCTGTTATTATTTTGCTGCAGTGAATTAAAGAAGCATCAAGTGTGCCCGTCCCCGGACCCGCTTGTGCTCCCCCTGATTTCACCGGCCTTGTTGACAAGCGAGCCACTGCCGACGACATGAACTCATGCAGCAGCGACGTGCATGACCATTGGTAACATCTAAATTTATCAAAGCAATCATGTATTTTTATGTAACATCTGCTTTTGGAATAAGAAATTATGACCCATTAAATATGATAATTCGAACTTAGTCTTACCAATCCACTTTTTTTTTGGGGAGTACCTAGAACTCATCTAGATGAGATATAATATGGTCTCATTCACCTGGAAAATAAGAACAGATACAACCCACGTCAGCACACACGCATCTTATAGCATCACATCCAATGGCTATAAAAGGTGAATGAGACCAAATTATATCTCATCTAGATGAGTTCTAGCAAAACTGTTTTTTTTTAAGAAATCTCCACTGATGATTGTAACAAAAGAATTCAGTCGACACAAAAAAGCCAGTCACACATCAAATCTTGGGGAATTATCGTGAAGTGAAGATTGAATTGAGTTACACTCTACAAGAGAAGAGAGAATGCTTTTCAATTTGTCTGATTCTTGAACCTATTTAGCCTGATACTGAATTATACCTGTAGGACTGGAGCAATAAGAATTATGCTTGGGCAGAGTACTGAAAGTATTGTACCCGGCTACAATCTTGCACGGAGACTGCATGCATACATGTTTAGGTTTCATTGGCACTCACAGGTAATGAAGGATCGGGTGTTTAAGTTACCTTGAGTGCTTTGTTCATATTCTGACCCAAGTTCATTTATTGTACTTATTGGATCCTGCAGTACCAGTAGTGAATTTCACAGCTGATTCAGAGCAAACAAACAAACAAACAGAAGTAGAACCATGCACTCCCTTTGGTGTTGGTACAACATGATGCAAATTATTTATGACAATCCATTATGCGAATTACCTATGATAATCTGAATCAACGAAACTACAAATATTGAGCAGGTGTACTGGATGCAGAGCAGCTATGCTGTTTAGTCTCAGAAGGCAAAAATATTGAACATACTAACGGAAGTGTAGCATCTATGAATCTAGTTGATGAAGCACTACAGACTTGAATCAACTTTCAGAATGATTTGCACTTCCCACTTGTTGGCAGACAAAGCCAGCCAGCCAGGGGACAGAAACAATAACTGAAACAGGGGCTTCTATTCATTGATTTGCTTTCAAGGGGATACATACCTCTCGTGTAGCCGCCGCAGGCGACATTGGACGGCTCGACGGATGTTCTTCTTCCGCCGGCGAACTCGGCAGCGACATTGGATGTGTCATCCGAAGTTGCAATGTCGACGGGATTTGATGGAGATGCTAGTCGAGGGCGCAACCTGATGGAGATATCGGCCGAGGCCCCTTCCTTCTTATAGTCCAATCCGACTCAGGCACTCCATTGATTTGTGTTGGAGAAGGACACGGACTACAACTCGATCCAAATCACGATACGGGAGCAGGACACGCCGGAGAAGATTATGAGAGGATGGGGGAGGGGAAGAAGAACTGGAGGGCGGAGAAGACCGGCGAAAGGCGGAGAGGGCCGGCGGCGGCGGAGGCCAGAGACGAACGTCGGAGGAGGCGGTGGATCCGCGGCGGCGAGCGGTGGTGGGGCGACGGCGGGGGCAGCGGCGGATCCACTCGTGAGAAGGAGAGGCGCTCGGGCTATTGGGGACTCCGGGTTGATTCTTAAAGAGGTCAAGGACCTTTTTGTAACAACGAAGCGTTTTTCCCAGTTCCACTTAAAAAAGGAGTGCGGGTTCAATTATCAAAAAGCACAGAGACTTTATTGCAAAAAAGACGCGACGGTGAACTCGACAGACTCAATCCGTGCTTTATTATTAAAGAAAGATTAGGGAAAGATTACGTAGTCTCCCCTTATATATAGAAAACAAAAGTAGATTGCGCAGTCCCTAATAATCAACACAACCTACTCGGTTTCTCAAGGAAGGTACTAGTCCCTTCGGGGACATTCGATAAAAAAGGAAGGTACTATGTTACTTAAACCCAGCGCAAATTTGGTTCGGAACGAATAGAAGTATCCAAATGACATGTGTTATTTTACAATAACCCATGCTTGTAGCAATGAAATACCACAACCTACCCGATATGATATATGAGAATTCTAATCACACATCAGGCATCCGATTCCACGAAGCACAACTGCACAAGCACCGCAAGACAACAAGAGAAAACAAAGGGGCGCCCGTGTGCAAGTCGTAAAAGCCATCACCGGCAGCAAGATGATAGCAAAGGTAAATAAAAAAGAGAGAGCGAAAGCGCGCGCTGACTTTGCAGCAAGTGAGGTTTCTTTTCCTTCTCCCCACCCCCGCCATGGTTTCGAACCGACGAGGCGTATCTTGGTAAAGTCTCTCCCGGAAGATCACCGACAAGGGCCTCCGTGACGGCAAAGCGCACCAGGATGCATAGCCCGGCCGTAGTGGCAGCGCATCATCCATATCAGACCACACATTCTCGCTCAACTCCAGTGCGAGTGGGCGCACATGTACAGTATCACTATCACCGCCCGGTTCGTGCGGACCGACTCTCCATGAATCCTTGGCCCACTGTTGGCCAGGTAGAGCATGGTGCGTTTGAATCTCCAGAAAAAACAAGGTGGGCGATCTTGATGATTTGAGGCCATACGTGACACGGGAATCACTTGGCTTAACGCAAGATGACAGCGGCATTGGATTCTACGTTTCGTCTGCTCTTCATCCTGTTCCAATTCCAAGCTGCTGCTTGATCGGAGGATAATATTCCTTCCCCGTTGCAGCGTCCGTCGGCCGTAACGAATACGCCGCTACTACGACTATGCAAGCCAGCAACAGAGACGCGCGACACTGCACCGTGTAGTCTACTACACTGCTTTGCGATCTGATGCCACCGGTGGCACGGCACAACACATGCATGTGCCAATAATTGTACCACCAGTAGTCCAAACCGGCCAACAACCAGGACTATTGGGCAGTCCGAACCTTAACCGAGATCCTCGCGCTGACATGACAAGCAAATCACCGCAAGAAACCAGCCGCCACTGGACAAAATCGCCTCTGTTCGCCTTGAGAAAAGCTACTCCATCGAGGATACGGCCCCGCAAACCAATTCCAAACCAGCTAGCTCTTCCTCATGCCATCGATTATTGGCCGCTTTGCGCGCGCACTGGCGCCATGTTTGCTCGCACTATTGCTTTGCTCCCATGTCCCATCCCATGATGGACGATGGATCGGATCGTTTTTGTCTCGCTTGCCCGTTGCCGTTGCCATTTGCCAACGATAAGCTCTGGCCTCCCGATTTCCGTGGCTATAAGCTGGCCGTCCATTACTATATTCTACGGATCCAACGGCCGGCACCACTCTAGTAGTAGTAGTTGAAACGGCTTCCGAGTGTAGAAAGCTTCCAAGGTGATTTTCATCCACGAGTTGTCATCTTCCTTCAGATCGACAATGGCGGAAAGAACCCCCCGGGCATGCCAAATCGACCCCCTCTTAACTCTTCAGCTTTTCCTTGAGAAAGAAAAAAGAAAAGGAAAAAAAATGCAAGTTGGAGCACACATGGAAAAGGTAGACTCAAAGCTTGCCGGATTGGTGGTGGTGGGTCCTCAGACTTTTCCTCGTCTTGCCGAAGAGATAAAAGAGACATATCGCGATCTGGTGGTGAGATCATTGCACCGTGCACAATTATTCGGGTTCCGCCTACTTCCGCTGGCTCGTGAATAGGCTGTCCTTGCTTGCAAGGCTATGCTTTGCTTTGCCCAAATAGTATTAGTACTACAAATGTTTGGAAAATCGAAATCAAGCCTTTGCTTCGGGGCACACATTTGGATTCGTCATCACGTTGGTGAAAGAGTGACAACTTCGTTGCTTCAGTTCAATTGCAGCCTCTTTATCGAAATCTTCGGAGTATTTCTTCGAGCAGAGATTGATACCGCGAAGAAGATGTTTTTAAGAGATTTCATTGTAATTATTAGTCATATAGGAGTTACTTTGTATTTTCTTGGATCTTAGGTCCAAATCAGTGTACCAGTAATTGTTATGAGTATGAATAAAGTGACAGGTATTTCTCAAAAAAAAAACTTCTCCCTTGATGGGGTCCACATGCAGTGACCTATTTGTGATGGCTATTTATATTTGGTGAAAATAGATGAGGTGGACATTTTGTCTCCGGCAAAACTTCGGCAAGCCTTGGTAGCACTAGAAAGACACATGCATGTAATTTACCTCTATTATAATCGTGTAGAAAATACGATGATAGATAAGTATGGATTTACAATATGAGTTGCAATATGGGTGGGTGATGACATGGATCACGACATCAACGATGGCTGCGCTTTGTCCGTGTGTCTCATGTTAGATTCGCTTTGTCGATATATTTGTTTCCTCCCACGGTGCTTTCAAACCTAGTTTGCTTGCATTTTTCTTACAAGCATATCAAAACTCTTCTACTTCTTATGAACCTCTATAATTGATCTAGGTCCTTTTTTTGCAAAAAAAAAAAACTCTACTACTTCCTTGTGAAAAAACCCCCTTCTGTTTCAGTTAAAAATATACTTTAAACCTTGGCTTAATGACAAATTTCTACTGAAACATATATATCAACATGAAATATAATTTTAAATATATCACTGAGACAACATAACAGTTTATAATTTAGATTTCAGCTGAATATTTATCTCCATTTGAGCTTTCGGTTAAAAGAAAAGACCTCATCCTATGACCTCCTATAAAATTGGGTACCTTCTTAGAAGAAAAAACATCATTCACCGCAATAGATCGATCGAGTGGCGTGCGAGCCCTCCCCGTGTAACTTATGGGGAGGGGCAACTTTGGGTGTGTTTGGATGTTGCCGCTGCTCGCCCTACAAAACCATGGGCTCGCCAAAAAATTGGCACAGCTTCTAGCCGCCCACAATTTGCCAACGCGTTGGTGCAAAATTAAACTGGCGAAGTAGCATAGGTCCGGGCAAGCCAAATCATTGGCCGGCAACCAAACAAGCGCCCACCCTTTGGTCAGCAACCAATTTTTTGGCTTGGCGGCCGAAGGCACCGATCCAAACACACTCTTTATTTTTCCAACGATGCCTTCCATTTTTAAATAGATGAATTCTCCCAAACTTCAATTTTTTGATAACTTTAATGGGTACATCAAAATTTAAGTTCCAGTAGAAACAGAGCTCATTAATGGATTTGGCTCTAACTAGTACCATAGTCTATTTCTTTTGTTCAACGGTTCCTCAAATTTTGATACTGTCTTGCTAAGTCTCGGTCGACTGGGACTTAACGAAGTCTCAGTCGATGCTATATCCATGAGATCTTACATTGAGATTCGTGCATATTTTTTTTCAGCTTTTTCTTCTTCTCTCTTGCATGTTATGTCACTTGATTAAGACTTGGTTAAATCTCAGTCGACTGGGATCTAGCAACACCCATTTTGAAATGGTCACACTAAAGGAAAAAAAATCCATCTTTTGGGTGATGAAAACCGACATCACGGACATCACCGAAAACTCGGAGACTCCAGCGGTGATAGAAAATGAGGACGCGCAAATTTCGAATCCCCGTGTTTGACAATCAGCATCACAGTGTGCACAGTAGCTTCTCCACCTCGACAGCAACCCATCGAGCACGAGCAGAATCAGTGGCGGAGGCACCGCCCGGCCGGTCCGTCGTGCCATCATAGTTTCGTCTTCACGGGGCGCAGCGCTGTACGCCCCCGTACTGTACTCCCGCGTGCGCGCCTAATGAGTGACGGCACACGTCAGAACTCATTATGTGGTTCCGTTGTTTTGCGCGGCTGGTTTCGTATAATCAGACCCCAAGTTGCTGGTCAACGTCACAATCCTCATTCTTTTTCTTCCATGCAATCAATTATCAAGCATCACAAACGTTGTTGGGTGGGTTGGATCAGACATCAGAACCTCAACCAAGCGCGAGAGAAGGCTTTATTCAGAGAAATACCGGGACAGGAAAACCAATAAGAAAATGTTACGTTTTGCCCACCCACATTTCGTGCTGTAAAAGGGAGACAATTCACCTCCGGGCCGGCCGTCATGATGCGCGCACGACCCGGGCGGGCGATCGATCGGACTTATTCCGGTGAAAGCTCGCGGGCAAGCTTCGGTTCCGTCCGTGTTCTACGGCACCATCATGGATTTTACCCGTCTTCTTCTTCGTGGTATGATGAGGAACGGATGGATGGCATCGTTTTCCAAGTGGATGTCATCGCTCACAAGAGGAGGATAGATATTGTCCTTCCCTTTTCACGTGTGTCCTGCAGCCTTGCAAGATGTCGATGGCACGAGCAGTGCCGCGGCAAGATTTCACCGTGGCATTGCGAATTCGATAAAGGGTTACCCCCGCTATATTATAAAGCAACCATTCGATACATCCAACTCACTGAGGCCGCAGCACAAACAAACCTAAAAGGAAAAACAAGAGAAGAAAAAAGAAACAAATGCCGACACCGTCACATCAACTAAGCGACGAAGACCGACAACCGCTGCACCCTCCGGAGAAGTACCACCGCGTTCCTAGCATTCCGGAGCGTCGCGTACCAAGCAACACCTTCAAGAAGGAATGCGACGGCGCCGCCGCTGTTGCCCGAACGAGTCCTAGGGTTTCCCCAGGTAAGCGGAGGGCAGTGGGGAAGGGGTATACCCGACGCCCTTCAGGAAGGTCTGGCGGCGCCCGCAGGCGTCACCGCGTCGGAGCCGAACGAGCCGCCAGGGATTTCTCCCGACCCAAACAACCACCGCCACCCCGAACTCTCCGTAATGTTGGGAAACGTAGCATGCAATTTCAAAAAAATTCCTACGCTCACGCAAGATCTATCTAGGAGATGCATAGCAACGAGAGGGGGAGAGTGTGTCTACGTACCCTCGTAGACCGAAAGCGGAAGCGTTTGACAACGCGTTTGATGTAGTCGAACTTCTTCTAGCTCCGATCGATCAAGTACCGAACGTACGACACCTTCGAGTTCTGCACACGTTCAGCTCGATGACGTCCCTCGTCCTCTTGATCCAGCAAGGTGTCGAGGAAGTAGATGAGTTCCGTCAGCACGACGGCGTGGTGACGGTGATGGTGAAGTGATCTCCGCAGGGCTTCATCTAAACACTACGAAAATATGACCGAGGTAGTAAACGATGGACGGGGGCGCCGCACACGGCTAAGACTATGTTATCGTCATTGTGTGGCGCCCCCTCCCCACATATATATATAGGTGGGAGGGGAGGAGGCAGCCCCTAGGGCTCCCCAAGAGACCTGGTGGCAGCCCTAGGGCTGCTGCCTTGCCCTGCGCCCCCCCTTTCCTTATATGTCGGAGGGGGAAGGAAAGAGAGGAGGTGAGGGAAGGAAGGGGGAATCCTATTCCCCTCTTTCCTTTCCCTTCCCCTCTTTCCTTCTCCTCCTAGGCCGGCCCATATGGGGGCGCACCAGCCCCTTGTGGCTGGTGTGTTTCCCCTCTTGGCCCATAAGACCCATATCTTTTGCCGGGGTGCCCGGAACCCCTTCCGGTGACCCGATAAGTATCCAATGACCTCCGAAACACTTCCGGTGTCCGAATACCATCGTCCTATATATCAATCTTTACCTCTCGGCCATTTCGAGACTCCTCGTCATGTCCGTGATCTCATCCGGGACTCCGAACAACATTCGGTCACCAAATCACATAACTCATATATAATACTACGGAGGTAATATCATCGGGAGTTACACAACTTGCGCCACACGTTCAGTTTGGTGCTAGAACTTTGAAAATACGATTTTGTAGTCACCTAACTTGACTCAAGCGTGCAGATACGGTCATAATATATGTATGCGGACTTATCCATGTGTATGACCCCACTGTCAGTGAGCGGTTGGGCTGACCCGACGTATGTTTGCACAAAACACCCTGATATTTTTTAAATTTTTAAAAAGTCAACCACCATGATGTATTTTTGCACACCCCCTCCCCCTCACATTTTTTATTTACGACAAAACTGTACATATATGCGGAAATTAACAACAAAAATGGTTCCGTTAGAACTCTAACCCACAACCAACTAGTTTTTTTTTAACACCACAACCAACTAGTTTAGCACAACACGGACTAGGCACTACAACCCTTCAGTTTCTTTTGTCTGATATGGATAACAAACCTATACGGACTAAACGTGACGCATGTGGAGCTTAAATAGCTACCGGTATTGTGGCCCATTTTACACGCGTTATCTTTTTAACATATTTGTAGAACGTAAGTAATAAAGTTATTTTCAAATATTCACGCGTTAAAAATATTATACATACAAAGAATTATTAGCAAGTAAAAGTTTTAAATATAAAGGTGTGTATTATATAAACATATTAAGACAAATATATTATAAACCTGAGTATCATATAAACATGTGTGTTATATAAATATGCGTATTACATGTTTGGTTTTAAAAATTACAATTCAAAAATATTATTGTAATTACACAAACACTTAAATAATTATATGCACGTTTTTATAGTTTAAGGTTTGTATAATTAAAACTACTCATCATTTAAAATTTAAATTGTTAATATGAATATTCGATCATGGCTAATATAAAATATGCATTTATTTTAATATATGTCATGAGTAAAAAATTATACAGAAGTGAATATTCATAATAGTAATAATAATTAAATTATGTATTTATTTTAATATATGTCATGAGTAAAAAATTATACAGAAGTGAATATTCATAATAGTAATGTTGTATTCATGATTTTGGATAACTAAATATAGCCTGAAGTGTATATATTTTTGGATTCACTAAACATTTTATTTAATAAACATTTTCAATGTCCATGTTAACTAAATATTTTTTATATAATAGTACATCTTTATATTGAAATGTTTTTATTTGTTAATAATTATTTTTATTTATAGTATTTGAGTATTTCTAACACACAAATATTTGAACATAATTTTATTACTTATGCTTTACAAATATCCTAAATGTTTTTGTTACTTAAGTTTTACTAAATGTTTTATATATACACACATGTTTATATTTAAATGTTTTTATTTACTAATCATTATTCCTATGTATAATATTTTAACATACAAATATTCGAACATAACTTTATTACTTATGTTTTACAAATATCTTAAAAAGAATAGCGCACACAAAGTGGTCCACAATATCCGCAGTCCAATTAAACTCCAGAGTTTTCGTGTACATCTAAGTTTGTTATCTACAGTACACAACATTACCTCAAAAAAAAAATCTACAGTACACAACACGACCAGAAGTGCCTGGTGGCTAGACCGACTAGTGTGTTAATCAGTTGGTTGCATGCTCAATTCCTCCTGCCGTAATTTGTTGGTGTTAATTTTCACATGTATGTGTACAACTGTCGTCTGGTTTTTCTGTAAATAAAAAATGTGAGGCGATTTTGTGTAAAAATTAGTCACTATGGTTGACTTTTTCTGCAAATAAAAAAATATGAGGGTGTTCTATGTAAAAATACATCGCGCCCAATGCTGTCACTCACTGACAAGTGGGTCATGCACATGAATACACCCGCATACGCGTAGTGTGACCATATATGCACGCTCGAGCAAGTTAGATGACCACAAAACTGTATTTTCAAAGTTCTAGCACCAAACTAAACATGCGAAGCAAGTTCTATGACTTCTGATGATATTACCTCTACGGGTTCGAGAACTATGTAGACATGATCGAGACACCTCTTCGGTCAATAACCAATAGCGGAACCTGGATGCTCATATTGGCTCCTACATATTCTACGAAGATCTTTATCAGTCGAACCGTTATAACAACATACGTAATTCCCTTTGCCAATCGGTATGTTACTTGCCCGAGATTCGATCGTTGGTATCTTCATACCTAGTTCAATCTCGTTACCGGCAAGTCTCTTTACTCGTTCCGTAATACATCACCTCGTGACTAACTCCTTAGTCATTTGCTTGCAAGCTTATTATGTGTATTACCGAGAGGGCCCAGAGATACCTCTCCGATACTCGGAGTGACAAATTCTAATCTCGATCTATGCCAACTCAACAAACACCTTCGGAGATACCTGTAGAGCATCTTTATAATCACCCAGTTACATTGTGACGTTTGATAGCACACAGGGCATTTCTCCGGTATCCGGGAGTTGCATAATCTCATAGTCGAAGGAATATGTATTTGACATGAAGAAAGCAATAGCAATAAAACTGAACAATCATTATGCTAAGCTAACGGATGGGTCTTGTCGATCACATCATTCTCCTAATGACAACTCATATCCATGGTTAGGAAACCATAACTATCTTTGATCAACGAGCTAGTCAAGTAGAGGCTCACTAGGGACACGGTGTTTGTTTATGTATTCACACATGTATTTAGGTTTCCAATCAATACAATTCTAGCATGAATAACAAACCTTTATCATGAATAAGGAAATATAAAATAATAACTTTATTATTGCCTCTAGGGCATATTTCCTTCACGTAATGCATCACCCAATCTGCCGCCCACCAGCCTGTGCCACCACGGTCACCGAACCAACATCGTTGTCTCACTGGGGCCGCCAACACGAGACCTGGAGGGAGGGAAAGGAGACAACGGCCACGGGAGCAACCGCAACTCGACCGACGGGAGGGGACAACCTCCATCACCCTCGCGGAGCCGACCGGACGCTGCGACAGGACTTGCCAGGCCCCGACGGCCCGACCAGACCCAAATGGGTCCAGACATTCCCTATCCCCACGCCGCAGCACGCCGGCCAATGAAGCCAGCACCGCCCGTACACCACTGACGCCTCGCCACCACCACCGCGCCACCCGCGACCAACGGCCGCGTCGCCGCGTCAAGGGCACCAGTGGCCCATGGGATCGCCGCCGACAAGGGGCCCCCGCGCCCCCCTACACGCCCAGGGGGAAAAGCCGTCCCGCCGCCGCCAGCGCCGCATGGGCAGGGCCCGGTGGAACGCCGACGACGGCGGCAGGGGGGAACGACGAGGAGGAGGGCTGGGAGAGTGGGGGTTCGGAGTCCGCCCGTCGCCTGCAGGGGGGGCAAGCGAGCGGACGCGGGGGTACGGGGAGGGAGAGGGAGAAGGGTGGGGAGCGGGAGAGAGGGCTAGAGGCGGCGGGGGCGCCGACGGCGGGGCAAGGAATCCTAGGAGCGGGGAGCGGGGTCTTAGAGGCGTGGACAACCAGTGGATGTAGGCTTGTAGCCGATGAGTATTACTCTAGAAGCAGTTTTTTTTTTCCTGAAATTTGGGGGGTAGGGGTCAAATCAGGAATATTTTCGCAGGTTTGGTGGTCAAGTACCGGCAGCAAATGTATGGGAGACCCGTCTTAAATCAGCATTGATTTGATCCTCAAAAGTCCTAGTCTCGAGGTAGTACTAGTACTAACAAACATGTGGTTGGATGGTTAGAAGGACAGTGGTATACCTAGCCCATCAGAGTTCAAGTCCTGATGCTCGTATTATTTCTGAATTTATTTCAGAATTTTCGACTATGTGATCTCAGTGGAAGGAGACGTCCCCGTCGACAAAACCAAACCGCGTGTGTGTTTGCATAGCATGTGAGCCGAGACAAGTGCTGGGAGGAAGGGGAGCACACCACGGCCGGCCTTCACGTGGCGGCCGAGTGCGCGGGTGGCTCTGGCGACCGGCCGGCCGTTTCATGGGACGGAGCCACTTCTGCGTGCCTAGCTAGCCGTAGCCCGTAGTAGACGACCTCACGCCGTCCTCCATGCCGCCAGTGCCCCAACGGCTGGCCGCGTGGTGGTCTCGCCCACCAACCAGGCGCCGGCCGGCCGGCTTGGGGCAACCCCGCTTGGGCATGGCATTTCCTGCGTGACGTACGGACGCCGTGCCCGGCCGTTGCGGTAGGTAGATCCCGGTGTCGGGCAGGGATGGTGCGTGTCAGTGCGCGCGCGATTGATTGCTCTACTACCTACGATCATCAATGTTGTTTTCCCGGTTGAGAGACAGCGACGAGGAAGATGATCGATCGCATCGCACGGTCGATGCTTGTCATGCCATGGAGCTATATCAGACTTCCGGCGGTAGCTGAGGTTGCACGGTATGTCACGGTACGCTATGTTATTTCTCAAACTATGCGTATTTTAAGTAAGGTGCCCGAAAGTATCCATCTGTCCGGCTGGCCGGAAAGCGACGCTATGCTTTAGTACACGTAGAGTGCAAACGAAGCGCGCGCCCATCTAAAAGCGAGTGAAACGCGCATAAACCCGGCACGCGCACGCCTAATCCTAAACGCCCGTAGTAAAATACACCGAGAAAATTCCACGATCAATGGGCACGCGCGCGCGGAAGATAAACGCATGCGGCAAGTACGAACTAGACCAAACAAAGCTGCTCGCAACGTGCCGGGTAGCTACTGTACGACTTACGCGAGCCCCGGAGCAGCTTAGCAATAAACAAACAAAGCTTTGATCGTGTCTCACCCAACCGGAGGCGACTGGAACTGTAGGCGCCGTTAAAAACTCACTAGGGACATTGTTTAACCCATCGGCGACCTATGCATGTGGCCGAGAGATGCTCCGGGGTTTATAATACGTTAGCCGTAACAGTAGTTAGCATAAATAATGCTCGGCTAACACGGCGCTGTGCGTGGTGCATTTCTCTATGCGGAAATGTTGGGGCCTTTCCGTGCAGAAGAAAAGGCGTCGATCGTGTTCTCCGTATCCCGCCGTGCTTTCGGACATTCTTCTGTGATTATTTATATGTGTCCGGCTCGGCTTGGGCTTGGAACCAAAGCATGCATGCATGGATAGGCATAGATTAAGCCGGGATTGCTCGCTGGACAGCCCTGCCGGCGAGCTGCGGTCGTTGCGGTCTGCCGGGAGACCGCCAGGGGGGAAGAAGGCCACATGGGGTATCGCCGATATGGATGGATCTTCTAGTTTAAGATCAGATATAGTATCAGTATGTGCTGGGGCAGATGGTAATAAGTACTCCTATGTTTGTAAGGTAGCACGACACGTCCGCACCAGCTTGAAGATGATGATTGAGCTCCTATGATTATGTGTTGCGTATATTCATGTCGTTGACGAGATCAGACACCCTGCAACCACACACATTTCGTGGAGCTTGAGCCATGCCATCGTTATCGAAAGCATAATTAACCAGCTACGCTGCTCCTATCTGATCTCGTACAGCGGTGCTCCTATTCCCGATAATGGAGGAGCGAACGCGCGTCTCTGATAAAATAATGGAGGAGTAGTGGTAAAAGAAGAATACGGGCGGGCGATCGCACGAGCAAAGTGAAAGCCGCACCGCTGAGAAAGAAGAAAGTAAAGCAGATCAAAACGAGATACGTCCGAGGCGAGGCCGCGAGGAGGGATCGATCGACCACTGTTGACTATTGACCAGCACTAGGAGTAGGAGTAGTAGTAGCCAGGGCACCACCACCTTCACCCGTATCGGTCCGTCCGTTTGTGGAGCGCGTGGGCGCGGGCCCGCCCCAGATTTGGGTGATCCCCCACGGAGCAGATCCCCGAGACCGCGACGCGCGCACCCACCCGCCAGGCGCCAGCCCAACCAACTGCTGCCGCGACCGACCGCGCGTCCCCACCCCCGCCACCGCCACCACCGCCACCACCCGTGAGATGAGCTGAGAAAATCCGCAGGCGAATCACCGTATCCCGGCGAGCGACGAACCGAATCAGAACCACCGCTCGCTTCCCGCACCGCACACACCCACCCCGTGCCGTTGGCGGCCGGCGGAGACCCGGCCCCGGGTGCGGCTCGGCCGATGGATGCATGGACCGATGGACGACGGCGTGGCGTGGGGTGGGGTTAGGATAAGGGAAAGGGACGGGGCAGCGGCAGCGGCAGCAGCGACGGCGGTGAGGCGCGGCTGGCCCCGCTGGCCTGCTGGGCCGGGAAGGCAGGCAGGGCCGCAAAAGGCATGCGGGGCCCGCCGGGGATGGGGTAGAGAAAAGGAAGTCGGGTTTATTTTAGTCGGGCGCGTATCTCGTAAAATCCAGGAAATTCGATCGTCCACCCGTGGCTCCTCCGCTCTGCTCTGGCGAAAAGCAACAAGCAGACCACACCCGAGAAGCGGACCGGCAGCGAGGCCAGGCCGGCAAAAGCGACCCTGCTCTCCCCCTCCCTCTCTCACAAACCGGAGGAGCAGGGCTGTACGGTCTCATCCTCTTGCTGCTGCTCGCGCATGTGAGCTGATTGGGCCGGCGGGGATGGGGGTGGGAGGAGGGGAGGCGGCTGCGGCGGTGGTGGAGGAGGAGGGGAGGGGGGAGGAGGAGGAGGAGGGGAGCAGGGGGTGGCGCGCGAGGTCGAAGCTGAGCGCGGTGCTGGCGGTGCTGTGGGTGGTGCTGCTGGTGACCGGGGTGACGGCGCTGCACCGCAGCCTCCGCCACGGCGCGCTGGTCAAGGCCGAGGAGGGCATCGTGTGCATGTGCGAGGAGCGCGCGCGCATGCTGCAGGACCAGTTCGCCGTCTCCGTCAACCACGTCCACGCCCTCGCCATCCTCGTCGCCACCTTCCACTACGAGAAGCAGCCGCCCGCGCTCGACCAGGTACTGCCCACGCACGCCCTCCATCTCCATGTGTGCCGTACCACGACAGCTTCAACAATTGTTATTGCTTCCTCGGCTCCACTGCAGCGCTGCCGCGCGAATTTGTGGGCGCCATGCTCAGATGCTCGCGCGCTGGCTCTGCGCCCGTAGTTAATCGCCTGCCTTCTCAGCCCTGGTTCCTGCTGCATCCCACATCCATTACGATGATACCTTGACCATGCAGCAGTACATGCTCTGCCTCTGCCTCTGCGGCTGCTCCCTCTCCATTTAATTAAATTCATGCGAGAGCTTTCCGGGCCTGCCATGGAAGGACATGCTGCCAGTACCGTTTTACTGCAACCTGTAGCATGCATACATGCCATTCTACACAAAAAGAAGCTCCTGTTTCGGGGTTTGAATTTGACTGGCCGCCGCTGCGAGTTGCTCTGGCTTTAATGCGTGCGCTTCTTCTTCTTCTTGGAGCAGGACACCTTCAAGGACTACACGGCGCGGACGTCCTTCGAGCGCCCGCTGCTGAGCGGGGTGGCGTACGCGCAGCGGGTGATGCACGCCGACAGGGAGGCCTTCGAGCGGCAGCAGGGCTGGATCATCAAGACCATGAAGCACGAGCCGTCCCCGGCGCAGGACGAGTACGCGCCGGTCATCTACTCGCAGGAGACGGTGTCCTACATCGAGGGGCTCGACATGATGTCCGGCGAGGTCTGTGGTGGTCTCCCTCAGCTCCGTTTCTTGGGTTAATTTAATTTCTCAGCTTGTTCCGTGCTGTTTGTTCTGAGGCTCTGAAGGTCTGTGTTGCTGCTGCTGCAGGAGGACCGAGAGAACATCTTGAGGTCGAGGGCCACCGGGAAGGCCGTCCTCACGAGGCCATTCAGGCTCATGTCGAACCACCTGGGTGTGGTGCTGACGTTCCCTGTCTACCTCGTGGACCTTCCCCCGGATGCCAAGGTGGAGGATCGTGTAGCTGCTACCGCCGGGTGAGTTTCCCCTCGATATTTCTATTCTACTCCACTGTAGAACTGCCAGTTCACCGCCATTTGCTGCCCCCTATGCTGCTCATAAAGAAAGCACATTAGTTGTCAGAGCGCATTAGGACTGCTGCCACAACCACAACAGTGTGCTGCACTGCTGCTACATGTTTTACTTCACTGTATCAGAAAATGAAAGAAGGTTTACAGAGGTTACTGTTCGCAGTGCCATTGTGAGTACAGCATTGATCAAAATGGTTCTTTCTTTTATATCTGACCTTTTTAGTGCCTTCTTAGAAGGCTCTGTTTGGCATCGACTGGCTTTTCAAAAGCACACTCATTCCTATTTATGGATATAGTAGTTATTTGGAACTTGGAAGCACCTCTTTTGAGGTGTAGCGAAATAGTCTTACTAAAACTAGTAAGATTCCCCTAACTAACTGAACTCGACGGTTCGGCGCAGCTCAGCACAACAACCGCAAACTGAACCCCAATTTCGATTTTGCTTGACAGATACCTTGGAGGCGCTTTCGATGTAGAGTCACTTGTGGAAAATTTGTTGCGGCAGCTAGCTGGCAATCAGGAGCTGGTGGTGAATGTTTATGATGTCACAAACCATTCAAATCCTCTTGTCATGTATGGGTCTGAAGTCCCTCTTGGTGCCCCCTCACCCTCACACACCTGCACGCTAGATTTTGGTGATCCGTTCAGAAATCATCACATGATATGCAGGTGAGGATGTGCGGATTGGTCATTTTGATTTTGTCAAAATATTTTTTTTCGCATATTTTTACCCCCCTGTCCATTATTGTGTGCAGATACAGAAGCGAGCCCCATGTTCCATGGTCTGCTATTACTACCCCATCTGGTGTCTTCGTTATACTTATGCTTATCGGCTACATAATATATGCTGCGTGGAATCGCTATGATAGCGTTAAGGAAGATTGCCGGAAAATGGAAGCACTGAAAAAACGGGCAGAAGCCGCTGATGTTGCTAAGTCTCAGGTCAAGTTTTGTTGGAAGTTACTAGCTGTTGAGATATTCTAAGATTATGATCTAACATACCCTTCTTTGTCATTGCCAGTTCCTTGCAACTGTTTCTCATGAGATCAGGACACCCATGAACGGTGTGCTAGGTGATTCTTTTGTATAAATCCTATGCATTCCAGCTTATTGTTCATGTACTTCCTTTCTTCCAAGGGAAGTGAGTGGTTTATGTTTTTCTTGTTTTTGCAGGAATGCTTGATATGCTATTAGACACAGAGCTGAAGTCAACCCAGAGAGATTTTGCGCAAACTGCCCAAATCTGTGGAAAGGCATTGATATCCCTAATTAACGAAGTGCTTGACAGGGCCAAAATTGAAGCTGGCAAGTTGGAGCTTGAGTCTGTACCGTTTGACCTTAGGTCCATCCTTGATGAAGTCGTCTCTCTATTTTCTTCGAAATCAAGAGAGAAGGGAATTGAGGTTAGTTTAACTTTGTTCAGAAATTGGAAAAATATCATCAGGTATGCTAATGCATGATCATACTGTACATTATTCACCCTAACGTTTCTTCATTTATTCGCTTTCTTAAAATACTCTGCATTTCAGGAAAGTATTTTGCTTAGTTAACTCATTGGTTGCTCTCCTAATTTCTGTTTACTCCTCAAATCGTAGCTTGCGGTATATGTCTCTGAAAGAGTTCCTGAAATCCTGCTGGGCGATCCTGGAAGGTTCCGCCAGATAATTACAAACTTAGTTGGGAACTCAATTAAGGTAAATGTGCACCGAAGTCCCACCTTCTCTCGTAAAAAAAACAAGTCTGTGTTGACATATCGGACAACTGGGTTTACTTAAATTCAATTTCACCCCAGCTTACATTGTATTGTTGTTTGCTGTGTGCTTACCTTCTCACAGTTCACAGAAAGGGGACACATTTTTGTGCAAGTTCACCTGGCAGACCACTCAAATCTAGCAACTGAACCAAAAGTTGAATCAGTCGCGAATGGCATCAATGGACATATAGACGAGACAAGTGTTGTATCCACAAGCGTGTCACACAATACACTAAGTGGTTTTGAGGCTGCTGACAGCAGAAATAGCTGGGAAAACTTCAAGGCTTTGCTTTCTTATGACACAAATGATATGGCGTATGGAAGTGATTCTGGGAATGTCACTCTTGTAGTAAGTGTGGAAGATACAGGGATAGGTATACCAATTCATGCCCAAGGCCGGGTCTTCATGCCTTTTATGCAAGCTGATAGTTCAACATCTAGAAACTATGGTGGGACTGGAATTGGATTGAGTATCAGCAAATGTCTTGTTGAACTAATGAGTGGTCAGATAAACTTCGTCAGTCGACCCAATGTTGGGAGCACATTTACATTCACCGCAGTTCTGCAAATGTGTGAGAGAAATGCTATTACTGTCAGTAAGTCTGCTTTGTTGCATCCTCTGCCATCCAGTTTTCAAGGTCTATCCACACTGCTGGTTGATAAAAGACCAGTAAGAGCAACTGTAACTGAGTATCATTTGCAAAGGCTGGGCATTGCCTCGAAATCTGTACGTACCATTGAACAAGCACTTGGTGTTTTGCTTGGGAGAAATGGCACTTCGCTAACCAGGTATTTGTCAGTTACAACTTACCTCATAAGTGCTTCCTGAATTACAAATGTGAAATGATAAGTTGCCGTTTTTAGAGAAAAGGAACATGGAACATGCTTTTATACTTATACATATTTAGCCTTTTCAGAAAAGATGCTACGTACAAGAATTCGATTGCAAATAGTTAGTAGTGGCTGTAGGTAACAATACTGACCTAGTCAGAGCGTTACTGCTTGTTCCATCGCATTTCTGATTATTTGGTAGAATGCATTGTCGGGTTTGCTTTCATGTTGTATTGCTACTACTACAAAGTTCAGTTCTTCTGTTCATTACTTAAAATTTATAGAATTGAATGTCCACTCCTTATTTTCTGAAAAAGAAACACTTATTTACTCCCTCCGTTCCTAAATATTTGTCTTTCTAGAGATTTCAACAAGTGACTACATACGGAGCAAAATGAGTGAATCTACACTCTAAAATATGTCTATATACATCCGTATGTGGTAGTCCATTTGAAATCTCTAAAAAGACAAATATTTAGGAACGGAGGGAGTATTTTGTAAGCAAGTGCACTTTTCAAATAACTACTAAAGTGAGCGTCTGTAATCACATGCTGCCACTCTCCTTCTATCAATGAAAAGATACGCAACCTTTGCGTATTCGCAAAAAAAAAAGTTTTATCCTATTTAACTTAATGTTATATGGATTTGTTGCAGCATGCCCAGGAAACAACTTTCCATGTTATTAGTTGAGAGTGACTCATGGGGCTTAAAGATGGACATCCCCTTGCGTGCTAGATTTTTGGAGATGAAACAGAACGGGTGTGAATCGGTGTTCCCTCAAGTTATTCTCCTTTCATTGGCTGATTCAGACAAAATGAAAGCGGAATATGCCGTTGATTCTGTCATCACAAAACCTCTGAAAGCAAGCACACTTGCAGCTTGTCTATTTCAATCACTTGGTATCAGTATCACACAGGCAAACAATGAGAAGAAACATCATGGCCCAGACTCTCTTTATGGGTTGCTTCTAGGAAAGAACATCTTGGTGGTTGATGACAACAAGGTAAACCTTAGAGTTGCTGCTGGTACACTAAAGAAATATGGGGCAAAGGTGGAGTGCGTGGAGAGTGGAAAAGATGCTCTTGAACTTCTGCAAGTCCCACACAAGTTTGATCTCTGTCTAATGGATATTCAGATGCCAGAGATGGATGGGTAAGCTTATATGCTATCAACCTATTAAACTAATACATAGTAAACTTGAGCATATTTGTTTTTACATCTAACCCTAAAACTCGACACACCATCAGTCCTAATTTGTACAAGCACAATCACATGACAACTTGTTTTTGTTGAGTTATATTTCTGTTTCTTCTTTCATGTCAGTTATAAGTTATAACATGTATATATCTGACCTGAAAAAACATGTATATATCATCTTGATACCAATGGCTGATTGGGAATAGTACCAAATTCCAAGCTATATATGATTGAATGTGTCGCTAAAAAAATTATACTTTTTGAAATCTAAACCCCTAATTAGAGGCTTGTGTTCTATCTAATACTGTAGTAATTACAACACCATGTGATGATTATAATACCAAAGCTAGTATACAGAAATATGTGGTGGTTCCTTGTAGATTCTCATATTTGTGTAGCCATGGCCTCATGGATGTTTAACTTGACTCAGTATCTCTTGTGTAACCAGTACAGTACATATTGGTTGCACACGTCTCCTTTTAATGGTTGCACACGTCTTTGTACTTGAGCCAATATTACCACCCTTATGCTTCTGTTTAAAGGAATACACGTATTTTTGATACGCTAGGTTTGAGGCAACCCGGCAAATACGGGCAATTGAAGCAAAGGCACATGAGCAGACAGACAATGCGGATAATTCAGAAGCAGGTAGTGCAGCAAAGAAGGCCCAATGGCATCTACCGGTCCTGGCAATGACCGCCGATGTTATCCAGGCCACTCATGAGGAATGCACAAAGTATGGAATGGATGGCTACGTCTCGAAACCCTTCGAGGAGAAGCAGCTCTTCAAGGCAGTGCAGAAGTTCTTGGGACCTAGCACATCCAGCTGACAGCAATCCGCGCATTCCGGCGTGTAAATTGACTGGGAGGAGCTCTGACTGAACGGAGGCAGCTATGTTTTGTGCGATCCTTTAACCGAGGATGCATTCTGATTCCGGTGCTGCCCGCGGTCGCGGCTTCCCCGGAGTCAGCGCGACGATCAAGTTCGTGGCGAGGCGGGCAGCCAGAGAGGTAACAGAGCTGTACATGTATTGTATTGGCAGGCCCTGTTTTATTACCGTAAGCTAGGAGAAACATATGCAGAAGGGCGAGCACGGAGTTGGGCGCTGTTGGGGAGCAGCATTGTGTACTGTACTGTACGCGTCGATCTAGAGCATAGTTTTTGCTGTACAGCTTCCACGGATTTTCTGCTCCGGTCTGCTGTTGACTTCACGGCATGCAGACATGGTAAGGCTGGGAAAAGATGAGATTAATTTTTGGCTGTTTTACTCCGTACTGGAAATGTTCCGGTACGTGTGTGGGTTAAGCTGATGTAAATGGCTCGATTGCATTTCCATGTGGATATGTATTTGGAAGAAATAATGAATCGATTATGGAAATGTGTTGGGAGGGAGCTGTTGAGTCTAACTCTCAATGTTTATATCTGCTTCCATTCTGTTCGAGTAACGATTTAGAGGAAATCTCCCTCCAAAGTGTCCGTTTGCAAACCCTAGATCCATGCGGGGGAGGGGACTTCACGATCTTTTCAGAATGAATGGGAGGAGCTGGAATTCACTGGCTTTAGATCACTAGAACAACAATTTGCGCTTCCAAGATGCTTGCTAGAGCGAGCTCGGAATTTGCAGATCATAATGCTAAAAGGAGATGAGCAATGCGAGTACTGTGATACACCACCTCGTCCTAAATTTCCGAATAAGAAGGATGAGCAAGAAATTGTGGTTACACGAATTCAAGATGGCATATTCTCGCCATGTATAATTCCCTATGAATAAGGAGCTGTAATAAACTAGTTAGAGAGGGCACGAAACAATATTCGACATATAAGTAGTAAGAAATGTTATGTATTGCTCCTTGTGTGACTGGTACCTTTTGCAAATTAAGTTGCTATATATGCTAGCGAAGCCCCCAAACTCCTCGATGCGAAACTGAATGTTGGTTTATTGGAGAGATGCAGCTAAACATGCGCCGTGCGAAATGTAATGCACTAGACACATTATGTATGCGCCTTAAGATCTATCTGATCAGCACCTTAATAATAATCGAGATGGTAGGTCAGTAGAGAATGTCTTTGTTTTCAGAAGAAAATAAAAGAAGGAAGGTTTCATTGCTCCTTAACGCAAGCATCGATCGAAGCAATGCACTCAGAGTTGAGCCCTCAAGTCATCTGGGATTGGAACGACTGGGTACCCTGCAATTCAAGTGGCTTCTGCTGTCCACTACACTCTCTAGGTAGACTTGTTTGCGCAATGCACTCAGAGCTCGTGCTGTGGCAAGCAACTGGTGAGTAGAGAGTATTGTTCATGACCTCCTGAGAGCAATTTTTTCACAAAAAACAAGTGTAGAACAGGTGACAGTCACTTTTCAAAGAAATATCAAGGGCACAATTACTATGCTCTTCTTCACCCAGACCAGATGCGTATTCTTTCTCCAAAGCCTACAAGATCAGGAGAAAGCCAGTAATGTTTCCATAACACCAATTTTTTTTTCTGTGATGTCATCTCAGAAGGTGCTACTGCACTAGCATATGCATTAAACTTTACATCGTCATGGCTTTTCTTCTCAGCCATGGAATCGACATGGCCACAGCTTCAACAGTTTGGCATGACCAAGATTTCTTCAGACACTGCCCATGGTCCCGGTGGAGCAAAAATGGACCTGAGATCCGGTTTCCACTCTAACTTGAATCAACATGCGCGAAGACAGAATGCTCTAATATATTTCTGAATCAATACAGCATACAAATTTGACTAACTACCTATAAAGGGAATAATGGCATGTTTCCCCTAGCAACATACAGCTATATGGTTACAACTTTCAGAATTGCGCAAAGTCACAAGTCATAACACTCCAATGCATATGCATAGCGCCCAACTTAATTGGCAAGAAAAAAGACCTAAAATCGTAGCAATGCAAAATTATGCATGTGCCATGTTGTAGATGTACTTTGGTTTTATCAGGTGATGCAGGCCAGTATGACAGACCGGTGACTATGAGGTGAGAAATACTCCCTCCGTTCCTAAATATTTGTCTTTTTAGAGATTTCAAATGGACTACCACATACCGATGTATATAGACATATTTTAGAGTGTAGATTCACTCATTTTGCTCTGTATGTAGTCACTTGTTGAAATCTCTAGAAAGACAAATATTTAGGAACGGAGGGGGTAGATCCTTTTGTAACCTTTATACACACTACCTTACCCTAATCATTCTCAATCTCCAGTATGACTTCCCTTTAGTCCCCAGAGCTAACACCATGCAAAAACTTGCTTATTATGTCAAAAACTTGCTTCTGATGATATCAGATGAATGTAAAGACCATTTATCTTTTACATGTATATACTAACAATAAGAGGCTGTTCCTAGAAAACCAAACCTTTTCCTATCTCATTGGCCAAAACAAGTTATTTTGCCTTTTATGTACTACA
This sequence comes from Thinopyrum elongatum, assembly GCA_011799875.1. Lineage (NCBI taxonomy): Eukaryota > Viridiplantae > Streptophyta > Magnoliopsida > Poales > Poaceae > Thinopyrum > Thinopyrum elongatum. Next base: position 42,935,779 of record CM022300.1, read on the forward strand.
ATACTAAACCATCAGTGAGATCGTATTGTCCTCTTAGCGATTTGCAGGTTCACATGCCAAAATCATTGCAAGTACTACTTCAATACAAATTTCCTTTTGCTATACTTTTTTTTTGGGAACAAAGAAAAGTATCTGCTACAGATAAATTGTACTATTAGCTATTCTCACTCCTACATTCTCTTCTCCTCATTAAATCTGTAAGCTACGGCTTTCTATCATTAGAGAATGCTGATTACCTGTACACTGTATTTATGAAGCTACATCATCAGTGGGTGGCTTTGTACTTCTTGTGTTGACGGTGGCTACCACACTCTATCTTTCACCGAAGACTAGATATAACAAAGAGATGCATTTGAAGGTTGAAATGTTTAACAAGGTGAAATAACAACAGGATACAATGTGGATCAAAGCCTTCCTTTGGCATCGCATCATGCAAAACAAAACAAAATTCTGGGCTGTCTTTAGTACAGCCACTTATAAAGAATGAAGTAACAGCATATTATAGATGTAATTCCGAACTAAATTCATAAGAAGTACATGTGCCTCAATTATTAAACATGTTTCTTCTCTAAGACATGGTGCAAGATTAAATCAGGGTTTTCGTGAGAAAGGTAAATTTACCTATCTTGCTTGTCTGCTAGGATGAAAATCCTCATTCGACAGATGGCCCAACAGGCATTAACAAAACAAATAAAGAGCTGATTTTTTTTCTTCTTCAATTAAAAAAGCAAATAGGATCTCCCATGAATTCAGAAACCTCACTACGCACCCATGGCAGTCTTTTTGCCCCTCTTGGATGTTGACGATCCATTCTCCACCAAGATCCTAGACAAAATGTCAGCTTGCTTTGAGTATCCTCCAGCTTTTAAGCTATCCATCAAAGCATCACAGCCCTTCTGGTCTACAACACCTCCTTTGTGCCTGATCTTGCAGAGCATGGAGTAGGCTGGCAATGTCTTCTCCTCGGTGTACAGGGCTTCCAGGACTTTGTCATAGGTTGAGAAGCTAACTTCAAAGTCCCGGTCCAACGCAAAATCAGCCAGCTTATGTGCCTCCATCACTTTGTCCTTCTGGCAAAGGGAAACAAGCAACTTATCTAGATCAGGCATAAAGCCATTTTCCACCATCAGATTGACGCGACCAATCGCCTCCTCCACATGACCCCTCATGAAGAGAGCTTCCAAAATCTTATGTGCCATATCCATGTTCTCAGTAACCCCCTTCTCAATCATACTCTTCATGACCCTACTTGCGGTCTGAACCCGGCCATCATTGAAAAGCGCCACCATGACAGACTGGAATAGAGCTGGCCTTGGTAAGTGACCATGTTCCATCATGCTGTCCAATGCTGTCTTTGCATCAGCTGGCTCATTTTTCTTCAGGAAGCTATCAATAAGCAGTGCATGCGAATGGGGGTCAGTAGGGACACCACGGCGTGTCATAATGGCAAGAATCTCCTTTGCAGCCTCCAGCGCACCTTCCTTTGCATGCCCACGGATAAGACTGTTGAATGCAGACTTGTCATCCACGCCTTTCTTCATCAGCTGCCTGAAGAACGTCTCAGCCCTGTTGGTATTTCCATTGTTGCACAGATACTCGATCACTGGATTATAAGCCGGCGCTTCCAGCACTGGACTCTTTGGGCTAAGCAGTGTGCCCTTCTCAAGAAGCTCATCGAGCACCTCCACAGCACGATCGTACTTACCACCTGCACACAAGCTCTCCATCAACACACCGTACTGCCTCGGATCCACCAGGACATGCTTGAACAGCCCGCTCTTCTTATGCACCTCCAATGCCCCATCCAAATCCCCAGCTTTGCACAATGTCGACACGAGCCTCAGAAACACCGATTTGTCCTTTGGCGTGAGTCGTCGCTCTGCCATATCCTCCACTGCCTTCCGGGCCTCCGCAGCCTTCCCCTCATCATCACAAAGCCCCGGCATCAATGCGGCAAACGTCTTCTCGCTCAACCTCAGCCCCTTCTCCCCCATCTCCTTGAACAGCCCCACTGCCTCCCCAACCTTATTCGCCTCAACATATCCCTTGATCATGACATTGTATGAGATTGAGTTCTGCTCAAAGCCAGCGCCCGGCATTTCATCAAACACCTTCCTTGCACTCTCCATATCACCTGTCCGTACCCAGGCATTGAGCAGGGTGTTGTAGGTCGTCACATCAGGCGTCACCCCGTGGTCCTTCATGTCCTCAAAGACCCTCACGGCGGACTCCATCTTCTTGCACAGGCCGAACCCCCAGATCAGCGTGTTGTAGGTGGACAGGTCCGGGACGACGCCGTCGGCGATCATGGCGTTGTAGATCCGCCTGGCCATGGCCTCCCGGCCGCGGCAGAGAATGGCCTTGAGCACGGCGTTGTAGGAGAGCGCGGTGCGGGCGATGCCGAGCTCGGGCATCAGGCGGAAGAGCTTGACGGCCTCCTGCGGGATGCCGGCCTTGCCGTAGGCGGCGACGAGGGCCGCGACAGTGGCCTCTTCAGGGGGGATGGAGAAGGACGGCATGGTCTCGAGGAGGATGCAGCGGGCGTGGTTGAGCATGCTCTTGGACGCGAGGATCGGGACGAGGAGCGCGAAGGTGGCCGGCTCCGGGCGGAACCCGGCGCGGCGGTACGCGAAGCGGAAGAACTGGAGCGAGAGGTCGGCGCGGTTGGCGGCGGCCGCGGCGGAGATCACGCCGTGGACGAGCGGCGCCGAGAGAGTCGGGGAGAGCAGGCGGACCGAGTTCTCCATGCGGGTTGTCCACTTGCGGCGGCGGATCATGTGGAGGATCTTCTCGTGCAGGGGCTCCTCCTCCCGGAGGGCACGGGCCGGGGCCGACTCCTGGGCATCCGCCTCCGTCCCCGCCGCGGCCGCTGCTGCTGGGGCTTCTTCCGGGGTCTCGACGGCGGACACGGTGGCGGGGGATGCTGCGTCGATGGTGGGGCCAGCGATGGAGGAGCAGAAGGCATGGCGGAGGTGGAGGGGGGTGGGGGCGTGGGCGTTGCGGGAGAGGAGCGGGAGGTGGGGGGTGCGAAGGTGGCGGCGCGCCATGGCTGCGGGTGGATTAGGGGAACGGGAAAGTTTTTTTTTTTTTGTTTTTTGAGGGGTAGGGGAACGGATCCACCTTGGAGCATAGTAAGTTTTTTTTTAATGTTGGTTGTGTGTACAGTGTAGCGGTGAGTGGCGTGTCGACGGTGGAGCAACCTCGCCCAGAATAAAAATATTGTGGTTCTGTTCCCACGCTGGTGCAGCCATCGTGGCTAACACGCCACACATCGGATGTCACCACTACGGAAAACGGGGTCCCTCTAGCGTGTTGGAATGGGACGGACTTGGCACCATGGGGCCCAAGGAGCAAGGTCCCAGGAGACAACGCCAAGGGCCAGTGATCGGGCCTTTCCGAGCCCACACCCTCATCCAGCTCGAGCTGGGCGATCTCACATTGTTCACAACTCCTTATCTCTACAACCCCAACTTCAATGACTACAAAGAAGATTTAAGGAGCCAAGGGAAGTGCCCATGTCTGTCCCCGAGCGCCTTCAATCTTCACGAGCGCTAGCTCTGCTCTCGTGGGCCCTCCAGGGGGCCTACCAACCGACAAGGAAGACATGTGCATTTAATGTGAGGCTAATCAGGGAGGAAATCAACTGGTGATGGAAAACTGTCATCGAAAGTTATCTTGGGTGACGTTTTCTGTTCATTCGCTAGGACTTTTGTCATAAAATAGCACACATTTTATAGTGTGATTGGGTTGTCGAGTGGTTCGTTCAAGATGACGTGGTCGTCAGGGCCGAGATCGCATAGGGGTTCATCTGGGTTGTCGTCGGGGTTACCGTTGCCGCCATTGCTATTGTTATTCCCACCATTATTGCCATCATTGTCGCCCCCGTTATTGTTGTCGTTGTCGTTGGCATCCCCCCCGTTGTTGATGTCGGGGGTGTCTACCATGTAGATGTTGTAGGTGGAGGTCGCCATCCACTTGCCTACGAGCGTGGCTATTGGTGGCTTGTCCGAGGACTCGCCAACCTCCTCGTCCATGTCATTGATTCCGTCGGAGGCGCTTGCGAGGACCTCGGTTAGGTCCTCAACATTGGCGACGAGATGGGGGTGGTGGGTCAAAATATCCGACCCTCCTGGTGATTCCTAATCCGATCATATGCCTAGACCTCCTTGTCCGATATCGCCAGTTTCTGAATCTGATCTAACATCTCATCCAGTAGAAGTTTCTCGCATTCTTTTTGGCCCCGATCTGACATCGGGACCATAGAAAGCTTTTCCAAGATCCAATTCGACATGGATCTCGGTTTTTCATCCTTGGCCTGATCTGACATCTGGGCCTTGGGAGGTGTCGTCGGGTCCTGACTCGAGGACGGGTCCGATGAGGATTTTTCACAATCGCCCTGGACCAAATTTAACAATGTTGGTGCAATGATAGGCCCCTTATGTTTTGGAGTTTGTTGACATAAACAGTATGGGACTTATGTGTTTGCTAGTGCACACAGAGTAGCAGGTCCCTGAGATCACGAGGAATTTGAGGTAAATGACGAAGGTAATCTCCCTGCGCTGCAGTGAAGGTTATCACCGAAGACTATGATAACAAAAGTGACCCCTCAAAAGTTGTTGAAGTGAAGAAATTGGTTCGGTGCATGTCCGAGGAAAATGACTGTGTCCGAGGAGATTGAAGACGAAGTGAAGACGTGGCATTTATTTCATTGTTCTTCTTCTCTTTATTGAGTCATAGGACCACCATACTATTAAGAGGGGTGTAGCGTTCGAAACTTTGATTCTCTGATGCTAAACCCAAATCCTATGAAATTTGCGAGAGAAATCTCTTTATGTTCCGAGCAAATACTTGCCAGCAAGAGACTGTGATCTTCTTCGCTGCGAGAGATTTGTCTCAGACCGAGGAGTTAGCATTGCTTGTTCCTCAAGTAATGTTACCGTTGCTCCCAAATCCGACCGTTGTAAACGTGTCGGTTGGCCATTGGCTGCACCGCGTGTACAAAATGGTCATTTCCCTCCAAGGAAGGTTGCGTCTATAAATAGCCACCTCGCGCCAGCTTTGTCTGGCAGCTGCTCCGTTTGATTCTGAGAAGATTGTTGAGCAACCCCCTCTCTGAGAGATTTGAGTTTAAAATCCACCAAGAGAAAACCCCTAGAGCCGAAGAATTAGATAGTGGTTCAGCATCACTCGAATCTAAGTCCAGTACGCTCCGCCTATTACTCTTGAGAGCTGCAAACTCTCTAGACGATTAGGTGTCAATTTCTTCAGAGACCAAGAGTGATTGTGGTTCTCGAAGAAGAAGTCTGTAAAGGTTCAAAGATCACCTCAAGTATCTACCACGAGTGATGAGCATTGGTTGACGGACCAATTGTCGAGGAGAATAGGGTGAAGAGAGTTTATCTTCCTTGTTAAGTCACAGCCCCTCCAACCAGACATAGTCCTTCTGTAGAAGGACGAACTGGTCGAACAAATACCCTGTCGCCATCGAGCATCTCTGGTTACCTCCGCTACCCATGTTTACATTCGATATGTTTCCTTCATGTGATTTGTCTCGATGCATGATTTAGTTTCCATTCGGTACTTAGTTATAGCTCGCTGTAGTTTGTTTTTCATTCGCTCCGCTGCTGGGTTCCGAGAGTTTTGAGATTTTCGAAGAAATTTTAAAACTCCCATTCACCCCCCGCTCTGGCAGACATACTTCGTTCCTACAATTGTTATCAGAGCAAGGTACTCCTTGACTCTGCTCATTTTGGTCTAACAACCTTAGAGTTTAAGTATGTCTTCAGTGAGCTACAAGTCGCATCTCAAGATTCCCATATTCGATGGGACGGACTATCCCTTATGGAAGGAGAAGATGAAGATCCGTCTCCGAGCCATTGACGATGACATGTGGAACGTGGTGCAGTTTGGATTCATGATTGAAATACCTCAAGCCCCCACTGATGCCGAGAAGAAACTCATTCAGATGGATGCTCAAGCTAAAGATGAAATTGGTGGCCATCTCTCGCGTGCTCAATTTCTTCGCTATCGACAGTGTGAAACTACGAAGGAATTGTGGGACATTCTCGAGAAGATAAACGAGGGTGTTTCAACTCAGAAAGAAGCTCGCATTGATACTCTTCGAGCAAAGTTCAATTGGTTCAAGTGCATTGGAAATGAAAGCTGTCAGCAAACCTTCGATCGTCTGAGTGACATCGCAAATGAGCTGCAAGGCCTCGGTGCCAAAGACATCACTGACCATGAGGTTGTGAAGAAGCTGCTTCGATCACTTGACAGTTCATTCGACACACTTGTTCTGATGATCAGGGAACGAGCTGATTTCAAAGATCTCGACTCTGCTAATATCATGGAGAGGCTAAACACCCACGAGGAACAAGAAGAAGAGAAGAGAGATCTATATGGTTCAAGCCATCGCAAATACCATGCTCTCAAGGCTATAGCGGATTCTTCCTCCGAAGGAAATGCCGAAGAAGATTCTAATGACCCTGAAAGGATCAGCAAAGATCTCGCACTGATCACGAAAAGATTCCAGCGCTTTCACAAGAAGAGCCAGTTCCAGAAAAAAGGTTCAAGCAACTCTGGCGGTTCAAAATCTTCATCAAAACCTACTGGAGAATAAAACTGCTTCAAGTGCAAAAAGCCTGGAAACATCATTTCGGACTGCCCTCTCTGGGAAGCAGAAATCCGTGCTAGTGGAAGATATGATTCCGGCAACTATTGAGGCAAAAGCAAGAGCAAGAACTACGACTCCGATGATGAGAAGAAAATGAAGAAGTTCTTCAAGAAGAAGGACAACTCCTCTTCAAAATCCTCGTCAAGATCTTCCTCAAGGAATCCTTCCAAGTCCTCCTCCAACCGCAAGAATAACTCTAGCAAGGCCAAGGCGTACATCAGCAAGAAAATGGATTCTGATGAAGAAGAATCGTCAGACTCTGAAGAAGCTGATGAATCCGATGAGGATTCTAACTCTGGCATGGCTGGCATTGCATATGCTTCCTCCCCTGCTACAAACTTCTTCAGGAATCCGTCAAGCGATGATGAATCTCCTGCCTACTGCTTCATGGCCAAAGCATCGAAAGAAAAGGTATCCTCTAAAAATCACAAGGTTCACTCCAGTGATCAATATTCTTCTGATGAGGATGACCATGCTAAATTGATTAAAATTGCTAATATTCAACAAAACTCTCTTGAGAAAGTTGAGAAAACCCTCAGGAAATCTGAAGGGTTGTTGGTTGAGGAGATGGAGAAAAATATGTCGTTGACCGAAGAGTGTTCCACTCTCAAGTCACGAATGGAAGAACTGACAAATCGTCATGATTTTCTCTCAGCTGACCACGAAAGATTGACCTATGATTACCTGAAAAGGAAACAGGAACTCGAGGCGCTGAGAGAGGCTCATGAGGATTTGATCGGAGAAAATTCTCTTCTCACCCAACAACTTAAAGAGAAACCTAAAGTGTTTGTTCCACCTTGCTTAAAATGCCTTGAACGAACCAATGCAGAATCAAATGATGAATCATGTGTGAATGCTAACCCCTCTGTCGAGGAAAATGGTTCTGTTTCTGATGAAAATGCTAGGTTGAAGGATCTTCTTCAGACGGGAATGTTCAAATCTCTCAAGGGGCATCAAACCCTTTGTGATGTTCTGAAGAAATCCATTCTTCACAAATATCCCAGGAAAGAAGGCATCGGTTTCGAAAGGAAACTGAATGAGGATGGCTCCTACTAGGAACCTGATCAATATCCTCGCACTGTGTGGGTGCCAGCCAAGAGCAAAACGCTCGATCCAACTTTGCTTTCGGGATATGACTCTCCTATCCCTGAATACTCTCTTGATGATTCTCTGGACAACTATAAGCTATTCAAAAACCAGCATGGTGAGGCTGTTGCTCGTTATGTTGGACCTAATAGCAGAAATGGCCCCCCAAAGAAAGCTATTTGGGTGCCCAGGAAAACTATTGATGCATTGCCTATTACTTCATCTCTAACCATGCAGACAGGAAATGCTCGTCACTTCGTTCGACAGAATGAATACATGCATACTTCATACAATCACTACACTCATGCTTCTGGAAAGAATTTTAATGCTTATTCTTTCGACTATGCTCGCACCTCCACGAGCAACAATTATGTTTACCGAAAGAAATCATATCCTGCTCGCTATACTGTTTTGAAGCCACCTGCAAAGATGTGGGTGGTCAAGAAAGCCTAATTCTTCTACAGGACTATGTCTCCGGGTGTACAGAATGGATAATGGATAGTGGATGCACTAGTCATATGACCGGAGACAAGTCATTGTTTGTCGACCCCAACTTAACTGCTTCACCTCTGAAGTATATCACTTTTGGCGACAACAACAAAGGAAAGATAATCGGGCTAGGTAAAATTGCCATATCCAAAGACAAGTCCATTGATGATGTTTTACTTGTTCAGTCTCTTGGATTCAATCTTATGTCAGTTGGCAAGCTATGTGATCTAGGCATGCTAGTTCTATTTTCCATATCCAAATGCATTGTCTTTATGGCCTCTGACAATTCCTTCGTCTTTGAGGGAATTAGAAAAGGTGATCTATATATTGTGGATTTCTCTAAGGGTCCCTCAGTCCAAACTTGTTTGCTTGCAAAAGCAACCGAATGATGGCTGTGGCACCGAAGACTTGGTCATGCAGGTATGAGAAATTTGCAGACTCTGGTGAAGAAAAATCATCTCCGTGGAATTTCTGATGTAAAATTCGACAAGGATCGTCTTTGTGCTGCATGTGAGGCTGGTAAATTGGCTAAGAAGCATCATTCATCAAAGACTATCATGACCACTGGAAATTCTTCATATGGATTTATTCGGACCTCAAAACTATGAAAGTTTCGATGGCAGTCATTATGGTCTGGTTACTGTTGATGATTTCTCTCGATACACTTGGGTATTCTATCTCGAAGACAAAACCTACACCCAAGACATCTTCAAAAGATTCGCTAAGAAGGCCCAGAATGAGTATGATGTGCGAATTAAGCATGTCAGAAGCGATAATGGAACTGAGTTAAAAATTACTCATATCGAGGATTTTCTCGACGAAAATGGTATTACTCATGAGTTCTCTGCCGCATACACTCCCCAACAGAATGGAGTTGTTGAGCGAAAGAATAGAACTCTCATTGAAATAGCGAGAACAATGCTCAGTGAGTACAAAACTCCTATTCGCTTTTGGGCTGATGCTATTAACACTGCTTGTCATGTTATCAATCGTGTTTATCTACACAAGTTCCTTAAGAAAACCTCATATGAGCTTATCATTGGCAAGAAACCAAATGTTTCTTATCTGTGTGTTTTTGGTGCACCTTGTTACATTCGTGATATGAATCATTCTTCCAAGCTTGCACCTAAGGCACATGAAGGTTTTCTTCTTGGTTATGGCTCGAACTCGCATACTTATCGTGTCTATAACTCTCACCACGGGAAAGTTATGGAAACGGTAAATGTGCGGTTTGATGAATCTAATGGCTCCCAAAAGGAGCACCTGCCAAATGTGATAGATGAACCACCAATCTTGGATGCTATTCGGCAAATGGCTATTGGGAGCATCAAGCCAGTTGAAGAAAATACACCTAAGTCTTCCGATGATGATGCTCCTATGACTCGAAGCAGAACTCGCCAAGCCACTGCCGAAGAAAATGCCACTCCAAATACTAATGGCAACCTGAATCCAAATGCCGAGCAAAATGGCAATCCTAAAGGGAATGGCGATACAAATGCTGATGCTGATGAGAATGATAATGATCATCAAGATGAAAATCCTCATCCTCGAGTGGCTAATCGAGTTGATCCTTCATTAATTCTCGATGAACTCGAGAATCCAGGTTATCGACCCACAACTCGTTCACGCACTCGTTTGGCTAACTACTGTGGCAGTTTCTCCTTTGTTTCATTGGCAGAACCTACCAAGTATGAGGAAGCCATGAATGATCCAGATTGGATGAATTCTATGCAAGAGGAGTTGGTGCAATTTGAACTGAATGATGTTTGGGAATTGGTTGACAAGCCGAATCCTAAGAAGCATAATATCATCGAACCAAATGGATATTCCGGAACAAGCAAGATGAAAATGGCATTGTTGTGAGAAACAAAGCACGTCTTGTCGCTCAAGGGTATACACAGGTAGAAGGTATTGATTTCGGTGAAACTTATGCTCCTGTTGCTCGCCTTGAGGCAATTCGTATTCTTCTCGCTTACGCAAATTACAATGATATCTTGCTTTATCAAATGGATGTGAAAAGTGCTTTCCTCAATGGTGAAATTGATGAGGAAGTATATGTTAGACAGCCACCTGGCTTTGAACACCCTGAGTTTCCTAACAAAGTTTTCAGGGTGAAAAAGGCTCTATATGGGCTGAAGCAAGCCCCTCGAGCATGGTATGACACCTTGAAGAAGTTTCTACTCGATAAAGGGTTCAAGCCAGGATCCACTGATCCCACACTTTTCACTCGTGCTGTTGATAATGATCTATTCGTATGTCAAATTTATGTGGATGATATTATCTTCGGCTGTACTAACAATGCTTGCAGCTTAGAGTTCGGGAAAATGATGTCCGAGAAATATCAGATGTCTATGATGGGTGAACTTAAGTTCTTTCTCGGACTGCAAATACGTCAACAGGCAAATGGAATTTTCATATCTCAGGAGAAATATCTGAGAGAATGTCTGAAGAAGTTCAAAATGCAAGATTCTAAAATGAAGGGCTATAAAACTCCAATGCCCACGAATGGTAAGCTGGACGCAGATGTGTACGGTAAGGATTATGATCAGAAGGCTTATCGTTCGATGATTGGTTCTCTTCTTTACCTATGTGCATCCAGACCTGACATTCTGTTGAGTGTTTGCATGTGTGCCCACTATCAAGCTGCACCGAAAGAATCGCATCACCAAGCGGTCAAGCGTATTCTGAGATATTTGGCTCACACCCCCACCTTAGGCTTATGGTATCCTAAGGGAGCACAGTTTGATCTCGTTGGATATTCAGACTCAGATTACGCAGGTGACTTGGTTGACAGGAAATCTACTTCGGGGACATGCCATTTCCTCGGTAGATCATTGGTTTGTTGGTCATCAAGGAAGCAAAATTGTGTATCTCTCTCTATGGCTAAGGCCGAATGTATTGCTGTTGGAGCTTGTTGCACTCAGCTATTATGGATGAAGCAAACTCTGAAGGATTATGGCATCAAGGTCAAGAAGATTCCTTTATATTGTGACAATGAGAGTGCTATCAAAATTGCACGTAATCCAGTGCAACATTCTCGCACCAAGCACATTGCCATCAGACATCATTTCATTCGCGATCATGTTGCTCGAGAGGATATTGTCATCAATCACGTCAATACCGAAGACAATCTCACTGATATTTTCACCAAGCCTCCCGATGAGAAAAGATTCTGTGCGTTACGGTGTGAGCTAAATATCCTGGATTTCATAAACGTGCAGTAAGCTGGACTCGGCACCCGTGCGAGCACTTCCACATCTTAGAAGGAATGGGTGCATAACACTCGAAGAGTTTGAAAATTTCGACAAAGTGAAATTTTCTTTCTGAGAGTGAATACATTAACGAAGAACTAGACTAACCGGGTGCCACGATAATTGTGCGATGCTCGGGGTCATACAGTTCTTATACGGTGGGTCACGCCACCACAATTTTCCTTCGTTGAGTTCCTGTTCGATCGAAAATTTTGTGTTTGTCCGAATGCACTTCTCTCATAGCTATTCTTTCGGGTGCTTGTGTTTTGTTGTCTGAGTGAAATGCCTAGGACCCTGTTTTCCCTCTGTTCTATCTCTTCCAGTCTATGATGTTCCGTTATGAATGCTCAATTTCATCTGGTACCGAAACTTTATCTGGTGTCCTTGACCATGATAAAGATTAGGTTCGAACTTTAATCTGTTTTGGCGAAAGCTGTCCAAAATTTGGGGTTTCTCGCCCAAGTCAGGACCACGATCTTTTATGATGGTTGCCACGTGCAATCCATCAACTGCCACCCCATCCTGTCCATTGAATAGCAATAGTCTCGCAATTGTGGCCGTTCGATTGGATTCACTCACCGCGGTTATTTTCCCTCGCATATAAATACCGCAGCACCACCTCTCCCACATCCGCTTCTCTTCCTCCTCGCCACCTCTCCTCCGAAGCCCTGCCGTAGCGCTCCTCCTTGAGCTTGATGCCGATGATCCCTTCGCCGCTTCACTGCCGGAAAGCGGTCGCCGGAGTCCTTCCTCCCCGCCGTGGGACATCTTCTTCCACGCGCCGCCGTAGCTACTGCACATCACCAAGCTAGGGTATGTGTAGTGCGAACTCGGTCTTCCGTTCTTCTCGTTCGAGTTCGTTCGCCATTAAAATTTTCCATTTTTACTGCATATATTAGATCTTTATTGCTTAGGATTCGTGTGGGGATGTGGTTTGTAGTTGTCCCTCGCATCCGAAAAATTCCAGATCTAGGGTTTGTGTTTTGTCTCAAACAAATGAAATGCATAGCACGCTGACTAGTATAATCTTCGGACCCACTAGTTCGTCCTATACATTTCTTTCATTCGAAACATTTCTCAAAGTCTACATCTAATCCTTCATCAAAACATTTTCGTTCAGAAAATCTTCGCTGTGAGCATTCGTAACCCTGTCCCCATTCTCCCTCACATCTATTCTCATTCACAGGTATATGCAGTCTATTGAAGATTCCGCTCGACAAATGATCATAGCTGATGGAGAAGATATTCTTTTGGGTACAACAGATGAGTCAAAAGCACCGAATGCAAAGGGCCCAACGGTAAGCCCAGCAGCTGGCAAGAGAAAAAGAAATGCACCAAGTGCTGATGAGCAAGAAGAAGATGCTCCGAAGAAAAGGAAGGGTGGCAGACAACCATACGCAAATTCAGCTCAATACACCTCCCATGATAATTATAACAATGTTCCAGGAGAGTCAAAACAAGAAAGAGACAAGCGTCTGCAAAGGATTGGATGCCACTGGGTGCGCAAGTGGTTCAACTATGAAATGATTTATCCTTGGTTTGTGAAGAACTTTGCCTTTCATCCTCCATAGGGTGACTGCAGTGAAATTGTTCTCATTCGTGCAAGTGATCCTCCCCAGGAGAGACCGCCGCCACCTCCAAGTGCTGATAAGTCCTCCCTTCGCACTCCCGAATCCTATCCTGATGAGATGGCTAAACGTCAGATGAATGCTGAAAAGAGAGCCAAGAAGGCAGAAAAAGAGAGCTCGTGAAGAAGAAAATTGTCGCCTTCTCAAAGATGAAGTTGAGAAGAAAAAGGCCGAAGGAAAATCAGAAGGACGTTCTAAGCGCAAACATGATCCCAGCACTGCTACGTTAAGAAAAAGAGAGCACCGAAGAAGAGGCCCGCTGAACCAACCGACCGAAATGCTAAAAGCAATTCTTCCGATCAAGATGACCCACCACCAACAAGAGAGGAAGTTGATGCTACTCTCAGCGAGCAAGTGAACATCACAACGTCTACGGTGTTGCCTGATCTTTGAGCTCGTACAGCTCCAATAACACCTCCAAAGAAGGCTCATAAAACTCCACCGACCACAATCACCATGAAGGATTTTGTGGATACAACTCCTCATCCTGAGGCAATAAACATGAAGGATTTGGTAGTTGATGCTCCAGTCGACACTCCCAAGCCAGGCGAACCAATTCCAAGGATAAAATTGAAGAAAATCAAGGCTCCAACCACCAAGCAAACAGCTTCTCAAGATGCTACACGAAAGGAAAAGGCAGCTTAGTTTGCTCCTACTTTAACGCAACCTTTGGCTTCTATGCCTCCATCCGAGAAAATTCCAGTGCAAACTGCTCCGGTTGCACAGACTGATGTCCAATATGATGCTCCTCATTATTACAATCATGTATTCATGATGGAGCAGCTTGACAAGTGATATGTCTCCAACGTATCTATAATTTATGAAGTATTCATGCCATGGTTACAACAATTCTATATGATTTTGGTATGATTTGATTAGAACTAACCCGGACTGACGCTGTTTTCAGCAGAACTACAGTGGTGTCATTTTTTGTGTAGAAATAAAAGTTCTCGGAATGGGCTGAAAATTTACGGAGAATATTTTTGGAAAATATAAAAAATACTGGAACGAAAAGATATCGGAGAGGAGTCCCGAGGCAACCACAAGGGTGGAGGGCGCGCCCCCTTGCCTTGTCATCGCCTCGTGGGCCCCCTTGACTTGTCCCCGATGCCAACACCTCCTATAAATACCAAAACCTCCAGAAATAAACCTAGATCAGGAGTTCCGCCGCCGCAAGCCTCTGTAGCCACGAAAAACCAATCGGGAGCCCGTTCCGGCACCCTGCCGGAGGGGGAAACCATCACCGGTGGCCATCTTCATCATGCCGGCGGTCTCCATGACGAGGAGGGAGTAGTTCACCCTCGGGGCTGAGGGTATGTACCAGTAGCTATGTGTTTGATCTCTCTCTCTCTCGTGTTCTTGATTTGGCACAATCTTCATGTATCGCAAGCTTTGTTATTATAGTCGGATCATATGGTGTTTCTTCCCCTCTACCTTCTTGTGATGAATTGAGTCTTGCTCTTTGAGGTTTAGTTATGTTGGATTGAGTAATGGATTTGAGAACACTTGATGTATGTCTTGCGTGGGATACCCGTGGTGACAATGGGGTATTCTATTGATTCACTTGATGTATGTTTTGGCACTCAACTCGCGGATGCCTGAGGTGACATTGGGGTAATCTATGCATAGGGGTTGATGCACGTTTTCGTCCTTGTTTCTCCTGTAGGAATCTTGGGGCACTCTTTGAGATTCTTTATGTTGGATTGAATATTATGAATCATATAATTGACCCACGGATACTTGTGGTGACATTGGAGTATCTAGGTGACATTAGGGTTGATTGATGTGTGTCATATCGTGTTATTTTACTACGAACTCTAGGGTTGTTTGTGACACCTATAGGAATAGCTCAATGGATTGATCGGAAAGAATAACTTTGGGGTGGTTTCGTACCCTACAAGCAACTTCATCTTATGTTCTACGCGATAGGATTTTTGGAGTGACTTTTGTCGCACGTTGAGGGATTGCCATATGATCTAATTATGTTATCATTGTTGAGAGAACTTGCACTAGTGAAAGTATGAACCCTAGACCTTGTTTCCAAGCATTGCAATACCGTTTTTGCTCACTTTTGTCTCTTGCTACCTTGCTGTTTTTATATTTTCAGATTACAAAAACCTATATCTACCATCCATATTACACTTGTATCACCATCTCTTCGCCGAACTAGTGCACCTATACAATTTACCATTGTATTGGGTGTGTTGGGGACACAAGAGACTCTTTGTTATTTGGTTGCAGGGTTATTTGAGAGAGACCATCTTCATTCTACGCCTCCCACGGATTGATAAACCTTAGGTCATCCACTTGAGGGAAATTTGCTACTGTCCTACAAAACTCTGCGCTTGGAGGCCCAACACGAGTCTACAAGAAGAAGGTTGCGTAGTAGACATCAAGCTCTTTTCTGGCGCCGTTGCCGGGGAGGTGAATGCTTGAAGGTATATCTTTAGATCTTGCAATTGAATCTTTTAGTTTCTTGTTTTATCACTAGTTTAGTCTATAAAAGAAAACTACAAAAAAATGGAATTGAGGTTGCCTCATATGCTTCATCTTTTTAATATGTTTCGTGAAAATGATGGAAAGGAAAATTGTGCTCAAGTGTTAGAAGAAGAAGTCTATAAAATGTTTGGCACTAAATTTTTGAATGATGAGCATGATTGCAATGTTGTTAGTATGAATTCTTTGAATATCCATGATGCTAATGATATGCAAAGCCATAAGCTTGGGGATGCTATGTTTGATGAAGATGATATTTTTAGTCCCCCAAGTTTTGATGAGAATATTTATTATGATGATAGCATGCCTCCTATTTATGATGATTATATTGATGAAAGTGGGTTTGGAAGAGTGTCAACTCTAGGTAGTATTGATCCCACTATGTTGGAGGGTGTTGAATCTTATTACAATATTGATAAAAGTGGATTTGGAGAGGTCATGACTTTATTTAGTGATGAATCCACTATTTCGGAAGAGGTTCCAATTGATTATGAGAACAAAGTTGCTATCTATGATGATTATTGTGATGACATGTATGCTATAAAGAATAATGATAACCATGGAACTTGTCATCATGATTTTAATTTTCAATTGGATTATGCCTCACATGATAGTTATTTTGTTGAGTTTGCTCCCACTACTATTCATGAGAATAAATTTGCTTATGTGGAGAGTAATAAAATTTCTATGCTTGTGGATCATGAAAAGAATGCTTTATGTGATAGTTATATTGTTGAATTCATTCATGATGCTACTGAAAATTATTATGAGGGGGGAACATATGCTTGTAGGTATTGCAATAATATCAAGTTTCCTCTCTATGTGTTGAAAATCTTGAAGTTTTGCTTGTTTTGCTTTCCTATGCTAGTTG
The DNA here is from genome assembly GCA_011799875.1 of Thinopyrum elongatum. Classification (NCBI taxonomy): domain Eukaryota; kingdom Viridiplantae; phylum Streptophyta; class Magnoliopsida; order Poales; family Poaceae; genus Thinopyrum; species Thinopyrum elongatum. The sequence continues at coordinate 42,952,273 of CM022300.1, forward strand.
ATTCTTGCTCCCATAAATTGTTTGATCACAAAATCCCTATGCATAGGAAGTGGGTTAGGCTTAAATGTGCTAGTCATATACTTCATGATGCTCCCATTATGTTTCAATTCTGATCTTCTATGTGAGCATCATTGAAATCATCATGCCTAGCTAAAAAGGCATTAAAGAAAAGCGCTTGTTGGGAGACAACCCAACATTTAACCCTACTGTTTTTGTGTGTTAACATGATTAAGATACTGTAGTAATCATGTTTTATATCTTTTGTTTCAATAAAGTGCCAAGTAAAGCCTTTGGGATAGTGTGGATGATAGTTGACTTGATTCTGTGCAAAAACAGAAACTTTTGCGTCCAGTACAGAAATTCCTATATTTTACTGGAACGTGGAAAAACACTTAGTTTTTTACATAGGATTGATTTACAAATTGTATACGTTTTCCTAATTTTTCAGAATATTTGGAGTTACATAGGTATGACCTTAATTCAGATCTTTACAGACTGATCTGTTTTTGACAGATTCTATTTTTGATGCATAATTTGCTTGTTTTCTAGTTTCTATGGCTTATATTGCTTAATATAAATTGTGGAAATGATAAGTTACAGTAGGAATTGTGTGAGAACAATTATGAATCTTGTATTTGACAGTACCCAAGTGAATTATTTGTTTTATTATACTAACGGATCTCACGAAAGTTCCGTTAAGTTTTGTGTGATTGAAGTTTTCAAGTTTTGGGTGAGTTAACGATATGAGGAGAACAAGGAGTGGCAAGACACTAAGCTTGGGGATGCCCAAGGCACCCCAAGCTAATATTCAAGGAAGATCCAAGCAACTAAGCTTGGGGATGCCCCGGAAGGCATCCCCTCTTTCGTCTTCAATATTATCGGTAACCTTACTTGCAGCTATATTTTTATTCGTCACATCATATGAGTTTTGCTTGGAGCGTCATTTTATTTTATTAGGACTTGCATGATGTTATTTAGAATAATGTTTTGCATCTTTTATTTCAATAAAAGAGTCAAGTTAACATGCTTATTTTGCAAGTCTATATGTTGCTGTTTTGAAAACAGAAAGTTTTCTATCATTGTCTGAATTCTTCTGGAAAGTCAGAATGTGATTAAATCTTGAAATTTTTACACAGTGAGTAACAACAATTTTTTTACAGTGTGATAATTTTTCATAATTTTTGGAGTTAGGTAAGTATGAGTACAATTGCACTCTTTACAGACTGTCCTGTTTAGACAGATTGCTGTTATGTTTGCATATGTTTGCTTGTTTAATGATTCTATTTGAGGATAAGAGTATTAAATATGCAGAGGCATTTAGTATGCAATGTTAAATAATAATTTTAGTTATTTGCTGCAGTAGAGAATGATAAGGTTTTGCATTTGATTTATACTAACTTTTCTCACGAGTTCTTGTTGAGTTTTGTGTGGATGAAGTTTTTAAGATATAGGGAAACCGTGATATAAAAGGAATTAAGGAGACACAAAAGCTCAAGCTTGGGGATGCCCAAGGCATTCCAATATAATATTTCAAGGAGTCTCAAGCATCTAAGCTTGGGGATGCCCCGGTTAGCATCCCACCTTTCTTCTTCAACAACTATCGGTCAGTTTTGGTTGAGCCTAAGTTTTTGCTTCTTCACATAATATGTGCTATCCTTGCAATGTCATTTTATTTTGTTTTGCTTGCTGTTTGAATAAAATACTTAAGATCTGAAATTTTTAAATGAGAGAGTCTCTTCACACAGCTACTTAATTATTTGACTACTCATTGATTTTCACTTATATCTTTTTGGAGTAGTTTGTCATTTACTCGTGTGCTTCACTTATATCCTATGAGTAAATGGTTGAATGAATTAAATATCATAAATCTGAAATTATATATGTTTCATATGCTTATCCCATGGGGAGTAATGACTTCACATATAAGACATATAGGTGGTAAATTTATTGAAAGTTAGCAAACATAGTATTGGTCACTTGAACAATTCATGAAAGAATATTGAAGGAAGAGAGATTTCACATATAAATATACTATCTTGGACATCTTCTATGATTGTGAGCCCCATTAATTATTTTCAAACTTGAGCAAATTAGTTGAAGTTGGACAAGGAAGACAACGTAATGAGTTATGCTTGGGTATATTTGTATAGAAGTTATATTGTTATGGATCCTCCAACATGTGGTGCTTGCTATTTAGAATCTTTTGCTAGCCAAAATTTCTGTACTAAGCGGGAATACTGCTTGTGCATCCAAAATCCTTGAACCAAGTTTCTTCCCTGAGTGTCCACCATATCTACCTATATGCGGTATTTACCTGCCGTTCCAAGTAAATTTGCATGTGCCAAACTCTAAACCTTCAAATAATAATCTGTTTTGTATGCCCGAATCGCTCATGTAGCGACTAGGGGCTGTCAGTATCTTCCATGCTATGTGGGTTATTCTCACGATGAGTGTTTATTCACTTGTCATTCACGGGAAAGTGGCTTGTAATTGGGATGCCCAGTTCCATGATCGAAATCAAATCAAAATATAATCATCAAACAAAACTCCCCCAGGATTGTTGTTGGTATGGACAGTACCCGTTGTTTCGGATCAGCCGTGGAGTGTGATTGTTGGTGGAGGGGGAGTAAAAACTTTACCATTCTGTTTGGAAACCGTCTATAATGTATCTAGCATGGAAGATGGTGAGAACTCTTGGTTGCTATGTTGACAATGAAAGCATACCTCTCAAAATTATGTTCATCTCTGTTTTAAAAGCTTCGAGCTCTGGCACCTCTGCAAAACTCTGCTTCCCTCTGCGAAGGGCCTATCTTTTACTTTTATTTTTGTTGAGTCAATTTCTTATTCCAACCTATTCTTTAGTTAGCAAGCATCATGTGGTGGGGAAAGATCTAAGCATATATGGCCATTCAAATATATTTGATCATGAATTATTATTGCTGACAATTATCTATATGATAAATAAGTTGGGAGGCGAAACACTAAGCCCCTATCTTTCTCTGTGTTCGATGGATGCTATTTGTTCTAAAAATATGCTTTGAGTGGTAGCAATCATGGAAGACTATATGATAGTTGAGTATGTGGGATTTGCTAAATCAAAGCTCTTACATAGACCCTTCCTGAAAATAAAATAAATTGTAATTGTTTGATGACTGAGAACTTAGTTTGTTAGTTTTCAAGAAAGTTTATTATCTATGCTTTAACATGTGAATAGCTTGCTACTTGATCATGAGAATTTTTATGAGATGAGCTACTGTTTATGATATATAATGGTGCTAGAAAAAGTGATTGAAATTATCATTGATCAAACTTATGCACTTGCTAGCATTCACACTTCATAAATTATTTCTTTTATCATTTACCTACTCGAGGACGAGCAGGAATTAAGCTTGGGGATGCTGATACGTCTCCAACGTATCTATAATTTATGAAGTATTCATGCCATGTTTACAACAATTCTATATGATTTTGGTATGATTTGATTAGAACTAACCCGGACTGGCGCTGTTTTCAGCAGAACTACCGTGGTGTCATTTTTTGTGCAGAAATAAAACTCGGAATGGGCTGAAAATTTATGGAGAATATTTTTGGAAAATATAAAAAATACTGGAATGAAAAGATATCGGAGAGGAGTCCCGAGGCAACCACAAGGGTGGAGGGCGCCCCCCCTAGGGCGCGCCCCCCTGCCTTGTCGTCGCCTCATGGGCCCCCTTGACTTGTCCCCGACGCCAACACCTCCTATAAATACCAAAACCTCCAGAAATAAACCTAGATCGGGAGTTCCGCCGCTGCAAGCCTCTGTAGCCATGAAAAACCAATCGGGAGCCCGTTCCGGCACCCTGCCGGAGGGGGAAACCATCACCGGTGGCCATCTTCATCATCCCGGTGGTCTCCATGATGAGGAGGGAGTAGTTCACCCTCGGGGCTGAGGCTATGTACCAGTAGCTATGTGTTTGATCTCTCTCTCTCGTGTTCTTGATTTGGCACAATCTTGATGTATCGCAAGCTTTGTTATTATAGTCGGATCATATGGTGTTTCTTCCCCTCTACCTTCTTGTGATGAATTGAGTCTTGCTCTTTGAGGTTTCGTTATGTTGGATTGAGTAATGGATTTGAGAACACTTGATGTATGTCTTGCGTGGGATACCCGTGGTGACAATGGGGTATTCTATTGATTCACTTGATGTATGTTTTGGCACTCAACTCACGGATGCCCGAGGTGACATTGGGGTAATCTATGCCTAGGGGTTGATGCACATTTTCGTCCTTGTTTCTCCGGTAGGAATCTTGGGGCACTCTTTGTGGTTCTTTATGTTGGATTGAATATTATGAATCTGAAGTTGTTTGATGCATATCGTATAATTGACCCACGGATACTTGTGGTGACATTGGAGTATCTAGGTGACATTAGGGTTGATTGATGTGTGTCATATTGATACGTCTCCGTCGTATCTACTTTTCCTAACGCTTTTCCTCTTGTTTTGGACTCTAATTTGCATGATTTGAATGAAACTAACCCAGACTGACGCTGTTTTCAGCAGAACTACCATGGTGTTGTTTTTTGTGCAAAAATAAAAGTTCTCGGATTGGGACGAAACTTTGCGAGGATTTTTTATACAATAAAAGAGAATTTCTGGAGGCAAGAACCACTGGAGGGGGGGCACCTGGGTGGGCATAACCCACCAGGGCACGCCACCCCCTCCTAGCGCGCCCAGGTGGGTTGTACCCACCTGGTGGCCCCGCAGACCTCAACCCTGACACTATAAATTCACATTTTCGGAGAGAAAAATCAGGGAAAAAGAATTATCGTGTTTCGCGAGATGAAGCCGCTGCCACCTCCTGTTCTTCATCGGGAGGCCAGATCTGGAGTCCGTTTGGGGCTCCGAAGAGGGGGATCTTCGATCTTCGTCATCATCAACCCTTCTCCATCGCCAATTCCATGATGCTCCCCACCGGGAGTGAGTAATTCCTTCGTAGGCTCGCTGGTCGGTGAGGAGTTGGATGAGATTCATCATGTAATCGAGTTAGTTTTGTTAGGGCTTGATCCCTAGTATCCATTATGTTCTGAGATTGATGTTGCTATGACTTTGCCATGCTTAATGCTTGTCACTTTGGGCCCGGGTGCCATGATTTCAGATCTGAACCGTTTATGTTATCACCATTATATCTATGTTCTAGATCCGATCTTGCAAGTTATAGTCACCTACTACGTGTTATGATCCGGCAACCCCGGAGTGACAGAAGTCGGGACACTTCCCGGTGATGACCGTAGTTTGAGGAGTTCATGTATTCATTATGTGGCAATGCTTTGTTCTGGTTCTCTATTAAAAGGAGGCCTTAATATCCCTTAGTTTCCATATTGACCCCGCTGCCACGGGAGGGTAGGCCATAAGATGTCATGCAAGTTCTTTCCATAAGCACGTATGACTATTTACGGAATACATGCCTACATTATATTTATGAACTGGAGCTAGTGCCGTATCGCCCTAGGTTATGACTGTTATATGATGAATATCATCCAACGAATTCACCGATCCAATGCCTACGAATTTCTCTCATATTGTTCTTGCTAAGTTACTACTGCTACCATTACTGTTACACTTGCTACAAAATCATTGCTATCACTGTTACTGTTACTATTGCTGTTGCTACTTGATGTCTACTATGCAACCTTCTTCTTGTAGACATTGTTGGGCCTCCAAGTGCAGAGTTTTGTAGGACAGTAGCAAATTTCCCTCAAGCGGATGACCTAAGGTTTATCAATCCGTGGGAGGCATAGGATGAAGATGGTCTCTCTCAAACAACCCTGCAACCAAATAACAAAGAGTCTCTTGTGTCCCCAACACACCCAATACAATTGTCAATTGTATAGGTGCACTAGTTCGGCGAAGAGATGGTGATACAAGTGTAATATGGATAGTAGATATAGGTTTTTGTAATCTGAAAATATAAAAACAGCAAGGTAGCAAGTAACAAAAGTGAGCAAAAACGGTATTGCAATGCTTAGAAACAAGGCCTAGGGTTCATACTTTCACTAGCGCAAGTTCTCTCAACAATGATAACATAATTAGATCATATGGCAATCCCTCAACATGCAACAAAGAGTCACTCCAAAGTCACTAATAGTGGAGAATAAACGAAGAGATTCTTGTAGGGTACGAAACCACCTCAAAGTTATTCTTTCTGATCGATCTATTGGGCTATTCCTATAAGTGTCACGAACAGCCCTAAAGTTTGTACTAAAATAACACCTTAAGACACACATCAACCAAAACCCTAATGTCACCTAGATACTCCAATGTCACCACAAGTATCCGCGGGTTTGATTATACGATATGCATCACACAATCTCAGATTCATCTATTCAAACCAACACAAAGAAATTCAAAGAGTGCCCCAAAGTTTCTACCGGAGAGTCAAGACGAAAACATGTGCCAACCCCTATGCATAAGTTCACAAGGTCACAGAACCCACAAGTTGATCACCAAAACATACATCAAGTGGATCACGTGAATATCCCATTGTCACCACAGATAAACACATGCAAGACATACATCAAGTGTTCTCAAATCCTTAAAGACTCAATCCGATAAGATAACTTCAAAGGGAAAACTCAATTCATTACAAGAAGGTAGAGGGGAGAAACATCATAAGATCCAACTATAATAGCAAAGCCCGCGGTACATCAAGATCGTGCCAAATCAAGAACACGAGAGAGAGAGATCAAACACATAGCTACTGGTACATACCCTCAGCCCTAAGGGTGAACTACTCCCTCCTCGTCATGGAGAGCGCCGGGATGATGAAGATGGCCACCGGTGATGGATTCCCCCTCCGGCAGGGTGCCAGAACAGGGTCCCGATTGGTTTTTGGTGGCTACAGAGGCTTGCGGCGGCGGAACTCCCGATCTTGGTTTATTTCTGGGGGTTTCTGTATTTATAGGATTTTTTGGCATTGAGAACAAGTCAGGGGGGTCCACGAGGAGCCCACAAGACCGGAGGACGCCCCCAGGGGGTAGGGCGCGCCCTCCACCCTTGTGGAGGCCTCGTGGCTCTTCTGGCCCAACTCTTTTGCTTCGGGGGCTTCTTCTGGTCCATAAAAAATCACCGTAAATTTTCAGCTCATTTGGACTCCGTTTGATATTCCTTTTCTGCGAAACTCAAAAACAAGGAAAAACATAAACTGGCACTGGGCTCTAGGCTAATAGGTTAGTCCCAAAAATAATATAAAATAGCATATAAATGCATATAAAACATCCAAGATGGATAATATAATAGCATGGAACAATAAAAAATTATAGATACGTTGGAGACGTATCAAGCATCCCCAAGCTTAATTCCTGCTCGTCGTCGAGTAGGTAAATGATAAAAACAGAATTTTTGATGTGGAATGCTAGCAAGTGCACAAGTTTGATCAATGATAATTTCAATCACTTTTTCTAGCATCATTATATATCATAAACAGTAGCTCATCTCATAAAACTTCTCATGATCAAGTAGCAAACTATTCACATGTTAAAGCATAGATCATAAACTTTCTTGAAAACTAACAAACTAGGTTCTCAGTCATCAAACAATTGCAATTCATCTTATTTTCAGGAAGGGTCTATGTAAGAGCTTTGATTTAGCAAATCCCACATACTAAACTATCATATAGTCTTCCATGATTACTACCACTCAAAGCATATTTTTAGAACAAATAGCATCCATCGAACACATAGAAAGATAGGGGCTTAATGTTTCGCCTCCCAACTTATTTATCATATAGATAATTGTCAACAATAATAATTCATGATCAAATATATTTGAATGGCCATATATGCTTAGATCTTTCCCCATCACATGATGCTTGCCAACTAAAGAGTAGGTTGGAATGAGAAGGAATACTACCGACTCTTGCATAAAAGTAAAAGATAGGCCCTTCGCAGAGGGAAGCAGGGATTTGCAGAGGTGCCAGAGCTCGAAGCTTTTAAAACAGAGATGAAAATAATTTTGAGAGGTATGCTTTCATTAACATAACAACCAAGAGTTCCCAATATCTTCCATACTAGATACATTATAGGCGGTTCCCAAACAGAAAGGTAAAGTTTTTACTCCCCCTCCACCAACAATCACACTCCACGGATGATCCGAAACAACGGGTACCGTCCATACCAACAACAGTCTTGGGGGAGTTTTGTTTAAATTATTTGCGATTTTGTTTTTGATCATAGGATTGGGCATCCCAATTACCAGCCACTTTCTCGTGAATGACAAGTGAATAAACACTCATCGTGAGAATAACCCACCTAGCATGGAAGATACTGACAGCCCCTAGTCGCTACATGAGCGATTCGGGCATACAAAACAGATTATTATTTGAAGGTTTAGAGTTTGGCACATGCAAATTTACTTGGAACGGCAGGTAAATACCGCATATAGGTAGGTATGGTGGACACTCATGGAAAAAACTTGGTTCAAGGATTTTGGATGCACAAGCAGTATTCCCGCTTAGTATAGAAATTTTGGATAGCAAAAGATTCTAAATAGCAAACACCACATGTTGGAGGATCCATAACAATATAACTTCTATACAAATATACCCAAGCATAAATCATTATGTTGTCTTCCTTGTCCAACTTCAACTAATTTGCTCAAGTTTGAAAATAATTAATGGGGATCACAATCATAGAAGATGTCCAAGATAGTATATTTATATGTGAAATCTCTCTTCCTTCAATATTCTTTCATAAATTGTTCAAGTGACCAGTACAATGTTTGCTAACTTTCAATAAATTTACCACCTCTACTTCTTATATGTGAAGTCACTACTCCCCATGGTATAAGCATATGAAGCATATATAATTTCAGATTTATGATATTCAATTCATTCAACCATTCACTCATAGGATATAAGTGAAGCACACGAGTAAATGACAAACTACTCCAAAAGATATGAGTGAAGATCAATGAGTAGTCGAATAATTGTGTAGCTATATGAAGACTCTCTCTCATAAATAAAATTTAGATCTTAAGTACTTTATTAAAACAGCAAGCAAAACAAAATAAAATGGCATTCTAAAAATAGCACACATCATGTGAAGAAGCAAAAACTTAGGCTCAACCGATACTAACCGATAATTCTTGATGAAGAAAGGTGGGATGCCTACCGGGGCATCTCCAAGCTTAGATGCTTGAGACTTCTTAAAATATTAACTAGGGATGCCTTGGGCATCCCCAAGCTTGAGCTTTTGTGTCTCCTTAATTCCTTTTATATCACGGTTTCCCTAAATCTTAAAAACTTCATCCACACAAAACTCAACAAGAACTCGTGAGAAAAGTTAGTATAAATCAAATGCAAAACCTTATCATTCTCTACTGTAGCAAATCACTAAAATTATTTTTTAACATTGCATACTAAATGCCTCTGCATATTTAATATTCCTATCCTCAAATAGAATCATTAAACAAGCAAACATACGCAAACAATGCAATCATAACAGCAATCTGTCAAAACAGGACAGTCTGTAAAGAGTGCAATTTTACTCATACTTTCCTAACTCGAAAAATTCTGAAAAACTACCACACTGTAGAAAATTTGTTTTTACTCATTTTGTAAAAATTTCAAGATTTTATCTTGTTCTGACTTTCCATAACAATTCAGACCATGATAGAAAACTTTCTGTTTTCAAATCAGCAACATATAGACTTGCAAAATAAGCATGGTAAAGGCTAAACTTGACATTTTTTATTGAACTAAAAGATGAAATACATTAATATAAATAACAGAAAACAAATACTAATAAAAATAAAATGATGCTCCAAGCAAAACACATATCATGTGATGAATAAAAATATAGCTCCAAGTAAGGTTACCGATAATGTTGGAGACGAAAGAAGGGATGCCTTCCGGGGCATCCCCAAGATTAGTTGCTTGGATCTTCCTTGAATATTACCTTGGGGTGCCTTGGGCATCCCAAGCTTAGGGTCTTGTCACTCCTTATTCTCCTCATATTGATATCTCACCCAAAACTTGAAAACTTCAATCACACAAAACTTAACGGAACTTCATGATATGGGTTAGTATGATAAAACAAATCATTCACTTTGGTACTGTCAAGACAAGATTCAAATTTTTTCTCACATGATACCTACTGTACCCTATCATTTCTACAATTTATATTGAGCAATATAAGCCATAGAAACTAGAAAACAAGCAAACTATGCATCGAAAACAGAATCTGTCAAAAACAGATCAGTCTGTAAAGATCTGAATTAAGGTCATACTTCTGGAAAATTAGGAAAACGTAGAAAATTTGTATAACAATACTCTGTAAAAAATTCAGTGTTTTCCACATTCCAGTAAAAGATAGGAATTTCTGTACTGGACGCAAAAGTTTCTGTTTTTGCACAGAATCAAATCAACTATCAACCACACTATCCCAAAGGCTTTACTTGGCACTTTATTCAAACAAAAGCTATAAAACATGGTTACTACAGTAGCTTAATCATGTGAACACACAAAAACAGTAGGGGTAAATGTTGGGTTGTCTCCCAACAAGCGCTTTTCTTTAATGCCTTTTTAGCTAGGCATGATGATTTCAATGATGCTCACATAAAAGATAAGAATTGAAACATAAAGAGAGCATCATGAAGCATATGACTAGCACATTTAAGTCCAACCCACTTCCTATGCATTGGGATTTTGTGAGAAAACAAATTATGGGAACAAGAATCAACTAGCATAGGAAGGCAAAACAAGCACAACTTCAAAACTTTCAACACATAGAGTGGAAACTTGATATTATTGAAATATGTAAAAGCATGTGTTCCTCTCTCATAATAATTTTTAGTAGCATCATGAATGAATTCAACAATATAACCATCACATAAAGCATTATTTTCATGATGCACAAGCATAGAAATTTTATTACTCTCCACATCAGCAAATTTATTCTCATGAATAGTAGTGGGAGCAAACTCAACAAAATAACTATCATGTGAGGCATAATCCAATTGAAAATTAAAATCATGATGACAAGTTTCATGGTTATCATTATTCTTTATAGCATACATATCATCACAATAATCATCATAGATAGCAACTTTGTTCTCATAATCAATTGGAACCTCTTCTGAAATAGTGGATTCATCACTAAATAAAGTCATGACCTCTCCAAATCCACTTTTATCAATATTATGAAAAGATTCAACACCCTCCAAAATAGTGGGATCAATACTACCTAGAGTTGACACTCTTCCAAACCCACTTTCATCAATATAATCATCATATATAGGAGGCATGCTATCATCATAATAAATATTCTCATCAAAACTTGGGGAACTAAAAATATCATCTTCATCAAACATAGCATCCCCAAGCTTATGGCTTTGCATATTATTAGCATCATGGATATTCAGAGAATTCATACTAACAACATTGCAATCATGCTCATCATTCAAAAATTTAGTGCCAAACATTTTATAGACTTCTTCTTCTAACACTTGAGCACAATTATCCTTCCCATCATTTTCACGAAAGACATTTTAAAGATGAAGCATATGAGGCAACCTCAATTCCATTTTTTTTGTAGTTTTCTTTTATAGACTAAACTAGTGATAAAACAAGAAACTAAAAAATTCGATTGCAAGATCTAAAGATATACCTTCAAGCACTCACCTCCCCGGCAACGGCGCACGAAAAGAGCTTGATGTCTACTACGCAACCTTCTTCTTGTAGACGTTGTTGGGCCTCCAAGTGCAGAGTTTTGTAGGACAGTAGCAAATTTCCCTCAAGCGGATGACCTAAGGTTTATCAATCCGTGGGAGGCCTAGGATGAAGATGGCCTCTCTCAAACAGCCCTGCAACCAAATAACAAAGAGTCTCTTGTGTCCCCAACACACCCAATACAATTGTCAATTGTATAGGTGCACTAGTTCGGCGAAGAGATGGTGATACAAGTGTAATATGGATAGTAGATATAGGTTTTTGTAATCTGAAAATATAAAAACAGCAAGGTAGCAAGTAACAAAAGTGAGCAAAAACGGCATTGCAATGCTTAGAAACAAGGCCTAGGGTTCATACTTTCACTAGCGCAAGTTCTCTCAACAATGATAACATAATTAGATCATATGGCAATCCCTCAATGTGCAACAAAGTGTCACTCCAAAGTCACTAATAGCGGAGAATAAACAAAAAGATTATTGTAGGGTACGAAACCACCTCAAAGTTATTCTTTCTGATCGATCTATTGGGTTATCCCTATAAGTGTCACAAACAGCCCTAAAGTTTATACTAAAATAACACCTTAAGACACACATCAACCAAAACCCTAATGTCACCTAGATACTCCAATGTCACCACAAGTATCCGCGGGTTTGATTATACGATATGCATCACACAATATCAGATTCATCTATTCAAACCAACACAAAGAACTTCAAAGAGTGCCCCAAAGTTTCTACCGGAGAGTCAAGACGAAAACGTGTGCCGACCCCTATGAATAAGTTCATAAGGTCACAGAACCCGCAAGTTGATCACCAAAACATACATCAAGTGGATCACGGGAATATCCCATTATCACTACAGATAAACACATGCAAGACATACATCAAGTGTTCTCAAATCCTTAAAGACTCAATCCGACATAAAGAATCTCAAAGAGTGCCCCAAGATTCCTACAGGAGAAACAAGGACGAAAACGTGCATCAACCCCTATGCATAGATTACCCCAATGTCACCTCAGGCATCCGCGAGTTGAGTGCCAAAACATACATCAAGTGAATCAATAGAATACCCCATTGTCACCACGGGTATCCCACGCAAGACATACATCAAGTGTTCTCAAATCCATTACTCAATCCAACATAACTAAACCTCAAAGAGCAAGACTCAATTCATCACAAGAAGGTAGAGGGGAAGAAACACCATATGATCCGACTATAATAACAAAGCTTGCGATACATCAAGATTGTGCCAAATCAAGAACACGAGAGAGAGAGATCAAACACATAGCTACTGGTACATACCCTCAGCCCTAAGGGTGAACTACTCCCTCCTCGTCATGGAGAGCGCCGGGATGATGAAGATGGCCACCGGTGATGGATTCCCCCTCTGGCAGGGTGCCGGAACAGGGTCCTGATTGGTTTTTGGTGGCTACAGAGGCTTGCGGTGGCGGAACTCCCGATCTAGGTTTATTTCTGGGGGTTTCTGTATTTATAGGAATTTTTGGCATCAAGAACAAGTCAGGGGGGTCCACAAGGAGCCCACAAGACCGGAGGGCGCCCCCAGGGGGGAGGGCGCACCCTCCACCCTTGTGGAGGCCTCGTGGCTCTTCTGGCCCAACTCTTTTGCTTCGGGGGCTTCTTCTGGTCCATAAAAAATCACCGTAAATTTTCAGCTCATTTGGACTCCGTTTGATATTCCTTTTCTGCGAAACTCAAAAACAAGGAAAAAACAGAAACTGGCACTGAGCTCTAGGTTAATAGGTTAGTCCCAAAAATAATATAAAATAGCATATAAATGCATATAAAACATCCAAGATGGATAATATAATAGCATGGAACAATAAAAAATTATAGATACGTTGGAGACGTATCACTACTACTATCAAAACTATCATATTACTTTGCTACTGATCACTTTGCTGCAGATAATTAATCTCCAGGTGTGGTTGAATTGACAACTCAACTGCTAATACTTGCAAATATTCTTTGGCTCCCCTTGTGTCGAATCAATAAATTTGGGTTGAATACTCTACCCACGAAAACTGTTGCGATCCCCTATACTTGTGGGTTATCACATATGGTGTTATTTTACTATGAACTCTAGGGCTGTTTGTGAGACCTATAGGAATAGCTCAATGGATTGATCGGAAAGAATAACTTTGAGGTGGTTTCGTACCCTACAAGCAATTTCATCTTATGTTCTCCGCGATAGGAACTTTGGAGTGACTTTTGTCGCACGTTGAGGGATTGCCATATGATCTAATTATGTTATCATTGTTGAGAGAACTTGCACTAGTGAAAGTATGAACCCTAGGCCTTGTTTCCAAGCATTGCAATACTGTTTTTGCTCACTTTTGTCTCTTGCTACCTTGCTGTTTTTATATTTTCAGATTACAAAAACCTATATCTACCATCCATATTACACTTGTAACACCATCTCTTCGCTGAACTAGTGCACCTATACAATTTACCATTGTATTGGGTGTGTTGGGGACACAAGAGACTCTTTGTTATTTGGTTGCAGGGTTGTTTGAGAGAGACCATCTTCATCCTACGCCTCCCACGGATTGATAAACCTTAGGTCATCCACTTGAGGGAAATTTGCTACTGTCGTACAAAACTCTGTGCTTGGAGTCCCAATACGAGTCTACAAGAAGAAGGTTGCATAGTAGACATCAACAAGTTTGTGGAAAATCCATTCGATGGTGAAGTGGCATCTTTGCCAATTCCTTCTGAAGTTATTTCACAAGCATCTGATGTTGTTCGAGACATGAGAGAAGATTCTGTTGAAATCAACACCCTCACTGCCGAAATCAGTGACCTTGATGGTCAAATGAAAACTGCGACTTCCAGGTTTGTCATCAAACAACTTGAAGAATCTTACAAGGATAACAATCGAGCTTTGAATATCCTCTGCAACAGAAGATTGGGCTTTCACTCGAATCTTGATGATATTGTTCAAAAGATCTGCCTTGAGCATCAAGTACAAGCCATTGGCTATAATGATCTTATCAAGGGACACATCGATCAAAACGCTCAGTGATAACCCACAAGTATAGGGGATCACAACAGTTTTCGAGGGTAGATTATTCAACCCAAATTTATTAATTCGACACAAGGGGAGCCAAAGAATGTTCGCGAGTATTAGCAGTTCAGTTGTAAATTCAACCACACCTGAAAGGCTTAATATCTGCAGCAAAGTTTTTAGTAGCAAAGTAGTATGGAAGTAACGGTAACAGTGGTAACAGTAGCAATAACAATTTTGTAGTGATTGTAACAGCAGCACGGCAAAAGTAACTTAGCAAAGATCAATATGTGAAAAGCTCGTAGGCATTGGATCAATGATGGATAATTATGTCGGATGGCATTCATCATGCAATAGTTATAACCTAGGGCGACATAGAATTAGCTCCAATTCATCAATGTAATGTAGGCATGTATTCTATATATAGTCATACGTGCTTATGGAAAAGAACTTGCATGACATCTTTTGTCCTACCATCCTGTGGTAGCGGGGTCCATAAGGAAACTAAGGGATATTAAGGCCTCCTTTTAATAGAGAACCGGAACAAAGCATTAGCACTTAGTGAATACATGAACTCCTCAAACTACGGTAATCACCGGAAAGAATCCCAATTATTGTCACCTTGGGGTATGCGGATCATAACACGTAATAGGTGTCTACAACTTGCAAGATAGGATTAAGAACTCACATATATTCATGAAAACATAATAGGTTCAGATCTGAAATCATGGTACTCGGGCCCTAGTGACAAGCATTAAGCATAGCAAAGTCATAGCAACATCAATCTCAGAACATAGTGGATGCTAGGCATCAAGCCCTAACAAAACTAACTCGATTACATGATAAATCTCATCCAACCTATCACCGTCCAGCAAGCCTACAAAGGAATTACTCACTCCCGACGGTGAGCATCATGAAATTGGTGATGGAGGAAGGTTGATGATGACGACGGCATCGATTTCCCCTCTTCGAAGCCCAAAACAGACTCCAGATCAGCCCTCCCGAGGAAGAACAGGAGGTGGCGGCGGCTCCGTATCGTGAAACGCGATGAATCCTTCTCTTTGATTTTTTTCTGCGCGAATAGGAATATATAGAGTTGGAATTAGGGTCGGAGGAGGTCCAGGGGGCCCACAAGCTTGGGAGGCGCGCCCTGGGGGGGTAGGCGTGCCCCCAGGGCTTGTGGCCTCTGGGTGGCCCCCCCTCTGGTATCTGTGCCCCTAACTCGAACCCACTACTCAGTTTTGCCCTAGTTTTCGGGTATGCTTAGTTTTGCCCCTCAACCGTCAGTGCCACTTATAGAAATGCCCCTCCGCTCCATTTCCGTCCAGTCAAGGCTGTTTGACCGCTAACTTGCCGTCAGTTTGACATATTTGCCCCTCTGTTCTTACATGTGGGCCCTCTCTTACCTCTTCGCTTCACTCTCTCTCTCTATCTTCTCATTCTCTCGCTCGACCCTAACCCTAGCTCTCTCCCCCAAATCGCTCCCTCACCCGAACCCTAGCGGCTTCGATCCCCACCAAGGAAAACTCCAGATCAATGGCGGGCACGGTGGAGATTCGGTGGACTTGACTCTTTATGTGAGCTGTGTTGAGGTTCGGAGCCAACCGCTGTGGATGGAGGTCGACGGTGGTTGCGGCGCCGGCGGCGGCCATGAAGGGAGCACAAATCCGATAGGGTAAGTGCACTACTTTCAGATCTGAAGCATGTTGTAGGTATTGTAGTTCGATTTGATTCCTAGTGGTCATCTGCGTTCGTAGTGCTCATTTTGGTTCAATTTTTTTTTTCTGTTTTTCATGGTGATTCGTAGGGTGAACTATATATGTTTGGATTGTAGAATGGAAACAACTCTTCTAATTCCCGCGGGTACAAAAGCAGGGGAGACAGGATTTTCATTTCCTTTGGTAGTGGAGAGTACACTGAAGTTTGAGCAGTTTAGATCTACTATCTGTGCTAAATACCCATGGGGAATACATGATGCAGTTGAATTCAGGTACTGGGATATTGATAGTTCTGTTTGGGTCCTAGTCCAATGTGATGCTGAGTTAGAAAAAATGTTTAGAACTCATGCTCATGTCCCAGTCAAATTAGAAATCAATGTCATACAAAGAACAAGAGGATTGACAGAGAGAAGTGGCAGAAAATCACAATCTACTAGTTCCAGAGGTAGGAGCAGAATATCCAGGGGGAGAAAAAGAAGTGTTAGTGCTTCAGTGCTTGACAGGAGTCAGAAGAGAGCTTTAGATGCACGAGAGAGCTCTATGCAGGTACCAAGAACACCATCAGAGCAAGTGCCTAGTTATGCAGGTCCTACACGGAGCAGAGATTCTGTTGATCCAAATATTGAGGAGGGACTTCCTGATGACTGGCCTACAGATGATGAGGATGAAAGGCTTTTCCCTCAGTTTGTTACAAAACAGAAGGCCAAGCAGACAGATGATGATGGGGATGAAGATTATATTCCACCACCAGAAGGAATGTTTGATGAGGCAGGTGAAGATGAGTTGGAGGAGGACCAGGACATGGGATATAGTGAGAATTTAGATGATGGAAGGCCAGATGTGCAGTACAACAGAGATGATCCTTCTTTAAAAGAAGGAACTATATTTTCCAGTGCTTTAGACCGTAGGAATGCATTAGCTACATTTTCAATAAAAACTCAGAGTGAGTATGTAATAGACAAGAGTGATCCTACCAGGTTGACTGTTCATTGTGCTTATAAGAGGTGTAGATGGAGTATGCATGCCTCCTTAATGAGAAATAGCTCATTGTTTCAGGTACAAACAGTAGGTGCATATGTAGTTACATTGCAAATCTTTCAGTTATTTGTTGCAGCAAGTATGTCTGACATGTAATTGAAGTTTCAATATTGCAGGTCAAAGTGAACCAGTCTGCATATACTTGTCCAAGTGTAAACAGAAGGCAAAGACTGAAGTCAGCTAAGAGCAGATGGGTTGCTGATGTAGTGAAGCATTGGATTTTAGAGGATTCAGAGGTTAGAGTTACAGAGTTGAAAAAGAACCTGAAGAAAAAGTATGGCCTGCAAGTCCCATACATGAGAGTGTTCTATGGAAAGCAGATGGCACTGGACAACATTTATGTTAAGTGGTCTGACTCGTTTCAATTGTTGTACACTTATAAGGCAGAAGTTGAGAAAGCATCTCCTGGAAGTGTAGTTAACATTGACAAGCACACTGTAGAGTACAAAATAGCTGGAAAAACTAGACAAAAGGAGTGCTTTAGGAGAGCATTTGTTTCTTTCAAAGCATGTTGGCAGGGTTTTTTAGATGGATGTAGGCCTTATCTTGTAGTAGATGGCACAACACTGAATGGTAGATATAAAGACCAACTTGTGAGTGCATGTGCAGTGGATGCTTGCAACTGGACCTTCCCAGTAGCATTTGGAGTTTTTGAGTCTGAAAATACAAAAAGCTGGACATGGTTTTTCTAGAATTTAAAAAAACTAATAGGGCATCCACCAGGTCTTGTCATCCACACAGATGCATGCAAAGGACTAGAGACTGCTGTTGAAGATGTATTCCCAGGAGTTTAGCACAGGGAATGCATGAGGCATTTGGCAGCTAATTTCTCCAAAAAAATTAGAGGAAACTTTTTTGATGAAAATCTGTGGCCCTATTCATTGACATATAGCATCAAAAAACACAATTATCATCTTAAACAGCTGCATAGCAAACCTGGTGTGAAAGAGTACCTAGAGGAGCATCATAGCAAACTATGGGCCAGGGCCATGTTCAATGAAATATGCAAAATTGACTATGTCAATAACAGTTTAGCTGAGTCATTCAATTCCAAAATTAAGAAGTGGAAGGGGATACACATTGTGGACTTGCTTGACAAAATTAGGCAGTTCCTAATGGAAAGTTTGACTTGAGACAGCAGATTGCAGCTGGCACATACAATGGGCACATCATAATCCCCAAAATCATGATTATGCTTCATGCAAAATCAAAAGACCTTGATATGTCCATACTGAAAAGAAGCACATTTGAGGCAGAGATTACTGCAATTGACAAGGAAAAAAGAGAGTGGAGATATCCTGTTAATTTGCAAACAAAGACTTGTAGTTGTAGAAAGTGGCAAATAACAGGACAACCATGCATACATGCATTGTACTTTATCACTTCAATGAGAGGTCCAGTGAGTGAGATTGATCAGTATGTTCATGAGTATTTCTCTGTGGCAAAATTCAAAGCTACTTATGCTGATAATCTGCCACTTCTGGAGGGCAAGCAATAATGGATGTTGTAGACCCAGGATTTAAACTGAGTGCTTCATTGCAAAATAGGCCCCCTGGTAGACCTAGGAAGACAAGAATTAGGGCAAAATCAGAGGGAAAAGGACTTGGAGGAAGAAAGAATAAGTGTTCAAGATGTGGGAAGCTTGTGCACAAAGGCAGCCACTGCAAAGAGTCCATTGACCCTGCATTTGGAGAGGAAGAACATTGGGGTGCTGATAATGCTGATGATGAACCTCTGGTAGAAATGATGAAGCAACTGATGTTGCTACTGATGCAACTGCTGCTACTAATGAAACTGTGGCAGATGCTGCTACTGATGATGTAAATGCAAATGCAAGTGCTGGAGATGCTGCAAATGCAAATGCAATTGCTGGAGATGATGTAAATGTAAATGCAAATGCTGCTAGTGCTGGAGATGATGCAAATGCAAATGTTGCTACTGATGGAGATGCAACAACAGTCAGTAGTGCAGTCAGGAACTTCTTTTGGTTTATTTTTGAAGTTATTTCCTAAATTATTCAATGTTTGGTAACTGACTTCTCCCATTTATTTGTGACTTTGCAGCCCAAGAAAGAACTACAAAAGACCAGCTGAGAGGGGACAGTCACCACTTAAGAAGAAGTTCAAAATTGCAGAAGAGGAGACTATAGGTTTTGTCACTGGAAGCAATAATCCTACCAGTTCTTCTACTCCAAACAAGGCTGTGAGCAAAACTGTGAGCACCAGGAGGAGTTCTAGGCTCTCTTCAAACCTAGCTTGCAACACCAGGAGCAAGAAGAACAAGTAGATGTGGTGGTAGTTGTAATGCTGTGAAGATTTGTTGTGGATGTCAAAACTGTAAGGTCATGTACCAGATTTGGTGGTAGTTGTAGTGCTGTCAAAATTTGGTGTGGCACAATGCTGTGAACTCTCTTATGTTTCAATGTGATCATGTCCTATGTTTGGTCCAGCTGCTGATGTGCCCAATTAACTGTCAATTTTGTCACATTACTACTGCACTGTGAAGTTTTGTCACATTACTACTGCACTGTCAACTTTTGTCACATTACTATCAAATGGAACACAATATACTCAAAATAGCAAACTCATTTCCAGATGAAACTTGTCACATTACACCAGATGAAACTCATTTCCAATGTGCTTTGGTCCAAATACAACTAATTAAGATAGCTCACACAGCAATACATTACATTTCATTACATACCATAATCTAGTTAGTATGGATTCTTAAACCCAGAAAAAACTAATGCCAAGTACTATGAGAAATCCCCATGTTTGCATAAGCTCATTTCTCTTCTTGATCTTCAACTTGAGTTTCTTGTTCTTCTCTGTTAAGTACATCAACCTCCTCTCTAAATCATGGGCCTTTAGCCAGCTTTTCTCCAATCCAGCATGAAGTTCCTCAAATGCACGAGCAACACAATCTATGGGAGGGGGATCAATCCAAACTACCCAGTCGCATTCATCAGGGAGCTGCAGAATTAAATCTTACATTATACAATTTTTTTTGGCAAATAATGAAAGCAAAATGAGAGGACAGACAGAGTGGGAATGAGAGGTAATTACATCTAGGGGGCAGCCTAAGAATCTTCTTCCCGTGCTTGCACCTCCCCAGACGACGCGACGAGCGGGAATGAGACCGTGCCCTGGGTACCGCCGCGTCGTGCTCATCTCCAGCCCAGAGAATGATGGATGGGGGATGTAGAACTCGCATTGAAACTGAGCAATCCCAACACCATCGACCTAAACACAAGAAATCCCCAAACTGATGCACCCTAATTGGGATAGAAATCCCCCAGATTGATCCACCGACAAGCAACACTTACCTCACAAGCCACCGACGAGCTCGACGTGCCCGACATGCACATGTCGTCGCCCTCCAAATCGACCTGCCGTCGGCCTCCGAATCCTGCTGCGGTCGCTCTCCAAATCGAGTCGTCGAGAGGTTGAAGAAAGAGCAGAGAGAGAGAGTGAAGCTAAGAGGTAAGAGAGGGCCCACATGTAAGAACGGAGGGGCAAATATGTCAAACTGACGGCAAGTTAGCGGTCAAACAACCTTGACTGGATGGAAACGGAGCGGAGGGGCATTTCTATAAGTGGCACTAACGGCGGAGGGGCAAAACTGAGCATACCCGAAATCTAGGGGCAACACTGAGTAGTGGGTTCGAGTTAGGGGCAGAACTAGAATTGGCCCTTTTATATATTCCACAAAAATTCTCCGTAAATTTTCAGGTCAATCCAAGAACTTTGATTTCTGCACAAAAATAACAACAAGGCAATTCTGCTAAAAACAGCATCAGTCCGGGTTAGTTTCATTCAAATCATGCAAATTAGAGTCCAAAACAAGGGCAAAAGAGTTTGGAAAAGTAGATAAGATGGATACGTATCAACTCCCCCAAGCTTAACCCATTGCTTGTCCTCAAGCAATTCAGTTCACAAACTGAAAGTGACAAAGAAAAACTTTTACAAACTCTGTTTGATCTTGTTGTTGCAAATATGTCTAACTGATGTTCAGGTTTTCAGCAAAGATTATGAACTAAGCATATTCACAATAACATTTAGGTCTCACATTTACTCATATCAATGACATAACCAACTAGCAAGCAATAATAAGATATCTCGGATGACAACACTTTTTCAAAACAATCATGATATAATATGACATAATGGTATCTCGCTAGCCCTTTCTAAGACCGCAAAACATAAATGCAGAGCACCCCTGAAGTTCAAGCACTGACTAGACATTGTAATTCATGGCAAAGGAGATCTAGTCACAGTCGTACTCAACATCAATTAAAAGCAAAGCATATAAATGACAATAGTGCTCTCCAGCTGGTGCTTTTATAAGACCGTGATGACTCAACAATAAAAGTAAATAGATAGGCCCTTCGCAGAGGGAAGCGGGGATTTGCAGAGGTGCCAGAGCTCGAAGCTTTTAAAAAAGAGATGAATATAATTTTGAGCGGTATGCTTTCATTGTCAACATAACAACCAAGAGATCTCACTATCTTCCATGCTAGACACATTATAGGCGGTTCCCAAACAGAATGGTAAAGTTTTTACTACCCCTCCACCAGCAAACACACTCCGCGGCTAGCCGAATTCACGGGTGCCGTCCATGCCAACAACAGTCCTAAGGGAGTTTTGTTTCATTATTATATTTTGATTTTGCTTTTGATCATAGGACTGGCATCCCAATTACCAGCCACTCTCTCGTGAATGACAAGTGAATAAACACTCATCGTGAGAATAACCCACCTAGCATGGAAGATACTGACAGCCCCCAGTCGCTACATGAGCGATTCGGGCATACAAAACAGATTATTATTTGAAGGTTTAGAGTTTGGCACATGCAAATTTACTTGGAACAGCAGGTAAATACCGCATATAGGTAGGTATGGTGGACTCATATGGAACAACTTTGGGTTTAAGGAAGTGGATGCACAAGCAGTATTCCCG
The DNA here is from genome assembly GCA_011799875.1 of Thinopyrum elongatum. NCBI lineage: Eukaryota > Viridiplantae > Streptophyta > Magnoliopsida > Poales > Poaceae > Thinopyrum > Thinopyrum elongatum. The sequence continues at coordinate 42,974,717 of CM022300.1, forward strand.
CTTAGTACAAGTGAAGGCTAGCCAAAGATTGAGGAGCGACCAACTAGAGAGCAACAACGATCATAAACATGAATTGAGGTTAATCAACATTGAATACAAGCATGAGTAGGATATAAATCACCATGAACCTAAATATCGTGGTGGCTATGTTGGTTTTGATTCAACTGCATGTGTGAACATGTGCCAAGTCAAGCCACTTGAGTCATTCAGAGGAGGATACCATCCTATCATACTACATCATAACCATTTTAAAATGCATGTTGACACGCAAGATAAAGCATTATACACTCCTAGCTAATTAAGCATGGCATGAGTAACTATAAGCTCTAATTGTCATTGCAAACATGTTTCATTCATAATGGGCTGAATCAGGAATGATGAGCTAATCATATTTACAAAAACAAAATAGGTCGAGTTCATACCAGCTTTTCCTCATCTCAATCATTTCATCAAATTTCGCCATTATTGCCTTTCACTTGCACGACCGATGGATGTGAATAATAATAAGAGTGCACGTGCATTGGACTAAGCTGGAATCTGCAAACATTTATTCAAAGGAGAAGACAAGGTAATATGGGCTCTTTGTTAGATCAACAATAATGCATATGAGAGCCACTCAACATTTTCATCATGATCTTCTCCTTACGACCCAAAGAAAAGAAAAGAATTTCAAAGAAACACACTGAAATATTTTTGGAGTTTTTGTTTTTTTCTGAAGAAAACAAAATAACAAAAAGAAAACAAAAACGAGAAAAACTATTTACACGGGAAAGCTCCTAACAAGCAAAAGAAGAACGAGAAATCTTTTTGGGTTTTCTTCTAATACTACAACTAATAAGAACTAGAAAGGAAATCTAAAAAGAAATGAGAAATATTTTTGGTTTTTCTCAAATTTTCCAAACACACAAGAAAGCAAGAAAAATATACTAGCATGGATTATACAATGAAAAAGTATGAACACCGACAACTGGAATGAATGTGTGATGCATGAATGTAATGTCGGTGGGAAATACGTACTCCCCCAAGCTTAGGCTTTTGGCCTAAGTTGGTCTATGGCCACGGCTCGAAGTAACCCTCTCCTGGATACTTCGGAGGGTCCTGGGGGTTCCACTGGTTGGCGAGCTCCTGTGGCTCCCACTGATAAACGGGCTCCTGATATGGATCCGGAACTGGTGCTGGCTCAGGTGCTGGAGGTTGTGTCAGCCTCCAGTACGCGTAAATGTCCTCGGGCATAATGGTGTACATGCCTGAACGAATATCGAACAAAGAAGGTGCAGGCAAAGTAATAATCTCACAAGTACCCTGACTAAATACTAGGTTGTAGAGGAGCCGCTTATCATCGTCTTTGGCAATAAAATCATATGCTACCATACTAGCATAGTCTAAATATTTAGTGGGTAACAACATCTCCTCCTCCTCGTCGTGCCTAATAGGTATCTCAAAACATTTAGCTAGGCGGGAGGCATAAACACCACCAAAAATACTACCCTTCGTACGGTTTATGTTTAACCGCCGAGCAACTATAGCGCCCAAACTGAAGGTTCTATCTCTATATAAAGCATGGCGCAAAATAGCAAGGTCTGGCAAACTGAGAGTTCCACTCTCCCCACGACCAGTCAGACATCTCCCGGCCAATAATGAGTAATAACGTAAAACGGGAAAATATAAACTAGCCACTCTCGCTTCTGACACTCCTCTCTCTTCCCCCACAGTAGTGTCAGCAATGAAATCCTCCATGTCCCTAGGACGTGGCTCACTGATGCGGCCCTCATAAGGTATTTTGCAAACATTGCAAAAATCAAATAATGTCATTTCCTTAGGCTCATCATACAAGTGAAATTCTACCATGGGAGGATCCTTCCTAGAATGAAAGCAAAATTTTTGCACGAAGGTATTAGTGAGTAGGAGGTATTGGTCACACTTATCTTAGAGGAAGGGAAGGATGTCAGCATTCTCTGCCAAATAATAGAAATCATCATAAATTCCTGCCTCCCTCAAGAATATGTCGCTTGGCCATTCACACGGCCGAACCTCCGCCGCGCGAGGAAGGTTGTACTTGGGCTTCTTCTTCTCCGCATTTTCATTTCCTTCCGAATTCCGGCTTGAAGAACCCCTTAACCACCTCCTCATGGTTTCTCTTTCTCTGAAAATTTCTGAAATTTTTAGTGGCTCAAAATAAAAGTGAACAAAACTCAACAAAATTGATAGCAACTACTCCCACAAGTGTCTAGAGGCTATATCATGCAACAAAACTACGTTAGACCATATAAATTTGACATGCAAGCTCAAGAACATGGACACCACAACAGCAAAAAATTTCAATATATAAAGTAGTAGAAAAAAAACTAATTGGACCATTGGAGGAGTCACATATCGATGATCAATCCCCCAAAACAGTTTTGCAAATGGAGCTTCGAGCAAGGAGATCGAAAATGGCAGCAAGATGAGCAAGAACACGGGTTTGGGCAATGGTGTGATTTTTTCTGGAGGAAGACGAAGTGGATGGGTGGCTGGCATAAGTGAGGGGGTCCCTGTGGGCCCCACAAGCCACCTAGGCGCACCTAGGGGGTGGGCGTGCCCTATGGGCTTGTGGCTCACAGGTGCACCCCCTTGGGGTGTGCTCAGTGCCAAAAAATTTCTAATATTGTATAAAAAATCATACTAAATTTTCAGGGCATTTGGAGAACTTTTATTTTCTGGTCATTTTTTTATTGCATGGATAATTCAGAAAACAGGAAAATTATAGCATTTCTACTTTATTAATTCTAAATAACAGAAAGTAAAAAGTGGGTACAGAAAGTTGTGCCTCCTAAATTCATCCACCACATGCCCGTCAAAAGGAATCCATTAATAAGGTTGATCATGTCTTATTAACAAACTTCTTTCGAATGACATGAAACCGGAGAATTTTTGAATAACACTAGGTTACCTCAACAGAGATATGCATGTCCCCAACAATAAGAATATCATATTTCTTTTTGACAGTAGGAATAGGGAATTTAAAACCTCCAATAGCAATTGTTGGAATTTCTCCAATAGAGTTGATACTATTCACTTGAGGTTGTTTCTTCGGAAAGTGTACCGTATGCTCATTACCATTAACATGAAAAGTGACATTGCCTTTGTTGCAATCAATAAGGGTCTACCAAGGATGATCGAGATACTGTCGTCCTCGGGCATATCAAGAATAACAAAGTCCGTTAAGATAGTAACATTTGCAACTACGCAGGCACATCCTCACAAACACCGATGGGTGTGGCAGTTGATTTATCGGCCATTTGCAAAGAGATTTCAGTTGGTGTCAACTTATTCAAATAAAGTCTTCGATACAAAGAGAAAGGCATAACACTAACACCGGCTCTAAGATCACATAAAGTAGTTTTAACATAGTTTCTTTTAATGGAGCATGGTATAGTTGGTATTCTAGGGTCTCCTAGTTTCTCTGGTATTCCACCCTTAAATATGTAATTAGCAAGCATGGTGGAAATTTCAGCTTCCGGTATCTTTATTTTATTAGTAACAATATCTTTCATATACTTAGCATAAGGAGACATTTTTAGAATATCAGTCAAGCGTAAGCGCAAAAAGACAGGTCTAAGCATTTCAACAAAGCGCTCAAATTCTTCATCATCCTTTTTCTTGGATGGTTTAGGAGGAAACTCCATGGGTTTCTGAACCCATGGTTCTCTTTCCTTACCATGTTTCCTAGCAATGAAGTCTCTCTTATCATATCTTTTATTCTTAGGTTGTGGGTTATCAAGATCAACAGTAGGTTCTATCTCCACATCATTATCATTACTAGGTTGAGCATCAACATGAACATCATCATTATCATTATTACTAGGTTCATGTTCATCACCTGGTTGTGTCTCAGCATCAAAAATATAAATATCATTTGGGTTCTCAGGTGTGTCTATAGTAGGTTCACTAGAAGCATGCAAGGTCCTATCATCTTTCTTTTTCTTTCTAGAAGAACTAGGTACATCAGTATTGATTCTTTGAGAATCTTGCTCAATTCTCTTAGGGTGACCTTCAGGATACAAAGGTTCCTGAGTCATTCTACCTCCCCTAGTCACAACTCTAACAACATGTTCATTCATTTTATTATTCATTTCATTAAGCAAATCATTTTGTGCCTTGAGAACTTGTTCTACTTGAGTTTTTACCATGGAAGCATGTTTACTAACAACCTTGAGGTCATTGACAGTTCTAAACATATAGTCACTCAAGTGTTCAAGCATATAACCATTTCGTTTCAACTGTCTACTAACATATGCATTGAAGTTTTCTTGTTTAGCAATAAAGTTATCAAATTCATCCAAGCATTGACTAGCAGATTTATTATAAGGAATATCACCTTCATCAAATCTATAGAGAGAATTTACATCTACTACCTGTGTCGGGATATTAAGACCATGTATTTCTTCAATAGGTGGTAAATTCTTAACATCTTCAGCTTTAATACCTTTTCTTTCATAGATTTCTTTGCCTCTTGCATATCTTCAGGACTGAGAAATAGAATACCTCTCTTCTTTGGAGTTGGCTTAGGAGGTGGTTCAGGAAGAGTCCAATCATTATCATTACTCAATATATTATTCAATAGTACTTCAGCTTGTTCAACAGTTCGTTCCCTAAAAATACAACCAGCACAACTATCTAGGTGGTCCCTAGAAGCATCGGTTAGTCCATTATAAAAGATATCAAGTATTTCATTTTTCTTGAGAGGATGATCAGGCAAATCATTAAGTAATTGGATAAGCCTCCCCAAGCTTGTGGGAGACTCTCTTCTTCAATTTCAACAAAGTTAAATATTTTCTGTAAGGCAGCTTGTTTCTTATGAGCAGGAAAATATGTTTCAGAGAAGTAATATATCATATCCTGGGGACTACACACACAACCAGGAGCAAGAGAATTAAACCATATCTTAGCATCACCCTTTAAAGAGAAAGGAAACAATTTAAGAATATAGTAGTAGCGAATTTTTTCCTCATGAGCAAATAGGGTGGCTATATCATTTAATTTAGTAAGATGTGACACAACCGTTTCAGATTCATAACCATGGAAATGATCAGATTCAACCAAAGTAATTAACTCAGGATCGACGGAGAACTCATAATCCTTATCGGTAACAAAGATAGGTGAAGTAGCAAACTTAGGATCATATTGCATTCTAGTGTTCAAAGATTTTTCTTTCCACTTGCATAATAATTTCTTAAGATCATCTCTATCCTTACAAGCAAGAAAGTCCCTAGCTACTTCTCCATCCATAACATAACCCTCAGGTACCTCAGGCAATTCATAACTAGGAGGAGAATCATACTCTTTAGTTTCAATGGTTTCATCAGTTTCAATAATCTCATTTTCTTTAGCTCCAGCAAGTTGTTCATCAAGAAATTCTCCAAATGACACAGTCTTATCAAGCAAAGTACTAGTATCATAAGCATCATTCATAGCAGAAGTAGCATCATCAATTACTTGCGACATATCAGGATTACTAGCAGGTGGTGGCGTCGCAAGCTTACTCAAAACAGAAGGTGAATCAAGTGCAGAGCTAGATGGCAGTTCCTTACCTCCCCTCGTAGTAGAGGAAAAAATCTTGGTTTTGGTATCTTTCAGATTTCTCATAGTGATCAATAGATATAAATCCCAAGTGACTCAGCAAATAGAGCTATGCTCCCCGGCAATGGCGCCAGAAAAAGGTCTTGATAACCCACAAGTATAGGGGATCGCAAATTTTTTTGAGGGTAGAGTATTCAACCCAAATTTATTGATTCGACACAAGGGGAGCCAAAGAATATTCGCGAGTATTAGCAGTTGAGTTGTCAATTCAATCACACCTGAAAGACTTAATATCTGCAGCAAAGTTTTTAGTAGCAAACACTGGTACAGCGAGGTGCTATACAAACGGTTTTTAACCCCTTTCTGCGATGACATTTTGAACCGTCGCCAAGTGAGTGTGTGCGATAGGGGGTCCTTCCCACACGACCCAAAAACCGTCGGGGATAGGCCCTCCGGTCACACACGCTGGGCAAAATGAGCTCGTGTGCGACGGCCGAGCGATCAAATACGGTTATACGTATAGTTGTGATAAAAAAATATAGTTATACAGGCCCAATCGTTTCCGGTCGTAAGTACATCCCACACAGTCAGTCTCAGACAAACGTTTCCATACATATGTACATTCCACACAGTCAATCCAAGGAATACGTTTCCGTTCGTATGTACATCCTACACAGTCAATCCAAGAAGTACGTTTACGTTCGTATGTAGTCAATCCAGGGAAACCGTTTCCGTTCATACGTACATCACACACAATTGTCCCCATTAAATCATTTGTGATAGCGTTGTCATTGCAGACGATATTAACAATTTTACCGTTTGCGTTATTGAATGCATCACACACGATGCGTAGAAGAAACTGTGTGACATCGACTGTCCATCACACACACTTTTTATGTGGTAAACGTTTGCGCATGGTGGCATAACACAAACAGTTTTCAAGAGGAAGTCGTGTGCGATTGTTCATTGATCCAACACGTTTTATTCCTAGAAACTGTGTGCGTTTTCTGAGGTCATCGCCCATGGTGTTTTCTCAATAACCGTTTGCAATATAAACCCGATTAGCAGGCTAATTAGCCCATTATTAATAATCTATTTATTAATCTAATTGACATTTCATATTAAGCACACAATATATTTTATTTTCGTATTAAGGAAGCAGGATTTCATATTGAAATACATCAGAGTACAACATCATATAGCTTCAGCACTCAGCTACCCCATTACACAACTGCACCAGCACCAAGTTTCACATGCAACATCTATAACCTTTCGAAATTAGCATCATAGAAGGTACATAGACAGATGAATCTCATCTGGAAAACTGCTGAAGCGGAAGGCGAATGTTGAGCCTTCATTGACGTTGAAGGTCTTTGCAACTTTAGGCCAGTGCCTGTGGATGATTGACTGTCCATCCTTTGTCCTCTTCAGGAAGACTTCAATATTGAACCATGGGTGTTGTATGATTACCTTCCTCGCCTCCTAACCATACATGTGGTTTGAGAGGTAATCATCAGTGAACTGCTTTGGAAAGACCTGAAAACAAGGATATGCATAAATATCTTCTGTAGATTTGAAATGGCGCTAAGGAATTAAAAAGACAAGGTATAATAGTTAGTACCATCATGTAGTGAACTAATGTCTTCTTCATTGTGCAGACAAAGATCTTGTTGTTTTTTGTCGCTAATTTGTTTATCCTAACAATCTTTCTGAGTTTCTTGACTTGACTGGTATTCATGGATAACTCATTTCCCCATATGCAAAAAGGGTCGAACAGTGGGTCAAAACCTCTGACGGCAGGACCTACATGTGCAAGACCAAATCGTTAAAAACCTAATATTTAAAAACAAGAAGTGGAAAGGTGTGTTATTAACTGCAACAGGCCTAATATTTAAAAACAAGCAAACATAGTCATTCAAACTTGCATTGTGCAGGTCTAAGTACACTAGTTATTGGCCCTGTTTGGATCCATGGGTTAGAGTTAGTTAGAGCTAGTTTGGGCTCAAATAGCCCTAAAGTATCCAAACATGAGGGCTAGTTTGAGCTAGATGCGTCTAACCCACCCAAAACAACTATCCCACCCAAGAGGTGCTAATTGGGGCTAGTTCTCCTAGTGCATTTATTGGCCCTGTTTGGATAGTCTAACTTAGCTAGAGGTTAGAGTTAGTTTTTAGCTCATGGCTAACCCTGAACTAACTCTAACCAAAGAGGTGTTTGGATGACACTGTTTGCTTGTTAGTTTAGGGTTAACCCTGAAGTAACTCTAACCTCTAGCTAAGTTAGAGTATCCAAACAGTGCCATTGTTAAATCAAATGGAAAGGCGTGTTAAATACTCCCTCCGGTCCTTTTTACTCTGCATATAAGAATTGTCTGAAGTCAAACTTCATAAAGTTTGACCTTATTTATATGAAAAAAATATCAACATCTACCATGCTAAAGTTATACAATATGAAAATTTAAGTCATGACACATCTACTGATATTGATTTCATATTGTGAACGTTGGTATTTTTTTCTATAAATTGGTCAAACTTTACGAGGCTTGAGTTTAGACAAATCTTATATGCGAACTAAAAAGATTCGGAGGGAGTACAACATGCTTAACAGCAACCAAATATAGTCATTCATAGAGCTATTGTTAAAATTGGTATTGATAAAATTGAACTGCACAGCTCATACTAGCACATATAGAACATCACACTTTGAAAAGCTAAAATAAACAAGGCATACTACGAACAACCAAAGATGGCAATTGAAATTGGACATATGCTAACTACAAACAACCGAACAACCAAAAACCATAGAAATAAACAAGGCGTAATGCAAACAACCAAATATAGCAATAAATACTGGACAAGTTCTCACTACAAAAGGGGTTCGAGAAAACAAATCATGGGATTCCCCCGGTGAAGAGGCACGGCAAAACAAATCATGGGTTTCCTCACTTGTCAAAGATTGGCTCCTCCTCGTGGTCGCCGTCGATGAGGTCTGACTTGGCAGCTGAGGATCCCAAGCCAGCGTCACAGAACGTGTCCTTCAGAAATGACAAAAGGGGCTCCATGGCGATGAAGGATGGCAAATTGTTCATTACGAGCCGCAGGAGATCAGCGGCAGGGCCATCGATGAGATCGACGGCTGTCGAACCCGAGGGCTTGGGGGTGGGCAACTTAACCTATGACATAGCCCGCATCAATCCGTCGCTGTCGACGACCTCAATGTCGTAGCTGGCGTCCGTGACATGCCAGAATACTCTGGCCCGCTGATTCAAAGGCTGCGTCCAGTCATCATTGTCAGCTTCCTCGGCGGCCACCTCACCGACGTCGGGCGAAGAGGCCGCGGTAAAGCTCTTTTGGGCCATTCGCTCCTCGAGCTCCCCGGGAAGCATAGCCGGGCTTAGGCTGCGATGCTCTGGAGTGGGGGAGGGGGTGGGGATGGGGATCTACTGGAAAGGGGGCGTTTCGCAGGCGTCATCTAAGAAACTCAGGGCGGCGAGGGTATGTATATCGGTGGGTAACCTGCACGGGCAGACCGGCAGAGGTTGAGGATGCAGGCAGTGCGGCGGCGGCGGTGGCGACCTAGCTAGGTTTCGAGCAAGGGAGGGGTGGTGTGTGTGTGTGAGCGGGGGATTTGGGGTGACCGGAGGATTTGGGGTGTGTGTGTGGAGGGCGTCCAAAGTGGTGTTTGAGGAAATGTCGCGGGTACTGAGAATTTTACTAGGCGGGAGTAAAATGGCGGGGCTACTGAAAATTTGGATCAAGGGATTGAAGCAGAGCAGGGCGGGAGTAACAAACATCACACACGGTTAAAACATAATAATCGTGTGCTATCAAACAGAAAAAAAAACTCCAGCCGAGCAGATATTTTTGAGATTGCGAAGGATGCAGGCGGGAGTAAAATGCCGAGGCTCCAGTTCAAAAAAAAATGCTGGGGCTACTGAAAATTTGTATCAACTGATTGAAGCAGAGCGGGAGTAACAGACATCGCACACGGTCCACACATATGAATCGTGTGCTATCAAACAGAAAAACCCTCTACGCGGGTAGATATTTTTGAGATTGCAGCGAGTAGATATTTTTTAGAGCGGGAGGGAAGCCTCGTGGAGCCCAATCTACTGTGATGTTGTGGGTGATAGGGGCAGGGGCACGGCACACGGGTAGTCCTAGGGAACCGTGTCTATTGCTTACCCGATAGCAGACGGTTGCTACGTCCGACTCGTCTGCTGTTTATAAATTTGGCGAAAAAATGCGAGAAAGGGTCGGAACACAAACACACTTGCATGTGGACCAAATATATGTATGAAAAGGGTGGTTTGATGTTCAAATACCCAATGAACAACTTTGATGTGGCACCTGTCGCACAAAGCGCACGTTATTATTGCTAGACCCCCCCAGACACACACACACACACTTCGTGTTGGCGGGAGGGGAATCCTAGCTATGAACGCATGCCCCCAAATAGCTAGGTCTGACATCTCACCCTACCGTAACACAAAACCGAAAAGGAGTACATCATGGTCAACCCCCCCTCCCCTTGCTTTCGATCAAATGTGGACCGTGTGCGGGGCCACGGATGTGTTTTTGTGGCGTGAGATGGGTGAGACCACATATGAACCACACCTGCGGGTGGCCCGGTGTGTGTGTGTGTGTGTGTGTGTGTGAACGGTGTGGTGTGATATTTAAATAACCAAATCACAAATTTGATGTGGCACGTGTGCATCGCAAATTAACCGGACAACCCCGACCCCACGGAGGTTCATCTAGTGCGAAGTAGTACTATATATGCCCGCCCACACACACACTTTGAGTCGGTGGAGGGGCATCTCACCAAGGCGTATTGTAACACTGACCAAGAAGAATCACCACCTTGGTCGTATAACCTCTCTCATTGTTTGGTCAAAGTCATGCATGAACGTCCACACGCGGCCCCACAAATAGGCTAGCTTGTCACCGATAACCACGCGAGGGAGTGCCTGAAGACAACCACTACGTGCATGTGGCCCAAACATATGTATGAAGTGTTATGTGTTGTTTGAATATACCCAATGCACAACTTTGATGTGGTGGCACCATGCTTTTGGAACCGGAAAGTCCCCAGATGGAGTGAGGGTTCACGACACGTATACTATATATATAGGGATTCGTGTGTATGCATGCATGCCCTCAAACTTAGGTCTCCAATACCACCATGATCGACGTACGACTATACGGTAACATGGACCAAGAGAAGAAGAATCGACCCTGGTAACCTCTCTCGCGTTGTTGGTCGAAGTGATGGTCGTCCACGCGGGCCCACGAATATATAGGCTGTGGCACCCCGGCTCAGAGAACCGGTTTACCAGTGTTTCCAACCCATAGATCATGTCTTCTGGAAACACACAACAACTTGGGACAGAACATAGCTGAACTTTTATTGATAATAGTCGAGTACAAGCTATATATTACATGATCATCGAGGCCAAAAGCACATCTAGTGCTATGACAATATCTACATTATTTATCCCACATATCAGGGCCTCGGTGTTACTGCGGAATACTACAACGGAACACTACTACGTAGCGAAACTTGATAGTAACTCCATCCACAGGGACACTGCTGAGGACACATCCTAGGCATCGCAACACGGACGTCGAGACCTCCATCTCAGTCTTCTCCTGCATCTGGCATGATACGCTAGGTGAGTACTTTGAATGTACTCGCAAGCACATGACAACCAAATATGCAGCAAATAATAGCATGGCAATGACATGTTAAACTCCAAGTGTTTTACTTACTATCACCAACTTACTCATATCCTGGTTGCCTCACAACCCTCGAAATACTCCAACTCAACGAGTACTTCCGCTCATTGGACAAGTTCTTCCATCAATAATATGGTTATTATGGTTGATCACCTAGAGAGGTCTGGACGGGCTGTCCATTACCGTGGACGCGGCTATTCAAATAGATCTTACACTCTGCAGAGGTTGCGCACTTTCCCCACACTATGGAGCACTGACCTCGTGATCCCATTCGGGTGGACCAGCATTGCTCCAACGAAACCCGCCTGACTCGTGACTCTTCCATCGTACCACCGGCAATCATACTCCCCCGGAGTCAAGCCTTGGGTGGCCCCGTGCCACCTTGTGACACCTGCCACCGTCGTGGCCTAAATAAACTATCCCAAACGGGGACGCCGGCAAATAACTCAACTGGGCTCACAGGGTTATCGCCGTCTACCTAATCAGGGCAGCACGCACGCATAACCCTCCCTCCTTGGAGGTACCAGTGAAAGAGCACGAAGCCAGACCAAGTCAAGGCCGTCCCATACTGGCGAATGTGGCTGCACGGGTAAGCCCGGACAGGTGACTCTTGATCAACCAACTAAGTTTCATTTATCAAGTATGGTGGTTCAACATTTCAGCTTGAGTTATCAACACAAGGCATTTGAATAATTTTCTTTGAATTATCAATGATAACTTAAATGCAAGAAATGAGTATGAATTATGCAATGCTATGAAATGCCTCATAATATGGATGTCCTGACTTGCCTTGATCAGTTGGGTTGTTCAGAAATTCCTGGTCTTCAAATCCACAAGAATCTCCTTCTGAAAATATTTGAAAATAACAAAGGAAAATGTCACATAAAGCCTCTTTATTCACCAACAATTTTGTGAGTGTGAGAAAAATACCAAACTTGGTGGAAAAATAAAGAATTATATTATGAACACAATGCAAAAAGAATCAATTCATTTGGACTTTTTTGTAAAAAATTATTAATGGTCAAAGTTTCTGATCAACTCTGTTAATAAATCAAAATAAAAAAAAATAGAAACGAGCCACGTCGAAGGCGTATTTGCCCTGGGCGCCTCCACTTACCGCTTCGGCCAGTCGCTGGCTAGTGGGGCCCGACCCGTTTAAACAGAGGAGGGAGAGAGGGAACAGAGGGAGGCGGGGCTCCGGCGACGCTCACCGGCGATAGGGACGGCGGTTGGGCTGGGAAACAACGGGGCTTGATCGGGCACTCGAAGACGGTCCTCCCTGTACCCGTAGCTCTTCTGGAGATGGCCGAACGGTGGCGCGCCCTTCTTCTCCGGCGGACAGCAGCTACGATGGTCGACGGAGGAGATGATTCCGGCAGCAGTTCGCTTCGGGAAGGGGTCTGGAAGCACCCGTGGAACCCTACGAACTCAACGGTGGGCTCGGGCGGAGCTGGGATGGCTTGGAGAGAAGACTGGAGGTGGAGCTCAGCTGGCGGCAGAGCTCCGGCGAAGCTCGAGGCCAGAGGGCCTCTCGGCCTTGGCTCCTGCTCTGAGGGGGCGATTGAGGAGGAGGGAGAGGGGTGAGAAGCTAGGCAAGGCCGGGCGGGGCTTTATATAGGCGGGAGGGACGAGCAGCGATCTCTCCCTAAGCGGCTCGATGCGGGCCATGGCACCGGCGACGTACGCCGCGCTGGCTGGCTGCTTGCGGGCGAGGAGACTTGAGCGAGCAGGGGCATTCAATGCGGGAGGAGACAGCACGGGGAGGAAGACGACGGCGTGCCCGCCACTGTGACCGCACGGGCGCCACAGTGCGGCGATGGCGTGGCGGCCGGCGATGGCATCTCCGGCGAGGAGGAGGGTTCTGGAGGGGCTGCGTGTCAACCAGGGGCGTTGTCGGCATGCTCAGACACGAAACTGAGGCAAGGGGCAGTCGGACGCGACGGAACAGACACGGGCGCGGCGCAGAGCGCGGCGACAGGTATGCCGCAGCCGTGCTCACCACGGTGCTGGCCACCAGGAGGCCACGCAAGCTTGGCATTTCTTGTCTGGCACGTCGACCTTTGATCCCTCAGATCACCTACAGCCTTGGTTTGGCTTGGTTCACGCAGAGATGAGCAGTAAGATCAGCAACAGTTTCTGACAGCAACCTTGGGGAGGTTCCAGAGAGGAGATGAGGTGGAGACTGAGCCAAAGATAGTGTCTGGAGTGATCCACGTTAGAAGAACTCCAAACTGGCCAAGTTTGAGGTGGTTTGGATAAGAAGTGAGGGTAGTTCATGTGTAAGTGACAGATCTGGTCTGAAACTGAAAGTTGAAGCACTGCTCACATAGAAGATCTTCAGATGCTGAAACTTGGTGGAGGAAGGTTGTTTGGATGTGTCCTCATGCTATAAAAATTTGAGAGCAATTGGACAACCCTAGCATACACTTCCTTCACAAAGGTCCAGACTGACCAGGAGCTAAAATGAATTATTTTGCAAAGTATATGAAATATTTTATGGAATATTTTTGGATATTGGAGCAAGATATAGTCTAAGGTATTTTTAAGAATTATTTGAGAATTTTCTGAGCATCCAAACCATAGGTGGCTTCACAACCCATAGTAATGCCCTAAATCCTCAAATAAGAGAAAAGAGTTATTGAAAATAATTTAAATTGGAATTTGAGTCCTTGAGGTACTTGGCAGGGTTTTGGCAAGATGCTGAGGCTTGGGATCACTTTGGAGAAGATTCAAGAATGACCAAGACCAAGTGAAAAATTCAAAACCCATTCAAATTCCAAATAAAACCGGGAAAAGTTCGAAAAGAAAAAGTTGCCAAAATCAGGGTGTCACATAGGCCGTCGATGATAACCAAGCGAGGGAGAGTGTCCAAATACAACCACTACATGCATGTGCCCCAAACATACGTATGGACATGCGTGATGCATGCATATATGTTCGAATACCAAAAGCACAACATTTTGATGTGGCACATGCATGCATCGCAAATCGCACAACCCACACAGATCTGGTTCATGACGTGTCGCGTGCCCCCCTCGATCCGGTGGGAGGGATTCATGCGTAAACATGCGCTCAAAGTATAATATGTTATCTCTCACATCATGACATGCATGTACCGTACCATAGAAGGCGAACCAAAATTTAGTCCCCTCCTAATTATAAATCAAATTAACCTCTATCGATGTCGGTCAAAGTGATTGACCAAGCAGCGGAGACACACAGATGGACGAAGCATCTCGCCGATAACCCTGTGAGTGAGTGCTAGAGGACAACCGCCATCGCTTGCATGTGGGCCAAACACATGTATGGAGATGTGTGGTTTTGATGTTTGAATACCTAATATATATGTAGACCTTTGATGTGGCACCTGCCTCGGAAACCGAAAAGTCCCCCACACGAAGCGAGGTTCATGGCGCGCAGTATATGTTGGCCCCCTCCCCTCTTTGACGCGTAATATATACTCCTACGTACCGTATCACAACCCGAAAATAATCCTCCTTGTTCGTTAAATTACCTTTCTCGTTGTGTCATATTTTAGATGGACGACGACCTCGCGGGCCCATGGAGGGAAGCGTCGCAGGCGAGTGAGTGACAACCATCGTCTGCACGTGGCCCAAGGTGTTGGTGATGTTTTTAATACCCAATATGCACAAGTTCTTTGTGGCACCTGCCTCGAAAACCAAAAAGTCCCCACACAGAGCGAGATCGTTCATGACGTGTGTGTAGTATGTGCTGCCCCTCCTCCCCTCTTCGACGCATACTATATATTTCTACAACAACACAACCAAAAAATAAACCTCCTTGTTGGTCAAATTAACCTCTCTCGTTGGGTCAAAGTGATGGAGGAAAAAATCTCGCAGGCCCACGGATGGAAGCATCGCACGCGAGTGACTGTCCTATATGACGCGTAGTATATGTTGCCTCCGTCCACCCTCTTCGACGCGTACTATATATACTCCTCCTGTACGTAACAAAAACCAAAAAATGACCATCCTTGTTGGTCAAATTAACCTCTCTCACTGCAGGTCATAGTGCTGGACGACGACCTCGCGGGCCCACAGAGAGAGTCACACGCGAGTGAGTGTCCTAGGACCACCGCGTGCATGTGGCCCAAAGATGCATGTCAAACTTTTTCTGCAGCGAACATGCGACCAAAGAAGTTTAGTGTTAAAAATGAAAAAATAGATAACATTTGTCCGTTTTTATACATTGATTGATTTCTTGGGGATTAAATGTGCAAAAATCAAATTTGATGTACATGAGACCCGTGATAGTGCACCAAAATGGATTGCACAATCATATGTGTACGTGTCCCTGGGTGCATGTTTAGTCCCCATGCAATAAATTTCTAACATTGAGAATCTTGATTTTAAAATTCAGTAAATCCAAAACTAAGTTGATATTATATATTTTTTCCAAATTTGAGGGGAAATTTGATATAATCTTCTTACAGACAAGAAATTATCAATAATTATCAACCAATATCGCAAACGGACTCTTTATTCGAACCGTGTGCGTTAGACCAACAATGTACATGTCGTGCTTCAATTAAGCAATAAAGCGGTATAATTAATCATCAAAAAGGAAAAATCAATATAATACGTGTCGCCACGCGTCCCGTGTGCCGTACGAGCATGCGTGAGTTGACGAGACGCATGCTAGCAGTCCGCCACGCAGGTAGACCGGGAGCCCGAGGCATGCGCGTGTTCGCTACGGACTCACCGCGGGGCGTGCTAGTAGCTGTGTGAAATGACGGTAGGCACACCAGCAGTCCGATGTGTAGGCTCACCGGGAGGCGAGCCAGCCCTTTGACCGCCGCCCACCTGCTCCCACTACTCCATATTAGTGGGGCTCCCGATCCGCTGGTCATAATAGGCGGCTGTACCCCCTGTCCACTGTTGTCACCGCCGCATGGAGTGTAGTAGGATTTTGCCGAAGCGCACCATCGGAGGGAGTGGCAACGCCGGGGCTGGTGAAGCACCCGCGCAACGCATGAAGCTGAGCGCAGAGGTTGCTGTCGCTGCCGACGAGGTCTCGCGCGGGCAGCAGCGCGAACTTGGTCACATGATCTGTGTGCGAAACGACATACGTTGTATCTTCCCGCCTTGATTTATTTTACAGAGGCAACATGCAACTGTGCTAAACATATGAAATTATTCAGGGTTTGTTTCGTCTTTTTATACATTGATTTTCCTAGGCATTTTTAACAAATAGCCACCACATTATTATCGCAAACGGTCATATTAGTCCAACCGTGGGCGTTCAACTAACCATTTACTATCGCGGGCAGCTGTTTGATTAGACGGGACGACTGTGAGCAGTCCGCCGCGCACGCTCACCATACCAGGAAGCGAGCCGCGAGCGCTGCAATTTATTGCTGGTTTTGGACTTTTGTTTCGGCCGCCTAGGGAAGGTACGTAGAACAGTCCTCCGTTCTCATCTACAAGCACCGCCGCCGAGGTTCGCCGCCTGCTGCGAGATGGAGGATGAGCCGTCCAACAAGCAGGGGCAGGTCGAGCCAGAACCGCAAGAGCCCCGGCGAACGTGGACTTCATCAGCAGCCTCCCCGACGAGATGTTGGTAACCATCATATCCCACCTCCCCATCAAATCTGGCGTGCGGACCACTGTCCTCTCGCAGCGGTGGCGCCCCCTCTGGCACTCCACCCCCTTGGACCTCATCGTCGACCACGAGTTCTGCAGCGGGGAGCAGCAACGCCTGGACGCATTGTCCCACGTCCTCGCCACGCACCCTGGGCCGGTCAGACGCCTTGCTATCGGCAGGTTCAGTCCCCACTGCAAGGCCGAACCCAGGTTTCACTACTGGTTCCTATCCCCAGCCCTAGATTGGCTAGAGGAGCTCAACTTTATAGCAGGGCGTCCGCGCTCGCCGCCGCTGTCCGCGCTCCACCTCGCGCCCACGCTGCGCCGCGCTACATTCAAGCAGTGCATTTCCCCCGGATTGATGCCGCGCGCGCTCTTCATCTCCCTAAACTTAAGCACCTCGAGCTCATTGCCATCCGCATCTCGAAGGAGGATTTGGAGCGCTTGCTCGTCGGCTGTACAACGCTCGAGTACCTTCGTCTTCATGCGATGGATGGGTTGAGTAGCCTCCACATCACCTTGATGAATGTGCATATGATTTATGTGCATTGCTGGCGCCGCCCAAGGCTGTCAGTTGAGGTGTTTCGCGATATGGTCATTGAGAATGCGCCTTTCCTCGAGAGATTGTATGTACTTGATAAATTAGGTCCAGCCAGAATCAGGGTCGTTCACGCACCGAGATTGACAGTGTTGGGCTATTCGTGTGCTGAATTCAACGAACTTGTTACTGGATCATTATCCGTTCAGGTACAATAGTCTTCTTCTTCTCCTTCTTATATATTATTGGACATCACATTTTATCTAATTTTTGTTGATCTATATGTTCGCATGTCATCTAGAAAATGATTCCCAAAAGCTTGACCCGACCTCTGCGCATAGTGAAGATCTTGGCACTACAATCTGTCAGCCCCGATCTGGATGAAGTTGTTAGATTCCTTAGATGCTTTCCTTGCATGGAGAAGCTATACATCGAGGTGATGCTCCTTTCCTGTTAATTGTTAACCACAACAGAGCTCAAATTTTTGCTACTTTTACCCATGATTACAATGACAAATGTAGAATGATTTCTAAAGGAAATTTGGAGGATTTCAATACATATTTTTTTTGAGATGCTAGTGTTGTACGCATTTTATTCCTTCGCCCGACATGCTTACGTGATAAAAGTTTATCATGAAAGATTGAAGGTGGCATTTCACTCTTTTCATGTATTTTAGAAATCTTGCAAATCAAAGAGGTCCGAAGTGTTCAAATCTGCAGCTAGGCACTAATATGTTGTCTTCATTTGCATATACTAGCAGGCCCGAAAGTAGAAAATGTTGGGGAATATAACAATCCCATTGAATGCCTTGATCTTCATCTCACAGAAATTACTTTTAACGAGTACCGAGGCACCACACCAGAAATTAAATTCACCAGGTTCTTTGTTGAGAAAGCAAGGTTGCTCAAGGTAATGAGGTTTGCCCTATATTTACTGCGCAGAAGTGAATGGATTGCTAAAGAGCGCATGCATCTACAGCTGAATGGAAAAGGCTTTGCAGAAGCTGAATTTCAGTTTGTAACTTCATATGACAGATTATTCGGAAGTCACTGTATCGAGCCGCTATATGACTTCTCAGTGGCTGATCCTTTCGCAGAAATAATGCATAAAAAAGATTCTGAAAAAGATGAATTTTATGTGTCTGAATAGTTTGAACCTTGTAATCTTTGAATTTGGGCCTTGTAATGCTGCAATTTGAACCTTGCAATATTTATGGTATTTGTTATATAACGTAATTGGATGTTTAATTTGATTTTGCAATCATGTCCTATTATAAGTATATATATGTTGTTCTTCTGTACATAGAGCATAGATGTTGTGCAGACAGAGCATATCACATCGCACACGGACCACACTAGGGAACCCATCAGTGATGAATTCATCAATCGCAGACGGTTGTATACCAGCAAGCGTTTGCCCACAACACACACGGCTTATTTCATCGCAAACAGCTCGGATGGATAAACTGTATGCCACGTATCGCACACGCAACTCTAATCTGATTTTTGCTTGATGTCTCCGACATCGCTCTCACAGTTCGTCTTATTTGCCACGTATCACTGTGCCGGCCTCTGCTCGCGTCTCTCGGTGCGCTCTGCTCGCCATTAGGTGCCGCGGGGCGCTCTGCTCGCGTCTGTCGGCGCGCTCTGCTCGCGTACCTCCACGCGCTCGGCTTGTGGACAACTTTTCCTTGCGTGTTCAACTGCTATATGCATATATATGGTTGCTCGCCGCTGAGGCGACCGCGGAGTGCTCTGCTCGCGTCCCTGCGCGCGCGCTCTGCCAGTGGTTGGGGCCTGCACACGATCACGTTGGGGGGCCCATATGCATGCGGTTGCGCCACGCGCATTGCCACGATGCAGTTACGTGCGGCACGATGGAGTTACGTGCTGCAAATTAGAACTGCCATCCGGGCGTGCGGATATTCCAGGCCGTCCGGCTTTCCCATTAATTCCCGCGGCCATTATAACCTTAGTCTCTTCAACTTTTCGATTTCACCCCACAACACAACAAGCACACCCATGACGACACATACAGAGAGATATCTAGCGGCGCTCCAATGGGGTTCGGCGAGCACAAAGTGGAGACCCACGCAAGGGAGACGGATCTCTCGGTGGTGTACACCATCGACCCGGCCGTAGTGGAGGACTACATAAACACCGTGGAGCAGTTGCTTGCTCGAGACAAGTACAAGGTGGTCGGCATCGACCTCCAGTACACCGGCGGTCATCCCGACAAAGATCGGAAGGTTGCCATCGCCCTGTTGTGTGTGCGCCATCATGTCCTCATCTTCCACTACTGCATGGCCACAGAGCCTTGCGACCATTTCGCCAGGTTTGTCAACAGCGCCGACTACAAGTTCGCTATGGTGGAAACCTACAACGATGTAAAGGCGCTCATGGTTACGGGCTTGGCCTACAAGAACCTTGTCGAAATCCGTGACCACTACAGGGTCTGGGGCAGCACGAAGAAGGACTCCCCGGTTGAACTCGCCTCGGCCATCATCGACCCCTACTACGAAAAGATGAAGCAGGATGCCAAGAGAACAAGTCCCGTATCCTGGCACGGGGCCTGGATGCGGCAACTGGATGAACCTCACCTCAGGTTCGCAGCCAAGAGCGTGTACACATGCTATGAGATGCACAGGAGGAAGTGCCTCGTTACTGAAATCGACGAGGCCGGATCGAGCCACACGCAGAGCAGTAGCGGCAAGCGTCACAAGAAGTAGATGATGATCAGATGATCGTTTATCCTAGTTAATCATGCATGTAATATATAGTTTACTTTGGTGTGTGGAAATGTCATGTGTGTAGTAGCCACCTATGTAATTATGCATGTAATACTTTACTTTGGTGTGTGCAAATGTCATGTGTGTAGTAGCCATATATGTAATTGGATGTTTAATTTTGTTATGCAACCATGTCCTTATAAGTGTGTGTATATATATGTTGTTGTTCTGTATGCAATCCCATCGCACAACACACATGTATTATTAGCAGCAATCATCTGTGTTATAATCGGTCTTCGCACACATTTCTGATTACAGACTTGTTTGCAGCGTATCACACACATCTTGTTAAATTGAATCGTTTCTGTTCTCTTCGCTCAACGCAAACAGTTCATTCGAGTGAACTGTTTGCCCTCTATCGCACACACCTTGACCTGGCTGACAGTTTCTTTTGTTTTGCCTAATCACAAACAGTTCATCCGAGTGAACTGTATGCCGTATATCGCACACACCTTCATCTAGCTGCCCATTTCTATTGTTCCGCCTCATCACAAACAGTTTATCCGAGTGAACTGTATGCCGTATATCGCACACACCTTCATCTGGCTGCCCATTTCTGTTGTTCTACCTCATCACAAACAGTCCATTGGACTGAACCGTATGCCCCGCATCGCACACGCAACTAAAATCCAAACCGTGTTTGATGTATCCACCATCGCAAACGTTTTGCATCTTTTTTGACGGTTTTTTTACATCACCGTTTGCGATTATTGCATCGCACACAGTTTCATCGAAGGGTCTCTGATTGTAGTGTCGCGTTAGCAGCATCCTGCAGTAGTGAAAGTAGTATGGAAGTAACGGTAACAGTGGTAACAGTAGCAATAACAATTTTGTAGTGATTGTAACAGCAACACGGCAAAAGTAACTTAGCAAAGATCAATATGTGAAAAGCTCGTAGGCATTGGATCAATGATGGATAATTATGTCGGATGGCATTCATCATGCAACAGTTATAACCTAGGGCGACATAGAACTAGCTCCAATTCATCAATGTAATGTAGGCATGTATTCCGTATATAGTCATACGTGCTTACGGAAAAGAACTTGCATGACATCTTTTGTCCTATCCTCCCATGGTAGCGGGGTCCATAAGGAAACTAAGGGATATTAAGGCCTCCTTTTAATAGAGAACCGGAACAAAGCATTAGCACTTAGTGAATACATGAACTCCTCAAACTACGGTAATCACCGGAAAGAATTCCAATTATTTTCACCTTGGGGTGTGCGGATCATAACACGTAATAGGTGTCTACAACTTGCAAGATAGGATTAAGAACTCACATATATTCATGAAAACATAATAGGTTCAGATCTGAAATCATGGCACTCGGGCCCTAGTGACAAGCATTAAGCATAGCAAAGTCATAGCAACATCAATCCCAGAACATAGTGGATACTAGGCATCAAGCCCTAACAAAACTAACTCGATTACATGATAAATCTCATCCAACCCATCACCGTCCAGCAAGCCTATGAAGGAATTACTCACTCCCGGCGGTGAGCATCATGAAACTGGTGATGGAGGAAGGTTGATGATGATGATGGCGTCGATTTCCCCTCTCCGGAGCCCAAAACAGACTCCAGATCAGCCCTCCCGAGGAAGAATAGGAGGTGGCGGCGGCTCCGTATCGTGAAACGCGATGAAACCTTCTCTCTAATTTTTTTCTGCGTGAATAGGAATATATAGAGTTGGAATTAGGGTCGGAGGAGGTCCAGGGGGCCCACAAGCCTGGGAGGCGCGCCCTGGGGGGGAGGGGGGGTAGGCGCGCCCCCAGGGCTTGTGGCCTCTGGGTGGCCCCCTCTGGTATCTTTTTGCGCCAGTATTTTTTATATATTCCACAAAAATTCTCCATAAATTTTCAGGTCAATCCGAGAACTTTGATTTCTGCACAAAAATAACACCAAGGCAATACCTTCGCAACCCACTGTTCAAGTCTCTGATGCATCTCCCTCGCCAAGGCCAACTGAACCAGTGCCTGTGGCCTACCCTGTTAGAGCTGATATTCCACCTCAGCAAGTTATTTCTGAAGAAGGTGAAATCCCTCACTCCGAACCCCAAGCTTCTCCCGCTCGTGAAACACCGAATGATTCGCCTCCTCCGACTGATCAGCAACAACAGATTCCCGAAGATCAACCGCAACCACCTCCAGTGCCTACCAAAAAGGAATCTGCTCCGTTGCCCACTGTTTATGCAGCTCCAACTCGTGTGCCATCTGCTCCGTCACAACTGCATTTGTCAAGTGACACAACGCAAAGAATTTCAGATGTTGGTCCGTCTGCAGTTAGATCTGTTTCTTCTCGTCATACAGACTCCATAGTATATGGAGATGAAGTGATTTCAGTCGAAGATGAACTCAAATATCCATATCCTCGTGAACAACTGCCTTTGTTCTCGACAGGTGTTGGCATCAAAGGGCCGCTTTTCAATCGGAACACGCATCCCCAATTCTTTCAAGAAAGTCCGTATAAAGGGCCACACACTTCTGAATCTCCTCGTTTCTGGACTAAAGAACATGCCATCTATTATTCTCGGATTCTCTATGATAGCCGAAAGATATTTCCTCATGATTTCCCAGACATCTCAGCTATGAAGAGTATTGGCTGTTTTGATCAGTTACTTCAAGATCTGGAAGATTTTTGCCTCACAAATGTCTTTGCATTCGAGCATCCGTGGAACAGAGAAATCATACTTCAGTTATATGCAACCTTGTACATCTCTGGTGGTGAATCTGATAGCTCAAAGTGGATCATGGAATGGATGACCAAAGGGAAATGCATAAAATGCACTTCAACAGACTTTGTCTCACATTTTCATTTCCCTCGGTTCAAGCATGGCAAAACTGAAATTAGATTCCACAACATTGATGTCATTTCTGATGAAATCTTTTGCTGCACCATGGACAAAGAAAAGATTCGTGACTACAATGGTCCTCCCTTGCCTGAGCATTTGACATTCGAGAATCAAACTCTATACCATTTTCTCACCTACACCATTTGCCCTCTGGTCGGGATGAATACAGATAGTCATCTCTGATGTTCTTCGAAATGCCATCTATGCAATCTCCGAGCGATATGTCTTTGATGTCAAGGACATGTTTTTGCGTATCTTGAAGGACTCTGCTTAGCATCCAAAGTGCCTCAAAGTTTATGCGCCATGGATCCAGAAAGTGGTTGATCATGCAATGCGCACAGAATATTTGGCAAAAGTTAGTCATAAAAGCTTCATTCCTCCAGTGCGTGATACACTGCAAGTTATGGAAGGTATTTCTTCGTGTAAAATACCCGTGTCAAGCCCTCAAGATTATCACAATACATTCGATGGGCCACGGCTGCCTCATCGCGATCAACAGATATCTCATCAACCTCCCCCGCACCTCGAAGTGAGTTTGCGCACACAACAACTGCTGTTGCATCATATGGCTGAGGATCGCCGAGAGAAAGAACATCTTGCTGCTGAGCTAAATGCCATCAACAACCGAACCAAAGTAGTGCATATGGTTGCATCTGAGAATAAGAAGCGTCTCTGGAAATTGCTTCGAAAGTTCTTCTCCAAGAAACAACTCCTGACCGTCAATCTCAAAGAACTTAATGATTATCTTGACCAAGGTTTCTCTGTTGAAGACTTTCAAGATCGCATTACTCCTCCTTTGCCTGCTCGTGAGCCAACAACTGATCTACTTCATTTTAAGCTGTGAAAATTGCTCGAAGAATCTGAAGCTACATCACCGACAGAGAAACCAGCCGAAGGAAATGTGTTATCTCGTGTTACTCATGTGGCTGATCCAAATGTGGCTTCATCATCTCAGCCTCGAGCTGTCATTCCTGAAGATAAATCTGCTGCCATTGAAGATGAAGTTGAGCCAGTCACTTCCGAAACTGAAATCTCCTCCGACAGTTCTTCTGGAGATGCCACCGAGTGAATCAAGTTAATGGCTTTTGCACTCATGTTCTTCGTCACCTTTTTTACACTAGATGACAAAAAGGGGGAGAATTACATCGAGTTTCGATAGATTTGCTCTCTGTGTTTATTTGGCTCGGTTTCGTGAGAGCTTTTAAACTTATGCCTTAAAGACTATCTGCTCTCTGATGTAAATCTTTTGTACTGTAATGTTAATAACCCCGCCTGCTGCACTATTTCTCTCGAAGCATTTGTTTTGTAGGTGGAATTATTATCAGAAGTTATGAATGATTGCACTACAATCTCGATGGATTATATATCATCAGTGTGAATCATTACCTCGAATGATTGAAATTTCCTCTATATACTTCAATGAATTGCAGGAGAATTTTATCTGATATCTGTTACCCTGCATACATCTAGGGGGAGTCTATTTCATCATCGAGTCAAGTAACATAAATTCACTCTTGTTCGTTTTACTTTTCACTTATCTATCTTCACTTCGATGATTATCTTTTTTGTCAACAACCGTCCAAAAAGGGGGAGATTGTTGGTGCAATGATAGGCCCCTTATGTTTTGGAGTTTGTTGACATAAACAGTATGGGACTTATGTGTTTGCTAGTGCACACAGAGTAACAGGTCCCTGAGATCACGAGGAGTTTGAGTTAAACGATGAAGGTAATCTCCCTGCGCTGCAGTGAAGGTTATCACCGAAGACTATGATAACAAGAGTGACCCCTCAAAAGTTGTTGAAGTGAAGCAATTGGTTCGGTGCATGTTAGAGGAAAATGACTGCTTCCGAGGAGATTGAAGACGAAGTGAAGACGTAGCATTTATTTCGTTTTTCTTCTTCTCTTTATTGAGTCATAGGACCACTGTACTATTAAGAGGGGTGTAGCATTCGAAACTTTGATTCTCTGATGCTAAACCCAAATCCTATGAAAGTTGCGAGAGAAATCTCTTTGTGTTCCGAGCAAATACTTGCCAGCAAGAGACTGTGATCTTCTTCGCTGCGAGAGATTTGTCTCAAATCGAGGAGTTAGCATTGCTTGTTCCTCAAGTAATGTTACCGTTGCTCGCAAATCCGACCGTTGTAAACGTGTCGATTGGCCATTGGCTGGACCGCGTGTCCAAAATGGTCATTTCCCTTCATGGAAGGCTGCGGCTATAAATAGCCACCCCGCGTCGGCTTTGTCTGGCGGCTGCTCCGTTTGATTCTGAGAAGATTGTTGAGCAACCCCCTCTCTGGGAGATTTGAGTTTAAAATCCACCAAGAGAAAACCCTTAGAGCCGAAGAATTAGATAGTGGTTCAGCATCACTCGAATATAAGTCCAGTACGCTCCGCCTATTACTCTTGAGAGCTGCAAACTCTCTAGACGGTTAGGTGTCAATTTCTTCAAAGACCAAGAGTGATTGTGGTTCTCGAAGAAGAATTCTGTAAAGGTTCGGAGATCGCCTCAAGTATCTACCACGAGTGATCGGCATTGGTTGACGAACCAATTGTCGAGGAGAATAGGGTGAAGAGATTTTATCTTCCGTGTTAAGTCACAACCCCTCCAACCAAACGTAGTCCTCGTGCAGAAGGACGAACTGGTCGAACAAATAACCTGTCGCCATCGAGCATCTCTGGTTACCTCCGCTACCCATGTTTACATTCAATATGTTTTCCTTCATGTGATTTGTCTCGATGCATGATTTAGTTTCCATTCGGTACTTAGTTATAGCTCGCTGTAGTTTGTTTTTCATTCGCTCCGCTGCTGGGTTCCGAGAGTTTTGAGATTTCCGAAGAAATTTTAAAACTCCCATTCACTCCCCCCTCTGGTAGACATACTTCGTTCCTACAAACATCATGGTCAGGGCGAATGTGTCGTGCAAATTTTTGATCTGCTTTGACACCCAGCGCGTGAAGACCAGCTCCTCGCATGAATCCGTGGCGTACTCCATGCTGCCGAATCTGAAGACCCAGTCTGGAGCAAAGGTTTCGACCTGGCTTAGGTGGCCGGTCGAGTCAGCAAGGAGGACGATGTTGCAGAAGAAGAAGATATGTTCTGGCACGAAAGTAGCACCGTTACCGATCTACCCGCCGATCTTGATCCCCATCGTATAGAGACGACTACTTAGCAGGACAAGTATGGGCCACCAATGACAGAGCTAAATCCTGCAGATCTCGGGTATGGGGACTCAAATTAAGCGTCTAGATACGACAATAACAAAGACACGAGGTGTTACCCAAGTTCAGGATCTCCGAAGAGATAACACGCTACGTCTTACTTGTGTTTATTGCTTTGGATGGGAAGTACAAAGTATAGATGATCTAATCTGAGATTGTTGTGTGTCCTCCACGAGTCCTACCCTTCGGCTTATATAGATACCGGGGGTCTAAGGTTACATTGTGCTAGTCGGCTACGTATGAGAAAATCGAGTCTACGATGAATCTGGCGTCTTGGGGTACACGACAAGTTTTCGGAAGCGAACCATTGATACGTCATGGGTCGTCTGATGTGGCCCACTCCTAAACCAACGTGATGCACCGTGAAGTTTCACGCGGTTATCTGCCCGCCAAAATCATACGAGAAGGCTTTCATCTTGTAAATGTGCGGGACGAGAGAGCTGATTATACGGGTCAGTAAAAAAATCGGGTTTATGAGAGCCGTTGAAGGTTTTTTAGGTTTTTTTGCCCCAACTTCTCTTAAACGGTACTCCCCTCCAATCCATAATGTGTCGCGACAATCTTAGTTCAAAACCACGTTAAATTATGAATCCCTCGAAGGGAGTAGTTTTTTTTAAGAAGCTTTTAAGCATCCAGTATATTACCAGTGAAATGTAATTTTACATCCGCTCCGTACCTTTGGCTCCCTACTGCCGCTGTAAAAGAAAAGAAAAAACTGTATTCCCAGATCCGCCGCACCAACCCCGGCGCCCCTTGCCGCCGACACCCCCGCCCCCCGACCCCCCACCCCCCGGCGGCCCCGGCCCCCGCTTCCCGCCGGTGCGCGCCTGCCACCTCGAAGCTGAGGAGCTCGGTTCCCCCGTAATCCCGCCCCCTCCGGCTCCGCACAGCAGTCAGGAGCGTGGTCCGGTCGCCATTGCTTACTGAACAGTCCAAACTGGCGTGGTCCGGGCCAGCGCTACTCCTTTTGCTGGTAAGGAAGCCCTACCTTTCCTCGGATAATCGTACGTTTTGCCGTCAATTCTGCCCTGAACAATCAAATCCAACCGGACCCGTTCCTTCAGGATCCACCCCGAGTTCCCTGACCGGGACAAGCACCAGGGTCAGCTTGCTGAATTTGGTCTGTGTCTTCTTGCACCCCAGTGTAGCTTCTGCAAGAAACTGTGGGGTACATTATGCATGGTTCTAACCTCACTGATTGTGGCTACATGTATGTACACAAACATTTCTGCTCCCCATGCCTTGACCCTGATTAGTTGTGTGTGTGTGTGTAAAGGTAGTAGAGATCGGGGGATAGAGTAGGGTGGTGGAAGTTGCAGATCTGACCACATGCTGTTAACAGCGCATCATCTTTTGTTTATGCATCTAGACTCCAGTGGCTAAAGTAGAGAGGTTGGTGGTGTGTCATGGACTCATGTGGAGCCCTTTTCCGTTGCTTGATTAATGGGAGTCCGGTGGGCTCATGGATGGCATGCATCGGAGCACTTTCCCCTTTGCCGTAAGATGCAACAAACACCTGCTAGTCTGTCTGTCATGATTTCTCACCAACCTTGCCACGTTTTTTTTCCTCCAAGGGGGAAAGGGGGGGGGGGGGGGGGGGGGGGTAGATCCAGTATGGTGGGTACTGTGGAGAGGGGTATATAAGGAGCTGCAGCCTTCTCTCTGCACACAACTTGTAGGCACGCAGTTTCTTTCTGTTTCTTCTCTGCGGCAGTGTGCTTGTCAAGATCAAGATCTCCCTCAGCTCTTGAGATCTGGTGAGCGTCCCCCTGATCCATGCATCAATTTTTACTTAGTTTGTAGTCTGGTATCTCATCCATCGTGTAAGTAGTGTGGTTTCATGCTGTAGTTGGCCTTTCTCATGCTTTGTGAAGATGCTTACAGTCTTCAGATCTTAGAGTTTGCTTAGGATCCATTGACTTTGCTGATCTGGTCCCTGGTTTGATTTGGTAACCTGGCTCGTATTCATTGATGTCATGAATTTGTTCTACTTACCCGTCTTTAGTTTAGAATTACCTTTCTTTTTACTGATTGTTCCTGTGGCCGGTGAATCGGATGATTGTTGTGATATTCTTCAGTCTGCCATTCTCCTTGCATACATTCCGTCATACCCATTACCCGTGGTCTGCAATAAAAGGCACATAGTTTATTTTATTTTTGCCACCTCAAGTTAACTGATGCTATGAAGTTGCCAATATCTGACTGTTTACTGAATTTATTGGGGCAGCTTTGTTAGAACCTGGCTTTGTATGTGTCTGTCGTGTCAACCCTTTTCCACACTAGGATCTGAATCTTCATTACTTCTGTTGACTCAGAAATGTCTTAACTATGTCTGATCTAACAGATTAAAAAAAAAAACTATGTCATCTAAGTAATAGTTTTCACTTCTTGTTTTATTACAGTCCCCTAAAGATCCACTTTCGGTGATCCCAGGTTAAGCGGACAAGATGGTGAAGATCTGCTGCATCGGAGCTGGCTATGTCGGCGGCCCAACAATGGCTGTCATTGCCGTCAAGTGCCCAGCAATTGAGGTTGTTGTTGTTGACATCTCCAAGCCTCGCATTGATGCTTGGAACAGCGACAAACTCCCGATCTACGAGCCTGGCCTTGACGAGGTTGTCAAGGCGTGCAGGGGCAGGAACCTCTTCTTCAGCACCGACGTCGAGAAGCACGTTGCTGAGGCCGACATCATCTTTGTCTCAGTGAACACCCCCACCAAGACCCGTGGTCTGGGAGCCGGCAAGGCTGCCGACCTCACCTACTGGGAGAGCGCTGCCCGTATGATCGCCGACGTGTCCAAGTCCGACAAGATCGTCGTTGAGAAGTCCACTGTCCCTGTCAAGACTGCAGAGGCCATTGAGAAGATCTTGACCCACAACAGCAAGGGCATCAACTACCAGATCCTCTCCAACCCGGAGTTCCTGGCTGAGGGCACGGCTATCGAGGACCTGTTCAAGCCTGACAGAGTGCTTATCGGTGGCCGGGAGACCCCCGAGGGCAGGAAGGCGGTTCAGGCTCTCAAGGAGGTGTACGCCCACTGGGTTCCTGAGGAGAACATCATCACCACCAACCTGTGGTCTGCTGAGCTCTCCAAGCTCGCTGCCAACGCGTTCTTGGCCCAGAGGATCTCCTCCGTGAATGCCATGTCCGCGCTCTGCGAGGCCACCGGCGCCAACGTGTCCGAGGTGTCTTACGCCATCGGTAAGGATTCCAGGATCGGCCCCAAGTTCCTGAACGCCAGCGTTGGGTTTGGCGGGTCCTGTTTCCAGAAGGACATCCTGAACCTGGTGTACATCTGCGAGTGCAACGGCCTCCCCGAGGTGGCCAACTACTGGAAGCAGGTGATCAAGATCAACGACTACCAGAAGAGCAGGTTCGTCAACCGTGTCGTGTCCTCCATGTTCAACACCGTCTCCGGCAAGAAGGTCGCCATCCTCGGGTTCGCCTTCAAGAAGGACACCGGTGACACGAGGGAGACCCCGGCGATCGACGTGTGCAAGGGCCTGCTGGGTGACAAGGCCCAGGTCAGCATCTACGATCCCGAGGTCACCGGGGACCAGATCCAGCGGGACCTCGCCATGAACAAGTTCGACTGGGACCACCCCATGCACCTGCAGCCGACGAGCCCATCGGCTATAAAGCAGGTGAGCGTGGTGTGGGACGCGTACGAGGCCACCAAGGGGGCCCACGCCGTGTGCATCCTGACCGAGTGGAACGAGTTCAAGGAGCTGGACTACCAGAAGATCTTCGACAACATGCAGAAGCCGGCCTTCGTCTTCGACGGGCGCAACGTCGTCGACGCCGAGAAGCTCAGGGAGATCGGCTTCATCGTCTACTCCATCGGCAAGCCGCTCGATGCGTGGCTCAAGGACATGCCCGCGATCGCCTAGTTCCTCTCCACAGGAGCTGCGGGAAATTCTACAAACTTTTGCGGAGGCGCGGCATTTTCTGTCGGGCATAAAATTGGGTTGTGTTGGTATCTTTGCTTTGAGTTGTTCATTCTTGCACTGCCGTCTGTAGATCATACATGTTCCTCAATCCTTGTGCTGTTTTAAGGATTGTAAAAGAATGTTTTCTTTGTATCCATGAGTTTATAGCAATTTGATTATTCCCAACTTTTTTCCTCTCCTAAAATCATGGCAGCATCAATGTATTTTTCGTTGAGAGCAGACTTCAGTGCTTTTAACTCATCACTTTTTCTTTTCTTGGGACAGCGAATCTAAATCACCTTGAGCTGTTTGACATCTTTAAGGTTGTTTCTTTGTATTCTACTACGAGCTACTCCCTCTGTCTCTCTAAAACCAGAGCTTATAACTTTTGTCTGAAGTCAAACAAACGGTGCATAATTTCACCACGTATGTAGAAAAGATAATCAACACCTACACTATTAAACTGATATAATATGGAAATATACTTTATTGTGCATCTAATGATAATTTTTTTTTTTGCGGGGTATCTAATGATAATAATTTGGTATCGTAGTTCTTGATAATTTTTTACAAACTTGACACCGTTTGACTTCAAACAAAATTCATAGGCCTTCTTTTCAGGGAGGAGCATGTAATTTATAGGCCTTTTTTTACAGGCCTTTAAACCGTCTGTATAGCTATTCGATTCTTCAAAAGTTTCCGTAAGATCGTCACAGAATTGATATATATATCTTCCCAAATACTAGCAGGGGAGCCATTGATCTTATCTCATGGTATTCATTTGTGCAGCTGATGGATGGCACCAGTGAAGAATTACACGTTTTACATCAGAAAAGGGCCAGTCAATAGATTCAGTTAAACCAGTGGCGGCAGGAAGACGTGCACGGTGCATTCGCACATGACATCCACAGAAAAAGGCCCATAAAAAAACATCAACAGAAAATGGAGTGGTTCCTGCTCGCGTGTGTGTCGAGATGTCTGCCTCTCGAACTGCTCCTTCCCGGCACCGGGATCTCTCTCAACTTGGCTGTTGGCCTGTTGTCGATCGAGCCTGCTGTCAGGAATATCCAGGCGAGCGAGCCCACTGCCCACGTCTCCCTCTCCTGCTCTCTCTGGCTTCGTTTCAGAGTCTCGCCTCAGGGAGACACGAGGCGGACGCAGCATCAGAAAAAGAGAGATCTTTTTCCTGCGGTGGTGAGGAGCTCGCGCTTGTCAGTTTCCGACGGGGAAGCGTGGAGAGTTTTCCAGGCGAGTGTGGATCTTTCGCCTGCGCCACAAGCAGAGACGTGCGGCGGTGGCGGGTTGCGCGGGCCGGCGTGGTGGCCGCCCGTGGAGCTGCCAACAAGTCTCCCGGACGGCGTCCTTGTCCGTGTAGACCCCGGAGAGGCGGACGGCAGCCCACGACCCCGCAGACGTGTGCCGTGGGTTTCGTTTGTCTGGAATATTTCTATGTAGGAGAGTGGGTGCAGTGTTTAGTTGTTTAACAGGTTACGTCAATGTGGTACAAGATCGATATGGCCATTTTGGGGAGTTTAGTTGGTTCAGGGGAATCTGATTTTTGTGGCAGTTGCGGGGCAGAGCCAGAATTTTGGCATATATAGTGTACCAAGATAACAAGCGAAAGTGTTATTCTCAAAAAAAAAAAAAAGTGAAAGTGTTCTTCTGATCCGAGCTCACATGCATCTGGATGAACAGTAAAATTAGGAGAAAAAATAGTAAAAACATTCAATAAAATCTAATTTTTTTTTGTCAACAAACATCGACGAGTGTTTCACATGTGTACAAATATTCATGATTGAATTACATCCGTGGAGGCCTAGGCAAAACAAAATAAAAGTGATGCTCCAATTTTTTTTCGAAAACAATCTTCTGGAGTGAAACCACGACAGAAGAAAGCTAACATTTTGCATTTTCACATATAGCTCTACTCTTACCAATGATTGGATCTAGATGACGGCGTCAATGCCCCTGGGTATAGCTGCGGAGGACAAGGCCCAAGGGTAATAGGGCGGTCTAGGCCCACAACTCGATGTCCACCGACAATCCAGAGTGCATCATCACCTTGGGTGACAAGACGAAAACTCCTCTTCGGATTAGGCTAGAGATCGTCTGGATACAACATATACTAGTTTATTAGGCCAGCTCCTTGGCTGACTCGGAACTTGTAACCCTGCCTAATCCACCTATATAAGGCTCGACAAGGACCACCCCCACCGATAGACACCTGATTCTAGGAGACATATGAGGCTTTGCCCCCAAGACAATTTTGCGATCGACCCCTTGTAAACATGAAACCCTAGTTCTCATACGAAGCAAGATAATTAGTGAGACAAGTAGGAAGTAGGGTATTACCTCGATCCGAGGGTCCAAACCTGGTTAATTTTCCTTGATTGCATCATCCAGATCTCTAACGAGTCTGCTATCCTCAGATGGATGTTGTCGGAAAATTACAATGAAAGTTGGCGCACCAGGTAGGGGTTGCATGTGTCGAAACCATGATAGATGGCTTCTGATCTTCATCACCGACAAACTCAACGCCCTGCAACTCCGCGAACGCGACTTTCAACCAGACAACGGAGTTTCCTTAGAGTCTTCATCAACTTCTACTTTGATCTTGCTCAGAGATCATCGAAATTTCATCCAAGGAGCTCGAGGGCTCGACCTCTAGGTCGCCCTCCAGCGGCCATGTGCAGAACAACATGAACGACTAAATTGTTCACGTTGCTATCGCCTCTTTGAGCAACATTTCGCTAATCCTTTTGAAGGGGTTGTGAGAAATTGTCTGTAACGACCTTGTGATTTCATGGCGATCTGGCGGCGGGATCTCTGGCTAGGTTCGAAAAGGGAAGGCACTGTCAGATCTAGGCGGGAATCCGCGCGAGCTCGAAAGAAGGAGAAAGGCACACTACGACATGTTTTCGACGATCGCATAGATCAGACCGTGTGGGATTGGTGTGGCTGCAATACCACAAAATTTCAGCTCAATCCTATGGTTCAAACTCTAGCAAACACCAGAAAAGCGTTTCAATTCGCAAATACATTTTTCTTGCGCAGTATCTTCATGGGTTGTGGACTACCGGTTAGCGAAGACTTTGAGTCCTTTTGATCGGTTTCACAAATATGATTCATGCTTGTGACCAACCAAACTTTACACAACAACGCATCTTTAGGGGTTGAGTATGCGTGCCCTCTTGCCTTCACCTTATTTTTGTGAGTGTCCGATGATTGTCCAATATCAAAAGGGGAATTAGTATCATCCATCTTATAAGTTGCAGTTTCTTGACCGTTATTTATCAAATCCACCATGAATAAGCCCTACATATACATCACAATGAAACTACCATCCTAAGTTTGATCCGATAAATGCACATGGGGCAAGAAAAGGCTTGCATATTTTGTTTTAGACTTTCCTCAGACGGTTAGTGGACATGTCTTGCGCCGGAGGTTCTCAACTTTGTCCGCTATTGTTCGAGTTGCGGCGAGTCGTCCCCTTCCGGCGTGAAGCCATTCAGGATGCCGACCATTGTGAAACCGGAACGGCGTCGGGCTCGGGTGTCATTCGGGATGTCTCATGAGGCGCGCTATCGGGTGCATCGCTCCCTGCGGGCGACGGTCTCCGCCTTGTTCATGATGGTAAGGACCCCCACGAACTCCACCGAGCCATCCTCCACGGTGTTGGCGGACGACGGAGCGGCATCAAAGGCTAGGACGGAGGAGGAGGTCGGCGGCGCAGAGGCGGAGTAAGGGCGAAGGTGGCGACGACACAAACACGGGAAAGAGAGGACAAACGCAGGAGAGAGCAGTTGATTTGGTGGATTTTGTGAATTTGAAGGGATTTAGGGTGGGTCCAGCCTGTTGGATCCAACATGGCGAACACGTCTCAACGACCCTAAATTTGCCCTCCAAACATGAGTTGGGTATGAGAAATGCAAAACATACCGATATATGAACTGGATTCGAAAAGTTCGGTTGGAATGTTCACCGAAATATGGTCCGAAGTAAGGGGTCAGATAGAAGACGATCTAAACGAAGACAGAGAGAATAAACCAGCCCACCAGTGTCCAAGTCCTAGATTTGACACTGGTGCTCACATTTTTCTGAATTTATTTTAGGTTTTTCGGCGATGTTCGTTCAGTGGGAGAAGAAGTTACTGTCAACTACGAGTCATTTGTGATGATTTCGTCAATCTCATGATGTTGTGCCAACTCAATATCTCGAGGGTTATTATAGAGGTAGGATGTACGTGTGTCCGTTCATAGAGGTGAGTGTATGTGTGGTATGTGCTCTAACGTGATCATCGTAATGTGTTAAAAAAATTGTACCCCTTAGAGCATCTACAGCGCCCCAAACCCGCCTCAAACGTCTGGGCGGACGACCCGGTCACGAAAATGCGACCCAGACGGGTGCCCTAAACGGGCCTCAAACGCGAGGCTGACCGGCACCACTCATATCCAGCCAAAATATGAGGCGGATATGGGGGCGTCCGGGCATGTCCGCCACATCAGTCTGGGCCAACGCTGGCCCACCCGACCCCACATATATTCCTCCCCATCCGCTCGCCGGACCATACCCTAGCCACTTCACTTCACTCCCCTCCGCCACCCAAGCTCCCGTCCGGCGATCTCCGGCCTTCTCTGGCATGGCGGGTTAGCGGATCTGACTCCGACCATTCCGGGTCGTCGACTGGGGTGCCGTCCCGTGCGGGTTGGAGGAGGCAATGGCCATCCGCATTGCACCCCGCCACTCCTGGAAGGATATGTTGGGGAACGTGCAATTTCAAAAAAAATTCTACGCTCACGCAAGATCTATCTAGGAGATGCATAGCAACGAAGGGGGAGAGTATGTCCACGTACCCTCGTAGACCGAAAGCGGAAGCGTTAGCTTAACGCGGTTGATGTAGTCGAATGTCTTCGCAATCCAACCAATCAAGCACCGAACGTACGGCACCTCCGAGTTCAGCACACGTTCAGCTCGATGACGTCCCTCGAGCTCTTGATCCAGTTGAGGACGAGGGAGAGTTCCGTCAGCACGACGGCGTGGCGACGGTGATGATGAAGTTACCGGCGCAGGGCTTCACCTAAGCACTACGACGATATGACCGAGATGTTAAACTGTGGAGGGGGGCACCGCACACGACTAAGACAATTGATCTTGTTGTGTTCTAGGGTGCCCCCTGCCTCCGTATATAAAGGAGGAGAGGGGGAGGCCGGCCGGCCCCTGTAGGGCGCGCCAAGAGAGAGGAGTCCTACTAGGACTCCAAGTCCTAGTAGGATTCCACTTGGTGGAAGGGGGAAGAAGGAAGGGAGAGGGAGAGGGAAAGGGGGGCCGCGCCCCCTCCCCTAGTCCTATTCGGACTCCCCAAGGGGGGGCGCGCGCCACCTCCTCGTGGCCTGCCCTCTCTCTCCCCTAAGGCCCATGTTGGCCCATTACTTCCCCGGGGGGGGTTCCGGTAACCCTTCCGGCACTCCGATAATTACTCGGTACCTCTCGGAACTCATCCGGTGTCCGAATAATATCGTCCAATATATCATTCTTTATGTCTCGACCATTTCGACACTCCTCGTCATGTCCGTGATCTCATCCGGGACTCCAAACAAACTTCGGCCATCAAATCACATAACTCATAATACAAATCGTCATCGAACGTTAAGCGTGCGGACCATACGGGTTCGAGAACTATGTAGACATGACCGAGATACATCTCCGGTCAATAACCAATAGTGGAACCTGGATGCTCATATTGGCTCCTACATATTCTACAAAGATCTTTATCGGTTAAACCGCATAACAACATACGTTATTCCCTTTGTCATCGGTATGTTACTTGCCCGAGATTCGATCGTCGGTATCATCATACCTAGTTCAATCTCGCTACCAGCAAGTCTCTTTACTCGTTCCGTAATGCATCATCCCGTAACTAACTCATTAGTCACATTGCTTGCAAGGCTTATAGTGATGTGCATTACCGAGAGGGCCCAGAGATACCTCTCCGATACACGGAGTGACAAATCCTAATCTTGATCTATGCCAACCCAACAAACACCTTCGGAGACACCTGTAGAGCATCTTTATAATCACCCAGCTACGTTGTGACGTTTGATAGCACACAAAGTGTTCCTCCGGTATTTGGGAGTTGCATAATCTCATAGTCAGAGGAATATGTATAAGTCATGAAGAAAGCAATAGCAATAAAACTTAACGATCATTATGCTAAGCTAACGGATGGGTCTCGTCCATCACATCATTCTCTAATGATGTGATCTTGTTCATCAAATGACAACACATGTCTATGGTCAGGAAACATGACCATCTTTGATAAACAAGCTAGTCAAGTAGAGGCATACTAGGGACACTCTGTTTGTCTATGTATTCACACATGTATCAAGTTTCCGGTTAATACAATTCTAGCATGAATAATAAACATTTATCATGATATAAGGAAATATAAATAACAACTTTATTATTGCCTCTAGGGCATATTTCCTTCAGTCTCCCACTTGCACTAGAGTCAATAATCTAGTTCACATCGCCATGTGATTTAACACCAATAGTTCACATCTTTATGTTATTAACACCTATAGTTCACATCGCCATGTGACCAACACCCAAAGGGTTTACTAGAGTCAATAATCTAGTTCACATCGCTATGTGATTAGCACCCAAAGAGTACTAAGGTGTGATCATGTTTTGCTTGTGAGAGAGGTTTAGTCAACGGGTCTGCCATATTCAGATCCGTATATATTTTGCAAATTTCTATGTCTATAATGCTCTGCACGGTGCTACTTTAGCTAATTGCTCCCACTTTCAATATGTATCCAGATTGAGACTCAGAGTCATCCGGATTAGTGTCAAAGCTTGCATCGACGTAATTCTTTACGACGAACTCTTCATCACCTTCATAACCGAGAAACATTTCCTTAGTCCTCTAAGGATAATTTTGACTGCTGTCTAGTGATCTACTCCTGGATCACTATTGTACCTCCCTGCTAAACTTATGGCAAGGTACACAATAGGTTTGGTACACAGCATGGCATACTTTATAGAACCTATGGCTGAGGCATAGGGAATGACTTTCATTCTCTCTCTATCTTCTGCCGTGGTCATGCTTTGAGTCTTACTCAACTTTATACCTTGAATACAGGCAAGAACTCTTTCTTTGACTGATCCCTTTTTGAACTCCTTCAAATTTTTGTCAAGGTATGTGCTTTGTGAAAGTCCTATTAAGCGTCTCGATCTATCTCTATAGATCTTGATGCTCAATACTTAAGCAGCTTCACTGAGGTCTTTTTATTGAAAAATTCTTATTCAAGTATCCTTTTATGCTATCCAGAAATTCTATATCATTTCCAATCAACAATATGTCATCCACATATAATATCAGAAATGCTACAGAGCTCCCACTCACTTTCTTGTAAATACAGGCTTCTCCAAAAGTCTGTATAAAACCATATGCTTTAATCACTTCATCAAAGCGTATATTCCAACTCCGAGATGCTTGCACACTTTGTTAGCACCTTTAGGATCGACAAAACCTTCTGGTTGCATCATATACAACTCTTCTTTAAGAAATCCATTAAGGAATGCAGTTTTGACATCCATTTGCCAAATTTCATAATCATAAAATGCGGCAATTGCTAACATGATTCGGACAGACTTAAGCATCGCTACGGGTGAGAAGGTCTCATCGTAGTCAACTCCTTGAACTTGTCGAAAACCTTTCGCAACAAGTCGAGCTTTGTAGACAGTAACATTACCGTCAGCGTCAGTCTTCTTCTTGAAGATCCATTTATTCTCTATGGCTTGCCGATCATCGGGCAAGTCAACCAAAGTCCACACTTTGTTCTCATACATGGATCCCATCTCAGATTTCATGGCCTCAAGCCATTTCGCGGAATCTGGGCTCATCATCGCTTCCTCATAGTTCGTAGGTTCGTCATGGTCTAGTAACATGACTTCCAGAACAGGATTACCGTACCACTCTGGTGCGGAACGTACTCTGGTTGACCTACGAGGTTCGGTAGTAACTTGATCCGAAGTTTCATGATCATCATCATTAACTTCCTCACTAATTGGTGTAGGCATCACTGGAACTGATTTCTATGATGAACTACTTTCCAATTCGAGAGAAGGTACAATTACCTCATCGAGTTCTACTTTCCTCCCACTCACTTCTTTCGAGAGAAACTCCTTCTCTAGAAAGGATCCATTCTTAGCAACAAAGATTTTGCCTTCGGATCTATCATAGAAGGTGTACCCAACAGTTTCTTTTGGGTATCCTATGAAGACGCACTTCTCCGATTTGGGTTCGAGCTTATCAGGCTGAAGCTTTTTCACATAAGCATCGCAACCCCAAACTTTAAGAAACGACAGCTTAGATTTCTTGCCAAACCACAGTTCATATGGTGTCGTCTCAACGGATTTAGATGGTGCCCAATTTAACGTGAATGCAGCTGTCTCTAATGCATAACCCCAAAACGATAGTGGTAAATCGGTAAGAGACATCATAGATCGCACCATATCTAATAAAGTACGGTTACGACGTTCGGTCACACCATTACGCTGTGGTGTTCCAGATGGCAGGAGCCTTAGTCATATCTAATAAACCGGATGAGAGTCACATGATCCATAGCATAAGCGAGAGAATACCGAAAGTATGCGATAGGACAAAGTCCTTCTCGGCACTCTTGAGGACAATCCTCACATTACGTTACCAACCGTAAAGTTTTAACCAGATATTTAACAGCTATTCAATTTTAACAGGGAAGGTGGAAACGCGAGCCATTATTCTACAACTATTTTGCAAATCACACTTAGACAGAGTTCATAATTAATTGCACTGAGAATTAAATAAGTTAATTCAACAGTGCGCTCCCACTCAAATCAATATCTCTCATAATTGATTTGTGAGTGATACAAGACCCACACTTCGATTCAACGCCATTGATGTGGACATCATTGATGACGAGAATTTCAATTGGTAGGCAAACTTGCCGATCACATCTCCATGTGACTCTTGTTCATCTTTTGATGGGTGTGTTCTGAGCTCAGGACGATCCTGCCTGAACGTCAAAAACAACCAAGTGATCTTGCTGCGAGGTCTGACCTCACCCGCCTCATTCCTCTCGATTCGTTCGTACCCATGTGGACATGGCGCACCCCGAAAAGATACGAATTACAGACGGTGCTACACTTGGGTGAACACTAACTACTTTGATATTTTGAAGTGAGAGATCACCCTAATAAAAAGCGACTACCGCGCAATCAAAAAGGGTGCATCATAAGGGATAAACATCTCAGGCAATTCATAATAGCATGATATGGTATAGCCCTTTCTGACGGAGAAGTCTTTCATTCCTTCGTCTTAGGCATTCGCGTCGGTGTTCACCTTCACGAAGATTGCCACCACCTTGTCGATGCACCAGATAATATTGCTATCTCTATAGCTAATAAAATAATGCATTACTTAAGGTTGACACGCAGGTCAATAAAGTGACAATCATATGGCTCCAGCCATCATGCCGAATCATGACACGCAGGTCATGTTAATCAATTTACATCATATAGTCATCTCATACATAATCAAATTATTATGAGCACTGCTATACCACATCATATGCACATGCAAACCCTCCTGCAAAACCAAGTTAGACGTCTCTAATCGGTTCAAGCAAAAACTTGTTTTACGTGGCTTCTAAGGTTTCGAAACAAACCGAAGCTACCAACGTCCATCATCAAGTATGATAATCCAAGTCGCTAGATTAACATCGCGGGGTGTATGAGACACGAGATAATAAAATCTCGAGCCCCATACTGAACTTCGTCATACGCATGACCCCCGTGCAGATCATATCTGCATTGCCCTTTCGTCTGCGAAATTTCATCTTTCTTTTTAACTACGATGGAATTCAATGAACTGTTAGCACTTCGTTGATCAATCAGGATCGCGGATTGCCAGAACATTGAAACTCCACCATGCTGTTATCAAGATCAGAAATATGCAAATTCCAGGGAAGCAACAAGAATATCGGGTAACAGATTTCATCTGCTACCCGCACAAATAATTTTCAGTAATAGAACTCATCTACTACCTAATTATATTGTGCAACACCCATACATCTCATGTATTCTAGATCGCAACCTGCATCTACGCATAGCACGGCTCATGATGCCACTGTAGGGTAACGCAGCAGAAAACAACAAATTTCCGACCTACGCACCAGCCCAGGACCACTATGGAGACTGCATACAAGGTTTGATCATTTTCGTTATAGACTCGTAGCGCAGCGGAAGTAGAGTCGATGACGATCGGCGGTGCAGATCCCCGCAGCTAGGATTTACAACCTCCCAACCACGAGGATGTATACCCTCATCCGCCACTCGGACAGCCCTCCGGGAGGCGGTCGGACAGTCCCCCGAACGGTGTCGCGGACAGCCCTTCGGGAGGACTCACAGAACTCGGACCGTCACATGGACAGCCCTTCGGGAGGCACTCTCGAACAGCCCCTCGGGCAATAAGATCGAAACTACGACCTCTCTATAGAGTTGCACACATACGGTGTCATCTATCCGGCAGGGCTTCGCCGTCCAGAACTAGTTCCCACCGGAACCCAGACAGCCTTTCGGCTCTACGAAACTCTTTTCGTGGGAGGGAGAGAGAAGCCAGATCATTGCATGGCATGAGTATGAGAGCAAGGGATGAGTGTGGAGGGCTGCCCCTCCACCTCTATTTATAGGAA
Organism: Thinopyrum elongatum; assembly: GCA_011799875.1. Classification (NCBI taxonomy): domain Eukaryota; kingdom Viridiplantae; phylum Streptophyta; class Magnoliopsida; order Poales; family Poaceae; genus Thinopyrum; species Thinopyrum elongatum. The sequence continues at coordinate 43,015,678 of CM022300.1, forward strand.
ATCCCAAGGGGTAGGGTGGTTTTACAATAAAACCCAAAAGTACATGAATGAAGTCCTTCCACCAAGGGCATAGAAGTGAAACCAAGGAACAAGAGGGGCTCCATGGTGGAGCCCCAAGTGTGGCCGGCCACACCCCTTGGGGGGCCCCCAAGAGGGCCTCCCAATCCATCCATGTCATCCCTAGATCTTTTGGGATAAAGCCCAAACAAGTGGCTTTCCAAAAAGTAACCCAAAAAGCACTTTCACTATTCACGACGACATTTTTCAGCGTCCGTTCGAACTGAAAATATTTATGTGGGCTTAGAACATTTCCAGTACCCACCATAATAATTTTCAACGTGTTCTGGAACAATTCCAGTTTAGTGATTTCATTTGCGAAAAGCATCTGAAGTGGTTCCGGCAGCTCCGGAACATTTCCGATTTTCATCTCGGAAAATTCCCAGAAGTTTCCAGAATGATTCTAGCACCCTCCAAGAATTATTAGGCATGTGCCGAAACCAATTTGACTTAATGGAATACCCCGAAACAACTTTTTAGTTTCACCGGAACTCATCCGGTGACCTCTCTCTGCGGAACTTTTCCGGTGTCCGAAACTTTTCCGGTGTCCGAAACTTTTTCGGTGATTTTCTCTCAGACTCCCTGTCTAGTATTCAGCAGATAGATGACCCTTAAGCGTGTGACCCTATAGGTTCGGTGAAGTATAGACATGACATGGAACCTCTTCCGATCAATGATCAACATCGGAGCCGTGGACACCCATATTGACCCCTATACCCACACGAATGAATATTCGAGTGAACCTCCAGTTGCCGTGTGCTATTCCTGTTGCTTCGCGATATGTTACAAATACCCGAGGTGAGACATGTTGGCATTCCCGTGGATCAACAACTTGTCCACTATGCTAGTTACCTCGTTACCGGTATTGTTCTCTTTTCTCGTTACGTGTTCCGGCATCCCCGTGATCAAATCACAAAGTGTCTGGCCAGACGATGATGGATACCGTAACACCGAGAAGGCCCAGAGATATCTCTCCATCGTCGGAGGAGCAAATCCCAATCTTGAGCTATCAAGTTACTTGACATACTTTTCCATGAACCCGTAAGCCGCCGTAATAGCCACCCATTTACGGATGACGTTTAACAAACCCCAAAGTTCATGAAGCAAGCATGAAGAAACTCGATACTCTCATGGTCTAAGGAATCATGCAAACGTTAACCATCTCTGTGTTATTAACCATTAACTTGTGACAAAATTAACTCATAGCATAACATCAATCGGGTCGATTCAACACAAATGTTCTTCTAACATTGTGCCCTCAAAGCTGCTGGCATAGACATGCCCATGATTGGGAAAACATAATCATCATGCAACACTTGAGCTAGTCTTAGAGGCATGACTAGGAATACATTTTACCGTTTATTATTCCACACGTGCACATGGGTTTTCCCCAGAGCCTTTATGGATATACGGGCTCGGGAACCACAGCAGTTATAGCATGGAACATAAACATAATAATGAGCATGGAGATAAATAATAACATTTATTATTGCCTCTAGGGCATATCTCCTACAGGAAGGGGGAAGAAGGAAGGGAGAGGGAGAGGGAGAGGGAAAGGGGGCCGCGCCCCCTCCCCTAGTCCTATTCGGACTCCCCAGGGGGGGTGCCACCTCCTCGTGGCCTGCCCTCTCTCTCCCCTAAGGCCCATGTTGGCCCATTACTTCCCCGGGGGGGTTCCGGTAACCCTTCCGGCACTCCGATAATTACCCGGTACCTCTCGGAACTCATCCGGTGTCCGAATAATATCGTCCAATATATCATTCTTTATGTCTCGACCATTTCGAGACTCCTCGTCATGTCCGTGATCTCATCCAGGACTCCGAACAAACTTCGGTCATCAAATCACATAACTCATAATACAAATCGTCATCGAACGTTAAGCGTGCGGACCCTACGGGTTCGAGAACTATGTAGACATGACCGAGATACATCTCCAGTCAATGACCAATAGCGGAACCTGGATGCTCATATTGGCTCCTACATATTCTACGAAGATCTTTATCGGTCAAACCGCATAACAACATACGTTATTCCCTTTGTCATCGGTATGTTACTTGCCCGAGATTCGATCGTCGGTATCATCATACCTAGTTCAATCTCGTTACCGGCAAGTCTCTTTACTCGTTCCGTAATGCATCATCCCGTAACTAACTCATTAGTTACATTGCTTGCAAGGCTTATAGTGATGTGCATTACCGAGAGGGCCCAGAGATACCTCTCCGATACACGGAGTGACAAATCCTAATCTTGATCTATGCCAACCCAACAAACACCTTCGTAGACACCTGTAGAGCATCTTTATAATCACCCAGTTACGTTGTGAGGTTTGATAACACACAAAGTGTTCCTCCGGTATTCGGGAGTTGCATAATCTCATAGTCAGAGGAATATGTATAAGTCATGAAGAAAGCAATAGCAATAAAACTTAACAATCATTATGCTAAGCTAACGGATGGGTGTCGTCCATCACATCATTCTCTAATGATGTGATCTTGTTCATCAAATGACAACACATGTCTATGGTCAGGAAACATGACCATCTTTGATAAACAAGCTAGTCAAGTAGAGGCATACTAGGGATACTCTGTTTGTCTATGTATTCACACATGTATCAAGTTTCCGGTTAATACAATTCTAGCATGAATAATAAACATTTATCATGATATAAGGAAATATAAATAACAACTTTATTATTGCCTCCAGGGCATATTTCCTTCAGGACAGCGCCCGGCCGACGGCAGGATCTGTCCGACGCGACTCCATATCGTCGGCGCATCAGGCGCTCAGATTTTCCGGGGCTGGATCATCGCGGTCCCGGTAGCCTTCAAATCTCCCCTTCCCCATCATTGGTCCGGCGGAGTATGAGTCCCACCTGGACCGGTGTGCCCGCCGTGGGAAGGAGAGGATAAGGGCGGCGGAGGCCCGCCTTGCTGTCGACATGGCGGCAACGGAGGCGGCTGATGCGGCTGCACGGGCGGCCGGAGAGGAGGAAGTCATCCGCGTCTGCATTGTAAAGAAACGACACCGGAAAAACGCGCACGCCCTCGACCGAGAGCAGAATCGGGCGGTCCGTGTCATGGCCGGACTGCCACCCAAGGAGGAGAAGGAGGACAGCGACGGGGCGGACAACTCTGGCGACGAGATCCGGCTCGATCCCTACTGCGTCTTGGACCGATACTTTCGCGAGAAGGATGGCAATGGCGCCGGACAGGTTAAGGGCAGTTGTGGATGATCTTCTCCATCATAGCCAAACATGCCAAAATTTGGGAGTCCGATGGCATGTTGTGATGTAGTAGCCGGGCGATATGTATAATGCATTGTTTACGTAGTTACTTTGTATGGATTTGAGGTATGCTAAGAGCAACTCCAACGGGGCGACCCATTTCGTCCGCCCATGTCCGTTTGGGTCGGCGCGGACAAAAACGCCGGCCCAACGCGCCGACCCATTCCCAAAATCCGTCCGCGTCGCGTCCGCGCGGACCCATTTCCGGCCCAAAATTGCGCCTGAAATGCGTCGGCGCGGACGCGGACGCGCCGCGCGTCCCCTCGATGTCCGCCGCGGTCCCACTTGTCGGCCGCGCAACTACCACCCACGTCTTATTAAATGCCAGCACCTAACTCGGGGCCCGCCTGGCAGCGTGTGGAAGGTCCGCGAGCCCGTCCTTTTTAATGGAAGCGTGCGGCAGGGCTGACCTCATCCACTTCCAACACCCGTCCACATCTGGCCACACCGTGCTCCCTTGCCGGCGACCAGGAACCCTAGCAAGCCCAAACCACCATGGGGTTTTTCAGTGGCAATGGGAGGGGGAAGCTGACCCCCGGTGCGAGCACTTCCCGCGGCTCGCCGGCTCTTCCGCCGCCGCCTCCTAGGCGTGGCTCGCCACCGGAGCGGCAACGTCTGTACATACCAGTCCACCAGGCGTGGTGGCACTGGCAGTACCGCCGGCCACTGCAGTATCCGGATGTCAACCTGCCTCACGGCTGGCATCTGGATCCGCAGCGGATCCCTATTCCGGCAGTGCCACGCACGCTGCGGGCGCACGCCAAGGAGGTTCGCCGGCGTCGCGAGGCCCTTAATCCGGAGCAGCGGCGGATGCGTGCCTACGTGCCAGACTCCCCCAACTGGGAGCGCTGGTTCGCGCTAGAGCACGAGGAGGAGCGCCGCCAGCGGCGGATGTTTAATTATGTTTATTTCTGCGACCTGTTTTTTTTTCTACGACGGCAGATTTGGGTCCGCCTCCTGTTGGACGATCAATCCGACCCATATGAAAATGCGGACGCGCACGTCCGCCTGGCCGACCCAAACGGACGAAAAGCGGACAAAACGCGCGTCCGTTTGGGTCGCCGCGTTGAAGTTGCTCTAATTAAGATGTTCGGTTATGAGAAGAAAACTTTAAGGCTTAACCGGTCAGCGTCTCTTACGGTGCTCCCAAATGCGCCCATCATCCGTAGTTTTCAATCTCACCTAAACAAATCAGTAATTTTCAATCTCACCTAAAAAAAAATCTGTAATTTTCAATCATCCTCTTACGTCCGGCTCAGGCTTCAAAACCTTCCTTCTAGACCAGAGAAGCCCCCCCGCCTCACACGTCAAAACACGAGAAAACTATTGAAGGCCCAAAAAAGGCGAAATAAAATAGAAGCAAGCGCAGCAGGACTATAAAAAAATTGCATTTTTTTCTGTTAAACTAGCACGAGAGAGAAGAACACGCCTGCGGCGCTGCCGTCTCGTTCCGGCCGCGTGCTCTGACCGACCACCCCCACCCCCACCCCCTGCGTATATATACGGACTCCCAGTCTCCGGAACCTCCCATCTCATCCTCGCCGCGGAACCGAATCAATCAGCCCCTCGTCTCAAGTCTCCAACCACCGCCGGCAGATCCCCAATCCCGCCCTTCCGACCCCCCGAACCCGAGCGAGTTCGTGCCTGCTGTGTTGCGTGATGGAGGCAGCAGCAGCAGCCGCCGCGGCTCTCAGGTCGCCCGCCGCCGCCGGAGCCGCGCCCTCGCGCCGGGCCGCCGCCGCCAGCTCGCTCCCCTTCGAGCGGAGGCGCAGCTTCGCCCTCGGCTCCATCAAGGTAACGAAGAACGAGCTTTGGGTTCTCACGGGTTGCTGGTGCTCCCTCCGTGATGGCATCGTAGTAGTATAATCTTGGGCCTTATCCTTATACGGTGTTCTTATCCATTTCTTGGTTTCTGTACAATCCCAGCTGCCATAGTTTAAGGCAAAGATTATTGATTGTTGCTTTGATTATTCTGCAATTTCGCTGCATCAAATGGCCTTTCGCCTAAAAGAAACCAGATCTGTATGTGTTTTACTGCAAAAAAATTACCACTCCCCCCTGTTCTATGCGTTCTCAGTTGGGCGCTTGGAGGTTCAAGCAGTTTGAGCATAGAAATGGTTTGGTAATAGTGACTTGATGGCTGACGTGCTTCTCTGTCTGGACGCTATCCTCAGGGCCTCGGGCGGCAGCAGCTCACTTCCAGAAGGCTACGCAGCGTGGTCAGGGCATCCTCCTCGTCCCCGTCGGAGTCTCTGCCATCTTCTTCGCCGATCGCGCCGCTGCAAATGGAGTCGCCGATAGGGCAGTTCCTCTCACAGATTTTGGTCACGCACCCGCACCTGCTCCCCGCCGCCGCCGAGCAGCAGCTCGAGCAGCTCCAGACCGTCCAAGATTCTGCAGAAAAGAAGGACGATCAGGCACCGCCGGCAGCCGGCGATATCGTGCTGTACAGGTAAATGATGTTTGGAATGGTGACTTCGTTGCTCTTGTTATTTCCGATGCATCCGGCTGTAAGAAGGTTGAGTTTTGGTAAATAATCTTAAGAAGGGGTCAGGCCAATTGCAGAACCATCATCAAGCTAGCTTGACCAGCTGTCATGCTGCCTCCAAGCACAGATAAATCTTTTTTATGGGCCGTTGCCGACATGGGTAAAAAATACACAAGTGTACATAACAGATGGAGCTGTCACGAAATGTTTAACCTTTGATTGAAGTGCCGGCTGCGTTTTCTGTAGGGAAGAAAAAAAGTCAATTTTTCTTCTAGTCTGAATTTCTGATTGATTAGGATAGACCAGTCACGTTCATTTTAGAATTGTTTCGTCGGTCAGAATTTCCTATATAAAAAAGGATAGACAACTCATGGTTTGAATTGTAGGAAATACAAGTCCAATTTGTAAAACTGCTGACCGGAAGTTCAATCTCTGGTTAATTCCACAAAGTCCCTGTCAGTTGAAGAAATCTTGGCTAATTTTTAACTTTCCTGTTTAATAGGCGAATTGCCGAGGTTAAGGAGAAGGAAAGGAAAAGGACCATGGAGGAGATACTGTACGCGCTGGTTGTTCAGAAGTTTGTTGACGCTGGCGTCTCTTTGATCCCAGCTCTCTCTCACTCCATTGATGCTTCTTCTGGTAGAGTTGATCAGTGGGCAGAACATGTGGAAGGGAAGCTGGAGCGTTTGCACTCACATGAGGCATATGAAATGATTGAGAACCACTTGAATCTCATATTGGGGCAGCGGCAAGCTGATGGCACTGTCGCAGCCATAAGTAAGCTCCGAGTTGGCCAGGTCTACGCCGCATCAGTGATGTATGGCTACTTCCTCAAGAGAGTTGATAAGAGGTTTCAGCTTGAGAAGTCGATGAAGAGCCTCCCTTGGGGATCAGAAGACGACGCGCTCAATCAAGTTATGACGACCGACTCACGGCCCTCAGATCAGACGCACAGTTCTCATCCAGAGGTGGAGTCATGGACTAACCCTTACCTCAGCGCAGGAGGTCTTGGCCAGTCTGTCAAGCCTTCCCGTCTTCGATCGTACGTCATGTCGTTTGATTCAGACACGTTACAAACTTACGCGACAATTCGGTCGAAGGTGGCGTTTGGCATCATCGAGAAGCACACGGAGGCGCTATTCGGGAAGCCGGAGATCGTGATCACCCCGGAAGGAACAGTCGATTCTTCCAAGGATGAGTATGTCAGGATAAGCTTCTCCGGGTTGAGAAGGCTGATCTTAGAGGCTGTCACTTTCGGATCCTTCCTCTGGGACGTCGAGAGCTATGTGGACTCCAGGTACCATTTTGTCACCAACTAATTGGATCCAGATAGGGTAGATTCATGGCATGTATGATATTTGGTCTGAAGTTCATGGGCTTCACTGAAGACTATTGTACAATTACCCCGTGCTGCATGTCCAGGAACATATGATTCTGGCATCAGGTCGTTGTAAAGAGGAAGTGTCATTAGCATGACATCTAGCTACTAAGCTTTGTTAGCATTTGCTCTGGCTGGGGTGTTTCTCCTCACGAAATTGAATTTGAGGAGTCCTAGCTGAACCTATTCAAGATATTGTATGTTTTGAGATATGTTAGCTTGTTGCTCGTCTTGGATGATAAACTGTGAACGATATCGTTTGATGGTCAACGCCAGTGTGTGTGATGAACATCAGCAATAATGTAACTTGTCTAACTGGCTTAATGATGATAAATGTTTGGCTCTGATGGACAATAATTCAATTTGGCTGGTCGTAATGGGAGTATTATAAGCGGTATCATGCATGCCAACTAGATTTTTTGGATGATATGACACACAATTAAATGAGGAAAGAGGATGTGGTATTATATCATGATACTGTATCATATTAAATGTTATACTATTTTGTCAAGCTAAGATACAAACTTATGATACACTAGTATCATATGCATGATAGGAGTAAATGATACTTCATTACGACCAGCCCTAGTACTACTAGCTGGCAAAATGCTGATTAAATGGTTGGCTTTGCGAGGGTAATTACTTTTTTTAATGGTCATGGGGGAGTCGTTGCCTACGAGGCTTTCACAACCTCTACAAGATAAGATAGGTTAACCAGAGTTCACAAGGGCTACATGAGGGGGAGAAAAAACGAGGTCACTCCGGGAACCCTGAGAGATAAAATGAGAAAACCCATCTTACCATGTAGAGATAGGATAGGTTAACCAGAGTTCACAAGGGCTACATGAGGGGAGGAAAAAGAGGTCACTCTGAGAACCCTCACAGATCAAATGAGGGTTCTACTACTATATAATTATGTTGTTCGAAATGTTTAGTGTTCAACTAGAGTTCAAATTTTTTAAATCGTTTCTAGGGCATCACTTTTACATCTACTACCTCTGTCCTGATTTATTAGTCCCCTTCGTATTCTGTGCCAAATTTTGATCTTAGATTTAATTACTCCCTCTCTCTCAGTTTATAGGGCGTGCGCGTACCCCTAGGTCGTCAATTTGACCAACCTAATATAAGTCATATATTACAAAAAATATACCAATATAAACTTGAGATGTTCTATTTTCAAAAGGTATAATTTTTGTGTTATATAGTTTATATTAGGGTGATAAAATTGGCAACCTATGTATACGCGTAGGACTTGTATACTGAAAGGGAGGGAGTAACAAAATGTTAATGCATGTCATAAAAAATAATATAATTAGAAACTATGTTCAAATATGAATTCAACGATATAATTTTTGGTGACATGCATTAATATTTTGTTAGTTAAATTTCTAGTCAAAGTGTGCACAAAATACAAAGGGGACTTATAGGAGGTAGTACATCTACTATCTATTACTAATCTATTACTAATCTATCTACTACTCCCTCCAATCCAAAATAAGTGTTGCAGTTTTAAACTAATAAGTGAGTATACTAATAATTATAAAAGCATGAGTTTGGTCAATCCATATGATCTTGGCCATCCAACCATCTATATCCAACATCTCATGCTGCTCCAATGGTGTATCCATCGCATCATCAATAATTTGGACACATGTTAATTGCATTAGTCATAATTTAGAAGTGACATTAATTACATCAAACACAATTAATCTTGAAATCAATATTAATTGCAATTAATCTTGGGAAAAAATATTACTGTCAGAGTGGACGTGCATGCACGTACACAATTACTAATCATATGTTAAAGCAACATCCAACTTATGATACTAGTCATTATGGGCGGGCAGGTTAATAGTTTTTACATCACCAATTTTTTATCATCTTGTTTTGTTCACCGTGTGTTGAAGATGCTCTTAAGGCATTGGAGATGCTCTCAAAGCATCTCCAACGGTAACCCACAAATTTTCCGGCATCCGTTCATGGACAGGGGAACCAGTTCATGGACATGGATGTGGGAGGCCGCCATTCAACCGTAGTCTGTATATGTCCACCAGTAAATTCAAATTCAAATGTACTCCGATTCGATTCACACAGCGCGTCGGATCACACCAGCGCCAGATCGCAACCAAAAAGAGGCAAATATGCTTAGGTTTTTACATGCCCGAGTCCAAAAGAACATCAGTCCGACAATCCGTCCATTTCTGCGCTGCCGGACCGGCAATCCCAGCCAGCTGCTCCCCGATCAAGGAGGTGTCGTCGCCGTCGCGTAGGCAGCCTCCGCCGCGTCCTCATAGTCCGCAGCCGCTAACGCATCTTTCTGCCGCTGCAACATCTGGTAGCAGACGAATTGTACGATCATTCTTGCGTCGGCATCCGAAGGGTCGACATTCAAGGTCAACATCTTGGCGTCCTCCGCATTGGCGTCGATCTTCACCCTCTTTTCCTCGAGCGCGGCCTTCATCTCTTCGATCATGGTCCTCTCATCGAGCTTGAGCTTCTTGTCTGTCGCCTCCATCAACAGTTTGAACCTCTCCGCCTTCTTCTCCTCCTTGATCTCCGAGCGCCTCACTTATGCTTCCTCCTTCTTCGTCAAGATGTCCTCGAACCTCTCCGTTTGCTTGGCTGCCGCACCTTCTCGCTTCGCCCTCTCCTCCTCCCACTTCTCCCCACGCAAATTTCTTCTAACCTTCTTCGGCGGTTCTTGGGTTGGATCGGTAGGGTTACCGATTTCTTCCTCGTTGGCTTGGGCGGCTGTCTTGGCAATGAAAAGTTTCCACTTCGGTTGTCCATTCAACTTCAACCTACAATCCATGACGGTGAAGGACTTCTCCAACTTCTTGTACGCCACACAAGCACGAGTAGGCTACAAAGTGAAACAATGTCGACAATCCATATCCGTCTAGTGAGCAACAAAACAACATATGTCCGGCTAGTGATCAACAAAACTAGAGCATATCCGGCTAGTGATCAACTTACTTGCTCAGTGATTTGTGCACCGCTAGGCCACCGCGCGATGAGATGCTTCAAGTGCCCGCAATACTTGGACACGGCCTCTTGGATGGTGTACCATCGATGTTTGAGGGATTTCCATTCATGATTGCGGATGACCGCGTCGGAGTAGGGCGCGAAATGCTTCTGTTCATGGAACCATATGTGAATGTTCCTCCAAAAGGCTGTGCCCTGTGCCATGGATCGGATCAATGCTAGTGGTTAACCATGCATCGCACAACAGCTCGTCCTCCCGCATGTTGAAGCTTTCTGCTCTACCCTTCTTATTTGGATCACCGACTGTATCATTCGGATCATCGTCGTCGCCGTCCTCCTCCTTCTCCCCATTGGGCCGCTTCTCTCCGACGGCCCAATGCTGTTGTTGCTATGTGCCATCGCCGGTCTGGGTGTAGGACTGTTGCGTGGCTGTCTGGGTGTAGGACTACTGCTGGTAGTTGCCGGACTGGGTGGGATCCGAGTCTTCCACCTGCCCGTCCTCATAGCCCCCCTCCCCCCTCGCTCCATCGTGGATGATGTCGAGCATCCCCCTGTCTGTGTCGTACGCCGGCTTCCTCGCTCTAGGCATTGTAGCGAACAGCGTGAGGGCGCCCATCTGCTCCCCGACTGTCGTGCGCGCCTGGACAAGCTGCGGCGATGAATACTCGGAGAAGAGCAGCTCCGCGTTAATGTCGATGATGTAAGGCACCGTACCGGTGGGGTTTCCGAGTTGCGTGGTGGCGTAGTAGTACGGAGGCTTGTAAGGCTCCGGCCACGACGCCGTCTGTACTATGGGCGCGCCCGTCTGGCGGCGTCCTCCACGGCCGCGCCGACCGCCTCGTCCGCCAAGACCTCCACGCCCATCGCCACCACCAGGCCCACCGGCGGCCAACCGCTTCTTAAGCTTCTCCTCCTTTGTGTCCTTCGCTTTGACGCGGCGAGTTTGCTGCGTCGCCGAGCTGATCTTCCGGGCGAGCGTGATGCTCAGATCCTCCGGCACCTCCCCCGACTCCATCTACGACAGGTTCTCCGACGGTTCCATGCGTCGGTGGCGGAAGAAAGGAGAGGGTGGGAGAAAAGAGCGAGAATTGGGCGGAGAGCAGCGGGGAAAGGAAGAAGAGAAGTGAAGGATTTTGACGCAAAAATAGTGTGGGATGCTAGAAAAGCGCGGGCTCCACCTTCCTTTCGGGTGGGCCAGGGGTAGAGAGCGACGTTTCTCGTTTCCGAACTCCCGCATAGCCCCACGTTTATCTCCTGTTTATGGGAGAAAACATGTCCGAACCACGCCGCGAACCGATACAGGATCGCGTTGGATGGCTTCCACGATCCGGACAGTGCAATCCGGACGGTTGCAGAAGGTTTGCAGTTGAGATGCCCTTAGGTAATTACTTTACGAACTGTTGTTTGGTTGAGGTGGTGGAACATTTCCTCCTGAATAATCTTATTCTGGCCGAAGATCTCGGACCTAGCGATACGTTGAAAATTCCCCGTGACCGTGCCACGTGCTTCAGTGCGGCTGCTGTAGCCGGGTCAAGACGTGGCCTCGACTTGCTGAAATGTGCCATGCCATGCCATTTGGCAGCGACCTCCAATGAGACAAATATGTGATTTACGTGAGCCTGTGTTGCGATAACAATACAAGTCGTTATTTTTCTTACCGGCGGTGAGGATACAGTTCGTTGACGAAGCACCGGGACGACAAAGTTAACATGTGCTCAGTATCCGTGCTCCGCCCCAAGAGAATCTCCGGCTGTTCTTATCGCGTCTGTCTACTCCGTCTGCCCGAAAGCAAGAACGTACTATGAAGCAACACACCGAGGACGAACTTTATTGATTCAAAATAAAGCATCAAATAGATACAAACACAATAAACACACATCCAAACTTTGTATAGTTAGAATGCACACAACCTACATCAATGCACACATATAAAAAAACCAACAAATGGCAAATCTAAATCTGATGCTGCACATCAGGTGGCTTTGGCTTGACCGACCTGATCCGACGAAGCCGTGGGCAGAATTTCAAATTCAGATTCCTTTGGAGACGCGCGCCATGTTTGTCTGCCACGCAAGCGTGTGCGACGATGCTACCTCCCTCTTCTGGACTGACTAGTGGACCCGCTTGGGCAGATTTGTGGACTGCTTCCCACACCTTGCCGTCAAGGAGCATCATTGGATCCTGCAGTCGCGCTCAGTGCGTGAAGGGGTGCATGGTGCTAGGGTCATTGATGTTAGCTCGAACCTATCACCAGTGAAGATTGGTGAACTCCTGCAACTATGGGATCTTGTCGGCAATATCCGGCTTCACAATGGGGAGGATTCCTTTCGATGGAACTGGGAGATGAGCGCAGTCTATTCCTCATGATCGACCTATGCGGATTTCCACGTGGGTTTGGTCTCAACTCCAGCTAGGGAGCAGATTTAGCTCTCTCATGCTCCAAGTACCGCCAAATTCCCTTCATGGTTGGCTGCTAACAACTGGTGCTGGACCACCGACCGACTGCAAAAGCATGGGCTGCCACACCTCTGTGATGCCCTCTTTTCCGATCAGGAGCCCGAGACCTTGCAACACCTACTCCTTGATTGTGTGGTGACTCGCTCGGCTTTGCTTGAGGTGCTTGGGTGGTGGAACCTTGCAAAATGAACGTCGCCATCGCCGTTAGAGATCTTCATCTGGTGTCGTTGCGACAAGAAGCAAAACATCTTTGGTCTCATGTTCTAGTGCACTCGGTGATGGTGTCCTAGATTAGGGGGTACTCATATGTCGTCTCTCGGCCAGGAGGAACGGGCCAAGGACCCCCGTGGCGGTTCATTATTGGGCCACTTGGAGAGGCCCATGACGAATACAAGGGAAATTTGACAAAACTTGGTGCACAAGACAAGGACTCCTGTAATCCTAGGCCTCTGGTACATTATATAAACCATGGCTAGGCTAGTAAATAGATCATCTCATATTTTATTACAATCTTACACAACAATCTCATGGTAGATACATGTACTCTGTACTAACTCCCACATCAATACAATCAAAATCATGACATAGGGTTTTACATCCTCGAATGGGCCCGAACCTGGGTAAATACTGTGTCCCCTTTACTTCATGTGACCATCGTGCCAAGATCACCAGCTCGGTACTCCCTACCCTGCTAGAAATATGCCCTAGAGGCAATAATAAATTGGTTATTATCATATTTCCTTGTTCATGATAAAGGTTTATTATTCATGCTAGAATTGTATTGACCGTAAACTTAAATACATGTGTGAATACATAAACAAATACTATATTCCTAGTGAGCCTCTACTAGACTAGCTGGTTGATCAAAGATGATTAAGGTTTCCTAACCATAGACATGAGTTGTCATTTGATAACGAGATCACATCATTAGGAGAATGATGTGATGGACAAGACTCAACCGTAAGCTTAACATTTGATCGTATCACTTGAGTTTATTGTTATAGTTTTCTTCATGTCAAGTATCTATTCCTAAGACCATGAGATCATGCAACTCCTGGATACCAGAGGAATACCTTGTGTGCTATCAAACCCCACTTCGTAACTGGGTGATCATAAAGATGCTCTACAAGTATCTCCGAAAGTGTCTGTTGGGTTGGTATGGATCGAGACTGGGATTTGTCACTCCAAGTGACGAAGAGATATCTCTAGGCCCTCTCGATAATACAACATCGTAAAGAGCTTGCAAGCAATGTGGCTAATGAGTTAGTCACGAGATCTTGTATTACGAAACGAGTAAAGAGACTTGTCGGTAACGATATTGAACTAGGTATGGAGATACCGACGATCGAATCTCGGACAAGTAACATATCGCCGGACAAAGAGAATTGCACAGGATTAACCGAATCCTTGACATCATGGTTCAACCGATAAAAGATCTACGTGGAATATTTAGGAACCAATATGGGCATCCAGGTTCCGCTATTGGTTATTGACCGGAGGGGTGTCTCGGTCATGTCTACATGATTCTCGAACCCGTAGGGTCCGCACGCTTAACGTTCGGTGACGCTAGAGTAATATTGGGATATGCATGTTGGGGACCGAATGTTTTTCGGAGTCCTGGATGAGATCCCGGACGTCACGAGGAGATCCGGAATAGTCCGGAGGTAAAGATTTATATATGGAAAGTTGCTTTCAGGGTTTCGAAAAAAGTTTCAGTTTTTTCGATATTGTACCGGGAGGAGTCCGGAAGTCCACCAAGGGTTCCACCATGTCCCAAGGGTCAGCAGTGGCTGAGAGGAGGTGCCCTGACCTTATTGGGTCAGGCGCACAATTCCCTCAAGGCCCATGTGGCTGGGAATTGGGAAAGGTGGAAAGTCCACCTGTGTATGGAAAGGAGGGAATTGGACTAGGAGTCCAACTCCTCCCCCTTGGTGCGCCAGCCCTAGGGCTTGGAGGACTGGCCACCACGCCCCTCAACCTATATATAGAGGGGAAGGAGCGTTCCCAAGAGGAGACACAAGCCCTTGGCCCCCCCCTCTCTCTCTCTCTCCCATTACTTCGTAACTCCTCCGTCTTCGATGTTTCGGTAGCGCTCGTCGTAGCCCTACCGGAATCACTTCACCACCATCACCGTCACGTCGTTGTTCTGTCGACGATCCCATCTACTTCTCCTCCCTCGCTTGCTGGATCAAGGAGTAGGAGACATCATCGAGCCGTACGTGTGCTGAACGCGGAGGTGCCATCCTTTCGGTACTTCATCGGTATGGATCGCGATTGGATTGTGATGAGTACGACTACATCAACCGCGTGATATACGCTTCCATTTAACGGTTTACGAGGGTACATAGACACACTCTTCCCTCTCGTTGCTATGGTTCTCCTAGATAGATCTTGGGTGTTCGTAGGAATTTTTTTGATTTTCATGCTTCGTTCCCCATCAGTGGCATCATGAGCTAGGTCTATGCGTAGATGTATATGCACGAGTAGAACACAAAGAGTTGTGGGCGTTGATGCTCAAATTGCTTACCTCTCTTGTCTTATTTGGATTTGGCGGTATTTTGGGATGAAGCGGTTCGGATCAACTTTACATGCCCTCGCACATGAGACCGGTTCCACCGACTGACATGCAAATTGTTTTGCATAAGGTGGCTAGCACGTGTCTGTCTCTCCTACTTTAGTTGAATCTAATTTTACGAAGGCGGTCCTTGTAGAAGGTTAAAAGGCAACTTGATTATCACCGTTGTGGCTTTGCGTAGGTAAGAACGGTTCTTGCTAGTTGCCAATAGCAGCCACGTAAAATTTGCAACAACAAAGTAGAGGACGTCTAACTTGTTTTTGAAGGGTGTGTTGTGATGTGGTATGGCCAAAAACATGATGTGATATATGTTGATGTATGAGATGATCATGTTTTGTAATAGGTTCACGACTTGCATGTCGATGAGTTCGGCAACCAGCACGAGCCATAGGGTTGTCTTTAATTTATTAATCGCCATCTAATTGCTTTACTTTATCGCTATGCGTTAGTAATAGTTATAGAAGCAATAGTTGGCGAGACGACCATGTGAGGACACGATGATGGCGATCATGGTGTCATGCCGGTGACTATGGAGATCATGCCGGTGCTTTCGAGATGGAGATCAAAGGCACGAGATGATAATGGCCATATCATGTGACATATTGATCGCATGTGATGTTTATCTTTTTATGCATCTTATTTTGCTTAGGACGACGGTAGCATTATGAGATGATCCCTTCACTTAATTTCAAAAAATTGTGTTCTCCCTAAGTATGAACCCTTGCAAAAGTTCATCGTTTCGAAGCACCTCGTGATGATCGGGTGTGATAGACTCTACATTCGCATACAACGAGTGTATGCCAGCTTTACACATGCAGAATACTTGGGTTAAACTTGACGAGCCTAGCATGTATAGACATGGCCTCGGAACACAGGAGACCGAAAGGTCGAACATGAGTCATATAGTAGATATCAACATGGAGATGTTCACCATTGATGACTACCGCATCTCACGTGATGATCGAACATGGGTTAGTTGATTTGGATCATGTATCACTTAGACAACTTGAGGGATGTTGATTTAAGTGGGAGTTTGCAAGCACAGGTGCTCCCTTGGTGATTTTGGTAATTAATGTCAACATATCTTTTGTTGGACTAATAGATTTATCTAGTATATTTCAGATAAGTTCAAAAGCGGCGTGGCAAGGATAAGAGGATGTGGAACCCTTTCAAAATGCTAAGGAAAAGGATTGGCAAAAGCTCAAGACTCTACATTTTTTCTTTAAGTGATCCAAGATCACATTGAGTCCATAGGAAAGCCAATACTATTAAAAGGGGATGAGGTGTTGCTTAATGATCTATTTGCTCAAGTGCTTACGCTTTGTTTGGATGTCCGTATTGAAGAGCTCCGTATTGAATTGGACTGAAATTCCAATTCAGTGAGGAAACTAAAATGGCATGAATACGAATTCGCCTGTTTGGTTGTTCACTGAATTGGCCCTTGAAATGCCTCTGAGATTTCAATACCGAATCATGTTTGGATGACAAACTTTGGAATTGCATAGCTACATCACAATGAAGATTATACCTTGTTCTACATGACTCAAAACTGAAATCTTCTTACACATGACTATAATTAAATGAATATATAGCAGTAAAAAATAATAAATATTCTACCAGATAGTACTTCTGAGGTGCACAAACAATCACATAGATACAGAGTCATCTAATTATCAATCCACAAGCAGTCTATTAGCAGCACAAGGTCATCACAATGTGTACTGCTGAAATCCAGAATAGGGCATCCAGCTTGATACTACTCAAATTACGCATACGCAAGCACTGTACTACTTCACCTATCTAACATGCAATGTTCATTCAATAAGAAAGGCAATCACTGAATATTTCTGGTACACATGAGCTTCAGTAAAAAATTCAGCAAGTATTCAAGTCCTCAAATTACCTATCTGCACTAACTGCAGTTCAATCCATTTGCTAGTTCACTATGTACAGATAATGGGCAGTCTGCCACGGTCACCGCCGGTTATCACCCCTTGCACCTGTACCTCTATCCTCTTGCTTCACATGGCCATGGGGACGGGATGGTATGGTGGTCGCCGCCGCCGTCAGACAGGATGGTGGACGCCGCCGGGCTTCCTCTCGTCCACCTGCAGGCCGGGGTGGGGATGGAGACCGGTCTCGATGGTGGTCGCCGCTGGAGACGGAAACCAGGAGCAGAGGGGTGCGGTATGGGCGGAGCAATCGGGACAGGGGATGGGAAGGAGAGGGAGAGACGGGGGAGGAACAGATCTGCGCCGCCGCCGAGCGCCGCGGTTTGTCGCTGCCGCTCTGATAGCTAGGTCGCCCCAAGGTCCCCTCTCGTCTCCCTTCTTTCCTTCTTTTCTTTTCTGGTCACTGGGATTGAACAGGTATGTTTTGCGGGAGATGGGCAATTCAGAGGAAAACGGAGCGGGAGCCCTCCGAATCGTGGGAGGGAGCTTTACGTGGGAGGCAAAACAGCCCTGAATTGGCCTGGTGTTTCCAATACGAATTCGGTGTACAACCAAACATCTGTATTGAGGTCAGATGATTACCAATTCGATTTCCTGGACTGCAATGGAGACATCCAAACGGGGTGTTAGTGATATTGCTCCAAAACCCTCAACCACTTTCTCTATCCACATTTGTCAAAACCCTAAACTCCAACTCGGCCATACCGATATTTCCTACCCGGAGCCACCGAGTTCATCTGGACTTAGCCACTGCCAAAACCCTAACAATTCGGATCCACAGATATGGATCTCGGTCTCACCGAGAAGGCCTTGCCAGCTCTCTGTGATTTGTTGCAATCACTTCGGTCCCACCGAGAATTGCAATCGGTCTCACCGAGATGTCTTGACTGATTCTCTGTTGCCTTAGTGCTTCACTTCGGTCCCACCGAGATGATGCAATCGGTGCCACCGAGTTGAGGTTTTCCCTAAGCCCTTGCACACAACGGTCCCACCGAGTTGTTCCCGTCGGTCCCACCGAGATTCCTAACGTTCATATATTTACATAGATCGGTGCCACCGAGCTTTCTGATCGGTGCCACCGAGATGGGTCAAAAGTGTGTAACGGTTGAATTTTGTGTGGAGTCTATATATACCCCTCCACCCCTTCTTCCTCATTCAGGAGAGCCATCAGAACGTGCCTACACTTCCACCATTCATTTTCTGAGAGAGAACCACCTACTCATGTGTTGAGATCAAGCGCTTCCATTCCTGCCATTTGAACCTTGATTTCTAGCCTTCCCCAAGTTGCTTTCCACTCAAATCCTTCTACCACCATAGCCAAATCTGTGAGAGAGAGTTGAGTGTTGGGGAGACTATCATTTGAAGCACAAGAGCAAGGAGTTCATCATCAACACACCGTATATTACCTTTTGGAGAGTGGTGTCTCCTAGATTGGTTAGGTGTCGCTTGGGAGCCTCCGACATGATGTGGAGTTGAACCAAGAAGTTTGTAAGGGCAAGGAGATCGCCTACTTCATGAAGATCTACCCGAGTGAGGCAAGTCCTTTGTGGGCGATGGCCGTGGTGGTATAGACAAGGTTGCTTCTTCGTGGACCCTTCGTGGGTGGAGCCCTCCGTGGACTCTCGCAGCCGTTACCCTTCGTGGGTTGAAGTCTCCACGTGGATGTACGATAGCACCACCTATCGGAACCACGCCAAAAATTCTCCGCGTCTCCATTGCGTTTGCACACTCCAATCCCATCTCTTTACATTCTTGCACTTGCATGCTTTACTCTTTCCGCTGCTCACACTCTTGCTATGCTTGTGTAAAATGTATTGTGTGCCCATTAACATGTGCTAAACTCAACCTTAACTTGAAGAAACTAAAAACTGCCACTTTTACTTGTTAAGGGTCTAATCACCCCCCTCTAGACCCCTCTTCTGGATCCTTTCAATTGGTATCAGAGCATTGGTCTCCATTGCTTTGGTTTAATCACCATTGGAGGAAGATGGATGAGTCTATATTCAGGAGTATTAGACATAGAGTGCCTATTCTTGATGGGGAGTTTTATGGTTCTTGGAAAAATGAAATGCTTGAGATCTTCAATGAATATAATTTGAGCAAGTATATTATTAGCCTTTATGTGCTCCCATTGATCATTTGCATCCTACCCCCGATGAGTATCTTGACATGGTTCGCAATCTTAGGACTGTTAATCTTATCGTTAGAGGATTGCCTAGAAATGTGCTTGTTTGCTTGCAAAACTTTGAATGCGCATACACTATATGGAATTATCTTGAGGAACGCTTTCCAAATTATTCTTTAAAAAATATAAATGAAATTCTTCAAAAGTCCATTTCTTTTCATAAGATGAAGCCTAGTGATCCCAAGTTTGATGAATGTCTATTTGAGCTCGTGACCTTATGCGTGCCAAGGGTGATGTTGGAACCATTAGTAGAATCATCACATAAACCATTAGAATTCATAAACTTGCACATTGTCATTGTCATAAATCTGATGAATCACTTGATCTAGGTGATGATCACACGCATAACAATGATGGTGATATTGAGCATGGTTATTATGATGAGGACAAAGAATTTGACATTGAATGTGAGAAGACTATGAGGAATCTCAGTCTCATGGCGAATCTTCAAAATTACATATCCGGAGGAAAAGAGTGGATTATTGATAGTGGATGTACCGATCACATGACCGGAGATAAAGACATGTTCCATGAGCTTGCCAAAAATGATGGTCCACGCAAGTATGTGACTTTTGGAGACAACTCCAAGGGTAAGGTACTTGGCCTTGGTAAGGTGACCATATCCAATGATAGCTCTATTCAAAATGTTATGCTCATTGAATCTCTTGGTTACAATCTTCTTTCCGTACCTAGTCTAGCTGACTTTGGTTTCAATGTTCTATTTACCGAAGTAGATTGCCAAGTGTTTCGTCAAGATAATCATAATATGATTTTTACCGGCATTCATAGAGGTGATCTATACATTGTTGATTTCACTAAGAGAGCCCAACCTCGTACTTGTTTAATTACTAAATCTTCTAAAGGTTGGTTATGGCATAGAAGGTTAGGACATGTTGGCATGATAAATCTTGATAAACTCATTAAAGGTGATCATATCCTTGGTGTTAAAGATGTTATATTTGACAAGGATAGACTTTGTAGTGCTTGCCAAGCAGGAAAACAAGTTGGAGGAAGTCATCCCGTGAAGAACATCATGACCACGAGAAGACCACTTGAGCTACTCCACATGGATCAATTCGGTCCCAATGCTTATAGCAGCCTTGGTGGTAACTCTTTTGGTTTGGTCATTGTTGATGATTTTTCCAGATTTACATGGGTGTTCTTTCTTGATGACAAATCACAGTCCAGAAGATCTTCAAGAATTTTGCTAAGAAGGCCCAAAATCAATTTGAAGTGAAGATCAAAAAGGTTCGAAGCGATAATGGAACGGAGTTCAAGAACGCCAATGTGAATACCTTTCTTAAAGAAGAAGGCATTTCACATGAGTTCTTGGCTACGTACATACCCCAACAAAATGGAGTTGTTGAGAGGAAGAACCGGACTCTTATTGAGATGGTGAGAACGATGCTTGATGAATACAAGACGCCAAGACACTTTTGGGCGGAAGCGATTGAAACAGCTTGTCATGCTACAAATCGACTATATCTTCACAAGCTTCTTGGTAAAACGGCATATGAGCTACTCACCGGTAACAAACCCCAAGTTGGATACTTTCGAGTATTTGGCTCAAAGTGCTACATTCTTGATAAGCATCGTCGTTCGAAATTTGCACCTAAATCTCATGAAGGTTTTCTACTCTGTTATGGCTCAAACTCTCACACTTACCGTGTCTACAACAATTTCACCTGAAATGTTGAAGAGGCGGTAGATGTGAAGTTTGATGAATCTAACAGCTCACAAATAGAGCAATTGCCAATTGATGTAGGAGACAAGGACCCTTCGGAAGCAATTCAAGATTTGTCTATTGGCAAAATTCGCCCAATGGAGGTGAAGGAGAGCACTTCGTCCATTCAAGTGGAAGCTTCTACTTCACATCAAGGTGAACCACAAGTTTACATGGAGGGATCCACAAGTGGAACACGCCAAGCCGAAGGGAATGAGGAAGTATGTCGGTGTACTAAAGTTTGGGTCCTTTAGTACCCCATACTTGTGCACGGATGGTTGTAGCCATACCAGTGGCAAGGCCTGCCGGGGGACAGCTGGAAGCAAGTGCAAGACTATCAAGAAGGCATTCAAACCAGTGACCAGAAGACAGAAGCCCAAAGGCCGGATCCCCGGCAAGATACTTGCCGAGATGGCTTGCGAAGACCCGGCAAGACTCGCACCCGGCAAGACTCCGCCACCCTACCACTGCTCTAGCACAGCGGCCAGCCTATCATTTGGGTTTTGTCCTCCTGGATGCGTGTCATGGCACTAGTGGTGGACGGGCTTAAGCGGTGCTGATGGGACGGGCCCTTTTTCTGTCATCCAGAAGGGCTCTACCGTACGAAGTGGGAAGAATGGCGGGGCGAATGGTGCTAGATTAAGGAGAAAGATCCCCAGCATTTCTGTTTGCCCCGACAAACGAAAGTGGTCCGTGGCAATGACTAGAGCGCTCTCGATCCCGAAGATGAGAAGCTCTCAATCGCAATTACCAGGATCCACCGTCTCAGGGTTGCCGGGCTCACAATAGAAATGGTTGGCGCTGATTTCCTTCACCACCGCATCGCCCCTCTGCATAACAAAGGGAGACTAGCCTGGGAGTTTCGGAATGCGGCAGATATCATGAGGCTGCATCCTGGTTTGAACAACAACTTGATGATCATGCATCACACAGCTCTCTGCCACAAACTGTTCAGGCCCGGCGGGAGATATAAGTTGCCGGCGAGCGTAATTCCTCTGTGCAACAACTCCGCTCTGACCTCAATCTTACTTTCTTGGGGACGGAAAAAAGGCCCGTCCCATCAGCACCGCTTAAGCCCGTCCACCACTAGTGCCATGACACGCATCCAGGAGGACAAAACCTAAATGACAGGCTGGCCGCTGCGCTGGAGTAGTGGCAGGGTGGCGGAGTCTTGCCGGGTGCGAGTCTTGCCGGGTCTTCGCAAGCCATCCCGGCAAGTATCTTGCCGGGGATCCAGCCTTTGGGCTTCTGTCTTCTGGTCACTGGTTTGAATGCCTTCTTGATAGTCTTGCACTTGCTTCCAGCTGTCCCCCGGCAGGCCTTGCCACTGGTATGGCTACAACCGTCCGTGCACAAGTATGGGGTACTAAAGGACCCAAACTTTAGTACACCGACAGGAGCCCCCGGGCCTAGGCCATACACGGGTGCGAGGCGTTGTTGGGCTAGGCCCAAACAGTGCACGGGCATGCGTGGCAGGAGTTAGCTGTCGTAATTATCTCGTTTACCGTGCTTCCCCACGGCGCGTATTGAATGCGCAATGTGGGATACGTGCGCAGAATGACCGCAGTACAACGCGCTTGCAAAGGCGCATTCACATTGATTAGAAAGGAGGCAGCCCTGCGCCTTCCCCATAAAAAGGAATCCACAGAGGCGCCGTTCATTTACCTTTCATCCTTTCCAATCTGGAAACTGCCATCGCCTTCTTCCTCGAACTCAAAGCAGAGCCCCTCCCATCCATCTGCCGCCTCCACTCTCACATCGCCCTCGGCCCCTGCTTCCTTGGTCGCCATGCCACCCAAAGCGAGCAAGGGCAAAGAGGTGAAAGCCGTTGATTCGGGTGTGCAGGCGGAGGAGAGCGAGTTGGTGAAGATGCGGAAGGAGCACGTCGTCTTCACCCCGACGCTCGGTGCGAGCGCCCTGAAGGATCGGTATTTATGCATGTGGGGGAGGGAGACGAAGGCTCACCCTGCTACTCGCGTGAATCTTGCTTCCTCTAAGGGTGGCCCAGATAAATTCCCTTTATTTGCCGCATAATTTTATTGCGGGCTCTGCCCTCCGTTTTCTGATTTCTTCATCGACATCATGTACACATACGGCTTCCGTCTCTTGGATTTCACGCCGAATGCTGTGACATGCATGTCAGTCTTCGTCCATCTCTGTGAAAATTTCGCCGGAGTAATCCACAGCACAACCCTCTTTCGCCACTATTTCATTCCCCGTATCGAAAAAGGAGACGCCCTTTCCGGTTCTATCGCCCCGTGCACTGTTTGGGCCTAGCCCAACAATGCCTTGCACCCGTGTATGGCCTAGGCCCGAGGGCTCCTGTCGGTGTACTAAAGTTTGGATCCTTTAGTACCCCATACTTGTGCACGGACGGTTGTAGCCATACCAGCGGCAAGGCCTGCCGGGGGACAACTGGAAGCAAGCGCAAGACTATCAAGAAGGCATTCAAACCAATGACCAGAAGACAGAAGCCCAAAGGCCGGATCCCCGGCAAGATACTTGCCGGGATGGCTTGCGAAGACCCGGCAAGACTCGCACCCGGCAAGACTCTGCCACCCTGCCACTGCTCCAGCGCAGCGGCCAGCCTGACATTTGGGTTTTGTCCTCCTGGATGCGTGTCATGGCACTAGTGGTGGATGGGCTTAAGCGGTGCTGATGGGATGGGCCCTTTTTCTGTCCCCAAGAAAGTAAGGGACACCTAAACAGACACCTAAACGGGGCATTTAATGTGTTTGTCCTAAGTCATCAGTGATAAGCATGTAAACACTGTAGCAACTTTACACCTCTTGTATGTACTGTGCGCCACTGTTGGTGACACCTTGGACATATAAAAGGAGGCCCAAGGCATAGCTACAGGGGAGAGGACTCTCTAGCCCATTCTGCATGCGTAGCTGCTGCTCGAACATACTGTTCACTGCGAGCGCTCCTGAAGCTTGGGCTTAAACACCCACAATAAACCAAAGCAGGAGTAGGGTATTACGCTTCTCAGCGGCCCGAACCTGGGTAAAAATCCCCTCGCGTTAATCGTTGGATCTGCTCTTTGTGTACACCTCTCTCCCTGCCGAACCGTAAAAGGGATCCACGCGATCCCATAGGTGTTGTACGCCGACAAAGTACAACAAGATGAACCACCTCGACCTCCTTCTCCACCTCCACAAGCGAACGATAATGCCACCAACAATGAAGAAGAAGTAGATAATTATGAGGATGTTCCACCACAACCCAAGCAAAATCTCTCACGAGTTAGAGCAAGAGTCTCAAAGAATCATCCCGTTGAACAAATCCTCGACGACATCAATACCGAGAGAATCACTCGCTCTAAAACTCTTTTGGCTCACTTTTGTGAACATTGCTCATTCATTTCTAGTATTGAACCTTTGAAGGTAGAATAAGCCCTTGGGGATCCGGATTGGATAAATGCTATGCACGAAGAGCTACACAACTTCGATAGGAATCAAGTATGGACATTGGTTGAGAAGCCCAACGATGATCAAAACATCATTGGAACAAAGTGGGTGTTCCGGAATAAGCAAGATGAGGATGGACAAGTGGTACACAACAAGGCCCGTCTTGTTGCTCAAGGCTACACTCAAGTCAAAGGTATGGACTTTGGTGAGACATATGCCCCTGTTTCTAGACTTGAGTCCATTCACATTTTACTTGCTTATGCCAATCACCATGATATCACCTTATACCAAATGGATATTAAACGTGCTTTTCTAAATGGTGAAATTGAGGAGGAAGTTTATGTTAAAGAACCTCCCAGCTTTGTTAATCCCAAGAAACCTAATCATGTTTACAAACTTCACAAAGCTGAGCTTGGTATAAGTGCTTGACTAAGTTTCTCATTGAAAAAGGTTTTGAAATTGGGAAAATTGATTCTACTCTTTTTACTAAAAGGGTTAATGGAGAATTGTTTGTGTGCCAAATCTAAGTTGATGATATCATATTTGGTTCTACTAACCCTCATTTTAGTGAAAAGTTTGGAAGGTTGATGTCCGAAAAGTTTGAGATGTCTATGATGAGTGAACTCAAAATTTTCCCTGGTTTGCAAATCAATCAAACTAAGGAAGGTACCTTTGTCTCACAAACAAACTATACCAAGGATCTTTTCAAGAAGTTCAACATGCAAGAAAGCAAAGGTATGAAAACACCCATGCCTACTAGTGGAAATCTTGAGTTGACAAAGGATGGCAACCCGGTTGACCAAAAGGTTTACCGATCTATGATTGGTTCATTATTGTATCTTTGTGCCTCCACTCCCGATATTATGCTAAGTGTGTGCATGTGTGCACGATATCAAGCTGCTCCTAAGGAATGTCATCTTAAGGCCGTGAAAAGGATAGTGAGATATTTGATTCATACACCAAACTTTGGCATTTGGTACCCTAAGAGGTCATCTTTTGATCTTGTTGGCTATTCCGACTCGGACTATGCCGGTGACAAGGTTGATACGAAGTCCACTTCGGGTACATGTCAATTTCTTTGTAGATCCCTTGTCTCTTGATCCTCCAAGAAACAAAACTCGGTATCATTATCCACCGCCGAAGCGGAATACAATGCCGCGGGATAATGTTGTGCTCAATTACTTTGGATGACCCAAACTCTCAAAGATTATGGGATACATGTGAGACATGTTCCATTGCTTTGCGACAATGAGAGTGCTATTAAGATTGCACACCATCCCGTGCAACATTCTCGAACTAAGCATATTGAAGTTCGTCACCATTTCATTCGTGATCATGTTGCTAAAGGAGATATCAATCTTAAGCATGTTCGTACCGACAAGCAATTGGCGTATATCTCCACTAAACTGCTTGATGAAAATATATTTTGTCGCTTGAGGAGTGCGTTGAGCATCATTGATGCCTCAAATTTGGAATAGAGATTTGATACGTCTCCGTCGTATCTATAATTTTTTATTGTTTCATGCCAATATTCTACAACTTTCACATACTTTTGGCAACTTTTTATACTATTTTTTGGGACAAACATATTGATCCAGTGCCCAGTGACAGTTCCTGTTTGTTGCATGTTTTTTGTTTCGCAGAATATCCGTACCAAACGAAGTCCAAACGCGACAAAAACTTACAGAGATTTTTTTGGAATATATGTGATTTTTGGGAATTGGAATCAACGCGAGATGATGCCCGAGGGGCCCACAAGCCCTGGAGGCACGCCCCCCTCCCCAGGGCACGACCAGGAGGCTTGTGGCCACCCCGTAAGGCAGTTGGTGCCCTTCTTTCGCTGCAAGAAAGCTAATATCCGGATAAAAATCGTGTTAAAATTTCAGCCCAATCGGAGTTACAGATCTCCGGGAATTTAAGAAGCGGTGAAAGGCCAGAATCTGGGAGCGCAGAAACAAAAGGAAACAGAGAGAGAGAGATCCAATCTCGGAGGGGCTCCCGCCCCTCCGCCACCATGGAGGCCAAGGAACAGAGGGAAAACCCTCCTCCCATCTAGGGGGGAGGTCAAGGAAGAAGAAGGAGGGGGGCACTCTCCCCCTCTCTCCCGGTGGCGCCGGAACGCCGCCGGGGCAATCATCATGTGATGGCGATCTACTCCAACAACTTCGTCATCTTCACCAACACCTCCATCATCTTCCCCCATCTATCTACAGCGGTCCACTCTCCCGCAACCCACTGTACCCTCTACTTGAACATGGTGCTTTCTGCTTCATATTATTATCCAATGATGTGTTGCCATCCTATGATGTCTGAGTAGATTTTTGTTGTCCTATCGGTGATTGGTGAATTGCTATGATTGGTTTAATTTGCTTGTGGTTATGTTGCTGTCCTTTGGTGCCCATCATATGAGCGCGCGTGTGGATCACACCATAGGGTTAGTTGTATGTTGGTAGGACTATGTACTGGAGGGCAAGGGTGACAGCAGCTTCAGCCTAGGATAGAAATTGATGCATACGGGATTGAAGGGGGACCAATATATCTTAATGCTATGGTTGGGTTTTACCTTAATAACGTTAGTAGTAGCGGATGCTTGCTAATAGTTCTAATCATAAGTGCATAGAATTCCATGTAAGGGATGACATGCTAGCAGTGGCCTCTCCCACATAAAACTTGCTATCGGTCTAGTAACGTAGTCAATTGCTTAGGGACAATTCCGCAACTCCTACCACCACTTTTCCACACTCGCTATACTAACTTAATTGTTTATTTATCTAAACAACCCCTAGTTTTTATTTACGTGCTCTTTATTATCTTGCAAACCTATCCTACAACACCTACAAAGTACTTCTAGTTTCATACTTGTTCTAGGTAAAGCGAACATTAAGCATGCGTAGAGTTGTATCGGTGGTCGATAAAACTTGAGGGAATATTTTTTCTACCTTTAGCTCCTCGTTGGGTTTGACACTCTTATTTATCGAGAAAGGCTACAACTGATCCCCTATACTTGTGGGTTATCAAGACCTTTTTCTGGCGCCGTTGCTGGGGAGCAATAGCGTGGGGTGAATATTCTCGTGTGTGCTTGTTTGCTTTATTCACTAAGTAGATTTTATTTGTTGTTCTTAGTTGTTTTATATCTTTAGTTATGGATATGGAACACGAAATACAAAAAAAATTAGGTGTACTTGCTACTCATGGAGATGGGGAACCTCCTAAAACCCTCGATGCTCGTTATGTGGAAAATATTAAACACTACTTTGATAATCCTGAGAAAACCCCATTCAACTTGATAATGGGAGACACGTTGGATCAATGTGAATACTTTAGGGATTATCACTTGACGCAAAAGGGAAACTCTTATGTGACCAAATTCATATGTTGCATTGGTATGCTTGGAATTTATGCCGGAGATATGATTATACTTGTTGCTCTAGGATGAAGGCTCCACACCTTCCCTTTTCATGTAAATTTAATGATAATGAAACCTTGGCTTCTTATGCTAATGGTATATATGATTACTATGATGTGGAACAAATAGAAGAATTTGTTGCTTTTAAGGGTGCTTATGAAATTGAATCTTTGTTTGAAAAGTGTGAAAATTATGATGATGCTGTTTACAGACCTGAAATTTTTGCTATACTCAAATATTGCTATGAGAATTATGAATATAATGCCGATATTAATGATTTTATTGAGAAAGTCTCCGCTGTCTAAGAAGAGACTAATATTTTGCAGGAATCTATGGAAGAATAAATTGATGACACTGTGAGCTCATTGGATGAAAAAGATGAGGAGGAGAGCGAAGAACAAAAGGAGGAAGAGCGGATTGATCACCCGTGCCTACCTTCTAATGAGAGTAACTCTTGAAATCATACATTGTTTAATTTCTCTTCATGCTTACCGAAGGATGATTGCTATGATAATTGCTATGATCCCTTGGATTCGTTTGAAATATCCCTTTTTGATGAAATTGATGCTTGCTATGCTTGTGACCATGATGCCAATATGAATTATGCTTATGGAGATGAAATTTCTATAGTTCCTTATGTTAAGAATGAAATTGTTGCTATTGCACCCACACATGATAGTCCTATTATCTTTTTGAATTCTCCCAACTACACTATACCGGAGAAGCTTGCGCTTATTAAGGACTATATTGATGGGTTGCGTTTTACCATTACACATGATGATTTTGATAGATATAATATGCATGTGCTTGCTGCTCCTACTTGCAATTATTATGAGAGAGGAACTACATCTCCACCTCTTTATGTTTCCAATACGATAAAATTGCAAGAAACTGTTTATGCTATGTATTGGCCTTTACTTGATGTACATGAATTGTTCTTTTATGACATGCCGATGCATAGGAAGAGAGTTAGACTTCATCATTGCATGATATATGTTGCTTTGTTCTCACTACTAAATCACAAATCATTGTTAATTAAAATTGGCTTTGTTATACCTTGGGATCCGGGTGGATCCATTACTTGAGCACTATATGCCTAGCTTAATGGCTTTAAAGAAAGTGCTGCTAGGGAGACAACCCGGAAGTTTTAGAGAGTCATTTATTTCTGTTGAGTGCTTTTAAAAGGTTTAAAAACAAAAAAATAAAGTGGGGTACCTAAAACTTTTCAAAATGAAAAGTAAAAGTAAGAAGGACGAGCACCGTTGAAGTGGGGGAGCTCCTTGAACTTTGTTCATGCCCATGGAAACTTTGCAAATCTTGAATTATAGAAACTTTTCAACAAAAATAATTAACCCCTTGTACAAATCCATTGTATTATAAAAATAATGTGCCAAGATTTGCCTTTAGGATGATTAGATTGCTTGTTTGGTATGTGCAGTGCAAAAACATAAACTTTGGTTGTAGTGCGTGAATTTGAATTTTTTACTGGAATGTCAAAAGCTTCCGAAACTTTTTGAACAGTATTTATATACAATTTTTTTATTTTTTTCTTAATTTTTCAGAATTTTTAGTGTTAGAGAAGTTTGGTAAATGTTCCGATTGCTACAGACTGTCCTGTTTAAGACAGATTCTATTTTTGATGCATTGTTTTGCTTGTTTTGATGAAACTACCGATTGTATCGGTGGTATAAGCCATATAGAAGTTATAATACAGTATCTACAATGCAAAAATAAAATGTGAATGGGTTTGCAACAGTACTTAAAGTGGTAATTTGCTTTATTATACTAACGGATCTCACGAGGGTTTTGTTAAGTTTTGTGTGATTGAAGTTTTCAAGTTTTGGGTGAGATCACGATGGATGAAGGAATAAGGAGTGGCAAGAGCCTAAGCTTGGGGATGCCCGAGGCACCCCAAGGTAATATTCAAGGACTCCCAAGCAACTAAGCTTGGGGATGCCCCGGAAGGCATCCCCTCTTTCTTCTAACGATCATCGGTAATTTTACTTGGAGCTATATTTTTATTCGTCACATGATATGCGTAAATCTTGGAGCGTCGTGTGCTTTTTATTTTTATTTTAATAATGCACCATGCTGGTATGAGATAGTCCTTGGTTGATTTATAGAATGCTCTTTGCACTTCACTTATATCTTTTGAGTATGGCTTTATATAATGCTTCATGTGCTTCACTTATATCATTTGAAGTTTGGATTGCGTGTTTCTCTTCACATAGAAAACCGCCATTTGTAGAATGCTCTTTTGCTTCACTTATATTTGTTAGAGCGTGGGCATACATTTTGTAGAAAGAATTCAACTCTCATGCTTCACTTATATCTATTTAGAGTCAACAGGAATTGGTCATCCACATGGTTAGTCAAATCCTACATAAAAAATTCTAGATCACTGAATATGATATGTTTGATTCCTTGCAATAGTTTTGCGATATAAATATGGTGATATTAGATTCATGCTAGTGAGTAATTGTGGATTGGTAGAAATACTTGTGGTAAGGTTTGTGATTCCCGAAGCATGCACGTATGGTGTACCGTTATGTGATGAAGTCGGAGCATGATTTATTTTTTGATTGTCTTCCTTATGAGTGGCAGTCGGGGATGAGCGATGGTATTTTCCTACCAATCTATCCCCCTAGGAGCATGTGTATTAGTACTTTGTTTTGATGGCTAATAAACTTTTGCAATAAGTATGTGAGTTCTTTATGACTAATGTTGAGTCCATGGATTATACGCACTCTCACCCTTCCATCATTGCTAGCCTCTTCGGTACCGTGCATTGCCCTTTCTCACCTCGAGAGTCGGTGCAAGCTTCGCCGGTGCATCCAAACCCCGTGATATGATACGCTCTATCACACATAAGCCTCCTTATATCTTCCTCAAAACAACCACCATACCTACCTATCATGGTATTTCCATAGCCATTCCGAGATATATTGCCATGCAACTTCCATCATCATCATATACATGACTTGAGCATTCATTGTCATATTACTTTGCATGATCGTAAGATAGCTAGCATGATATTTTCATGGCTAGTCCGTTTTTTGATATCTTTGCTATGCTAGATCATTGCACATCTTGGTACACTGCTAGAGGCATTCATATAGAGTCATACTTTGTTCTAGATATCGAGTTGTAAGTAAATAAAAGTGTGATGATCATCATTATTAGAGCATTGTCCCAGTGAGGAAAGGATGATGGAGACTATGATTCCCCCACAAGTCGGGATGAGACTCCGGACGAAAAAAATATATTAAAAAATAAAAAATAAAAAAAGAGGCAAAAAAAAGAGAGAGCCCAAATAAAATATGAGAGAAAAAGAGAGAAGGGGCAATGCTACTATCCTTTTACCGCACTTGTGCTTCAGAGTAGCACCATGTTCTTCATATAGAGAGTCTCTTGAGTTATCACTTTCATATACTAGTGGGAATTTTCATTATAGAACTTGGCTTGTATATTCCGATGATGGGCTTCCTCAAATGCCCGAGGTCTTCATGAGCAAGCAAGTTGGATGCACACCCCCTTAGTTTTCAGTTTGAGCTTTCATACACTTATAGCTCTTAGTGTCTCTGTTGCATGGCAATCCCTACTCCTCGCATTGACATCAATTGATGGGCATCTCCATAGCCTGTTGATTAGCTGCGTCGATGTGAGACTTTCTTCCTTTTGTCTTCTCCACACAACCTCCACCATCATATTCTATTCCACCTATAGTGCTATATCCATGGCTCACGCTCATGTATTGCGTGAAAGTTGAAAAGGCTTGAGAACATTAAAAGTATGGAACAATTGCTTGGCTTGTCATCGAGGTTGTGCATGAAGAAATACTTTATGTGATGAACATGGAGCATAGCCAGACTATTGATTTTGTAGGGATAACTTTCTTTAGCCATGATATTTTGAGAAGACATGATTGCTTTATTAGTATGCTTGAAGTATTATTGTCTTAATCTCAAATGATAGACTATTGCTTTGAATCACTCGTGTCTTAATATTCATGCCATGATTAGATTATATGATCAAGATTATGCAAGGTAGCATTCCACATAAAAAATTATCTTTTTTATCATTTACCTACTCGAGGACGAGCAGGAATTAAGCTTGGGGATGCTGATACGTCTCCGTCGTATCTATATTTTTTTATTGTTTCATGCCAATATTCTACAACTTTCATATACTTTTGGCAACTTTTTATACTATTTTTTGGGACTAGCATATTGATCCAATGCCCAGTACCAGTTCCTGTTTGTTGCATGTTTTTTGTTTCGCAGAATATCCGTACCAAACAAAGTCCAAACGCGATAAAAACTTACGAAGATTTTTTTTGGAATATATGTGATTTTTGGGAATTGGAATCAACGCGAGATGATGCCCGAGGGGCCCACAAGCCCTGGAGGCGCCCCCCTCCCCAGGGCGCGGCCAGGAGGCTTGTGGCCACCCCGCAAGGCGGTTGGTGCCCTTCTTTCGCCGCAAGAAAGCTAATATCTGGATAAAAATCGTGTTAAAATTTCAGCCCAATCGGAGTTACGGATCTCCGGGAATTTAAGAAACGGTGAAAGGCCAGAATCTGGGAGCGAAGAAACAGAAGGAAACAGAGAGAGAGAGATCCAATCTCGGAGTGGCTCGCACCCCTCCGCCGCCATGGAGGCCAAGGAACAGAGGGAAAACCCTCCTCCCATCTAGGGGGGAGGTCAAGGAAGAAGAAGGTGGGGGGCTCTCTCCCCCTCTCTCCCGGTGGCGCCGGAACACCGCCGGGGCAATCATCGTGTGACGGTGATCTACTCCAACAACTCCGTCATCTTCACCAACACCTCCATCACCTTCCCCCATCTATCTACAGCAGTCCACTCTCCTGCAACCCGCTGTACCTTCTACTTGCACATGGTGCTTTATGCTTCGTATTATTATCCAATGATGTGTTGCCATCCTATGATGTCTGAGTAGATTTTTGTTGTCCTATCGGTGATTGGTGAATTGCTATGATTGGTTTAATTTTCTTGTGGTTATGTTGCTGTCCTTTGGTGCCCATTATATGAGCGCACGTGTGGATCACACCATAGGGTTAGTTGTATGTTTATAGGACTATGTATTGGAGGGCAAGGGTGACAACAGCTTCAGCCTAGCATAGAAATTGATGCATACGGGATTGAAGGGGGACCAATATATCTTAATGCTATGGTTGGGTTTTACCTTAATGAACGTTAGTAGTTGCGGATGCTTGCTAATAGTTCCAATCATAAGTGCATAGAATTCCATGTAAGGGATGACATGCTAGCAGTGGCCTCTCCCACATAAAACTTGCTATCAGTCTAGTAACGTAGTCAATTGCTTAGGGACAATTCCGCAACTCCTACCACCACTTTTCCACACTCGCTATACTAACTTAATTGTTTATTTATCTAAACAGCTCCTAGTTTTTATTTACGTGCTCTTTATTATCTTGCAAACCTATCCTACAACACCTACAAAGTACTTCTTGTTTCATACTTGTTCTAGGTAAAGCGAACGTTAAGCGTACGTAGAGTTGTATCGGTGGTCGATAGAA
This sequence comes from Thinopyrum elongatum, assembly GCA_011799875.1. Taxonomy (NCBI): domain Eukaryota; kingdom Viridiplantae; phylum Streptophyta; class Magnoliopsida; order Poales; family Poaceae; genus Thinopyrum; species Thinopyrum elongatum. Next base: position 43,049,134 of record CM022300.1, read on the forward strand.
CTTGAGGGAATATTTGTTCTACCTTTAGCTCCTCGTTGGGTTCGACACTCTTATTTATCGAGAAAGGCTACAACTGATCCCCTATACTTGTGGGTTATCAAGATTCCATTTGGATACATGCAAGGCATGAGTCTGTATGACTGATCCTTGATATTTCTCTTATGATGATGATCATTTGTCTTCGATATATTTGCACCCTTGTATGTTATCAACCCTTGTAGGTACTTGGATGAGCCTCAATATATGAGATTGCAAATTTCTCACATATTGAGCAATTTCTACATCATCGAGTATCTACGCTTTGGTTGTTGAAGATCAAGGAACAATTCTACACTCAACATATTCTTTGACAATATCTATATGATGAATTTCACTCTTGTCAATTTGGATACATATGAGTTATTCCTTGCAAGACTAACCCATGTAGGAAGATGAGCTTCAAAGTCATAGGGATGCTCCCAACTCTTGGTGAACCACATTAATATTGAGCATCCACCACAAGTTCAATTACATGATCAAGTGCAACAACAAACCCAAGGTATGTGTTTCCATCTTAGAGAAGCATTGATCCAAGACATGAGCCAAAGCAACTCAACAAGATGAGAAAACATTAAGACGCTTAAATGAAAAATGACAACCCCATTTTGAGCTTAACGATGAGTATGACCCATGATCAAGTGATATCACTTGACTCCTAAGTCAATATACTCTAATATAGGTGACTATGTCACCGACCATCTCTAGATGAAGTTCTCTAGCATTCTATTTCATGTGTTGCATTTCTTCTTGCTATTGTGTTTCCCTTCTACAACAAAAAAAAAACTTCATCTAGATCCTTCTTTTCTCTCTGTAATCCTTTCAATAACCTTTCTATCTTTCTAAGTTAAATTCATTGCAAATTCTATTAAAATTCCTTGAAAATCCTTGTGAAATTTCAACTGCAAGTGAGCTGAGTGACAACATCTTTTCTCCGCATTGAACTCGGTACCACCGATCCAAGCCTATCGGCCAGACCGAAGCACAAGTTCTAGTTGTACACAGTTCATCGGTTCCACCAAAACAGACTAACTCGGTCTCACCGATGTGCTTCGTCTGTGACTCTACTAACTCGGAGTCACCGATCGACACAAATCGGCGCCACCGATTTCACTGCCGAGAAAACTTTTTGCCATCTTATATTGTTTATTCTTTTTCAGCTCCACTCAATGATTCTTTCCCTCTACGTGCATCTTAAGCTGCATTCTGCTTAGTTGTGTCTCTCAAGGACCACACTCACTTAACTCATATCCTTCTTGGAAATTTATGTCAAAGGGGGAGAGAGAAAGAGCACATCAAAGCTTATTCTTACAAAACTCTTCTAAGAAAGGAAGAGAGATGCATTTTCATAAGAGAAGAGAATTCGCATATCTTTAAGAGGGTAAAGATATGTTAGTTATTAATTTGCTCTGAGTCTACTTTGTTATAATCCTTCTTTTTGCTCTGATTGTTTCTCACCCTACCTACTTCCATTATCCAGTACTAGATTCAGGGAGAGAGGAAGTTCATGCTTAGGGAGAACAATCCTTGGACTTTATTGCAAATCTTTAATTCTTTGGGGACATGTCTATATTTGAATGAAGTACTCACTCTGTGATACTCACCTATTACATCTCATCCTAGTCTTGGTATTCTTGTGGATCTTGAAATCTTTCTTGTCTGAAGTTCTCTTGTGTTATTTAACCTTCTTTTCTCAAGTTTTCTTCTTCAAGAGTTAGTTCAAGGAACACAAGGTAAGTATATGCAACTCACTCATGTATATATGCAACTCACTCTTGTGCATGATGATCTCTTGCTTTTGCACATATTGTTTGCAAGAGGGAATCATAAACATGAAGGTACGTCTCACATCACTTCTTTTTTTTGCTCTGATGCATATGGCCAAGATACATGTAACTCATTACTTACTCTGTCATGCTGTGCATTCACATGTCTTTCAATTCTATCATTACATGATTGCACACATATAGGGGGAGCTCATGCAAGTTGCATGTTCCTCCAAAGCTTTACTTACTATTCTTCACATTATTTACTTGAAGCTTTGATGTATGTTGTCATCAATTACCAAAATGGGGGAGATTGAAAGCACAAGTGCTCCCTTGGTGATTTTGGTAATTAATGTCAACATATCTTTTGTTGGACTAATAGATTTATCTAGTATATTTCAGATAAGTTCAACAGTGGCGTGGCAAGGACAAGAGGATGTGGAACCCCTTCAAAATGCTAAGGAAAAGGATTGGCAAAAGCTCAAGACTCTACATTTTTTGTTTACGTGATCCAAGATCACATTGAGTCCATAGGAAAGCCAATACTATTAAAAGGGGATGAGGTGTTGCTTAATGATCTATTCGCTCATGTGCTTAGTGATATTGCTCCAAAACCCTCAACCACTTTCTCTATCCACATTTGTCAAAACCCTAGACTCCAACTCGGCCATACCGATATTTCCTACCTGGAGCCACCGAGTTCATTTGGACTTAGCCACTGCCAAAACCCTAACAATTCGGATCGACCGATATGGATCTCGGTCTCACCGAGATGGCCTTGCCAGCTCTCTGTGACTTGTTGCAATCACTTCGGTCCCACCGAGAATTGCAATCGGTCTCACCGAGATGGCTTGACTGATTCTCTGTTGCCTTATTGATACGTCTCCAATGTATCTATAACTTTTGATTGTTCCATGCTGTTATATGATCAATCTTGGATGTTTGATATACATTTACTAGCAACTTTATATCATTTTTGGGACTAACCTATTGACATAGTGCCCAGTGTTAGTTGTTGTTTTTTGCTTGTTTTTTTACTTTGCAGAATATCAATACCAAAAGAAGTCCAAATGCCACTAAACTTTTTGGAGATTTGTTTCTGGCAGGAAGACACCCGGGAAGCTTCTAGAGGGCACAAGGGGACGCTCATGGGGCCCACTAGGCACCAGGGCACGCTAGGGGCCTCAGGCGCGCCCTGGTGGGTAGTGGGGCCCATAGGCACCCCCTTGACCTACCTTCGCCTCTATAAATACTCTAAAATCCCAAAACCCCTTGGGGATTCGACAAAATACTTTTTCCACTGTCGCAAGTTCCAGAACCACGAGATCCAATCTAGAGGCCATTTCCGGTAGTCTGCTGGAGGGGGCCACGATCACAGAGGGGTTCTTCATCATCCTTGCTGCCCCTCCGATGATGCGTGGGTAGTTTACCATAGACCTACGGGTCTGTAGTTTGTAGCTAGATGGCTTCTTCTCTCTTTTTGATCTTCAATACAATGTTCTCCACGATGTTCGTGGAGATCTATTTGATGTAACTCTTTTTTGCGGTGTGTTTGTTGGGATCCGATGAATTGTGAGTTTATGATCAGTTCTATCCATGAATATTATTTGAGTCTTTGATGAACTATTTTATGCATGATTGTTATAGCCTCGTATTTCTTCTCTGATTTATTGGTTTGGTTTGGCCAACTAGATTGATTTATCTTGCCATGGGAAGAGGTGCTTTGTGATGGGTTCGATCTTGCGGTGCTCAATCTCAGTGAAAAAAAGAGACATGACACGACGCATGTATCATTGCTATTAAGGGTAACAAGATGGAGTTTATTCATACGTGAGTTTACCTTGTCTACACCATGTCATCGTTCTTACTGCATTACTCTGTTTTTCCATGAACTTAATACACTAGATGCATGCTGGATAGCGGTTGATGTGTGGAGTAATAGTAGTAGATGCAGAATCGCTTCGGTCTACTAATCTTGGACGTGATGCCTATATACATGATCATTGGCTTGGATATCGTCATAATTATTCGCTTTTCTATCAATTGCCCAACAGTAATTTGTTTACCCACCGTATGCTATTTTCTCGAGAGAAGCCTCTAGTGAAAGTTATGGCCCCCGGGTCTATTTCCTATCATATTAAAACCAAATATACCTTGCTGCATTTTTTCTTTATTTATTTTATTTTGTGTTTTAGTTAGATCTATTTATCAAATCTCATACAATTTAATCTATCTCAATACCGTTGAGGGATTGACAAGGCGTTGGGTTGCAAGTATTTGTTGTTTGTGTGCATGTGCTGTTTACATAGTGTTGCTTGGTTCTCCTACTGGATTGATAACCTTGGTTTCATAACTGAGGGAAATACTTACCTTTGTTGTGCTGCATCATCCTCTCCTCTTCGGGGAAATACCAACGCAGATTACAAGCAATCACTTATTGCTTCACTTCGGTCCCACCGAGATGATGCAATCGGTGCCACCGAGTTGAGGTTTTCCCTAAGCCGTTGCACATCGATCCCACCAAGTTGTTCCCATCGGTCCCACCGAGATTCCTAATGCTCATATTTTTACACAGATCGGTGCCACCGAGCTTTCTGATCGGTGCCACCGAGAGGGGTAAAAAGTGTGTAATGGTTGGATTTTGTGTGAAGTCTATATATACCCCTCCACCCCTTCTTCCTTATTGAGGAGAGCCATCAGAATGTGCCTACACTTTCACCATTCATTTTCTGAGAGAGAACCACCTACTCATGTTTTGAGATCAAGAGCTTCCATTCGTACCATTTGAACCTTGATTTCTAGCCTTCCCCAAGTTGCTTTCCACTCAAATCCTTCTACCACCATAGCCAAATATGTGAGAGAGAGTTTGCTGGTGCAATATTTGCCCTCTTGTGTTTTGGAGATTGTTAACAGAAACAAGCATGGACTGATTTGTTTGCTAGTGCACACAGAGAGAAATAGTCCATGCAGAACCGAAGAGAATGTTGTCTCCGGTGTCAACTTTGAGGAACTTCACCGAAGAATATCTGCGTTGCAGAGAAGAATGAGCTACATCTGTTGAGAGCATGTAGACGAGAAGATTGATGTGAAGGAGTTAGCCCCTCTAAGATTTATTGCTGAAGTGAAACAATTAATTCGAAGATTTTGTCCGAAAAATTTTGACTGCAGTGAATGGAAGTCGAAGACAAAGTGAAGACGAAGTATTCATTTCGTTGTTCTTCTTTCATTCATTTGAGTCATAGGACCTCCGTACTATTAAGAGGGGTATAGGTTCTCGAAGCTTAGATCCGCTGTGATGCTTAGCCCAAACTTATGCGAGACTAAGAGAAATCTCTTTATGTTTTGAATGATTACCTGCCAGCAGTAGACGTTGTTCTTCGTGCTGCTGGAGATATCTTTCGAACTTAGGAGTTAGCATTACTTGCTCCGCAAGGAATGTTACCGTTGTGCTCAATTTCCGACCGTTGGACTCGTGTTGTTCGGCCATTGGCTGCTCCACATGTCCAATTTGGCTGTGGCTATAAATAGCCACCCCTCTCCAAAGTTGCCCGTTGGATGCTCCACTTAAGATTTCTGAGAAGATTGACTGAGCATCCCCTCTCCGAGTGATTTGAGTTTAAGATCCACCAAGAGAAAAAAATCAACAACCTAAAACTTAGACAGTGGTTGAGCATCACAGTAGTTATGAGTTTAGAGTTCTTGTACCTATTACTCTTGAGAGCTGCGCACTCTCTAGACGGATAGGTGTCGGCTCAAGTGTTGAAGATTTGTTGTCTTCACCGAGCAAGATCTTCAGCAACCAAGAGTCATTCTAATTTGCAAAGAGGTCTGTCGAAGGTTTGGTGATCGCCGACACGTATCTACCATGAGTGAAATCAACTGGAGTCTGATCAGCTCCGAGTTGAAGGAGAATAGGGTGAAGAGAGTTTATCTTTTGTGTTAAATCACAACCCCTCCAACCAGATGTAGTCCTTTGGCAGAAGGGAGAACTGGTCTACCAAATCCATATGTCACCATCGAGCACCATTGGTTCACTCTACTTTACTGCATTACATTCAGTAGTTTACTTTCGTGCTCTGTGACGATAGTTTATCTGATCAATCATTGACTGTTGCATATCATTCGTCATTATCATCTCTGTCGTTCCCTTTTGTTATCATTCATTGCTCACCCTGTTGCATTCTCATCATTCAGTGTAGTCATTCCACTCGTATGCTTCTCTGCTCGCACTTATTAAGACTGGCGTGATTTCCTTGTGTCATTTTCATTCACCTTGTCATAGTTCTTTCTCGTGTTTTTCCATCGTATTTCATACCTTGTTTATTTCATGGTACTGCTTTTGTTCGTATATTGCATTACCATCATCATTGTCAAACCTGTGATATCCTATGCTCGAACCATTATTGCTTCCTATCTCGATAGATATGTTCCTTGATAAAGTGTTTGATTAAGTTTATATCTACTGAACCTTATTTCCGCTGCTGTGTTTGGGATCCATTCATAACATTCGCAAATTTTTTTGAATCTCTCATTCAAACCCCCTCTGGTCGATATACTCTCGGTCCTAACAATTGGTATCAGAGCAGGTACACTCTGTCTCTGTTTATTAAAGGTTTAACCACCTTGGAGTTTTGCGTATGTCGTATGCAGGTAGAAACTCCCACTCTGAAAGATTTCCTATCTTCGATGGAAATGACTGTGTCTACTGGAAAGAGAGAATGAGAATCAGACTTCAAGCTATCAACATAGATCTATGGCAGGTTGTGGAAAATGGATACACCATTCAGCACCCTGATGCTCCAAATTCTGATGACAAAGCTATACTGCGGTTGAATGCACAAGCAAAAGATATTATCTATGAAAGTATCTCGAAAGACATTTTCATTCGGTTCCGAAAGCTTGACACTTCAAAGCAACTCTGGGATACCATAAAAAATGCTCATGAAGAATTCATTACCAGAACAGATCCTCACACTGAAATGCTTCATGCTATGTTTGCTGGTTTCAGAAGTCTTTGTACGGAAAGTGCTATGGAACTCACTGATCGGTTGACCAATATTGTTGAAAGACTTCATCAACGAGGAATAACAGATATCACCGATAGAGATGTGGTCAACTAGCTACTGAGTGCTCTTGATGCAACCTTCGATCCAATCGTAGCTGAAATCAAACAAAGACCAGACTATGAAGAACTTCACTACGTCGAGATCATGACGCTGTTGTCTATTCACGAAGAAAAGATGGAACTTGAAAATGGAGATCAAGAATCTTCTTCGAAAAGTGAAGGGGAAATTGTTTCACACTATGGCAGCTCACAAGAAGAAGATGTCGAGAATCAACACACCATCACAAGGGAACTAGAAATGCTCACAGAAAGGCTAAGTGATCTCAGAAGACATAATTTCTGTCTCACAAATGATGACAAATTTGACTTGCCTGAATCTTCAAGAAAGTTACCTCCAAAAGAAATGAAGTGCTTCAAGTGCAAATAATTCGGTTACCTCATAGCAGATTGTCCCTGCTGGGATATAAAACCAAGCAACAGATGGATGTATCTTCACGGTAATGGATTCACTCGAATGGATCATCACACTAAGCTCTCAAAGAAAAATGAATCTTCCTCATCCTCTTCGATGAGACCAGTCACTGGCATGAAAGCCAGAGCAATCATTGAATCAAATATGAAGAGAATATCGCAGCTGAATAAAGCATGTGCTGATATGAACTTGGTATATGAAGAGGAGACATCCGAATCAGAATCAGAAGATGAAGAGCTTCACAGAAGGATAGAAAGAAGCAATGCTTTCGTTGCTTATGAATCATCTGAGAAATCACTCGAGTCAGACACTGATGACAATGCTTCAAGTGATGATGAACCAATTGCATTCTGTCTCATGGCAAAAACCTCTAAGGATCAGGTATCAGCAAAACACCGAAAATCCATGTCTGAATATTCTCTTGAATACATTGCCTATGCTAAACTAGTTAAGATTGCAAAATCTCAACAAGATGAACTTGAAAAACTTGAGAACAATCTTAGGAAAACTAAAGGATTACTGGTCGAAGAGATGGAGAAGAATCAAAAGTTGATCAAAGAGCATGATGCTTTTTCTTCAACTATTGATGATCTTTCCAACCGATATGATTCTCTTACAGTTGACTATGAGAGTTTATCAGATGAACTCCTTAATAGGAATCAAGAACTCAAGTCACTGAAAGAATCTCATAACATGCTAGCAAAATAAAAAGCTTCTCTCTTCACCGAGCAATCTAAACAGCTTCCTGATGATTTTGTGCCTCCTTGCTTAAAATGCCTAGAACGTAGCAATGCTGATTCAAATGCTGAAACATCTAATGTTGTCATCGAGAATATTGCAACAAGTATGAATGGTATTTCTAACCCCCCTTCCGAGGAATTTGTTGTTGTCTCTAATGAAAATTGCAGATTAAAGAGCTTGCTTGAGACAGGAATGCTAAAGAGCCTCAAAGGGCATCAAACTCTGTGTGATGTGCTCAAGAAGTGTATACTGCACAAAAACCCCCGAAAGGAAGGATTGGGTTTTGAAAGAAAACTCAACATTTATGGAACCTACTGGACTCCCGAGCAATATCCTCAAATGAGGTGGGTTCTTGCTAAAAGTAAAACTCTCGAACCTGCAATTATGTCTAGATATGACACTCCCCTTTCTGTTGTTTCTGACGAGACTGATGACTCAAACTACAAATTCTTCAGTCAATAGAATGGTAAGGTTTTTGCTCGGTATGTTGGAACTAACTACAGGTCTGGTTCACCCAGGAAGCAAATCTGGGTGAAAAAGTGCATCATTGAAAACTTATCTGTCACTCCTAACTTGAATATGCAGAGTGATTATTTTCGAGGAAATGATTATCATTCGCAGATTGGCACTGAAACTTCCTCGAATGGATATTGGTCAAATCTTTGACAGAAGGAGTACATGCATACCTCCTCGAATCATTATGCACATGTCTCTGGAAACAATATCAATGCATATTCATATGATTACTCTCAACATGCACAAGTGAACTACAGATGTCATCGAAGGAATGTCCTTGCTCAGACTAAGCAAATGAGATGCTCACTGCCCACACAAGTGTGGGTTGCGAAAAAGAACTAACCCCTCTTGCAGGAACTCTATCAGGGATTCTTCTCGTTTATTCTTAGCCCTGAGATTTACATTGTTGGTGCTCGCTCTTTGTGTTTATTTGCTCTCGTTCATGTGTTTGTCTTCATTTTTACTGAGTTTGTGTTTCATCCAATAAACAACTCACTCATAGCTCTGTGTTTTTGTGTTTTCCTCTCGTCTGGCTGAGTGTTTTGTTTTGGACCATTTTATCCCTCTATTCTTTCTCATGCAATCTATGTTGCCCGTCATAAGCATGCAATTTGATCTGAAGAAAATTTCTGCCTGACGTCCTTGGTCGCGAAAGAAATCAACTTCGAACTTTTAATCATATTTGACGCTTGCCCTTCTTCAAACCTTTTGGCCTCCCGCTCTCATCCCGAGTTTCTCACAGGAAATTGTTGCCACGTACCCACGATCCCTACGATCGTGACCGTGTCCGTTGAATGCGGAACGTCCCGCTTCTGAGGGCCGTAGATCTCGGAGAGGTGGTTCTGCTCGCCAGCTATAAATATCCCTCACCGTATCACCGTTAGGGCTATAAGAAAAGCTCGAGGCTCGTGAGCCACTTGAGATCGACTCGTATTTTGGCTCGACTCGAGATCGACTCGAAAATAAATGAGCTGAGTACGAATATTTTATGTAGCTCGATCGAGAAATGAGCTGATCTTGAGCTAACACTAGCTCGCTCGATTTTAGCTCGATAGACCGAGATCATATAACTATATTACATAATTTTGATATATATTACAGATAAATGGGGTAATTTATTACCATATAGATAGTAAAAAATAATTTATTACCATATACATTGTGTATGATTTTCCTCCATTTTACCTACTACCGAACATGAAAAATTAATTAACTACAGAGGAAAGTTAGTCCAATATGGCAAAAGTTTGAGAGTAGACGCACCTTCATTTTTTTCTCTTGCTACTATTTCATCCATGATCTCTTCCAGTATTAAGTACTAGTCTTTAGTTTAGGGAGAATAAGTTAACTTATATAATGGTTTTTTATGTTGTGCCGTGGCCTATCTTATTTTAAAATTTATCTTAAATTATTAAAAAATATCATCTTACTTAGCTCGAAACTAGCTCGAGATCGTTACAAGCTGAGCACGAGCCACTTTTTACAGCTCGACCTTGAGCTTCGCTTGATTTGAGCTCGCTCGAATTTTTGTATAATTTGAGCTGAGCCTAATCCAACTCGCTCAAACTCGACTCGTTTGCAGCCCTAATCACCGTATCTTCTTCCTCCCTGCTCCTCAAACCCTCATCCACCTCCTCCCGAGCCCGAGCTCGAAGCAACTCCGGCGAGGAGCCTTGCCATACAACTCTGGTGAAGTCTCGTCGTAGTTGATCACGCCTGCGCGGTAATCTTTTCTTTCGCATTGCCATAGCTGATCCAAGTAGCCAAGTTAGGGCGCTTGGATCTGGAACTGCTCCTGTCTCATCTCTGTTCTTACTGAAGCTATTTTCTTTGATTTATTTCACTGCGGTAGATCTTTAGGAATCACTAGGATATGACTGGTACGGTTTGTAGATCTTCCTCGTACTTGTTCTCCTCGATCTAGGGTTCATGTGTCCTTATCCGAAAGATTAGATTGTTTTTATTCAGCCTTGATCATTCTATGGCTTGTTTCAAATCTATCAATGATATCTTCTCTAAGTATACCATGGATTCCTTTGTTTCTTCTGAAAACATTCTTTTTCGTTCAAAATACTTCTGTGCATGTTTATGACCCTACCCCATTTTCCCTCGTATCTATTTCTTTTCATAGGTTGGTCATGGCACAGAGTTCGAAAGAGTACTCAGTCTCTAAAGGAGAATTGCCTCAGTATCCACCAAGATCTGATCGAATGAGATTGACAGGAGGAGGAAAATCTTCAAAGCCTCCCAAGACACCGAAAAAGAAGTCTGAGTCCGAATCCGAAGAAGATGATGAGATTCCCTCGGCTCATAGTCAGCACGAGGATGAATTGGTCACTGACGCCCTAACCCTCTTCTCTGATGGAAATCCTTAAAAGGGTGGTCATGGCAGAGAAAAGAATACCACAGCTGAAATGTCTGATCCAAATGGGTACAGAACTCCACCTGGGGTTGAAACAACAACTGAACGCAACAACCGTCTGCAAAGGATTCGCCGCCACTAGGCAAAGAAATGGTTCAATTATGAAAATGTTCGTGAGAAGTATCATATCTTGTTTGCTTTCACTCCGCCGTGGAATGACCGCATTGCTAAAAATTGCATTGGCCCAGATGATGAAAAAGTCAGACCACCACCGCCTTCAAATGCTCATCCCGAATCCCTGAAAACTATCGCTGATTTTCCTGATGAAGTGGCTATGAGGGCGAAGGCCAAAGCCAAGCGTGATGCTAGGCAAATGAAGAAAAACCAACTTGAAGAGAAAAACGTCGCGCCAACACAGCAAGATGTCCAGAAGAAAAAGGATCGTGCTTCTGCCTCCAAGGGAAGCACGTCCAGGAAATCTGTTTCCCCTCGTGCTTCCTGAAAGAAAACCATATCCAGGAAATCAAAGACGGCAGTTTCTAGCTCGTCTAATGAGTCATCTAGCAAAGATGCTCCTGATGAAATTCCCATGTATGATCAACGTGCCATTCTCAACAAGCCATCCAATAGCCCCTCACCAGTGAAAGTTTCAGCATCTCCAAGGAAATCACCAAGGCATGCACCCATTCCCCTCACTGACAAACCTTCGTGTTCTACAGGTCCGAAGAGAAAGCTGCAGTCTGAAGACAAGTTGATGTGTCTGCTGAGAAGGCTAAACCCAGTGTTCCTGCTTCCACAGAGGAACAGAAGTATGATTTCAATCTCATGAATTATGTGATTGAGAGTGCTCTTACGATGCAAAATCTGATGATATAAGATGTCTGGGACTTCCTGATGATGTTACCAAAATGGCAACAAAACATTTCATCGAATTGAGGAAAATTACCAAGAAGTTGAATCAGGCTGTGAAAGACAAGCAAACCCTCGAGCAAATGAGGAGAGAGGCCAACACTGAATCCGAAAGAAAGAGTCTGAACAAAGAGACTGTTGTGCTCACAAAGGCACTCACTCTCATGCGAAATGACAAAATTGATTGGCACTCGAGGTTAAAAATGGAAGTATCTCAGTTGTGTGACAGAAGGAACGATGAGATTGACCGCAAGGCAGATCTTGCTTGAAGAAAAATTAAAGAAGAAAAACGTTAGAAGGCTAAAGCGAGAGCTAGCAAACAAAAAGGAATCAAAGATCGCCGCCTTCAGGCTGTTGCTGATGCTCCACTTGACTCCAGTACTCCCTTGCAGCAGATTCCATCATCTCCACCTCACGAGGATGAACAAATGTAGCAAGCTAGTCATGTGGAGGTTATCATTCCTACTCCAGTAGCCCAAGAACAACCAGATGTTGTTGATATCTTGCTCGCAAAGGATGATGAAGAAAATGCTTCGCCTAAGCAGCAAGCCCCAGCTGATGATGATGTTGATGAGGAAATTGAAGTTGAGAAGGCAGATCCATCGCCTCCGAGGAAATTGCAAGCTGAGCCCTCCAAATCAAACAAGGAGGAGATTGACAAGAATGAGGGGGAGGTAAATGCTTCTCGAGACAAAACCACCCCGATTGCATCATCTGGTGCCCCTACACAGATGGATGTTGATCCTGCTCCTCGTTCCACTGCACCATAGTTGGAAGAGGAAGAAAAGAAATCTGAAGAGCCAATGGCTCAAGAAGGAATCGCTCCACCAGTTGTGCCCCAAGCGTTCGAGAAAGAAGTTGTTGTGCCTCTAGCCGAAAGAAATACAGAGAAAGAAAAGGCCCTAGCGCCCGAAAATCAGAAAGCCGCTGAAGAAGTTCCAGCGAGCAAAAATGATAGTTAGTCAAGTTCCTCAAAGAAATCTGCACAAGAAAAATCAAGGAAGCCTCATGCTCCTCTCAAGCCAATTAAGGAAGGTGTGCCAGCACCTGATGATATTCAGACCCGGAATATGAGTGAAGAAGAACATCTTAAAAATCCATTGGAAACATTTCCCTTGTTCCCCGTTGAAGATGGCCCAAATGGTCCTGCATTTAACGAGCAGTTTCATCTTTCGAAACTTGCATTCTTTGGAACTAGCCCATATGAAGGAGAAAGAACTTCTTGTCACCAAGATTCTGGACAAAGGAACATTCCGTGTATTATGCTCGTATTCTGTATGAAAAGAATCGCATCTTCAAGCACAAGATTCTGGATTTCGCAAAGCTCGAAAGTTTGCCCTGCTTCCATCACACCATCGAGCAGATTGAACTTGTCTTCCTGAAGAACTTCCTTCGTTTCCATCATGGCTGGAATCGTGAAGTGATCCATCAGCTCTATCCCACTCTCTATATCACATGAGATATTACAGATAGCAGCACTTGGATCCTCGAATGGATGACAGGAGAGGAAAAGATCAAATGTTCGGCAGACCACTTCTTAGCACTGCAGAATATTCCTCGGTGCGAATTTGATGCTAATCATGAACACAGACTGCACTATTGGGAAGTATCCGAAGCTCAACTTCACTTGCTGATGGACCCCAAAATTGTTGGTGATGAATGTATCGAGACAAATCCAAAGAATCTGGCATATGAGAACAAAGTGTTGTTCTACATCCTCTGCAACTCCCTCACGCCAACAAACAGGCCAGAAACCGTTAATGGCATTGTGGGAAATGCACTTCTAGCCACCGTTCAGGGTATTCGTTTTGACATTCCAGATCTATTCATTCGCAACTTGGCCTACACAACTGATAGCCCTCAAGCCTTGAAGCCATATGCACCTTGGGTCATGTTTGCCATTGAGCAGATCATTGAAGAAAAGTTTTTCGGTCCATATGTCCCAAAAGTTTATATGCCACCAGTCCGCGACACACTCAGGATTGTGAAGGACATAGGCAAAGGAAAGATGCCGATTGATGCCACTGTTTCTACTTCCATGCCTGCTTCTACTAAAGCTCCGAAGGTCAAGAAGGCAAAAGTTGAAATCCCTCGTGAAGAAAATCCTTCACTATATGAAACTTGTCTTTGCACTCAGGAAGCCCTGGAAAGCCATATCAAGCTCGACGGGAAAGTGAAGTTGGAAATGATGACACAGATAAATTTGCTTCACAATTATTCTCGCCAAGCTCTCCTGTATGATAAGGAACAAAAGAAGCGCTCCTGGACCCTTCTGCGCAAGCATTACTCTCGCAAACAACTCTCTGCCAAGGGTATATATGAGCATCTGGAGTTCTTTGAAGTTCCTCGCATCCGAAGGCAAACCCCAGTGCTTCCTCAGCGTTCTGCCTCCACTGACCTCCTGTTTGTTGAACCTGATGATGATCTTGAAGACACAACAGGAACATTTATCTTCAAGCCAAATGCACCTCACGCTGCTACTCTCGAAGCTAATCCCGAAGCCCATGTTGCGTCTCCAACTCCTGCTTCGGCCTCGACCATCGTGCGCTCTGCTTCACTGAATAGCTCAAGTTCTGATTCTGAGGATTCTTCGGACGGGTAGTTCCTCGCATGCATTCTCTTTCCTTTTTGACACTTGTTGGCAAAAGGGGGGAGAAGAACATCGAATGATAGGTAAGCGGGTTATTTGCAGGGTGTTTCCATTCGCTATTTGCTCTTCCTTCGAACTATTTGGTTTTTGTCAAACTATTAGCTTTTTGGAACTTGGAGCACCACCTGTGGTGTTGAAATACCTGGTCGTCATGTACCATTAATAATCCCCCCTGAAATGCTATTTGCCTCCAAATTATCTGTTTGCAGGTGCAATCGAAAGCTTACTTCCTTGCAATAATTATCCGCGATACTTATCGATCATGCAGGGAAAGTAAAAGCATTTCAAGGAGAATTGGAAATCATGCTTCTCTAGTAGAGATATTTTACTCCTTGAAATTATATGTGTCTTATGGTTAGATATTCTACAATGATTATATTTCGCTATCTAACCTTGCAGGAGAAGAAAGTTAGCTTCAGATTAAATTTCTTGAGATTCGAAAGCAAAATCTCTCTATCTGCCTTATAAGTCGGTTTTCCTCGCATATCTCCACTGTATCATCATTGTGGCAGGAAAACCTTATCTGAAGCATATCTACTCCGAGCAATATACCTATGATTCCCTTGCTCTGATTCTCCTCGAGTATCTAATTTACAGGGAACTTATATTTCATATGGATTCCAACCGTGTTCTGAGCAAATCCTAGTGGCTTATCCTTCGTCACAAATCATTTTAAAGTATTCACTCTATCTAACAAATCTTTTTCAAAGATTGTGTGTGACAGGAAAAACCTCAGACACTGTCGAGTGCATTGGAATAGACCATGAATGAGATCACATGTCAATATCACTCGTACGAAGATTTGTCTCGCTACCTTCCGATATATCTTCTGTGCATATCTTCAGGGGGAGCATGTTTTATCTTCATAATTATCTCTCGTCTTCAATTATCCTTCGCATTCCATTTCATTCTGTTATCTATCTTTTGATGTGTTCTGTTTTGTCAACAATCGTCCAAAAGGGGGGATATTGTTGGTGCAACATTTGCCCTCTTGTATTTTGGAGATTGTTGGCAGAAACAGGCATGGACTGATTTGTTTGCTAGTGCACACAGAGAGAAATAGTCCATGCAGAATAGAAGACAATGCTGTCTTCGGTGTCAAGTTCGAGGAACTTCACCAAAGAATATCTGCGTTGCAGCGAAGAATGAGCTACATCTTGTGAGAGCATGTAGACGAGAAGATTGATGTGATGGAGTTAGCCCCTGTAAGATTTATGCTAAAGTGAAGCAATTAATTCGGAGATTCTGTCTGAAGAAAATTGACTGCAGCGAATGGAAGTCGAAGACAAAGTGAAGACGAAGTATTCATTTCGTTCTTCTTCTTTCATTCATTTGAGTCATAGGACCTCCGTACTATTAAGAGGGGTATAGGTTCTCGAAGCTTAGATTCGCTGTGATGCTTAGCCCAAACCTATGCGAGACTGAGAGAAATCTCTTTATGTTTCGAATGATTACCTGCCAGTAGCAGATGTTGTTCTTCATGCTGCAGGAGATATCTTTCGAACTAAGGAGTTAGCATTACTTGCTCCGCAAGGAATGGTACTGTTGTGCTCAGTTTCCGACCGTTGGACTCGTGTCATTCGACCATTGGCTGCTCCACATGTCCAATTTGGTATTTTCCCTTCAGGGAAGGCTGCGACTATAAATAGCCACCCTACTCCAACATTGCCCATTGGCTGCTCCGCTTAAGATTTCTGAGAAGATTGACTGAGCATCCCCTCTCTGAGTGTTTTGCGTTTAAGATCCATCGAGAGAGAAAATCAAGAGCCCAAAACTTAGACAGTGGTTGAGCATCACAGTAGTTCTGAGTTTAGAGTTCTTGTACCTATTACTCTTGAGAGCTGCTAACTCTCTAGACGGATAGGTTGCGGCTCGAGTGTTGAAGAGTTGTTGTCTTCACCGAGCAAGATCTTCAGCAACCAAGAGTCATTGTGGTTCACGAAGAGGTCTATCGAAGGTTTGGAGATCGCCGACAAGTATCTACCATGAGTGAAATCAACTGGAGTCTGATCAGCTCCGAGTTGAAGGAGAATAGGGCGAAGAGAGTTTATCTTCTATGTTAAATCACAAACCCTCCAACCAGACATAGTCCTTTGGCAGAAGGGCGAATTGGTCTACCAAATCCATCTGTCGCCATCGAGCACCACTGGTTCACTCTACTTTACTACATTACATTCAGCAGTTTACTTTCGTGCTTTGTGACGATAGTTTATTTAATCAATCATTGACTGTTGTATATCATTTGTCATTATCATCTCTGTTGTTCCCTTATGTTATCATTCATTGCTCACCCTGTTGCATTCTCATCATTCAGTGTAGTCATTCCACTCGTATACTTCTCTTCTCGCACTTATTAAGACTGGCGTGATTTCCCTGTGTCATTTTCATTCACCTTGTCATAGTTCTTTCTTGTGTTTTTTCATCGTATTTCATACCTTGTTTATTTCATACTACTGCTTTTGTTCGTATATTGCATTAGCATCATCATTGTCAAACCTGTGATATCCTATGCTCGAACCATTATTGCTTCCTATCTCGATAGATATATTTCTCGATAAAGTGTTTGATTAAGTTTATATCTACCGAACCTTATTTTCGCTGCTGTGTTTGGGATCCATTCATAACATTCGCAAGAATTTTTGAATGTCCCATTCACCCCCCTCTGGTCGATATACACTCGGTCCTAATAGAGTTGACTGTTGGGGAGACTATCATTTGAAGCACAAGAGCAAGGAGTTCATCATCAACACACCGTCTATTACCTTTTGCAGAGTGGTGTCTCCTAGATTGGTTAGGTGTCACTTGGGAGCCTCCGACATGACATGGAGTTGAACCAAGAAGTTTGTAAGGGCAAGGAGATCGCCTACTTCGTGAAGATCTATGATACGTCTCCAACGTATCTATAATTTTTGCTTGTTCCACGCTGTTATATTATCATTCTTGGATGTTTTACATTCATTTTATAGCAACTTTATATCATTTTTCGGGACTAACCTATTGACATAGTGCCCAGTGCCAGTTGTTGTTTTTTGCTTGTTTTTTACATCGCAAGAAATCAATATCAAACGGAGTCCAAACACAGCGAAACATTTTAGAGATTTTTTCTGGACTAGAAGACACCTGTTGGGCCAAAGAAGTACCAGAGGGGGGCTCTGAGGGGAGCACAACCCACATGGGCGCGCTTGGGGGCAGGTTGTACCCACCTCGGCCGCCTCCCGCACCGCCTCTTTGCTCTATAAATACCCCGAAAATCCAAAAACCCTAGGGGAGTCGACGAAACACAATTCCAGCCGTCGCAAGTTCCAGAACCACCAGATCCAATCTAGACACCATCACGGAGGGGTTCATCATCCTCATTGGTGCCTCTCCGATGATGCGTGAGTAGTTCATTGTAGACCTATGGGTCCGTAGTTAGTAGCTAGATGGCTTCCTCTCTCTCTTTTGATTCTCAATACAATGGTCTCTTGGAGATCTATTTGATGTAACTCTTTTTGCGGTGTGTTTGTTGGGATCCGATGAACTTTGAGTTTATGATCAGATCTATTTATCCATGAAAGTTATTTGAGTTTCTTTGATCTCTTATATGCATGATTACTTATAGCCTCGCATTTCTTCTTTGAATCTTTGGTTTAGTTAGGCCAACTAGATCGATTTTTCTTGCCATGGGAAGAGGTGCTTTGTGATGGGTTCGGTTGTGCGGTGTTCTTTCCCAGTGACAGAAGGGGCAGCAAGACACGTATTGATTGTTGCTATTAAGGATAACAAGATGGGGTCTATTCCTACATGAATAGATCTTGTCTACATCATGTCATCGTTCTTATTGCAGTACTTCATTTTTCCATGAACTTAATACACTAGATGCATGCTGGATAGCGGTCGATGTGTGGAGTAATAATAGTAGATGTAGGCAGGAGTCGGTCTACTAATCTTGGACGTGATGCCTATATAATGATCATTGCCTGGATATCATCATAATTATTTGAAGTTCTATCAATTGCCCAACAGTAATTTGTTTACCCGCCGTATGCTATTTTCTCGAGAGAAGCCACTAGTGAAATCTACGGCCCCTGGGTCTATTCTTTATCATATTTGCCTTGAGATCTATTTTTATTTGCTTTTGTTTTCAGATCTATTATTCTAAAAACCCAAAAATACCTTGCTGCACTTTTTATTTATTTATTTTATTTTGTTCTATCACGAGATCTATTTATCCAAAACCATACAAAGCAATCTATCTTTTACCGGAGAGGGATTGACAACCCCTCTTACGCGTCGGGTTGCAAGTATTTGTTCTTTGTGTGCATGCACCGTTTACATAGTGTTGCTTGGTTCTCCTACTGGTTCAATAACCTTGGTTTCATCACTGAGGGAAATACCTACCATAGATGTGCTGCATCATCCCTTCCTCTTCGGGAAATACTGACGCGGACACGAGCCATCAAGAAAGGATTTCTGGCGCCGTTGCCGGGGATACATCATCATCATCTAGCAGGTTCCTAATCTCAAATCTCATCTCCATTCAATTTACATTATTTGCCATTTTCCTTTCATTTTCATCTCCCCCACTTCACAAAAATTTGCCGTTTTATTCGCCCTCTTTTTCGTTCGCCGTTTTCTCGTCAGATCTGTTTTTGTGTGCAATCTTGTTTGCGTAGTCACGATGACTCAAGAGAACACCAAGTTGTGTGATTTTTCCAATACCAACAACAATGATTTTATTAGCACTCCGATTGCTCCCCCCGCCACTAGTGCGGAATCTTGTGATATCAATGCCGCTTTGTTGAATCTTGTTATGAAAGATCAGTTTTCTGGTACTCCTAATGAGGATGCCGCGTCCCATCTTAACACATTCGTAGAATTATGCGATATGCAAAAGAAAAAAGATGTGGACAATGATATTGTGAAGTTGAAATTATTTCCGTTTTCTTTGCGAGATCGCGCAAAAATTTGGTTTTCTTCTTTGCCTCGCAATAGTATCGATTCTTGGGATAAGTGCAAAGATGCTTTCATTACTAATTATTTTCCGCCCGCAAAAATTATTTCTCTTAGAACTCAAATCATGAATTTTAAGCAACTTGAGCATGAACATGTTGCGCAATCTTGGGAGAGAATGAAATTGATGCTAAGAAATTGTCCTACTCCTGGTTTAAATCTTTGGATGATCATACAAAAAATTTATGCGGGATTGAATTTTGCTTCTAGAAATCTTTTAGATTCCGCCGCGGGTGGTACTTTTATGGAAATTACTTTGGGTGAAGCTACTAAATTTCTTGATAATATTATGGCAAATTATTCACAATGGCATATCGAAAGGGCTCCTACTAGTAAAAAAGTTAATTCGGTTGAAAAAATAAATTCATTGAGTGAAAAAGTTGATGCTCTTATGAAATTAGTTGCTAATAAAAGTGCTCCTATTGATCTTAATGATGTGCCTTTGTCTACTTTGATTGAGCAAAATAGTGATTCCGTAGATGTGAATTTTGCCTCGCGAAACAATTTTTATAACAATGCTTATAGAGGTAATTTTAATGTTAGGCCTTTTCCTGGAAATTCCTCTAATATTATGGTAACTCCTATGTTAATCCTTCTTATAATAATAATAGGAACACCTCTGATCTTGAGAATAATATTAAAGAATTTATCAATGCTCAAAAAGTTTTCAATAATACGATAGAAGAAAAGTTGAATAAGATTGATGATATGTCTAGAAGAATTGATAGGATTTCTCACGATGTAGAAAATCTCAAGTTGAAAATTTTTGTGCCCAAGGTTGAGGAATCAATTAAAGCTTTATATGTTTCTATGGATGAAAGTAAGAAAAGAACCGCTATGCTTAGAGCTAAAAGTGAATTTTTAGAAAGGGCGTTTTCTAGTGATTGCTTTCATAAAAATGATGAAGATCTTAAAGTGATTGGTGTTTCTTCTATTGATTCCTTGTTTAGTAAAATTAAAATTGATGATAAAGGGACTAAAGAAGAGTCAACTTTAGTTAGAAGGCATCCCGATAATTTGGAGGGTGAAACTTGATGAAAATTGATAAAAGTGGATTTGGAGAGGTCAAAACTTTAACTAGTGATGTGCCCACTCTTTTGGATTACAAATACTTTAATTATGATAGTTGATCTTTGATTGATTGTATTTCTTTGATGCAATCCATGATTAATTCACCCCATGCTTATGAAGAAAATAAAGCTTTTACTAAACATATTGTTGATGCTATGATGAAAGCTTTTGAAGAAAATTTGGAATTAGAGATCTCAATTCCTAGAAAATTACATGATGAATGGGAACCCACCATCAAAGTCAAGATGAAAAATTATGAGTGTTTTGCTTTATGTGATTTGGGTGCTAGCGTTTCCACAATTCCGAAATCTTTATGTGATGTGCTTGGTCTTATCAATATTGAAGAGTGTTCTTTAAATTTGTACTTGGCGAGTTCTACTATTAAAAAGCCTTTGGGAAGAATTAATGATGTTCTTATTCTTGCAAATAGGAATTATGTGCCCATAGATTTTATTGTTCTTGATATTGATTGCAATCCGTCTTGTCCAATTATACTCGGTAGACCGTTTTTACGTACTATTGGTGCCGTGATTGATATGAAAGAAGGCAATATTAGATTTCAGTTTCCTTTGAGAAAGGGTATGGAACACTTCCCTAGAATAATAATTAAGCCACCATATGAATCAATCATGAGGGCATCCTATGGATCTAGAACTAAAGATGACAATACTGGAATCTATGCTTTATGCCTAGCTAGGGGCGTAAAACGATAGCGCTTGTTGGGAGGCAACCCAACGAATAAAATTTATTTTTGCCTTTTTCTTTTTGTTCTTGAGTGTTCGCACAATTATGCCTCTGTTATGATTGTGTTTTTTATGTTTTAATTAGTGTTTGTGCCAAGTAAAGCCTTTGGGATAGCTTTGGTAATAGTTGATTTGATCCTGTTGGAAAACAGAAACTTTTTCGTCCAGTAAAATAATTGTCTAAATTCACAGAAGGGACGAAAAATTCTTAATTTTTTACACAAGATTGATATACAAATAGTATCTGTTGTCCTAATTTTTCAGAATTTTGGGGTTTACATAAGTATGAGTAAAATTCGAGTCCTAATTGGTCTCCCGAACAGTACTATCGGGTTGTCAGTGGCAGGTGCAGCTTCACTTCTCACTGGGGTCAGGAGAGCAAGCGTCTTGCGGGTCTCAATCAGATCATTGGTGACCTGATCAAACAGTGTCTCTTGCGCTCTCAGGTAGCGCACCAGATGCACCAGAGCAGGATCCGTCTCGTGGTCTCCGTTAGCGACTTGGGTCGGCCTACCATAGCCTTCACGACTAGGGTAGTAGTAGAAGGAGCGGCAGTTAACCCTCGGCGACCGATGCCGGAGTTGAACTACAGCCTCTCGGGCTACAAGTTGAATGGCTTGGGGCTCGTCGGTGGTCTTCCTCCCGGTGAACCGGTAAGGGCGCTCTGCGGTGATGCCCCTCCCGTAGATGTGCACCGTGGCCCAGTAGTGATGGATGGCATCACTCGCGTGCTCTTGGTACACAATATACTCTGGCGGCTCTTCGATGCCGAGAGCACGACGGGTGAGATTGACAAGGATGACTACAAAGCCTTCAAGCTCGGCTGCGGTGGTCTCATTGTGCACGATGGGGCCTGGCATCTTGGTGGTTGGGAGTGAGGCTGTGATATGCTGAGTTGGGTTGAGGCTTCCTTTATAAGCCAGCGGAGTCTTCCATCGCACGCTTGCGGATGGGACAACGCAGGTGTCGGCCACAGGCACACAGCCTATGGGCTAGGTTGATAGGTTGGGCACCGACTGTCAAAAGGTGTTGGCCGCCACTGTGCAGGCTTATCGGATGAGATGGGCTTGACTGTGGACAGGAAAGGATGTGGACGGTGTGGAAACCTAGAGATAGCGACCAGGCTAAGATAGGATTAGCCAATGGTCAGCCTGGCTCTGATACCAAGGCTGCCGGGGCCGGGACACGAAATCCCAGAAATTAACCCCTTGTGTCATCACCAGCCCAGGATTACCGTTACTGGTGGACACATCCTTGTTACAGATTACCAAGCATTTACAAGAATTGGATACAAGACCATGAAGGTCTGATGATACAACAATGATTCTGGTGATGGATGACGGAGGCGACTCATGGTTCTCCAACATCGATGGGGCTCCATTCCCACAGGAACGGCTGACCTGGATAACTCCTATCCCGCGTGGCTGCCATCCTAGGCTCCGCACGGACGTCGCTATGGTATTCCTTGTAGAACTCCAGACCTGGCCAAGTAAATAGCCAGGGACAAGCCTGTGAGTACGTTTGAATGTACTCGCAACTATCATGAACAAAAGATATACCGAATGCAACAATTAAATTATATGATCATGATGAACCACACTATATGTGTATGCTCATGATGGACTTAAAGGCATGCTGTCAGGAATTAAATCATGGCATGATAACATATTAGCATGTGCAAATAACTGGATATATAAAATATTAGTGATAAACAAGGAAAGTTAAAGGAAAATAAAATAAAGGAAATGCCGGTCGGATGTCTAAAATGACACCACGGTAGGTCTTGAAGAGAAATGCCAAACGGGTGTCTAAAAGAGAAATCGGACGAGACAGGACCATCCGAGAACTCAGGCGACGCCACGAGAGGTCTTGAAAAGAAATGCCAGTCGGGTGTCAAGTGACGCCACAGTCGGACTTGAAGAGAAATGCCAGTCGGGTGTCCACAAGAGTAGTAGCGTGATAAACCGCCTGTTAACTCGAGAGACGCCACGAGAGGTCTTGAAAAGAAATGCCAGTCGGGTGTCAAGTGACGCCACGGTCGGACTTGAAGAGAAATGCCAATCGGGTGTCCACAAGAGTAGTGGCGTGATAAACCGCCTGTTAACTCGAGAGACGCCACGAGAGGTCTTGAAAATAAAATTGAGTGCCCGGGGTGGTCTAGCCAGCCCCTGCGACACTCAGGAAATAATATAAGAGAAACGGGTTAGTCCACAATATGCATAACGACAATAATATTAATATGTATAGCAAAAATACTCATGGTAGCATCAGGTTGACAATAATTATCTTGCAAAATAATTCAGGCTCAAATTAAATATTTTCCTCCGAAGACCGACGCTAAGACCGACACTTGACCAACCCAGACTGTAGCCCTTAACCGCGGACACGGCTATTCGAATAGGTTTAAACTCTGCAGAGGGTGTACTCTTTACCCACAAGTAAAGGATTTCTTTAGTCAGTACCGTGACACCGACTAATTCCTTTTACGGTCTTTGGGTTGAAAACACACCTAACCAGCACACACCAGATTATCTTTCCGGATGCCAGGAATCACCCAAAGCATCGTTCAAGAAAAACTTTAAGACAGAGAGACCAACGTCCTGCATGGGATCACTATTAATACGCGCGGATTACAAGGGGTGCCCCCCTCTCAGTCACAACTGGAAACACCCATGCCCCCTGACCCGATGACAGGATTTAGTCCACCAACATGGAAACCCTCATCGTAGCCCTCTATGTGGTGTGTGCACGGAAAGGGGTTAACAACTTACTGAACCATACCCTACCTGGGGCAGGGACCTGTGGCAGCACGAATCAAGTATGGGGGTTACCGGAACAAGACTCGATCTACGGTCGACTCAGGAGGTTTAAGTTGTCCTGCAGTGGTTAGCACAATATATTCCTTGGGGATACCCAACAGCATCACCACCCGGCATGTCCCGACATGCCCTTACTGATCATTCTCGTCACCACGAGAAATTTCAGTCTCACGGTCACTTTACTCGTGACTGATTCTTTCCTGCAGTTTAGTCCATAACAACACGGGCATACATGACAAATGAAGGTAACCCTACTCACGCATACTTCATGCCTTTAAGATGACAGCAAAATAGCCATGGATCATGCATGCAGAAATAGCCATATGCAATTCTATTAAAAATTATCACAACCATGATTCAAATATTCTAGCTAGTAACCACAAAACATTCACCATATCAAATGTTCAAGATGCTTGCCTTGGGTATGCAGAAGTATTGGGTGCATTCCAAAATTTTGAAAACTTTATCTTCCCTCCATTTCCTATTTTCAAAAACATCTAAATTACTACATAGAGCAAGAACAGTGCCAAAAATTGTTTCAAATATTTTTGAAATAAGTATTAAAATAAACTAGATGAAAAATGAAAAATAACAGAAAAGGAATCAATTTATTTAGAGTTTATATGAATTACTTATGAAATTACCAAGATGGAATAAATGACTAAATGTACTTTTTAATAAACCCAACAGAAACTAAGCTTAGTAAAAATGTTCACCTAGTCTAGATTAATAGAGCAGGATTTTATGAGCACGTAGAAATTTTATTCATCAAATTTGGAGTCGAAATGGTTACTGTTGAATTAATTGAAACCTACTGGAAAAAGAAAAAGGGAAAAGGTAGCAACGCGCACTGGGCGGAATTTAACCGCCAGGCACCTCTGGGCCAGCCCACTGCTCAGTCGCGCCAGCAGACAGGATGATGGGAGGCTGACGGCCGGGTCCCGCATGTCGGGTTTGACCCTGGTCAAGCCGGCCTCCTCCCTCCTCTGACCGAGCGGAGGCGAGGTTCCCGGCGGTCCTCGCCGGCGTTTGGGGGTGCGACGCCGGAGGGTGAGCACACCAACATGCTCAGGGACTCCTGGCGAACCTGTTGAGGTGTGGCACATTTTCCAGAGAGCAAGGGTTTGCCGGCGGCGAGCTCGCCCGAAGGATTCCGGCGGAGCCCGGAAGGGGATTTCACCTACGAACTCGCTCCGGCCAAATTGAGGAGGTGAATCGATTGGAGAAGGTTCTAGGAGGCTAGTGGTGGAGGAAATGGAGAGGAGGAGGTTCTAATGGCGCCGGAACCAACCGAGAGGCGACGGAGGTGGCTTCGGTCGGGAGCGACGGAGACGACCATCTCTGGATGGTTTGCCGCTCTGGGTGGCTTCCAGGTGAGAGGGGAGGGGTGCTGAGAAGTAGGGCGAGCTCGGGGCGAGCTTTATAGCGAGGGGGAGGTCGGTCCGTGGCTTACCGAGGAAGATACGACGGCGGCGGCCATTGATGGCGCCGACAAGGTGGTTGTGGCCGTTGCGGTCGGGGGCACTGGTCGGCGGGGTCGGTGGAGCTGCGGATGAGCTCGACCATTAGCATTTAAGCAAAAGGCGGTGCTGGCAGAGACGTGGAGTGGAGGGATTCATCGGGCGGCGCGTTTGGTCTCTATGGATGGCGGTGGTCGGCGGTGGCCGGCACTAGCGGACAAGAGGGGGTGTCGGCGGGGTTCAGGGTGGACTGGTTGATCCAGTGGGAGACTTGGGCAAGCAGGAAGGCAGCAGAGGGAGCGGCAGAAGTTGATGCCAATCGATGCAATACATGCACTCTGGCCACGCACGGAACATGCACACCACATGCTCGGGCAAATGCCAACGCATGTTAGGCTGCTCCAAATGAGCTCATTTTTGATATGATGATGCTGACAAGGTTGGGAAGGCTACTGGACATGTCTGTTGGACCAGAGGAGCAAGATCCTAATGTAGTTTAAAGAGGTTGCCAAATTATGTCATGCACATGAGCTGTTTGATAAAATGCTAGGGCAATCTAGGGGACTTTGATGGGTGTGAAATTTACCAGGATGGTGTCTCATTAGATTCTAGATATGGTTGTGGAGTTGGTTGGGCCAAAGGAAAAACTTTCTAGTGCAAGTTTTAGAGAAATTCATTTCTGGACAGAAACTTAAGAGGAATATTTTGTGAATTAAAAGATTCCAATGGAGCTAAAATTTTGGACTTAAGGGTCTGGTTGGAATGACTATAAGTGGGAAAAATTTCAGAATTTTTGGAGCAAGGAAAAATGAGGTTGTAGTGCAAAATTGGATCTGGACCAGAAATGAAAAGAGCTTGTTTCACTCAAAATTTCCAAAAGACCAAGTTGGGTTTTTGCATAAAAGTGATTTGTAGGCATCACATGACCTCTCATAATTTTTTTGGAATTTAAAAAGAATTATTTAAAAAGGTTGTAGTGCAACAGAGGCATTTCAGAATTTGAAAATGCTATTAAAAGAATAGTTTTGGGGCAATTTTTATTATGAAAATAATCCTTACTGTTATTAAAATATAATTGAAATGTTTTAAGAGAACTACCAAAGCCACAATACTATTTCCAAAAATTGCTATATGGAGGGAAGAATTTTGAAAAACAGTAACAGAAAATGGTTCTGAAATTAATAAAAGACCTAGCAAAAATTCAAAATTTTAATTCTGGCCAAATTTTATTTAGTAAAAACATGATTAAATTTTTGGGGTGTTACAGTTATGCAATGAAATTACATCCTACTTGTGGTGCATTATTTGGTGTTAGTTATGCTCAATGCTCGCTTATGTGATTTTTCGTTTCTTGGTTGGATGCTTCTCAATCTTTTCGCTAGCCTTCACTTGTACTAAGTAGGAATACTACTTGTGCATCCAAAATCCTTAAACCTAGTTTTGCCATATGAGTCCACCATACCTACCTATATGTGGTATTCTCGTGCTGTTCTAAGCAAATTTGTATGTGCCATCTTTAATTTTCTAAATAATTTCCTTTTTGTGTGCTCATACCGCTCATGAAACGGTAGGGGGTGGTTGATATTTTTCCATGCTAGATGTGTTATTCTCAAGATGAGTGTTTATTCACTTGTCATTGCACGAGAGTACGGCAAAGGTATTAGGGATGCCCAGTCCCGAAATGAAAAATGAATTTACTTTATGTTGTCAAATAATAAATTCCTTGGAAAGTGTTGGTATGGACGGCACCCGTGGATACGGCTAGCCGTGGAATGTGAAAGTATGGTGGAAAAAGGAATAAACTTTATTTTCTGTTTGGGAACCACGTATGATATATCTAGCATGGAAAGTATTGGGAACTACTCGATCGTTTCCGTTGACAGGAAAAGCATGCCACCCAAAATGTTTTATCTCTATTTTTTCGCTTTGAGCTCTGGCACCTCTACAAATCCCTACTTCCCTCTGCGAAGGGCCTTTCTATTTACTTTATGCATTTTTTATTTTTATTTGAGTCTCCATCTTCTCTTATAAAGCACCAACTAAGGGGCACTATGATCATACTTGAGCATTGGATGTAGCTCATATGTGACTGTGTTTCATGAATGGATCAATGATTGAGCATGATGGGCTAGGGATAACTTGCTTTAGTGTTGATATTTTGAAAGACATGGTTGCTTGTTGATATGCTTGAGTATTGAAATCTTCATGTTAAAACTAGACTATTGCTTTGAACCATATAAAAGTCCAAATGTCCATGCTACAAAAGAAAAGAATATGTGATGAACATGTCAGGCAGCATTCCACATCAAAAGTTCTGTTTTTATCATATACCTACTCGAGGACGATTTGGAATTAAGCTTGGGGATGCTGATACATCTCCAACGTATCTATAACTTTTGCTTGTTCCATGCTGTTATATTATCATTCTTGGATGTTTTACAATCATTTTATAGCAACTTTGTATCATTTTTTGGGACTAACCTATTGACATAGTGCCCAGTGCCAGTTGCTGTTTTTTGGCTTGTTTTTTACTTCGCAGAAAATCAATACCAAATGGAGTCCAAACGCAGCGAAACTTTTTGGAGATTTTTTCTGGACCAGAAGACACCTGTTGGGCCAAAGATGTACCAGAGGGGGGCTCCGAGGGGAGCACAACCCACCTGGGTGCGGCTGGGGGCCCAGGCGCGCCCTGGTGGGTTGTGCCCACCTCGGCCGCCTCCCGCACCGCCTCTTTGCTCTATAAATACCCCGAAAATCCAAAAACTCTAGGGGAGTCGACGAAACAATTTTCCAGCCGCCGCAAGTTCCAGAACCACCAGATACAATCTAGACACCATCACAGAGGGGTTCATCATCCTCATTGGTGCCTCTCCGATGATGCGTGAGTAGTTCATTGTGGATCTACAGGTCCGTAGTTAGTAGCTAGATGGCTTCCTCTCTCTCTTTTGATTCTCAATACAATGGTCTCTTGGAGATCTATTTGATGTAACTCTTTTTGCAGTGTGTTTGTTGGGATCCGATGAACTTTGAGTTTATGATCAGATCTATTTATCCATGAAAGTTATTTGAGTTTCTTCGATCTCTTATATGCATGATTACTTATAGCCTCATATTTCTTCTTCGAATCGGTTTAGTTAGGCCAACTAGATCGATTTTCTTGCCATGGGAAGAGGTGCTTTGTGATGGGTTCGGTCGTGCGGTGTTCTTTCCCAGTGACAGAAGGGGCAGCAAGACACATATTGATCGTTGCTATTAAGCATAACAAGATGGGGTCTATTCCTACATGAAAAAATCTTGTCTACATCATGTCATCGTTCTTATTGCATTACTCCGTTTTTCCATGAACTTAATACACTAGATGCATGCTGGATAGCGGTCGATGTGTGGAGTAATAGTAGTAGATGCAGGCAGGAGTCGGTCTACTAATCTTGGACGTGATGCCTATATAATGATCATTGCCTGGATATCGTCATAATTATTTGAAGTTCTATCAATTGCCCAACAGTAATTTGTTTACCCGCCGTATGCTATTTTCTCGAGAGAAGCCACTAGTGAAATCTACGACCCCCAGGTCTATTCTTTATCATATTTGCCTTGAGATCTATTTTTATTTGCTTTTTTTTCAGATCTATTATTCTAAAAACCCAAAAATACCTTGCTGCACTTTTTCTTTATTTATTTTATTTTGTTCTATCGCGAGATCGATTTATCCAAAATCATACAAACCAATCTATCTTTTACCCGAGAGGGATTGACAACCCCTCTTACGCGTCGGGTTGCAAGTATTTGTTCTTTGTGTGCATGCACCATTTACATAGTGTTGCTTGGTTCTCCTACTGGTTCGATAACCTTGGTTTCATCACTGAGGGAAATACCTACCGTAGCTGTGCTGCATCATCCCTTCCTCTTCGGGGAAATACTGACGCGGACACGAGCCATCAATCTACCCGAGTGAGGCAAGTCCTTCGTGGGTGATGTCCATGGTGGGATAGTCAAGGTTGCTTTTTCGTGGACCCTTCATGGGTGGAGCCCTCCGTGGACTCTCGCAGCCGTTACCCTTCGTAGGTTGAAGTCTCCATCAACGTGGATGTACGATAGCACCACCTATCGGAACCACGCCAAAAACTCTCAGCGTCTCCATTGCGTTTGCACGCTCCAATCTCATCTCTTTACATTCTTGCACTTGCATGCTTTACTCTTTCCGCTGCTCATACTCTTGCTATGATCATGTAAAATGTATTGTGTGCCCATTAACATGTGTTAAACTCAACCTTAACTTGAAGAAACAAAAAACTGCCACTTTTACTTGTTAAGGGTCTAATCACCCCCCCTCTAGACCCCTCTTCTCGATCCTTTCAGAGTTCATTAGTAATTTGATTAACTGAACTAAATATCATGAATTTAGTCTTAATTGTCTGTGCAAAATTTGTGTTGTAGATCAATAGCCCGCGTTGTAGTTCCCTTGGATTTTTATGCGTTCCTAGAGAAAGCTAAGTTGAAAGATGATGGAAGCAACTATGTGGACTGGGTCCATAACTTGAGGATTATCCTCATTGCTGCACAAAAGGCTTATGTCCTTGATGCACCGCTAGGTGCCGCACCCCCTGTCGGTGTCAAAACCGGCCGATCTCGGGTAGGGGGTCCCGAACTGTGCGTCTGAGGATCGAAGGTAACAAGGGACAAAGGGAACACGATGTTTACCCAGGTTCGGGCCCTCTTAATGGAGGTAAAACCCTATGTCCTGCTTGATTGTATTTGATGAGTATAGGGGTTACAAGAGTTGATCTACCTCGAGATCGTAATGGCTAAACCCTAGATGTCTAGCCTATGAGAGTTATGATAGCCTCTACGGACTAAACCCTCCAGTTTATATAGACACTGAAGGGGGCTAGGGTTGTACAGAGGAAGGAAATTACACATCCGGACACCAGTCTTGCCATCCATGCAAAGGAGAGTCCCATCTAGGCACGGGGAAAGGCCTTCTACCTTATATATTCACGGCCCATCAGTCCGGCCCATGTCACATAACCCAGACGCCCGAGGACCCCTTAATCCAGGACTCCCTCAGTAGCCCCCGAACTTGCCTTCAATGACGACGTAGTATCCGGCTCATGTCTTCGGCTTTGCAAGGCGGGTTCTTCATTTGTACTTCGGATTGACGACAATCCGGCTCTGACCTCGATGTGCTGCCTTTATTATTCTTTTCTGTGGTCGCTTCGATTTTCGCGCGCCGGGTGAATACGAATGGTCTGTAATTTTTTGCAAATAAGCCCCTCACCACGCTTGGATGGCATCTATATAAGGAGAGCTAGATCCCCAAATGCCATCTCATATCGCACAAAAGAAAGACCGTCAAGATTAGCTGCGAACAAAGCTTTCCAACATGGCCAGTGCTCCAGGCTCATCTTCACGCCCTCATGGCCCTCAAGAGGGTGATTGGCAGAGTTGTTCCGTGCCTCATCTTCAGCTGAGTCGACTCCAGACACAGGGCTACCTTCTCCTCGTGGATCTAGTCCCCGTTCGAGCGGGATTGGCCTTAATTGGCAATGATGTGATGGCTGAGAATTTCCCCAACCCCAACAAGGAGGAGAGGGTGTGCTTCATCCCCTTTCTGCTGCGGGGCCTAGGATTTCCAATCCATCCCTTTCTCAGGGGCCTATTGGAATTTTACGGCATCCAACTGCACAACCTTACCCCAGGTTTGATTCTGCACATCTCAGGTTTTGTTGCCCTCTGCGAACTGTTCTTAGGCATCGAGGCCCATTTTGAACTATGGAGGAAGTTCTTTTGCCTTATTCCCCGCCATCGGGGAGGTTCTATTTTTGAAGTGGGCAGTGCCGAAGTATGGCGTATAGCCGGATCCGGATACCTCATAGGAACTCCCAAGGAGGTATACCCACACTGGTCTTTGGAATGGTTTTATATGGACGACGTCCCACTGTCGGACCCAGTTCGGCGCGGCCTTCCTGAATTTTCCAGTGCTCCTTTAAAGAAGCGTCTCAACTGGCGTCCCCGAAGTCCCAAGGAGGAAGACAGTGCGGAAATAAAAAGGTTGGTTAACAAGATTAGGTTACTAGCCCATACCGAGCTCTCGATAGTCGAGGTCATGGCTATTGCAATAGAGAGGTGCGTCCAGCCTCTCCAATCCAGAGTAACTCCCTTATGGTGTTATAATGGAGAAGATGACGCTTCCCATTACAGACGGAAGGGTCTGGATACCCCTGCTAAACTGGCCACAATCCTGGTCGATCTGTATAAGGGTGAGAAAGAAGACTTCCTCCGCTTAAACTGCCGGGATGGCTATTCCATGTACAACCCCGTAGAATGGGTAAGATTTTGATTGTCTGCGCTGCCTTATGGCTATCGCAGAAACTAATCAACTTTGCCCTTTGTTACCAAAAACAGTCATGGAGGAAGATGATCGAGGACATGCACTTTCTCGCTCCACAGCCAAAGGATCATAGCCGCGATGGAGACCCTGGCTTTCGCGAGGATCCGGACATATACATAGAGTTCAATGATGGAGTATTCTATCAAGCGAGCCTTGACGGCTTAGGAGTGGCTATCACCGCCGACTACCCCCGCCTCTATCCCTTCTGCATCGTAAGTATTCGAAGGGCTCTTGAAAGGAAACCCTTATCTGCACTTTTGCTTATTATACCGTTCCGGACTTTTAACAGGATCGGCGTTTGGCAGACCATACCTCCTCGAGGGCGGCCCCTACGCAGGGCAGCCGTTCAAAATGAAAGGGGACCGGGAGTGCTGCAGAAACCCCACAGTCTTCCAAGAGGTATGTCCGCTTAATACATGCCTAGGCATGAGTCCGGATTGCTTAAAGTCTCCTTCTTATCTTTGATGTCAGGAGAAATACGCGGCAGACGGTGGGAAAACGCCCTGCTAGCCGAATGTCCGCCAATCCGGTGCCGGACTCGCCAACTAGGACGAGAACTAAGGCAATGCCTGATCCGAATCCTCATGAGGATTCGGACGAGGTATCTATCATGAATTCCGAAGTGGAGAGCGTGATGAATCACCGTCGATTAAAGGAAGCCATGCGTGCCCCGGCTTTTTCTGAGCAAGAGTTTACCGCACTCAACACGGTGGATGCATATATCCGAGCCGCTCGAGACGGACTTGCCGGAGTCACTCAGTTGTTCTCAAAGGACATACAGGTAAGTGTTTATGCAATTTTGGATAGTCATATGCCAATAGGCCCCGAGACTTGACGCGGTGAGGCAAACCGATTTAAGGATCGATATACCCTGCAGGTCTTTAAAGAAAAGAACACTGCGCTAGCCCAGGAGCTGAAAACAAACCAAATGCAGCTGAATGCTGTTACCGTCGAACTAGCGGAGATGAAAAAGATCGCAACGAGTACGTCCAGGGAGAGAAATCTCAAGGAGGAAAAGGACAAACAATCCAAAGAGATAGAGAGCTTGAAGGCTCAGTTATTGGCCGCTCAGAGAGAAAATGAAAAACTGAAGGGCGGCATATTCGGTATGTCTTCCTCTTTTATTCAGATCCTCCCTAGGTGCTCATGTTTAATCCATAATTCAGAATATCATGACTCTGTTGCTGCAGGTCTATTAATTGGTAGGCCGGAAGAGGAAGTATCCAGATTTCAAGGCGACATGCTAAAGGAGCTGTCCGCGGTACATGCTCGGGCCCGGAAGGCCATGAAGAGTATGGTGAAGGCTTTATGGCCATCCGATACCCCTCCAGAGAGTATGGAGGGCTTGGCAAACCTGTTCAAAGGTGCCCAGCGCCAGTTTGAGCTATGGAAGACATCCGCCTGCCGTGAAGGCACACGAGAAGCCTGGGCCATGGTGAAAACACGCTTCACCAAGCTAGATCCAAATCATATGGCCCGAGTGGGACAACAGGGACCAGACGGGAAAGAGATTCCAGTGAGTTTGGTGAATGACCAAGTAATGATAGCTGCGAAGTATTCGCAGGAAGACTGTAGGTTAGACAATCTTATAGATGGAATAGATAAGGAATAGGTATTTGATGCAATGTAGTAGAGTACGTTATGATCAACCTGTGCCTTTATCCAAACATGTGAAAAGTTTTGTCATCGCAGGCTTTCGGCTTTAACCTCCGGACCAAAATGGTGGAGTGTTTCCAGATACTATTGGGAATGAAAAGAAACTTTCACTATGTCCGGAAACTAGGCAACCCAGTCATTGTGCTCGAACAGACAAAAAATTGTAGTTCAGGATGTATGTTATATTACATATGTAAGAAACATCTTCCAAGGAAAATAGTTCCGTTAAGGGTTCCTTTCCTTGGGTTGGCAGGCAGTAATTATGCGTGCCGGGGCTTTGGTCCATTATACGGAAAAACTATCCCACAGTATTTGGAGTGGTTACAAGAATGTAACAATCTGTCGTTTGATTGCTGACCACTTATTCTCTTAAGAACGCTAGCTTTCGGCTTCACTCGTCTGAGGTACATGCCCGGTGACCCGGTTGTAACAATCGCAGAGGTGCTCCCGTTACGCCCTAGCTGAACAATCGGGAACGTAGGGCATAAACACAGGAGCAAGGCAACCCAGCTTGGCAAAAACTTAAGTCATAGAGGTGCATATAATGGCAAAAAAAAGAGTGTATCTGATCAAACAACATATGGATTATGAGCTCCAGGCTCGGAATAATAACAAGCTTCGTTGAAAGAAGCCCCCAGTCATGGTGGGGTGTATACATTTTAGGATGTTTTACCCCCCAAGTGTTCAGCTTATCCGAACACATCCTGGGAATCGTATAAAAACGAGGAAACGAAAACAAAATGAAGAGGAGAAAAAAAAGGGACGGAAAAAGTATGACTGAACTCATGCGTAGAATCTTCGGAGTCGAGCAGCGTTCCATGGATTCAGCTCTAGGCGATTATCCGATGCATTACGAAGGCGATAGGCTCCTCCTATGAGAACTTCATCTATAATGAAGGGACCCTCCCATTTTTGTTTGAGCTTGTCCTTCTTCTTCTCTGGGATGCGTAAAATGAGTTCGCCGACATTATAAGTCTTGGCCCACACTTCTCTGCTTTGGTACCTCCGAGCCTGCTGCTGATAGAATGCGGAACGGGCTTTTGCAACATCGCGCTCCTCCTCCAGGCCGTCTAGGTCGTCCTGCCAATCGAGCTCGGCTTCTCTCTCTTCATACATGCGCACTCGAGGTGAGTCATGAATAATATTGCAGGGCAAAACAGCCTCTGCGCCGTACACCATAAAAAAGGGGGTGTATCCGTTTGTACGATTGGGCGTGGTCCACAGCCCCCAGAGTACGGAATCGAGTTCCTCGACCCAGTGCTTATCTCACTCCCGTAGGGATCGCACTAGTCTGGGTTTGATGCCGCTCATTATCAGGCCATTAGCCCGTTCGACCTGACCGTTTGTTTGAGGGTGATATACGGAGGCGTAATCGAGCTTGATGCCCAAGTTAGCACACCAAATTTTCACCTCATCGGCTGTGAAGTTAGAGCCATTGTCAGTAATGATACTGTGAGGGACACCATACAACACCGGATATAAAGTCGATCATCGGTCCAGCTTCAGCCGTTTTTACTGGCTTGGCCTCTATCCACTTAGTGAATTTGTCCACCATAACCAGCAAATATTTCTTCTTGTGGCTTCCCCCTTTAAGGGGTCCGACCATATCCAGCCCCCAGACCGCAAAAGGCCAAGTAATGGGGATTGTTTTTAAGGCGGTGGGCGGCATGTGACTTTGATTGGCGAAAAGCTGGCATCCGACACAGCGCTGTACAAGAGCATGTGCATCTGCTCGGGCCGTAGGCCAAAAGAAACCTATACGGAAGGCCTTACTTATGAGGGCCCGAGCGGCAGCGTGATGGCCACCGAGACCAGGATGTATTTCGGCCAAGAGCTGCCGTCCCTCCTGTTCGGAGATACATCTTTGAAGAACTCCAGTAGTACTTTTCTTGTAGAGTTCTCCTTCATGAACCTTGTAGGCTTTCGAGCGTCGAACTATGCGACGGGCCTCATTCTGGTCCTCAGGGAGCTCCCACCTATTAAGGTAGGGCAGGAAGGGTTCGGTCCATGGAGCAATGATAGCCATGATTACTTGGGCGGAAGGTGTCATTTCGATGCTCGAGCCCGCGATGATATCGGAATTGTGTTCGGCATCTGAGGGTATGATCGGCTCTGGACTAGTGTTGCCGCTCTTGTCCTGCCATACCACGGATGGCTTGAAGAGCCTTTCCACAAAGGTGTTAGGTGGGACGGGGTCACGTTTAGCGCCCATTCGAGCAAGGATGTCCGCTGCCTGATTACTGTCTCAAGCGACGTGATGAAACTCGAGCCCCTCAAACCGAGCTGATATTTTGAGTACGGCGTCGCGGTATGCCGTCATCTTTGGATATTTTGCATCGAAATCTCCATTTATTTGGGATATTGCGAGGTTCGAATCCCCACGCACCTCTAGGCGTTGAATGCCCATAGAAACAGCTATCCGGAGACCATGCAGTAGTGCCTCGTATTCAGCTGTGTTGTTGGAGTTTGTGTACATTATTTGCAATACATAGCAGACTGTGTCCCCAGTAGGGGAAGTTAAGATGACACTGGCTCCCAACCCGGCTAACATTTTAGAGCCGTCGAAGTACATTACCCAGTTGGAGTATGTGCTGTATTCTTTAGGGAGTTCGGCTTCCGTCCATTCGGCGACGAAGTCGGCCAACACCTGTGATTTAATAGCTCGGCGTGGTTTGTATGTTATTTCAAACGGTAAGATCTCAATGGCCCATTTGGCTATGCGGCCGGTGGCATCCCGATTATTTATGATATCATTGAGTGGTACTTCGAATGCCACCGTGATCGAACAGTCTTGAAAGTAGTGCCGCAGCTTCCAGGATGCCATGAAGACCGCATACGCTATCTTTTGGTAGTGTGGGTATCGAGATTTGCACGGTGTAAGGACCGCCGATACATAGTATACTGGTTTTTGGAGTGGGAATTTATGTCCCTCTTCCTCTTGTTCGATGACGAGCACCGCGCTCACCTCCTGGTGGGTTGCAGATATGTAGAGCAACATAGGTTCACCGATGTTTGGTGCGGCGAGGATTGGGTTGCTCGCTAACAAAGCTTTGATTTCTTCCAATCCGGCTGTTGCCGCATCCTTCCACTCGAAGTGGTCGGTTCGTCGGAGTAGGCGATAAAGTGGCAGTGCCTTTTCTCCCAATCTGGAGATAAAGCGGCTCAAAGCTGCCACGCACCCAGCTAGTTTTTGGACCTGCTTTAGGTCTATTGGGGTTGCCAATTGTGACAGGGCTCGGATTTTTGCTGGGTTTGCTTCAATTCCTCTATTGGAGACAATGAACCCGAGTAGTTTTCTGGCTGGAATGCCGAAGACACATTTTTCCGGATTGAGCCGTATGTCATATGCTCGGAGGTTGTCGAATGTGAGGCATAGATCGTCCACCAATGATTCAACATGTTTAGTCTTGATGACTACATCATCTACGTATGCCTCCACTGTCTTGCCAATTTGTTTCTCCAGACATGTTTGAATCATGTGTTGGTAAGTGGCGCCAGCGTTTTTGAGTCCGAATGGCATGGTGTTGAAGCAGAAAGGCCCGTATGGGGTGATGAATGCCATTGCGGGCTGATCGGACTCCTTCATTTTAATTTGATGGTATCAGGAGTATGCGTCGAGGAAACACAGTGAATCGTGTTCTGCAGTCGCGTCAATGATTTGGTCAATGCAGGGCAGTGGGAAGGGGTCCTTAGGGCAGGCTTTATTGAGGTCTTTGAAATTGACACAGAGGCGCCAGGATTTATCCTTCTTCGGTACCATGACCAGGTTTGCTAGCCAGTCCGGGTGTTTGATCTCCCTGATGAACCCTACTTCAAGAAGCTTAGCTAGCTCCTCGCCCATAGCTTGTCGTTTGGGTTCGGAAAATCGCCGCAACGTTTGCTTGACTGGTTTGAACCCCTTTGTAATATTGAGGCTATGTTCGGCCAGTCTGCGTGGGATCCCGGGCATGTCCGAAGGGTGCCAGGCGATGATATCCCAATTTTCGCGCAGGAACGCTCTTAGTGCGATGTCGATCGTTGGATCCAGCTGTGCTCCCATGGAGGCTGTCTTGTTGGGATCCGTCGGGTGTACTTGAAATTTTATTATTTCGTCTGCTAGTTTGAAAGAACTGGACTTGGGCCTCTTATCGAGGATTACATCATCATTGTCCACTGTGGAACGCAGAGTGGTTAGCTCCTCGGCCGCTAGGGCCTCAGATAGTGCCTCGAGGGCCAAGGATGCCATTTTGTTTTTGGCGCGGAGCGCTATATCCGGATCACTGGTGATGGTGATAACTCCGTTGGGCCCTGGCATTTTGAGCTTCATATACCCGTAATGGGGTATGGCTTGGAAGCGTGTGAAGGCGTCTCGCCCCAACAAGGCGTGATATCCGCTATTGAAAGGTGCCACGTGGAAGAGCAACTCTTCGGACCTATAGTTCTCCGGCGTGCCGAATACTACATCAAGTTTAATTTTCCTCGAACATCGTGCTTCACGACTGGGGATAATCCCTCGAAAGGTGGTGATGCTTTGCTCGATGCGACTCTTGTCCATTTGCATTTTATTGAGCGTGTCTTCGTAGATGAGGTTTAGTCTGCTGCCGCCGTCCATGAGCACCTTGGTGAGTCAAAAGCCGTCTACAATTGGGTTTAAGACCAAGGCGGCAGGTGCTCGGACTGATCTAGCCCTTGGTTCGTCGTCGGCGGTAAAATTTATTGCCGTATCATTCCAAGGATTTATTGCGGCTACTTGGTTAACTTCGGTGAGGTCGCGGAGCACCCTTTTGCACCGATTATTTGAAGAAAAGGTCTCGAAGACTGTAAAGACATTGAGGTCATCATCCTCCGAAGAGTGCTTCTCCGGGGTGGTGTTGGTGAGGATGGCCTCGCCACTCTTAGCCACCTGCCGGAGTACCCAACATGCCCGAAGGCTATGTGTTGGTTCGGTATTCGGCGTCGTGTGTATCTGACAGGGCTTGCCGAGCAATTCGTCAAGGACAGTTCTATGTCCCATGAAGGGTTTCATTTTCTTGTCAATGAGATGATGATCGGGTGCCCTGTAAGGGTGCATCCTTTTTGCTCATCCAGTGGGTTGCTTAAAGGTGGGAGTTTCCCACTGGGCTGTCTAGGCTTTCCAGGCGCTTTCCATTGCGCAGTACTTCTGTGCTATATGTGCCAAATCTGCAAAGTGCAGTATGCAGCGGCGGTTGAGGGCATTGAGGATTCCCTCGTCCGTACAGTTGCGGCAGAAAACTGAAACCGCGTCCATGTCGCAGCAATCTTTAATCTTGTTTTTAACAAGGAGGAATCTGGCCCAGA
Organism: Thinopyrum elongatum; assembly: GCA_011799875.1. Lineage (NCBI taxonomy): Eukaryota > Viridiplantae > Streptophyta > Magnoliopsida > Poales > Poaceae > Thinopyrum > Thinopyrum elongatum. The sequence goes on from CM022300.1 coordinate 43,088,081, forward strand.
AGTGATGGACCATTTCCTGAGGTTGCTGTCGTACATACATTAGGTCACATACGTCTGGAGGACCTGAACTGCTTGGGGAATTTTGCTTGTGGTGGGTGGGTGGGCTAAAATCCGAACCTCGACCCGCTATTGGATCCGGAGTTTGAAGAATCTCCGAGGTCACTAGTCCAGGATTAGGAGGGTCCTGGTGACTTTCGGGCTCAATGCCTGATTCTATGTTCGGAGGACCTGTGGTCTCTTCCCGAAGATGGGTATCCGGCTCGCAGGGCTCGGAAATCCGAACATAGCTTGTTATCAACTTAGGGGGAGAAGTATTCTCGGCTTGTTCCTCCACGACCGCTACCAGATGGGTGATTAGCGGGGACTTGATTTCCCTCTGATCGGGTTTAAGCCCGATCTGATCATAGTCTGTTGCGACCCCCAGGGCGGCGATGCGATCTAGCAGTTCGTTCAAGGACGAGACATCTGTTGGATCCATCTTTTCGGAGTGTTCGAGGCCGATGCGGAGATGATGATTGGCGATTTGGGGGCCGCCTTTGGCTTATAGGCCGAGCGGGCGCCCATGGTAAAACCACCGAGTTGGAGGATCTGTCCCAGAACTAGGGCTCCTCCAGAGGTGATGTTGTCATTGATGACAAGGAGAGCCATCGATCCTTCCGTCGACGACACAGAGGAGCTCTCAATGAAAGCACCAATGTCAGTGTCAAAACCGACCGATCTCGGGTAGGGGGTCCCGAACTGTGCGTCTGAGGATCGAAGGTAACAAGGGACAAAGGGAACACAATGTTTACCCAGGTTCGGGCCCTCTTAATGGAGGTAAAACCCTATGTCCTGCTTGATTGTATTTGATGAGTATAGGGGTTACAAGAGTTGATCTACCTCGAGATCGTAATGGCTAAACCCTAGATGTCTAGCCTATGAGAGTTATGATAGCCTCTACGGACTAAACCCTCCGGTTTATATAGACACCGGAGGGGGCTAGGGTTGTACAGAGGAAGGAAATTACACATCCGGACACCAATCTTGCCATCCATGCAAAGGAGAGTCCCATCTAGGCACGGGGAAAGGCTTTCTACCTTATATCTTCACGGCCCATCAGTCCGGCCCATGTCACATAACCCGGACGCCCGAGGACCCCTTAATTCAGGACTCCCTCACCCCCTCCAGCGTCGTCTATGGATGTTGTGAACATCTGGCAGGCACGTTCTGATGACTACTAGATAGTTCAGTGTGCCATGCTTTACGGCTTAGAACCGGGGCTCCAAAGACGTTTTGAGCACCATGGAGCATATGAGATGTTCTAGGAGCTGAAATTGGTATTTCAAGCTCATGCCCGGGTTGAGAGGTATGACATCTCCGATAAGTTCTTTAGCTGCAAGATGGAGGAGAACAGTTCTGTTAGTGAGCATATACTCAGAATGTCTGGGTTTCACAACCGCTTGACTCAATTGGGAGTTAATCTTTCAGATGACACGGTCATTGACAGAGTTCTCCAGTCACTGCCACCAAGCTATAAGGGCTTTATGATGAACTATAATATGCAAGGGATGGAGAAAACAATTGCCGAGCTCTTCGCAATGCTTAAGGCCGCGGAGGTAGAAATTAAGAAGGAGCATCAAGTGTTGATGGTTAGAAAGACCCCTAGTTTCAAGAAAGGTAAGGGAAAGAAAGGGAACTTCAAGAAGAATGGCAAGACAGTTGCCGTTCCCGTGAACAAACCCAAGGCTGGACCCAAACCTGAGACTGAGTGCTTCTACTACAAGGGGAATGGTCACTGGAAGCGGAACTGCCCAAGTACATGGCAGATAAGAAGGCTGGCAACGTCAACAAAGGTATCTTTGATATACATGTTATTGATGTGTACCTTACTAGTGCTCGTAGTAGCATCTGTGTATTTGATACTGGTTTGGTTGCTATAATTTGTAACTCGAAACAGGAGCTACGGAATAAACGAAGACTGGCTAAGGACGAGGTGACGATGCACGTCAGAAATGGTTCAAAGGTTGATGTGATCGCCGTCGGCATGCTACCTCTACATCTACCTTCGAGATTAGTTTTAAACCTAAATAATTGTTATTTGGTGCCTGCGTTGAGCATGAACATTATACCTGGATCTTGTTTATTGCGAGACGGTTATTCATTTAAGTCAGAGAATAATTGTTGTTCTATTTATATGAGTAGGTCATGCAACCCTTGTGAATGGTTTATTCTTGTTGAATCTCAATCATAGTGATACACATATTCATAATATTGATGCCAAAAGATGCAAAGTTAATAATGATAGTACCACATATTTGTGGCACTACCGCTGTTGGATTCAGGGCTCCGCAGACCCAAGAATGTTCGAACTCAGGGGCGTGAACGAAGGATCTCGCTTCACAACGACGCTAGCTCGCCATGCCCATGGCCTGATCTCGCTAAATGCGCTAGATTGTGCGGAAGGAATGGACACAGAGATTTACCCAGGTTCGGGCCACCTTGCGTTGTAAAACCCTACTCCTGCTTTTGGTGGATTGGCCTCACGAGGAGGTAGAGGATGAACTAGTACAGTGGACGAGCAGCGTCGCGAGGGCTCAAGAGGTGAGGTCCGGGGATCGGGGATCGGTCCGGGATCCCCTATACGGTGATGGCTAGCCCATATTTATAGTGGCTTTGGTCCTCTTCCCCCATAGCTTAGGCGGGAAGGGATCCCACAATGGCCAATTTGGAAAGGGGACAAGGAGAACATCTTATCCTGACGAAAGGTGGTCTTCACCTGCAAAACTTCTGGCCATGACGCATCGGTGGGCTCGGCGATGACGTCCGTCCTGCCGAGCTCGTGGTCTTGGTCTTGTTGCGCCAGAATGGGAAGCTTTGGGGCCTTCCTCGGGAACCTGCGCCTGCCCTTGCTCCCTTAGCACGGAAGAGGAAACTGTCCCCTCTGCGCCCGCTGGCGCCCGCCTGACCTTGGTCGTCATGGCTCACGTCATCGCAGCCTCATGAGGCGGGAGGCTTGCATAGAATGCTCCGCTCCTTGGGAGGTAGCCTGGGGAGGCCGCTCCTCTGGAGGTCTTGGCGCCGCTTCTCTCGCGAGGCCGGGGCCCTCACGAGGGTCTTGTCTTAGGGGTCTTGTAGCTGGGCGTTACCGGGCTGTCGATGAGCCCACGCGCTGGGCCACAGGCAGGCGAGTCTGGGTACCCCCGATCCTAGAACGCCGACATTAGCCCCCGGGCCCAAGGCGCACTTGACCTGGCTTCGAGGCAAAGCCAAGGGGCAAGGGGGAAGCGACGCGGGCCCCAATCGCCTGTGGGCCAGGCTTGACGCGTGGCGCACGACAGGACGCGGACGCCTTCGCTTCCCCACGTCGCCTCGGCAGCTGCCCAGGCTGACGAAAGTCGTGGACGTGCATGCTGCGAGGCCATCATTAGGCGAATGTGGAGGGGCGCCGGTTGGCCCACGATCGCCTATAAGAGGGCGAGGGGGCAGTGCCCCATCCCATCTTTGTCTTCTCGCCCTCTCTTCTCCTATCTCCACCGCAGCCACCATCTCGCCGAAGCAACCATGGTTTCAGTGAGGAGGTTCACCGCCGAAGAGAAGGCAAGGCCCACAAGGAGGGGCCGGAGGCGCCGCCGCTTAAGAGGGGCCGCGGCCGCCCCCGCAAGTCCATGGCGAAGCATGCAGCGGTCCCCGTGGGCGGAGTCGCGCGCCGCCAGGGGTCTGCATCGGCTCTGGCAACCGCGAGAGGAACTCTTTGCGCGGGCGTGGCCGCGGAAGCCGCGGAGACCGAGGGGGAAGGCGCGCGGCGGTCGCCCATCCCCCTTGACGCGCAAGCAGCTTTCGGACGGGAAAGGATTTTTACCCAAACGAGATCACGGAAACAGAAGCGTGGTATCAATAGTAGGGCTTGCGCCTGGCGTGGAGAGGGTGACTGATACGTCTCCAACATATCTATAATTTTTGATTGTTCCATGCTATTATATTATCATTTTCGAATGTTTTACAATCATTTTATATCAACTTTATATCATTTTTTGGGACTAACCTATTGACATAGTGCCCAGTGCCAGTTGCTATTTTCTGCTTGTTTTTTACATCGCAGGAAATCAATACCAAACGGAGTCCAAACGTAGTGAAACTTTTTGGAGATTTTGTTTGGACCAGAAGACACCAGGCGCGCCCTGGTGGGTTGTGCCCATCTCGGAGACCTCCCGCACCGCCTCTTTGCTCTATAAATACCCCAATATTCCAGAAACCCTAGGGGAGTCAACGAAAATCAATTCCAGCCGCCGCAAGTTCCAGAAACCACAGATCCAATCTAGACACCATCACGGAGGGTTTCGTCATCCTCATTGGTGCCTCTCCGATGATGCGTGAGTAGTTCATTGTAGACCTACGGGTCCATAGTTAGTAGCTAGATGGCTTTCTCTCTCTTGTTTGATTCTCAATACAATGGCCTCTTGGAGATCTATTTGATGTAACTCTTTTTGCGGTGTGTTTGTTGGGATCCGATGAACTTTGAGTATATGATCAAATCTATGTTTTTATCCATGAAAGTTATTTGAGTCTTCTTTGATCTCTTATATGCATGACTGCTTATAGCCTCGTATTTCTTCTCCGATATTTGGGTTTTGGTTGGCTTACTTGATCTATTTATCTTGCAATGGGAAGAGGTGCTTTGTGATGGGTTCGATCTTACGGTGCTTGATCCCAGTGACAGAAGGGGAAACGACACGTATGTATCATTGCTATTAAGGATAACAAGATGGGTTCTATTTCTACATAAATAGATCTTGTCTACATCATGTTATCATTCTTATTACATTACTCCGTTTCTCCATGAACTTAATACACTAGATGCATGCTGGATAGCGGTCGATGTGTGGAGTAATAGTAGTAGATGCAGGCAGGAGTCGGTCTACTAATCTTGGACGTGATGCCTATATAATGATCATTGCCTGGATATCGTCATGATTATTTGAAGTTCTATCAATTGCCCAACAGTAATTTGTTTACCCACCGTTTGCTATTTTCTTCGAGAGAAGCCACTAGTGAAAACTACCGCCCTCGGGTCTCTTCTTTAATATATTTGCCTTCAAGATCTATTTTGCTATTCGCTCTTTTATTTATTTGCAACTTTTATTTTCAGATCTATTAATCCAAAAACCCAAAAATACCTCGCTGAATTTTATTTGCTTTTATTCGCATCTTTCAATCTACTACAATATTACCCGTCAACTTGGCAATTTCTGGCACCGTTACCCGAAAGGGATTGACAACCCCTTTAACACGTCGGGTTGCAAGTATTTGTTCTTTGTGTGCAGGTACCGTTTACATAGTGTTGCTTGATTCTCCTACTGGTTCGATAACCTTGGTCTCATCACTGAGGGAAATACCTACCGTAGTTGTGCTGCATCATCCCTTCCTCTTTGGGGAAATACCGACGTAGTTCAAGCAAACATCAAAAGGAATTTCTGGCGCCGTTGCCGGGGAGACATCATCAACATCTACCAGGTTCCTAATCACAAATATCATCTCCTTGCAATTTACATTATTTGCCTCTCGTTTTCCTCTCCCCCACTTCACAAAAATTTGCCGTTTTATTCGCCTTCTTTTCCGTTTGCCTTTTTCTCGTCAGATCTCTTGTTTGCTTGTGTTGCCATGTGTCTTCTATTTGCTTGCATCTTTGCTTGCTAAAAATCTATTGATATGGAGCCTCATGATGATTATGATATTGATAATAATGTTTGCAATAATATTGAAAGTGGGTTTGGAAGAGCGTCAACTTTAGGTAAAAATAATCCCACATATTTGGAGAGTGTTCAATCTTATGAATTTTTTTATGAAAGTGGGTTTGGAGAGGTCATGACTTTAGTTGATGTTAATCCCACTATTTTGGAAGATTATAAAACTTTTATGCATGTGGATCATGAAGAGAAAATTTTATATGATAGCTATATTGTTGAATTTGATTATGATCCTACATGTAATTATTATGAGAGAGGGAAATATTGTTGTAGAAATTTTCATGTTACCAATTTACCTCTCGTTATGTTGAGATTGCTATTGTTTCTTTCTTCTTCCTTGCATATGCTATATATTTCTTGTCTTGGTAATTTGTTTGCTTATAAAATCCCTATGCATCGGAAGTATGTTAGACTTAAATGTGTTTGTCACAACGTATTGTTATGCTTTGTTTGTGTTTCAATTCTTGTCTTTCATGCGAGCATCATCAAAATTATTATGCCTAGCTAGGGGCGTAAAACGTTAGCGCTTGTTGGGAGGCAAACCAATGAATAAAATTTATTTTAGTCTTTTTGTTTTTGTTCTTGAGTGTTTGCACAATTATGCTACTGTTATGATTGTGTTCTTTATGTTTTAATTAGTGTTTGTGCCAAGCAAAGCCTTTGGGATAGCTTTGGTGATAGTTGATTTGATCTTGTAGGAAAACAGAAACTTTTGCGTCCAGTAAAATAATTTTCAAAATTCACAGAAGCGACGAAAAATTCTGAATTTTTTACACAATATTGATATACACATTGCCTCTGTTTTCCTAATTTCCAGAATTTTTGGAGTTACATAAGTAGAAGAACAATTCGTATCTTTGCAGACTTTTCTGTTTTTGACAGATTCTGTTTTCTTTGCATTGTGTGCTTATTTTGATGAATCTATGGTTTGTATTGGAGGTTATAAGCCATGGTAAAGTTAGAATACAGTAGATATAATGCAAGAACAAAATTTGAATGGGTTTTCTACAGTACTTATAGTAAAGATTAGTTTTCTTATACTAACGGATCTCACGAAGGTTTTCTTGAGTTTTGTGTGATTGAAGTTTTCAAGTTTTGGGTGAGATTATGATGGATGAAGGAATAAGGAGTAAGAAGAGCCTAACCTTGGGGATGCCCCATGGCACCCCAAGATAATATTCAAGAAGTATCAAGCAACTAAGCTTGGGGATGCCCCCGAGTGGCATCCCCTCTTTCTTCTAACGACCATCGGTATTTTACTTGGAGCTATATTTTTATTCGTCACATATTATGAGTTTTGCTTGGAGCATCTTGTATGATATGAGTCTTTACTTGTTTTGCTTTTTATTTTAAGCCTTGAATCCTTGGTGGACACACCTTTTTGGGAGAGCCAAAAATTATGCTATGCTTGCTCCTATGCTTCACTTAAATTTTTATGAGCTATGGAATTGCTCTAGTGCTTCACTTATATCTTTTTGAGCACGGTGTGTTTTGTTATTTTTGAAGAAATTCTCTCATGCTTCACTTAGATTTATTTGGGAGTTAGTAAAATTTTAAAGAAATTCTCTCTTGCTTCACTTAGATTAATTTGAGAGAAAGAAATATTATGCTCATGTTCTTCACTTATATTTGTCTGAGCTTATTAAAAGCAACATATGAAACTAGTCCCAAAGTGATAGATATCCAAGAAGGATATAATAAAAACTTTCATGAAGATCATTGGACAAAATAAACTTGATTCTTAGTAATAGTTTTGAGATATGATGATAGTGATATGTGAGTCATGTTGATGAGTAATTATGCTTTAGTAAGAATATTGGTGTTAAGGTTTGTGATTCCCTATGCAAGCATGAAAGTCAATAGTTATGCAATGAAATTATATCCTACTTGTGGTGCATTATTCGGTGTTAATTATGCTTAATGCTTGCTTACGAGATTTTTCGTTTCTTGGTTGGACGCTTCTCAATCTTTTTGCTAGCCTTCATTTGCACTAAGTATGATCGCTACTTGTGCATCCAAAACCCTTTAAACTAGTTTTGCCATATGAGTCCACTATACTTACCTATATGCGGTATTTCCATGCCGTTCTAAGCAAATTTGTATGTGCCATCTCTAATTTTCAAAATAAATTTCTCTTTTGTGTGCTCGTACCGCTCGCGAGGCGGTGAGGGGTGGCTGATATTTTCCATGCTAGATGTGTTATTCTCACGATGAGTGTTTATTCACATGTCATTGCACGAGAGTACGGCAAAGGTATTAGGGATGCCCAGTCCCAAAATGAAAAATGAATTTACTTTATGTTGTCAAATAATAAATTCCTTGGAAAGTGTTGGTATGGAGGGCACCCGTGGATACGGCTAGCCATGGAAAGTGAAAGAAATGGTGGAAAAAGGAATAAACTTTAATTTTTGTTTGGAAACCGCCTATGATATATCAAGCATGGAAAGTGTTGGGAACTCTAAGTCGTTTTCGTTGGTGGGAAAAGTATGCCTCTCAAAATGTTTTTTATCTCTCAATTTAAGCTTTGAGCTCTGGCACCTCTACAAATCCCTACTTCCCTCCACGAAGGGCCTTTCTTTTACTTTATGCAACTTTTATTTTTACTTGAGTCTCCATCTTCTCTTATAAAGCACCAACTAAGGGGCACTATGATCGTACTTGAGCATTGGGTGTAGCTAATATTCTAGTGTGTTTCATGAATGGATCAATGATTGAGCATAATGGGCTAGGGATAAGTTGCTTTAGTGTTGATATTTTGAAAGACATGGTTGCTTGTTGATATGCTTGAGTATTAAAGTCCTCATGTCAAAACTAGACTATTGCTTTGAACCATATAAAAGTCCAAATGTCCATGCTACAAAGAAAATAATATGTGATGAACATGTTAGGCAGCATTCCACATCAAAAATTCTGTTTTTATCATTTACCTACTCGAGGACGAGCAGGAATTAAGCTTGGGGATGCTGATACGTCTCCAACGTATCTATAATTTTTGATTGTTCCATGCTGTTATATTATCATTTTTTGATGTTTTTCAATCATTTTATATCAACTTTATATCATTTTTTGGGACTAACCTATTGACATAGTGCCCAGTGCCAGTTGCTGTTTTCTGCTTGTTTTTTACATCACAGGAAATCAATACCAAACGGAGTCCAAACGCAGCAAAACTTTTTGGAGATTTTTTTTGGACCAGAAGACATCCAGTGGGCCAAAGAAGTACCGAAGAGGGGGACCGAGGTGAGCACAAGACACCGGGGCACGCCTGGGCCCCCAGGCGCGCCCTGGTGGGTTGTGCCCATCTTGGAGACCTCCCGCACCGCCTCTTTGCTCTATAAATACCCCAATATTCCAGAAACCCTAGGGGAGTCAACGAAAATCAATTCCAGCCGCCGCAAGTTCTAGAAACCACAGATCCAATCTAGACACCATCACGGAGGGGTTCATCATCCTCATTGGTGCCTCTTCGATGATGCGTGAGTAGTTCATTGTAGACCTACGGGTCCGTAGTTAGTAGGTAGATGGCTTTCTCTCTCTCGTTTGATTCTCAATACAATGGTCTCTTGGAGATCTATTTGATGTAACTCTTTTTGCGGTGTGTTTGTTGGGATCCGATGAACTTTGAGTTTATGATCAGATCTATGTTTTTATCCATGAAAGTTATTTGAGTCTTCTTTGATCTCTTATATGCATGATTGCTTATAGCCTCGTATTTCTTCTCCGATATTTGGGTTTTGTTTGGCCAACTTGATCTATTTATCTTGCAATGGGAAGAGGTGCTTTGTGATGGGTTCGATCTTACGGTGCTTGATCCCAGTGACAGAAGGGGAAATGACACATATGTATCATTGCTATTAAGGATAACAAGATGGGGTCTATTTCTACATAAATAGATCTTGTCTACATCATGTCATCGTTCTTATTGCATTACTCCATTTCTCCATGAACTTAATACACTAGATGCATGCTGGATAGCGGTCGATGTGTGGAGTAATAGTAGTAGATGCAGGCAGGAGTCGGTCTACTAATCTTGGACGTGATGCCTATATAATGATCATTGCCTGGATATCGTCATGATTATTTGAAGTTCTATCAATTGCCCAACAGTAATTTGTTTACCCACCATTTGCTATTTTCTTCGAGAGAAGCCACTAGTGAAAACTACGGCCCCCGGGTCTCTTCTTTAATATATTTGCCTTCAAGATCTATTTTGCTATTCGCTCTTTTATTTATTTGCAACTTTTATTTTCAGATCTATTAATCCAAAAACCCAAAAATACCTCGCTGAATTTTATTTGCTTTTATTCGCATCTTTCAATCTACTACAATTTTATCCCGTCAACTTGGCAATTTCTGGCACCATTACCCGAAAGGGATTGACAACCCCTTTAACACGTCGGGTTGCAAGTATTTGTTCTTTGTGTGCAAGAGCTGTTTTACGTGGTGTTGCGTGGTTCTGCTACTGGTTCGATAACCTTGGTCTCATCACTGAGGGAAATACCTACCGTTGCTGTGCAGCATCATCCCTTCCTCTTTGGGGAAATACCGATGTAGTTCAAGCAAACATCATAGACTTAGCTCTAGGTGCTAACGATCCACGAGGCAATCCAGCGTCGTAAGGGCGTGCTTTCCTGGAGCTTTTGATCCTGTGCGTGCCTCTTGTTCTGAAATGAACCAGCACAAGTCCCGCTAGGGATGCGTGAAGAAATTGACGCCCATCATATTCTAAAAAAACACCTGCGCCACCGGGCCGCACCCCTCTCCCCGTATTCCCTCGCGAGGTGCACCGCCCCCTCTCTTTGTCGACCTTGATGCTCTACGTCATCAGGACCCAGCCCTCAAGCGAAGCTCAGCCGCCGCTGGTATGCCTGGTCACGATGCCGTGGTCAATGCCAGGGGGTGAGGGCCCAAGAGCCAGTAGGAGCTCCTGAGGCACGATGCTCAGGAGCCCCCCTTTGACGTGCAAGCGGTCTGCGCGGAAAAGGAGCGGTTCCGCCTTGCGGGGGTAGCTAGGAAAGAGGGCCTTGACCGGCAGCCAAGGCGGGCGGACTGATTTACTTAGCCTTTGCGAGTTGAACTGCTGCCTCGCCGAAGCCGACCCTTTTGAGGTAGCAGGGTGTCGACAACATCGCTTGAACACTTGTCTCCTGTGGTTCTTGCGAATTAGGCAACTACATAATACGAGAGGCGTCGCGCGCTCGCTGATCTGCTCATGATCATTCCCTGAGAAGACGAAGGCACCAAGGATCTGGTGAGGTGACGTGTGTGGGGCCGACCCGAGAGTCAGAGCCCAGTCTCTTAGATTTATCAGCGCTGCAGGGACGGACCCAAGCACAGGCGCCGTGCCGGTAGCCCCCTCTCATGGGACGCTCAGAAGGAGAATTGGCGACATGCGAAGCCCGCGGAGGTGACTCCAGAAGTGATACATTATCATGAGTAGGGTTATCAGCCATAGCGGCTCATGGGAGCACAACTAGTTCAAGGTACATGAATGAAATGACATAACCGCGGGGGCAGACCCTGACGGCCCAAGGATAATGCAGCCCGAGGGGTGCCCTCAACCGAACAAACCAAAAAGTCACCTGGCACCAGTGTTGTAGAAGCGTCGAGGTAGCTAAAGACGCGTGCCATGGAGATTGCTCCTCATGAGGCGGGCGGCTCCGGAGGCCTGGGGGACCCGCGAGGCCCAAGGGGATCGCGAGGGTCCGGGACCTCCTGAGACGCGACCGCCGAGCACCTGGCCTCATGAGACGCCATAGCACGCTGCGCTAGGCACTGGTACGAGGCACCCACGTGCAGTAGGCCGAATGGCATGCAGACGTAGTTGCAGGGGTAGCCCCCACTCCAGCCGACGCGTGACGGCCAGAAGAGATCCTGCGAAGCGGCCCTGTTGAGGCCTGGGATGTTGACGCAAATGTGCAGCTCACCACCCGCGTCGGGGGCAACAGCTGCACTAGATGCTGCGGGTCGACGCTCGCCACGCATGGCTTGCGCCTCTTGAAGCTCCTTGATTGCCTTGGTGATGAATTCTCATGTCCCTGGCGCCCCGCTCCTTGCTTGTGGGGGCGCGCACCAAAGCACGCCTCCAAGTGGTGCCCGAGCACCTCCCTCGTCGCATAAGTCAGGTCAGAGGCTCTCCATATGGAAGCCCCCGAGCCCATCCCGAGGGAAGCGTCGGGCGCGCCTTCCTATGCGAGAGGAAGGGGTGCCCCGACAGCAGGCGGGGCCTGAGGCGCCGCCAGAGGGCTTCTTGGTCTCCGGACGACCCTTGGGGAGGAGCTGCTTCTTCTTCGCGGGGGTGGCCTCGTGAGGCAGGACGCTGCCTTCATCGTCGGAGTTCTCGGCTGCAGCGGCGCGGTAGGCATGCTCAAGAGAATAGACCGCATCTTTCTCATCGTAGGGGACCGTGATGACGCCGCTGCACCCTGGCATTTTGAGGACGTTGTAGCCATGGTGGGTTGCCGCCATGAACTTGGCGAGGGCAGGGTACCCGAGGATAGCGTTGTACGGGAGGCCGATGTGGGCGACGTCAAAGTCCACGAGCTTGGTGTGGTAGTTGTCGCGCTTGCCGAAGGTGACAGGGAGGCGCACCTGCCCCAGGGGTGTGGTGGAGCCATCGGTCACTCCTGAGAAAGGCTTGGTGGGCAGGAGCTGGTTGTAAGGCACTTGGAGCGTGCCGAGCATTTCCACAGAGAGAACGTTGAGGCCAGCGCCACCGTCGATAGGGTCTTGGTGACGAGGACGTTGCTGATGGTGGGTGTGCAGAGCATGGGAAGCGCGCCTGCGGCGGCCGAGCACTTGAGGTGGTCCTTGGAATCGAAAGTAATGGCGTACTGCGACCACCTAAGGGGACGCGTGGCCTCAAGCTTCGGGAGGGCCGTGTTCACCTCACAAGAGAACTGCTTGAAGATGCGGTTCGAGGCAGGGGCCTGTGCACCACCCAAGATGCAGGCGATCACACCGGGTTTTTGGAAGCCCCCAGCCCCATCATCCTATCGATTGTCGTCATTTCTCCTTGGCGGCGGCGGCAACGGAGGGAGTACGGCATTGCCCTGGGGACGGTCCTCCCGAGGCTGGTCACGCCAGGGGCCGTCACGAGGCTGATCCCACCAGCGGTCCTCGCGAGGCTGGTTGCGCCAGTCTTGGTGAGGGTCGCGGTTGTCCCAGCGGCCTCTGCCGTGGCCTCCTCCACAACCGTAGCCACGGTCGCCGCGCTCGGGGCGGCGGCTGAGGCGTCCGTCACAGAGTGCTCTGAGCTCCTGAAGTCGTTGGTGTTGTGGCTGTGTACGTTGTGGAAGACGCAGAACAGGTGGTTGCTCATGGGAGGCTCATCATGGTCACGGACGCGCTTCATCTCGGGCTCTGCTGCCAGCACGGCAGGGCCCTTGCGCTTCGCCTCCTTAGCCTTGGCCTTCTTGTCTTCAAGGTCGGCCTCCAAAAGCTCGAGGAGGGAGAGGTGGCCCTCCTCAGCCCTTGCACTCTTGTTCGCCAGGTTGAACATCTCCAGGGCCGAGCACAAGTCGTCGTGGATGGCAAGCTCCTCTTTCATCTTGACGTCCCTGACGCCATCGTTGAACGCTGAGATGATGGCCTCGTCCGACGCCTTCGGGATCTTGAGGAGAACATTCATGAAGCGATGTATGTACTTGTGCAGAGTCTCGACCGGCTACTGCTTCACGCACCGTAGGTCGTTCACTGCAGGGCCGCGGTCATGAGTGCCTTGGAAGTTGGCGATGAAGCACTCGTGAAGCTCGTCCCAGGTGGAGATCGATCCCTCCGAGAGGTGAAGGAGCCAGGAGCGCGTGCCATCCTTGAGAGCCATGGGGAACCAGTTCGGCATGACCTTGTCATAACCGTTCGCCACCTCGATGCTCAGCGAGTAGATCTGGAGGAACTCCGCAGGGTCGGCGGTGTCGTTGCAGCGTGGGGGTAGGTCTGTCTTGAACTTGCCAGGCCAGACGACATGACGCAGCTCTGGGGTGAACGCGCGGCAGCCTGCTGCACTCACGGGCGTGGCACGCGCGAGGGGAGCTCGGTCTTGACGTCCACGCGCCGCTGCCTTCAGCGGCGCGTGGTCCTGATGCTGGCGCGGTGGTGCGGGGAGCACACGTGCGTAGCCTTGTGGCCGTTGCACCACCTAGCAGCTTGCCTCATCCCATGTCGGCGCCGGCGCCCCACGTGGTTGGTCGCGCGGGAGCGCTTCGCGCCTAGCCTCAGGGTCGATGCCGCGTAGAGGAGGAGGAGGAGGCGCACTGTAACGTCCAGATAATTAAGCTACAGTAATCCTCTACTAATGATGCCACATCACCACCGTTACTGCTGCTAATCTCGTTTAGATTCAAAACGGTTCAAATTCAAATTTAAAATTAAAGTAATTTTTTTAAGTTTTCATAATGTCAAAACTAAAATGTGCAAACGGTGGCAAATAATTCATAAGTATTATTGGTGAAGAAACCAAATTTTTATAAAATGTTTAAGTGCTCAAAAATAAATAAAACAGGGGCTAAAACAATTATCAAATGCTTTTTAATTAATAAACAAATGCAAACTATTTAGTTGAAGTGGCAAATTATTTGTGTCAGTAGCCTAATTATAAATACTAATTTAGGGACTAGTTATATATTTTATAAAACTAAAAATAATATAAAACTTATAAGAAAACAAAAGTTTTAAAAAGAAAATAAAAGGAAAAATGAAAAAGGGAACAGCAAAGCCCCTGGCCACCCTCTGGGCCTCGGCCCACCCCCGGCCAGATGGCCCAGCTCGCCGCCCACCCAGGCCAGCCCACCTAACCACCTATAACCCCCTCACACCACCACCAAACCCTAGCCCAACCCCACTACCCCCACCCCTCGGTCTCTCTCCCCCTCTCTGATACGTCTACAACGTATCTATAATTTATGAAGTATTCATGCTGTTATATTACCATTCTTGGATGTTTTACAATCATTTTATAGCAACTTTATATCATTTTTTGGGACTAACCTATTGACATAGTGCCCAGTGCCAGTTGCTGTTATTTGCTTGTTTTTTACTTCGCAGGAAATCAATATCAAACGGAGTCCAAACACAACAAAAATTTTTGGAATTTTTTTTTGAACCAGAAGACCCAGGATGGGCTAAAAAAGTACCAAAGGGGAGGCCCGAGGTGGGCACAACCCACCTGGGCGCGCCCAGGGGGGTTGTGCCCCCCTCGGTGACCTCCCGCACCGCCTCTTCGCCCTATAAATTGCCAACTATTCCAAAAACCCTTGGGGTAACCCTAGATCACAAGTTCCATCGCCGCTAGCTTCTGTAGCCACGAAAAAATCATCACTGATGGCCATCTTCATCGTCCCGGCGGCCAGCAAGATGAGGAGGGAGTAGTCCACCCTCGGGGCTGAGGGTTTGTACCAGTAGCTATGTGTTTAATCTCTATCTCTCGTGTTCTTGAGATGGCACGATCTTGATGTATCGCGGGCTTTGTTAATATAGTTGGATCATATGGTGTTTTCCCCTCTCTATCTTGTTGTGATGAATTGAGTTTTCCCTTTGAGATTTCGTTTTATCGGATTGAATACTTTTATGGATTTGAGAGCACTTGATCTATGTCTTGGCACTCAACTCGTGGATTCCCTAGGTGACATTGGGGTAATCTATGCATAGGGGTTGATGCATGTTCTCGTCTTTGTTTCTCTGGTAGAAATCTTGGGGCAATCTTTGAGGTTCTTTGTGTTCGATTGAGTATTATGAATCTGAAATTGTTTGATGCATATCGCATAATCAACTCACGGATACTCGTGGTGACATTGGAGTATCTAGGTGACATTAGAGTTGGTTGATGTGTATCATATGGTGTTATTTTAGTATGAACTCTTGGTTAGATCGATCGGAAAGAATAGCTTGGTGTTATTTTAGTACGAACTCTAGGATAGATTGATCGGAAAGAATAGCTTTGAGGTGGTTTCATACCCTACAAACAATTTCTTCTTATGCTCTCCGCTAGATAGGAACTTTGGAGTGATTCTTCATCGCACGTTGAGGGAAGGTTATATGATCCAATTATATTAGCTTTGTTGAGGGATTACACTAGCGAAAGTACGGACCCTAGGCCTCATTTCCAAGCATTGCAATACCGTTTGTGCTCTGTTTTATCAATTGTTACCTTGCTCTTTTTTATTGTTCTTATTACAAAAATCAATATCTACTGTCATTACTACGCTTGTATCACCATCTCTTCACCGAACTAGTGCACCTATACAAATTACCATTGTATTTGGTGTGTTGGGGACACAATAGACTCTTTGTTATTTGGTTGCTGGGTTGTTTGAGAGAGACCATCTTCATCCTACGCCTCCCATGGATTGATAAACCTTAGGTCATCCACTTGAGGGAAAATTGCTACTGTCCTACAAAACTCTGCGCTTGGAGGCCCAACACGAGTCTACACGAAAAAGTTGTGTAGTAGACATCAAGCTTTTTTCTAGTGCCGTTGCCGGGGAGGTGAGTGCTTGAAGGTATGTCTTTAGATCTTGCAATTGAATCTTTTAGTTTCTTGTTTTATCACTAGTTTGGTTTATAAAAAGAAAACTACAAAAAAATAGAATTGAGGTTGCATCATATTCCATCTTTATAATGTCTTTCGTGAAAATGATGGAAAGGAAAATTGTGCTCAATTGATAGAAGAAGAATTCACTAAAATGTTTGGCATAAATGATGAGCATGATTGCAATGTTGTTAGTATTAATTCTTTGAATATCTAAAAAGCTAATGATGATTGCACAAGTCATGACAAAAATGTTTCTTATAAGCATTTCAATTTTTGCGGAGTGGAAAGACTTTGTGAAGACGTGCCTTATAGGGAAGATAGATTTTGTAAGAAGCATGAACATGATAGAACCAATTTTTTGCTAAAAGTGATAGATGAATTTGATACAAAATTATGTTCTCTTTGTCCTATTACTTGTGAACTTTGCAATAAGGTTGGTCATCTTAATTTCCAATGCAAACTTTTTCCTGATCGAATCATGGCCAAATACTGTAATGATTTGATCACCCTTGAACTTTATCTATTTTTGGGGAGTGAAGAATTGACACATAAAAATAGTTGGTTTGAAGTATTCATTCTCTTGGACGACATTGAAACTAATCTAAAAAATATCTATATGTTTTGCATGGTAAATTGCAATGAGAATGCTTATATTGCCAACTATAGAAAGATGGGGAAACCAGTAGAATATAAAAGAAATATTAATGAAAGGGTAAAGATTTCCACTTTCCCTCCTATTGTCTCTCATGATGAAATCGGTGACGAGGAGGAGCTCCTTATTCAACCAATCTCATCAATAAGAAGCTCGAAAAAATTAATTAAACCCACACATGATGTGGTAAAGAAGAAGAAAAGAAGAAAGAATAGAGGTAAAAAGGTATCTCTCCCAAATAATGTTGCTCCTATTATTGTTGTGCCTCATGAAAATGAATCAAAAATAATCGTGGAAGATAATGCACTTGATGATGATATTGCTTCTTTGTCTTATGGTAGAATGTCTGAGAGCACTATTATTGACGATGATATTGTTATTCCTATTGCTTGTTGTGATTATTATGATTGGGAAGATAATGATACTTCTTATAATCTTGAAAATCTCTTTGGCACCAACTTGGGAAATTATGATGATAATAATTGTTATACCATTGGTGCTATTCATACTATTAAAGATGAGAGTGATTATGCTTATGATATGCCAAGCCACAAGCTTGGGGATGCTATGTTTAATGAGAATCACATGTTTGAGAATTTATTTGGTGCAATTAATGTTTGTCCCAAGCTTGGGGATGCTATGCTTAACGAAGATGATCTTTTTAGTCCCCCTACTTTGAACGATCAAATTTGCTATGATGATTACATGCCTCCTATTTATGATGATTGCAATATTTATGAAAGTGGGTTCGGAAGAGTGTCAACTTTTAGATAATATTTATCCCACTATTTTGGAGGGTGTTTAATCCTATTATAATGATAAAAGTGGATTTGGAGAGGTCATGACTTTATTTAGTAATGATTCCACTATTCCGGAAGAGGTTTCAATTGACTATGATGAGAACAAAGTTGCTACTTATGATGATTATTATGATGATACTTATGTTATAAAAAGTAGTGATAGTTATTGCCTTAATTTTGAATATCCTTTTACTGAAAATTACTCTTTAATGTGGAAACAATTTATAGTATTCGAGTTTCATATGATACTCCCACTATTATGAATGAGAATAAAATTGCTTATGTGGAGAGTAATAAAAATACTATGCTTGTGGATCATGAAAGGAATGTTTTGCGTGATAGTTATATTGATGAATCCATTTGTGATGCTACTGAAAATTATTATGAGAGAGGAACTTGTGATTCATGATGCTCTCTTTATGTTTCAATTCTTATCTTTTACGTGAGCGTCATTGAAATCATCATGCCTAGCTAAAAGGCATTAAAGAAAAGCGCTTGTTGGGAGACAACACAACACTTTTACCTACTGTTTTTGTGTGCTCACATGATTAGGATACTGTAGTAATCATGTTATATAGCTTTTGTTTCAATAAAGTGCCAAGTAAAGCCTTTGGGATAGTGTGGATGATAGTTGACTTGATTCTATGCAAAAACAGAAACTTTGGCACCCAGTAACAGAATTTTTCAAATTCACTGGAGCGTCTCTGAATTTTTCACATATGATTTATCTACAAATTTACTACGTTTTCCTATATTTTTAAAAAATTTGGAGTTACATAAGTATGACTAATATTTAGATCTTTACATACTGTTCTGTTTTTGACAGATTCTGTTTTCAATGCATAGTTTGCTTGTTTTCTAGTTTCTATGGCTTATATTGCTCAATATAAATTGTGGAAATGATAAGGTACAGTAGGCATTGTGTGAGAACAATTATTAATCTTATATTCACAGTACCAAAGTGAATGATTTATCTTTATCATACTAACCCATCTCACGAAGTTCCGTTAAGTTTTGTGTGATTGAAGTTTTCAAGTTTTGGGTGAGATATCGATATGAGGAGAATAAGGAGTGACAAGAACCTAATATTGGGGATGCCCAAGGCACCCCAAGGTAATATTCATGGAATATCCAAGCAACTAAGCTTGGGGATGCCCCGGAAGGCATCCCCACTTTCGTCTCCGACATTATCGGTAACCTCACTTGGAGCTATATTTTTATTCATCACATGAAATGTGTTTTTCTTGGAGCATCATTTTATTTTATTTTTATTTGCTTGCTGCTATTTATAATAATGTTTTGCATCTTTCATTTCAATAAAAATGTCAAGGATGGCCTTTACCATGCTTATTTTGCAAGTCTACATGTTGCTGTTTCAAAACAGAAAGTTTATCGCTGTTGCAAAAATTCCAGAGAAAAGTCAGAATGTGATAAAATGTTGAAACTTTTTGCACAATAATCTATGATAAATTTTCTAGTGTGGTAAATTTTCAGAATTTTTGGAGTTAAAAAAGTATTGATATTCTTGCATCCTTTACAGACTGTCCAGTTTTGGCAGATTGATGTTATGTTTGCATTGTTTGCATATGTTTGCTTGTTTAATAATTCTATTTGAGGATAGGACTATTAAATATACAGAGGCATTTACTATGCAATGTTAAATAATAATTTTAGTGATTTGCTACAGTAGAGAATGATAAGGTTATGCACTGATTTATACTAACGTATCTCACGAGTTCTTGTTGAGTTTTGTGTGGATGAAGTTTTTAAGATTTAGGGAAACTGTGATAGAAAAGGAATTAAGGAGACACAAAAGCTCAAGCTTGGGGATGCCCAAGGCATACCAAGATAATATCCAAAGAAGTCTCAAGCATCTAAGCTTGGGGATGCCCCGGTAGGCATCCCACCTTTCTTCATCAACAATTAGCGGTTAGTATCGGTTGAGCCTAAGTTTTTGCTTCTTCACATGAGTTGTGCTATTCTTGGAATGTCATTTAATTTTTGTTTTGCTTGATGTTTTAATAATATACTTATATCTGAAAGTTTTTAAATAAAAGAGATTCCTCAAATAGCTACCCATTTACTTAACTACTCGCTTGATCTTCACTTTTATCTTTTTGGAGTAGCTTGTCATTTACTCTTGTGCTTCACTTATATCCTATGAGTAAATTGTTGAAAGAATTGAATATCATGAAGTTGAAATTATGTATCCATATCATGCCTAGTAGTAGCTTCACATTGTGTTTAGAAAATGAAACCTTTTGAAGCTTGACAATCACAATATTGGTCATACAACAATTCATGAATGATCAGTATAAGGAAGAGAACTTTCACATACAAATATATTATCTTGGACATCTTCTTTGATTGTGAATACCCATTAATTAATTTCAAACTTGAGCAAATTAGTTGAAGTTGGACAAGGAAGACAACATAATGAGTTATGGTTGTGTATATTTGCATAGAAGTTATATTGTCATGGATCCTCCAACATGTGGTGTTTGCCTAGGATCTTTTGCTAGCCAAAAATTTGTACTAAGTAGAGATACTACTTGTGCATCCAAAAACCCTTAAACCCAGTTTCTTGCCATGAGTGTCTACCATACCTACCTATGGATTGAATAAGATTCCTCAAGTAAGTTGTCATCGGTGCATAAAGCAATAAAAATTGCTCCTAAATATGTTTGATCTTTTATTGTAAGGGAAAATTGAGCATTGTACGAACTTGTGATGGCAAAGTAATAAAAGCGACGGACTGCATAATAAAGGTTGCTATCATAAGGGGCAATATAACGTGACGTTCCTTTGCATTAAGAGCTTGGGCATCCAAATAAAAAGCGCATGACAACCTCTGCTTCCCTCTGCGAAGGGCCTATCTTTTACATTTCAGTATGTACTTTTATGCAAAGAGTCAATAGTATGAATTCTCATTTCAACCTCAACTATTCTCTAGTTGGCAAGCATCGTGTAATGGGGAAAGATCTAGGCACATATGACCAGTCAAATATATTAGATCATGATTTATTATTGTTGACAATTATCTCTATGATAAATGAGTTGCGAGGCAAAATATTAAGCCCCTATCATTCTCTGTGTTCGATGGATGCCATTTGTTCTAAGAATATGCTTTGAGTACTAGCAATCATGGAAGACTGTATGATGATTGAGTATGTGGATCTCTTACTTAGATTTTGTTGAATAAGTTGAATTGCAATTGTTTGGTGACTAAGAATATTGGTTGTTGAGTTTCAAGTGAATTCATTGTTTGAACCTTAACATGTGAATTGGTTGCTACTTTAACATGAGAAGTTTTATGAGAAAGAATTGTTGTTATGATGCTAGGAAAAGTGATTGGAATTATCATTGATCAAACTTATGCACTTTGCTAGCATTCACACTTCATAAATTATTTCTTTTATCATTTACCTACAAAAGGACGAGTAGGAATTAAGCTTGGGGACGCTGATACGTCTCCAACGTATCTATAATTTATGAAGTATTCATGCTGTTATATTATCATTCTTGGATGTTTTACAATCATTTTATAGCAACTTTATATCATTTTTTGGGACTAAACTATTGACATAGTGCCCAGTGCCAGTTGCTGTTTTTTGCATGTTTTTTACTTCGCAGGAAATCAATATCAAACGGAGTCCAAACGCAGCGAAAATTTTTGGAGAAATTTTTTAGACCAGAAGACCCAGGATGGGCTAAAAAGTACCAGAGGGGAGGCCCGAGGTGGGAACAACCCACCTGGGCGCGCCCAGGAGCCCAGGCGCACCTAGGGGGGTTGTGCCCCCCTCGGTGACCTGCCGCACCGCCTCTTCGCCTTATAAATTGCCAAATATTCCAAAAACCCTTGGGGTAACCCTAGATCAGAAGTTATGCCGCCGCAAGCCTCTGTAGCCACGAAAAACCAATCTAGACCCTGTTCCGGCACCCTACCGGAGAGGGAAATCATCACTGGTGGCCATCTTCATCATCCCGGCGGCCACCATGATGAGGAGGGAGTAGTCCACCCTCGGGGCTGAGGGTTTGTACCAGTAGCTATGTGTTTAATCTCTCTCTCTCTCTCGTGTTCTTGAGATGTCACGATCTTGATGTATCGTGGGCTTTGTTAATATAGTCGGATCATATGTTGTTTTCCCCTCTCTATCTTGTTGTGAATTGAGTTTTCCCTTTGAGATTTTATTCTTATCGGATTGAATACTTTTATGGATTTGAGAACACTTTATGTATGTCTTGCTATGAATACCCGTGGTGACAATGGGGTATCATTTTGAGTCACTTGATATGTGTTTTGGCACTCAACTCATGGATTCCCGAGGTGACATTGGGGTAATCTATGCATAGGGGTTGATGCATGTTCTCGTCTTTGTTTCTCCGGTAGAAATCTTGGGGCAATCTTTGAGGTTCTTTATGTTGGATTGAGTATTATGAATCTAAAATTGTTTGATGCATATCGCATAATCAACTCACGGATACTCGCAGTGACATTGGAGTATCTAGGTGACATTAGAGTTGGTTGATGTGTAGCATATGGTGTTATTTTAGTACGAACTCTTGGTTAGATCGATCGGAAAGAATAGCTTGGTGTTATTTTAGTATGAACTCTAGGATAGATTGATAAAAAAGAATAGCTTTGAGGTTGTTTCGTACCCTACAAACAATTTCTTCTTATGTTCTCCGCTAGATAGGAACTTTGGAGTGATTCTTCATCGCATGTTGAGGGAAGGTTATATGATCCAATTATATTAGCATTGTTGAGAGATTGCACTAGCGAAAGTACGGACCCTAGGCCTCATTTCCAAGCATTGCAATATCGTTTGTGCTCCGTTTTATCAATTGCTACCTTGCTGTTTTTTATTGTTCTTATTACAAAAATCAATATCTACTATCATTACTACTCTTGTATCACCATCTCTTCGCCGAACTAGTGCACCTATACAAATTACCATTGTATTTGGTGTGTTGGGGACACAAGAGACTCTTTATTATTTGGTTGCAAGGTTGTTTGAGAGAGACCATCTTCATCCTATGCCTCCCACGGATTGATAAACCTTAAGTCATCCACTTGAGGGAAAATTGCTACTGTCCTACAAAACTCTGCGCTTGGAGGACCAACACGAGTCTACAAGAAAAAGTTGCGTAGTAGACATCATCAGTCAAGGGTGATTCCTCCTTCACCACTCCCGATGACATCTCTGTCGTGCAACACCTTAAGTGTGAACCTCGAGGGTGATTCCTCCTACGTTCACCTTGATGATTACATCGAGTGGAATCCATCGAGGGTGATTCCTCGGGTTTTCCCCCTTGATGTTTTGGACACACGTTTACCTTGACTTTACTTGAGACCTTTTTGAAAGTCAGGCGGGCCCAGTGAGCACCCGCGAGAGATACCTGTGAAAGTCGGGCGGGCCTGGAGAGCACCCGCGAAATGTTATGGTGGCGGCTGGCTATTTAGCAGTATCACCCAGGAGGGGTGGTAGCTCCGGACTTGTCCCGACAGTCGTCACTTCTTTTATTAATGCACTAACAGGTTTGGGTATTTGTTCTGAGTTGGCCACTAGTCTATACGCACTAACCACCACGCGGGAACAGTTATGGGCACTCGGCGTCGCAGTATCAGCCGAAGCTTTGTTAGACGTCGAGTTCAGCATTGCGGCACGGCCTAGTCGGCGCCCCAGAGGTGGTGGCCTATATCGCCCTGCACGCAACGACCCGGAGTGCAACGGGCGATGGGCCCAAGACGCCGGAGTGCTTAGGATGTAGACCGGCGGGGACCTCTCTGCTGAGCCTATGTAGGGCTGCGACGTGTTGATCTTCCGAGGCCGGGCATTGTCCTAGTAAAGTGTGTCCGGCCAGAGTAACCAAGCATGTTGGGAAATGTGGTGCACCCCTGCAGGGAAGATTATCTATTCGAATGGCCGTGTCCACGGAAACGGACGTTCAGACTTGTATCCTGATCTATTATAACTAGAAATGGATACTTGAGACATGAGATGGATATGTTGGCTCCGGGATTGCTTTCTCGCAGGGAGTCGAGGAAGGATCTCTGGGCGTTAATGCTACAACATGATTGTTAATTTTAATATGCTATTCTGTACTCTTCTGAATGCTGCAAGATGCTTGGAGATGCTAGTCTTCGATAGGCTAGGCTTTTCCCCTTCTATTCTGGCATTCTGCAGTATAGTCCACAGATACAACCCTTCCATTTGATACCAATGCATACTTAGTATAGATCTGATGCTTGCGAGTACTTTGGATGAGTACTCAGGGTTGCTTTGCTACCCCTTTTTCCCCTTCTTTCTTCTTTCCGGTTGTTGCAACCAGTTGGTGGATCCCAGGAGCCAGATGCCACCCCCGTCGACTACTACTACTACCCCGAGGGTGCCTACTACTACGTGGAGACCGCCGACGACCAGGAGTAGTTAGGAGGTCCCAGGCAGGAGGCCTTGCCTCTTCGATCGTTGATGTTTGTGCTAGCATTCTTAAGGCAAACCTTGTTTAACTTATGTCTGTACTCGGGTATTGTTGCTTCCGCTGACTCATTTGTACTCGAGCTTCTGTATTCGAGCCCTCGAGGCCCCTGGCTTGTAATATGAAGCTTGTATTATTTTAATTTGTGTCTAGAGTTGTGTTGTGATATCTTCCCGTGAGTCCCTGATCTTGATCGTACACATTTGCGTGTATGATTAGTGTACGGTCGGATCGGGGGCGTCACACGCGCCATGGGCCACGTCGCCCGCCCGGGATGGCGGGGGACGAAGCGAGTGGGAGGGCGCCAGGGCCTCGCCGGCGGCGTTGACGAGCTCGGTGATGCGGCCGTGCCAGGCATCGTAGCCCTCGCCGTTGGGACGGTAAAGCAGCAGCTCGCGCGCCATGAGCAGTGCAGCCTGTGCGTTCACCGGCCCGCGGTGAGCGTGGGAGGACGACGCCGTGGCAGGAGTGAGAGAAGGAGTGGCGGTACAGCCATTGCGCTGCATGGAGGGTGGCAGCAACGAGTCCTGCTGCTCGTGAGTAGCAGGTTTAGTGGCAGTGTTAGCCACGAGAGAGGCAGAGCGGCGCGGGACGCCGCGGACCACGGGTGCCGTCTGAGCGACGCGAGCGGCTCGATGCTTGGCGCGGACTAGACGAGCATCAGCCATAGGCACGGCGGAGCGAGAACGGAGCGCGGTTGATGAAGAGGCGGAGCTTCGACACGCCCCTACCTGGCGTGCCAAATGTCGGATTCAGGGCTCCGCAGACCCAAGAAGGTTCAAACTCAGGGGCGTGAATGAAGGATCTCGCTTCACAATGACGCTAGCTCGCCATGCCCTGATCTCGCTAAATGCGCTGGATTGTGCGGATGGAATGGACGAGCAGCCTTGCGAGGGCTCAAGAGGTGAGGATCGATCGGGTCCGGGGATCGGGGATCGGTCCGGGATCCCCTCTACGGTGATGGCTAGCCCATATTTATTGGCCTTGGTCCTCTTCCCTCATAGCTTAGGCGGGAAGGGATCCCACAACAGCCAATTTTGAAAGGGGACATGGAGTACATCTTATCCTGACGAAAGGTGGTCTTCGCCTGCAAAGCTTCTGGCCATAACGCATCGGTGGGCTTGGCGATGACATTCGTCCTGCCGAGCACGTTGTCTTGGTCTCGTTGCACCAGAATGGGAAGCTTTGGGGCCTTCCTCGGGAACCTGTGCCTGCCCTTGCTCCCTTAGCACCGAAGAGGAAACTGTCCCCTCTGCGCCCGCTGGCGCCTGCCTAGCCTTGGTCATCATGGCTCACGTCATCGCAACCTCATGAGGCACGAGGCTTGCATAGAATTCTCCGCTCCTCGGGAGGTAGCCTGGGGAGGCCGCTCCTCTGGAGGTCTTGGCGCTGCTTCTCTCGCGAGGCCGGGGCCCTTGCAAGGGTCTTGTCTTAGGGTTCTTGTAGCTAGGCCGTACCGGGCTGTCGATGAGCCCATGTGCTGGGCCGTAGGCAGGCGAGTCTGGGTACCCCCGATCCCAGAACGCCGACAGCCGCTTAGGTCATATTGGTGTAAAGCGCATGAAGAAACTCCATGCTGATGGACTTTTGGAATCTCTTGATTATGAATCATTTGAGACATGTGAACCATTCCTCATGGGCAAGATGACTAAAACTACGTTCTCCGAAACAATGGAGCGAGCTAGTGACTTATTGGAAATAATACATACCGATGTATGCGATCCGATGAGTGTTGAAGCACATGGTGGATATCGTTATTTTCTTACCTTCACGGATGATTTGATTAGATATGGGTATATTTACTTATTGAAACACAAGTCTAAAACATTTGAAAAGTTCAAAGAATTTCAGAGTGAAGTGGAAAATCATCGTAACAAGAAAATAAAGTTTCCACAATCTGATCGTGGACGTGAATATTTGAGTTACGAGTTTGGTATGCATTTAAGACAATGTGGAATTGTTTTAGAGCTAACGCCACCGGGAACACGACAGCATAATGGTGTATCCGAATGTCGTAATTGTACTCTATTGGATATGGTGCATCCTATGATGTCTCTTACCGATTTGCCACTATCGTTTTGGGGTTATGCATTAGAGAAAGCGACATTCATTTTAAATAGGGCACCGTCTAAATCCATTGAGACGACACCGTATGAGTTGTTGTTTGGCAAGAAACCTAAGCTGCCATTTCTTAAAGTTTGGGGATACGATGCTTAGGTCAAGAGGCTTCAGCCTGATAAGTTCGAACCCAAAGCGGAGAAGTGCGTCTTCCTAGGATACCCTAAAGAGACCATTGGGTATACCTTCGACCACAGATCCGAGGGCAAGATCTGTGTTGCCAATAATGGGTCCTTTCTAGAGAAGAAGTTTCTCTCAGAAGAAGTGAGTGGGAGGAAAGTAGAACTTGATGAGGTAATTGTACCTTCTCTCAAATTGGAAGGTAGCACATCATAGAAAGCAGTTCCTATGATGCCTACAACAACCGAAGAGGAAGCTAATGATGATGATCATGAAACTTCGGATCAAGTTACTACTGAACTTCGTAGGTCGACCAGGGTACGTTCCGCACCAGAGTGGTATGGTAATCCAGTACTGGAAATCATGTTGTTAGATGATGTCTACTACACAACTTATTCTTGTAGACTCGGTTTGGTCCTCCAAGCACAGAGTATTGTAGGACAATAGCAATTTTCCCTCAAGTGGATGACCTATGGTTTATCAATCCGTGGGAGGCGTAGGATGAAGATGGTCTCTCTCAAACAACCCTGCAACCAAATAATAAAAAGTCTCTTGTGTCCCAACACACCAAATACAATGGTAAATTGTATAGGTGCACTAGTTCGGCGAAGAGATGGTGATACAAGTGTAGTAATGATAGTAGATATTGATTTTTGTAATCGTAACAATAAAAAACAGCAAGCTAGCAAGTAACAAAAGTGTGCACAAATGGTATTGCTATGCTTGAAAACAAGGCCAAGGGTCCGTACTTTCGCTAGTGCAATCTCTCAATAATGCTAATATAATTGGATCATATAACCATCCCTCAAAGTGCGATGAAGAATCACTCCAAATTTCTTATCTAGCGGAGAACATAAGAAGAAATTGTTTGTAGGGTATGAAACCACCTCAAAGTTATCCTTTCCGATCGATCTATCCAAGAGTTCGTACTAAAATAGCACCAAGTTATCCTTTCCGATCGATCTATCTAAGAGTTCGTACTAAAATAACACCATATGATACACATCAACCAACTCTAATGTCACGTAGATACTCCAATGTTACCATGAGTATCCGTGAGTTAATTATACGATATGCATCAAACAATTTCAGATTCATAATACTCAATCCAACAAAAAGAACCTCAAAGAGTGCCCCAAGATTTCTACCGGAGAAACAAAGACGAGAACGTGCATCAACCCCTATGCATAGATTACCCCAATGTCACCTCGGGGATCCGCGAGTTGAGTGCCAAAACACATATCAAGTGAATCAATATGATACCCCATTGTCACCATGGGTATTCATAGGAAGACATACATCAAGTGCTCTCAAATCCATAAAAGTATTCAATCCGATAATAACGAAATCCCAAAGGGAAAACTCAATTCATCACAACAAGATAGAGAGGGGAAAACACCATATGATCCAACTATATTAACAAACCTCGCGATACATCAAGATCGTGCCAAATCAAGAATACGAGAGAGAGAGATTAAACACATAGCTACTGGTACAAAGCCTCAGCCCCGAGGGTGGACTACTCCCTCCTCATCATGGTGGCCACCGGGATGATGAAGATGGCCACCGGTGATGATTTCCCCCTCTGGTAGGGTGCCAGAATAGGGTCTAGATTATAGGCTTGAGGTGGCGGAACTTCTGATCTATGGTTATTTCTGGGGGTTTATGTATTTATAGGATATTTTGGCGTCGGTTTCACACGAAGACGGGCTTCGAGGGGCCCACCACCCACCAGCACACGGGAAAGGCCCCTGGCGTGCCCTGGTGGGTGGTGCCCGCCTCCTTCACCTTCTGGCCCCCCCACGAAGCTTCTAGTGCCTCTTTTGTTCCAAAAAAATCATCAAAAAGTTTCAGCTCATTTGGTGAACTTTCATTTCTGCACAAAAAACAACACCACGATAGTTATGCTGAAAACAGCGTTAGTTCGGGTTAGTTCCATTCAAATCATACCAAAACCATATAAAATTGTTGTAAACATGGCATGAATACTTCATATATTATAGATAGGTTGGAGACGTATCAACATCCCCAAGCTTAATTCCTACTCTTCCTCGAGTAGGTAAATGATAAAAGAAATAATTTATGAAGTGTGAATGCTAGCATAGTGCATAAGTTTGATCAATGATAATTTCAATCACTTTTCCTAGCATCATAACAGCAACTCTTTCTCATAAAACTTCTCATGTTAAAGTAGCAACCAATTCACATGTTTTGGTTCAAACAATGAATTCTCTTGAAACTTAACAACCTATGTTCTTAGTCACCAAACAATAGCAATTCAACTTATTCTCAACAAAGTCTAAGTAAGAGCTCCACATACTCAATCATCATATAGTCTTCTATGATTGCTAGTACTCAAAGCATATTTTTAGAACAACTGGCATCCATTGAACACAGATAAAGATAGGGGCTTAATGTTTCGCCTCCCAACTCATTTATCATAGAGATAATTGTCAACAATAATAAATCATGATCAAATATATTTGACTGGCCATATGTGCCTAGATCTTTCCCCACCACATGATGCTTGACAACTAGAGAATAATTGAGGTTGAAATGAGAATGCATACTATTGACTCTAGCATAAAAGTAAATACTGAAAAGTAAAAGATAGGCCCTTCGTAGAGGGAAGCAGAGGTTGTCATGCGCTTTTTATTTTCGGATGCACAATCTCTTAATGCAAAGGAACGTCACGTTATATTGCCCCTTATGATAGCAACCTTTATTATGCAGTCCGTCGCTTTTATTACTTTGCCATCACAAGTTTGTACAATGCTTATTTTCCCTTACAATAAAAGATCAAACATATTTAGGAGCAATTTTTATTGCTTTATGCACCGATGACAACTTACTTGAAGGCTCTTATTCAATCCATAGGTAGATATGGTGGACACTCATGGCAAGAAACTGGGTTTAAGGGTTTTTAGATACACAAGTAGTATATCTACTTAGTACAAGTTTTTGGCTAGCAAAAGATCCTAAGCAAGCACCACATGTTGGAGGATCCACAACAATATAACTTCTATGCAAATATACACAACCATAACTCATTACGTTGTCTTCCTTGTCCAACTTCAACTAATTTGCTCAAGTTTGAAAATAACTAATGGGTATTCACAATCATAAAAGATGTCCAAGATAATATATTTGTATGTGAAAGTTCTCTTCCTTATACTAATCATTCATGAATTTCTTGTATGAACAATATTGTGATTGTCAAGCTTCAAAAGATTTCACTTTCTAAATTCGATGTGAAGCTACTACTAGGTATGATATAAGCATATGAAGCACATATAATTTCAACTCTAGGATATTCAATTCATTCAACAATTTAATCTTAGGATATAAGTGAAGCACGAGAGTAAATGACAAAACCCCTCCAAAAAGATATAAGTGAATATCAAACGAGTAGTTAAGTAAATGGGTAGCCATTTGAGGACTCTCTCTCTCTCTCTCTCATTTAAAGACTTTAAGATCTTAGTATTTTATTAAAATGGCAAGCAAAACAAAATAAAATGACATTCCAAGAATAGCACACATCATGTGAAGAAGCAAAAACTTAGGCTCAACCGAGACTAACCGATAATTGTTGATGAAGAAAGGTGGGATGCCTACCGGGGCATCCCCAAGCTTTGATACTTCAGACTTCTTGGAATATTAACTTGGGATGCCTTGGGCATCCCCAAGCTTGAGCTCTTGTGTCTTCTTCATTCCTCTCATAACACGGTTTCCCTAATTCTTAACAACTTCATCCGCACAAAACTCAACAAGAACTCGTGAGATAAGTTAGTATAAATCAATGCAATAACCTTATCATTCTCTACTTTAGCAAATCACTAAAATTAATATTTAACATTGCATACTAAATGCCTCTGCATATTTAATACTCCTATCCTCAAATAGAATCTTTAAACAAGCAAATATATGTTAACAATGCAAACATAACAGCAACCTGTCTAAACAGGACAGTCTGTAAAGAGTGCAATTATACTCACACTTCCATAACTCCAAAAATTCTGAAACTTTAGCAAACTGTAGACAATTTATCATGTCTTATTTTGCAAAAAAAAATCAACATTTTATCACATTCTGAATTTACTCAAGAATTCACGCACTAGCGTGCAACTTTCTATTTCCAAACAGCTACATATCGACTTGCAAAATAAGCATAGCAAAGGCTATACTTGACATTTTTATTGAATTAAAAGATACAAAACATTATTATAAATAACAGCAAGCAAATCCTAATAAAATAAAATGATGCTCCAAGAGACACATATCATGTGACAAATAAAAATATAGCCCCAAGTAAGGTTACCGATAATGTTGGAGACGAAAGAGGGGATGCCTTCCGGGGCATCCCCAAGCTTAGTTGCTTGGATCTTCCTTGGATATTACCTTGGGGTGCCTTGGGCATACCCAAGCTTAGGGTCTTGTCACTCCTTATTCCCCTCATATCGATATCTCACCCAAAATTTGAAAACTTCAATCACACAAAACTTGACGGAACTTCGTGAGATGGGTTAGTATGATAAAGACAAATCATTCACTTTGATACTGTCAAGATAAGATTCATAATTGTTTCCACATAATTACTACTGTAATATACAATTTCCACAATTTATATTAAGCAATATAAGCCATAGAAACCATAAAACAAGCAAACTATGCATTGCAAACAGAATATGTCAAAAACAGAACAGTATTTAAAGATCTGAATTATGGTTGTACTTATGTAACTCCAAAATTTATGAAAGTTTAGGACAACGTAGGCAATTTGTAGATATATCATATGTCAAAAATTCAGATTTTTTCGACGCTCCAGTGATTTTTAACAATTCTGTTACTGGGCGCAAAAGTTTCTGTTTTTGCACATAATCAAGTCAATTATCATCCACACTATCCCAAAGGCTTTACTTGGTACTTTATTTAAACAAAAGCTATAAAACATGATTACTACAGTAGCCTAATCATGTGAACATACAAAAATAGTAGGGGTAAATGTTGGGTTGCCAATAAGCGCTTTTCTTTAACGCCTTTTAAGCTAGGCATGATGATTTCAATGATGCTCACATAAAAGATAAGAATTGAAACACAAAGAGAGCATCATGAAGCATATGACTAGCACATTTAAGTCTAACCCACTTCCTATTCATAGGGATTTTTTGTGAGCAAACAATTTATGGGAGCAAGAATCAACTAGCATAGGAAGGCAAAACAAGAAAAACTTCAAGGTTTTCAATACATAGAGAGGAAACTTGATATTATTGAGGTATGTAAAAGCATAAGTTCCTCTCTCATAATAATTTTCAGTAGCATCATGAATGAATTCAACAATATAGCTATCACATAAAGTATTCTTTTCATGATCCACAAGCATAGAAATTTTCTTACTCTCCACATAAGCAAATTTATTCTCATGAATAGTAGTGGGAGCAGACTCAGCAAAATAACTATAGTGTGAGGCATAATCCAATTGAAAATCAAAATCATGATGACAAGTTTCATGGTTATCATTATTCTTTATAGCATACATGTCATCACCATAATCATCATAGGTAGCAACTTTGTTGTCATAATCAATTGAAACCTCTTCCAAAATAGTGGAACCATCATTAAATAAAGTCATGACCGCTCCAAATCCACTTTCATAATTAATACAATAAGATTCAACACCCTCCAAACTAGTGGGATCATTACTACCTAGAGTTGACACTCTTCCAAACCCACTTTCATCAATATAATCATCATAAATAGGAGGCATGCAATCATCATAATAAATATTCTCACCAAAACTTGGGGGACTAAAAATATCATCTTCATCAAACATAGCATCCCCAAGCTTATGGCTTTGCATATCATTAGCATCATGGATATTCAAAGAATTCATACTAGCAACATTGAAATCATGCTCATCATTCAAAGATTTTATGCCAAACATTTTATTGAATTCTTCTTCTATCAATTGAGCACAATTTTCTGTTCCATCATTTTCAAGAAAGACATGATAAAGACGAATAATATGAGAAAACCTTGATACGTCTCCAATATATCTATAATTTTTTATTGTTCCATGCTATTGTGTTATCTGTTTTGGATGTTTTATATGCATTAATATGCTATCTATATTATTTTTGGGACTAACCTATTAACCTAGAGCCCAGTGCCCAGTGCTAGTTTCTGTTTTTTCCTTGTTTTTGACTTTTACAGAAAAGAAATATCAAACGGAGTCCAAACGGAATAAAACTTTACGATGATTTTTCTTGGACCAGAAGGCACCCAGGAGACTTGGGGAGAGGGCCAGAGGAGTCCCGAGGAGGCCACAAGCCTCTAGGGCGAGCCCCAGGGGGGTGCCCCCTAGCTTGTGGGCCCCTCGGAGGTCCCCTAACCCTAATTTCAGCTCTATATATTCTCAAATATTCCCCGAACATCAGAAGCATCCACCAAAATACTTTTCCGCCGCCGCAAGCCTCTATTCCCATGAGATCCCATCTTGGGGCCTTTTTTGGCACTCTGCCAGAGGGGGATTCGATCACGAAGGGCCTCTACGTCAACCTTGCTGCCCTTCCGATGAAGCATGAGTAGTTTACCACAGACCTAAGGGTCCATAGCTAGTAGCTAGATGGCTTCTTCTCTCTCTTTGATCTTCAATACAATGTTCTCCTCGATGTTCTTGGAGTTCTATCCGATGTAATCTTCTTTTGCGGTGCGTTTGTTGAGATCCGATGAATTGTGGATTTATGATCAGATTATCTATGAATATTATTTGAGTCTTCTCTGAACTCTTTTATGCATGATTAAGATATCTTTGTATTTCTCTTTGAACTATCGGTTTGGTTTGGCCAACTAGATTGGTTTTTCTTGCAATGGGTGAGGTGCTTTGTTTTGGGTTCAATCTTGCAGTGTCCTCACCCAATGACAGAAAGGGTAGCGAGGCACGTATTCTATTATTGCCATCAAGGATAAAAAGATGGGGTTTATGTCATATTGCTTGAGTTTATCCCTCTACATCATGTCATCTTACTTAAAGCGTTGCTCTGTTCTTATGAGCTTAATACTCTAGATGCAGGTAGGAGTCGGTCGATGTGTGGAGTAATTGTAGTAGATGCAGAATCGTTTTGGTCTACTTGTCACGGACGTGATGCCTATATTCATGATCATTGCCTTAGATATCGTCATAACTATGCTCTTTTCTATTAATTGCTCAACAGTAATTTGTTTACCCACCGTATGTTTTCTTCAAGAGAGAAGCCTCTAGTGAAACCTATGGCCCCCGGGTCTATTTTCCATCATATATTTTCAGATCTATAAACCAAAAAACCCAAAAATACCTTGCTGCAATTTATTTATATTTACTTTAGTTTGCTATTTTATTTATCTTTTATACCTATCTCTATTAGATCTCACTCTTGTTCGTGACCGTGAAGGGATTGACAACCCCTTTTTCGCGTTGTGTGCAAGTGTTTGTTAGTTTGTGCAGGTGCATATTTTGGAGACTTGCTTGTGCCTCCTACTAGATTGATACCTTGGTTCTTAACTGAGGGAATACTTATCTCTACTTTGTTGTATCACCCTTTCCTCTTCAAGGGAAAAATCAACGCAAGCTCAAGAAGTAGCAAACCTGAATTCCATTTTTTGTAGTTTTATTTTATAAACCAAACTAGTTATAAAACAAGAAACTAAAAGATTCAATTGCAAGATCTAAAGGTAAACCTTCAAGCACTCACCTCCCCGGCAACGGCGCCAGAAAGGAGCTTCATGTCTACTACACAACTTGTTCTTGTAGACTCGTGTTGGGCCTCCAAGGCAGAGTTTTGTAGGACAGTAGCAATTTTCCCTCAAGTAGATGACCTAAGGTTTATCAATCCGTGGGAGGCGTAGGATGAATATGGTCTCTCTCAAACAACCCTGCAACCAAATAATAAAAAGTCTCTTGTGTCCCCAACACACCAAATACAATGGTAAATTGTATAGGTGCACTAGTTCGGCGAAGAGATGGTGATACAAGTGTAGTAATGATAGTAGATATTGATTTTTGTAATAGTAACAATAAAAATAGCAAGGTAGCAAGTAACAAAAGTGAGCACAAATGGTATTGCTATGCTTGAAAACAAGGCCTAGGGTCCGTACTTTCGCTAGTGCAATCTCTCAATAATGCTAATATAATTGGATCATATAACCATCCCTCAAAGTGTGATGAAGAATCACTCCAAAGTTCTTACCTAGCGGAGAACACAAGAAGAAATTGTTTGTATGGTACGAAACCACCTCAAAGTTATCCTTTCCGATCAATCTATCCAAGAGTTCGTACTAAAATAACACCAAGTTATCCTTTCCGATCGATCTATCTAAGAGTTCTTTCTAAAATAACACCATATGATACACATCAACCAACTCTAATGTCACGTAGATACTCCAATGTCACCACGAGTATCCGTGAGTTAATTATACGATATGCATCAAACAATTTCAGATTCATAATACTCAATCCAACACAAAGAACCTCAAAGAGTGCCCCAAGATTTCTACCGAAGAAACAAAGACAAGAACGTGCATCAACCCCTATGCATAGATTACCCCAATGTCACCTCGGGAATCCGCAAGTTGAGTGCCAAAACACATATCAAGTGAATCAATATGATACCCCATTGTCACTACGGGTATTCATAGCAAGACATACATCAAGTACTCTCAAATCCATAACAGTATTCAATCCGATAATGACAAAATATCAAAGGGAAAACTCAATTCATCACAACAAGATAGAGAGGGGAAAACACCATATGATCCAACTATATTAACAAAGCTCGCGATACATCAAGATTGTGCCAAATCAAGAGCACGAGAGAGAGAGAGAGAGAGATTAAACACATAGCTACTGGTACAAACCCTCAACCCCGAGGGTGGACTACTCCCTCCTCATCATGGTGGCTGCCGGGATGACGAAGATGTCCACCAGTGATGATTTCCCCCTCCGGCAGGGTGCTGGAACAGGGTCTAGATTTGATTTTCGTGGCTACAGAGGCTTGCGGCGGCGGAACTTCTGATATAGGGTTATTTATGGGGGTTTCTGTATTTATTGGATTTTTTGGCGTCGGTTTCACGCGAAGATGGGCTTTGAGGGGCCCACCACCCACCAGCACACGGGCAAGGCCCCTGGTGCGCCCTGGTGGGTGGTGGCCACCTTCTTCACCTTCTACCCCCCCCCCCCACGAAGCTTCTAGTACCTCTTTTGTTCCAAAAAAATAATTAAAAAGTTTCAGCTCATTTGGAGAACTTTCATTTCTGCACAAAAAACAACACCACGGTAGTTCTCCTGAAAATAGCGTCAGTCCGGGTTAGTTCCATTCAAATCATACCAAAACCATATAAAATTGTTGCAAATATGGCATGAATACTTCATAAATTATAGATACGTTGGAGACGTATCATTAGAGCATCTCCACTCATGCCCCCAAGAAGCCCACCCAAGCCACTTTTTGGACACCGGCAGGCAAAAAACGCCCCACTCGGGCCCCCCAGAAACCTGTTTTGCGCCAGATTGGCGAAAGTTACCGCCGGCACACCCACCCCAAAACCAGCCCCCTGGGGGCAGCTGGGGATGCCGGGATTTCTTTTTTGCATGCACAGGCCCACTTGCCAGCCCCTGTCTCTCCTCTCTCCTCTCCTTTCTCTCTTTTCTTTCTCCTCTCTCCTCTACTTTTCCTTCCACCACCTACCACACACAGCCGGAGCGGAGCACGGATGGCTGGGGAGGGGCTCGCGTGCCCGGCGTGGAGCGGAGCGCGCATGGCCGGGGCGGGGCTCGCGCTCGCGCGGCCGGAGCAGAGCACGCATGGCCGGGGAGGGGCCGGCGGCCGGTGTGAGAGGCAGCAGCGGAAGGGCGCGGGCGGCTGGGTGTGTGCGCTGGCCGCGACCAGGCAGCAGCAGCGGCCATAGCGAGCGGGGGTAGCAGCAGCTGCCGGCGGCGGCCAGTGCGCGCGTGCACTCGTGGGGCAGTAGCAGCGGAGGGCGGCCACGGCCAGGCACTGGCGCGAGCAGCTACAGCGCGGGGCCAGCGGAGGCGAGGAGCGGGACTACGGGCAGGCGGGTGTGCGCATGCAAGGCAGGGGCGCGACGAGGTGCGGCATGGATGCGCTGCTGGAAGGCGACGAGTTCGACGGCCCCGTGGCCTCGGACGTGGCGGCGTGGCGGCGCGGCGAGGACGACGGCCTCGTCTGGGGGTGGAAATGGCTGGAGATTTTTTCATCCCCAGGCCAAAAAATTTGCCGGCAGCCCCCCAAGCGGCGAAAAAAATGCCTCCTGGGGGGCTCAACGGCTGGAGATGCTCTTAGACAACGGTGAACCTAGGAACTATGTGATACGTCTCCAACGTATCTATAATTTATGAAGTATTCATGCTGTTATATTATCATTCTTGGATGTTTTACAATCATTTTATGGTAACTTTATAACATTTTTTTGGGACTAACCTATTGACTCAGTGCCCAGTGCCGGTTGCTGTTTTTGCTTGTTTTTTACATCGCAGGAAATCAATATCAAATGGAGTCCAAACACCGCTAAACTTTTTGTGGATTTTTTATGGACCAGAAGACATCCAATGGGCCAGAGCAGCACCTGGGGGGGTGCCCTGAGGGGGGCAGAACCCACCAGGGCGCGCCTGGGGGCCCAGGCGCGCCCAGGTGGGTTGTGCCCACCTCGGTGGCCTCCCGCACCCCCTCTTCGCCCTATAAATCATCAAATATTCGCAAAACCCTCGGGGTAACCCTAGATCAGAAGTTCCGCCGCCGCAAGCCTCTGTAGCCACGAAAAACCAATCTAGACCCCGTTCCGGCACCCTGCCGGAGGGGGAAATCATCACCGGTGGCCATCTTCATCATCCCGGCGGCCACCATGATGAGGAGGGAGTAGTCGACCCTCGGGGCTGAGGGTTTGTACCAGTAGCTATGTGTTTAATCTCTCTCTCTCTCGTGTTCTTGAGATGTCACGATCTTGATGTATCGCGGGCTTTGTTAATATAGTTGGATCATATGGTGTTTCCCCCTCTCTATCTTGTTGTGATGAATTGAGTTTTCCCTTTGAGATTTTGTTTTATCAGATTGAATACTTTTATGGACTTGAGAGCACTTGATCTATGTCTGGGCAATCAACTCGTGGATTCCTGAGGTGACATTGGGGTAATCTATGCATAGGGGTTGATGCATGTTTTCGTCCTTGTTTCTCCGGTAGAAATCTTGGGGCACTCTTTGAGGTTCTTTGTGGTTGATTGAGTATTATGAATCTGAATTTGTTTGATGCATATCGTATAATCAACTCACGGATACTCGCCGTGACATTGGAGTATCTAGGTGACATAAGAGTTGGTTGATGTGTATCATATGGTGTTATTTTAGTACGAGCTCTTGGTTAGATCGATCGGAAAGAATATCTTGGTGTTATTTTAGTATGAACTCTAGGATAGATTGATCGGAAATAATAGCTTTGAGGTGGTTTCGTACCCTACAAACAATTTCTTCTTATGTTCTCCGCTAGATAGGAACTTTGGAGTGATTCTTCATCGCACGTTGAGGGATGGTTATATGATCCAATTAGATTAGCATTGTCGAGAGATTGCACTAGCGAAAGTACGGACCCTAGGCCTTATTTTCAAGCATTGCAATACCGTTTGTGCTCCGTTTTATCAATTTCTACCTTGCTGTTTTTATTGTTCCTATTACAAAAACCAATATCTACTATCATTACTACGCTTTTATTACCATCTCTTCGCCGAACTAGTGCACCTATACAAATTACCAATGTATTTGGTGTGTTGGGGACACAAGAGACTCTTTGTTATTTGGTTGCAGGGTTGTTTGAGAGAGACCATCGTCATCCTACGCCTCCCACGGATTGATAAACCTTAGGTCATCCACTTGAGGGAAAATTGCTACTGTCCTACAAAACTCTGCGCTTGGAGGCCCAACACGAGTCTACAAGAATAAAGTTGCATAGTAGACATCAAGCTCTTTTCTGGCGCTGTTGCCGGGGAGGTGAGTGCTTGAAGGTATATCTTTAGATCTTGCAATTGAATCTTTTAGTTTCTTGTTTTATCACTAGTTTGGTTTATAAAAGAAAACTACATAAAAAATGGAATTGAGGTTGCATCATATTATTGATCATCTTTATAATATGTTTCTTGAAAATGATGGATCGGAAAATTGTGCTCAATTGTTAGTAGAAGAAGTCAATAAAATGTTTGGCACAAAATATTTGAGTGATGAGCATGATTGCAATGCTGTTAGTATGAATTCCTTGAATATCCAAAATGCTAATGATTATTGCACTAGTCATGAGAAAAATGTCTCCTATAAGAATGTCAATTTTTGCGGAGTGAATTGGGAGTGCAATTGCACACCAAAAAGGGAAGATAGATTTTGTAAGAGGCATAAATATTTAGAAACGAAAAACTTGCAAGAGAGGCTAGATGATTGTGCTGAAAGATTTAATTTTTTTCGCCATCCTTGTGAACTTTGCAATGAACATGGTCATTTAAATCTCCAATGCAAATTCTTTCATGATCAAATCGTGTCCAAAAATTGTGATAACTTGATTACCCTTGAGCATCATAAAGAGCTTAGTCTTCTTTTGGGGTATGAAGAAATAAAACGTATAACTAAGGGTATTCCAAAATTTAATCTCGAGAGATTTCTTGATTTTGATCTAGAGGAAATTTATATGTTTTGTGCGGTAAATTGCATTGAGAATCCTTATATTGCCAACTATCTAAAGACAAGAAAACAAATAGAATATGAAGTGAGTACTAATGATAGGGAAAATATTTCCCAATACCCTCCTAGTGTTTATTATGATGAATCAGGTAACGAGGAGGAGCTCCCTATTCAACCAATCTCATCCATAAGAAGCTTGAAAAGATTTATTAAACCCACACATGATGTGGTGAAGAAGAAGAAAAGAAGAAAGAATAAAGGTAAAAAGGTATCTCTCCCAAACGATGTTGCCTCTATTATTGTTGTGCCTCATGAAAATGAATCAAAATTAATTATGGAAGATGATGCACTTGATGATGATTTTGGTATGCCTATTGCTTGTTGTGATGACTATGATTGGGAAGATAATGATGCTTCTTATAATCTTGGAAATCTTTTTGGCACCAACTTGGGAAATTATGATGATAACAATTGTTATACCGTTGGTGCTATTCCGGATTGATAAACCTTAAGTCATCCAACTGAGGGAAAATTGCTACGCCTACAAAACCTCTTCGGCTTGGAGGCACCAACACGAGTCTACAAGAAAAGTGTGTTGCGTAGTTAGACATCATCGTCAAGGGGTGATTCCTCTTCACCACCCCGATGACATCTCCATCTCTGTCGTGCAACACCTTAGTAAACTCGAGGTGATTCCTCCATACGGTCACCTTGATGATTACATCGAGTGGATCCATCGAGGGTGATTCCTCGGTTTCCCCCTGATGGTTTTTGGACACACTTTACTTGACTTTACTTGAACCTTTTGAAAGTCATGCGGGCCCCGTGAGCACCCGCGAAGATACCTGTGAAATTTCGGGCGGTGCCTTGATAGCACCCGCGAATGTTTATGGTGGCGTCTTGCTATTTAGCAGTTCCCCCAGGAGGTGGTAAGCTCCGGACTTGTGCCTCGACAGTTCCGTCACTTTCTTTTTTAATGCCAACATGTTTGGGTATTTGTTCTGAGTTGGCCGACTAGTCTATACCCTACCACCACGCTGGAAACCGTTATGGGGCACTCGCTCGCAGTATCAGCCGAAGCTTTGTTAGACGTCGAGTTCCAGCATTGCGCAAGCTGCCTAGTCGGCGCCCAGAGGTGGTGGCCTATATCGCCCTTGCACGCACGACCCGGGTGCAATCGGGCGATGGCCCAAGACGCCGCCGGAGTGGCTTATGATGTAACCGGGCGTTGGACCTCTCTGCTGAGCCTATGTAGGGCTGCGACTTGTTTGAGCTTCCCGAGGCCGGGCATTGTCCTATGTAAGTGTGTCCGGCCAAGTTAACCACGCAATGTTGGGAAATGTGTGCACCCCTGCAGGAAGATTATCTATTCGAAGTGCCGTGTCCACGGAAACGTCGTTCAGACTTGTTCCTTATCTATTATACTAGAAATGGATACTTGGACATGAGATGATATTGTTGGGCTCCGGGGATTGCTTTCTTCGAAGGGGTCGAGGAAGATCTCCTTGGCGTTAATGGCTCAACATGATTGTTTAATTTTAAATATGCTATTCTGTACTCTTCCTGAATGCTGCAAGATCTTGGAGATGCTAGTCTTCGATAGGGCTGGCTTTTCCCGTCTATTCTGTGCATTCTGCAGTATAGTCCCAGATACAAAACCCTTCCATTTGAATACCATGGCATACTTATTATATATCTGATTCTGCGAGTTAACTTTGGATGATTACTCAAGGGTTTGCTTTTGCTACGCCCTTTTTTCCCCTTCTTTCTTCTTCTTCTCTTCTTTCTTCCCGGGTTGTTGCAGACCCAGTTGTGGATCCCAGTAGCCAGATGCCACCCACCCGTCTACTCCTACTACTATACCCCGATGGGGGTGCTACTACTAACGTGAAGAACCGCCGACGACCAGGAGTAGTTGGAGGTCCCAGGCAGTAGGCCTTGCCTCTTCGATCGTTGATGTTTGTGCTATAGCATTCTTAAGCAACCTTGTTTCAACTTATGTCTGTACTCGGGTATTGTTCTTCCGCTGACTCATTTGTACTCGGCTTCTGTATTCGAGCCCCGAGGCCCCTGGCTTGTAATATGACGCTTGTATTAGTTTAATGTTGTGTCTAGAGTTTGTGTGTGATATCTTGCCGTGAGGTCCTGATCTTGCATCGTACACATTTGCGTGTATGATTTAGTGTACGGCTGATCGGGGCGTCACGACGCGCCATGGGCCAAACAACGTCGCCCGCCCGGATGGCGGGGGACGAAGCGAGTGGGAGGGCCCAATGGGCCTCGCCGGCGGCGTTGACGAGCTCGGTGATGCGGCCGTGCCAGGTCATCGTAGCCCCTGCACGTTGGGACGGTAAGCAGCAGCTCGCGCGCCTGACAGTGCAGCCTGTGCGTTCAAACCCGGCCCGCGGGAGCGTGGGCGAGACGCGCCGTGGACAGGAGTGAGAGAAAGTGGCATGTCGGTACAGCCATCGCCTGCAATGGGAGGTGGCAAGCAACCGATCTCTCCTGGTAGCAGGTTTAGTGGCAGGTTAGCCACGAGAGATCAGAGCGGCGCGGGACGCCGCGGACCAGGGTGCCGTCTGAGCGAACGACGCGGTCGAATGCTTGCGGCCGGACTAACGACGCATCAGCCATAGGCCGGCGGAGCGAGAAGAGCGCGGTGATGAAAGAGGGGAGCTTCGGACAGCCCCCTACCTGGGTGGCCAAATGTGCGATTCAGGGCTCCGTCAGACCCAAGAAGGTCAACACATCAGGGGCACTCGAATGAAGGATTCGCTTCAACAATGACGCTAGTCGCCCATGCCCTGACTCTCGCTAATCTGAGATTGGATTGTGCGGATTGGATGGACGAGCAGTCCTTGCGTAGGCTCACAAGAGGTGGGATCGATCGGTGTCGGGGGATCGGGGATCGGTCCGGGATCCCCTCTACGTGATGGCTAGCCAATATTTATTGGCCTTGGTCCTCTCTCCTTCATAGCTAGGCGGGAAGGGATTCCCACAACAGCCAATTTTGAAATGGGCATGGAGTACATCTTATCCTGAACGAAATGTGGTCTTCGCCTGCAAAGCTTTGGCCATAACGCATCGGTGGCTTGGCGTGACATTCGTCCTGTCCGAGCACGTTGTTCTGGTCTCGTTGCGCACACAGAAGGGGAGCTTTGGGGCCTTCCTCGGTGAACCTGTGCCTGCCCTGCTCCCTTAGCACGAAGAGGAGAACTGTCCCTCTGCGCACGCGTGGCGCCTGCCTAGCCTTGTCATCATGGCTCACGTCATCGCAACCTATGAGGCACGAGGCTTGCATAGAATTCTCCGCTCCTCGGGAGTTAGCTCGGGAGGCCGCTCCTTGGAGGTCTTGGGCGCTGCTTCTCTCGTGAGGCCGGGGCCTTGCAGTGGTGCTTGTCTTATGGTTTTGTAAGCTAGGACGTTACCGGGTGCTGTCGATGTAGCCCATGTGCTGGGCCGTAGGCACGGCGAAGTATGGGGTACCCCCGATCCCAGAAACGCCGACAGCCGTCTTAGGTCATATTGGTGTAAAGCGCATGAAGAAACACTCATGCTGATGACTTTGGAATCTCTTGATTATGATTCATTGAGACATGTGAACCATTCCTCATGGGCAAGATGAACTAAAACTACGTTCTCCGAAAACAATTGAGCGAGACTAGTGATTATTGAAAAATACATACCGATTTATGCGATCGATGAGTGTTGAAGCACATGGTGGATATCGTTATTTTCTTACCTTCAACCTACGGATATTGATTTAGATATGGGTTATATTTCTTATTGAACACAAGTCTAAAACCTTTGAAAAGTTCAAAGAATTTCAGAGTTGACGTGAAAATCATCGTAACAAAAATAAAGTTTCCACAACTTTGATCGTGGACGTTGAATATTTGGATAGTCGAGTTTGGGTATGCATTTAGACAATGGCGGAATTGTTTTAAGAGCTAACGCCACCGGGAACACGACAGATAATGGTGTATCCCGAAATGTCGTACTAGTGACTCTATTGGATCTATGGGTGCCATCCTATGAAGTCTCTTACCGATTGCCACTATCGTTTTGGGGGTTATTCATTAGAGAAAGCGGACATTCTTTTAAATAGGGCACCGTCTAATCCATTGGACGACACCCGTATGAGTGTTGTTTGCAAGCAGAAACCTAAGCTGCATTTCTAAAGTTTGGAGGATTACGATGCTTAGGTCAAGAGGGCTTTAGCCTGATATAAGTTCGTAACCCAAAGCGGGAGAGTGGTCCTTCCTAGGGATACCCTAAAGAGACCATGGGTTATACCTTCGACCACAGATCCGAGGGCAAGATCTGTGTTGCAATAATGGGTCACTTTGCTAGAGAAGTAACGGTTCTCTCAGAAGACGTGTAGTGGGGAGGAAAGTAGACTTGATGAAGGTAAGTGTACCTTCTTCAAATTGGAAGGTAGCACATCATAGAAAGCAGTTCCTATGATGCCTACACAACCGAAGAGGGAAGCTAATGATGATGATCATGAAACTTGTGTCAAGTTCTACTGAACTTCGTAGGTCGACCAGGGTAACGTTCCGCACCACAGAGTGGTATTGGTAATTCCAGTCTGGAAATATGTGTTAATGATGTCTGACTACACAAACTTATCTTGTTAGACTCGGTTTGTGGTCCTCCAAGCACAGAGTATGTGTAGGACAATATCATTTTTCCCTCAGTGGATGACGTCTTAGGTTTATCAATCCGTGGGAGGCGATAGAGAGATGGTCCTCTCTCAAACAAACCCCTGCACAACAAATAATAAAAAGTCCTTGTGGTCCCAACACCACCAACCAAATACCAATTGGTAAATGATATAGGTGCACTAGTTCGGTCGGCGACGAGATGGTGATACACGTGTCGTAATGATGTGAGAATAATTGATATTTGAATCGTAACAATAAAAAAACATAAGCTGAGCAAGTACAAAAAGTGTCACAAATGTATTGCTATGTTTTGCAAACAAGGCCAAGGGGTCCGTACTTTGCTAGTGCAATCTCTCAATAATTGCTAATATAAATTGGATCATATACCATCCCTAAAGTGCGTGAAGTAACATCCACATTTCTTATTAGCGGAGAACATAAGAAGAAATTGTGCTTGTCGGGTATGAAACCACCTCAAGTTATCCTTTCCGATCGATCTAATCCCCCCAAGAGTTCACGTCTAAAAAGCACCAAGTTATCGTTTCCGATCGATCTATTCTAAAGTTCGTAACTAAATAACACCATATGATACACATCAACCAACTCTAATGTCACGTCGATACTCCAATGTTACCATGAGTATCCGGTGAGTGGTTATTAATACGATATGCATCAAACAATTTCCATATCTAATACTCCAAAATTCCCCCCCCCCCCCCCAAAAAAAGAGACCTCAAAGAGTGCCCAAGATTTCTACCGCGGAGAACAAAGACGAGAACGTGCATCAACCCCTAGCATAGATTACCCCAAGTCACCTCGGGGATCCGCGAGTTGAGTGCCAAAACACAAGTATCAAGTGCAATCAATATGATTACCCCATTGTCACCATGGGTAATTATAGAGAAGACAACATCAATGCTCTAATCATAAAGAGTAGTCAATACCGATCAATAACGAATATCCCAAAGGGAAAACGTCTTCATACACAACAAATAGAGAGGGGAAAAACACCATATGATCCATATCTTAACAAACCTCGCGATACA
The DNA here is from genome assembly GCA_011799875.1 of Thinopyrum elongatum. Classification (NCBI taxonomy): domain Eukaryota; kingdom Viridiplantae; phylum Streptophyta; class Magnoliopsida; order Poales; family Poaceae; genus Thinopyrum; species Thinopyrum elongatum. Next base: position 43,132,922 of record CM022300.1, read on the forward strand.
ATCAAGAGATCGTGTCCAAATACGAAGAATACAGAGATAGAGATTAAACACAAGTTAACTGGTACAAAGCCTCATCCCGAGGGTGGACTACTTACTCCTCATCATCATGGGCCACCGGGATGAATGAGATGGCACCGGTTATGATTTCCCCCCTCTGGTAGGGTGCCAGAATAGGGTCTAATTATAGGCTTTGAGGTGGCGGAACTTCTGCTCTATGGTTATTTTCTGGGGTTTATGTATTTTAGGATATTGTGGCGTCGGTTTCACACAAGGACGGGCGAGAGGGGCCCACCACCACCCACAGCACACGGGAAAGGCCACCTGGCGTGCACTGGTGGGATGGTGCCGCCTCCCTCTCACCTTCTGGCCCCCCCACGAAGCTTCTAGTGACTCTTTTGTTCAAAAAAACATCAAAAAGTTTCAGCTCATTTGGTGAACTTTCATTTTCTGCACAAAAAACAAACCACGATAGTTATTGCTGCAAACAGCGTTAGTTTCGGTGTAGTTCCATTCAAATCATCCAAAACCATATCAAATTGTGTAAACATGGCATGAAACTTCTATATATTTAGATAGGGTTGGAGACGTATCAACACCCCAAGCTTAATTCCTACTCTCTTCCTCGAGTAGGTAAATATAAAAGAAATAATTTATGAAGTGTGATGCTAGCTAGTGCATAAGTTTGATCAATGATAATTCAATCACTTTTCCTAGCATCCAACAGCAACTCTTTCTGCATAAAACTTTCTCATGTTAATAGCAACAATTCAACATGTTTTGGTTCAAACATGAATCTAGTTGAAACTAACCAACCTATGTTCTTAGTCACCAAACAATAGGCAATTCAACTTATTCTCACAAAGTCTAAGTAAGAGCTCCACATACTCAATCATCATATAGTCCTTCTATATTGCTAGTACTCAAGCATATTTGTAGAACAACTGGCATCCATTGAACACAGATAAAGATAGGGCTTAATGTTTCGCCTCCCAACTCATTTATCATAGAGATAATGTCAACAATAATAAATCATGATCAAAATATATTTGTACTGGCCATATGTGTCCTAGATCTTTCCCCCACCACATGATTCTTGACAACTAGAGAATAATGAGGTTAAATGAGAAGCATACTATTGACTCTGCATAAAAGAAATACTGAAAAGTAAAAGATAGGCCCTTCGTAGAGGGAAGCAGAGGGTTGTCATGCGCTTTTTTATTTCGGATGCACCATCTCTTTAATGCAAAGAAGTCACGTTATTGCCCCTTATGATAGCAACCTTTATTATGCAGTCCGTCGCTTTTATTACTTTGCCATCACAGTTTGTACAATGCTTATTTTCCCTTAAATAAAGATCAAACATATTGGAGCAATTTTATTGGCTTTATGCACCGATGACAATTACTTGAAGGCTCTTTTATTCAATCATAGGTAGATATGGTGGAACACTCATGGCAAGAACTGGGTTTAAGGGTTTTAGAACACAAGTATATATATTACTTAGTACAAGTTTTTGGCTAGCAAAGATCCTAAGCAAGCACCACCATTTGGAGGATCCACAACAATTAACTTCTATGCAATATACACAACCATAACTCATTGTTGTCTTCCTTGTCCAACTTCAACTAATTTGTCTCATTTGAAAATACTAGGGTATTCACAAGCATAAAAGATGTCCAAATAATTATTTGTATGTGAAAAGTTCTCTTCCTTAGTACTAATCATTCATGAATTTCTTGTATGAACAACTATTGGATTGTCAAGCTTCAAAATATTTCACTTTCTAATTCGATGTGAAGCACACTAGTATGGATATAAGCATATAAGCAACATATAATTTCAACTCTAGGATATTCAATTCATTCCACAATTTAATCTTAGGATATAAGTGAAGCACGAGAGTAAAGTGATCAAACCCCTCCAAAAAGATATAAGTGAATATCAAACGAGTAGTTAAGTAATGGGTAGCCATTTGAGGACCTCTCTCTCTCTCTCTCTCATTTTAAAGACTTAAGATCTTATATTTTATTAAAATGGCAAGCAAAACAAAATAAATGACATTCCAAGAAATAGCACACATCATTTTGAAGAAGCAAAACTTGCTCAACCGAACTAACGCGAATTGTTGATGAAGAAAGGTGGGATGCCTACCGGGGCATCCCCAATCTTTGATACTTCGACTTCTTGGAATATTAACTTGGGATGCCTTGGGCTCCCCAAGCTTGAGCTCTTGTGTCTTCTTCATTCCTCTCATACACAACGGTTTCCCTAATTCTTAACACCTCTCACTCGCACAAAACTCAACAAGAACTCGTGAGATAAGTTAGTTAATAAATCAATGCATACCTATCATTCTCTACTTTAGCAAATCACTAAAATTATATTAACATTGCATACTAATGCCTCTGCATATTTATACTCCTATCCTCAAATAGAATCTTTAAACAAGCAAATATATGTTAACACTGCAAACATAACAGCAACCTGTCTAAACGGACCGTCTGTAAGAGTGCAATTATACTCACACTCTTCCTAACTCCAAAAATTCTGAAACTTTAGCAAACTGTAGACATTATCAGTCTTATTTTGCAAAAAAAATCAACATTTTATCACATTCTGAATTTACTCAAATTCACGCACTAGCGTGCCACTTTCTATTTCAACAGCTACATATCGACTTCCAAAATAGCATCGCAAAGGCTATACTTGACATTTTTATTGAATTAAAAGATACACAAACATTATTATAAATAACAGCAAGCAAACCTAATAAATAAAATATGCTCCAAGAGACACATATCATGTGACAAATAAAAATATAGCCCCAAGTAAGGTTACCGATAGTTTGGACGACTAAAGAGGGGATGCCTTCCGGGCATCCCCAAGCTTAGTTTGCTTGGATTCTTCCTTGGCATATTACCTTGGGGTGCCTTGGGCATACCCAAGCTTAGGGCTTGTCACTCCTTATTCCCCTCACTATCGATATCTCACCCAAATTTGAAAACTTCAACTCACAACAAAACTGACGGACTAACTTCGTGATTGGGTTGTATGATAAAGACAAATCATTCACTTTGATACTGTCAGATAAGATTCATAATTGTTTCCCCACATAATTACTACTGTAATATTACAATTTCCACAATTTTATTAGCATATAAGCCATAGAACCATAAAAAGCAAACTAGCATTGCAAACAGAAATATGTCAAAAACAGAACAGTATTTAAAGATCTGAATTATGGTTGTAACTGTTGTAACTCCAAAATTTATATGAAAGTTGGAGACACCTTAGGCAATTTGTAGATATATCATATGTCAAAAATTCAGATTTTTTCGACGCTCCAGTGATTTTTCAATTCTTTTACTGGGCGCAAAAGTTTCTGTTTTTGCACATAATCAAGTCAATTATCATCCACACTATCCCAAAGGCTTTACTTGGTACTTTATTTAAACAAAAGCTATAAAACATGATTACTACATAGCCTAATCATGTGAACATACAAAAATAGTAGGTGGTAAATGTTGGGTTGCCATAATGCGCTTTTTCTTCTTAACGCCTTTTTAAGCTAGGCATGATGATTTCAATGATGCTCACACATAAAGATAAGAATTGAAACACAAAGAAGCATCATGAAGCATATGACTAGCACATTTAAGTCTAACCCACTTCCTATTCTATGGATTTTTTGTGGGCAAACAATTTATGGAGCAAGAATCAACTAGCATAGGAAGGCAAAACAGAAAAACTTCAGAGGTTTCATACATAGAGAGGAAACTGATTTATTGAGGTATGTAAAACCTAAGTTCCTCTCTCATAATAATTTTCAGTAGCATCATGATGAATTCAACAATATAGCTATCACATAAAAGTATTCTTTTCATGATCCCAGCATAGAAATTTTCTACTCTCCACATAGCAAATTATTTCTCATGAATAGTAGTGGGAGCAACTCAACAAAATAACTATAGTGTGAGGCATAACCAATTGAAAATCAAATCATGATGACAAGTTTCATGGTTATCATTATCTTTATAGCTACATGTCATCACCATAATCATCATAGGTAGCAACTTTGTTGTCATAATCAATTGAAACCTCTTCCAAAATAGTGGAACCATCATTAAATAAATTCATGACCCGCTCCAAATCCACTTTCATATTAATACATAAATTCAACACCCTCCAAACTAGTGGGATCATTACTACCTAGAGTTGACACTCTTCCAAACCCACTTTCATCAATATATCATCATAATAAGGAGGCATGCAATCATCATAATAAATATTCTCACCAAAACTTGGGGACTAAAAATATCATCTTCATCAAACATAGCATCCCCCAAGCTTATGGCTTTGCATATCATTAGCATCATGGATATTCAAAGAATTCATACTAGCAACTTGAAATCATGCTCATCATTCAAAGATTTTATGCCAAACATTTTATTGAATTCTTCTTCTCATCATTGAGCACAATTTCTGTTCCAATCATTTCAAGAAAGACATGATAAAGACGAATAATAGAGAAAACCTTGATACGTCTCCAATATATCTATATTTTTTATTGTTCCATGCTATTGTGTTCTGTTTTGGATGTTTTATATGCATTAATATGCTATCTATATTATTTTTGGACTAACCTATTAACCTAGAGCCAGTGCCCAGTGCTAGTTTCTGTTTTTTTTTTTTTTCCTTGTTTTTTGACTTTTACAGAAAAGAAATATCACAACGGAGTCCAAAGGAATAAAACTTTACGATGATTTTTCTTGACCGAAGGCACCCAGGAGACTTGGGGAGAGGGCCAGAGGATCCCGAGGAGGCACAAGCCTCTAGGGCGAGCCCCAGGGGGGTGCCCCCTAGCTTGTGGGCCCCTCGGAGGTCCCCTAACCTAATTTCAGCTCTATATATTCTCAATATTCCCCGAACATCAAGCATCCACCAAAATACTTTTTCCGCCGCCGCCGCAGCCTCTATTCCCATGAGATCCCATCTTGGGGCCTTTTTTGGCACTCTGCCAGAGGGGATTCGATCAGAAGGGCCTCTACGTCAACCTTGCTGCCCTTCCGAAGCATGAGTATTTACCACACAGACCTAAGGGTCCATAGCTAGTAGCTAGATGGCTTCTTCTCTCTCTTTGATCTTCATTACATTTCTCCTCGATGTTCTTGAGTTCTATCCGATGTAATCCTTTCTTTGCGGTGCGTTTGTTTGAGATCCGATGAATTGTGGATTTATGATCAGATTATCTATGAATATTATTTGAGTCTTCCTCTGAACTCTTTTATGCATGATTAAGATATCTTTGTATTTCTCTTTGAACTATCGGTTTGGTTGTGGCCACTAGATTGGTTTTTCTTGCAATGGGTGAGGTGCTTTGTTTGTGGGTTCAATCTTGCAGTGTCCTCACCCAATGACAGAAAGGGTAGCGAGGCACGTATTCTATTATTGCCATCAGGATAAAAAGATGGGGTTTATGTCATATTGCTTGAGTTTATCCCTCTACATCATGTCATCTTAACTTACGTTGCTCTGTTCTTATGAGCTTATATCTAGATGCGTAGGAGTCGGTCGATGTGTGGAGTAATTGTAGTGATGCGAATCGTTTTGGTCTACTTGTCACGGACGTGATGCCTATACATATCATTGCCTTAGATATGTCATAACTATGCTCTTTTCTATTAATTGCTCAACAGTAATTTGTTTACCCCACCGTATGTTTTCTTCAAGAGAGAAGCCTCTAGTGAAACCTATGGCCCCCGGTCTATTTTCCATCATATTTTTCAGATCTATAAACCAAAACACAAAAATACCTTGCTGCCATTTATTTATATTTACTTTAGTTTGCTATTTATTTATCTTTATACCTATCTCTATTAGATCTCACTCTTGTTCGTGACCGTGAAGGGATTGACAACCCCTTTTTTCGCGTTGTGTGCAAGTGTTTTGTTAGTTGTGCGGTGCATATTTTGGAGACTTGCTTGTGCTCTCCTCTAGATTGATACCTTGGTTCTTAACTGAGGGAATACTTATCTCTACTTTTTGTATCACCCTTTCCTCTTCAAGGGAAAAATCAACGCACAGCTCAAGAAGTAGCAAACCTGAATTCCATTTTTTGTAGTTTTATTTATAAACCAACTAGTTATAAACAAGAAACTAAAAGATTCAATTGCAAGATCTAAGGTAACCTTCAAGCACTTCACCTCCCCGGCAACGGCGCCAGAAAGGAGCTTCATGTCTACTACACACCTTGTTCTTGTAGACTCGTGTTGGGCCTCCAAGGCAGAGTTTTGTGAGGACAGTAGCAATTTTCCCTCAAGTAGATGACCTAAGGTTTATCAATCCGTGGGGCGTAGATGAATATGGTCTCTCTCAAACAACCCTGCAACCAATAATAAAAAGTCTCTTTGTGTCCCCAACACACCAAATACAATGGTAAATGTATAGGTGCACTAGTTTCGGCTAAGAGATGGTGATACAGTGTAGTAATGATAGTAGATTTGATTTTTGTCATAGTAACATAAAAATAGCAAGGTACCAGTAACAAAAGTGAGCACAAATGGTATTGCTATGCTTGAAAACAAGGCCTAGGGTCCGTACTTTCGCTAGTGCAATCTCCATGCAATGCTAATATAATTTGGATCATATAACCATCCCTCAAAGTGTGATGAAGAATCACTCCAAAGTTCTTACCCTAGCGGAGAACACAGAAGAATTGTTTGTATGGTACGAAACCACCTAAAGTTATCCTTTCCGATCAATCTATCCAAGAGTTCGTACTAAAATAACACCAAGTTATCCTTTCCGATCGATCTATCTAAGAGTCTTTCAAAATAACACCATATGATCACATCCACAACTCTAATGTCACGTAGATACTCCAATGTCACCACGAGATCCGTGAGTTAATTATACGATATGCAATCAAACAATTTCAGATTCATAATACTCAATCCAACACAAAAGAACCTCAAAGAGTGCCCCAAGATTTCTACCGAAGAACAAAGACAAAACGTGCATCACAACCCTATGCATAGATTACCCCAATGTCACCTCGGGAATCCGCAAGTTGAGTGCCAAAACACATATCAAGTGAATCAATATGATACCCCATTGTCACTTACGGGTATTCATAGCAAGACATAATCAAGTACTCTCAAATCCATAACAGTATTCAATCCGATAATGACAAAATATCAAAGGGAAAACTCAATTCATCACAACAAGATAGAGAGGGGAAACACCATATGATCCCTATATTAACAAAGCTCGCGATACATCAAGATTGTGCCAAATCAGAGAACGAGAGAGAGAGAGAGAGATTAAACACATAGCTACTGGTACAAACCCTCAACCCCGAGGGTGGACTACTCCCTCCTCATCATGGTGGCTGCCGGGATTACGAAGATGTCCCCAGTGAGATTGATTTCCCCCTCCGGCAGGGTGCTGGAACAGGGTCTAGATTTGATTTTCGTGGCTACAGAGGCTTGCGGCGGCGGAACTTCTGATATAGGGTTATTTATGGGGTTTCTGTATTTATTGGATTTTTTGGCGTCGGTTTCACGCGAAGATGGCTTTGAGGGGCCCACCACCCACCCAGCACACGGGCAAGGCCCCTGGTGCGCCCTGGTGGGTGGTGGCCACCTTCTTCACCTTCTACCTACTCTATCACCCCCCACCCCCCCCCCCCCACAAGCTTCTAGTAACCCCTCTTTTTGTTTCCAAAAAAAATAATTAAAAAGTTTTAGCTCATTTGGAGAACTTTTCATTTCTGCACAAAAAACAACACCACGGTATTCTCCTGAAAATAGCGTCAGTCCGGGTTAGTTCCATTCAAATCATACAAAACCATATAAAATTGTTGCAAATATGGCATGAATACTTCATAAATTTAGATACGTTGGAGACGTATCATTAGAGCATCTCCACTCATGCCCCCAAAAGCCACCCAAGCCACTTTTTGGACACCGGCAGGCAAAAAACGCCCCACTCGGCCCCCCCAGAAACCTGTTTTCGCCAGATTGGCGAAATTTACCGCCCGGCACACCCCACCCCAAAACCAGCCCCCTGGGGGCAGCTGGGGATGCCGGGATTTCTTTTTTGCATGCACAAGCCCACTTGCCGCCCCTGTCTCTCCTCTCTCCTCTCCTTTCTCTCTTTTCTTTTCTCCCTCTCTCCTCTACTTTTCCTTCCACCACCTACCACACACAGCCGGAGCGGAGCACGGATGGCTGGGGAGGGCTCGCGTGCCGCGTGGACGGAGCGCGCATGGCCGGGGCGGGGCTCGCGCTCCGCGCGCCGGAGCAGAGCACGCATGCCGGGGAGGGCCGCGGCCGGTGTGAGAGGCAGCAGCAGCGCGGGCGCGGCGGCTGGGTGTTGCGCTGGCCGCGACCAGCAGCAGCAGCGGCCATAGCGAGCGGGGGTAGCAAGAGCTGCCGGCGGCGCCAGTGGCGCGTGCACTCGTGGGGCAGTACACAGGCGGCCACGGCCAGGGCACTGGCGCGAGCAGCTACAGCGCGGGGCCCAGCGGAGGCGAGGAGCGGACTACGGCAGCGGGTGTGCGCATGCAAGGCAGGGGCGCGACGAGGTGCGGCATGGATGCGCTGCTGGAAGGCGACGAGTTCGACGGCCCCGTGGCCTCGGACGTGGCGGCGTGGCGGCGCGGCGAGGACGACGGCCTCGTCTGGGGTGGAAATGGCTGGAGTTTTTTTCATCCCCCAGGCCAAAAAATTTGCCGGCAGCCCCCAAGCGGCGAAAAAAATGCCTCCTGGGGGCTCAACACGGCTGGAGATGCTCTTAGACAACGGTGAAACCATAGGAACTATGTGATACGTCTCCAACGTATCTATAATTTATGAAGTATTCATGCTGTTATATTATCATTCTTGGATGTTTTACAATCATTTTATGGTAACTTTATAACATTTTTTTTGGGACTAACCTATTGACTCAGTGCCCAGTGCCGGTTGCTGTTTTTTTGCTTGTTTTTTTACATCGCAGGAAATCAATATCAAATGGAGTCCAAACACCGCTAAACTTTTTGTGGATTTTTTATGGACCAGAAGACATCCAATGGGCCAGAGCAGCACCTGGGGGGGTGCCCTGAGGGGGGCAGAACCCACCAGGCCGCGCCTGGGGGCCCAGGCGCGCCCAGGTGGGTTGTGCCCACCTCGGTGGGCACATGTGGTGCCTGCCCCCCATCTTTGCTAGCCAAAAATTCCGCACTAAGTAGAGATACTACTTGTGCATCCAAAAACCTTTAAACCCAAATCTTATTTTCAATAGTCCACCATACCTACCTATGGATTGAGTAAGATCCTTCAAGTAAGTTGTCATCGGTGCAATAAGGCAATAAAAATTGCTTCTAAAAGTGTAAGATCATTTAGTGTAAGAGAAAATTGAGCGTTGTACGAACTTGTGATGGTAAAGAAATAAAAGTGACAGACTGCATAATAAAGGTTGCCATCACAAGGGGCAATATAACGTGACGTTCTTTTGCACTAAGGGGTTGAGCATACAAACAAATAAGCGCATGGCAACCTCTGCTTCCCTCTGCGAAGGGCCTATCTTTTACTTTTATGTATTTACTTTTATGCAAGAGTCAAAGTTTTTCTCTCTATTCCTTTTTATTTTTCTCCTTTGGCAAGCATCATGTGGTGAGGAAAGATCTAGGCACATATGTCCAGTTGGATATGGGTGGCATGAGTTATTATTGTTGACATCACCCTTGAGGTGAATACGTTGGGAGGCGAAATTATAAGCCCCTATATTTCTATGTGTCCGGTTGAAACGTTTTGCTCATGTGTATGCGGTGAGTTTTAGCAATCATAGAAGACTATATGATGGTTGAGTATGTGGAGCTCTTACTTAGACTCTGTTGAATAAGTTGAATTGCAAGTGCTTGGTGACTGAGAACATAGGTTGTTGAGTTTCAAGAGAATTCATTGTTTGAACCTTAACATGTGAATTGGTTGCTACTTTAACATGAGAAGTTTTATAAGAAAGAATTGGTGTTATGATGCTAGGAAAAGTGACTGAAATTGTCATTGATCAAACTTGTGCACTTTGCTAGCATTCACACTTCATAAATTATTTCTTTATCATTTACCTACTCGAGGACGAGTAGGAATTAAGCTTGGGGATGCTGATACGTCTCCAACGTATCTATAATTTATGAAGTATTCATGCTGTTATATTATCATTCTTGGATGTTTTACAATCATTTTATAGCAACTTTATATCATTTTTTTGGGACTAACCTATTGACCCAGTGCCCAGTGCCAGTTGCTGTTTTTGCTTGTTTTTTACATCGCAAGAAATCAATATCAAACGTAGTCCAAACACCGCGAAACTTTTTGTGGATTTTTTATGGACCAGAAGACATCCAATGGGCCAGAGCAGCACCTGGGGGTGCCCCGAGGGGGGCACAACCCACCAGGGTGCGTCTGGGGGCCCAGGCGCGCCCAGGTGGGTTGTGCCCACCTCGGTGGCCTATCGTAGCCCCTCTTCGCCCTATAAATCATTAAATATTCCAAAAACCCTCGGGGTAACCCTAGATCAGAAGTACCGACGCCGCAAGCCTCTGTACCCATGAAAAACCAATCTAGACCCCGTTCTGGCACCCTGCCGGAGGGGGAAATCATCACCGGTGGCCATCTTCATCATCCCGGCGGCCACCATGTTGAGGAGGGAGTAGTGCTCCCTCGGGGCTGAGGGTTTGTACCAGTAGCTATGTGTTTAATCTCTCTCTCTCTCTCTCGTGTTCTTGAGATGTCACGATCTTGATGTATCGCGGGCTTTGTTAATATAGTTGGATCATATGGTGTTTTCCCCTCTCTATCTTGTTGTGATGAATTGAGTTTTCCCTTTGAGATTTTGTTTTATCAGATTGAATACTTTTATGGACTTGAGAGCACTTGATCTATGTCTTGGCACTCAATTCGTGGATTCCTGAGGTGACATTGGGGTAATCTATGCATAGGGGTTGATGCACGTTTTCGTCCTTGTTTCTTCGGTAGAAATCTTGGGGCACTCTTTGAGGTTCTTTGTGGTTGATTGAGTATTATGAATCTGAATTTGTTTGATGCATATCGTATAATCAACTCACGGATACTCGCGGTGACATTGGAGTATCTAGGTGACATAAGAGTTGGTTGATGTGTATCATATGGTGTTATTTTAGTACGAGCTCTTGGTTAGATCGATCGGAAAGAATATCTTGGTGTTATTTTAGTATGAACTCTAGGATAGATTGATCGGAAATAATAGCTTTGAGGTGGTTTCGTACCCTACAAACAATTTCTTCTTATGTTCTCCGCTAGATAGGAACTTTGGAGTGATTCTTCATCGCACGTTGAGGGATGGTTATATGATCCAATTAGATTAGCATTGTTGAGAGATTGCACTAGCGAAAGTACGGACCCTAGGCCTTATTTTCAAGCATTGCAATACCGTTTGTGCTCCGTTTTATCAATTTCTACCTTGCTGTTTTTATTGTTCCTATTACAAAAACCAATATCTACTATCATTACTACGCTTTTATTACCATCTCTTCGCCGAACTAGTGCACCTATACAAATTACCAATGTATTTGGTGTGTTGGGGACACAAGAGACTCTTTGTTATTTGGTTGCAGGGTTGTTTGAGAGAGACCATCGTCATCCTACGCCTCCCACGGATTGATAAACCTTAGGTCATCCACTTGAGGGAAAATTGCTACTGTCCTACAAAACTCTGCGCTTGGAGGCCCAACACGAGTCTACAAGAATAAAGTTGCATAGTAGACATCAAGCTCTTTTCTGGCGCTGTTGCCGGGGAGGTGAGTGCTTGAAGGTATATCTTTAGATCTTGCAATTGAATCTTTTAGTTTCTTGTTTTATCACTAGTTTGGTTTATAAAAAGAAAACTACATAAAAAATGGAATTGAGGTTGCATCATATTATTGATCATCTTTATAATATGTTTCTTGAAAATGATGGATCGGAAAATTGTGCTCAATTGTTAGTAGAAGAAGTCAATAAAATGTTTGGCACAAAATATTTGAGTGATGAGCATGATTGCAATGTTGTTAGTATGAATTCCTTGAATATCCAAAATGCTAATGATTATTGCACTAGTCATGAGAAAAATGTCTCCTATAAGAATGTCAATTTTTGCGGAGTGAATTGGGAGTGCAATTGCACACCAAAAAGGGAAGATAGATTTTGTAAGAGGCATAAATATTTAGAAACGAAAAACTTGCAAGAGAGGCTAGATGATTGTGCTGAAAGATTTAATTTTTTTCGCCATCCTTGTGAACTTTGCAATGAACATGGTCATTTAAATCTCCAATGCAAATTCTTTCATGATCAAATCGTGTCCAAAAATTGTGATAACTTGATTACCCTTGAGCATCATAAAGAGCTTAGTCTTCTTTTGGGGTATGAAGAAATAAACGTTATAACTAAGGGTATTCCAAAATTTAATCTCGAGAGATTTCTTGATTTGATCTAGAGAAATATAGTTTTGGCGGTAAATTGCATTGAGAATCCTTATATTGCCAACTATCTAAAGACAAGAAAACAATAGAATATGAAGTGAGTACTAATGATAGGGAAAATATTTCCCAATACCCTCCTAGTGTTTATTTGATGATGAAGGTAACGAGGAGGAGCTCCCTATTTCAAACCCAATCTCATCCATAAGAAGCTTGAAAAGATTTATTAAACCCACACATGATGTGGTGAAGAAGAAGAAAAGAAGAAAGAATAAAGGTAAAAAGGTATCTCTCCCAAACGATGTTGCCTCTATTATTGTTGTGCCTCATGAAAATGAATCAAAATTAATTATGGAAGATGATGCACTTGATGATGATTTTGTTATGCCTATTGCTTGTTGTGATGACTATGATTGGGAAGATAATGATGCTTCTTATAATCTTGGAAATCTTTTTGGCACCAACTTGGGAAATTATGATGATAACAATTGTTATACCGTTGGTGCTATTCATACTATTAATGATGAGGGTGATTATGCTTATGATATGCCAAGCCACAAGCTTGGAGATGCTATGTTTGATGAGAATGACATGTTTGAGAATTTATTTGCTACAATTAATGTTTGTCCCAAGCTTGGGGATGATATGCTTAATGAAGATGATCTTTTTAGTCCCCCTATTTTGAATGATCAAATTTGCTATGATGATTGCATGCCTCCTATCTATGATGAGAACAAAGTTGCTACTTATGATGATTATTGTGATGATACTTATGTTATAAAAAGTAGTGATGATTATATTTATAAAACTTGTCATAGTTATGATTCCCCTTTTTCCTGAACATTCCTCTTTTAATGTGGAAACAATTTATAGTATTCGAGTTTCATATGATACTCCCACCATTGTGAATGAGAAGAAATTTTCTTATGTGGAGAGTAATAAAATTTCTATGCTTGGGGATCATGAAAAGAATGTTTTATGTGATGGTTATATTGATGAATCTATTCATGATGCTACTGAAAATTATTATGATAGAGGAACTTATGATTCATGGTGCTCTTGTTATGTTTCAATCCTTATCTTTTATGCGAGCATCATTGAACTTATCTTGCCTAGCTAAAAGGCATTAAAGAAAAGCGTTTGTTGGGAGACAACCCAACACTTTTACCTACTGTTTTTGTGTGTTAACATGATTATGATACTTTAGTAATCATGTTTTATTGCTTTTGTTTCAATAAAGTGCCAAGTAGAGCCTTTGGGATAGTGTGGATGATAGTTGACTTGAATCTGTGCAAAAACAGAAACTTTTGCGCTCAGTCCAGGAATTTTTAAAATTCACTGGAACTTGATTTTGATATGAATTTTTTCAAGGTGATATATATACAAATTATTTACGTTTTTCTAATTTTTCAGAATTTTTGGAGTAGCATAAGTATGGTTGGAGTACAGATTACTACAGACTGATCTATTTTTGTCAGATTCTGTTTTCAATGCATAGTTTGCTTGTTTTCTAGTTTCTATGGCTTATATTCCTCAATATAAATTGTGGAAATGATATGCTATAGTAGTAATTATGTGTAAACAATTATGAATCTTGTCTTTGACAGTACCAAAGTGAAATGGTTTGCTCTTTATCATACTAACCTATCTCACGAAGTTCCGTTAAGTTTTGTGTGATTGAAGTTTTCAAGTTTTGGATGAGATGTCGATATGAGGAGAATAAGGAGTGACAAGACCCTAAGCTTGGGGATTCCCAAGGCACCCCAAGTTAAATATCCAAGGAATATCCAAGCAAGTAAGCTTGGGGATGCCCCGGAAGGCATCCCCTCTTTCATCTTCACCATTATCGGTAACCTCACTTGGAGCTATATTTTCATTCGTCACATGATATGAGTTTTGCTTGGAGAGTCATTTTATTTTATTAGGATTTTCTTTCTGTTAGTTATAATAATGTTTTGCATCTTTTATTTCAATAAAAGTGGCAAGGATAGCCATCACCATGCTTATTTTGCAAGTCTATATGTTGCTGTTTCAAAACAGAAAGTTTGTCGCTGTTGCAAAAATTCCTGAGAAATTCAGAATGTGATAAAATGTTGAAACTTTTTGAATGATAAGCTCTGAGAAATTTTCTACAGTGTTATAAATTTTCAGAATTTTTTGATTTGAATAAGTATTGATACTCTTGCATTCTTTACAGACTGTACTGTTTTTGCAGATTGCTGTTATGTTTGCATATGTTTGCTTGTTTAATGATTCTATTTGAGGATTGGAGTATTAAATATGTAGAGGAATTTAGTATGCAATGTTGAATAATAATTCTCGTTATTTTCTACAGTAGAGAATGATAAGGTTTTTGCATTGGTTTGTACTAACTTATCTCACGAGTTCTTGTTGAGTTTTGTGTGGATGAAGTTTTTAAGATTTAGGGAAACCATGATATAAAAGGAATTAAGGAGACACAAAAGCTCAAGATTGGGGATGCCCAAGGCACCCCAAGATAATATTTCAAGAAGTCTCAAGCATCTAAGCTTGGGGATGCCCCGGTAGGCATCCCACCTTTCTTCTTCAACAATTATCGGTTAGTATCGGTTGAGCCTAAGTTTTTGCTTCTTCACATGAGTTGTGCTATTCTTGGAATGTCATTTTATTTTGTTTTGCTTGCTGTTTTAATAAAGTACTTAGATCTGAAAGTTTTTAAATAAAAGAGAGTTCTCAAATAGCTACCCATTTACTTAACTACTCGCTTGATCTTCACTTATATCTTTTTGGAGTAGCTTGTCATTTACTCTTGTGCTTCACTTATATCCTATGAGTAAATTGTTGAATGAATTGAATATCATGAAGTTGAAATTATACGTTCATATCATGCCTAGTGGTAGCTTCACATTGGGTTTAGAAATTGAAATCTTTTGAGGCTTGACAATCACAATATTGGTCATACAAGCAATTCATGAATGATTAGTAGAAGGAAGAGAGCTTTCACATGCAAATACACTATCTTGGAAATATTTTGTGATTGTGAGCCCCCTTCAAAATATTATATGCCAAAATTGTTGACGTTGGACAAGGAAGACAACGTAATGATTTATGTTTGTTCATATTCACATAGAAGTTATATTGTCATAGATCCTTCAACATGTGGTGCCTGCCCCCCATCTTTGCTAGCCAAAAATTCCGCACTAAGTAGAGATACTACTTGTGCATCCAAAAACCTTTAAACCCAAATCTTATTTTCAATAGTCCACCATACCTACCTATGGATTGAGTAAGATCCTTCAAGTAAGTTGTCATCGGTGCAATAAGGCAATAAAAATTGCTTCTAAAAGTGTAAGATCATTTAGTGTAAGAGAAAATTGAGCGTTGTACGAACTTGTGATGGTAAAGAAATAAAAGTGACAGACTGCATAATAAAGGTTGCCATCACAAGGGGCAATATAACGTGACGTTCTTTTGCACTAAGGGGTTGAGCATACAAACAAATAAGCGCATGGCAACCTCTGCTTCCCTCTGCGAAGGGCCTATCTTTTACTTTTATGTATTTACTTTTATGCAAGAGTCAAAGTTTTTCTCTCTGTTCCTTTTTATTTTTCTCCTTTGGCAAGCATCATGTGGTGAGGAAAGATCTAGGCACATATGTCCAGTTGGATATGGGTGGCATGAGTTATTATTGTTGACATCACCCTTGAGGTGAATACGTTGGGAGGCGAAATTATAAGCCCCTATATTTCTATGTGTCCGGTTGAAACGTTTTGCTCATGTGTATGCGGTGAGTTTTAGCAATCATAGAAGACTATATGATGGTTGAGTATGTGGAGCTCTTACTTAGACTCTGTTGAATAAGTTGAATTGCAATTGCTTGGTGACTGAGAACATAGGTTGTTGAGTTTCAAGAGAATTCATTGTTTGAACCTTAACATGTGAATTGGTTGCTACTTTAACATGAGAAGTTTTATAAGAAAGAATTGGTGTTATGATGCTAGGAAAAGTGACTGAAATTGTCATTGATCAAACTTGTGCACTTTGCTAGCATTCACACTTCATAAATTATTTCTTTATCATTTACCTACTCGAGGACGAGTAGGAATTAAGCTTGGGGATGCTGATACGTCTCCAACGTATCTATAATTTATGAAGTATTCATGCTGTTATATTATCATTCTTGGATGTTTTACAATCATTTTATAGCAACTTTATATCATTTTTTTGGGACTAACCTATTGACCCAGTGCCCAGTGCCAGTTGCTGTTTTTGCTTGTTTTTTACATCGCAAGAAATCAATATCAAACGTAGTCCAAACACCGCGAAACTTTTTGTGGATTTTTTATGGACCAGAAGACATCCAATGGGCCAGAGCAGCACCTGGGGGTGCCCCGAGGGGGGCACAACCCACCAGGGCGCGCCTGGCGGCCCAGGCGCGCCCAGGTGGGTTGTGCCCACCTCGGTGGCCTATCGTAGCCCCTCTTCGCCCTATAAATCATCAAATATTCCAAAAACCCTCGGGGTAACCCTAGATCAGAAGTTCCGCCGCCGCAAGCCTCTCTAGCCATGAAAAACCAATCTAGACCCCGTTCCGGCACCCTGTCGAAGGAGGATATCATCACCGGTGGCCATCTTCATCATCTCGGCGACCACCATGATGAGGAGGGAGTAGTCCACCCTCGGGGCTGAGGGTTTGTACCAGTAGCTATGTGCTTAATCTCTCTCTCTCTCGTGTTCTTGAGATGTCACGATCTTGATGTATCACGGGCTTTGTTAATATAGTTGGATCATATGGTGTTTTCCCCTCTCTATCTTGTTGTGATGAATTGAGTTTTCCCTTTGAGATTTCATTTTATCGGATTGAATACTTTTATGGACTTGAGAGCACTTGATCTATGTCTTGGCACTCAACTCGCGGATTCCCGAGGTGACATTGGGGTAATCTATGCGTAGGGGTTGATGCACGTTTTCGTCCTTGTTTCTCCGGTAGAAATCTTGGGGCACTCTTTGAGGTTCTTTGTGTTGGATTGAGTATTATGAATCTGAATTTGTTTGATGCATATCGTATAATCAACTCACGGATACTCGCGGTGACATTGGAGTATCTAGGTGACATTAGAGTTGGTTGATGTGTATCATATGGTGTTATTTTAGTATGAACTCTTGGTTAGATCGATCAGAAAGAATAGCTTGGTGTTATTTTAGTACGAACTCTATGATAGATTGATCGGAAAAAATAGCTTTGAGGTGGTGTCGTACCCTATAAACAATTTCTTCTTATGTTCTCTGCTAGATAGGAACTTTGGAGTGATTCTTCATCGCACGTTGAGGGATGGTTATATGATCCAATTAGATTAGCATTGTTGAGAGATTGCACTAGCGAAAGTACGGACCCTAGGCCTTATTTTCAAGCATTGCAATACCGTTTGTGCTCCGTTTTATCAATTGCTACCTTGCTGTTTTTATTGTTCCTATTACAAAAACTAATATCTAATATCATTACTATGCTTTTATTACCATCTCTTCGCCGAACTAGTGCACCTATACAAATTACCATTGTATTTGGTGTGTTGGGGACACAAGGGACTGTTTGTTATTTGGTTGCAGGGTTATTTGAGAGAGACCATCTTCATCCTACGCCTCCCACGGATTGATAAACCTTAGGTCATCCACTTGAGGGAAAATTGCTACTGTCCTACAAAACTCTGCGCTTGGAGGCCCAACACGAGTCTACAAGAATAAAGTTGCATAGTAGACATCACTATGAAGAAAGCTATGATGAGCCCGGATTCTGACAAATGGCTTCAGGCCATGAAATCCGAGATAGGATCCATGTATGAGAACAAAATATGGACTTTGGTGGCTTGCCCAATGATCGGCAAGCCATTGAGTATAAATGGATCTTTAAGAAGAAGACAGTCACTGATGGTAATGTTACCGTCTATAAAGCTCGACTTGTCGCAAAGGGTTTCTGACAAGTTTAAGGGGTTGACTACGATGAGACTTTCTCACCCGTAGCGATGCTTAAGTCTGTTAGAATTATTTCAGCTATTGCCGCATTTTTTGATTATGAGATCTGGCAAATGGACGTCAAAACAACATTCCTTACAGGTTTCTTAAGGAAGAGTGGTATATGATACAACCAGAAGGTTTTGTCGAATCTAAGGATGCTAACAAAGTATGCAAGCTCCAGCGATCCATCTATGGACTGGTACAAGCATCTCAGAGTTGGAATATTCGCTTTGATGAGGTGATCAAAGCTTTTGGTTTTATACAAACTTACGAAGAATCTTGTATTTACTAGAGAGTGAGTGGGAGCGCTGTAGCATTTCTAATATTATATGTGGATGACATATTGTTGATTGGAAATGATATAGAATTTCTAGAAAGCATAAAATGATATTTGAACAAGAGTTTTTCAATGAAAGACCTCGGTGAAGCTTCTTACATATTGGGCATCAAAATCTATAGAGATAGAGCAAGACACTTAGTAGGACTTTCACAAAACACATACCTTGACAAAGTTTTGAAGAAGTTCAAAATGGATCAGTCAAAGAAAGGTTTCTTGCCTGTATTGCAAGGTGTGGAGTTGAGTAAGACTCAAAGCCCGGCCACGAAAGAAGAAAGAGAAAGGATGAAAGTCATTCCCTATGCCTCAGTCATAGGCTCTATAATGTATGCCATGTTGTGTACCAGACCTGATGTGTGCCTTGCCATAAGTCTGGCAGGGAGCTACCAAAGTGATCCAGGAGTAGATCACTAGACAGCGGTCAAGAACATTTTAATGTACCTGAAAAGGACTAAGGACATGTTTCTCGTTTATGGAGGTGACGAAGAGCTCGTCGTAAAGGGTTACGTCAATGCTAGCTTCGACACAGATCCAGATGACTCTATGTCTCAAACTGGATACATATTTATATTAAATGGTGGAGCGTTCAAACTAGATATGTATTTATATTAAATGGTGGAGCTCATCGTAAAGGGTTACGTCGATGCTACCTTCGACACAGATCCGAATGACTCTAAGTCTCAAGTAGAGCGTTGTGGCGGGATCTACATGTGAAGCGGAGTATATAGCTGCTTTGGAAGCAGCGCAAGAAGGAGTCTTGATGAAGGAGTTCATATCCGATCTGGCTGTAATACCTAGTGCATCAGATCCAATGACTATTTTTTGTGACAACACTGGAGCTTACCAAGGAGCCCAGGTTTCACAAGAGAACCAAGCACATCAAGCGCCACTTCAACTCCATTCGTAATTATGTTATGGATGGAGACATAGAACTTTGCAAAGTACATACGGATCTGAATGTGGCAGACCCGTTGACTAAACCTCTTCCACAGGCAAAACATGATCAGCACCAAGACTCCATCGGTGTTAGATTCATAACTATGTAAACTAGATTATTGACTCTAGTGCAAGTGGGAGACTATTGGAAATATGCCCTAGAGGTAATAATAAATTGGTTATCATCATATTTCCTTGTTCATGATAAAGGTTTATTATTCATGCTAGAATTGTATTGTCAGAAAACTTAAATACATGTGTGAATACATAAACAAATACTGTGTCCCTAGTGAGCCTCTACTAGACTAGCTCGTTGATCAAAGATGGTTAAGGTTTCCTAACCATAGACATGAGTTGTCATTTGATAACGGGATCACATCATTAGGAGAATGATGTGATGGATAAGACCCAACTGTAAGCTTAGCATTCGATCGTATCACTTGAGTTTATTGCTATAGTTTTCTTCATGTCAAGTATCTATTCCTAAGACCATGAGATCATGCAACTCCCGGATACCGGAGGAATACCTTGTGTGCTATCAAACATCACTTCGTAATTGGGTGATCGTAAAGATGCTCTATAGGTGTCGGTTCTAAATCCGGTATATCTCGTAGTAGGGGGTCCGAACTGTGGATCTTGGATCGATGGTAACACGGACACCTGGTTTTACCCAGGTTCGGGCTCTCTCGAAGAGATAATACCCTACCTCCTACTTTTGATTGTATTCATATGGGGTGTAGTACAGAGTACATGTATCTACCATGAGATTGTTCTAATGAATATCTGATCCTCTATTAACTAGCCTGGCCTCGGTTTATATAATAGATCGGAGGCCTAGGGTTTTAGCAGAGTCCTCGGCTTGTGCACCAAGTCTTGTGGAAACCTCCTTGTATATGGCATGGGCTGCCCGAAGTGGCCCATGAATGAACCGCCATGGGCGTCCTCGGCCCGATCCAGCTGGTCGGGAGATGACGTGGTGAATACCCCCTAATCCAGGACACCGTCAGTAGCCCCCTGAACCGGTCTTCAAGTTGGGGATGCTCCTCGATTCTTCTGAACTGTTCTTCATCTTTGGTCGTCAGTCTTGAAAACTGGTTCAACAAATCTTCCCATCTTCGATCTTGAGGATTGCCGAGCTAAATCCGAAGTGTTCACACGTCGGGCATCTGAGGAGCCCTTTAAGTCTTCGGCCTTTATCAATGTTTTTGTTATTTTTCACGCCACACCTCGGGTTTGAAGGGTTTCCCGTGCGGCAGTGTCCTCTTGCGTCCGAGCTACAATGCCAGACTGCATCCGAGGTGCCTTTTTGCAGCCGAGCTCCAACGCCGATATGCATCCGAGATGTCTATTTGCAGCCGAGCTCCAACGCCGATCTGCATCTGAGGTGTCATAAATTACCTCATCCTTGAAAAACTCTGAAGGAGTTCAGCCGAGCATAATGCTGGAAATGCCCTCTATGGAGCCAGCTACTTGCATCCGAGCTTTATGTCGGACTGCTTCGAAGTGGTTGATAACCCACAAGTATAGGGGATCGCAACAGTTTTCGAGGGTAGAGTATTCAACCCAAATTTATTGATTTGACACAAGGGGAGCCAAAGAATATTTGTAAGTATTAGTAGTTGAGTTGTCAATTCAACCACACCTAGAGATTAAATATCTGCAGCCTAACGATCAGTAGCACAGTAGTATGATAGTTTTGATAGTAGTTGTAATAGTAGCAAACAACATTAACAGTTTTGTAGCAGTTGTAACAGTAGCAATAGCAATAGTAACTTAGCAAGAACAATATGTGGAAAACTCGTAGGCATTGGATCAGTGAATTCGTTGGATAATATTCATCATATAACAGTCATAACCTAGGGCGACACAGAACTAGCTCCAGTTCATAAATATAATATATGCATGTATTCTGTAAATAGTCATACGTGCTTATGGAAAAGAACTTTCATGACATCTTTTGTCCTACCCTCCCGTGGTAGCGGGGTCTTTAAGGAAACTAAGGATATTAAGGCCTCCTTTTAATAGAGAACCAGAACAAAGCATTAACACATAGTGAATACATGAACTCCTCAAACTACGGTCATCACCGGAAAGTATCCCAATTACTGTCACCCTGGGGTTTACAGATCATAACACGTAATAGGTGCATATGGCTTGCAAGATCGGATCTAGAACATAGATATAATGGTGAAAACATAAATGGTTTAGATCTGAAATCATGGCACTCGGGCCCTAGTGACAAGCATTAAGCATAGCAAAGTCATAGCAACATCAATCTCAGAATAGTGGATACTAGGGTCAAGCCCTAACAAAACTAACTCGATTACATGATGAATCTCATCCAACCCCTCACCGACAAGCGAGCCTATGAAGGAATTACTCACTACTGGTGGGGAGCATCATGGAATTGGTTATGAAGGAGGGTTGGTGATGATGAAGACCGAAGATCCCCCTCTCCCGAGCCCCAAACGGGCTCCAGATCTAGCCTCCCAATGAAGAACAGGAGGTGGCGGCGGCTCCGTATCGTAAAACACGATGAAACTTCCTCTCTATTTTTTCTCCAAAAATAGGATTTTATAGCGTCAGGATTAGGGTCAGCGGTGCCCCGAGGGCCCCACCACCCACCAGGGCACGCCAGGGGGGCTGGCGGGCCCTGGTGTCTTGTGGGCAGCTAGGGCATCCCCTCCGGTGGCTCTTGGTTCTAGTATTTTTTATTTATTCTGGTATAAATCTCCAAAAAGTTTCATCCAATTCCGAGAACTTTTATTTCTGCACAAAAACAACACCATGGTAGTTCTGCTGAAAACAGCGTCAGTCCGGGTTAGTTTCATTCAAATCATGCAAATTAGAGTCCAAAACAAGAGCGAAAGCGTTAGGAAAAGTAGATACGATGGAGACGTATCAACTCCCCCAAGCTTAACCCATTGCTTGTCCTCAAGCAATTCAGTTGACAAACTGAAAGTGATAAAGAAAAACTTTTACGAACTCTTTTGTTCTTGTTTACATATATATGCTTAAATAGCACCCATGTTTTCAGCAAAGATCATGACTAACCATGTCAACAATAACTCTTAGAAATTATATTAACTCATATCAATTGCATAATCAACTAACGAGCAATAATAAAACATCTCAAATGCCAACACTTGGTCAAAACAATCATGATATAATAT
Organism: Thinopyrum elongatum; assembly: GCA_011799875.1. Taxonomy (NCBI): domain Eukaryota; kingdom Viridiplantae; phylum Streptophyta; class Magnoliopsida; order Poales; family Poaceae; genus Thinopyrum; species Thinopyrum elongatum. The sequence goes on from CM022300.1 coordinate 43,155,834, forward strand.
GATAACAGTGGTATCTCGCTAGCCCTTTCTGAGACCGCAAAACATAAATGCGGAGCACCTCCAAAGTTCATGCAGCGACTAAACATTGTAATTCATGGTAGAAGAGATCCAGTCATGATGCATTCAACATTTACAAAACACAATGCATGAGGATGACAATAGTGCTTTCAGGTCTGGCGCTTGTTTGAGAAGGTGATGACTCAACATAAAGTAAATAGATAGACCCTTCGCAGAGGGAAGCAGGGATTTGCAGAGGTGCCAGAGCTCAAAGCTTAAATCGGAGATACACATAATTTTGGGAGGTGCGCCCTTCCTTTCAATGTTACGACCAAGAGTTTTCAATATCTTCCATGCTAAATAAATTAGCGGCAGTTCCCAAGTGGTAAAAGTAAAGGTTTACTTCTCCTCCACCAACAAACACAAGCCATGGCTAGCCGAATCCACGGGTGTCGTCCATACCAACAACAGTCCTGGGGGAGTTTTGTTTAATTATTTGCAATTTTTATTTCAGGAATGGGAATCCCTATTACCGGCCCCTATCTTGCAAGGACGAGTGAATAAACACTCATCATGAGAATAACCCACTTAGCATGGAAGATACTGGCCACCCCCTGTCGTTCCATGAGCGGTCCAGGCACATGCAAATTTACTTGGAACGGCAGGGTAATACCGCATATAGGCAGATATATGGTGGACTCATCTGGAATAACTTGGGTTTTAGGATTTTGATGCACAAGTAGTATTCCCGCTTAGTACAGGCGAAGGCTAGCAAATAGGTTGAGAAGCGGCCAGCTAGAGAGCGACAATGGTCATGAACATCCATTATGCATAAGTAACATTGGATACTAGCATGAGTAGGATATGAACACCATGAACATAAATATCACAGAGGCTATGTTGGTTTTGATTCAACTACATGCGTGAACATGTGCCAAGTCAAGCCACTTGAAACATTCAGAGGAGGATACCATATCATCATACTACATTATAATGCATGTTGACACCTAAGATAAATCATTATCCACTCCTAGCTACTTAAGCATGGCATGAGCAACTATAATCTCTAATTGTCATTGCAAACATGTTTGATCATAATATGTTGAATCATGGATAGTGAGTTAAACATATTTACAAAAACAACAACAAGTTGAGTTCATACCTGCTTTTCCCTGCCACAGTCACTTCATCAAATATCGCCATTATTGCCTTTCAGTTGCACGACTAAATGATATGAAAATAATAATAGTGGAAGAGTGCCGTGGACTAAGCCAGAATCTGCAGCATTTTATTTAGAGAGAAAGACAAAATAATATGGGCTCTTTGTTAGATCAACAATAATGCATATGAGAGCCACTCGACATTTTCATCATGGTCTTCTCCTCGGTACGACTCAACAAAAGAAAATTCAGAGAAACACACTGAAATATTTTTGGAGTTTTTAGTTTTTCTCGAAGAAAGCAAATTAAAGAAAGAAAAATAAGAACGACAAAAACTATTTACACGGGAAAGCTCCCAACAAAAAAAAGAAGAAATGAGAGATCTTTGTGGGTTTTCTTTTAATACTACAACTAGATTAAACTAAAAAGAAAAACCAAAAAGAAGCAAGAAATATTTTTGGATTTCCTCAAAGTTGTTCAAACACGCAAGAAGAAAGCGAGAAAATAAATCTAGCATGGATAATACAATGAAAAAGTGTGGACACTGTCGTGGTTTTAACACGACAGATGCCCTTGTGAAAGGACTTAGGTGTGGAGCCATCGCAACATAGGTTTAGCTCGAAGGGGTTGAACGGGTTGAAGGACACAAGGTTTCCCAGGTTCGCACAACGAGGTAAAAGCCTACTCCTGCTTTTGTTGACTATAGCTTGGATATTGATTGCAAGGGAGTGGAATCATCTAACCTAGCCCTTGATCAATTGGTTTTTCTCCCCCCTAACCCGCCGCCGGGTCTCGCCTTTATATACACAAGTCGGGGCCCGGGGCTTACAAGAGTCCAAGCAAGATCACACAACATGACCAACTCGGTTTCTAAGTTGCATTGCCTTACTAGGCAAGTCACCATCTGGCGGCTCACACCTTCGGATCTTGGGCCTTCAACAAGCATGCCTCTTAATCCGCCACTAGTCTTTACGTCTCCTCAGGCCCATCGAAGCCTTTCATTATTGAATCACAAATAGTGTGACCCGGCCCCTCCTGGGCGGGTCATACCGTGGGGTTACATCCCCAACATTAGGCCCCAGATTGATTTGAACTTGTTCATGTCAATCTTCGCTTCTTCCGGTTGGCGGGTCTTCTTTCCAATGCTTAGCTTTGAACAAATTATTGTAACCCGCCATGACATCATGCGGAATAAATCCAGAAAAAACATATGACATCACAACGGATCTTTTTGCATTAAAGGGTCGTCCGAGGATCGAGGCGCCTCCAGTGTTGAGATAATCATGATGTCTCCTCGATATCCGCGCCTACCATTTTATTGTTCACCTTTTTCCCTTATAAATAGGCACGAGGGGCTCCTTTTTCACTTTTACCCCCTTCGCCTCCACTTCTTCTTCTTCTTCCTCGCGACCTCCGCTACGCAAGCGCTCCGCCGCTCCGACCGTTCTTCGCCGGCGACTCCGACAAAGCCCGCTGCATCAACCTGACTGGACCAGAGAACGGCGGCACACTCCCGCTTTTCATCAACACTTCCAGGTACTGCTTTTTCCCCTTCTCAGATCCACATTAACTCAATCCTGTTCATAGGGTTCGTCGAAGTTCTTCGCAGTTCAACCATGTTCATCCATATGTTACTTAGAACATGTAGTCCAATCCAAAACTAAGAAGAAAAAGTATGGCAGTAGGTTTTAGCCTTTTACTCATATCTAGAATAGATCCCATCTTTCGATAAATCCATACTTAGTTCTCCAGTTCTTCCACTGTCATGCTTTAGGTTTAACATGTATTCTTCATTTTTTGAGTTGCCGTAGATCCAAATTTGCGGGCATATTCTGCGAAACTTGTTCATCCCATACTTAGCAAAATTTCGCCAACCCCAGATCCATACACGATTGTCGTGCTAATGTTATTTGGGTGGCTTAAATAGTAAACTCTATCATCTGCCATTCTCTGGCCGACTTAGCAGATATATTCTGACTTGCCATACTTTAATTTTTAACCCGAGAGTCGCCGCTCCCTCCTCACCAGGGCGGCTTCTAATTCCTTCATACTCTCATTATAAGGATTTATCCCTTATGCAGAACCACCTCACTGCCACTGATTTATCCTTGCAAATGCTTAAGCAGTTTATCACTTTAATTTTAACCCGCCATACCTTAAATTTCCAGACTGCTGCTTTTTAACCCGCCAACAATGACCAAAACTCCCACTTATTGCAACTGGGTCGCCTCCCAAGTCTTCGAACTCTCATTACAGGAGTACGTGGACATGGGCATTTTAACATCCAAAGAGGTCATACACTGGCGGGTCCCTGGTTCTGAAACAACTCCAGAACCCCAAGAGGGCGAAATCATGATCTTTGCAGACCACCTTCTCCGTGGATTTTCCCCGCCCGGGTCAAAGTTTTTCCGTGATGCTCTGATTTTTTACCAAGTTCATCCTCAAGACATTGGTCCCAACTCCGTCTCCAACTTGTGCAATTTTCAAGTATTCTGCGAAGTGTACCTTGGAGAGGAGCCTACTGTTGACCTCTTCAGAGAGTATTTTTATCTCAATCGTCAAACTGAGATGACTGATGGACCTAGCTTGGAACTTCGAGGAATTTCTATTCAGCGGCGGAGAGACATAATTTTCCCTGAAGCCAAGCTGCCTAATCACCCCAAGGATTGGAATTTCAGTTGGTTCTATTGCAGAGATACTTCTCCGGCCGACGAAAATCATTTACCGGGTTATCGCCCCTTCTGGCTCAACACCCACAGCAAACTTCCAGACCAGTTAACCACCGCAGAGCGCATTAAATATGCCCCACCTTCTCAAAAATAAGGGCATTGGTAGCCAACGGCTTAACTGCAGTGGATCTAACCCGCTGCTGGGTTGCTTGGACGATAATACCTTTGAGCCGGCGGAACGGCTTAATGTGCGAATATACTGGAGATACCAAAGATCCGCAGTATTTTAATTAGACATCCTTGAGTGATAAGGATGTCATTGATGTAGTCAAATCACTGCTCGGGGAACCCATGGACAACTGCCGCAAAGTGGGACTGAACCCTTTTTGCAAACTCAACCCACCTCCGGCTGTAAGTATTTTACACCATCTTTCACTTTGCTTGTTTACTTCTTGTATAGCATGTTTGTGGCGCCAACTCAAAGCCAGACGGTCACCACGCATACCAGCCCAGGAAATCACTCTGGCATGCGCTTTTACAACAAGTATCATGAACACAGGCATTTCTATTAATGGGTATATAAGTCTTATATGATAGTTACAAAGGGGTGGCAGCGGAAAATCTCTATCTAAGGCAACATGGTCTTGGTGCGCCTCCAATCCACAGGGATCTGACTGGATTACTCACATAGCCCGCGAACGCTTCGGCTCCTCGTCGATGGATGCCGGATCCTTAGGTGAACCTGGCCACATCGAAGGCCGGTGAGTACTTTTGAATGTACTTGCAAGCAAACCAAACTAACATATACACCAAGCAATGCAATCCATGGCATTCAAGCATGTATTTGATATTAGAGCAATATTAATTATCATAGCATAATATACCTATCTAGCAATATTAATCATCATGTTGTAACAGGATTATCTAGCATAATTAAACATCTAGCAGCATTGATCATCATGACACAACAGGGTTATCTAGCAAGATAACTACTGAAGTAAAGTACAGTAAAGTAAAGCATATTAAGTATATAATCCATACTCCGAACATTCTCATGATCCAATCTGACACTGATTCAAGTCCAATCCAAGTCTTTTGGTCATCTGACCATCTCTTCCATAGCCATCCCATGGCTAACGTACCATATTCCTGACAACATCTGATGTCTATGCATGATAGGTTCTTCCACCAATATTATCATCATTACGGTTGACCACCTAGTGAGGTCTGGATGGGCTATCCAATACCGTGGACACGGCTATTTGAATAGATTTTACACTCTGCAGAGGTTGCGCACTTTACCCACACCATGGAGCACCTGACCTCGTGATCCCATTCGGGTGGACCAGCGTTGCTCCAACGAAACCTGCCTGACCCGTGACTCTCCCATTGTACCACTGGCAATCATCCTCCCCCGGAGTCAAGCCCTGGGTGGCCCCTGTGTCACCTCGTGACACCTGCCACCGTCGTGGCCAACCTAAATTGTCCCAAATGGGGACCGCGCGCAAACAACCAACTGGGCTCATAGGGTTATCGCCGTCTACCTGATCAGGGTAGCATGCACGCATAACCCTCCCTAGTTGGAGGTACCGGTGAAAGAGCACGAAGCCAGACCAAGTCAAGGCCGTCCCATACCGGCAAATGTGGTTGCACGAATAAGCCCGGACAGGTGACTCAAGATCAACCAACTATGTTCAGTTAGCAAGTACTTAACTGGCAGGTATATCCATTATGAATAACTTGACCTGGTGCTAACTATGTATGAGGTAACAACTACATAAACATAACAACCTATCTCCGTATAGCATCATAATGAGTCATTAGCGCGGTAATGATAAACATGATCAAGCAATGTAAACGATGAATACAAACTAACAGGAATTTAAGTAGTTCTAGCACGAACATCATTATTAGGTTAAACACACAAGAATAATATAGAGCAATGCTTTAGGGCACATATCAGATGGTCGGCTTGCCTGGGGTCGAAGAAATACTCCGGGAGGAAGTGCGGCGAAGCCGCGGAAGAATCGTCGGAAACCGTTCTCTCTCGGAGGGGCTGAACAAAGGGCAAGGGCAAAATGGTCATTTTCAGAATGTGTAAACATTATGAAAGTGACCTCATCGGAACGGGCTCGAGGAGATGAAGAAGTGGGCGTTAGATTCACCTGATTCGGAGTCACGAGCAAAAAGATGTAAGGGTTTGAAGTCCAGGGACCAATCTGTAAATAAAATGTTCACAGACAGGCCCCTGGGGCTGAACCGAAAGCGTACTAGGAAAGATTACGTTTTCTGAAAGAGAAAATGCACTTTCAGCAGCAGTTAAGTGGAAATACGCTTTGTCCAATGGAAAACGTACTTTCGCAAAGTACGCTTCCACTTAAGTTGTGGGGCCCGCCGTCCGAGTCACTTACACCTGGGCCCCACGGCCTTCTCTCTCCTCCTCCCACCCTGCTTCTTCTTCCTCTCAACCCGGGCAACAGAGGGCAGCCGGCCATCGCCATTGCCGTAGCTTCGGTGGCCGAGGGCCCGCGGCGAGGGGCGGGATGGAAGCGGCGCTCTGGGCCGCGCCGGTGGGTACCTGAGGCGGCAGTGGGAAGGTTCGGTAGAGGGCGGCCGAGAGGGAGGCGGACGGCGGTGATGGAGAGCTCGGGGTCGAGGCTGCGGCCTGACCCGGGAATAAATGGAGGCGGGGAGGGCTTGAGGGTGGTAGCGGTGGTCGGCTGGTGGAGCTAGAGGAGCAGAGGGGGCCGGGGTAGGCAGAATTTAGGCGAGGTTCGCCGGCGGCCATGGCGGCGATGCCGAGCGGGAAGAGAGGGAGAGCTCAAGGCTCGGGCTTGGGGTGTTCTAGGGAGGAAGGGAGGAGCTGTTGTGGGTGCGGTGTGAGCTCGAGAGGGCTCTGGCCGTGGCTATTTATAGCCCAGGCGACGGGAAGGATAGGTTCGACCACCGTGGCGTCCTTATCGGCGCACTGGAGCTCGTGGGTGGCGTGGCTGGACGGTAGTGGCGACGAGAGGTTTCAGGGAGGAGCAGGGGAGGCCAGCTGGTGCTTCGGGAGAGCTCGGCTCGTCCGTATACGGCGGCGGGTCACGGGCAGAACAGCGGCGGCGATCGCCGTGGTGCGAGGAGAAGGAGAGAGGAGGGGGAATGGTCTGGAGAGGGTCGGCGTGGACGCAGGGGAGCCGTAGGACATGCTCAGACAAGCGGGGACTGGCCGGAGGCGACTACCCGGAGCTGACAGAGGCGCGGAGCGCCGTTTCTGCATGGCCACCGTGTGGTCACCACGTGCATAGCACGTTCTAGCACGCCTCTTCCCGTCACACCTTGTCAATTAGATGCATCACTGCTCAAATAGATGGGACATGTGGCTGGAACCACCTAGATAGCTCTAGGATGAGTGAACCTTGCAGAAACAGACTTTAACAGCAAAATTGGGTGGATTTTTCTAGAGAAATGGATGAGGGTGGGGATCTGAGACTTTGTCAAAATGAAATAGAGTAGGAAGGACTATGTGCTGGTAAAATTGGAAGTCATTTGGACAAGATTTGCACCCACTTCCTTTGTAATGCCAAATTTGGTCCAGAAAAGGGATTTTGAAGCTGCACTCAAATGGCTTGATGAAATGAGCTGAATTTTGGTGGAGGGTGATGATTTGAACATATGAAGGTACTGGAAAAGTTTTAGCTCATTTGGAAATGCCTACATGGTACTTCCTTCACAGCACTTCCAAATGGACAGAAACTTGAGAAAAATGCTGTGGACAAATGGATAGATGGATTGAGCTGGTTTTTGGTTTCCATGAGTGATTTAGCAATGTGAATCACCATGAAAAATTTCAGATCAAATGGATCAATGGTTCAAGCACTTCCTTTGAAATTTGCCCAACTGGACATAATTTGCAAATTGGTGTTGTGCTCAAAATTTAATGGGTGGAACTTGGGTTCTTGATGGAAATGATGAATATATAGATAGTAGAAGCTCCACAAATTATTTGGAATTTTTCCTGGCTACCAAAATGGTAGTTCCTTTAGAAAGTGCCCAAAATGCAATATTGGCATTAAATAGGAAAATGCAATTTCCCTCGTTTAATTATGGCCAATATTTTTATAGGAGCTCAATATGATCACAAAGAATATCTCCACAAGTTTTCATGAACTTTGGAGATGGATAGATATTTTCCTGGATTTAATTCCTTTAACTGGCAGAAAAAGGAATTAATTATAAATGAAAAATATTGCAAATGACTTGGCAATATTTTTGCATATCCAGGGTTTATAGATGAAGGATGATGACTGGGAGAAGTTTGGGAGGCAACAGATCAAAGTAAATTGGGGTTCCTTTGTAACGGAAGGAATTAGGGTTTCCCTTCCGGTAACTCGGAAGGTAGGGTTTTGACGGCAAAACCCTGAGAATAAATCTTAGGTGGTAGGATTGGTCTTGAGAGAATCTCCGGTTGGATAGGAAAGGCAAGGCTAAATGACCATCTTCATATACCCAAGAGCTTGAGAAAATCCGATAACACCAAGAAAAAAGACGGGAGTCAAATCCCGCGAAGGAAAAAAACAGGGAGCGGAAACCAGGGTGTTACAAACCTACCCCCCTTAAGAAAATCTCGTCCTCGAGATTTCCGGGCTTACCTCCCGGGGAAGGGGGACTTACCTGTGTGCGACTTGGATCCATCAGCGATCTTGTCTTTACCGCAGTCATCATTCCGTTGCCGAGAGTCATTCCGCTTCCTCGGGTTATTCCGCTGCTAGCATAGGGCTAACCTGGGCAGGCGTAATGCCGCCGTGCTGATGTGATCCTTGTACCCTTGTAACCTTATCCATAGTAACGAAGAGCTGATTCGTCCTATGCCAGCGGTGCCGTATTCCAGAAGACTTGGCTGGAACATGAGGCCTTTTAACTGCCTCTTCTGATGGACCATGTGTTGTCTCTGCACATAGTTTCCTTGAATCCTTCTCCTTCCTGTCAGGTAAACCTCTTGTCCTAGTAGTGGGGTAACGGTAAAACCCAGAAACAGCTTAGTTTCCATGGTCAGGAAGCAACTGTTTCGGGTCTTATTGCGATACATCGTACTCTGATAGTCAAGGCAAGACATCCTTTCCTAGTACCAGGCCCACGTGCTCGTATGGCCTTGATAGCTAGAGGTGACTTTCTCTTTGCCATGTCAGAATGCTCAGTCTAGCTGTGGGTTCCATGCTGATGTTTCCTTCTGCCTTATGCATTCGGGCGTTGTCCTTAGGTGATTCACAATTCAAGGAACAATATAACCGAGCCATTGCTGCTATATCCTCGACTGAAATATCAGGCATGATCACAAAGTAATCATAGACAATAATCTCTTATTCCAATGATGTCATGGTGTCTATGAGCTGTTGGTGCTGACGGGCCTTAAGCTATTTCATCTGAATGTCCTTTTTCAAACTCCGTCGTTCATGGAGGTAGTTCTGTCATACATAGCCTTGTAGTCCTTGCTTTGACCACTGAGCTGAACATAGTATTGCTATCATCTGGTGTATTCTTTCAGAGTATAGCCTCTTATCTTGGTTGGCAACCCGTATTTAGGGTGGGTATGACATGCTGGCTGCAGTGTTGTGGCCGTATATGCAAGAGTCTGACGAGAATTGGTAATACCGCTCTGTCCGTGGAACTGTAACTTGTGGTCACGGAGGTTGTTCATCCTCAACTTCTTTGTTCTTGAGGATTCCGTTGATGGACCTGTGATGACTTGCCAACACGGCTTCCTGATTGTTTTCCCGGCTTGTTGGGCTTGTTCTCACAGCTTACTCTTGCATACCTCGTAGGGGTTGCTGTGCTTATATTCTTCTTTGAACTATGGGGCCAATGTTTCTCTGAACATAGTCATTCCAGTGTACGAGTGGCTCGCATGAACTGATTCACTCGACTGCATGCTCACAACATATGCAGGTGTAGGATGAATCCTTTTATAACCACTGAGTTCTGACGCAGATGTGTGTCCAGACTAGTTCTTGCTTCTGACAAGCTTGTTGTAGGCATGATAGCTGTTGAAGAAGGCTGAATTCCTTATGCTTTAAGCTTTTGCCAGGGTAGTGTACTGAAGAAGGCTGGGTATCGTACCTCAAAAGTTTTCCTTCATGTGGATTACTGCGGAAAGTTAGGTGCCTTATGCCAGAAGCTTTCCGTGGTAGCACACTGTGGAAGATGGGAGTGTCGTACCCCAGAAGATTTTCTCACCAAGTGGCGTACCAAGGAAGATTGGCAGTCTGGCGTCGTAAGCTTCTCTCGGTAGCTTGTGGAGGAAGGCTGGGTTTCATATACCAGAAGCCTTTTACGGTGATATGTGGTCGAATTTATGGCCAATTCTGGCTTCTTTCCGAAGTATCCGGAATTTACTCATAGCAGAGTCAAAACTTGGTATAGACCATACCTTGCCTGAAGATATTCCATTGGTCACACACATCGCTTGTCCTTCTGCTGGTCCACTCATTTCTGCTGTAAAGGCTGCACAACTGATGCAGACTTCATGTTGATAATTAATTCGAAACACCCTTTGTATTCGAACCAAGTGTTGCCGATAATTCCATTCGGTTCAGCTGAGCTTCCAAGCATGTGAAGTTCTCATTGATTCTGGATAGCCGTGAATGCATCCATATTTCCTTGCAAATCGGAGCTTTATTGTTGCTCTTGGCACATTCACATTCTTGGAATATGTCTTCGGTGGGTAGTAAATGATTCTTGAGTCCATTGAGAAAAGGCTCGGTTCACCTCGCTAACGGAAATAATCCTTGTGTCGAGGACGGAACCATTTGTCCTTACAGATGTTCATTCTTGGTAGATTATCTGACTGCTCCTTAGGCGTGATCTATTCTGAGGTCAATCTTCTCAGGTATATTCTAGCCTTGTCTGTTGCGCATGGATTCTGCTTCTGGGCCATCCTTCATTCTTGACAGATTCGGTGTTGCTATTTCTGAATACTAGGCAGTTGGCTTGACTTGACTCTTGCTGAATTTGGATTATTGGGTATTATCCAAGTTGTATACTGGTCTTCTTGATGGCACTTGCGGATGGATCCAGTCGGAGTGAAGGAACGAAACCGAGAAAAGAAACAAGAACCGCGAAAACCAAAAAGCAAACAAAGCTCAAATATTTTCGGACCTTACACACGTGGCCGAGGATTCACTAGTATAGCTAGTATAGCGCACTCGATGCACCTCTGGGGATTTAGAAGCGAAACCACACAGTGCTCCTTGTAGCAATGGTGTCAAGCTTCTACTACTTCCCGAGGGAACATCACACTCGATGCACGTTGGCTATGGTCATGCGATTCTAGGGTTGTCGGGGAAAAGATAGAATTTATAAGCATTTCCCAAAGGAAACTAGAGTTAAGAAGAGAAATGCCATGGCTAGCAAGCAGGGTAAGGATATCTGGTTTACCTAGGGGGTTCAGGGCTCACGGGTCGTTGTCGGGTGCGAATATTTCACACTGGAGGCAAGGCCATGATTGTTGGGGTCTGATGGAGCCAAAAACCTAGGGCGTTGCCTTATAATCAATAGTAGCCATGCCAGGTTGGCAGAAGATGGCTGAAATCCATCTGGGCTTTCTACTAATCAATAGGCAATGAAGCCTGGCTAGGGGTAACCTATAGTCAGCCTGGCTGCTCTGATACCATCCGTTGTGGCGCCCCGCCTAATTACCACTGTAGCCAGACGGTCGCCGCGCATACCAGCCCAGGAAATCACTCTGGCATGCACTTTTACAACAAGTATCATGAACACAGGCATTTCTATTAATGGGTATATAAGTCTTACATGATAGTTACAAAGGGGTGGCAGCGGAAAAGCTCTATCTAAGGCAGCATGGTCGTGGTGCGGCTCCAATCCACAGGGATCTGACTGGGTTACTCTCCTTTCCTGCGAACGCTTCGGCTCCTCGTCGATGGATGACGGATCCTTAGGTGAACCTGGCCACATTGAAGGCCACTGAGTACTTTTGAATGTACTCGCAAGCAAACCAAACTAACATATACACCAAGCAATGCAATCCATGGCATTCAAGCATGTATTTGATATTAGAGCAATATTAATTATCATAGCATAATATACCTATATAGCAATATTAATCATCATGTTGTAACAGGATTATCTAGCATAATTAAACATCTAGCAGCATTGATCATCATGACATAACAGGGTTATCTAGCAAGATAACTACTGAAGTAAAGTACAGTAAAGTAAAGCATTTTAAGTATATAATCCATACTCCGAACATTCTCATGATCCAATCTGACACTGATTCAAGTCCAATCCAAGTCTTTCGGTCATCTGACCATCTCTTCCATAGCCATCCCATGGCTAACGTACCATATTCCTGACAACATCTGATGTCTATGCATGACAGGTTCTTCCACCATTATTATCATCATTACGGTTGACCACTTAGTGAGGTCTGGACGGGCTGTCCAATACCGTGGACATGGCTATTCGAATAGATTTTACACTCTGCAGAGGTTGTACACTTTACCCACACCATGGAGCACCTAACCTCATGATCCCATTCGGGTGGAGCAGCGTTGCTCCAACGAAACCTGCCTGACCCGTGACTCTCCCATCGTACCACCGGCAATCATCCTCCCCCGGAGTCAAGCCCTGGGTGGCCCCTGTGTCACCTCGTGACACCTGCCACCATCGTGGCCAAACTAAACTGTCCCAAACGGGGACCGCGCGCAAACAACCAACTGGGCTCACAGGGTTATCGCCGTCTACCTGATCAGGGTAGCACGCACGCATAACCCTCCCTAGTTGGAGGTACCGGTGAAAGAGCACGGAGCCAGACCAAGTCAAGGCCGTCCCATACCGGCAAATGTGGTTGCACGAATAAGCCCGGACAGGTGACTCAAGATCAACCAACTATGTTCAGTTAGCAAGTACTTAACCGGCAGGTATATCCATTATGAATAACTTGACCTGGTGCTAACTATGTATGAGGTAACAACTGCATAAACATAATAACCTATCTCCGTATAGCATCATAATGAGTCATTAGCGCGGTAATGATAAACATGATCAAGCAATGTAAACGATGAATACAAACTAACAGGAATTTAAGTAGTTCTAGCACAGACATCATTATTAGGTTAAACACACAAGAATAACATAGAGCAATGCTTTAGGGCACATATCAGATGGTCGGCTTGCCTGGGGTCGAAGAAATACTCCGGGAGGAAGTGCAGTGAAGCCGCGGAAGAATCGCCGGAAATCGTTCTCTCTCGGAGGGGCTGAACAAAGGGCAAGGGCAAAATGGTCATTTTCAGAATGTGTAAACATTATGAAAGTGACCTCATCGGAACGGGCATGAGGAGATGAAGAAGTGGGCATTGGATTCACCTGATTCGGAGTCACGAGCAAAAAGATGTAAGGGTTTGAAGTCCAGGGACCAATCTATAAATAAAATGTTCACAAACAGGCCCCTGGGGCTGAACCGAAAGCGTACTGGGAAAGATTACGTTTTCTGAAAGAGAAAACGCACTTTCAGCAGCAGTTAAGTGGAAATACGCTTTGTCCAATGGAAAACGTACTTTCGCAAAGTACGCTTCCACTTAAGTTGTGGGGCCCGCCGTCCGAGTCACTTACACCTGGGCCCCACGACCTTCTCTCTCCTCCTCCCGCCCTGTTTCTTCTTCCTCTCGACCCGGGCAACAGAGGGCGGCCGGCCGTCGCCGTTGCCATAGCTCCGGTGGCCGAGGGCCCGCGGTGAGGGGCGGGATGGAAGCGGCGCTCTGGGCCGCGCCGGTGGGTACCTGAGGCGGCAGTGGGGAGGCTCGGTAGAGGGCGGCCGAGAGGGAGGCGGACGGCGGTGATGGAGAGCTCGGGGTCGAGGCTGCGGCCTGACCCGGGAATAAATGGAGGCGGGGAGGACTTGAGGGTGATAGCGGTGGTCGGCTGGTGGAGCTAGAGGAGCAGAGGGGGCCGAGGTAGGCAGTATTTAGGCGAGGTTCGCCGGCGGCCATGGCGGCGATGCCGAGCGGGGAGATAGGTAGAGCTCAAGGCTCGGGCTTGGGGTGTTCTAGGGAGGAAGGGAGGAGCTGCTGCGGGTGCGGTGTGAGCTCGAGAGGGCTCTGGCCGTGGCTATTTATAGCCCAGGCGACGGGGAGGATAGGTTCGGCCGCCGTGGCAGCCTTATCAGCGCACTGGAGCTCGTGGGTGGCGTGGCTGGATGGTAGCGGCAACGAGAGGCTTCGGGGAGGAGCAGGGGAGGCTAGCTGGTGCTTCGGGAGAGCTCGGCCCATCCGTATATGGCGGCGGGTCACGGGCAGAACAGCGGCGGCGATCGCCGTGGCGCGAGGAGAAGGAGAGAGGAGGGGGAATGGTCTAGAGAGGGTCAGCGTGGACGCAGGGGAGCCGTAGGGCACGCTCAGACAAGCGGGGACTGGCCGGAGGTGACTACCCGGAGCTGACATAGGCGCGGAGCGCCGTTTCTGCATGGCCACCGTGTGGTCACCACGTGCATAACATGTTTTAGGATGCCTCTTCTCGTCACACCTTGTCAATTAGATGCATCACTGCTCAAATAGATGGGACAAGTGGCTAGAACCACCTAGATAGCTCTAAGATGAGTGAACCTTGCAGAAACAGACTTTAACAGCAAAATTGGGTGGATTTTTCTAGAGAAATGGATGAGGGTGGGGATCTGAGACTTTGTCAAAATGAAATAGAGTAGGAAGGACTATGTGCTGGTAAAATTGGAAGTCATTTGGACAAGATTTGCACCCACTTCCTTTGTAATGCCAAATCTGGTCCAGAAAAGGGATTTTGAAGCTGCACTCAAATGGCTTGATGAAATGAGCTGAATTTTGGTGGAGGGTGATGATTTGAACATATGAAGGTACTGGAAAAGTTTCAGCTCATTTAGAAATGCCTACATGGTACTTCCTTCACAGCACTTCCAAATGGACAGAAACTTGAGAAAAATGCTGTGGACAAATGGATAGATGGATTGAGCTGGTTTTTGGTTTCCATGAGTGATTTAGCAATGTGAATTACCATGAAAAATTTCAGATCAAATGGATCAATGGTTCAAGCACTTCCTTCGCAATTTGCCCAACTGGACAAAATTTGCAAATTGGTGTTGTGCTCAAAATTTAATGGGTGGAACTTGGGTTCTTGAAGGAAATGGTGAATATATAGATAGGAGAAGCTCCACAAATTATTTGGAATTTTTCCTGGCTACCATAATGGTAGTTTCTTTTGAAAGTGCCCAAAATGCAATATTGGCATTAAATAGGAAAATGCAATTTCCCTCATTTAATTATGGCCAATATTTTTATAGGAGCTCAATATGATCACAAGGAATATCTCCACAAGTTTTTATGAACTTTTAAGATGGATAAATATTTTCCTGGATTTAATTCCTTTAACTGGCAGAAAAAGGAATTAATTATAAATGAAAAATATTGCAAATGACTTGGCAATATTTTTGCATATCCAGGGTTTATAGATGAAGGATGATGACTGGGAGAAGTTTGGGAGGCAACAGATCAAAGTAAATTGGGGTTCCTTTGTAACGGAAGGAATTAGGGTTTCCCTTGCGGTAACTCGGAAGGTAGGGTTTCGACGGCAAAACCCTGAGAATAAATCTTAGGTGGTAGGATTGGTCTTGAGAGAATCTCTGGTTGGATAGGTAAGGCAAGGCTAAATGACCATCTTCATATACCCAAGAGCTTGAGAAAATCCGATAACACCGAGAAAAAAGACGGGAGTCAAATCCTGTGAAGGAAAAAAACAGGGAGCGGAAACCAGGGTGTTACAATGTTCCTTACATTTCCTGTCTATATTTAAATAGGCCAACTCCCCTTTTTGGAAGAAAAAATTGCTTGCTGCCACCCCAACCAAGAAGCCCAAGATAAAAATTCGAGGTCCAGGTCATCCCAAGAAGCCATCCGCTGAAGAGCTACTCAAGCTTGATGACGAGTCAGAGGTAGAATTTGACTCCCTTGGTCGTCTTTTATGCAACTTATTGACGCCGACTCTTCTCAGGACGACGCGGAAACAAGTCAAGCTGATGCAACAGAGGTATTCCCTGTCTCCTCCGACTCAGAACCCTTGGCAAGACAGAAAACTCGGTGGGTCATCCGAAAGGTGAAATTTTCTCATTCTCTTGCTTACTTGGATCCCAACTTTCTTTTGAAGAAACAACAACATGAAGCAAGACGCCCGACCCGGAGCAGCGGTTCTCATGACCTTATCTCCGTCTTACCAAATACGCCTGTTCTTCGCAAGCGTCAACATGAGGTGCTACATGATCCAGACTCTCTTTATCCATTAGCTGGCTTCATACGTCAACCTCTTAATCCTTCTAACTCAAATTATCAGAAGACACCTCCGTCGTCCGGCGACTCTTCCGGAACCTAGATGCCCGTCTTCAAAGTTGCCTAAGGGTAAGTGTTTCCATTTGTTTATCAATGATTTGTAATGACATACTCATATACTTTGTATCTTTGTTGCAGAGGTATTGCCAAAGCAAGCAAGAAACAAAAACTGGGCGGGACTGCAAAAGATCCCAAGGCTGCTGAACCAGAGAAACAGATAGTAGAATCTTCTGAGGCCCTCACTCAAGACCTTGAAGAACCTATTAATGACCCGCTACCATCAATTGATGCTACCATCCCTGAACAGATGGACACTGAGCTTAACCAGGCGGTCAGCCATGACCCACCGAGCCCTAAGTCGCCATCTCCTCCAAAGCCAGCTGAAGAGATCCCCTTTGAGAAGAACTCTGATGATGTGACTATCACTGGGACGGCTTACATAGCGCCCGGAGTCTTAATAGTGCTAGCCAAGCAAAGCACTAAGGAAGAATCTCCTTCCTTAGAAAAAGGCAAGGCGAGACTGAACCTGGAAAGCTATGTCGCCCTCAGTGCGAGCGACATCCACGCAGGTTATGTAAACCGCCTTCATACTAGCCGTGACATGGAAGCCGGCTTAGTGAACCTTATGAAGGAACGCTATGAGGTATGTAACTAACCCCTTTCCATATGTACTTATATAGCCGCCAAGTCTTAAGTATAGGAAAAGATGTTGAATATGCTTGAGAATTCATGATAATTTCCAAACTCTAGCCTCTCAAGGCCGGCTTATCTTATCAAGATGAACCGAGTCTTCAAATATTAAACTTGAATAAACTTTGTGCAGCTTTCAACCATAACAACAAGAAGAGCCATATTGATAATTAGCTCTAAAATCCAAACATGTAGCCCCCAAGGGCCGTCTTAAACTGACAAGTTGAGCCGGGACTTATAGTTACTTAAGAAATCCAAACATGTAGCCCCTAAGGGCCGGCTTAAACTGACAAGTTGAGCCAGGACTTATAGTCACTTAAGAAATCCAAACATGTAGCCCCTAAGGGCCAGCTTAAACTGACAAGTTGAGCGGGGACTTATGGTCACTTAAGAAATCCAAACATGTAGCCCCCAAGGGCCGGCTTAAACTGACAAGTTGAGCCGGGACTTATAGTCACTTAAGAAATCCAAACATGTAGCCCCCAAGGGCCAGCTTAAACTGACAAGTTGAGCCGGGACTTATAGTCACTTAAGAAATCCAAACGTGTAGCCCCTAAGGTCCAGCTTAAACTGACAAGTTGAGCCAGGACTTATAGTCACTTAAGAAATCCAAACATGTAGTCCCCAAGGGCCGGCTTAAACTAACAAGTTGAGCAGGGTCGTAAGAAATTTTGAAAAGACCTACATTAGCCCCCAAGTGCCAAGTGTATTGCTTGCAATATGCTTGGGACTTAACCAACTATACCACAAACTTACTCCTTGTATGGTAACTATTGCCATCTTATTGTGTTTCAGGCAGAATTGAACATGAAGGAATCGCAAGTTGGCGAGTTAAGAAAAAGCTTAAAGCAACAGTAGACAGAAACCTCCAAGGCCAAGTCAGATCTGAAGGCCTCATTAGAGAAAATTGAAAAACTTAAAGCAGGTTTTGATGCTGAGAGAGCCGCCTAGGAGACTAACAAGGCTGCTCTAGCAAGAAAGGCCGAAGATGCTGAAGCTGCACTTAAACCGGTAACTGAAGAGTTATCCGGTTTAAAACAACACATCTCTCAAATGACATCCGCCATCTTCGGTAAGCGTAATAAGCCATTCAAACTCTGTAACCCGCCTGGCTTATCATATATATATATGCATTGTTAACTCGCTTGGCGATTCTTATATAACCTCTTAACAGGCCCCAGGAGTGCAAGCCTTGGTCAAGACATGCTATTGAAGCTGAAGGACATTTATTCTTTAACGGAGCAGTTATACAGTGGCACTCTCCACAGTCTTGTGGCCTTAGGAGGTAAAAAAAAGCCGCCAAGTCAAATCAAGACTGTTCTGGATCATCTGTCCATGGTCCCAAGCCAGATTAAAGAACAAAGATTATCAGCCGCCCGAGCCGGAGCCATCATTGCTCTAGGTCGGGCCAAAGCATGGCAATCTGAGCTTGACCCGGAGGAAATAGCCACCGGGTGCCCGAAATTCAAGGATGACCAGTCTGCCTTTAAAGAAAAAGACTTCAATCAATGTGTCCGAGAAATGTGGCCCGTGTCTTGCAAGCTCATTGAAGAGCTAAACTTAAACAAGTACACGCTGGCTTATGACGGCAACAACTAGAAGATTAAGTCGCCAGCTCATGATGTTGTCAGTCTCATTCCTCCTCGGCGTAAGCATATCCTCACCCCTGACGTTGATCATTCCATTATACTAAATGATGAGGCCACTTTCAAAGCTTTAACCGGCATCGACTGGACAACGGCTGATCTTCAGATGATCGATGAGGAAGAGCTGGCGTGGGATGACCCGAAATCATCAAAGCGTCCAGAAGATGATTGATAAGATCAATGATGAACCAGGCGGCTCTCAGGCCAGATCATGGGGTGCAGCCCCAAAAACACTTAATTCACAAACTTTTGGGCTCAGCTGAAGCCTTGTAATAGGGTAATTGAAAATGTTGAGCCGCCGTGTCATGCCTTCGTGCATGTTTTATCTTGACTTTTGGTCCAACAGTTGATTTTTGTGGCCTACTTCATTTGATCAGATATATGAACCGCCTGATGACCATATTCAACACCTGAGGTCTTATATATTTTGCAAAAGACCAATCATTATATATACTGGCAACTCAAAGCCAGAAACCATGGTGGGTTATTAAACCCAAAGACTTCCAGTCTCATAGCCACAGCTATGCAAATTATTCATGCTGGTGACTTACAGTCCAAAACCAGGGCGGGTGACAACCCAAAGACTGTAGTCTCATAACTATGGCTGTTGAAATCAAAACATACTAGCGACTTAAAGTCCAAAGCCAGGGTGGGTTACAACCCAAAATATACTCGAACAGGAGAATCATAACCCGGAGCCTCACGACCTGGGTAGTCAAAATTTGCACAAAAGCAAAATCTTAAAGAATATCAGAAAAAATCAAAAAAGAGAGATACAACAAATCTCAAATCTTTGCTAGGTTGTCTTCCAAGACATGACCAAACAAGTTGGCTCACAGGCCTTGTGCTTTCAAGGCCGCACAGCCGTTGAGTTTATACTAGCTCACTGTAAGCCGGCTCTCACGTGACACAAGCCGCCGTTTTAACCTTAACAAGTTCAGGGTCTTAAAAAAGATTGACTGTTAAGAGTTTGGCGGGTCACTTGGCGGAGTAGCAAGTTACAAATAGGCAGGACAACTCATAATTTGGCGTCTCATGCCTGGTCAAGAGGGTATGAAAGCTAAACCCGGTGGGTTGGAAGCCCCCAAGTGACCTTATGACCAATTAATAAAGACTCAGATACACAAAAATGAAATGGCGGAGGCCCTGAATTTTTCAGGGATGCCGGCTTTATTATATTGATCATAAAAAGATATACACATCATCAGAAGTACGTACAATAGGGAGAGCCGGTGGCTCAAGTATAGTAGGGCCGAAGATGAGCAATATTCCACGGCCTGTTGGTCTCCTGCTCAGAGGTGTGTGACTTCGTACACTCACGTAGATCAATGAGATAATACAAGCCATTGTTGAGGTTCTTACTGACCACAAAAGGTCCTTCCCAAGGTGGAGACAACTTATGCCTGTCAGTTTGATCTTGAATCAACCGTAGCACTAAGTCGCCTTCTTGAAACACCCGAGTCTTGACTCTGCGGCTATGATAGCGACGCAGGTCTTGCTGATATATTGCTGAACGAGACGCCGCAAGGTCACGTTCTTCATCCAAAGCATCAATTGCATTTTGTCGAGCCGTCTCATTATCAGTTTCAACATAAGCCGCCACTCTGGGCAAGTCATGACAGATGTCACTCGGGAGAACCGCCTCTGCACCATAGACCATGAAGAAGGGTGTATAGCCTGTTGACCTGTTGGGGGTGGTATTGATACTCCAAAGTACTAAAGGTAACTCCTCAACCCAACAACCTGGTGTTCGTCCCAAAGGAACCATAAGCCGGGGCTTAATGCCTCTCAAAATTTCTTGGTTAGCCCTTTCTGCTTGATCATTAGACTGTGGATGGGCCACAGAAGAAACATCCAGACGAATATGCTCTCTTTGACAGAACTCCTTCATAGCACCCTTAGACAAATTAGTGCCATTATCAGTGATGATACTATGAGGGTAACCAAAACGGAAGATCGGTTTTTAACAAACTGAACTGCAGTTGCTGCATCACACTTGCTAACTGGCTCTGCCTCTACCCATTTGGTAAATTTGTCAACAGCCACCAAGAGGTGGGTCTTCTTATCCTTAGACCTCTTGAAAGGCCCAACCATATCAAGCCCCCAGACTGCAAATGGCCAAGTAATTGGAATCATCCTCAACTCTTGAGCCGGCACATGAGCTCGTCGAGAAAATTTCTGACACCATCACACTTACTGACGATGTCTTCCGCATCAGCATGAGCCGTTAACCAATAAAAGCCCTGACGAAAAGCTTTAGCCACTAAAGATTTAGAGCCAGCATGATGACCACAATCACCTTCATGGATTTCTCTTAAGATCTCACGACCCTCTTCAGGAGAAACACAACGTTGAAACACTCCTGTCACACTGCATCGGTGTAACTCGCCATTGATAATAGTCATAGACTTAGACCTCCTGGTTATTTGCCTTGCCAAATTTTCATCCTCAGGTAACTCACCGCGGGTCATATAAGCCAAATAGGGAAGCGTCCAATCAGGAATAGCATGGAGAGCCGCCACCAACTGCGCCTCCGGGTCAGGAATAGCAAGGTCCTCTTCCGATGGTAACTTGACTGAAGGATTATGCAATACATCAAGAAACATATTAGGAGGCACCGGCTTACGTTGAGACCCAAGCCGGCTCAAGGCATCAGCCGCCTCATTCTTCCTTCGATCAAGGTGCTCCACCTGGTAGCCCTTGAAGTAACAAGTAATATTGTCAACCGCCCGGTGATAAGCCGCCATGAGCGGGTCTTTGGAATCCCATGTGCCTGAAACTTGCTGAGCTACAAGGTCGGAATCACCAAAACACCTGACCCAGCTTAAATTCATCTCCTTGGCCGTACGAAGATCATGGAGTAAGGCCTCATATTCGGCTGCATTGTTAGTACAAGGAAACATTAGCCTTAAAACATAACAAAATTTGTCACCTCGTGGGGAAGTCAAAATAACTCCAGCCCCCGAGCCTTCCAACTGCCTGGACCCAGCAAAGTGAACCGTCCAATATGTGTTATTAGGCTTCTCCTCAGGCGTCTACAACTCTGTCCAGTCATTGATGAAATCCACCAGAGCCTGAGATTTGATAGCTGTTCCTGGCACGTATTTCAAACCATGAGGTCCAAGTTATATTGCCCACTAGGCAACCCGGCATGTGGCCTCTCTATTTTGAATGATGTCTCCTAAGGGAGCAGAGCTAACCACAGTAATAGGATGACCAAGAAAATAATGCTTCAGCTTGCGACTTGCCATGAACACCCCATAGACCAGCTTCTGCCAATGTGGATATCGTTGCTTGGACTCAATCAACACCTCACTGACATAATAAGCCGGCCTCTGGACTGGGTACTCCTTACCCGCCTCCTTGCACTCCACCACGATCGCCACACTGACAGCCTTACTATTAGCCGCCACATACAGAAGCAAAGGCTCTTTCTCAATGGGAGCCAAAAGGACGGCATGCTCAGCTAACTACTTTTTGAGTGCTTCAAACACCTTATCAGCAGCATCGCTCCAGACAAAATGATATGTCTTCTTCATCGTCTGGTATAAAGGAATCGCCTTCTCTCCCACATGGCTTATGAACTTGCTTAGAGCCGCGACACAACCCGCCAGGCGCTGGACGTCATTGACACACGCCGGCTTAGCCAATGAAGTGATGGCCTTGATTTTCTCCGGGTTAGCTTCAATACCCCTCTCTGAGACCAGAAAACCCAAGAGCTTGCCTGCAGGCACACCAAAAACACACTTGGCCGGGTTAAGCATCATCTTATAGAAACCGAGATTATCGAAAGTCTCCCTTAGATCATCCAGGAGAGTCTCCTTCTTTCTGGATTTGACGACAATATCATCCACATAAGCATGCACATTATGCCCGATCTGATTGTGAAAGCAATGCTGAAGACAGCGTTGATAAGTCACCTGAGCACTCTTAAGCCCAAAAGGCATAGAAACATAACAGAAGGCTCCAAAAGGGGTGATAAAAGACGTCTTCTCTTGGTCCTTAACTGCCATCTCGATCTCATGATAACCAGAATAAGCATCCAGGAAACATAAACTCTCACAACCCGCCGTGGCATCAATAATCTGGTCAATACGAGGGAGAGAAAACGGATCAGCTGGACAGGCTTTGTTAAGATCTGTGTAGTCAACACACATACGCCTAGTGCCATTCTTCTTAAGCACCAGCACCGGCTTAGCCAACCACTCCGGGTGAAAGACTTCCACAATAAACCCGGCTACCAAGAGCCGGGCCACCTCTTCTCCAATGGCCTTACGCCGTTCTTCATTGAAACGATGAAGAAACTGCTTGACCGGCTTAAACTTAGGATCTACATTAAGAGTGTGCTCAGCGAATTCTCTCGGTACACCCGGCATGTCAGAAGGTTTCCATGCAAAGATGTCCCGATTCTCACGGATGAACTCGATGAGCGCGCTTTCCTATTTAGGATCCATATTAGCCCCCACTGTGAACTGCTGAGACGAGTCGCCAGGGACAAAGTCAACCTGCTTAGTATCATCAGCCGACTTAAACTTCAACAAAGGGTCTTGCTCAGTGGTGGGCTTCTTCAAAGGGGTTATATCAGCCGGGTCAACATTATCCTTATAAAATTTATGCTCCTCCATGGCGCAAGCCGACTCAGCATAGGCAGCATCTCCTTCCTCACATTCCAATGCAATTTTTCGATCACCATGGACCGTAATAGTACCCTTACGCCCTGGCATCTTAAGCTGTAAATAAACATAACAAGGTCGGGCCATAAATTTGACATAAGCCGGCCGTCCAAACAAGGCATGATAAGGGCTCTTGATCTTAACCACTTCAAACCATAACGTCTCTGCTCTGTAGTCATAGTCATCGCCAAAAGCCACTTCCAGGGCAATCCTACTAACCAGATATGCCGACTTACCGGGTACCACGCCATGAAAAACTGTAGAAGACGGCTAAAACTCCTTATCAGTTAAGTTCATCCGGCGAAAGGTGTCATAATAAAGGATATTAATACTGCTGCCCCCGTCCATGAGCACTTTAGTGAATTTGTAACCCCCGACCTGAGGGGCTACCACCAATGCTAGCTGACCCGGATTGTCAACCTGGGGTGGGTGATCCTCTCGACTCCATGTGATTGGTTGTTCTGACCACCGCAAGTATTGAGGTATCGCCGGCTCAGCCACACTGACCACGCGTTTATGAACCTTCTGATCTCGTTTACAAAGACTTGTGGTGAAAACATGATACTGGCCACTATTAAGCTGCTTTGGGTTACTCTGGTATCCCGACTGATGCTGCTGGTTACCCTGACCAGACTGTTGGTTATAACCACCCTGGTTACCCTGTCCTTGATACCGCCACCACCGAAGCCGGGGCCCTGTGAGCCGGATCCTGACCCGCCAGGTGGGCCATTATTGTTGCCATGATTCTGGTTGAAGTTGGAATTCCTATACTCTCGCATTATGAAACAGTCCTTCCAAGCATGAGTCGCCGGTTTATTGGGCAGGCTGTGTTTTGGGCAAGGCTCATTCATCATCGCCTCAATATTAAAGTTCTTCCCTCCAAAGGTCGGCTTACCATTGCCATTACGGTGTTGGCTTTTATATCCAGTGTTGGTGTTAGCTACAAGATCTTACCCGCCATCGGGTTGTCTGCGCTTACCACTGTTACCCTGGTTGTTACCATTATGCCCTGTCATGTTCTGCTGCTGACCCTTACCATTGCCACCCTTCTTTCGCTTGTTGGATTTTTCATCATTAGATCCAGGATCTTTGGTGGTATCAGAGTCGGCATACTTAATGAGAGCCGCCATGAGCTCTCCCATGTCATTATAATGATGCTTAAGCCGCCCAAGCTTCTGCTTAAGGGGGGTAAATGGCAGTTCTTCTCCAGGACCAGGCGCGCCGGACCAAATGATGAGCCGACTCATCCTCACGCTACACATAGTTATCAAGATCAATAATTGTCAAGGGCTGCTTGCATGTTCCTTTAAAATTCTGAATGAATCGTGCTTTCAACTCTGCCCATGAATTGATGGAGTTGGCGAGTAATCCTTTTAACCAGGTCCAAGCTGGCCCGTCCAACATCATGGTAAAGTATTTAGCACACACAGCATCATTGACATCCAGCATCTCCATGGCTAACTCATAACTCTCAATCCAGGCCTCAGGGGGGAGATCAACTGTATAGTTAGCCACTTTGCGAGGACCCTTAAAATCCTTAGGTAAACGTTCATTACGTAGTGCTGGTACTAAACACGGCACTCCAACAGATCTAGAGATTATACCAGCCCCAACTGATGTCGAAGGAGTCATCAGAGGCTGCTGATAAGCCCCCAACTGAGCCGCCGCTGCTGCCTCCACCTCTCGGCAGGCTCTGGCATCATCCACAATCGCCTGAGCATGAGTAAGGGGCGGGTTATTCCCACGGGGCGGGTCATCTTGATTTGGTCAACGCCGTCGCTCGCTACTGGAAACCGCCGGCGACTCAACGCGCCGGCTGTAACTGCGGCTTGGGAGGGGTGTCGAATGCACCCTCTCATGACTATGTGTATATTTCCCCTGCTGTGCAACCGCTGTTTGCAAGAGCTCAATTGCGTTCCGCGCCTCAGCTGTGAAAGGTGTCTCATCTGTGATAGGGATTGCATTGAGCTGGGTAGCCGCTGCTATCATGTTATCCACCGGGTTGGAATAATGACCAGATGGGGTGGAAAAACATTGGGGCGGGGTTCGATCCCTACGGGGCGGGTCTGGCAATCAGGGCTGAGCCGCCGCCCCGCTTCCTGGGACTTTAGCCGCCCGGGCTGTGCCTGGCGGGTTACTTGGCCCCACACCAGGTGTGTTAAAAAGATTCCGCGCCTCATACTGTGCAGGCAAACGAGTTTGATACCTCCTTCGAAGAACTGCATTAGAGGTGTTTTGATCCAAACTCAAGCGAAAAGCCTCCGCCATGATACGCTGTGACTCAGCATCCATCTTGGCTCGTTCCTCTGCCATCCTAATGTTCTCTGCGTTAAAATCCTCTTGGGCTTTGGCCACCTCATCTCGCACCTTTGCAACTTCCGCATTATGCTGTGCTTGATTCACCGCAGTAACCTCTGGGGCTAATAGAGTCGTCAAAGTGCCCAAGAGTTCAGATAAAACTTGAGCCAGTGGCCGAGCCGAGCCGCCAGCCCCAGCTGTCGCAGCAGCCATTGATCCAGACGTCATAACCGCAGCTGTCGATGAGTTGAGAATTGGCGTAGTGCCAGCCATGAAGACAGCAGCCCTATACGACAGCTCATAGGGGTCCAGAATACTGTTGCCATCGGAACAGCCCCAAGCCCGCCGTCCTGAATCTGGTAGATTAACTCTGTTTCCCCGGTTGAAGACTCATCACCTGAATAGATGGCCATCTCTCCACCAGATGCAGAATCTTCCTCAAGATCCGCCCCATGAACAAAGCCAATGAAAACGTGCTTCCGGCCGGGTTGAACCCTGGCGACTTGTGCGCGCTGAGCCGTCTCGATGATGTCAGTGCAGATGTCCGGCTCAGGCTCTGACTCGCCGATCTTGTCGATGAAGACGTGAATTCCGCCAAAGGGGACCCGGTACCCGTACTCAATTGAGTCGGCCTCGGGGCTCCAGCCAGCGTCGTCGATGTAGACTTGCCGTGGCGACACTTAGTCATCCGGCCCACGGCATATCCTTTGATCCCTGGGAAATTCCCCTTCAAGAACTCGAAACCACCGTGCTCTAGCCCCATGGTGGGCGCCAACTGTCGTGGTTTTAACACGGCAGATGCCCTTGTGAAAGGACTTAGGTGTGGAGCCATCGCAATGTAGGTTTAGCTCAAAGGGGTTGAATGGGTCGAATGACACAAGGTTTACCCAGGTTCATCCCCTCACAACAAGGTAAAAGCCTACTCCTGGTTTTGTTGACTATAGCTTGGATGTCGATTACAAGGGAGCGGAATCACCTAACCTAGCCCTTGATCAATTGGTTTTTCTCCCCCCTAACCCGCCGTCGGGTCTCGCCTTTATACACACAGGTGGAGGCCAGGGGCTTACAAGAGTCCAAGCCGGATCACACAACATGACCAACTCGGTTTCTAAGTCGCCTTGCC
The DNA here is from genome assembly GCA_011799875.1 of Thinopyrum elongatum. NCBI lineage: Eukaryota > Viridiplantae > Streptophyta > Magnoliopsida > Poales > Poaceae > Thinopyrum > Thinopyrum elongatum. The sequence goes on from CM022300.1 coordinate 43,182,437, forward strand.
TTACTAGGCAAGTCACCATCTGGCGGCTCACACCTCTGGATCTTGGGCCTTCAACAAGCCCGCCTCTTAAGCCGCCACTAGTCTTTACGTCTCCTCAGGCCCATCGAAGCCTTTCATTATTGAACCGCCAACAGTGTGACACGGCGCCTCCTGGGTGGGTCATACCGTAGGGTTACATCCCCAACAGACACCGACAACTGGAATGAAATGTGTGAACGTGAATATAATGTCGGTGGAAATACGTACTCCCCCAAGCTTAGGTTTTGGCCTAGCTTGGTAATCACCACCCATAGTAGCCATCCGGTCCCATGTAGAAGTGATGTGGCGGCGGCACCTGAGCGTCCCAATCCTGAGGCTCCTCCTCTGCCGCTGCCTGGTCATTCCGGTAGGCAATAATGTCCTCTGGCATGATCCTGTATCCGCCCCTGGCAATAGAATCAAACAAAGCAGGTGCAGGCAACGGGATAATATCACGGGTTTCTACGTTGAAAACCAAGTTGTAACGAATGTTATGAAAAGAATCAACGGCATCAATAAACCGGTGAGCCTCCATCGCCTGGTGATCTAGATAAACTCGGGCAAAGGATAATCATGTTGGCATATCTGAACATTAAAATGACTCGCTAGACGAGTGTCATAAATACCACCATGAATTTTTTTCCCTTAGTTCTGTTGAGGTGCAGACGACGTGCAATAATAGCCCCCTATGCTAAAGGTGTGATCATTGGGTAGTGCATGGTGTAAAATGGTGAGGTCAGGAGCACTAAGTGCACCGGCCTTCTCCCTAGCAGTTAAACACTTTGCGTTGAATAAAGCAAAGTATTGCAAAGAAGGAAACTGCAAACTAGTGGCGGTTGCTTTCGACACGCCTCTTTCATCACCCACTATCAAAGTGAGGAGAAAGTCCTCAAACTCTGTCGGTCTAGGCTCTCTTAATTCCCCATCAGAGGGAATCAAACATATCTCACAAAATTCAGTGAGCGGTATCTGATGGGTTTCAGAATATAAATTAAACCGCACCTCAGGAGGGTTGTTCCTATTTAAGAAATAGAAATTTTGCACAAAGGAATTTGTGAGGAGGTGATGTTGGTCACACTCATCTGCGAGGAAGTCAGTCAGCCCGGCATTTGCAACGAATTGGGTAAACTCTTGATGGAACCCAGCCTCATCCATGAAGCATTATGTGGCCATTCGCACGGCCGCACCTCCACCGTTCTTGGAGTGTTGAGGTCATTGTCCGATGATTCCCCAATGAATCCCTTAGCATTCTTTTTGGAGGAAAACTTCCTGAAGATACTCATCTTATTCCTAAGAATAAAATTCTAAAAATTTTGGTCCACAAATTTTTTGTCAACAAAACTTCACAAGATTGATAACAACTACTCATAAGGATGCCTAGAGTCCATATTAAGCATTCAAACTACTTAGAACTCTAAGAATTCAACATGCAGGCCCATTTACAGCAGCACCAAGAGTAGCTAATTATTCAGAATACAAACCACTATAGTAGAAACTAATTGGAGCAATGGAGGAGTCACATACCAAGTAGCAACCCCCAAAAACAGTTTCGGAAATGGAGCTTCGAGCAAAGAGATCGAAATCCGCGGGTTTGAGAGCAAGAACACGAGAGAGAAAGCTATGGTGATTTTTTCTGGAGGTAGGAGATGACATGGGCTAAAGAGATAAGTGAGGGGACCCACATGGGGCCCACCACCCACCAGGGCATGCCTGGGGTGGTTGGCGCGCCCTGGTGTCTTGTGGGCACGAGGGGCACCCCCTCTGATGTCATTTGTACCAGAAATTCTCAAATATTCAGAAAAAAATCATGTTAAAATTTCAGGGCATTCTGAGCACTTTTATTTTTGGGTCATTTTTTATTGCAGGGAAAATTCATAGAATAGGCTAAACATGGCATTTTATTTTATTTAACTAAGAAAAACAGAAAACAAAAGGTAGGGACAGAAAGTTGTGCTTACTAAATTCATCAACCACATGCCTCTCGAAAACAATCCATTAATAAGGTTGATCAAGTCTTATTAACAATCACTTTCGATTAACATGAACCCGAAGAACTTTCATAAAACACTAAGTTACCTCAACGGGGATATGCATATCCCCAACAATAAGTATGTCATATTACTTCTTGGCAGTAAGTAAAGGGAGTTGAAAACTTCCAATAGTAATTGTCGGAGACTTTTCAATAACATTAATACCATTCACTTGGAATTGTTTCTTCAAAAAGTGCACTGTATGCTCATTACCATTGATATGAAAAGTTACTTTGCATTTATTGCAATCAATAACAGCCCCTACAGTCTTCAAAAAGGGTCTACCAAGGATAATCGACATGTATACCAAAGTCTGTTAAGATAGTAACATTTGCAACAACAACGAGCACATCCTCACAAATACCGATAGGTATGGCAGTTGATTTGTCAGCCATTTGCAATGATATTTCAGTAGGTGTGAGTTTATTCAAATCAAGTCTTTTATATAAGGAGAAAGGTATAACACTGACACCAGCTCCTAAATCACATAAAGCAGTTTTACATAATTTGTTTTAATAGAGCAAGGTATAGTTGGTATTCCTGGATCTCCAAGTTTTTTAGGTACTCCATTCTTAAAAGAGTATTTAGCAATCATGGTGGAGATTTCAGCTCCAGGTATCTTTCTTTTATTAGTGACAATTTCTTTCATGTATTTTGCATAAGGTGCCATCTTTAAAATATCAGTCAAACGAGTGCACAAAAAGACTGGCAGACTGGCCTAAGCATTTCAGCAAAGCGTTCAAATTCTTCATCATCTTTTTTCTTAAATGATTTAGATGGAAAGGGCATAGGTTTCTGAACCCATGGTTCTCTTTCTTTGCCATGTTTTCTAGCAACAAAGTCTCTTTTGTCATATCGTTTATTTTTAGGTTGTGCGTTATCAAGATCAACATCAGGTTCTATCTCAACATCATTATCTGGTTCTTTATCATTGTCTGGTTAAGTATCTTCATGAACATTATCATTTTCATTATCATTAGGTGAATGTTCATTACTGATACGTCTCCAACGTATCTATAATTTTTTTATTGTTCCATGCTGTTATATTATCATTCTTGGATGTTTTACAATCATTTTATAGCAACTTTACATCATTTTTTGGGACTAACTTATTGACATAGTGCCAAGTGCCAGTTGTTGTTTTCTGCTTGTTTTTTTACTTCACAGGAAATCAATACCAAATGGAGTCCAAACGCAGCGAAACATTTTGGAGATTTTTTTTGGACCAGAAGACATCCAGTGGGCCAAAGAAGTACCAAAGAGGGGGCCCGAGGTGAGCACAAGACACCAGGGCACGCCTGGGCCCCCAGGCGCGCCCTGATGGGTTGTGCCCACCTCGGTGACCTCCCGCACCATCTCTTTGCTCTATAAATACCCCAATATTCCAGAAACCCTAGGGGAGTCGACGAAAATCAATTCCAGCCGCCGCAAGTTACAGAAACCATAGATCCAATCTAGACACCATCACGGAGGGGTTCATCATCCTCATTGGTGCCTCTCCGATGATGCGTGAGTAGTTCATTGTAGACCTACGGGTCCGTAGTTAGTAGCTAGATGGCTTTCTCTCTCTCTCTCTTTCGATTCTCAATACAACGGTCTCTCGGAGATCTATTTGATGTAACTCTTTTTTGCGGTGTGTTTGTTGGGATCCGATGAACTTTGATTTTATGATCAGATCTATGTTTTTATCCATGAAAGTTATTTGAGTCTTTTGATCTCTTATATGCATGATTACTTATAGCCTCGTATTTCTTCTCCGATATTTGGGTTTTGTTTGGCCAACTTGATCTATTTATCTTGCAATGGGAAGAGGTGCTTTGTGATGGGTTCGATCTTTTGGTGCTTGATCCCAGTGACAGAAGGGGAAATGACACATATGTATCGTTGCTATTAAGGATAACAAGATGGGGTCTATTTCTACATAAATAGATCTTGTCTACATCATGTCATTGTTCTTATTGCATTACTCCGTTTCTCCATGAACTTAATACACTAGATGCATGCTGGATAGCGGTCGATGTGTGGAGTAATAGTAGTAGATGCAGGCAGGAGTCGGTCTACTAATCTTGGACGTGATGCCTATATAATGATCATTGCCTGGATATCGTCATGATTATTTGAAGTTCTATCAATTGCCCAACAGTAATTTGTTTACCCACCATTTGCTATTTTTCTCGTGAGAAGCCACTAGTGAAACCTACGGCCCCCGGGTCTCTTCTTTAATATATTTGCCTTCGCGATCTATCTTTATTTGCTTTTATTTTCAGATCTATTAATCCAAAAATACAAAAATACCTTGCTGCAATTTTTACTTATTTATTTTATCTCGCATTCCCGCGAGATCTATTTATCCAATCTACTACAATTTTACCAATCCTTTTACCCGTGAGGGATTGACAACCCCTCTCTTATGTCGGGTTGCAAGTATTTGTTCTTTGTGTGCCGGAGCTGTTTACGTGGTGTTGCGTGGTTCTCCTACTGGTTCGATAACCTTGGTCTCATCACTGAGGGAAATACCTACCGTTGCTGTGCTGCATCATCCCTTCCTCTTTGGGGAAAGACCAACGTAGTTCAAGCAAACATCAAAAGGAATTTCTGGCGCCGTTGCCGGGGAGACATCATCAACATCTACCAGGTTCCTAATCACAAATCTCATCTCCTTGCAATTTACATTATTTGCCATTTGCCTCTCATTTTCCTCTCCCCCACTTCACAAAATATTGCCGTTTTGTTCGCCTTTTTTTTTCGTTCGCCGTTTTCTCGTCAGATCTGTTTTTGTGTGCACTTTTGTTTGCTTAGTCATGATGCCTCAAAGAAAATATTATGATGTTCCTCACCCCAATATTTTGCTTGAAATTGAGAAAAGTACTAAGGAATATATGACTACACAATTTGAGCACAACAAATATTTTACTGAAGAACTTAAGGAACACTCTGTTGTGCTGGAAGCTATAACTAAGCAACTTGATGATATTAGTAGAGAGGTTTGCAGTCTCTAATCTAAGTATGCTTTTGCTAAAAGTTTGCTAGGTAAAATATCCGATGCACAGGCTACCCTAGTAAATCAAATGGCCGCTAAACCAATCTCGTTAGAAGATAAAAGTGATGAAGATCTTAAAATGATTGGTGCTTCTTCTATTGATTCCTTGTTTAGTAAAATTAAGGTTGATGAAAAAGGGACTGGAGAAGAGTCAACTTAGCTAGAAGGCGTCCCGATAATTTGGAGGGTGAAAATCTTGTTGAAAAATTTGATAAAAGTGGGTTTGAAGCTTTAGGATAAATTATACCTGCTTCCAGAAGCTTTAGTATTTCATTTCTTACCACTTCCTTCATCTTAGGATTTAATCATCGTTGGTAATCAACAACTGGTTTAGCATCAGGCTCCATATTAATTTTGCGCTGACATAGAGTGGGACTAATGCCCTTAAGATCATCAAGAGTATATCCAATAGCGGCATGGTGCTTCTTCAGAGTTTTCAATAATTTCTTTTCTTCATGCTCTGAAAGGTTAGCACTAATAATAACAGGATATATCTTCTTTTCATCAAGATAAGCATATTTTAGTGTATCAAGTAATTGTTTGAGATCGAACACAGGATCACTCTTGGGTGGTAGAGGATCTCCAAGAGTTTCAACAGGCAAATTGAGTTTCAAAACAGCATTTGCTTAAAGAAAATCTCATCTAGTTCCCTTCTTTCATTCATGAACATATCATTTTCATGTTCTAGCAAATATTGTTCTAAAGGATCAGTAGGAGGCATGACAATAGAAGCAAGACCAATAATTTCATCTTTACTAGGCAATTCTTTATCATGGGGTTGTCTACAAAATTTGGAGAAATTAAACTCATGAGACACATCCCCAAAACTTACAGTAACAGTCTCTTTCTCACAATCTATTTTGGCATTAACAGTGTTCAAGAAAGGTCTACCAAATATAATGGGACAAAAATCATCTTGTGGGGAACCAATAACTAGAAAATCAGTAGGGTATTTTATTTTCCCACACAAGACTTCAACATCTCTAACAATCCCAATTGGTGATATAGTATCTCTATTGGCAAGTTTAATAGTGACATCAATATCTTCTATTTCAGCAGGTGCAATATCATTCATAATTTCTTGATATAAAGTAAAGGGAATTGCACTCAAACTAGCACCCAAATCACATAAGCCATGATAACAATGATCTCCTATTTTAACGGAAACAACAGGCATGCCAACAACAGGTCTGTGTTTATCTTTATCATCGGGTTTAGCAATCCTAGCAGCTTCATCACAGAAATAAATAACATGCCGATCAATATTATCGACCAAGAGATCTTTAACCATAGCAATACTAGATTCAACTTTAATTTGTTTAGGGGGTGTAGGTGTTCTAGTATAACTCTTACGAACCACAGTTGAAGCTTTAGCATGTTCCGTTATTCTAACAGGGAAAGGTGGTTTCTCAATATAAGCAGTAGGAACAATAGGATCAACATTATAAGTAATAGTTTCCTCTTCAACTTTAATAGGTTCTACTATTTTCACTTGAAAAAAGTCCATTTTACTACCCTGAACAAAGTGGGTGGTTCACTTTACCCCCTGATCTATTTTTTCGCTTCTTTTACCCCTCAAACAAACCCAAACCGGACAAAACACCCCCCCGGCCGGTTTGTCTCCATTCGATGCTGATGTGGCACAGTCAACGGCGGTTTTGACTGGGGTGGGGCCTACTCGTGGCCCCGCTCCGGTGGCCCTGCTGCGCCCGCCGAGCCTCCCCTTCTGCTCGCGCTCACCCCGGTCCCCGCTCGCGCCAAACTGCGTCGGCCCGCGCCCGCCACTGCCTGGCCTCTGCTCCCAAGGACCCGAGCTCCTCCTCTCGATCCAGAGCCCGAGCGCTCGACCCCCTCATCCACGAGCTCGATCAGGAGATGAGCTCCCGATCGTGCATGCCTCTGCCTCACTTCTGACCATCGCTGATGTCGCCGGCGTCCACCACTAGGGGCACCAGCATCCGGCGCGCCTCCTCCCTTCCTCGATCCGTGGAGACGAGCTCCTCCCGGCCAGGCCGTGCCTTCTCCCTTCCCTTCCTTTCACCTGTCTCCTCTCGTGGCTCTCTCTCACGCTGTCTCTCCCTCCCTCTCGTTTCCCTGCAGGAGCACCCCACGCGCCATGGAGTTTGCCTCGGGACGGCCAGGTCCGGCCATTTCTCTGTCGTCTCCGGCGAGCTCGCCATCCTCTGCAGCCACGCCATCTGCCGGAGCGCCGTCTGCCCGCCGCGCCATCGTCGACTGCCTTCCCGCGATAGCCCTGCAGCCCTGCAGCCCCAAGTCCCCGCGTCGCCGTCCTCGCCCGGATCCCCGTCGCTGCGCCAAGTCCCTCGCCCCGCCTCTGCTTCCCTGCTCCAAATCGAACGCCAAGCCGCCGCCCTGGAGTTTCTCCGCCGCCGGCGCCCTTCTCCAGCGCCCCAAGTCCCGCCATGAACGCCCGACCTCAAGTGTCCGCTAGCGAGCCGCTCCATCACCTGATCGGGATGAGGTCAGCCAAGTCCACTCCGTCCGGCGACCTCCGCACCTCGTCGCCATGGATCCGCGCCAAGCTTTGCCTCCCCGCGCTCCTGCCGTCTCACCGGACCAAGAGACACCGTGGCTCTGCTTCCTGTCGAGCAGAGGACGCCCGCTCGTCCCAGTCGAGCAGAGAAACCTGACAAGTAGGCCCCACCCCGGTCAAAACCGCCGTTGACTGTGCCACATCAGCATCGAATGGAGACAAACTGGCCGGGGGGGTGTTTTGTCCGGTTTGGTTTTGTTTGGGGTCTAGAAGGAGCGGAAAAATAGATCAGGGGGTAAAGTGAACCACCCACTTTGTTCAGGGGAGTAAAATGGACTTTTTTCTTTTCACTTCAATGGGAGGATGATATTTAAACCACTTCTCCTTAGGGAGATCAACATGAGTAGAAAATGATTCACAGAAAGAAGCTACTATCTCAGAGTCAAGTCCATATTCAGTGCTAAATTCATGAAAAGCATCGGTATCCATAAAAGATTTAACACAATCAAACTTAAGGTTTATACCTGACTCCTTACCTTCGTCGAGTTCCTAATCTTCAGAGTTGCATTTAATTCTTTCCAATAAATCCCATTTGAATTCAATAGTCTTCTTCATAAAAGAACCAGTACAAGAAGTATCGAGCATGGATTGATCATTACGAGAAAGCCGAGCATAAAAATTCTGAATAATAATTTCTCTTGAGAGCTCATGATTGGGCCATGAATACAACATTGACTTCAGCCTCCCCCAAGCTTGAGTGATACTTTCTCCTTCATGATGCCAAAAATTATAAATATAATTCCGATCACGATGAACTAGATGCATAGGACAAAACTTCTGATGAAATTCCAATTTCAATCGGTTGTAATTCCAAGTCCCAATATCATCGCATAGCCTATACCATGTCAATGCCCACTCCTTCAAAGATAAAGGGAAGACCTTCTTCTTGACTTCATCCTCGGGCAAACCTGCAAGCTTAAATAATCCACAAACTTCATCCACATAGATTAGATGCATATCAGGATGTAATGTTCCATCTCCTGCATCAGGATTAGCTAGCAGTTTCTCTATCATACCCGAAGGAATTTCATAATAAATATTTTCAGTAGGTTCAGTAGGCTGAGTAGCAACTTCTTGCTCTACTGGTCGGGGTGAAGATACCCCGAACATGCCCCTCAAAGGATTATTTTCCATAGCAACAAGTGACAGTAAATTTTAGCACACTATATAAATGTTTCCTTACCAAAGGCGCTTCACTCCCCGGCAACGGCGCTAGAAAAGAGTCTTGATGACCCACAAGTATAGGGGATCTATCTTAGTCCTTTCGATAAGTAAGAGCGTCGAACCCAACGAGGAGCAGAAGGAAATGACAAGCGGTTTTCAGCAAGGTATTCTCTGCAAGCACTGAAATTCATCGGGTCTCAACAAACACACCGCAAAAGAAGATTACATCGAATAGATCTCTAAGAACATCAAGGAGAACATTGTATTGAAGATCAAAGAGAGAGAATAAGCCATCTAGCTACTAGCTATGGACCAGTAGGTCTGTGGTAAAGTACTCACACATCATCGAAAGGGCAACAAGGTTGATGTAGAAGCGCTCCGTGGTCGATTCCCCCTCCGACAGAGTACCGAAAAAGGTCCCCAGATGGGATCTCATGAAGACAGAAACTTGTGGCGGCAGAAAAGTATTTTTGGTGTGCCTTCTGGTATACCGGGAATATTTGGGTATTTATGGAGCAAGGATTAGGGTTAGAGAGGCATCTAGGGGCCAACAAGCCTGGGGGCGCCCCCTCCTAGGGCACGCCTCCTGAGATTGTCGCCAACTGGTGGATGATACGTCTCCAACGTATCTATAATTTTTGCTTGTTCCATGCTGTTATATTATCATTATTGGATGTTTTATATTCATTTTATAGCAACTTTATATCATTTTGTGGGACTAACCTATTGACATAGTGCCCAGTGCCAGTTGTTGTTTTTTGCTTGTTTTTTACTTAGCAGAATATCAGTACCAAACGGAGTCCAAACGCAGCAAATTTTTTTGGAGATTGTTTCTGGACTAGAAGACACCTAGTGGGCCGAGAAAGCACCAGAGGGGAGGCCCGTGGGGAGCACAACCCACCAGGGCGCGCCCAGGGGGGTTGTGCCCCCCACGGAGACCTCCTGCACCGCCTCTTCGCCCTACAAATTCCCAAATATTCCAGAAACCCTAGGGGAGTCAACGAAACACAATTCCAGCCGCCGCAAGTTCCAGAACCACGAGATCCAATCTAACACCATCACGGAGGGGTTCATCATCCTCATTGGTGCCTCCCCAATGATGCGTGAGTAGTCCACCATAGACCTAAGGGTCCGTAGGCAGTAGCTAGATGGCTTCTTCTCTCTTTTTGATTCTTAATACAATGGTCTCTTGGAGATCTATTGATGTAACTCTTTTTGCGGTGTGTTTGTTGGGATCTGATGAACTTTGAGTTTATGATCAGGTCTATATCCATGAATATCATTTGAGTCTTCTTTTGATCTCTTATATGCATGATTATTTATAGCCTCGTATTTCTCCTTTGAATCTTTGGTTTAGTTAGGCCAACTAGGTCGATTTTTCTTGCCATGGGAAGAGTTGCTTTGTGATGGGTTCGATCTTGCGGTGTTCTTTCCCAGTGACAGAAGGGGCAGCAAGACACGCATGTATCATTGCTATTAATGATAACAAGATGGGGGCTATTCCTACATGAATAGATGCCGTCTACATCATGACATCGTTCTTTTTGCATTACTTCGTTTCTCCATGAACTTAATACACTAGATGCATGCTGGATAGCGGTCGATGTGTGGAGTAATAGTAGTAGATGCAGGCAGGAGTCAGTCTACTAATCTTGGACGTGATGCCTATATATTGATCATTACCTTGGATATTGTCATAATTATTCGATCTTCTATCAATTGCCCAACAGTAATTTGTTTACCCACCATGTGCTATTTCTCGAGAGAAGCCACTATTGAAATCTACGGCCCCCGGGTCAATTCTTTATCATATGTGCTTTGAGATCTATTTTTATTCGCATTTATTTTCAGATCTATTATTCCAAAAACCCAAAAATACCTTGCTGCACTTTTTTATTTCACGTTTTATCGAGAGCTATTTATCCAATCTATCACAAATTTATCTATCTATTTACCGGGGAGGATCAAATATTCTCATGTCAACTTGCCAATTTCTGGCACCGTTACCTAGAAGGGATTGACAACCCCTCTTATGCGTTGGGTTGCAAGTATTTGTTCTTTGTGTGCAGGTACCATTTACATAGTGTTGCTTGGTTCTCCTACTGGATTGATACCTTGGTTTCACAACTGAGGGAAATACCTACCGTAGTTGTACTACATCATCCCTTCCTCTTTGGGGAAATACAGACGCAGTTTCAAGCGACATCAAAAGGAATTTCTGGCGCCGTTTCCAGGGAGACAAATCTCATCTCCTTGCAATTTACATTATTTGCCATTTGCCTCTCGTTTTCATCTCCCCCACTTTACAAAAATTTGCCGTTTTATTCGCTCTCTTTTTTGTTCGCCTTTTTCTCGTCTGATCTGTTTTTGTTTGCAATATTGCTTGCGTAGTCACGATGTCTCAAGAAAATACCAAGTTGTGTGATTTTTCCAATACCAATAATAATGATTTTATTAGCACTCCGGTTGCTCCTCCCGCCACTAGTGCGGAATCTTGTGATATTAATGCCGCTTTGTTGAATCTTGTTATGAAATGTCAATTTTCTGGTACTCCTATTGAGGATGTCGCGTCCCATCTAAACACATTCGTAGAATTGTGTGATATGCAAAAGAAAAAAGATGTGGACAATGATATTGTGAAGTTGAAATTATTTCCTTTCTCTTTGAGGGATCGTGCAAAATTTTGGTTTTCTTCTTTGCCTCGCAATAGTATCGATTCTTGGGATAAGTGCAAATATGCTTTTATTACTAAGTATTTTCCGCCCGCGAAAATTATTTCCCTTAGAATTCAAATCGTGAATTTTAAGCAACTTGAGCATGAACATGTTGCACAATCTTGGGAAAGAATGAACATGTTGCACAATCTTAATGATGTGCCTTTGTCTACTTTGATTGAGCACAGTAGTGATCCTGTAGATGTGAATTTGTCTCGCGAAACAATTTTAATAACAATGCTTATAGAGGTAATTTTAATTCTAGGCCTTTTCTGGAAATTCCTCTAATAATTAAGGCAATTCCTATAGTAATTCTTCTTACAATAATAATAGGAACCCCTCTGATCTTGAGAATAATATTAAAGAATTTATCAATGCTCAAAAAGTTTTCAATACTACGATCGAAGAAAAGTTGAATAAGATTGATGATATGTCTAGAAGCATTGATAGAATTTCCCATGATGTAGAAAATCTCAAGATTAAAATTTTTCCACCCAAGGTTGATATTAATGATTCAATTAAAGCTTTATATGTTTCTATGGATGAAAGTAAGAAAAGAACCGCTATGCTTAGAGCTAAAAGAGAATTTTTAGAAAGAGCGTTTTCTAGTGATTGCTTTCATAAAAATGGTGAAGATCTTAAAGTGATTGGTGTTTCTTCTATTGATTCCTTGTTTAGTAAAATTAAAATTGATGATAAAGGGACTGAAGAAGAGTCAACTTTAGCTAGATGGCGTCCCGATAATTTGGAGGGTGAAAATCTTGTTGAAAAATTTGATAAAAGTGGGTTTGAAGAGGTCAAAACTTTAACTAGTGATGTGCCCACTCTTTTGGATTACAAAGACTTTAAGTATGATAGTTGCTCTCTGGTTGATTGTATTTCTTTGTTGCAATCCATGATAAATTCACCCCATGCTTATGAACAAAATAAAGCTTTTACTAAACATATTGTTGATGCTATGATGAAAGCTTTAGAAGAAAAGTTGGAATTAGAGGTTTCAATTCCTAGAAAATTGCATGATGAATGGGAACCTACTATCAAAGTTCAGATCAAAAATTATGAGTGCTTTGCTTTATGTGACTTGGGTGCTAGTGTTTCTACAATTCCAAAATCTTTATGTGATGTGCTTGGTCTTACCGATATTGAAGAATGTTCTTTAAATTTGCACTTGGCGGATTCTACTATTAAAAAACCTATGGGAAGAATTAATGATGTTCTTATTCTTGCAAATAGGAATTATGTGCCCATAGATTTTATTGTTCTTGATATTGATTGCAATCCGTCTTGTCCAATTATTCTTGGTAGACCGTTTTTACGTACTATTGGTGCCGTGATTGATATGAAAGAAGGCAATATTAAATTTTAATTTCCACTAAGTAATGGTATGGAACACTTCCCTAGAACTAGAATTAATCCACCATATGAATCAATCATGAGGGCATCTTATGGATCTCGAAACAAAGATGACAATACTTAGATCCTTTGCATTATGCCTAGCTAGGGGCGTAAAACGATAGCGCTCGTTGGGAGGCAACCCGACTTGTATCTTTTTGCTTTTTGGTTTTCTTGCTGTTTTCAATAAAATACCCAATTATGCCTCTGGTTAGATGTGTTTTTGTGGTTTAAATTAGTGTTTGTGCCAAGCAAAGCCTTTGGGATGATTTGGGTGATAGTTGATTTGATCTTGCTAAAAAACAGAAAATTTTGCACTCAGGAAAACAATTCTTATTTTTAACAGAAGAGTCCTTTTGATTTGATTCATTTTTCAGAATATTAATAAACAAATTTCTCACGTTTTCCTAATTTTTCAGAATTTTTGGAGTTATATAAGTATTCGAAGTTTTCAGATTTCTACAGACTGTTCTATTTTTGACAGATTCTGTTTTCTTTGCGTTGGGTGCTTGTTTTGATGATTCTATTGTTTCCTTTGAAGAGTTTTTGCCATAGAAAAGTTGGAATACAGTAGATATAATGCAAAAATAAAATATGAATGGGTTTTCAACAGTACTTATAGTAGTGATTTGCTTTCTTATACTAACGGATCTCATGAAGGTTTTGTTGAGTTTTGTGTGATTGAAGTTTTCAAGTTTTGGGTGAGATCACGATGGATGAAGGAATAAGGATTAACAAAAGGCTAAGCTTGGGGATGCCCGAGGCACCCCAAGGTAATATTCAAGAAGTATCAAGCAACTAAGCTTGGGGATGCCCCCGAGTGGCATCCCCTCTTTCTTCTAACGACCATCGGTATTTTACTTGGAGCTATATTTTTATTCGTCACATATTATGAGTTTTGCTTGGAGCGTCTTGTATGATATGAGTCTTTGCTTGTTTTGCTTTTTATTTTGAGTCTTGAATCCTTGCTGAACACACCTTTTTGAGAGAGCCAAAAATTATGCTATGCTTGCTCTTATGCTTCACTTAAATCTTTAGAGCCTTGGAATTGCTCTAGTGCTTCACTTATATCTTTTTGAGCACGGTGTGCTTTATTATTTTTGAAGAAATGCTCTCATGCTTCACTTATATTTATTTGGGAGTTAGTAAAATTTTGAAGAAATTCTCTCTTGCTTCACTTAAATTAATTTGAGAGAAAGAAATTTGATGCTCATGTTCTTCACTTATATTTGTTTGAGCTTATTAAAAGCAATATATGAAATTAGTCACAAAGTGATAGATATCGAAGGAGGATATAATAAAAACTTTCATGAAGATCATTGGACAAAATAAACTTGATTCTTTGTAATAGTTTTGAGATATGATGATAGTGATATGTGAGACATGTTGATGGGTAATTATGCTTTAGTAAGAATATTGGTGTTAAGGTTTGTGATTCCCTATGCAAGCATGAAAGTCAATAGTTATCCAATGAAATTACATCCTACTTGTGGTGCATTATTCGGTGTTAGTTATGCTTAATGCTCGCGTATGAGATTTTTTGTTTCTTGGTTGGATGCTTCTCAATCTTTTGCTAGCCTTCATTTTGCACTAAGTATGATCACTACTTGTGCATCCAAATCCTTTAAACCAGTTTTTGCCATATGACTCCACTATACCTACCTATATGCGGTATTTCCATGCTGTTCTAAGCAAATTTGTATGTGCCATCTCTAATTTTCAAAATAAACTTCTCTTTTGTGTGCTCGTACCACTCGTGAAACGGTAGGGGGTGGCTAATATATTACCATGCTAGATGTGCTATTCTCACGATGAGTGTTTATTCACTTGTCATTGCACGAGAGTATGGCAAAGGTATTAGGGATGCCCAGTCCCGAAATGAAAAATGACTTTACTTTATGTTGTCAAATAATAAATTCCTTGGAAAGTGTTGGTATGGAGAGCACCCGTGGATATGGCTAGCCATGGAGAGTGAATGTATGGTGGAAAAAGGATATGTCTGTTTGGGAACCGCCTATGATATATCTAGCATGGAAAGTATTAGAAACTTCTTGATTGTTCTTGTTGGCAGGAAAAGCATGCCTCCCAAAATGTTTTGTATCTCTATTATTTTTTCGCTTTGAGCTCTGGCACCTCTACAAATCCCTACTTCCCTCCGCGAAGGGCCTTTCTATTTAGTTTATGCAATTTATATTTGAGCCTCCATCTTCTCTTATAAAGCGCCAACTAAGGGGCACTATGATTGTACTTGAGTATTGGGTGTAGCTAATATGTGAGTGTGTTTCATGAATGGATCAATGATTGAGCATAATGGGCTAGGGATAGCTTGCTTTAGCATTGATATTTTGAAAGACATGGTTGCTTGTTGATATGCTTGAGTATTAAAGTCCTCATGTCAAAACTAGATTATTGCTTTGAATCATATAAAAGTCCAAATGTCTATGCTACAAAGTAAAGAATATGTGATGAACATGTTAGGCAACATTCCACATCAAAAATTCTGTTTTTATCATTTACCTACTCGAGGACGAGCAGGAATTAAGCTTGGGGATGCTGATACGTCTCCAACGTATCTATAATTTTTGATTGTTCCATGCTGTTATATTATCATTCTTGAATGTTTTACAATCATTTTATAGCAACTTTATATCATTTTTCGGGACTAACCTATTGACATAGTGCCAAGTGCCAGTTGCTGTTTTCTGCTTGTTTTTTTACTTCACACGAAATCAATACCAAACGAAGTCCAAACGCAGCGAAACTTTTTGGAGATTTTTTTTTGGACCAGAAGACATCCAGTGGGCCAAAGAAGTACCAGAGAGGGGGCCTGAGGTGAGCACAGGACACCAGGGCGCGCCTGGGCCCCCAGGCGCGCCCTGATGGGTTGTGCCCACCTCGGCGACCTCCCGCACCGCCTCTTTGCTCTATAAATACCCCAATATTCCATAAACCCTAGGGGAGTCAACGAAAATCAATTCCAGCTGCCGCAAGTTCCAGAAACCACAGATCCAATCTAGACACCATCACGGATTGGTTCATCATCCTCATTGGTGCCTCTCCGATGATGCGTGAGTAGTTCATTGTAGACCTACGGGTCCGTAGTTAGTAGCTAGATGGCTTTATCTCTCTCTTATGATTCTCAATACAACGGTCTCTCAGAGATCTATTTGATGTAACTCTTTTTTGCGGTGTGTTTGTTGGGATTCGATGAACTTTGAGTTTATGATCAGATCTATGTTTTTATCCATGAAAGTTACTTGAGTCTTTTGATCTCTTATATGCATGATTACTTATAGCCTCGTATTTCTTCTCCGATATTTGGGTTTTGTTTGGCCAACTTGATATATTTATCTTGCAATGGGAAGATGTGCTCTGTGATGGGTTCGATCTTACGGTGCTTGATCCCAGTGACAGAAGGGGAAACGACACGTATGTATCGTTGCTATTAAGGATAACAAGATGGGGTCTATTTCTACATAAATAGATCTTGTCTACATCATGTCATCGTTCTTATTGCATTACTCCGTTTCTCTATGAACTTAATACACTAGATGCATGCTGGATAGCGGTCGATGTGTGGAGTAATAGTAGTAGATACAGGCAGGAGTCGGTCTACTAATCTTGGACGTGATGCCTATATAATGATTATTGTCTGGATATCATCATGATTATTTGAAGTTCTTTCAATTGCCCAACAGTAATTTGTTTACCCACCATTTGCTATTTTTCTCGAGAGAAGCCACTAGTGAAGCCTACGGCCCCCGGGTCTCTTCTTTAATATATTTGCCTTCGCGATCTATTTTTATTTGCTTTTATTTTCAGATCTATTAATCCAAAAATACAAAAATACCTTGCTGCAATTTATACTTATTTATTTTATCTCGCGTTCCCGCGAGATCTATTTATCCAATCTACTACAATTTTACCTATCCTTTTACCCGTGAGGGATTGACAACCCCTCTCTTATGTCGGGTTGCAAGTTTGTTCTTTGTGTGCAGGAGCTATTTACGTGGTGTTGCGTGGTTCTCCTACTGGTTCGATAACCTTGGTCTCATCACTGAGGGAAATACCTACCGTTGCTGTGCTGCATCATCCCTTCCTCTTTGGGGAAATACCGACGTAGTTCAAGCAAACATCAATTACCAGATTGAGTTTCAGCATCAGAGATAGATGCGTCATTACTATCTTCAGAAGGTTTTTCTATTTCAAGTTCAGTAGAGGTGTGCAAAGTCCTATCATTTTTCTTTTTCTTTTTAGAAGGACTAGGTGCATCAACATTGATTCTTTGAGAGTCTTGTTCAATTCTTTTAGGGTGTCCCTCAGGGTAAAGTGGTTCCTGAGTCATTTTGCCTCCACTAGTTGCTACTCTAACAGTATAATCATTCATATTATTGTTCATTTCACAAAGCAATTTTCTTTGAGACTTATAACTTGTTCTAACTGAGTTTGAACCATAGAAGCATGTTTTCCTACACCCCTAACATCATTAGTGATTCTAAATAACATGTCACTCAAGCGAGCAATCATATCAGAATTTTGTTTCAATTGTTTCATAACATTTGCATTGAAGTGATCTTGTTTTCTAATGTAGTTATCAAATTCATATAAGCATTGGCTAGGATGTTTATTGTAAGGGATATCACCTTCATCAGACTCTAAAAGAGAATTTACCTCTACCACATGTGGTGGTGGTATGTCAAGTCCATGTATTTCTTCAATAGGTGGTAAATTCTTAACATCTTCAGCTTTAATACCTTTTTCCTTCATACATTTCTTTGCCTCTTGCATATCTTCGGGACTGAGAAATAAGATACCCTCTTCTACAGAGTGGGTATAGGCGGTTGTTCAGGAAGAGCCAATCATCATAATTTTTCAATATATTATTCAATAATTCATCAGCTTGTTCAACAGTTTTTACCCAGAAAACACAACCAGCACAACTATATAGGAAGTCCCTAGAAGCATCCGTTAGTCCATTATAGAAGATATCAAGTATTTTATTTTTCTCAAGAGGATGATCAGGCAAAGCATTAAGCAATTGGAGAAGCCTCCCCCAAGCTTGTGGGAGACTCTCTTCTTCAATTTGCACAAAGTTAAATATTTCCTGTAAGGCAACTTGTTTCTTATGAGCAGGAAAATATTTTTCAAAGAAGTAGTAAATCATATCCTGGGCACTACGCACACAACCAGGAGCAAGAGTATTGTACCATATCTTAGCATCACCCTTTAATGAGAACGGAAATAATTTAAGGATATAGTAATAGCGAATTTTCTCATCATGAGGAAATAGGGTGGCTATATCATTTAGTTTAGTAAGATGTGCCACAATAGTTTCAGTTTCATAGCCATGGAAAGAATCAGATTCAACCAAAGTAATTAACTCTGGGTCGACAGAGAATTCATAATCCTTATCGGTAACAAAGATAGGTGAAGTAGCAAACTTAGGATCACATTTCATTCTAGCATTCAAATTTTTTTCTTTCAGCTTGCATAATAATTTCTTAAGAGCATTCCTATCCTTGCAAGCAAGAAAGTCTCTAGCTACCTCCTCATCCATAATGTAACCCTCAGGTATCTTAGGCAGTTCAAATCTAGGAGAGCTAGGTCTAATAGGTGTTTCATAGTTTTCAGTTTCAAAGACTTCATCAGTTTCAGTAATTTCATCAGTTTCAGCATTCTCAATATCTTTAGCTCTAGCAATTTGTTCATCAAGAAATTCACCTAGTGGCACATTAGCATCAAGCAAGGTACTAGCATCATTATAAGCATCATTCATAGCAGAAGTAGCATCATCAATAACTTGCGACATATCAGGATTAATAGCATGTGGTGGTGTAGCAAGTCTATTCAAAACACAAGGTGAATCAAGTATAGAGCTAGATGGCAGTTCCTTACCTCCCCTCGTCTTAGAGGGAAAAATCTTGGTTCTTGTATCTTTCAGATTCTTCATAGTGATAAATAGATATAAATCCCAAGTGACTCAACTAATATAGCTATACTCCCCGGCAATGGCGCCAGAAAAGTGTCTTGATAACCCACAAGTATAGGGGATCGCAATAGTTTTCGAGGGTAGAGTATTCAACCTAAATTTATTGATTCGACACAAGGGGAGACAAAGAATATTTGTAAGTATTAGCAGTTGAGTTGTCAATTCAACCACACCTGGAGATTAAATATCTGCAGCACAATGATCAGTAGCACAGTAGTATGATAGTTTTGATAGCAGTAGTAACAGTAGCAATGGTAACGGTAACAGCAGTAATAGTTTTGTAGTAGTTGTAACAGTAGCAATAGCAATAGTAACTTAGCAAGAACAATATGTGAAAAACTCGTAGGCATTGGATCGGTGAATTCGTTGGATAATATTCATCATATAACAGTCATAACCTAGGGTGACACAGAACTACCTCCAGTTCATAAATATAATGTAGGCATGTATTCTGTAAATAGTCATACGTGCTTATGGAAAAGAACTTGCATGACATCTTTTGTCCTACCCTCCTCGGCAACGGCACCAGAAAAAGGTCTTGATAACCCACAAGTATAGGGGATCGCAACAGTTTTCGAGGGTAGAGTATTCAACCCAAATTTATTGATTTGACACAAGGTGAAGCCAAAGAATATTTGTAAGTATTAGCAGTTGAGTTGTCAATTCAACCACACCTGAAGATTAAATATCTGCAGCACAATGATCAGTAGCACAGTAGTATGATAGTTTTGATAGTAGTAGTAACAGTAGCAATGGTAACGGTAACAACAGTAACAGTTTTGTAGCAGTTGTAACAGTAGCAATAGCAATAGTAACTTAGCAAGAACAATATGTGGAAAACTCGTAGGCATTGGATCGGTGAATTCATTGGATAATATTCATCATATAAAAGTCATAACCTAGGGCGACATAGAACTAGCTCTAGTTCATAAATATAATGTAGGCATGTATTCCGTAAATAGTCATACGTGCTTATGGAAAAGAACTTGCATAATATCTTTTGTTCTACCCTCCCGTGGCAGCGGGGTCCATAAGGAAACTAAGGAATATTAAGGCCTCCTTTTAATAGAGAACCGGAACAAAGGATTAACACATAGTGAATACATGAACTCCTCAAACTACGGTCATCACCGGAAAGTATCCCAATTACTGTCGCCCTGGGGTTTATGGATCATAACACGTAATAGGTGCATATGGCTTGCAAGATCGGATCTAGAACATAGATATAATGGTGAAAACATAAACGGTTCATATCTGAAATCATGGCACTCGAGCCCTAGTGACAAGCATTAAGCATAGCAAAGTCATAGCAACATCAATCTCAGAACATAGTGGATACTAGAGATCAAGCCCTAACAAAACTAACTCGATTACATGATGAATCTCATCCAACCCCTCACCGACCAGTGAGCCTACGAAGGAATTATTCACTCTCGGTGGGGAGCATCATGGAATAGGTGATGAAGGAGGGTTGGTGATGATGAAGACCGAAGATCCCCCTCTCCGGAGCCCCGAACAGGCACCAGATCTGGCCTCCCGATGAAGAACAGGAGGTGGCGGTGGCTCCGTATCGTAAAATGCGATGAAACTTCCTCTGTATTTTTTCTCTGAAAATAGGATTTTATAGCGTCGGGATTAGGGTCAGCGAAGCCCCGAGGGCCCCACCACCCACTAGGGTGCGCTAGGAGAGGTGGCGCGCCCTGGTATCTTGCGGGCAGCCAGGGCACCCCCTCCGGTGGCCGTTGGTTCCAGTATTTTTTTTATTCTGAAATAAATCTCCAAAAAGTTTCATCCAATTTTGAGAGCTTTTATTTTTGCCCAAAAACAACACCATGGTAGTTCTGCTGAAAACAGCGTCAGTCCGGGTTAGTTTCATTCAAATCATGCAAATTAGAATCCAAAACAAGAGCAAAAGCGTTAGGAAAAGTAGATATGATGGAGACGTATCACTGGTGCACCACCTCGGTCTTGGGCTGATCTTTTGCAGAGTTTTTCGATTGGTGCAATTTATTCTCTGCCAAGATATATAGCCAGTATGTCGGTGTACTAAAGTTTGGGCCCTTTTAGTACCCCTTACTTGTGCACGGGCAGTTGTAGCCGCGCCCGTGGCAAGGCTTGACGGGGGCAGCTGGAGGCAAAATGCAAGACAATGAAAACGATGTCCAAGCCAGTAATCAAGGAGCAGAAGACAAGCTGGAGCCCCGGCAAGATCCTTGCCGGGGCGGCTCGTGAGGCCCCGGCAAGACCCTTGCCGGGACGACTTGCAGGGCACTAACAAGAGCACCACCCTTGAGGTTGAGAGTTCTGACACCATCGACAATGTCGAGACCAAGACCCAGGGGCGCATGCTTAGTGGCATGCGGATCTTTGTGAAGATTGGATGACCAAGCCCCCCCGGCAAGATCTTTGCCGGGACGGTTTGCGAGACCCCGGCAAGATCCTTGCCGGGGACATTGACATGGCCATGACAAGGCTCCGCCGCCCCGCCACCACTCCAGCACGGCGATTGACTTGCCAGCCGGGCTGGCACCTACGTGGAGGCATGCAGATCTTCGCGAAGATCCTGCCACCGGTCCAGCGCAGCGGCCAGCCAGCCTGGCATTGCATGCCTCGTCAACCTGAATACGTGTCAAGGTGGAGTGAGGCGGCGACGGACGGGACGGGCTCTATTTCTGTCCCCGATAAAGCTAGGGGGCACGTAACCAGTGCATTGAATGCGTTTTGTCCCCGGACACCAGAGATAAGCACGTGCACTGTAGCACTTTACACCTCCTGTGTGCCACTGTGGCAGCTCCTTGGACGTATAAAAGGAGGCCCAAGGCATACTGTAGAAGGATTCAGACTTTTTGGACTCTCCGGCTCAGCTTGCATGCATGGTAGCTAGCCGAAGCTCAAGAACGCATAATAGACACACAAAGCAGGACTAGGGTTTTACGCTTCCGAGCGGCCCGAACCTGGGTAAAAATCCATCGTGTTGATCATTAGATCTGCTCTTTGCGCACTCCTCTTCCCTGCCAAACCGTAGAAGGGGTCCACGTGATCCCGTAGGTGTCGTTTCCCCGACATCTTTTGCGCACCAGGTAGGGGGCTAGGTTGTGCAAACCTGATCTAGCAGTCAGCGCATTATTTTCCTTGATCACCATGGCTCCCTAGAAGAAGGCGATCGCGGCGATTGGTTCGTCTGGAGCCTGTCCGCCCGAGCTAGCGCGGATGGGCGGCGGTGCAGTCGCAGATGGCGGCGAAGGTGCGGATCATGAGCATCCACAACATTCTGGCAACCGAAGCCAGGCAAGCGGCGGCGTTCGCATCCACGACGACGAGCCGCGCGCCGCTGGGTCCAAGGACGGACCCGTGCTGCCTATGGGTGGCGCGGTGACCTCCAAGGCACCCCTGCCGGCGCCCACGCCACGGCCTTCCCAGGCCATGCACGAGGAACGGCGCCGCGACGTTGGAGACCACAGGCGTCCCCAGGGAAAGAGCCTTCAGCATCATTCTCGAGATGCGCAGGGCCGGCATGCACGCCATGATGCTGGTGGAAACGGCGCGCAGCCGTAGAACCGTGAGGGGGCTCCTTCTAACATGGTTGGAAGTCCGAGCACCTCCCGTTCCTTGCGCTTGTCGCTGCCACCCACGCCAGCGGAGGCGTTAGCATGAGCGCAGTTGCTCCTCGACTTTCCTCCTGCTGCGGAGAAGCAGGAGGAGTGGAGGGCTGCTATCCACAGCCTTATTGGCCATGCCAATAAGGATGGGTACCAGGAGGCAGGCCCTTCGCGGCGTTGGTCCACTGAGCCGGCGCGTGTCAAAGGCGGAAAGGCCGGAGGCGCCGGAACCACGGTGCACTCCCCTCCACCACACCAGCAATGGTCGCCAGTTCGGCAAGTCGATGCCCATGATGATGGATCCACGGCATCGTCAAACCCATGAGCTCGTCGTGACCAACGTCAAGTTCCTCGGGAACGATGCAAGGAGGACGCTCGAACTACCATCGAGCGGCGGCGGGATGCACGCTAGCAATCTGATAGGCGCGTAGGGCCCACTGCGTACAGGCCTGCACCGGGGGATACTGGTGACCTGCCTTACGAGGTAGGTTGTCCAGCCTTTACCCGTGAGCTGCGGCAGTTCCAGTGGCCCACTACCCGCATGTTCAAACCAGAGGTCCCGGAGAAGTACGATGGCAAAGCTCATCCGTCCGAGTTCCTGAGCATTTACACTATCGCCATGCAAGCCGCCGGAGCTCAGGATGGCAAGGTGCTTGCTAACTACTTCCCGTTTGTGCTCAAGGAGCTCGGGATCGCACCTGCCAGTAGATTCCATCTCCTCTTGGTCGGACCTGTGCCATGACTTCGTAGGCGCCTTCACTGGAGGCCACACGGCTCCTGGCCAGGCAAGTGATTTGCATCTCATCCCACAGAAGGATGGCGAATGCTTGCGCAAATACATACAGAGATTCAGTCGTGTGCAGTACAACATCCCGGATGTTCATCCTGCCGCCATCGTCAGCGCGTTCCATCAGAACGTGCGCAACCGCAAGATGCGTGAAGAGCTGGCGATGAACAAGGTTACAGATGTTGCCGAGCTTTATGTTCTGGCCGACAGATGTGCTCGAGCTGAAGAGGGAAGGAAGTACCCCAGCGAAGATGCCGGTGTGGGAAGCGACTCTGAAGACGAGGACGTCGTCGCCCCGGCAAAGAAGGGCCGACGACGCAACAGGAAGCGCAAGGGCAAGACCGTGCTTGCCGTCGAGGAATCCGGCAACCCCGGCACCGCCAAGAAGGCCAAGGCTGACGACCCCGGCAAGGAGGTTGCCGGGTGCACTGCCTGCCAGGACTTGGCGGCCGCTGACAAGCCGGAGGGCTCTGACAAGCAATATTGCAAGATTCATCGCACCAAGGGCCATGACCTCCAGAACTGTCAGCAAGTCGAGCAGCTTGTGGAGAGGCAGAAAGCTGAGTACGAAAGGCGAGACAAAGAGAAGGGCCAGGATGGTGCTGACAGGCCCGGCAAGAAGCGCGGTGGTTGAGGAGGGCGCCGCGGCAAGGATAAGCAACACGAGAGGCCCGCTCGAGGCCGCGACAAGAAAGAGGGAGATGATGACCATGAAGAGGACGACGAGTCCAGCGAGCACGAGTTCCAAAAGGCCACATAAGCCATGTGCGTCGATGGTGGCGCCTCATTGCATTCTTCTCACCGCCAACTAAAATAGTGGGCGCACGAGATCAATGCGACAGAGCCATCAATCGATGCCCAGAAGCCACGGAGATGGTCCAACACGCCTATCATTTTTTACGCCGAGGATCACCCTGACCGCACAACTGCGGTCGGGTGCTTGCCGTTGTTGGTCTCACCAACAATTCGCAACCTCAAGGTGACAAAAATGTTAGCGGGCGGTGGGGCCGGCCTGAACTTGATCTCTCCCAAGGTAATCAAGAGGTTGCAAATCCCTGATGGAGATCTTGAAGAGACGGGCACGTTTCAAGGGATCAATCCAGGGAGAAGCCAGCCCAAGGGAAAGATTACACTACCAGTCATATTTGGTGGTGAGCTGAACTATAGGACAGAAAATATCGTTTTTGATGTTGCCAAGATCCCGTTGCCGTATAATGGGATCCTTGGCCGTCCAGCATTGGCCAAGTTTATGGCGGCATCACACTATGCTTACAACACGCTGAAGATGCCCGGCCCGATGAGCATCATCACTGTCAACTCTGACAAGAAAGACGCGCTCATCTGCGCCGATCAGCTCTACCAAGAGGCAGTCGTAGCGCCTACCGCCAAGGCACTTGCTCCTGCTACTGGAGCTCCCGGGGAGAAGAAGAAGACCGGCAAGACCTCTTGCCCCAACAAGACCTCCTGCACCCACTCCGGCAAGCGCGCCTCTTCGGAGTGCTGCGCTCCCATCGAGGAGGACGTGCCAGAGAGCTCCACCGGCAAGAGCAAGAAATCCAAAGCAGCGCCACCAGAGACCAAGAAGGTGCCCGTCAAGGAGGACGGCACGGGCGGAGCTTTCACCATAAGCTCCACCCTCGACAGCAAATAGGAAAGCGCGCTCGTCGCCTTCCTGCGGGCGAATGTCGATGTGTTTGCATGGCAAGCATCTGACATCCCGGTGTTCCCAGGGAGGTGATTGAGCACCACCATGCTGTATGTCCTCATGTGTGGCCCGTCAAGCAGAAGGTCAGGAAGCAAGCTTTGGAGCGGCAAGAGTTTATCATCGAAGAGATTAGGAAGTTGGAGGCGGCAGGCTTGGTCAGAGGAGTGCTCCACCCAACCTGGTTGGCCAATCCGGTTGTGGTGCGCAAGGCGAATGGGAAATAGAGGTTGTGTATTGATTATACAGACATCAATAAAGCCTGTCCAAAGGATCCTTTCCCTTTGCCGCACATTGACCAGATCGTGGACTCCACTGCCGGGTGCGACTTGTTGTCGTTCCTTGACACCTACTCAGGATACCACCAAATCTTCATGACGAAGGAGGATGAAGAGAAAACCGCGTTTATCACCCCATGTGGTACGTATTGTTTTATACGAATGCCTTTCGGGTTGAAAAGCGCTGGTTCGACATTTGCAAGGGCGGTCCAGATTGGTTTTGAGCCCCAGCTGCACAGAAATATGGAAGCATATATGGATGACATAGTGGTCAAAACCAAGGACAAGGCAACACTTGTGCAAGATTTGGAAGAAACATTTGCAAACTTGCGCAAGATCAACCTCAAGCTTATCCCTGAGAAGTGTGTGTTCGGCGTCCCATCCGGCAAGCTTCTCGGGTTCTTTGTGTCTCAACGTGGGATCGAAGCAAACCCCGACAAGATCAAGGTGATTGAGCAAATCGAAACGCCAAGACGAGTCAAAGACGTACGTCGGCTTGCCGGCTGCATTGCTACTTTGAGTAGGTTCATCTCCAAATCTGCTGAGCACGCCCTCCCCTTTTTCAAAGATTTTGAAAAAGGCAGGGCCAATGAAATGGACTCCAGAGGCCGAGGCAGCGCTGCGAGATTTGAAGAGGTACCTCTCCTCTACACCAATACTAGTTGCACCTAAACCACAAGAGCCGTTGCTACTATATCTAGCGGCAACGAATCAGGTGGTTAGTGCTGCGCTAGTGGCGCAGAGGGAAGTAGATGAAAAAGCAGTGGCAGTGGCGAGATCGTCGATTGATGAGCCAGAGCTCTCCCCGGCAGGGTCTGGTGCTGGCAAGGTAGGACCCCCGGCAGAGTCTGGTCCCGGCAGAGCAGAGTCTGGCGCCGGCGAGGCAGGATCTGTGAAGGCAAATGAAGTGATACAGAAGAAGAAGATGATGCAGCACCCGGTTTATTTTGTCAGCTCCCTCTTGCAGGGGGCTAGGTCAAGATACTCTGGGGTGCAGAAGTTGCTCTTCGACCTCCTTATGGCCTCGAGTAAGCTGCGTCATTATTTTCAAGCACATGAGATCACTGTCATCACTCGCTTCCCGTTGCAACAGATCTTGCATAACCCAGATGCAACCGGAAGGATTGTGGAATGGGCGTTGGAACTGTCAAGCTTTGGCCTCAAGTTTGAAAGCACTTCGACAATCCAGAGCAGAGCCTTGGTAGAGTTCATTGTAGAATGGACCTCAACGCCTGATAAAGAAATTCAAGAGACCACTCTCCCCGGCAAGGAAACAAGCCACGATTGGATCATGTACTTTGACGGGGCTTTCTCGCTGCAAGGCACCGGTGCCGGTGTGTTATTTGTCGCACCCACCGGAGAGCACCTCAAGTACATGGTCCAAATGAACTTTCCCCGGGAGAGATCAACAAACAACACCGCAGAGTATGAGGGACTGCTTGCCGGTCTCAGGATCGCGGCAGACCTTGGAATCAGGAAGTTGATCGTCCGTGGAGATTCGCAACTTGTAGTGAAGCAAGTAAACAAGGATTATCAGAGCCCGTTGATGGAAGCTTATGTAGATGAAGTGAGGGAGTTGGAAGAGCGTTTCGACGGTCTACAAGCACAGCATGTCCCTCGAGCAGAGAACAGCATTGCTGACGACCTATCGAAACGTGCTGCCCTCAAGTTACCTGTGGAACCAGGGACCTTTGTGCTCCAATTAACTCAGCCATCCGTTGAACCATCAGCAGGACATAATAAGCGAAGGAAATCAGGCCCCGGCAAGTACTTTCCCGCCGAGCTCCCAGGAGCTGCCAGCAAGGAAGCTGCCGGGGACGCCAAGCTTGCCGGGGAGCGCCAGGCTCCGGCAGGGCCACAAGCCCTTGCCGTCGAGGCGACTGCTCCCACGGTGGAAGATGTGCCTTTAGTCCTTGCCGTCAAGCCTCAGGCTCCAGCATGGGCACATCACACCATTCGTTTCCTCCAAATAGGGAACTCCCTGAGGAACAGGAAGAAGCAGAGAAACTAGCCCGTTGGTCCAGCATGTACCAGTTTGTGGATGATGCCCTTTACAAGAAAAGACCGAACGGCGTGAAATTGAAGTGCATTCCTCGGGAGGACGGACTGGAGCTGTTGGCAGATATACATGGAGGCATATGTGGCTCTCACATAGGATCAAGAGCCCTTGCCGGCAAGGCATTCCGGCAAGGTTTCTTTTGGCCCACTGCTCTCCAAGATGCAACTTCACTAGTAACCAAGTGTGAAGCGTGTCAGTTCCATTCGAAGAAACTCCACCAACCAGCTCAAGCTCTTCAGACAATCCCTCTTTCCTGGCCATTTTTGGTCTGGGGGCTCGCTATACTGGGCACTTTTCCCCGTGCTATCGGGGGCTTTGAGTACTTGTATGTTGCGATCGACAAGTTCACAAAGTGGCCAGAAGTGGAAGCAGTGAGAAAGGTGACAGCACAATCAGCCATCAAGTTCTTCAAAGGACTAGTTTGCCGTTTTGGTGTGCCAAACAGGGTCATCACCGACAACGGCACGCAGTTCACAAGCCGCACCTTCATGCAATACATCCAAGACCTTGGCAGCAAGATATGTTTGGCTTCTATTGTACATCCACGAAGCAACGTCCAGGCGGAAAGGGCAAATGCTGAAGTGCTACGGGGCCTCAAGACAAGGACTTTTGACTGGCTGCACAAGTGCGGAAGATGCTGGGTTGACGAGTTGCCGGCGGTTCTTTGGTCAATCAGAACAACGCCAAATCGAGCCACCGGCCAGACACCCTTCTCCCTCATATACGGGGCAGAAGCAGTTCTCCCCACAAAACTCACATACGGGTCACCTCGAGTGCTCGCTTATGATGAGCTTGAGCAAGAGCAGTTGCGGCAAGATGATGCTACGCTCCTTGAGGAAGATCATCTTCAGGCTGCTGTGCGAGGTGCGCGCTTCCGGCAAGCCTTGCGCCGCTATCATAGCCGCAAGGTTCATGCCCGAAGCTTTGAGGAAGGCGACCTTGTTCTTCGGCACGTTCAATCGGCCAAGAATTCCAACAAGTTGACGCCAAAGTGGGAAGGCCCTTATCGGGTAAATTGAGTCACCAGGCCCGGCGCAGTCCGCCTGGAGACCGAAGATGGTATCCCAGTGAGCAACTCCTGGAATATCGAACATCTTCGCAAGTTTTACCCGTAAGGCACGGTTGCCGGGCCCCCTGGCAGACCATCTTTTGTACAAGCCTTGCCAGCAAGGCATGTAACCCTTTGTACAAAGCCAGGCACAGACCCTGAGCAACAGATGAATAAACGAAGCGCTGGCGCCCTAGGAATTAGCATGCATGTTAGGTTGAGCTTCTCTCTGGTAGGGTTGATAGTGCTTAGCGGCAACTAACCCCTAGCATGGAGGTCGAGTGTGTGTCTCTTTGTCCCTTCCAGTCCTTTTTGGTTCGCAGGCCGTACGGGTGCTTCAGCAGAACTTTTTTGAGGAAAGGAGATGAACTGACACCCCAACCCCGGCAAGTCAAGGGTGCCGGGGGCAACAAATTCAGATAAGTCCTTTTTCCCCCGTTGCGTATTTCCGTATGAAACTTGAACGTACGAAACCTCGCTCGGTCCCATGCCACTGTGCTCCGTCCTTCCTATGCCCAAAACCCCTTTTGCGCTGGAATTTGGTTGTAGTTGCGATGGAAGGGGGACGGATGAAGGGCCCGATCCTACTTTACCCCTACCTCCGCCAAGGGTGTGAGTGTAGTCGTGGTATAAAGCGGGAGGATGGCAAGGCCTGTTGCCGGGGGACGTTGTTTACTTGAGAAGATAACAAGGACTCGTTCCTTGGTGTGAGCCTCGCTCGCGCACAAGAGAACCCGGCAAACACCTTTTTCCTTCATTAATACGTTGATTAACAAGTACAATTCATACAGAATATAAGCATGAGCAAGGGGTTACAAAGTTTAAATTTGCCAAGTGCCCGTGGGCTTAAGATCTAAAAAAAGATAAGATGCCCATAATCCCTTTCTTGTCCCTCTCCTCAGGAAGCGGATCAAAATAGCAGGAGGGCAAAAAGAGCACCTAGGCGAGGTGCATGCGGCAGAAGACACCAAGAGAACATCCCGGCGGCCATCCAGAAGAGGGCTGGTGATGACGGTGCCAGGGGAGAAGCCGAAAGATGAGGCAGCCGGCCGGCAATACGAGACGAAGGCGTCGATGCCATCGTACTCCGACTTGATGGCCCGCCACCCGCTTTCTTCGTCTTCTCCGACCTTCCAGTGCCAGCCGCTAGTAGTGGCATCCCCGAGAAGTTCAAGGAGCTGGCTTGGAGAGCCACCGCCAAGAACTGCCCCCCGGCAAATCACTCTGCCGGGGAGAAGGCCAGGTGCAGATGATGGTGCTGCCGGCGTCGCCTGGTGACGGTGTGCCCAACGTCTAGTCGGACCCGTCCCCATCATCCTCCCCATCGGTCTCCTCCTCGTCACTATCGCTCGAGGAGGAGCTTTCATCGTCAGTCGAGCTCTCCTCGCAGCACCCTAACCGGATTCCCGAGCGCCCAAAGACCTTGATGGAGAGCAGGTCAGCCTCCACTAGTTTGAACCGAAGGGTGTGCCCTTTCATCAAGCAATGGGCGCGTGCGAAGGTTTTCCAACCACGACGAAGGAGCATTACATGAGGGGCGGGGAACTCTACGTTCACCCCACATGTCGCCATTGCAACAACCCCTCATATGAAGCCTCAAACTCGGCGGCTGGTCGACCTCCAGCACCCTCGCGAACGGCTCGGGAAGGTGAAGATGGCTGCGCGGCGGTCCACGCAGCCCCATGACAAACTCCAGCGCCGTGTCTCCAGCGTGACCACTGAACGTAGCGGGAGGAGAGGGCAGCACCGCTGATGCTCCACTTCCATGTCCACTTCTGCCTCGGCCACATCGCCGACCGCGACCCCGTCCAGCACCTCCGCATTGGGCATCTGGCTGTCCGGCACCTTCGCCTTGAGCATCTGGCTCTTCCTTAACCGCTGCGGCTCTCTGGCGAGAGGAAGATCTCGTTGCCTCTATGCGGGGGTGGCCGTGACCACGCCCTCTCGGCATGATGGTGGATGAAGAACAAGGAGAAGGAAAGACGCGAAAGGATGCACCTCCTTCTCCTCCCAATCCCCCTTTTATAGCCAAGCAGGAAGGGCTGGGGGCTGGCTCTATACTTACTCCATAGAGCCCTTTCAAATCCGGCTCATTAAGGCCATTGGCAACGAGCGAGGTCGTCGACCGCCCTCCCCGCGCCAATCAAAGGTGCATGGGTATCTGCCATGGCACGCCTTTCCATACCTTGCGCATCCGCCACCTACCCCGCACCATGCATGCGGCGTACGTGGTGAGAAAGGCGGGCGTAGTGGGAGGCGCGAAACGACGGTTACCACCCCATGAATAAAGGCTATTCACGGGCCGTTGCGAGCACAACAGACGATAAGATTACAGCAGTTAACCCCTGCCACGTGTGCCCGCGCACTGTTTGGGCCTAGCCCAACAACGCGTTGTGCCCGCGTGTGTGGCCCAGGCCCGGGGGCTCCTATCGGTGTACTAAAGTTTGGGCCCTTTTAGTACCCCTTACTTGTGCACGGGCAGTTGTAGCCGCGCCCGTGGCAAGGCTTGACGGGGGCAGCTGGAGGCAAAATGCAAGACAATGAAGACAGCGTCCAAGCCAGTAATCAGGGAGCAGAAGACAAGCTGGAGCCTCGGCAAGATCCTTGCCGGGGCGGCTCGCGAGGCCCCGACAAGACCCTTGCTGGGACGACTTGCAGGGCACTAACAAGAGCACCACCCTTGAGGTTGAGAGTTCTGACACCATCAACAATGTCGAGACCAAGACCCAGGGGCGCATGCATAGAGGCATGCGGATCTTTGTGAAGATTGGATGACCAAGCCCCCCCCCCCCGGCAAGATCTTTGCCGGGACGGTTTGCGAGACCCCGACAAGATCCTTGCCGGGGACATTGACATGGCCATGACAAGGCTCCGCCGCCCCGCCACCACTCCAGCACGGCGATCGACTTGCCAGCCTGGCTGGCACCTACGTGGAGGCATGCAGATCTTCGCGAAGATCCTGCCACCGGTCTAGCACAGCGGCCAGCCTGCCAGCCTAGCATTACATGCCTCGTCAACCTGAATACGTGTCAAGGCGGAGTGAGGTGGCGACGGACGGGACGGGCTCTATTTCTGTCCCCGATAAAGCTAGGGGGCACGTAACCAGCGCATTGAATGCGTTTTGTCCCCGGACGCCAGAGATAAGCACGTGCACTGTAGCACTTTACACCTCATGTGTGCCACTGTGGCAGCCCCTTGGACGTATAAAAGGAGGCCCAAGGCATAGTGTAGAAGGATTCGGACTTTTTGGACTCTCCGGCCCAGCTTGCATGCATGGCAGCTAGCCGAAGCTCAAGAACGCATAATAGACACACAAAGCAGGACTAGAGTTTTACGCTTTCGAGCAGCCCGAACCTGGGTAAAAATCCATCGTGTTGATCATTAGATCTGCTCTTTGCGCACTCCTCTTCCCTGCCAAACCGTAGAAGGGGTCCACGTGATCCCGTAGGTGTCGTTTCCCCAACACAGTAGCCCCCGAGACTCAGGTTGGGTGCGGCCGACCAACTTGAGGACCGAATCTCCTCGGGAACTGTTTCATCTATTGAATGGGTTTTGACAACATCGAGGTGCAGCTCGGTAGGAGAGGTGCCGAACTGTGGGTCTGAAAATATTTCCCGAGCAAAACCATCACGCAGAACACCTCAATCAAGAGGATGCCCCGCCTCATGAAAGGAAAACATAAAATAGGTTATGCTGGAATTTAGTCTATTTTGGGATAGCCCAATAGCAATTTCAGAAATTCCTAATAAATCCTAGAGGCCCACTAAGCCCATTCGTGCAAGGCAAGGGGTGCTACTAAAGTTTAGTCCCAGATTTCTAGTTTGTTGGGAGTTGGACCTCCTTCTAAGGGAGGTTGTTTCCCCACATGTATGAGCATGGGAACAAGAGGGACATTCACACGTGCTCCTCCTCCGCCGCCCGCCTCGCCATGCCATGCCTCATCACGACGCGCCGTGGGTTACGGGAATGAGCCGAGCCGATGTCTAAATTTTTGCCACGCACAATGGGTGTACGAAAGGTCACTCGGGAGCTGGAAAGTTTTTGCTGTAGTGGATATTGAAACGAATGCTGCACCCTTCGGCTGCTGTCTGTTCGTTTTGTCTCCCTCCTTTGCTTCAGCTCTCGTCGCAGCCTATTCGCCTCCTTCTCTTGTGCCTATAAAAGAGAGGTCGCTCCTCTCCAGAGAGACACGTCAGAAGATCATCTTCCTCTCGCCACCGTTCCTGACCACTGAGCTACTACCACGATCTTCCCCATCCCGGCTTGCGGCATGCACCGCAGGTCGGGACAGTAGGCCTCCGAAACCCCATTTCTTTGAGTCATGTACGGGAGAAGGGTGATAAGGTTTTTGGGGAGCGCTCTGCGCGACTACTGACTGGTTCATCACGGACACTCTGGACACCGATGACCACTTCCCCAACAACGACTTCTTCCCCGACATCGACAACCTCTTCGATAACATGGCTGGCGATGACATCGACCCCAAGACCGGTGCTTCTGCTGCTATTCCGTATGTTCTCATGCTCTTTCTGTTTGCGGTTCTGCCATAGTTTCTTGCTCTATCGTCTGCTCTAGATATGTTTACTCTAGATGTGTTCGGTTCTAGTTCATATATGCAGATGCTATTTACCTTCTCTCTGTCAGATTGCATGACTTGTTTTATCTCTGCTAGAACAGTCATGTCTTATCTAGTATTTCTGTTAATAAAATCATTTGGTAAATTGCTCATATTTCCAACAATCCAAAAACCTTACTATAGGCAATTTACCCCAAGTGGTTTTGCTGCATCCATGAAGCCTCCTATGTTTGAGGGTGTGCACTATAAGAGGTGGCACATGAGAGTTGTCTTATGGTTTCAAACCATGAGTTGCTATGACGCCACTCTTGGCAAACCTGAAGGAGATTTTGATGCTCAACAGGAGCAAGCTTTTTAGAAAATGGATACCCTGTTTAAGGCTGCTCTCTTGAGTGTTCTTGGTGAAAACATAGTTGATGCTTATGTGTCAATTGATAATGGAAAAGATATGTGGGACGCACTTGAGGCCAAGTTTGGGGTCTCGGATGCCGGCACTGAGCTGTACATCATGGAACAATTCTATGACTACAGGATGACTAATGAGCGCTCGGTGGTTGAGCAAGCTCACAAGATACAATCATTTGCTAGAGAATTTGAGCACTTCAATTGTATGTTGCCGGACAAGTTTGTTGCCGGAGGCATCATTACTAAGCTTCCTCTCTCGTGGAGGAACTTTGCTACCTCTCTGAAACACAAGAGACGGGAGTTTTCTGTTCCGGATCTCATTGGTACTCTTGATGTGGAAGAAAAGGCAAGAGAAAAAGACACACGTGGTCGAGGTGTTGAGGGAGGATCTAGTGCCAATCTGGTACAGAAGAAAAACTTCCAGTCCCACAAGTTTAAGAACAAGGGCAAGTTTGATGGAAAAGCAAAGTTTGACGGGAAGAACAAGGCTGTACAGCACACCAACTTCAAGAAGAAGAATGACAAGAAGAAAGGTGTTTGTCATGTGTGCGGAGATCCTGATCATTGGGCTCCTAGTTGCCCTAATCGTTATGACAAGCGTCATCTTGGGAAAGGAGGCAAGACCGCTAATGTTGTCATTGGTGACATTGACATGAAGGATGCTGAGTATGGTATATTTCCCACTATTCTTTTAGTATGTCATTCCCCTGATGGGTTGATTGACACGGGTGCTAATGTGCATGTATGGCGGTGATATTTCCATGTTTTCATCTTATCAGACCGCAGGGACTTCCACCGTGCTGATGGGCAATGGTTCAAGTGCTTCTGTTTGTGGTGTTGGTACGGTCGATCTGAAGTTTACTTTGGGAAAGATCGTGCGGCTGAAGAACATGCATTATGTCCCCTCCATCAATAAAAATCTTGTTAGCGGATCTCTTCTATGTAGAGATGGCTACAAGCTTGTATTTGAGTCGAATAAATTTGTAATATCCAAGTATGGAACTTTTGTTGGTAAAGGCTATGAGTCAGGAGGCCTATTACGTTTATCCTTGTCAGATGTTTGCAATAAAGTTGTTAATCATATTTGCAACAATAGTGAATCAAATGTGTGGTATTCACATCTCTGTCATGTTAACTTTGGTTGTATGTCGCGACTAGCCAAGTTGAACTTAATCCCTAGTTTCACCACTGTCAAGGAATCTAAGTGTCAAGTTTGTGTACAAGCTAAGCAACCTCGTAAGTCTCACATGACTGCGGAAACAAGAAATCTTGCACCACTAGAGCTCATACATTCCGATCTATGTGAAATGAATGGTGTTTTGACAAAAGGTGGAAAGAAATATTTCATGGCGTTAATTGATGACTCCACTAGATACTGCCATGTGTATCCTCTGAAATCTAAGGATGAAGCTTTGAACTTTTTCAAGATCTATAAAGCTGAAGTGGAAAACCACTTGATCGTAAAATCAAAAGGCTTAGGTCCGACCGTGGTGGAGAGTATATTTCCAATGAATTTGATTCTTTTTGTGCGGAATATGGTATAATCCATGAGAGGACGCCTCCCTACTCACCTCAGTCAAATGGGGTAGCCGAAAAAAAGAACCGTACTCTAACTGATTTGGTTAACGTCATGTTAGACACATTGGGTCTCTCCAAGGCATGGTGGGGGAGGCAATATTGAATGCATGTCATGTCCTAAACCGAGTTCCCACAAAGAACAAAGAGATAACTCCATTAGGGGAATGGGAGAAGAAAAGGTTAAACCTCTCTTATCTACGAACCTGGGGTTGTTTGGCGAAAGTCAATATGCCAATTCCAAAGAAGCGTAAGCTTGGACCAAAAACTGTGGATTGTGTTTTCCTAGGATATGCTTTTTATAGCATTGGCTATAGATTCTTGGTTGTAAAATCTGAGGTATCTGACTTGCATGTCGGTACAATCATGGAGTCGAATGATGTGACTTTCTTTGAAGATATCTTTCCCATGAAGGATATGGCTAGCTCATCAAATCAGGAGATGCCTAGTTCATCGAATCAGGAATTAGTTACAAATACTGAACCAACCATTTCGATGGAACACTCTATAAATCATGTGGAAGAGAACAATGAAGTTCCTACTAGGAGCAAGAGACAGAGGACTGCAAAGTCCTTTGGTGATGATTTTCTTGTGTATCTCATAGATGACACTTCCAGTTCTATTTCAGAGGCTTATGCATCGGACGATGCTGACTACTGGAAGGAAGCGGTCCGTAGTGAGATGGATTCCATCTTGGCTAATGAAACTTGGGAGATCACTGATCGTCCTTATGGGTGCAAACCTTTAGGGTGCA
Organism: Thinopyrum elongatum; assembly: GCA_011799875.1. Taxonomy (NCBI): domain Eukaryota; kingdom Viridiplantae; phylum Streptophyta; class Magnoliopsida; order Poales; family Poaceae; genus Thinopyrum; species Thinopyrum elongatum. Next base: position 43,218,121 of record CM022300.1, read on the forward strand.
AACGGGTATTTAAGAAGAAGCTTAGGCCTGATGGTACTATTGAGAAGTACAAGGCACGGGTCATGGCCAAGGGTTATACCCAAAAGGAAGGTGAAGACTTCTTTGATACTTACTCACCTGTGGCTCGACTGACCACTATTCGAGTACTACTTTCACTAGCTGCCTCACGGGGTCTTCTCGTTCATCAAATGGATGTTAAGACTGCTTTCCTAAATGGAGAGTTGGATGAGGAATTTATATGGAACAACCAGATGGGTTTGTAGTAGATGGTCAGGAAGGAAAAGTGTGCAAGTTGTTGAAGTCTTTGTATGGACTTAAGCAAGCACCCAAGCAGTGGCATGAGAAGTTTGAAAGAACTTTAACAGCTGCAGGCTTTGTTGTAAATGAAGATGATAAATGTGTGTATTATCGCCATGGTGGGGGCGAGGGAGTTCTCCTTTGCTTGTATGTTGATGACATACTAATTTTCAGAACAAAATCTGAATGTTATTAAGGAGGTTAAGGATTTCCTATCTCGTTGTTTTGAGATGAAGGATTTAGGAGTGGTTGATGTTATTCTGAACATCAAGCTGTTGAGAGACGATGATGGTGGGATTACATTGCTTCAATCTCACTATGTGGAAAAGATCTTGAGTCACTTTGGCTACAATGAATGCAAGCCCTCTCCAACACCATATGGTGCTAGCGTGTTGGTTCAAAAGAATCGAAGAATTGCTAGAGATCAATTGAAATATTCTCAGATTATTGGCTCGCATATGTACTTAGCCAGTGCTACAAGACCTGACATCTCTTTTGCAGTTAGCAAACTGAGATGGTTTGTCTCAAAACCAGGAGATGTGCATTGGAAAGCTCTAGAGAGAGTTATGCGTTACTTGAAAGGCACTGCAAATTATGGAATTTACTACACTAGGTACCCAAAGGTACTAGAAGGGTATAGTGACTCAAACTGGATCTCAGATGTTGATGAGATAAAGGCCACAAGAGGATATGTATTCACTCATGGAGGTGGCACTGTTTCTTGGAAGTCTTGCAAGCAGACCATCTTAACAAGGTCAACAATGGAAGCAGAGTTCACAGCACTAGATACAGCTATGCTCGAAGCAGATTGGCTTCGTCGGCTCTTGAATGAGTTGCCGGTTGTTGAGAAGCCTGTATCGGGTATCCTTATGAACTGCGACAATCAAACTGTGATCACAAAAGTGAGCAGCTCAAAGGATAACATGAAGTCATCAAGACATGTTTAGAGAAGGTTAAAGTCTGTCAGGAACATGAAAAACTCTAGAGTTATTGCATTGGATTATATCCAAACGTCTAAAAATCTGGCAGATCCTTTTACTAAGGGTCTATCACGTAATGTGATAGATAATGCATCGAAGGAGATGGGTATGAGACCCACAATATGAGTTGTTCACAGTGGTAACCTAGTCTATGTGATCGGAGATCCTGTGAATTAGATGTGGAAGACAAGTTGTTGGTCAACTGAGAGGAGAGTATCCTTACTATTAACAATACCACTCCATGAAGATGCAATACTCTCCTAATCTGCATGGCAGGTTGATGTATATCTTAATGTGTTCTAAGTGGCTCATTTAAGCAGAGATGTTGTCCTGCAGAACATCTTTTGAAGAACACACCTATATGAGTATGATTGTTAAACATTGCAATCTATGAGAGTAGGGTGCTCTCTAGTAAACTCATGAAAAGTCTCGGAGTATGACGCATAAGCTCCACCCGCAGGGAAGACCGACGGTAGCCTAGTATCGGTCAAGGCTTTGTGTGAAGCTAGATTCACAGAAAACTTGCAGTTCAAGGCCTAGTCCACTGTTCAAGTTGCTTACTAGTGTAGCATAGAGTTCTAGGTGGAAGTTCAACTTAACAGTCTCCACTGCAGTACCGGTATATAAAATAGTGTTTTGGAACCAAAGGCAAATTCCGTGTGCCTCTGGGATCTGGTGGGGGATTGCTGGAATTTAGTCTATTTTGGGATAGCCCAATAGCAATTTCAGAAATTCCTAATAAATCCTAGAGGCCCACTAAGCCCATTCGTGCAAGGCAAGGGGTGCTACTAAAGTTTAGTCCCACCTTGCTAGTTTGGTGGGAGTTGGAACTCCTTATAAGGGAGGTTGTTTCCCCACATGTATGAGCATGAGAACAAGAGGGACATTCACACGTGCTCCTCCTCCGCCGGCAGCCTTGCCACGCCACGCCACATCACGACACGCCATGGGTTGCGGGAATGAGCCGAGCCGATGTCTAAATTTTTGCCACACATGACGGGTATACAAAAGGTCACTCGGGAGCTGGAAAGTTTTTGCTGTAGTGGATATTGAAACGAACGCTGCACCCTTTGGCTGCTGTCTGTTCGTTTCGTCTCCCTCCTTTGCTTCAGCTCCCGTCGCAGCCTATTTACCTCCTTATCCTGTGCCTATAAAAGAGAGGTCTCTCCTCTCCAGAGAGACACATCATAAGATCATCTTCCTCTCGCCACCGTTCTTGACCACTGAGCTACTGCCACGATCTTCCCATCCCGGCGTGCGGCGTGCACCGCAGGTCGGGACAGTAGGCCTCCGAAACCCCACCTCTTTGAGCCCTGTACAGGAGAAGGGTGATAAGGTTTTTGGGAAGCGCTCTGCACGACTACTGACCGATTCATCATGGACGCTCCGGATACCGATGACCACTTCCCCAACGACGACTTCTTCCCCGACGTCGACAACTGATACATCCATTTTGCATCTTGTTTTCCTATAGTTATTTATAATGTTTTTATGCATAATAATGCTTTTTGGAGTAATTCTAATGCCTTTTCTCTCGTAATATGCAAGGTTTACACAAAGAGGGAGAATACCGGCAGCTGGAATTCTGGACGTGAAAAAGCTACGACAGAGTTACCTATTCTGCACATCTCCAAATGAGCTGAAAATTTACGGAGAATTATTTTACAATATATGAAAAATACTGGAGAAAATAACTACCGGAGGAGGCCCACTAGGTGGGCACAACCCACCTGGGCGCGCCAGCCCCCCCAGGCGCGCCCTGGTGGGTTGTGCCCTCCTCGGCCCACCTCCGGTGCCCATCTTCTGCTATCTCCACCACTATCTTTGCTTTTATCTATTTTAGTTCGATCTTTAGTTATCCTATGATTTAGTTGAATAAAAATTTAGTTCAATCCTTTCTTTTTGAGTGCTTGCTTAGTGATCTATCTATGGAATCGTGTGCGAGATATATAATAAAGAGTAGTTTGAGTTTTGCTTTCTTTACTTTTATGTTTCAATAAAAAGAAAGGAAAATAAATGAAAAAGATCATATGCTAATCTTATGGTAAGTAATGACATCACATAAGGAAAAGTATAAGTGGTAAAATTTATTGGAGATTGACAAACATAGCATTGGTCAATGATGCAATTCATGAAAGAATTAATAAGGGAAGAAAAGATTCACATGCAAATACACTATCATGGACATCTTTTATGATTGTGAGCCCCCATTAAATATTTTGTGTCAAAATTGTTGATGTTGGACAAGCAAGACAACGTAATGATTTATGTTTATTCATATTCACATAGAAGTTATATTGTCATAGATCCTTTAACATGTGGTGCTTGCTCAATATCTTTGCTAGCCAAAAACTCCGCACTAAGTAGAGATACTACTGTGCATCCAAAAACCCTTAACCCAAAATTTTAATTTGAGAGTCCACCATACCTACCTATGGGTTGAGTAAGATCCTTCAAGTAAGTTTTCATCGGTGCAATAAGGCAATAAAAATTGCTTCTACAAGTGTTGGATCATTTAGTGTAAGAGAAAATTGAGCGTTGTATGAACTTGTGATGGCAAAATAATAAAAGCAACAGACTGCATAATAAAGGTTGCCATCATAAGGGGCAATATAATGTGACGTTCTTTTGCATTAAGGGATTTGGCATACAAACAAATAAGCGCATGACAACCTCTGCTTCCCTCTACAAAGGGCCTATCTTTTACTTTTATGCATTTACTTTTATGTAAGAGTCAAAGTATTCTCCCCTATTCCTTTTTATGTTCTCTTTTTGCAAGCATCATGTGGTGAGGAAAGATCTAGGCACATATATCCAGTTGGATATGAGTGGGCATGAGTTATTATTGTTGACATCACCCTTGAGGTGAATACGTTGGGAGGTGAAACTATAAGCCCCTACCTTCCTATGTGTCCGGTTGAAACTTTTTGTTCACGGGTATGCTGTGAGTGTTAGCAATCATAGAAGATTAAATGATGGTTGAGTATGTGGACTTTCCTAAAGGCTCTCATACGTGACCCTTCCTGAAAATATGATGAATTGTAGTTGCAAAGTTGATTAAGAACATAGTTTGTTGGTTTGCAATAAGGTTTATGCTTTATACTTCAATGTTGTGATGAATTGTTACTTGTTCATGAGAAGTTATATGATAAAAGTTGTGTGATAAAGTTTTATGTTAAAGATCCTTGCTGTTATAATAATATCCATGATGCTTCTATGTTCGTATTTTGTTTTTATCGACACCTCTCTCTAAGCATGTGGGCATGCTTTTCGATTTCGGTTTTTCGCTTGAGGACAAGCGAGGTCTAAGCTTGGGGGAGTTGATACGTCCATTTTGCATCATGTTTTCCTACTGTTATTTATAATGTTTTTATGCATAATAATGATTTTTGCAGTAATTCTAATGCCTTTTCTCTCATAATATGCAAGGTTTACACAAAGAGGGAGAATACCGGCAGCTGGAATTCTGGACCTGAAAAAGCTACGACGGAGTTACCTATTCTGCACATCTCCAAATGAGCAGAAAATTTTCGGAGAATTATTTTGCAATATATGAAAAATACTGGAGCAAATAACTACCGGAGGAGGCCCACCAGGTGGGCACAACCCACCTGGGCGCGCCAGGCCCCCCAGGCGGGCCCTGGTGGGTTGTGCCCTCCTCGGCCCACCTCCGGTTTCCATCTTCTGGTATATAGGTCATTTTGACCTAGAAAAAATCAAGAGGGGACTTTCGGGATGAAGCTCCGCCATCTCGAGGCGGAATTTGGGCAGGAGCACTTTTGCCCTCTGGCGGAGCGATTCCGCCGGGGGAACTTCCCTCCCGGAGGAAGAAATCATTGCCATCATCATCACCAACAACTCTCCCATCTTTAGGAGGGCCATCTCCATCAACATCTTCAACAGCACCATCTCCTCTCAAACCCTAGTTCATCTCTTGTGTTCAATCTTTGTACCGAAACCTTAGATTGGTACTTGTGGGTGACTAGTAGTGTTGATTACATCTTGTAGTTGATTACTATATGGTTTATTTGGTGGAAGATTATATGTTCCGATCCATTATGCTATTTAATACCCCTCTGATCTTGAGCATGATTATCATTTGTGAGTAGTTACTTTTGTTCTTGAGGTCACGGGAGAAGTCATGTTGCAATTAATCATGTGAACTTGATATGCGTTCGATATTTTGATGATATGTATGTTGTGATTCCCTTAGTGGTGTCATGTGAATGTCGACTACATGGCACTTCACCTTATTAGGGCCTAAGGGAATGCATTGTGGAGTAGTTATTAGATGATGGGTTGCTAGAGTGATAGAAGCTTAAACCCTAGTTTATGCGCTACTTCGTAAGGGACCGATTTGGATCCAAAAGTTTAATGCTATGGTTAGATTTTATCTTAATACTTTTCTCATAGTTGCGGATGCTTGCGAGGTGGTTAATCATAAGTAGGAGGTTTGTTCAAGTAAGAACAACACCTAAGCACCGATCCACCCACATATCAAATTATCAAAGTAGCGAACACGAATCAAACTAACATGACGAAAGTGATATGATGAAATTCCTGTGTAGCCTCAAGAACGCTTCGTTATTATTAGAGACCGTTTTGGCCTGTCCTTTGCCAGAAAAGGATTGGGCTACCTTTATGCACTTTATTTACCGTTACCGTTACTTGTTCGTTACAAATTATCTTGCTATCAAACTACCTGTTACTGACTATTTCAGTGCTTGTAGAAATTACCTTGCTGAAAACCACTTGTCATTTCCTTCTGCTCCTCGTTGGGTTCGACACTCTTACTTATCGAAAGGACTACGATTGATCCCCTATACTTGTGGGTCATCAAGGCTCTTTTCTAGCACCGTTGCTGGGGAGTGAAGCGCTCTTGGCAAGTGGAAATTGGTAAGGAAAAATTATTACTACGTGGTGAAATTTAGTGTCACTTGTTACTATGGAGAACCATTCTTTGACGGGTTTGTTCGGGGTATCTTCACCTTGATCGGAACCACAATTAGTTGCCCCTCAACCTGCTGCACCTACTGAAAATATTGGTTATGAAATTCCTTCGAGTATTATAGAACAACTGCTAGCTAATCCTCATGCAGGAGATGGAACTGAACATCCAGATATGCACTTGATGTATGTGGATGAAATTTGTGGATTATTTAAGCTTGCAGGTTTATCCGAAGTTGAAGCTAAGAAGAAGGTTTTCCCTTTATCTTTGAAGGGAAAAGGCATTGAAATGGTATAGGCTATGCGATGATATTGGATCTTGGAACTGGAATCGATTGAAATTGGAATTTCACCCAAAAATTTATCCTATGCGTCTAGTTCATTGTGATCGGAATTATATATATAATTTTTGGCCTCGCGAAGGAGAAAGTATCGCTCTAGCTTGGGGGAGGGTTAAGTCAATGTTATATTCATGCCCCAATCATGAGCTCTCTAGAGAAATTATCATTCAGAATTTTTATGGTCGGCTTTCTCGTGATGATCAATCCATGCTCGATACTTCTTGTACTGGTTCTTTTATGAAGAAGACTATTGAATTCAGGTGGGATCTTTTAGAAAGAATTAAATGCAACTCTGAAGATTGGGAACTCGACGAAGGTAAAGAGTCAGGTATAAAGCTTGAGTTTGATTGTGTTAAATCTTTTATGAATACCGATGCTTTTCAAAAGTTTAGCACTAAATATGGACTTGACTCTGAGATAGTAGCCTCTTTCTGTGAATCATTTGCTACTCATGTTGATGTCCTTAAGGAGAAGTGGTTTAAATATCATCCCCCTATTAAAGAAGAAATTAAAGAACCGGTCATAGCTAAAGATGAAACTATAATTTACAATGTTGATCCAGTTGTGCCTACTGCTTATATTGAAAAACCACCTTTCCCTGTTAGGATAAGGGAACATGCTAAGGTTTCAACTGTGGTTCACAAAAGTAATATTAGAGCACCTAAACCTGCTGAACAAATTAAAGTAGAACCTAGTGTTGCTATGGTTAAAGATCTCCTGGTAGAAAATATTGATGGGCATGTTATTTACTTCTGTGATGAAGCTGCTAGAATTGCCAAACCCGATGAAAAAGATAAACATAGACCTGTTGTTGGCATGCCTGTTGTCTCAGTTAAAATAGGATATCATTGTTATCATGGTTTAAGTGACTTAGGTGCTAGCGTGAGTGCTATTCCTTTTACCTTATACCAAGAAATTATGAATGACATAGCACCCGCTGAAATAGAAGACATAGATGTCACTATTAAACTTGCTAATAGAGACACCATCACACCACTTGGGATTGTTAGAGATGTTGAAGTCTTGTGTGGGAAAATAAAATACCCTACTGATTTTCTAGTTCTTGGTTCCCCACAAGATGACTCTTGTCCCATTATCTTTGGTAGACCTTACTTGAACACTGTCAATGCTACTATAGATTGTCATAAACAAATTGTCAGTGTTCTCTTTGGTGATGAGTCTCATGAATTTAATTTTTCCAAGTTTAATAGACAACCTCATAAGAAAGAATTGCCTCAAGTGAAAGAACATGCGGTGCCCCCATGTTTGGTTTTGGTAATTGATGACAATCTCTATGGACTAATGGTTGCCTTGAGTTATATTTGAAGGATTTGTCCATAGGCTTTTCTTGGAGTCCATTTGTTGGTTTCAAGGAGAGTTTGTGATGACCAAGATGCTATTCAAGGAATTACCTAAAGATTGGTCATGTGAGAGGTTGATCAAGACTAAGTCAAAGAGTGAATCAAGTTGATCAACACACAAAGCGTAGAAGATGTACCGAGGGGGACCAAGCGATCCCATGGTATGGTAAGCATTGTCAATTACGCTTTGTGTACTAACCCATGGTCTTCGTGAGAGTTCTTTGTGGGGTTAGGTTGCGGTGTGCAAGTTCAAGTGGATCATCACGAAGAGATCACATGCTTGAAGCTTGCCGTCCATTGTGGTGGCAATGGACGTGTGAAGATGAGCCAAAGAGTGGCTCACCCATAGTGGAGTATGGGGGAGCAATCAACTAGTCTTCACCGAGCCAACGGAATCAAGAAAGGTGGTCCAACTTGAGGAAGTCAAGATCGTCATCATCTAGCTCAAGTGGACTGTGTGCAAGGCAAAGGTTTGCCCTTGATAGGTTTTCTCTTTTATCGGTCTCATGGTGGTAGTTGGGAGACCGGGTTATAGGATCGTTTGCCGTACTATCAAGGGGGGCTCTCGATGAGTAGCTTGATCGTTTCGTCGTAGAGAGCTCAAACCATTGCATCCTTGCATCATCTTTATTGGTTCGTGTTTGGTTCTTCCACTTGTGAGATTTGGAGCTTTTGGTCATTTTCATGACAAGCTCGTGTTCATCGAAAACAGAGTTCACTTGCTTCTTCTATGATGTTTTTGATGTTGGGGTTTTTGCCGGTTCTCTTTGTGAGTCTTAGAGCTTATGGTCATCTTAATGACAAGCTCGAGATCATCGAAAATGGAGTTCTCATGCATCTTCTATGATGTTTTCGATGTTGAAGGTTATGCCGGTTCTTCTCTGTTGGAGGTTTCACTCCTCTATAAGCTAGGCATACCTCCCCTGCCTCTCGTCGTCCTCTATCCAACAAGCTTGAGTTTGCTCAATTCGGAGCTCATTTGCAGAAGTTATGGCAGTTCTGGTTTTATTGTATCCTTCCGTTTATCCGTGTCTTTACAAAATGAAGGCCTCCAACTGCTATAGCCTCTGTGGCCTGCGATAGTACTGCTCAAGGGAGCGGTAGTACCGGAGGGGCCAGCGGTAGTACCGCTCCTGGTGAGCGGTAGTACCGCTGCCTCTGGCCCAGAACACTGGCATGCGCGGAAGTAGGCGTGGAAGTAATTTTTTACATCCGCGCCTACGCGGTAGTACCGCTCCCTGGATGCGGTAGTACCGTGTCGGATTTTTGCACAGATCAAAACTCAGCGGAAGTAGCCACGGATGTATTTTTATTCGTCCGTGCCTTCCCAGCCTAGTCGAACCCTGCCTTGCGGTAGTACCGCAAGGGCGCGCGGTAGTACCGCTCTGGCGGTTCTACCGCTCATTGCTTCAACGCAACAGGGCTTCGTCTGGCCTCTGCCGTGGGTGCGGTAGTACCGCACAGGCTGGCGGTAGTACCGCAATGCCTTGCGGTAGTACCGCATGTCTGGTGCGGTAGTACCGCAAGTCGCGGGCTGGTTAAGTGGGTAAGGGTTGGATTTGTCTTCTTACTATATAAGGGGGTCTTCTTCCCCAATGGACCACATCTCTTGAGCTCGTGTTCTTCCCCCATTGTTGACCTTCTTCGAGCTTGCTAACTTTCAATCCCTCCAATGATTCTTGCTAGTTCTTGAGGGAAAAGAGAGAGGAGATCTAGATCCACGTTTCCACCAATCACTTTCTCCTCTAAGTGAGGGGAACCCCTCGGATCTAGATCTTGGAGTTCTTCGTGTTCTTCTTTCATTCTTCCTCTCATTTTCCTCCCTAGCATTAGTTGCTTTGGTGGGATTTGGGAGAGAAGGACTTGGGCACTCCGTGTGCCCTTGCCATTGCATTTGGTGCATCGGTTTGAGTTCTCCACGGTGATACGTGGAAGTGAAGTTTGAGAAGCTTATTACTCTTGGGTGTTTGGGCACCCTAGAGCTTGTTCCTCTTGGGTGCCTTGGCGCCCTAGACGGTTGGTGTTGTTCGGAGCTCAATCATTGTGGTGTAAAGCTCCGGGCAAGCGTCGGGGTCTCCAATTAGGTTGTGGAGATCGCCCCGAGCAATTTGACGGGTTCGGTGACCGCCCCCAAGGGTTGCCATTTGTACGGGTTCGGTGACCGCCCTCAAGGGTCCCTTAGTGGAATCACGGCATCTTGCATTGTGCGAGGGCGTGAGGAGATTACGGTGGCCCTAGTGGCTTCTTGGGGAGCATTGTTCCTCCACACCGCTCCAAACGGAGATTAGCATCCGCAAGGGTGTGAACTTCGGGATACATCGTCGTCTCCGCGTGCCTCGGTTATCTCTTACCCGTGCCCTTTACTTATGCACTTTACTTTTTGATAGCCATATTGTTTCTTGTCATATATCTTGCTATCACTTAGTTGTCTATCTTGCTTAGCATAAGTTGTTGGTGCACATAGGTGAGCCTAGTTGTTGTAGGTTTTGTGCTTGTCAAATTAACCGCTAGGTTTATTTCGCATTTGTTCAAGCCTTAACCGTATTTATTTTAAAGCGCCTATTCACCCCCCCCTCTAGGCGACATCCTCGATCTTTCATCAAGACTCTTCATTTTCATTTTAGTGATCCAAGATCACATTGAGTCCATAGGAAAGCCAATACTATTAAAAGGGGATGAGGTGTTGCTTAATGGTCTACTTGCTCAAAATGCTTAGTGATATTGCTCCAAAACCCTCAGCCACTTTATCATTTCCACATATGTCCAAGACCTAAAGTCAAACTCGGCCCCACCGATTTGATCTATCTGGCGCCACCGAGTTCAGTTGACATAGCCACTGCCAGAAACCCTAGACAATTCGGTCACACCGATACGGATCTCGGTCTCACCGAGATGGCCCTGCAAACTCTCTGTTTCCCTTTGTAACATTTTGGTCTCACCGAAATGAGCAATCGGTCCCACCGAGTTTGCTTGACCAACTCTCTATTTGCTCATTGCTGAAATCGGTCTCACCGAGTTCAAGCAATCAGTCACACCGAGATGAGGTTTTGCCCTAGCCCTTGCACATCGGTCCCACCGAGTTGTTCCAGTCGGTCCCACCGAGATTCCTAATGTTCACATCTTGAACTAAATTGGTCTCACGGAGTTCCTCTATTCGGTCTGACCGAGTTGGGTCAAATGTGTGTAACAGTTCGATTTTGTGTGGAGGCTATGTATACCCCTCCACCCCCATCTCCATTCAAGAGAGAGCCATCAGAACATGCCTACACTTCCACTACACATTTTCTGAGAGAGAACCACTTACTCATGTGTTGAGACCAAGACATTCCAATCCTACCACAAGAATCTTGATCTCTAGCCTTCCCCAAGTTGCTTTCCACTCAAATCATCTTTCCACCATAGCCAAATCCGTGAGAGAGAGTTGAATGTTGGGGAGACTATCATTTGAAGCACAAGAGCATGGAGTTCATCATCAACACACCGTCTATTACCTTTTGGAGAGTGGTGTCTCCTAGATTGGTTAGGTGTCGCTTGGGAGCCTCCGACAAGATTGTGGAGTTGAACCAAGAAGTTTGTAAAGGCAAGGAGATCGCCTACTTCGTGAAGATCTACCCTAGTGAGGCAAGTCCTTCGTGGGCGATGGCCATGGTGGGATAGACAAGGTTGCTTCTTCGTGGACCCTTCGTGGGTGGAGCCCTTCATGGACTCGCGCAGCCGTTACCCTTCGTGGGTAGAAGTCTCCATCAATGTGGATGTATGATAGCACCACCTATCAGAACCATGCCAAAAATCTCCGTGTCTACATTGCGTTTGCACACTCCGATCCCATCCCTTTACTTTCTTGCAATTAGCATGCTTTACTCTTTCCGCTGCTCATACTCTTGCCATGCTTGCTTGAAATGTATTGTGAATGCTTAATATTGTGCTAAAACTCCACCTCAACTTGAAGAACTTAAAAATTGCCACTTTTGCTTGTTGAGGGTCTAATCACCCCCCTCTAGACACCTCTTATCGATCCTTTCAATTGGTATCAGAGCTTTGGTCTCCATTGCTTTGATTTAATCACCATTCGAGGAAGATGGATGAGTCTACGATTGGGAGTATTAGACGTAGAGTGCCTATGCTTGACGGAGAGTTCTATGGTGCTTGGAAAAATGAGATGCTTGAGATTTTCAATGAATATAATTTGAACAAGTATATTACTAGCCCTTGTGCGCCTCCTATTGATCCCTTGCATCCTACCCCCGATGAGTATCTTGACATGACCCGCAATCTTAGAACTATTAATCTTATCATAAGAGGATTGCCTAGAAATTTGCTTGTATGCTTGCCTACATTTGAATGTGCTTATACTATATGGAGATATCTTGAGGAACGCTTTCCAAACTATTCCTCAAAAAATCTAGATGAGATTCTTCAAAAGTCCATTGCTTTTCATAAAATGCATCCTAGTGATCTTAAATTTCATGATTGTCTATTTGAGCTTCGTGACCTTATGCGTGCCAAAGGAGATGTTGGAGTCATTAGTAGCATCATCTCACAAGTCATTAGAATTCATAAAGATGCACATTGTCATGGTCATAAATCGAATGAATCACTCTCTCTAGGTAATGATCAATCACATGATGATGTTGAACATGGATATTATGGTGAGGATGGTGATAGTGACTTTGATCTTGATGAGTCAATGAGACACTTTGGTCTTATGGCTAACCTTCACGGTTACATGGCCGGAGGAAAGGAATGGGTTCTTGATAGTGGATGTACCGATCACATGACCGGAGACAAGGACATGTTTTGAGAGCTCGCTGAAAATGACGGTCCCCGAAAGTATGTCACTTTTGGTGATAACTCAAAGGGTAAGGTGGTTGGCCTTGGTAAGGTGGCCATCTCACATGACAACTCTATCCAAAATGTTATGCTCGTTGAATCTCTTGGTTACAATTTACTTTCCGTATCTAGACTAGCCGATTTCGGATTCAATGTTCTATTCACTGAAGTAGATTGCCAAGTGTTTCGTAGAGATAATCATAATATGGTCTTTACCGGTATATGTAGAGGTGATCTATACATTGTTGGTTTCACTAAAAGAGCTCAACCACGTACTTGCTTAATTGCTAAATCTTCTAAAGGTTGGTTGTGGCATAGAAGCTTAGGTCACGTGGGCATGCGAAATCTTGATAAGCTTATTAAAGGTGATCATATCCTTGGTGTTAAAGATGTCATATTTGACAAGGATAGACTTTGCAGTGCTTGTCAAGCAGGAAAACAGGTTGGAGGAAGTCATCCCGTAAAGAGCATCATGACCACGAGGAGACCGCTTGAGCTACTCCATATGGATCTTTTTGGTCCCAACGCCTACAAGAGTCTCGGTGGTAACTCGTTCGGTCTGGTCATTGTTGACGACTTTTCAAGATTTACGTGGGTGTTCTTTATTGATGATAAATCACAGGTCCAAAAGATCTTCGAAAACTTCGCTAGGAAGGCCCAAAATCAATTTGAAGTGAAGATCAAGAAGGTTTGGAGCGACAACGGAACGGAGTTCAAGAACGCCAATGTGGATACCTTTCTTGACAAAGAAGGGATTTCACATGAGTTCTCGGCTGCGTACACACGTCAACAAAATGGAGTTGTTGAGAGGAAGAACCGGACACTTATTGAGATGGCAAGAACGATGCTTGATGAATACAAGACGCCCAGACACTTTTGGGCGTAAGCGGTTGAGACAGCTTGTCATGCTACAAATCAACTATATCTTCACAAGCTTCTCGGCAAGACGGCATACGAGCTTCTCATCGGTAACAAACCCCAAGTTGGATACTTTTGAGTATTTGGCTCAAAATGTTACATTCTTGATAAGCATCGTCGTTCAAAATTTGCCCCTAAATCTCATGAAGGTTTCCTACTCGGTTATGGCTCAAACTCTCACACTTACTGTGTCTACAACAATTTCACCGAAAGGTTGAAGAGACGGTAGATGTGAAGTTTGATGAATCTAACGGCTCACAAGTAGAGCAATTGCCAATTGATGTAGGAGACAAAGATCCTTCGGAAGCAATTCAAGACTTGTCTATTGGCAAGATTCGCCCAACGGAGGTGAAGGAGAGTACTTCGTCCATTCAAGTGGAAGCCTCAACTTCATGACAAGGTGAACCACAAGTTGACTTGGAGGCATCCACAAGTGGAACACGCCAAGATGATGGAAACGAGGAAGTGCAACAAGATGATCCACTGATAACCCACAAGTATAGGGGATCGCAACAGTTTTCGAGGGTAGAGTATTCAATCCAAATTTATTTATTCGATACAAGGGGAGCGAAAGAATATTCTCAAGTATTAGCAGCTGAGTTGTCAATTCAACCACACCTGAAAGACTTAATATCTGTAGCAAAGTATTTAGTAGCAAAGTAGTATGGAAGTAACGGTAACGGTGGCAAAAGTAACAGTAGCAGTTTTGTAGCAATTGTAACAGTGGCAACGGAAAAGTAACTTAGCAAAGATCAATATGTGAAAAGCTAGTAGGCAATGGATCAATGATGGATAATTATGTCGGATGGCATTCATCATGCAACAGTTATAACATAGGGTGACACAGAACTAGCTCCAATTCATCAATATAATGTAGCCATGTATTCCGAATATAGTCATACGTGCTTATGGAAAAGAACTTGCATGGCATCTTTTGTCCTACCCTCCCGTGGCAGCGGGGTCCTATTGGAAACTAAGGGATATTAAGGCCTCCTTTTAATAGAGAACCGGACCAAAGTATTAGCACTTAGTGAATACATGAACTCCTCAAACTACAGTCATCACCGGGAAGTGTCCCGACTATTGTCACTCCGGGGTTGCCGGATCATAACACGTAGTAGGTGACTATAACTTGCAAGATAGGATCAAGAACACATATATATTCATGGAAACATAAAGGGTTCAGATCTGAAATCATGGCACTCGGGCCCTAGTGACAAGCATTAAGCATAGCAAAGTCATAGCAACATCAATCTTAGAACATAGTGGATACTAGGGATCAAACCCTAACAAAACTAACTCTATTACCTGTTAAATCTCATCCAACCCATCACCGTCCAGCAAGCCTACGATGGGATTACTCACGCACGGCGGTGAGCATCATGAAATTGGTGATGGAGGATGGTTGATGATGACGACGGCGATGATATCCCCTCTCCAGAGCCCCGAACGGACTCCAGATCTGGTCTCCCGAGGAAGAACAGGAGGTGGCGGCGGCTCCATTTCATAAAACGTGATGAATCCTTCTCTCTGATTTTTTTCTCCCCGAACATGAATATATGGAGTTGGAGTTGAGGTCGGTGGAGGTCTAGGGGGCCCACAAGGACAGAGGGCGCGCCCCCACCCTTGTGGACAGGGTGTGGGCCCCCTTCGGTTGATTATTTTGCCAATATTTTTTATTTATACCAAAACTGATCTCCATGAAGTTTCAGGTCATTCCGAGAACTTTTATTTCTGCACAAAAATAACACCATGGCAATTCTGCTGAAAACAGCGTCAGTCCGGGTTAGTTCCATTCAAATCAGGCAAATTAGAGTCCAAAACAAGGGCAAATAAGTTTGGAAAAGTAGATACGATGGAGACGTATCAACTCCCCCAAGCTTAACCCATTGCTTGTCTCAAGCAATTCAGTTGAAAAACTGAAAGTGATAAAGAAAAACTTTTACAAACTCTGTTTGATCTTGTTGTTGCAAATATGTATAGCCAGCATTCAGGTTTTCAGCAAAGATTATGAACTAACCATATTCACAATAACATTTAGGTCTCACATTTACTCATATCAATGGCATAATCAACTAGCGAGCAATAATAATAAATCTCGGATGACAACACTTTTTCAAAACAATCATGATATGATATAACAAGATGGTATCTCACTAGCCCTTTCTGAGACCGCAAAACATAAATGTAGAGCACCCCTAAAGATCAAGGACTGACTAGACATTGTAATTCATGGTAAAAGAGATCCAGTCACAGTCATACTCAATATCAATTAATAACAAGGCATACAAATGACAGGGTGCTCTCTAATTGGTGCTTTTTATAAGAGAATGATAACTCAACATAAAAGTAAATAGATAGGCCCTTCGCAGAGGAAAGCAGGGATTTGCAGAGGTGCCAGAGCTCGAGTTTTTAAAATAGAGATGAATATAATTTTGAGCGGTATGCTTTCATTGTCAACATAACAACCAAGAGATCTCGATATCTTCCATGCTACATACATTATAGGCGGTTCCCAAACAGAATGGTAAAGTTTTTTTTACTCCCCCTCACCCAACAAGCACACTCCACGGCTGGTCTGAAACAACAGGTACCGTCCATACAAGCAACAATCCTGGGGAAGTTTTGTTTTAATTTATTTTGATTTGATTTGAGCATGGGACTGGGCATCCCGATTACCAGCCATTTTCTCGTGAATGATGAGTGGAGTCCACTCATCGTGAGAATAACCCACCTAGCATGGAAGATACTGACAGCCCCCAGTCGCTACATGAGCAATTCGGGCATAAAAAATAGATTATCATTTGAAGGTTTAGAGGTTGGCACATGCAAATTTACTTGGAACGGTAGGTAAATACCGCATATAGGAAGGTATGGTGGACTCATATGGAATAACTTTGGGTTTATGGAAGTGGATGCACAAGCAGTATTCCCGCTTAGTACAAGTGAAGGCTAGCAAAAGACTGGGAAGCGACCAACTAGAGAGCGACAACAGTCATAAACATGCATTGAGAGTAACCAACATTGAGTGCAAGCATGAGTAGGATATAAATCACCATGAACATAAATATCATGGAGGCTATGTTGATTTTGTTTCAACTACATGCGTGAACATGTGCCAAGTCAAGCCACTCGAATCATTCAAAGGAGGATACCATCATATCATACTACATCACAACCATTTTAAAAGCATGTTGGCACACAAGGTAAACCATTATAAGCTCCTAGCTAATTAAGCATGGCATGAGTAACTATAATCTCTAATTGTCATTGCAAACATGTTTCATTCATAATAGGCTGAATCAAGAACGATGAACTAATCATATTTACAAAAACAAGATAGGTCGAGTTCATACCAGTTTTTCCTCATCTCAATCATTTCATCATATATCATCATTATTGCCTTTCACTTGCATGACCGAACAGTGTGGATAATAATAGTGCACGTGCATTGGACTAAGTTGGAATCTGCAAACATTTATTCAAAGGAGAAGACAATATAATATGGGTTCTTCGTTAGATCAACAATAATACATATGAGAGCCACTCAACATTTTCATCGTGGTCTTCTCTCCACGACCCCCAAAGAAAAGAAAAGAATTTCAAAGAAACACACTGAAATGTTTTTGGAGTTTTTGTTCTTCTGAAGAAAGTAAAACAAGAACGAGAAAAACTATCTACACGGGAAAGCTCCCAACAAGTAAAAGAAGAATGAGAAATCTTTTTGGGTTTTCTTTAATACTATAACTAAGCATGGAAAGTAAACTAAGCTACAACTATTTTTTGTTTGTTTTTCTCAAAGGTTTTCAAACACACAAGAAGAAAGCGGGAAAAAGAAATAGACTAACATGGATAATACAATGAAAAAGTATGAACACCGACAACTAGAATGAGTGTGTGAACATGAATGTAATGTCGGTGAGAAATACATACTCCCCCAAGCTTAGGCTTTTGGCCTAAGTTGGTCTAGGGCCACCACTGGCCCTGATGATATCCAAAATCGTAGTTGGGGTCGTATTGTGCTGCGGTAGCTACTGCTTGGCGAGCTGCCTCCTGGAGGCGAGCAGCCTCCACTGTTCTCTCATACTCGTTTGCCTCCTCTCTAGTTATAAAATATCTCCCATTTACCTGAAAGTTAAAGAAGGCAGGAGTAGGAAGGGTAATATGGACGGCACGCCGTCTGTCAAAGATTAGCCGGTACTGGAGGGACTGTTCGTTCCTCTCAAGAAACTGAAATGCACCAAAGCATCATAATCAAGAAAAGCAGGTGGCAACTCCATGTCATTCTCCCTTATGGGTACTCCAAGATAATTAGCTAAACGAGTTGCATAAATCCCACCAAATAAATCTCCCTCTTTAGCATTATTATGTAACCTCCTCGCAATAATAGCCCCCAAGTTATAACGCTTATCACCTAACACCGCACACTTGAGGACACTAAGATCTGGAACGCAAAGGTGGCAATGCTCATGCTTACCATTAATGCATCTACCTATAAAGAGAGCAAAATAATGTATGGCAGGAAAGTGAATGCTCCCTATGGTAGCTTGTGTGATATTTCTAGTTTCTCCCACAGTGATGCTAGCAAGGAAATCATTGTATTCAGATTTGTGAGGCTCACTAAGAAGACCCCACTGTGGAAGTTTGCATGCATCACTAAAATCTTCTAAGTCCATGGTATAAGATTTATCATAGAGGTCAAACAAGACAGTATGAGTATTGCGCTTAGATGAAAATTCAAACCTCCGCACAAAGGAATCGGTGAGGTAATAGTATTGTCGACACTTGTCTGACACGAAGTCCTCAAGATCAGCATTCCGTACGTACGCATAAAACTCATCATTGAAACTTGCATGAACCATGAATTCATCCGACGGCCCTTCACAAGGCCGCACCTGAGCTTCCCTTGGTGGTTCAAGGTCCGGCTCACGTATCGTGAGCCTCGGTGCTTGCTTCCTCGAGGAACCACCTTGGTACATTCTCCTAGACATTTTTCTTCCTCTGAAATTTTTCTGAAATTTTTAGTGACTCAAAATAAAAGTGAACCAAACTCAACAAAACTGATAGCAACTACTCCTACAAGTGCCTAGAGGCTATATCATGCATCAAAACTACTTTGGACCATATAAATTTGACATGCAAGCTCAAGAACAGGGTCACCACAGCAGCAAAAATTTGCAATAAATAAAGCACTAGAACAAAAACTAATTGGACCATTGGAGGAGTCACATACCGAAGAACAATCCCCCAAAACAGTTTTGCAAATGGAGCTTTACACAAGGAAATCGAAAATGGCAGCAAAATGAGCAAGAACACAAGTTTGAGCTATGGGATGATTTTTTCTGGAGGAAGACGAAGTGGATGGGTGCTAGAATAAGTGGAGGGGGGCCACGTGGGATCCACAAGACTGGGGGGCATGCCCAGGGTGGTAGGGTGCGCCCTCCGTCCTTGTGGACAGGTGGTGGGTCCCCCTGGTGTGTTCTCAGTGCCAGAAATTCTCAAATATTCTATAAACAATCATACTAAATTTTCAGGGCATTTGGAGAACTTTTATTTTCGGGTTATTTTTTATTTCACGGATAATTTAGAAAACAGACAAAAAATACTATTTTTGGTTTATTCATTCTAAATAACAGAAAGTAAAAAGTAGGTACAGAAAGTTGTGCCTTCTAAATTCATCCATCTCATGCCCATCAAAAGGAATCCGTTAACAAGGTTGATCAAGTATTATTAACAAACTTCTTCCAAATGACATGAAATTGGAGAATTTTCGAATAACACTAGGTTACCTCAACGGGGATATGCATGTCCCCAACAATAAGAATATCATATTTCTTTTCGACAGTAGGAAGAGGGAATACAAAACCTCCAATAGTAATAGTTGAAGTTTTTCCAATAAAGTTGATACTATGAACTTGAGGTTGTTTCTTCGAAAAGTGTACCATATGCTCATTACCATTAACATGAAAAGTGACATTGCCTTTATTGCAATCAATAACAACCCCTGTAGTATTCAAAAAGGGTCTACCAAGGATGATCGACATACTGTCGTCCCCGGGAATATCAAGAATAACAAAGTCTGTTAAGATAGTAATGTTTGCAACCACAACAGGCACATCCTCACAAATACCGATGGGTATAGCAATTGATTTATCAGCCATTTGTAAAGAGATTTTAGTAGGTGTCAACTTATTCAATTCAAGTCTACGATATAAAGAGAAAGGCATAACACTAACATCGGCTCCAAGATCACATAAAGCAGTTTTAACATAGTTTCTTTTAATGGAGCATGGTATAGTTGGTACTCCTGGATCCCCAAGTTTCTTTGGTATTCCACCCTTAAAAGTGTAATTAGCAAGCATGGTAGAAATTTCAGCCTCCGGTATCTTTCTTTTATTTGTAACAATATCTTTCATATACTTAGCATAAGGAGGCATTTTAACCATATCAGTTAAACGCATACGCAAAAAGATAGGTCTAATCATTTCAGCAAAGCGCTCAAAATCCTCATCATCCTTTTTCTTGGATGGCTTAGGAGGAAAGGGCATGGGTTTCTGAACCCATGGTTCTCTTTCTCTACCATGTTTTCTAGCAACAAAGTCTCTCTTATCATAACGTTGATTCTTTGATTGTGGGTTATCAAGATCAAGAGCAGGTTCAATCTCTACATCATTATCATTACTAGGTTGAGCATCAACATGAACATCATCATTAACATTATCACTAGGTTCATGTTCATCACCAGATTGTGTCTCAGCATCAGAAATAGAAATATCATTTGGATTCTCAGGTGTGTCTATAACAGGTTCACTAGAAGTATGCAAAGTCCTATCAGTTTTCTTTTTCTTTTTATTACCAGGACTAGATGCATCAGTATTAATTCTCTGAGAATCTTGCTCAACTCTCTTAGGATGGCCCTCGGGATACAAAGGTTCCTGAGTCATTTTACCACCTCTAGTCATAACCCTAACATCACTATCATTGTTCTTATTATTCAACTCATTAAGCAAATCATCCTGTGCTTTAAGTACTTGTTCTACTTGAGTTGTAACCATGGAAGCATGTTTACTAATAAGCTTAAGATCATTAACAGTTCTACTCATATAATCACCCAAGTAATCAAGCATGTGAGCATTACGTTTCAATTGTCTACTAACATAAGCATTGAAATTTTCTTGTTTAACAATAAAATTATCAAACTCATCCAAGCATTGACTAGCATACTTATTATGACGAATATCACCTTCATCAAATCTATAAAGAGAATTTACCTCTACTACCTGTGTCGGGTTATCAAGACCATGTATTTCTTCAATAGGCGGTAGATTCTTAACATCTTCAGCTTTAATACCTTTTTCTTTCATAGATTTCTTTGCCTCTTGCATATCTTCAGGACTGAGAAATAGAATACCTCTTTTCTTTGGAGTTGGCTTAGGAGTTGGTTCAGGAAGTGTCCAATCATTATCATTACTCAATATATTATTCAATAGCAATTCAGCTTGCTCAACAGTTCGTTCCCTGAAAATACAACCAGCACAACTATCTAGGTGGTCCCTAGAAGCATCGGTTAGTCCATTATAAAAGATATCAAGTATTTCATTTTTCTTGAGAGCATGATCAGGCAAAGCATTAAGTAATTGGAGAAGCCTCCCCCAAGCTTGTGGGAGACTCTCTTCTTCAGATTGCACAAACTTAAATATTTCCTATAAGGCAGCTTGTTTCTTATGAGCAGGGAAATATTTTTTAGAGAAGTAATAAATCATATCCTGGGGACTACGCACACAACCAGGAGCAAGAGAATTAAACCATAACTTAGCATCACCGTTTAACGAGAAAGGAAACAATTTAAGAATATAATAGTAGCGAATTTTTTCCTCATGAGCAAATAGGGTGGCTATATCATTCAGTTTAGTAAGATGTGCCACAACTGTTTCAGATTCATAACCATAGACGGGATCAGATTCAACCAAAGTAATTAACTCAGGATCTACAGAGAATTCATAATCCTTATCAGTAACAAAGATAGGTGAAGTAGCAAAATTGGGATCATATTTCATTCTAGCATTCAAGGATTTTTCCTTCAGCTTAGCTAACAGTTTCTTAAGATCATCTATATCATTACAAGCAAAGAAGTCTCTAGCAGTTTCTTCACCCATAACATAACCCTCAGGTACAACACGCAATTCATATCTAGGGGAGAATCATAATCTTTAGTTTCAATAATATCATCAGTTTCGGCAATTTCATTTTCTCTAACCCTAGCAAGTTGTTCATCAAGAAATTCACCTAGTGGCATAGTATTATCAAGCATAGAGGTAGTTTCATCATAAGCATCATGCATAGCAGAAGTGGCATCATCAAAAACATGCGACAAATCGGAATCAATAGCAAGTGTAGGTGTCACAAGTTTACTCAAAACAGAAGGTGAATCAAGTGCAGAGCTAGATGGCAGGTCCTTTCCTCCCCTCGTAGTTGAGGGAAAAATCTTGGTTCTTTGATCTTTCAAATTCCTCATAGTGATAAACAGATATAAATCCCAAGTGACTCAGAGAATAGAGCTATGCTCCCTGGCAACGGCGCTAGAAAAAGGTCTTGATAACCCACAAGTATAGGGAATCGCAACAGTTTTCGAGGGTAGAGTATTCAACCCAAATTTATTGATTCGACACAAGGGGAGCCAAAGAATATTCTCAAGTATTAGCAGCTGAGTTGTCAATTCAACCACACCTGAAAGACTTAATATCTGTAGCAAAGTATTTAGTAGCAAAGTAGTATGGAAGTAACGGTAACGGTGGCAAAAGTAACAGTAGCAGTTTTGTAGCAATTGTAACAGTGGCAACGGAAAAGTAACTTAGCAAAGATCAATATGTGAAAAGCTCGTAGGCAATGGATCAATGATGGATAATTATGTCGGATGGAATTCATCATGCAACAGTTA
This sequence comes from Thinopyrum elongatum, assembly GCA_011799875.1. Lineage (NCBI taxonomy): Eukaryota > Viridiplantae > Streptophyta > Magnoliopsida > Poales > Poaceae > Thinopyrum > Thinopyrum elongatum. The sequence goes on from CM022300.1 coordinate 43,240,733, forward strand.
TAACATAGGGTGACACAGAACTAGCTCCAATTCATCAATATAATGTAGGCATGTATTCCGAATATAGTCATACGTGCTTATGGAAAAGAACTTGCATGACATCTTTTGTCCTACCCTCCCGTGGCAGCGGGGTCCTATTGGAAACTAAGAGATATTAAGGCCTCCTTTTAATAGAGAACCAGACCAAAGCATTAGCACTTAGTGAATACATGAACTCCTCAAACTACGGTCATCACCGGGAAGTGTCCCGACTATTGTCACTCCGGGGTTGCCGGATCATAACACATAGTAGGTGACTATAACTTGCAAGATAGGATCAAGAACACATATATATTCATGGAAGCATAAAGGGTTCAGATCTGAAATCATGGCACTCGGGCCCTAGTGACAAGCATTAAGCATAGCAAAGTCATAGCAACATCAATCTTAGAACATAATGGATACTAGGGATCAAACCCTAACAAAACTAACTCGATTACATGGTAAATCTCATCCAACCCATCACCGTCCAGCAAGCCTATGATGGGATTACTCACGCACGGCGGTGAGCATCATGAAATTGGTGATGGAGGATGGTTGATGATGACGACGGCGATGATTTCCCCTCTCCGGAGCCCCGAACGGGCTCCAGATCTGGTCTCCCGAGGAAGAACAGGAGGTGGCGGCGGCTCTGTATCATAAAACACGATGAATCCTTCTCTCTGATTTTTTTCTCCCCGAACATGAATATATGGAGTTGGAGTTGAGGTCGGTGGAAGTCCAGGGGGCCCACAAGGATAGAGGGCGTGCCCCAGGGGGGTGGGCACGCCCCCCACTCTTGTGGACAGGGTGTGGGCCCCCTTCGGTTGATTCTTTCACCGATATTTTTTATTTATTCCAAAACTGACCTCCATGAAGTTTCAGGTCGTTCCGAGAACTTTTATTTCTGCACAAAAATAACACCATGGCAATTCTGCTGAAAACAGCGTCAGTCCGAGTTAGTTCCATTCAAATCATGCAAATTAGAATCCAAAACAAGGGCAAAAGAGTTTGGAAAAGTAGATACGATGGAGACGTATCATCCACCTCAACCTCCTTCTCCACCTCGGCAAGAGAAGGACAACGCCAACAACAATGTAGAAGGACAAGAAGAAGAGGAAGACAATGAAGAGGATGTTAAACCCCGACCCAAACAACATCTCTAACGAGTTAGAGCAAGAGTCTCAAGAGATCATCCCGTCGAACAAACCTTCGTTGATATTCAAACTGGGAGAATCACTCGCTCTAAAACTCGTTTGGCTAACTTTTGTGAACACTATTCATTCATTTCTAGTATTGAACCTATGAAGGTTGAAGAAGCTCTTGATGATCTGGATTGGGTGAATGCTATGCATGAAGAGCTACACAACTTCGAGAGGAATCAAGTATGGACGTTGGTTGAAAAGCCCGATGAGAAGCACAATGTCATTGGAACCAAATGGGTGTTTCGGAATAAGCAAGATGAGGATGGACAAGTTGTACACAACAAGGCATGTCTCGTCGCTCAAGGCTACACTCAAGTCGAAGGTATGGACTATGGTGAGACTTATGCCCCCATTGTCAGACTTGAGTCCATACGCATCTTACTTGCTTATGCCAATCACCATGATATCACCTTATAGCAAATGGACATTAAAAGTGCTTTTCTAAATGGTGAAATTGAGGAGGAAGTCTATGTTAAACAACCTCCCGACTTTGTTAATCCCAAGAAACCTGATCATGTTTACAAACTTCACAAAGCTCTTTATGGTCTTAAACAAGCTCCTAGAGCATGGTATAAATGCTTGACCAAGTTTCTTATTGAAAAAGGCTTTGAAATTGGGAAGATTGATTCTACACTTTTTACTAAAAGGGTTAATGGTGAATTATTTGTGTGCCAAATTTATGTGGATGACATCATATTTGGTTCGACTAACCCTCATTTTAGTGAAAAGTTTGGAAGGCTAATGTCGGAGAAGTTTGAGATGTCTATGATGAGTGAACTCAAATTCTTTCTTGGTTTGCAAATCAAGCAAACTAAGGAAGGTACCTTTGTTTCTCAAACAAAGTATACCAAGGACTTATTCAAGAAGTTCAACATGCAAGAAAGCAAAGGTATGAAAACACCCATGCCTACTAGTGGACATCTTGACTTGACTAAGGGTGGCAAACCGGTTGACCAAAAGGTTTACCGCTCTATGATTGGTTCATTGTTATATCTACGTGCCTCCCGTCCCGATATTATCCCAAGTGTGTGTATGTGTGCACGATATCAAGCGGCCCCCAAAGAATGTCATCTTAAGGCTGTGAAAAGGATAGTGAGATACTTAATTCATACACCAAATTTTGGCATTTGGTATCCTAAGAGGTCTTCTTTTGATCTTGTTGGCTACTCCGATTCGGACTATGCCGGTGACAAGGTTGACAGAAAGTCCACTTCGGGTACTTGTCAATTTCTTGGTAGATCTCTTGTGTCTTGGTCCTCCAAGAAACAAAACTCGGTATCCTTATCCACCGCCGAAGCGGAATACATTGCCGCCGGATCATGTTGTGCTCAATTACTTTGGATGACCCAAACCCTTAAGGATTATGGGATACATGTGAAACATGTTCCATTGCTTTGTGATAATGAGAGTGCTATTAAGATTGCTCATAATCCCGTGCAACATTCTCGAACTAAGCATATTGAAGTTCGTCATCATTTCATTCGAGATCATGTTGCTAAAGGTGACATCAATCTTAAGCATGTTCGTACCGATAAGCAATTGGCGGATATATTCACCAAACTGCTTGATGAGAAAGTATTTTGCTGTTTGAGAGGTGAATTGAACATCATTGATGCCTCAAACTTGGAGTAGAAACTCCATTTGGACACATGCAAGGCATGAGCCTTTTGCTTACTAATCCTTGATATTTCTCTTATGATCATATGTCTTGGATCTATACTTGTACCCTTGCATGTTAGCTAACCCTTGTAGGTACTTGGATGAGCACAAATCTATGAGATTGCAAGCCACTCACATTTTGAGCATTCTCTACATCACCAAGTTCCTACTATATGGATGTTGAATACAAGGAAGCATGAACTCACTCGACATATGCTTTGACAATTTCTACGTATCAAATTTCATTTGGTATTAAGTCTCATGATTGTCATTTTGGATACACAAGTGCTTTTCCTTGCAAAACTAACCCATGTAGGAAGATGAACTCAAACCACAAGTGGTGCTCCCAACTCTTGATGGACTACATCTAACCTTGAGCATCCAACACAAGTCCGACTACATGATCAAAATCAACACCACCCATGGTATGTCATTCCATCTTAGACAAGCTTTGCTCCAAGTCATGGGACAAAGCAACTCAACAAGATGAGAATACATCAAAATGCTTAAATGAAAAATGGTAACCCCATTCTGAGCTTAGATGATGAGTATGACCTATGATCAAGTGATCTCACTTGACTCCTAAGTCAATATACTCTAACATAGGTGACTTTGTCGCCGACCCCTTCTAGATGAAGTTCGCTAGTGTTTCTTTGTTCACTTTTGTGTTCTTGCATATAGTTCTTGCTATCATGTTCCCCTTATCAAAAAAACTTCATCTAGATATCTTTTTTTTCTTTCTGTATCAAATTCCTTGCAAATCTTTCAGTTAATTCATTGCAAATCCTTGTGAGATTTAATTTGCCTAGTGAGCTGAGTTGACAAAAAATTTCTTCTGCCTTGAACTCGAAAACACCGATCCAAGCCTATCGGCTAGACCAAACTACAAGAATATTTTGTAGATAGTTCATCGGTACAACCGACGAGGACTAACCCGGTCTGACCGAGATGCATCATCCATGACACTGCCAAACTCGGTGTCACCGGTGGAAACAGGTCAGCATTGCTGATTTCACTGTTGAGAAAACTTTTTGCCATTGCATATTTCATTTCTTCTCCAGCTCCACTTGATGATTCTTATCCTCTACCAGCATCTTAATCTACATGCTGCTTTATAGTGCGTCTCGAGGACCAAACCTATTTGACTCATGCTCCAGAAGTTCCCCTTCTTGGAAATTGATGTCAAAGGGGGAGAGAGAACACATCAAAGCTTATCACATGGGAGAGAGAGCACATCACATCTAAGCTCTTCCAGATGTTTACAAAAGAGGAGAGAAGTTACATGTGTTTAAGAGGGGAAAGACATGTCAATATATGGTTGATTGCACCATTTCCTGCTCTATTTTTTTCTTGCTCTGATTTTCTCTTACCATATCTTCTCCCATTATCCAATATCAGATTCAGGGGGAGAAAGAGTCCATATCTAGGGAAGAAAATCTCTAGAATTCATTGCACATCTTTAATCTTTGGGGACATGTCTATATCCAAATGAAGTACTAAGTACTCACCCATTACATGTCATCCCAGTCTTGGTACTCTTGTGGTTTCCTGAAATTTCTTTGTTTAGAGTGTTCTTGTGTTATCTAACCCTATTTTCTCAGGTTCACCTATTCCACAGCCAGCACAAGACTACAAGGTAAGTATATGCATCACACTCATGTGCATGATGATCTCTTGCTGATGTACATAACCCCTTAAAAATGCTAAGGACAAAGATTGGCAAAAGCTCAAGACTCTTCATTTTCATTTTAGTGATCCAAGATCACATTGAGTCCATAGGAAAGCCAATACTATTAAAAGGGGATGAGGTGTTGCTTAATGGTCTACTTGCTCAAAATGCTTAGTGATATTGCTCCAAAACCCTCAGCCACTTTCTCATTTCCACATATGTCCAAAACCTAAAGTCAAACTCGGCCCCACCGATTTGATCCATCTGGCGCATCCGAGTTCAGTTGACGTAGCCACTGCCAGAAACCCTAGACAATTCGGTCACACCGATACAGATCTCGGTCTCACTGAGATGGCCCTGCAAACTCTCTGTTTCCCTTTGTAACATTTTGGTCTCACTGAAATGAGCAATCAGTCCCACCGAGTTTGCTTGACCAACTCTCTATTTGCTCATTGCTGAAATCGGTCTCACCGAGTTCAAGCGATCGGTCACACCGAGATGAGGTTTTGACCTAGCCCATGCACATCGGTCCCACCGAGTTGTTCCAGTCGGTCCCACCGAGATTCCTAACATTCACATCTTGAACTAAATCAGTCTCACCGAGTTCCTCTATTCGGTCTAACCGAGTTGGGTCAAATGTGTGTAATGGTTGGATTTTGTGTGGAGGCTACATATACCCCTCCACCCTCATCTCCATTCAAGAGAGAGCCATCAGAACGTGCCTACACTTCCACTACACATTTTCTGAGAGAGAACCACCTACTCATGTGTTGAGACCAAGACATTCCAATCCTACCACAAGAATCTTGATCTCTAGCCTTCCCCAAGTTGCTTTCCACTCAAATCATCTTTCCACCATAGCCAAATCCGTGTGAGAGAGTTGAGTGTTGGGGAGACTATCGTTTGAGGCACAAGAGCAAGGAGTTCATCATCAACACACCGTCTATTACCTTTTGGAGAGTGGTGTCTCCTAGATTGGTTAGGTGTCGCTTGGGAGCCTCCAACAAGATTGTGGAGTTGAACCAAGAAGATTGTAAAGGCAAGGAGATCGCCTACTTCGTGAAGATCTACCCGAGTGAGGCAAGTCCTTCATGGGCGATGGCCATGGTGGGATAGACAAGGTTGCTTCTTCATGGACCCTTCGTGGGTGGAGCCGTCCGTGGACTCACGCAACCATTACCCTTCGTGGGTTGAAGTCTCCATCAACATGGATGTACGATAGCACCACCTATCGGAATCACGCCAAAAATCTCCGTGTCTACATTGCGTTTGCACACTCCAATCCCATCCCTTTACTTTCTTGCAATTAGCATGCTTTACTCTTTTCACTGCTCATACTCTTGCCATGCTTGCTTGAAATGTATTTTGAATGCTTAATCTTGTGCTAAAACTCCACCTCAACTTGAAGAACTTAAAAATTGCCACTTTTACTTGTTGAGGGTCTAATCACCCCCCCCCCCCTCTAGACACCTCTTCTCGATCCTTTCACGGTTACAATTGCTACAAAATCATTGCTATCACTGTTATTGTTAGTGTTACTATCATCACTTCTATCAAAACTATGATACGTCCATTTTGTATCATGCTTTTATGTTGATATTTATTGCATTATGCGCTGTTATTACACATTATGGTACAATACTTATGCCTTTCTCTCTCATTTTACAAGGTTTACACAAAGAGGGAGAATGCCGGCAGCTAGAATTTTGGACTGGAAAGGAGAAAATTAGAGACCTATTCTGCACAACTCCAAAAGTCCTGAAAATTTACGGAGAATTATTTTGGAATATATAAAAAATATTGGGCGAAGAAATACCAGAGGGGGACCCAGCAGGTGGCCACAAGCCTGGGAGCGCGCCCTACCCCCTAGGAGCGCCACTAGGGTTTGTGGGCCCCCTGGAAGGTCTCCGGTGCCTATCTTCTGCTATATGGAGGGTTTTGACCTGGAAAAAATCATAAGGAAGCTTTCGGGATGAAGCGTCGCCGTATCGAGGCGGAACCTGGGCAGAAGCAATCTAGGGCTCCGGCGGAGCTGTTCTGTCGGGGAAACTTCCCTCCGGGAGGGGGAAATCGAAGCCATCTTCATCACCAACGACCCTCTCATCGAAAGGGGGTCAATCTCCATCAACATCTTCACCAGCACCATCTCCTCTTAAACCCTAGTTCATCTCTTGTTTCTGATCTTTGTCTCAAAACCTCAGATTGGTACCTGTGGGTTGCTAGTAGTGTTGATTACTCCTTGTAGTTGATGCTAGTTGGTTTATTCGGTGGAAGATCATATCTTCAGATCCTTAATGATATTTATTACCCCTCTGATTATGAACATGAATATGCTTTGTGAGTAGTTACGTTTGTTCCTGAGGACATGGAAGAAGTTTTGTTATAAGTAATCATGTGAATTTGGTATTCGTTCGATATTTTGATGACATGTATGTTGTCTTTCCTCCAGTGGTGTTATGTGAACGTCGACTACATGACACTTCACCATGATTTGGGCCTAGGGGAAGGCATTGGGAAGTAATAAGTAGATGATGGGTTGCTAGAGTGACAGAAGCTTAAACCCTAGTTATGCGTTGCTTCGTAAGGGGCTGATTTGGATCCACATGTTTCATGTTATGGTTAGATTTATCTTAATTCTTCTTTCATAGTTGCAGATGCTTGCAAGAGGGAGTTAATCATAAGTGGGAGGCTTGTCCAAGTAAGGATAGCACCCAAGCACCGGTCCACCCACATATCAAATGATCAAAGTAACGAACGTGAATCATATGAGCATGATGAAAACTAACTTGACAACAATTCCCATGAGTCCTCGGGAGCGCTTTGCTTTATATAAGAGTTCGTCCAGGCTTGTCCTTTGCTACAAATAGGATTGGGCCACCTTGCTGCACCTTTGTTACACTTGTTACTTGTTACCCATTACGAATTATCTTATCACAAAACTATCTGTTACCGATAATTTCAGTGCTTGCAGAAAATACCTTGCTGAAAACCGCTTGTCATTTCCTTCTGCTCCTCGTTGGGTTCTACACTCTTACTTATCAAAAGGACTATGATAGATACCCTATACTTTTGGGTCATCAAGACTCTTTTCTGGTGCCATTTCCGAGAAGTGAAACGCCTTTGGTAAGTGGAATTTGGTAAGGAAACAATTATATTACGTGCTGAAATTTACCGTCACTTGTTACTATGGAACATCATCCTTTGAGGGGTTTGTTCAGGGTATCTTCACCCCGACCAGAAGAGCAAAGAGTTTCCCCTAAACCTACTGAACCTACTAAAAATATTTATTATGAAATTCTTTCGGGTATGATAGAGAAACTGCTAGCTAATCCTTATGCAGGAGATGGAACACTACATCCTGATATGCATCTAATCTATGTGGATGAAGTTTGTGGATTATTTAAGCTTGCACGTTTGCCCGAGGATGAAGTCAAGAAGAAGGTCTTCCCTTTATCTTTGAAGGAGAAGGCATTGACATGGTATAGGCTATGCGATGATATTGGGACTTGGAATTACAACCGATTGAAATTGGAATTTCATCAGAAGTTTTATCCTATGCATCTGGTTCATCGTGATTGGAATTATATATATAATTTTTGGCCTCGTGAAGGAGAAAGTATCACTCAAGCTTGGGGGAGGCTTAAGTAAATGTTATATTCATGCCCCAATCATGAGCTCTCAAGAGAAATTATTATTCAGAACTTTTATGCTCGGCTTTCTCATAATGATCAATCCATGCTTGATACTTCTTGTACTGGTTCTTTTATGAAGAAGACTATTGAATTCAAACGGGATCTCTTGGAAAGAATTAAACGCAACTCTGAAGATTGGGAACTCGACAAAGGTAAGGAGTCAGGTATAAACCTTAAGTTTGATTGTGTTAAATCTTTTATGGATACCAATGCTTTTCGTGAATTTAGCACTAAATATGGACTTGACTCTGAGATAGTAGCTTCTTTCTGTGAATCATTTGCTACTCATGTTTATCTCCCTAAGGAGAAGTGGTTTAAATATCATTCTCCCATTGAAGTGAAAATAGTAGAACCCATTAAAGCTGAAGAGGAAACTATTACTTATAATGTTGATCCTGTTATTCCTACTACTTATATTGAGAAACCACCTTTCCCTGTTAGGATAAAGGAACATGCTAAAGCTTTAGTTGTGGTTCGTAAGAGTTATACTAGAACACCTACACCCCCTGAACAAATTAAAGTTGAACCTAGTATTGCTATGGTTAAAGATCTCTTGGTCGATAATATTGATGGGCATGTTATTTATTTCTGTGATGAAGCTGCTAGAATTGCTAGACCCGATAAAAAAGATAAACATAGACCTGTTGTTGGCATGCCTGTTGTTTCTGTTAAAATAGGAGATCATTGTTACCATGGCTTATGTGATTTGAGTGCTAGTGTGAGTGCAATTCCCTTTACTTTATAACAAGAAATTATGAATGATATTGCACCTGCTAAAATAGAAGATATTGATGTCACTATTAAGCTTGCCAATAGAGATACTATATCACCAATTGGGATTGTTAGAGATGTTGAAGTCTTGTGTGGGAAAATAAAATACCCTACTGATTTTCTAGTCCTTGGTTCCCCACAAGATGATTTTTGTCCCATTATCTTCGGTAGACCTTTCTTGAACACTGTTAATGCTAAAATAGATTGTGAGAAAGAAACTGTTAGTGTGAGTTTTGGGGATGTGTCTCATGAGTTTAATTTCTCCAAATTTCGTAGACAACCCCATGAAAAGAATTTCCTAGTAAAGATGAAATTATTGGTTTTGCTTCTATTGCCGTGCCTCCTACTGATCCTTTAGAACAATATTTGCTAGACCATGAAAATGATATGTTCATGAATGAAAGAAAGGAATTGGATGAGATTTTCTTTAAACAAATGCCTGTTTTGAAACACAATTTGCCTATTGAGACTCTTGGAGATCCTCTACCACTGAAGAGTGATCCTGTATTTGATCTTAAACAACTACCTAATACTTTGAAGTATGCTTATCTTGATGAAAAGAAGATATATCATGTTATTATTAGTGCTAACCTTTCAGAGCATGAAGAATAGAAATTATTGAAAACTCTGAAGAAGCATCATGTAGCTATTGGATACACTCTGGATGATCTTAAGGGCATTAGTTCCACTCTATGTCAGCACAAAATTAATATGGAACCTGATGCTAAACCAGTTGTTGATCACCAGCGAAGGTTGAATCCTAAGATGAAGGAAGTGGTAAGAAATGAAATATTAAAGCTTCTATAAGCAGGTATAATTTATCCTATTGCTGATAGTAGATGGGTAAGTCCTGTTCATTGTGTCCCTAAGAAGGGAGGTATTACCATTGTTCCTAATGATAAAAATGAATTGATTCCACAAAGAATTGTCACAGGTTATAGAATGGTTATTGATTTTAGAAAGTTAAACAAAGCTACTAGGAAAGATCATTATCCTCTACCTTTTATTGATCAAATGCTATAAAGACTATCAAAACATACACACTTCTGTTTTCTAGATGGTTATTCTGGTTTTTCCCAAATACCTGTGTCACAAGAGGATCAAGAAAAAACTACTTTTACTTGCCCTTTCGGTTCCTTTGCTTAGAGACGTATGCCTTTTGGTTTATGTAATGCACCTGCTACTTTTCAAAGATGTATGACTGCTATATTCTCTAACTTTTGTGAAAAGATTGTTGAGGTTTTCATGGATGATTTCTCCGTTTATGGAACTTCTTTTGATGACTGCTTAAGCAACCTTGAACAAGCTTTCAGAGATGTGAAGAAACTAATCTTGTCTTGAATTGGGAGATGTGCCACTTTATGGTTAATGAAGGTATTATCTTGGGGCATCAAATTTCTGAAAGAGGTATTGAAGTTGATAAAGCTAAAGTTAATGCTATTGAAAAGATGTCGTGTCCTAAAGATATCAAAGGTATAAGAAGTTTCCTTGGTCATGTTGGTTTCTATAGGAGGTTTATTAAAGACTTCTCTAAAATTTCTAGGCCTCTTACTAATCTCTTGCAAAAAGATGTTCCATTTGTTTTTTATGATGATTGTGTAGAAGCATTTGAAATACTTAAGAAAGCCTTGATTTCTGCACCTATTGTTCAACCACCTGATTGGAACCTACCCTTCGAAATTATGTGTCATGCTAGTGATTATGTTGTTGGCGCTGTTCTAGGACAAAGAGTTGATAAGAAATTAAATGTTATCCATTATGCTAGTAAAACTCTAGACAGTGCTCAAAGAAATTATGCTACTACTGAGAAAGAATTTTTAGCAGTTGTATTTGCTTGTGATAAGTTCAGATCTTATATTGTTGATTCCAAAGTAATTGTTCACACCGATCATGCTGCTATTAAATATCTTATGGAAAAGAAAGATGCTAAACCTATACTTATTAGATGGGTTCTCTTGCTGCAAGAATTTGGTTTATATATTATTGATAGAAAGGGAGCTGAGAACCCCGCAGCAGACAACTTGTCTAGGCTAGAAAATGTTCTTGATGACCCACTACCTATTGATGATAGCTTCCCTGATGAACAATTAGCTGTCATAAATGCTTCTCGTAGTACTCCTTGGTATGCTGATTATGCCAATTATATTGTTGCTAAATTTTTACCACCTAGTTTCACATACCAGCAAAAGAAAAAGTTTTTCTATGATTTAAGACATTAATTCTGGGATGACACACACCTTTATAAAGAAGGAGTAGATGGTGTTATTAGACGTTGTGTACCTAAGCATGAACAGGGACAGATCCTACGCCAGTGTCACTCCGAGGCCTACGGAGGACACCATGCTGGAGATAGAACTGCACACAAGGTATTACAATCTGGTTTTTATTGGCCTACTCTTTTCAAGGATGCTCGTAAGTTTGTCTTGTCTTGTGATGAATGTCAAAGAATTGGTAATATTAGTAGACGTCAGGAAATGCCTATGAATTATTCACTTGTTATTGAACCATTTGATGTTTGGGGATTTGATTATATGGGGCATTTTCCTTCCTCTAATGGGTACACACATATTTTTGTTGCTATTGATTATGTTACTAAGTGGGTAGAAGCTATTCCAACTAGTAGTGCTGATCATAACACCTCCATTAAAATACTTAAAGAAGTTATTTTCCCGAGGTTTGGAGTCCCTAGATATTTAATGACTGATGGTGGTTCACACTTTATTCATGGTGCTTTCCGTAAATTGCTTGCTAAGTATGATGTTAACCATAGAATTGCATCTCCATATCACCCTCAGTCTAGTGGTCAAGTAGAATTAAGTAACAGAGAAATAAAGTTGATCTTGCAAAAGACTGTTAATAGATCCAGAAAGAATTGGTCTAAGAAACTTGATGATGCATTATGGGCTTATAGAACTGCTTATAAAAACCCTATGGGTATGTCTCCATATAAAATGGTTTATGGAAAAGCATGTCACTTACCTCTTGAACTAGAACATAAAGCTTATTGGGCAGTTAAAGAGCTCAACTATGATTTCAAACTTGCCGGTGAGAAGAGGCTATTTGACATTAGCTCACTTGATGAATGGAGAACCCAGGCCTATGACAATGCCAAATTATTTAAAGAGAAAGTTAAAAGATGGCATGATAAAAGGATACAAAAGCGTGAATTTAATGTAGGTGACCATGTCTTGCTATACAATTCTCGTTTAAGATTTTTTGCAGGAAAGCTTATCTCTAAATGGGAAGGGCCTTACATTATCGAGGAAGTTTATCGTTCCGGTGCCATCAAGATCAACAATGCCAAAGGCAATAACCCGAAGGTGGTAAACGGGCAAAGAATCAAACATTATATCTTAGGTACTACCATAAATGTTGAAACCAATATTATTAATACCATAACACCGGAGGAGTACATAAGGGATATCTACCAGAACGCTCCAGACTCCAAAAAGGAATAGGTATGTGGCACGGGAAGTAAACCGACTCCAAAACTTTTCCAACAGCAATTTTACTCCATTTTGGAATATTTAAAAAAATTAGGAAAATAAAAAGTAGTCCTAAAAGTGTACAAGGATGCGACAAGCCTTGGGGCGCGCCCTACCCCCCTGGGCGCACCTCCTAGTCTTGTGGCCACCTCGTGTGCCCTCCGGACTCTGTTTTCTTATAGTACACTCCTTTTGGTCGGTAAAAATTCATTATATAAGCTCCCGAAGGTTTTGACCACCGTATCATGGCAAAATCCTCAGTTCTTGTTTCGTGATGTTTTCCTGGCAGATCTGAAAATATGTCGTCTCAAGATTCGGAGGGAGAGAGCTATGTCGCTGATTTCATCGCTTACCCAAAGGCCTATGGGGAGGTGGAGCATTACCACTGGACTACGAAGGAGGAGGAAGACTCCGACATGGAGAGAACAAGGGACGATAGCTCCGATGAAGACGAAGATCCACTACCTCAACCTGGCGATATGCATGTGGAATTCAAGAAGTCAAGCCTTCGTAAGGTCCAATCTATCCCACCATGTTTTCTGCAGGACAGCAAGATGACATTATGCAAAAAGATAATGAGACTCGAGATCAAGAATGAGGATCTAAGGGAGGAAATTTTTAGCCTCAGACACAAGCTGGAGAAGAAGAATGCATTAACTCCATCATCACCACCTCCGAAGAAAGAAACCTAAGTACATGGGTATGGGCACTCCCCTTGGCAACTGCCAAGCTTGGGGGAGGTGCCCTGGTATCGTATCACCATCACACCTTTACCTTTATCATTTTTCTTAGTTTGATCCTTTTGGTTATATCTTGGTTTAGTAGAATAAAGTTTTAGTATGATCTAGCCTTGAGTTTTGCTTTGTGTTCCCTCTATGTAATCGAGTCTGAGAGTTATATAATGAGGATTAGTTTTGAGTTGGGGGCTTTGCTTTCTGGCTATGATCTTGAGAAAAAAGAAATAAAGAATAAAAGAAAGAAATAAAAAGATTATATAATGATCTTATGGGAAGTGATGACTTCACATATAAGGAGTATCCCGCATGAAATTTGTTGGGAGTTGACAAACATAGTTTTGGTCATTGTTGCAATAAATAGGAAGTAATAAAGAAAGAGAGGTCTCACATATAAATATACTATCTTGGACATCTTTTGTGATTGTGAGCATTCATTAAAATGTTATATGCTAAAAGGTTGATGTTGGACAAGGAAGATAACATAATGAGCTATGTTTCTTTATATCAAAATAGAAGTTATATTGTCATGGATCCTCCAACATGTTGAGCTTGCTTCTCATCCTATGCTAGCCAAATCTTCTGCACCAAGTAGAGATACTACTTGTGCATCCAAAATCCCTAAACCCAGTTTTGCCATGAGAGTCCACCATGCCTACCTATGGATTGAGTAAGATCCTTCAAGTAAGTTGTCATCGGTGTAAGCAATAAAAATTGCTCTCTAAATATGTATGATCTTTTAGTGTGAGGAAAATAAGCTTTCTACGAACTTGTGATATGGAAGAAATAAAAGCGACGGACTGCATAATAAAGTTCTTTATCACAAGCGGCAATATAAAGTGATGTTCTTTCGCATTAAGATTTTGTGCATCCAACCATAAAAGCGCATGACAACCTCTGCTTCCCTCTGTGAAGGGCCTATCTTTTGTTTACCTCCTACCCTTATAAAAGAGTCATGGTGATCATCACCTCTTCTTTTTATACTTTTTCTTTTTGGCAAGCACTATATGTTGGGGGGACATCCAGATATATATATCCACTCGGATGTAGGTACTAATAAACTATTATTGTTGACGTTACCCTTGAGGTAAAAGGTTGGGAGGCGAAAATATAAGCCCCTATCTTTCTCTGTGTCCGATTGAAACTTTGATCTCATAAGTATCGCGTGAGTGTTAGCAATTCACTGGTACCATGAGGTGCTATACAAATGGTTTTTAACCCCTTTCCGCGACGGCATTCTGAACCGTCGCCAAGTGAGTGACTACGATAGGGGGGTCCTTCCCACCCGACTCGGAAACCGTCGGGGATAGGCGAGCGGCTACTGACGATCGCCATAGAATAAACGTATGAGAAGCCGCCCTAGTCCCACACGTTACATCTCGATGTTACGTTTCTGATCCGAGAGACACCCCAAATGATTATGCCGCTATAGTCATGTGAAAAAGCTGGACATCAACATTTAATCTACCGATATGTTTGCGATAGGTACATTATCGCACACAGTTCAAGAATGTAAACTGTGTGCGGTGCCTATACTAACGCCAACGTGTCCATTTTCATAACAGTGTGCGATAGGTATTCCTATCACACACGCACACTGGTTTGGAATGTTTGCCATATTACCATGAATCGCACACGCATATGAGACGAAACCGTGTGTGCGTCCGTCGGGCATCGCAAATGTTTCACGTCAAAGAACCGTCTGTTCTCTATTTTTCATCGCACACGCTGTTTTCTTTCTAACTGTGTGCACATTATTTTATTCGCTCCTGTATAATTTTATTTTTCCCTGTAATTTATTATTTGAATTGGAAATTTTGAAATATGAAACATGGAATTCAAATTCTCAGCACAATGGATCAACAACGAATCCATAAATAAAATTGTCAGTACAATATGTTCAGTAATTATAGGATTAGATAGCAATTAACTATGATGAACCACAATATTTAGAGGCGGTAAAGGTGAAGAGACAAGTGTAAATCATTTTGGCTGCCGATGGTGTTGAAGAAGCGGAATGCCCATAATGTGCCCTCCTGCATGCCATAGGCACGAACAACTTCTGTCCAACCCCTTGTGACGATCGCCCGCCCATCCTTCACCGCCTTTAGGAAGACTTCTTGAGCATTATCATGGCAGCATGAATTATATACTTTAACCTTAATTGCCTCCACTTCGGTCATGTAGTTTGCAAGGTAATCATCAGTAAATAGCTTCGGAAACCACTCAAAAGAGAAAAAATTCAGATACTGAGGTTTAATAGAGTACCTTGTTGTGGGCAGGGGGAAAAGGAAACACATTACTTACCATCCTAAAGTTCACTATTGTCTTGGACAAAGTGTAAATAAAGAGCTTAATTCCCATCACCCATTTATTTCGCCTAACAATCTTTCTTAGTTTCCTCACTTGACGCTTGTTCATGAATATCTCATTGCCCCATACGCAAAAGGGATCGAAGCGTGGATCAGTATCGCTCATATATGTACCTACAAGCAACCAGTAAATGTTAGAAGCTAAACTGAGATTGCACAAATGATGTAAAATACAACTACCTACGTTCCTCAGTACAAGTATTTTTAGAGATTTTAATATGAACTACATACGGATGTATATAGAATTATAGATATAGTTTAGATTAGAATATAGATTCACTCATTTTGCTCCGTATGTAGTCTATATTGGAATCTCTAAAAATACTTATATTTAGGAACAGATAGTGTATAAGACATGGGATGCAGCTAACCTCGACGGCAAACAACAACATCGCCCATTGTAGCCCTGTGTAAGTACATGGAAAGCCAATGTTAACTACAACAGGGTTAACATCCACCAAAAATAGAAAATGGTAATAAAACGGCAGCATCTGTAGTGATATCTTCATTGCGAAAGAGTAGCACAGTAGCAAAGGGATGGATTAAAAAATGGATAGAATTGTTTACTGCAACAGACAACCTAGTATAGCCATTGAAACTGGTACTGATAGAAATGAAATTGTCAGAGTTAAACATCGCAAGGCAGGTGCTACTAGAGCAGAGAATGGCCCTGTTGTCTATTAAAAGGTAGGGAAAATAGATAAGACAGGCTAGGCGTGTTTACTACAACATGCTTAATACATGAATCGTACAAAACATGGCCATTGCAACTGGTATTGGTAAGATTCAACTGGTGAGTTCATACTTGGTAAGTCCTGAGGGGTAGTGGCTGGGGGCACTTCATATGGACAAGAGCCCGCCCCAAGTTGGCCGCAGCGGAGGCGAGGTGTTCATCCGGGTCCAAGAGTGGATCAGTGCCGCCGACATGTGTACCTACAAGAACCAAGTAAATGTTAGAAGCCAAACTGCAATTGCACAAATGATGTAAAATACTGTAAGACTTGGGATGCAGCTAACCTCGACGGCAAACAACAGCATCGCCCGTTATGGCCCTACGTAAGTACATGGAAAGGCATGTTAAGTACAACAGGGTTAGCATCCACCAAAAATAGCAAATGGGCAGCATCTCTAGTATATCTTCATTGCGGAGAGTAGCATGGTAGCAAAGGGACAGATTAAAAAATGGATACAACTGTTAATTGCAACAGGCTTAACAGCATCCTAAGTCATGTTTTGTAAGTTTGTAGCCATTAAAATACAACTGTTTAAAAATGGATACAACTGTTAATTGCAATAGGCTTAATAGCCATTGAAACCGGTACTGATAAAAATGCAATTGGCAGAGTTAAACATCGCAAGGCAGGTGCTGCCAGAGTAGAGAATGACCCAGTTGTCTATAAAAAGGTAGGGAAAATAGCTAAAACGTGTTAGGCATGTTTACTACAACATGCTTAATAGATCGACCGTACAAAACATAGCCATTAATTGCAACTGGTATTGGTAAGATTGAACTGGTGAGTTCATACTTGGTAAGTCCTGAGAGGTAGTTGCTGGGGCACTTCATCTTGGCCAGAGCCTGCCCAAAGTCAGTGGCGGCGGAGGCGAGTTGTTCCTCCGGGTCGAAGCGTGGATCAGTGCCACTAACATGTGTACCTACAAGAAACCAGTAAATGTTAGAAGTTAAACTGCAATTGCACAAATGATGTGAAATACTGTAAGACATGGGATGTAGCTAACCTCGATGGCAAACAATAGCATCGGCCGTTATGACCCTGCATAAGTACATGGACAGGCATGTTAAGTACAACAGGGTTAGCATCCACCAAAAATAGCAAATGGGCAGCATCTCTAGTGATATCCTGAGTCGTGTATTGTAAATTTGTTGCTGGTATTGGTGAAATTGAGCTGGACAGTTAATACTTGAACATCATACAGTGTGTAGTAGTGAAATAAACAAGGCACGAAAATGCTTAATACATCAACCGTACAAAACATAGCCATTGCAAGTGGTATTGGTAAGATTGAGCTGGTCAGATCATACCTGGTAATTCCTGGGGGGTAGTCACTAGGGCACTTCATCTGGGCCAGAGCCTGCACCAAGTCGGCAGCGGTGGAGGCGAGGTGTTCCTCTGGGTCAACACGCACAGCGACCATCGCGCCATCGACCGCCATCAGCTCCTCGACCTCCACGTGATATGTGGTTGGGCTTGCGCGGCGATGCTCTGGAGGTAGGGGTGGTGGGGATTTGGAGGCATGAGGATGTTTCACAGGCGCCATTTAAGCAATCAGGTCGGGGCCGTGATAGAGATCGATGGGTTACCTGACTGGATCGACGATGCTCGGGCAGAACATAGATGTGGTTGAAGCTGTGGTTGCGGCAGCGGCGGTTTGAGCTGCCGGTAGGGGGAGGGGGAGATACTGAGGAAATTTCATGGGTGGGGATGTGGTGGGAGGAATAAATTCTGAAATCGCGCACCTAATGAAAATTTCCCTGCGAAACTTGAAACTTGGGCAGGGGAAACACACAACACAGACGAAGCGGGTAAAATACTCATGTGCGAGAAAAGAGAAAATTGGCAGATCCCGTCTCCAAAAAAATGTACACGTGTAGTTGATTTTTTCGGTCAATGGTACGCCTGGTTTATTAGGAAACATCGCATAGGTAACTGACTTATGGATCCTTAACGCAAAAAAACGCACACGGGTACGGCATAGAAACCGTGTGTTTTGTGATCTTCTAATAATTCTTATATCTATCAGCATCTCCAACCGCACCTAATTTCAAAAATCTCTTTCATTGTATCAGGATTATTCAATGTACATGAACGAGGCAAGGTGACACCCGATGAGCAATCATCGGTTTATGAAATGCAATCAAGTGTCAACCTGCCTCGCTCGCATAGCCAGATTTGATCCTATGCAATAAGAGAGAAGCTTGCTCAAGGAGGGGTGCTTGCCTGGTTGCTCTGGCAAGAAGGAGGGGTCGTGTGAAGGCTGCTCGTCCGGAGCGTAGTCGTACTCAGGTGCCACATCATCGGTCTCGGCGTCTATCGAGAGAGAAGGAGGGGAGAAGAAATAGTAAATACTAAGCAAACAAGTGCTACACAATGTAAGACATGACAATATGCAGTGCCGGGTGTGTCCTAACATATGGTTGCACGTCACCGAGGAAGGGGGAATCCATCCGGGAAGGTTTTCCCGGTTCCGGACATTTGTCAGATAGATGACCGGAGGGGAATGGTTCCATGTTCGCTATGCTAGGGACGTGTGGCGGACTAACGGACCGCGTATTCGGATTCGTCTCGTCGTTCTGAGCAACTTTCATGTTGAAAACTTTTCGATCCGAGTTACGATTTATTTTATATTAATTTATAAAGATTTAATCAATTTCTGGAAATAATAGATTTAATTTAATTTGAAAATGTTTATTGCGTCATCATGACGCCAGCATGAAGTCAGCAGTCAACTGTACTATTGACTGGGTCAACCTGACAGGTGGTCCCACCTATGAGTGACTGTTTAGTTAATTAACAGTAGTTAATTAGGTTAATTAATCTTAATTAGCTAGTTTAAACAGTATTAGTTAAGTTAATTATTTATTTATTTAATACTTATTTATTTTTATTCATTTTTCTTTATAAATCCTTTTTTTAATTAAACGTTCTGGGGCGTGGGGCCCCTCTGTCATAGGGCCAGGGGGCAGGGCCCAGTGGTCAGTGGCCCGGGAGGCCAAACGGGTGCGGGCGCGCGCGGTCACGTGGGCGCGAGCACGCTCGGCCGAGCGAGCAGAGGCCAGGGGCGGACCGCGGCGGCCTGGCTCGGCCTCGGCGAGGGCGGTCGCCGGCGCAGCAGCGGCGGAGGGGCGGCGGCTGGCTGCGGGCGGAGCCACGGGATGGGCGAGCGGCATGCGAGGAGCAGCCGGCCGCGGCGGCTGCAGGCGAGCGTGGCCGGAGGCGCAGCGGCGAGCGGTGCGAGCGGCTGCAGACGCGGCTAGGGAGGCAGCTGGGCGTGCGGACGGCAAGGGCGGCCGCAGCCAAAGGCAGGCGGGCACGCGCGGGCCGGAGCAGGGCTGCCCACGGCGAGGTCGTAGAGGCATAGGAGGAAGGCGACGGGGGCCGGAGACGGGAGCTGCGGCGGTGGCGTGCGCGTGTGCGCGCGGCCGTGGGCACGCCCGGTGCGTGGCGGGAGCGGGGCATGGACGCGAGCGCGATGACCGGGGGAGAGAGGGGGGCGAAGGGGAATCAGGTCCTCACCCTCGCTGCCGAGGAGAGGGGCGGCGAGGCTCGTGGAGGTCCGGCGGGGAAGAGTTGGGGAGGCTGTGGCGCCCCCGACTCAATCGTACACTAATCATACACGCAAACGTGTACGATCAAGCACAGGGACTCACGGGAAGATATCACAACACAACTCTAACACAATTTAAACGGAGGTCCACAATATTACAAACCAGGGATCCGAAGATCCGAATACATAAGTCAGTCATACAAATATTATCTGAGTACAGACATAGTTAGACAAGTTTTGCCTTAAGAAGGCTAGCACAAACAGCGACACTAGATCGAAAGGCGTTGGCCTCCTGCCTGGGAGCCTCCGATCCTACTCCTGGTCATCTGGCTCGATCCAGTAGTAAGTACCCTCTGGACCCTCCTGGTAGTAAGCTCCGGTGGTGGCATCTAGCTCCAGGACTCCATCGTCTGATGTATCATCAATGTGGGGTATATGGGGAAAAGAGAAAGTAAAGCAACCGTGAGTACTCATCCGAAGTACTCAGCAAGCAAGGATCTATACTACATATGCAACATTATCAATGTAGAAAGGCTGTATATTTGGACTGGGCTGCAGAAATGCCAGAATAGAGAGAAGGCCTAGTCCTATCGAAGACTAGCATCTTCAAACATCTTCACAAGGCCATCATCTTGCAGCAGTAGAAGAGAGTAGAATAGCATTTTATTTAGCAAACATGTTGAAGTACAGCTTAAAGATCCTTCCTCGACTCCCAAGCGAGAAAGCGATCCCGAAGCTTCAATTAAGTAACAAGTATCCAGTTTAAGTAGTAGATCGGGATACACAAACTGAGCGTCCTTTACCGTAGGACCGGCTATCGATAGAAGATTCATCCCTGCAGGGGTGCACTACTGTTACCCAACACGCTCGATCAACTCTGGCCGGACACACTTGCTGGGTAATGCCCGTCCTCGGAAGATCAACACAAAGCAGCGCCCTACCTAGGCTCGGCAGAGAGGTCAGCACGCCGGACTAACCTATGCACCCAGAGGTCTCGGGCCATCGCCCTGGGCACCCTGCACGTTGCGAGACTGGCCGGGGTGCAGGCGCGACACTGAACTCGTCAGTGAAGTATCCAGCCCAATCCCGACAATCAGCCCGCATGGTGAATCGTGACGTCAGACGAGCTTTCGGAGAAACGTACTTTGCAGAGGGTCCCATAACCATTATCCCACGTGGTGGTAGTGCGTATAGGGCACGTCGACCCACTCAGATCACACACCCAAATCCAATAGGCTCAATTAGTATCAAGCAGAGACAATCAGAGTCTCTGATGCTCCGCCACAATGTCACACTCGAGTGCCCTTCCGGCACACCCGAAATCATAGATCCCCAGCGGGTACCCACCAGGGTGGACCCGCCTGTAACAAAGGTCAAGTAGCCGTGTGGTCAAATCATCAGGGTGAACGTATGAGGTATCACCCTCGAGGTTCACACTGAGGGTTACACGACAGAGTCGTATCGGAAGTGGAGAAGGAGGAATCACCCTCGATGACCACGACCGAACAGCTACACTGCAGAGTATTCATCGGGAGTGCGTTACGAGGTATCACCCTCGGCACTCGATAGTTACTACGCAGAGTCGTACAACTAAGGGGGTGTGAAGTGAGGTGTCGGTCTCTGGTCGACGATCACATTGATCGAGTCGTCGATGATCAAGCAGGGGCATCAAGGATAAGGTGGTGGGGTCACTGATGGTTCATCACCAACCTATACTAAACAGTTTATCATAGGCAGGTAAGGTAGCAATGAACAGGTTACAACAGCAGGCTATGCATCAGAATAGGAGCATACATTAACAGTAGCAAAATCTAATGCAAGCAGGAGAATAGAATGGGCGATATCTGGAATGCTCAAGGGGGGGGGCTTGCCTGGTTGCTCTGGCAAGAGGGGAAGGTCGTCAACGGGCTGCTCGTCGGTAGAGTAGTCGTATCCTGGTGCAGCGCCGTCGGTCTCAGCGTCTATCGAGAGAGAGAAGGAGGGGAGAGAAACAATAAATTCACGGCAATAATGCAAACAACTGTATGACATGCCTAAATGATATGTCGGGTGTTCTACTGCCTAACTAACGATTTAGTTAATTTAGGAATTTTTTTGGATTTATTTAATTAAAGTTGGGCACTATTCATTTACTGAAACGGTCTAAAGTTCAATGTTCTTATAGCTGCGGGCGTCTGACGGGAATACGGAGGACGTATTCGGGTTCGTATCGTCGTTCTGAGCAAGTTTCATGTATAAAATATTTTCATCGAGTTACGGTTTATTTAATATGATTTTCTAAATTTTTTATTAATTTCTGGATTTAATTAATTATTTAATTCAACATTATCCAAACAGTGCTGATGATGACATCAGCATGACCTCGGCTGATGTCAGCGGTTAATTAAGTAATTACAAATTACTGTTTAATTAACACTAATTAGTTAATTAGATTAACCTAATCAGATTAATTAACTAATAATTAATTAATTATTTTAATTATTTAATTATTTATTTTTTTTTCTTATTTTTAAAACATTTTTGGGGTGGCCCCTTTGTCATAGGCCCTGGGGGGTGGGGGCTGGCCGTCAGGCCCTGGGCCACAGCGGGCGCAGGCGCGCGGGCGCGGCGCTGGGGGGCGGTGGGGGGCGCGGCGCAGGCGATCAAGCGGGGCCGGAGGCGGGGCGGCGGCCGAGGCGGCGGCACGGCGCGGTGCCGGAGCGGCAGCGGGCGGCGCGCGCGGTGCGCGCGCGGAGGCGGCAGGGGCCGGAGCGGGCATGGGCGAGGCGCTGGCGACGGCTCGGCCGTGCGCGGCGCGGCACAGCAGCAGGGCGAGCGGGAGAACGGCAGCGCGCGCGCGCGTGCGGCTCGGGAGGCGAGCGCGCAGCGGCTGGAGTGGGCCAGGTGCGGGCGCGGTGCAGGGCCGACGCGGGCGGCGAGGCAGCACCGAGCGGCAGCGGCGAGGCGGGGCCAGTGGGTGCGGGGCGACGGCTTGACAGAGAGAGAGGGAGGGCGTGGCCCTCACCGCGGGTGCAGGTAGGGCAATGGGCTCGAGGAGGCGGCCGGGATGACGGCGACGGGTCCGGCGAGGCGTCGGTGACGAGGCGGAGACGGGGCGCGGTCGGGCGCGTCGGGGGCGCGTCGCGCAGTCGGGGCGAGCGCCGGGGCTCGGGGAGGAAGACGGGGAGGCGGCGGTGCTGCGGCGTGGTCTGACGAGGGGGAGGCGGCGACGGGGCGGCGGCGTCGAGCGGCGTCGCGACGGGGCCGATCCGATCCGGTTGGTTCGGGGGAAAGGGGGGGGGGGAGTGAGCGAGGGGGGTGAGTGGGTTTAGGGTTCGGGTCTCCAGGGGAGGCCATGTAGGCGCGGGGTGGCCGGGAGCTGGGCCCCGGCTGGCTGGTGGCCCAGTTGGGCCGGGGGGGAAGGGGGGGTCCTTTTTCTTCTTTTCTGTTTCATTTTTCTTTTATCTTTTTCTTTATTCTCCTTTCTCAGTTTAGTAAATAATCAGGCCTCCTAATGGTTTTTGTAAAACACAACAATTGCTCCAACAAATACTAGGTATTATCCACCACTACCAAAAATTAGTTTGGAGACAATTGGAGCTCCCACAAATTTTTATAATAATGAAAATGCATTAATCCTCGCTGTTTTAATTATGTTAGAGCCACCTAATTATTTTATTATTTATTGGTTACAATTTTAGAATGGCCTCTGCAATATTTGTTATTTATCGAACATTTTAGTTTTTATGTTGGACAACTTTTATATTTCACTTTCATTTAAATTTGAATTTGACTTAGGAGTTGAAATGCAATATGATGCTAATGATGATTATGCAGTGTTAATCTCGCTGACATGTCATTATGAAAAGTGATTACTGTTGCTAATCACCGGGGGTTTTACAATTATCCTCATCTATTAAGAATTCTCGTCCCGAGAATTAAGAGGAAGACTGAAAGAAAGAGGGGTATTCTTCACGAAGACGATCCTCGCGTTCCCAAGTGGCCTCATCTTCAGAATGATTTGACCACTGAACCTTGAGGAATTTGATTGACTTTTGACGAGTCCGACGTTCAGCTTCATCAAGAATACGGATGGGATGTTCTGGATAAGACAGATCTTCCTGTATTTCAAGCACTTCATGATCCACAGCTCTAATAGGATCCTTGAAGCAGCGGCGGAGTTGGGATACATGAAAGACATCATGTACTTGAGAAAGATTTGGCGGCAACTGCAATTGATATGCCACTTCTCCTCGACGGGCAAGAATACGAAACGGGCCAATGTAGCGAGGAGCTAACTTGCCTTTGATTCCGAACCGATGAGTGCCTTTCAACGGAGTGACGCGGAGGTAAGCTTGCTCGCCAGGTTGATAGACTATTTCCTGGTGCTTTCGGTCATAGTTGCTCTTCTGACGAGACTGAGCAGCTTTCAAATGTTCACGCACAATGCGGACTTGGTCTTCTGCTTGCTGAATAATGTCCGGTCCGACGAGTGAGCGTTCCCCAGTTTCTGACCAATTCAGAGGGGTTCGACACTTACGACCGTATAGAACTTCAAACGGTGCCATCTTCAGACTAGCTTGATAGCTATTGTTGTAAGAGAATTGATGTTGAGCTTTAACGCGGCGGCAAACGTCACACTCAGAAACATAACGAGCAATATCTCACTTCATATTGGGCCACCAGTATCTCTGACAAATATCACGGTACATCTTTGTGCTACCAGGATGAATTGACAGAGGAGTGTCATGAGCTTCCATCATAACATGTTCTCTCTCATCTTTGAACTTAGGTACGAAGAGACGGTGTTAGAAAAATAGGATCCCATCATTATCAAGATGGAACTCCGACGGTTTTCCTTTTTCAAGGTACCGCTTGATCCTTTCAACTTCAGAGTCATACCGTTGCATAGTTTTGATGTTGTGTTCTAAATCTGGTTCGACAACGAGGGTATTGAGATAACCCTGTGGAACAATGTGGAGGTTCAATTTACGAAACTCTTCATAAAGAAGAGGTTGTGATTCCTGAACCATATGGTTGCTGCAATAAGCCTTGCGGCTCAAAGCATCGGCCATTACATTTGCCTTGCCAGGGGTGTATGAGATATTCATATCATAATCGGCAATTGTCTCGAGCCATCTTTGTTGACGAAGGTTCAGATCCGGTTGAGTATATAAATACTTCAAACTTTGATGATCTGTATATATCTCGCAACGGTTACCGAGAAGGTAATGGCGCCATAGCTTCAGGGCATAAATAACCGCAGAAAGTTCGAGATCGTGCACTGGGTAATTTTCTTCGTGAGGACGCAATTGTCGGGAGGCATAAGCAATCACCTTGCGTTCTTGCATTAGGACACAGCCTAATCCTTGACGGGAGGCATCGCAGTATATCACGAAATCCTTTTGGGAATCCGGGGGTGCTAATACTGGGGCAGATGTCAATTTATCTTTTAGTGTCTGAAAGCTTTCTTGACATTTTTCTGTCCACTCAAATTTAACACCTTTGTGAAGCAGATATGTCAATGGTTTTGCAATCTTGGAAAAATTCTCAACGAATCGACGGCAATAACTAGCAAGTCCGAGAAAACTTCTGACTTGCTTGACATTCTTCGGGGGAGTCCAGTCAAGAATAGCCTGAACTCGTTCGGGGTTAATAGCAATTCCATCCTTGGAAATCACATGTCCAAGGTAAGTTACTTCAGAAAGCCAAAATTCACATTTGGAATACTTGGCATACAACTGGTGTTCTCGGAGCCTTTCTAGTACCAAACGGAGGTGTTCAGCATGTTCTTCTTTATTCTTAGAATAAATCAGGATATCATCCAAATAAACCACGACGAATTTGTCGAGGTAATCCATGAATATATAATTCATCAGACGGGAGAAAGTTGCTGGAGCATTCGTTAGGCCAAATGACATGACGGTGTATTCATAGGAGCCATATCGAGTGACGAATGCAGTCTTGGGAATATCCTCTTCACGGACACGGATCTGGTGATAACCCAACCTCAGGTCGAGTTTAGAGAACACCGATGATCCTGCGAGTTGATCATAAAGATCATTGATCCGGGGCAGTGGGTATTTATTCTAGATTGTGGCTTGGTTAATGGGCCGATAATCCTGAACCAAATGGTTAGTTCCATCCTTCTTCTTAACGAAGAGTGAAGGTGCTCCCCAAGCAGAGGAACTGGGGCGGATGAAACCACTTTTAAGCGACTTGTCGATTTCTTCCTTAAGCTCGAGTAGATGATGCGGAGGCATCTTATAAGGTCGCTTGGCAATAGGGACGGTGCCAGGCTTCAAGTCGATGACGAACTCGACAGCTCTAGTCGGGGGTATTCCTGGAAGTTCTTCTGGAAAGACGTCTGGAAAATCTCGAACGACAGGAACGTTCTCGATCCCTTCCAGAGGTGAGGCGTTCAAAGCATTCAGAGCATATATCTGAGCTTCAGCGTCCCGAGTAATGCGGGCGGTATAGTTCACTATCTCATCGTTGGGGTGAAGAAGTTGGACGACTTTAGTGGCACAATTGATCGAAGCAATGTGAGCTTTCAACCAATCCATTCCAAGTATAAGGTCTATGGTGGAAGACTTCAGGACGATGGGCGAGGCAAGGAATTCCAATCCTTTAATTTCGACGGTAACGTCAGGTGCTATTACGTCAGCATGACAGTGACCTCCGGGAGTTTTAATGACTAACGGAGTATGCATTTTCTCATATCGAATGCCATGCATCAATGCAAATTTTCCAGAGATGAATGAATGTGATGCTCCTGAATCAAATAAAACAGAAGCAGGTACTGAGTTAACAAGAAGGGTACCCATCACAGTAGCAGGTTGATCCTGGACTTCTTCAATGTCAATGTTGTAGGCGTGTCCACGACCATGTGCAGCAGACCCAGTATTATAGTTGCGGGTCTGGTTGTTGCCACGACCATTGCCACGGCCAGCACGGGGAAAGGCTAACTGATTCTGATTCTGGCGGCAGTCTTTAGCCTGGTGTCCTGGTTTGCGGCACTTGAAGCATAGACCATCTTCAGGACGAAGAGGAGTATTGTTTTGAATAGCTTGAGTTTTTGGCTGCCTCGGCGGTGGAGGAGGCAGACGTGGTGCAGCATAGTTGTTCTTTGGCGCAGAGGTATTGGAACGGAATGCATTGTTGGGGATCCAAACTCGACGCTTCGATGCTGAGCCCGAAGATGAGCCAGCATCACGATAGCGCTTCTGCGATTCCTTGTATTCCATCTGAGCGGTCTCAACAAGAATAGCCTTGTTCGTCAGAGTTGAAAAGTCATTGATGTCTTGAGCAGCTAGTGCAAGCTTGAGGTCAGGGTGTAGTCCACTACGGAACTTCTCTTGTCTGCGAGCATCTGTGGCGATGTCTTCTTCAGCATAGCGGGAGAGGTCTAGAAATTCCCGCTGATAAGCTTCAACGGTCTTATTGCCCTGGGTGAGGTTACGAAACTGGGTCTTCATGCGTTCCATAATTGCTTGAGGGATGTAACGTGTACGGAAAGCAGCCTGGAACTCATACTAGGTAATGACTGTTCCAACAGGCAGAGTACGCTTGTGTGTGTCCCACCATTGAGCAGCGGGGCCCTTTAAGAAAAAGGCCGCGAAGTAGACGTAGTTGGCAGGGGCGACATTAGCTGACTCCATCTCGTGAGTGATGTCGCGGAGCCAGTCATCGGCATCCAGGGGCTTGTCAGAGTTGCGGAACTGCGTTGGGTTGAGTCGCGTAAACTCTGTCAAAGTTATTGAAGCTGGGTTCTGGTTCTGGTTGTTCTGATGCGGAAACTGAGGCATGATTCCAACCATGAACTGACGGTTGAGCTCAAACTGTTGCATCATAGCCGCCATATAGTCTGGCGGTGGTGGGCGCGAACAGCGGGTAGCAACTACGTCATAGCATCGTAGAGACGTGCTCGAGTGGCAACCAACTCGACGGCAAGAGCCCGAACAGTGCGATCCAGAGCCTGAGTGCACTGAATCAGAACGCGCGGATCATAGCGACGAGGCTCGAACGGGGCACAGATAGCTGTGTAGTATCCAGTAGCATCTCCAGCAGGGGCATACGAAATGTATCGGAACTCAGAGTCATCCAAGATATCGCTGAACTGTCCTCGGAGACGTGCGACGGCAGAGTAGGCGGCATCATGGACTGCCATCTCAATCGTCATGCCGATACCATGGAAAAGGTGTAGCTCGATGTCTGAGTCATTCTGCTGATCATAGATACGAACATCAGCATGGTACTGCTCCTGATTGAACTCGCGGTAATCCTCGTAAACCAAGTGCTCAGGGTACCAACGGTAGCCAAGTCTGGTCATGAGAGCGATCAGGACAGCTGGAAACCCAGGGGCATTACGAGCCCAAGTGCGAAGCACAAGCTGTGTCGTAGGACGTGGTGGAAACAAACGGTCCATTTGAAACAGAGGAAATTCAGATTTGTCAAATGACAATGAGAAGTTTAACACAACTCGGAGAGAAAGGTTAAACAAAACAATGGAAAGGAAAATGATTATCAGACTAATCAGATCAATGACAGGGAAATCGCACAGATATCCAGCTCTCCGGGTAGACGGGATTTACGAGATCCTAAGTGTCGGCGTTAGTAAAATTTATTTAACCCGAGTAGAAGAGAGATCAGAGTCCCAGAGTATAGACGAGGAATAAAAGATCCTAATACCACCCAGTTGGCGACGTGGGCCCGTAAGCCACACATCCAAGTTAGTAAATTAGTTTTTCGGTTTCTAGACTCAACTTCGGCCAAGGAATTGGAAGGGGGCTTCCTACAGGCAGTCAGCTCTGATACCAACTTGTGGCGCCCCCGACTCAATCGTACACTAATCATACACGCAAACGTGTACGATCAAGCACAGGGACTCACGGGAAGATATCACAACACAACTCTAACACAATTTAAACGGAGGTCCACAATATTACAAACCAGGGATCCGAAGATCCGAATACATAAGTCAGTCATACAAATATTATTTGAGTACAGACATAGTTAGACAAGTTTTGCCTTAAGAAGGCTAGCACAAACAGCGACACTACATCGAAAGGCGTTGGCCTCCTGCCTGGGAGCCTCCGATCCTACTCCTGGTCATCTGGCTCGATCCAGTAGTAAGTACCCTCTGGACCCTCCTGGTAGTAAGCTCCGGTGGTGGCATCTAGCTCCAGGACTCCATCGTCTGATGTATCATCAATGTGGGGTATATGGGGAAAAGAGAAAGTAAAGCAACCGTGAGTACTCATCCGAAGTACTCAGCAAGCAAGGATCTATACTACATATGCAACATTATCAATGGAGAAAGGCTGTATATTTGGACTGGGCTGCAGAAATGCCAGAATAGAGAGAAGGCCTAGTCCTATCGAAGACTAGCATCTTCAAACATCTTCACAAGGCCATCATCTTGCAGCAGTAGAAGAGAGTAGAATAGCATTTTATTTAGCAAACATGTTGAAGTACAGCTTAAAGATCCTTCCTCGACTCCCAAGCGAGAAAGCGATCCCGAAGCTTCAATTAAGTAACAAGTATCCAGTTTAAGTAGTAGATTGGGATACACAAACTGAGCGTCCTTTACCGTAGGACCGGCTATCGATAGAAGATTCATCCCTGCAGGGGTGCACTACTGTTACCCAACACGCTCGATCAACTCTGGCCGGACACACTTGCTGGGTAATGCCCGTCCTCGGAAGATCAACACAAAGCAGCGCCCTACCTAGGCTCGGCAGAGAGGTCAGCACGCCGGACTAACCTATGCACCCAGAGGTCTCGGGCCATCGCCCTGGGCACCCTGCGCGTTGCGAGACTGGCCGGGGTGCAGGCGCGACACTGAACTCGTTAGTGAAGTATCCAGCCCAATCCCGACAATCAGCCCGCACGGTGAATCGTGACGTCAGACGAGCTTTCGGAGAAACGTACTTTGCAGAGGGTCCCATAACCATTATCCCACGTGGTGGTAGTGTGTATAGGGCACGTCGACCCACTCAGATCACACACCCAAATCCAATAGGCTCAATTAGTATCAAGCGGAGACAATCAGAGTCTCTGATGCTCCGCCACAATGTCACACTCGAGTGCCCTTCCGGCACACCCGAAATCATAGATCCCCAGCGGGTACCCACCAGGGTGGACCCGCCTGTAACAAAGGTGAAGTAGCCGTGTGGTCAAATCATCAGGGTGAACGTATGAGGTATCACCCTCGAGGTTCACACTGAGGGTTACACGACAGAGTCGTATCGGAAGTGGAGAAGGAGGAATCACCCTCGATGACCACGACCGAACAGCTACACTGCAGAGTATTCATCGGGAGTGCGTTACGAGGTATCACCCTCGGCACTCGATAGTTACTACGCAGAGTCGTACAACTAAGGGGGTGTGAAGTGAGGTGTCGGTCTCTGGTCGACGATCACATTGATCGAGTCGTCGATGATCAAGCAGGGGCATCAAGGATAAGGTGGTGGGGTCACTGATGGTTCATCACCAACCTATACTAAACAGTTTATCATAGGCAGGTAAGGTAGCAATGAACAGGTTACAACAGCAGGCTATGCATCAGAATAGGAGCATACATTAACAGTAGCAAAATCTAATGCAAGCAGGAGAATAGAATGGGCGATATCTGGAGTGCTCAAGGGGGGGGGCTTGCCTGGTTGCTCTGGCAAGAGGGGAAGGTCGTCAACGGGCTGCTCGTCGGTAGAGTAGTCGTATCCTGGTGCAGCGCCGTCGGTCTCAGCGTCTATCGAGAGAGAGAAGGAGGGGGAGAGAAACAATAAATTCACGGCAATAATGCAAACAACATGTATGACATGCCTAAATGATATGTTGGGGTGTTCTACTGCCTAACTAAACGATTTAGTTAATTTAGGAATTTATTTGGATTTATTTAATTAAAGTTGGGCACTATTCATTTACTGAAATCGGTCTAAAGTTCAATGTTCTTATAGCTGCGGGCGTCTGACGGGAATACGGAGGACGTATTCGGGTTCGTATCGTCGTTCTGAGCAAGTTTCATGTATAAAATATTTTCATCGGAGTTACGGTTTATTTAATATGATTTTCTAAAGTTTTTATTAATTTCTGAAATTTAATTAATTATTTAATTCAACCTTATCCGAAACAGTGCTGATGATGACATCAGCATGACCTCATGCTGATGTCAGCGGTTAATTAAGTTAATTACAAATTACTGTTTAATTAACACTAATTAGTTAATTAGATTAACCTAATCAGGATTAATTAACTAATTAATTAATTAATTATTTTAATTATTTATTTTTATTTCTTATTTTTAAAACATTTTTGGGGGTGGGCCCCCTTTGTCATAGGCCCTGGGGGGGTGGGGGCTGGCCGTCAGTGGCCCTGGGCCACAGCGGGCGCAGGGCGCGGTGGGCGCTGGGCGCCGGGCGCGGGCGCAGGCGAGCGCAAGCGGGGCCGGAGGCGGGGCGGCGGGCGGCGCGGCGCGGTGGCCGGAGCGGCAGCGGGCGGCGGCGCGCGGTGCAGGGC
Organism: Thinopyrum elongatum; assembly: GCA_011799875.1. Lineage (NCBI taxonomy): Eukaryota > Viridiplantae > Streptophyta > Magnoliopsida > Poales > Poaceae > Thinopyrum > Thinopyrum elongatum. Next base: position 43,272,118 of record CM022300.1, read on the forward strand.
GCGCGGAGGCGAGGCAGGGGCCGGAGCGGGCATGGGCGAGGCGCTGGCGACGGGGCTCGGCCGATGCGCGGCGCGGCAACAGCAGCAGGGGCGAGCGGGAGGAACGGCAGGCGCGCGCGCGTGCGGCTCGGGAGGGGCGAGCGCGGCGAGCGGCTGGAGCGGGCCAGGTGCGGGCGCGGTGCAGGGCCGAGCGCGGGCGCGAGGCAGCACGCGAGCGGCAGCGGCGAGGCGGGGCCAGTGGGTGCGGGGCGACGGTGGCGACAGAGAGAGAGGGAGGGCGTGGCCCTCACCGCGGGTGCAGGGTCAGGGCAATGGGCTCGAGGAGGCGGCCGGGGATGACGGCGACGGGGTCCGGCGAGGCGTCGGTGACGAGGCGGAGACGGGGCGCGGTCGGGCGCGTCGGGGCGCGGTCGGCGCAGTCGAGGCGAGCGCGCGGGGCTCGGGGAGGAAGACGGGGAGGCGGCGGTGCTGCAGCGTGGTCTGACGAGGGGGAGGCGGCGATGGGGCGGCGGCGTCGAGCGGCGTCGGCGACGGGGCCGATCCCGATCCGGTTCTGGATCGGGGGAAAGGGGGGGAGTGAGCGAGGGGGGTGAGTGGGGGTTAGGGTTCGGGGTCTCCAGGGGGAGGCCATGTAGGCGCGGGGGTGGGCCGGGAGCTGGGCCGGCCGGCTGGGCTGGGGCCCAGTTGGGCCGGGGGGGGAAGGGGGGTCCTTTTTCTTCTTTTCTGTTTCATTTTTCTTTTATCTTTTTCTTTATTCTCCTTTCTCAGTTTAGTAAATAATCAGGCCTCCTAATGGTTTTTGTAAAACACAACAATTGCTCCAACAAATACTAGGTATTATCCACCACTACCAAAAATTAGTTTGGAGACAATTGGAGCTCCCACAAATTTTTATAATAATGAAAATGCATTAATCCTCGCTGTTTTAATTATGTTAGAGCCACCTAATTATTTTATTATTTATTGGTTACAATTTTAGAATGGCCTCTGCAATATTTGTTATTTATCGAACATTTTAGTTTTTATGTTGGACAACTTTTATATTTCACTTTCATTTAAATTTGAATTTGACTTAGGAGTTGAAATGCAATATGATGCTAATGATGATTATGCAGTGTTAATCTCGCTGACATGTCATTATCAAAAGTGATTACTGTTGCTAATCACCGGGGGTGTTACAGAGGCGGCGAGCCGAGGCAACGCCGGCGGGATCCGGGGTGGCGAGCGCAGGGGCGCTGATGCCCCGATCCCCTTCTGGATCGAGGAGGAGGCGAGGGAGACGTGGGGGGCGAGTGGGAGAGGTGGCTAGGGTTTCGGTCGGGTGGTGGGTTAAGGGAGTAAGGGGGCGGCCTGGGCCGGTTGGTTCGGCGGCCAGCTGGGCCGTTCGGCCCAGTTGGCCAGGGGGTTTCCTTTGTTTTACTCTGTTTTATTCCCCTTTTGTTTTTTCTGTTTTTCTCTCTTTCTCACTTTAGCAAAAAGTTTAGCCATGATTTGAGTTTTGTAAAATATGAGATAATGCCACTTGAGTACTATGCAATATTTAGTAATGCCAGAAAATGGTTTGGTAAATAAATGATTTCATTAGAATTTTATTTAATTGAAAAAAGTATTAATTGGTGCTGTTTTGTTACTGTTAGAGGCACATAATTAATTTAGTATATGTTGATTATAATTTTAGAATTGTCTCTGGATTATTTACAATATTATGGACATTCTAGTTTTTCAAATTTGAACAACTTTTACTTTCACTTTTTGTTTGAATTTCCATTTGAACTTGAATTTTGAAAAGAGACAGTATCCAAATGATGTTTAAGCACTGTTGATCATGATGACATGGCATTACCAAAAGTGGGATTACTGTAGCTAACCACTGGGGGTGTTACAAGTCTCCTCTGGTCGCTGCGGGCGGACGTTTCGGGAGTAGGGCCGGGGTGCGGCTACAAAACTTCAGTGAACACATGCTAATCAACGCTCAAAGCCCTCAAAGGATGTGCTTACCGACATTGTACGTTAATAATATATAGTACCAACTTAAAGTACAACTAGTAATTTGCTCTAAAACTAGTACGTATGTAGTACTTGTAGATGCTCGTAATTATTTATACAAACTTACGGGCGACACACGCACTAACTACTTCTCACATGCTGCCATCGGGGCATGCTGGCCAGACACCGGCGTTCTCCTTCCCGACCTTGTAGGCGGCAGCCCACCGAGCTTTGATCTCCGCCGAGCTCTCCTCAGCACGGCGTGCGGCCTCTTCTTTCTTGCGGCGGCGGGACTCTCTTTTCTTGACTGCTTTCTGCTTTTCCGCTCCTTCTGTGCGGCTTTGGCCGCCTCTAGATCCACCGCCCATTCGGCCATGGCAGCCTCAAAGTCCGCTCACGTAACTGTGTGGCCGCCGGCGGCGATGAACTCGGCGCGGCGAGATGCCATCGCTTCCATACCATGTGTGCGGTCGCGGGCAGCGAGGAATGCGGCGAGGCGGGATGCCATCGCTTCCTTACCAGTTACTGTGCGCCGCGATGCCATGAACGACGCTTGGAGAGAGCTCTGGGACGGAGTGGCTGGGCAACCGTATAGTGTGGTGGTTTTTAAGAGCTCAATGACAAACGACGAAGGAAATTTGGCTTCCCTTACAATTTTGCTCGTTCATTATCGCACACGGTTCATCTCTGTCGCCTCCGGAAACAGTGTGCGCTGAGCCTATTGTGTGTTGCGTTATGATTGGCCGGAACCCCAGCCACGCGGATCGCGCGTGTGCACCGTAGGATGCGCCGCGATCGAACGGCAATCCACGTCCCTCACATCACACCCGTGCAGCTGTAGCTAGATTGGATTTATATGCGCTAAATGCCTAGAAAATGCACATAATCCCCTAAATATGGTAAACGAGCCCGGAAAAATGCCAAATTTGAACACGGTGATTTGCAGGGTGTATGTTCGTCGTAGAAAAAAACTCCAGGGCAAAGAACAAAGAAAATTTGGATTCCCCTTCAATCTTGGTGATTTCCCTCTCGAAAGCATGGAACTTCCTCGGTGATGGTGCGATTTATGAAGGGCATGCATGACGAAATAAGCCAAACCTTCTCAAATTTTTACTAGGGCATGGTGAGGCCATACCATAGCACCATGCCAGGCGTCATGTTTTTCAAGCATTTATTTCATCTTTTATAGTTGAAAACCCAATAAACAAACGTTTGTGGTTGACTATTGCCACACATTTCTTAGAAATATCTACCCATTCCTTGTAAAAGGCATGAGAATTTACTAAATGGCACGAGCATGGTTTTCCAGGTCGTTCTTGTGCACCCTTTCACGCACCGATTGTTTAAACTTTAATTATGTGCATTAATGCCTAGATAATGCACATACTCCCCTAAATATGGTAAATGAACCCGGAAAGTGCCAAATTTGAACACAGTGATTTGCAGGGTGTATGTTCATCATAGAAAAAACTCATAGACAAAGGACAAAGGAAATTTGGATCCCCCTTCAATCTTGGTGATTTTCCCCTCGAAACCATGAAACTTCATCGCTGATGGTTCGATTTATGAAAGGCGTGCATGACGACATAAGGCAAACATTCTCAAAATTTTACCAGGGCACGGTGAGGCCATACCATGGCACCATGCTAGGCGTCATGTTTTCCAAGCATGTATTTCATTTTTATATAGTTGTTAACCCAGTAAACGACACGTTTGTGGTTGACTATTGCCACACATTTCCTTGAAATCTCTGCCCTTTCCTTGTAAAAGGCATGAGAATTTACTAAATAGCACGAGCATGGTTTTCCAGACCATTCTTGTGCACCTTTTCATGCACTGATTGTTCGAATTTGAATTATGTGCATTAATGCCTAGAAAATGCACATAATCCCCTAAATATGGTAAATGAGCCCGAAAAAATGTCAAATTTGAACACGTTGCATTGGAGGGGGTATGTTGATCGTTGGAAAAAAGCTGAATGACAAACTAGGACGGAAATTTGGATCCCCTTCAATCTTAGTGATTTCCCCCTCGAAACCATGAAACTTCCTTGGTGATGGTTCGATTTATGAAGGGCGTGCATGACGACATAAACCAAACCTTCTCAGCTTTTTACCAGGGCATGGTGAGGCCATACCATGGCACCATGCCAGGCGTCATGTTTTTCAAGCACGTATTTCATTTTTCTGTAGTTGATAACCCAGTAAATGACGCGTTTGTGGTTGACTATTGCCACGCATTCCCTTGAAATCTCTGCCCACTCCTTGTAAAAGGCATGAAAATTTACTAAATACCACGAGCATGGTTTTCCAGACCGTTCTTGTGCACCTTTTCATGCACCGATTGTTCGAATTTGAATTATGTGCATTAATGACTAGAAAATGCACATAATCCCCTAAATATGGTAAACGAGCCCGGAAAAATGCCAAATTTGAACACGTTGCATTGGAGGGGGTATGTTGATTGTAGAAAAAAATTGAATGACAAACTAGGAAGGAAATTTGGATTCCCGGCCATTCAATCTTGGTGATTTTCCCCTCGAAACCATGAAACTTCATCGCTGATGGTTCGATTTATGAAAGGCGTGCATGACGACATAAGGCAAACATTCTCAAAATTTTACCAGGGCACGGTGAGGCCATACCATGGCACCATGCCAGGCGTCATGTTTTCCAAGCATGTATTTCATTTTTGTATAGTTGTTAACCCAGTAAACGACACGTTTGTGGTTGACTATTGCCACACATTTCCTTGAAATCTTTGCCCTTTCCTTGTAAAAGGCATGAGAATTTACTAAATAGCACGAGCATGGTTTTCCAGACCATTCTTGTGCACCTTTTCATGCACTGATTGTTCGAATTTGAATTATGTGCATTAATGCCTAGAAAATGCACATAATCCCCTAAATATGGTAAATGAGCCCGAAAAAATGTCAAATTTGAACACGTTGCATTGGAGGGGGTATGTTGATCGTTGGAAAAAAGCTGAATGACAAACTAGGACGGAAATTTGGATCCCCTTCAATCTTAGTGATTTCCCCCTCGAAACCATGAAACTTCCTTGGTGATGGTTCGATTTATGAAGGGCGTGCATGACGACATAAACCAAACCTTCTCAGCTTTTTACCAGGGCATGGTGAGGCCATACCATGGCACCATGCCAGGCGTCATGTTTTTCAAGCACGTATTTCATTTTTCTGTAGTTGATAACCCAGTAAATGACGCGTTTGTGGTTGACTATTGCCACGCATTCCCTTGAAATCTCTGCCCACTCCTTGTAAAAGGCATGAAAATTTACTAAATACCACGAGCATGGTTTTCCAGACCGTTCTTGTGCACCTTTTCATGCACCGATTGTTCGAATTTGAATTATGTGCATTAATGACTAGAAAATGCACATAATCCCCTAAATATGGTAAACGAGCCCGGAAAAATGCCAAATTTGAACACGTTGCATTGGAGGGGGTATGTTGATTGTAGAAAAAAATTGAATGACAAACTAGGAAGGAAATTTGGATTCCCGGCCCATTCAATCTTGGTGATTTCCCCCTCCAAACCATGAAAATTCCTCGGTGATGGTTCGATTTATGAATGGCATGCACGACGACATAAGCCAAACCTTCTCAAATTTTTATTAGGGCATGGTGAGGCCATACCATGGCACCATACCAGCCGTCATGTTTTTCAAGCATGTCTTTCAGTTTTCTACAGTTGAAAAACCAATAAACGACGTGTTTATGGTTGACTATTGCCACACATTTCCGTGAAATCTCTGCCCATTCCTTGTAAAAGGCATGAGAATTTACTAAATAGCACGAGCATGGTTTTCCAGACCGTTCTTGTGCACCTTTTCATGCACCGATTGTTTGAATTTGAATTATGTGCATTAATGCCTAGAAAATTCACATAATCCCCTAAATATTGTAAATGAACCCGGAAAAGTGCCGAATTTGAACATGGTGATTTGCAGGTTTTATTTTCATCGTAGAAAAAAACTCATGGACAAAGGACAAAGGAAATTTGGATTTCCCTTCGATCTCAGTGATTTACTATCGCACACGATTCATCTAGTCGCCTCTGTGAACCGTGTGTGTTCACCCACACATGCAAAAGGAAAAAGAAAATCCTCGCCCACTTCGTCCCTACCCACTCGCCGCAGACTCCTCCGCAACACTGCACCTCATCAACTTCTATCGCGACGGCCACCATAAGCTCGACGGCTGTCATCGGCGGGCGGAGGTTGCGCTCCAAACGGCACGGGATTTCGCCCCTACCGCTTGTTGCCACCTATCTGCACCGACTTGCACCGACATTCTAGACTCTGGTCAATTGGGGTTTTCTGCGGGATTGGGCTGGGGATTTTTCTCATGGAGAAGGTAATCAATGTAGCGAAATATTCACTCATCTCTTATCGCAGTTCGTCCGTCGCGGTTAATCAACCGGCAGAAATCATCGTGGATTCATTTTTCTTCTAGCTGATTCGAGGGTTTTCATTCATGTGTCCACAGTGAGAGCACAAATCGGGCAAGTGTGGTCGCGGCTAGTCGGAAACAAAGTTCTATCTCACCATTCCGGATGACTTCAAGGAGCACTCGGTATGTTCAATCTCACCCTACCACGGTCGGCATGGCCTAAATTTGTGAACATATACCGTCTATTGCTACATTAGGATAAAAGGTACGGTGCCACGTGCAGCCTAGATGTCGAAGCCGATTTTCCCCCTATATTAGGCAAATTTATGATGTATTGTTCATTCAGTTACTCTCATATTTGCATCAAATCTTTGTTCATTATCTATTTTTAATTATACATTTTTGTACTTTGCTTTCATCTATATATTGATCTGTTCTATCAGTTACTCCCATATTTGCATCTTGTTCTGTTATTTCAATATATCTAATTTACGATCTTAATTTTCATTTCAAGCAGTACATCCCTTGCTTTGCAAGAAGAGGAGTAGAAGGAAATCTTAGGCTTTACTTTGTTGATGAGTCCATGGATGTCATATTGACAACGCAGCATGGATTTACAAAGACAGTTAGCGTAAAATTTGATAAAGATGGTCACTCCTATTTGGATGCGGACCTTTTGAGAAAAATGTCTAAGTGTTATGAACTAAAAGCTGGCAATAAAATTCTAGTGCGTGCATCACAGCCTGGTCTAATTAACATGGATGTTTACTTCCCCAACGTCATCAGCCAATCAAAGTCTGATTGAGGTTAGTGTCCTTTCAACTTTCTCCATGCTGGCATATTACTTAGCAAAATCAGGGTATTTGTTCTGACTAATTGATCACTATTTAAGCAACCAATTGTGATTTCATTTTCTGACTCCGTTCCTAGGCAGTAACAAATTCTATTTACCAATTTATGCACACTATATATTCTTCTGCCATGTTTTGAATAAATAATACCTTTCCACCTTTTAAGCAGGATATGTTGGATGCATAGTTAACGATCTGTATGTTACTAAGCGTACCAAATTTCACTGGAAGGACTTGAAGCATGTCATAAACTTTGTTGATAATCTGACAGAGATAGCACAGCATATGAACGCTGGATTTTGGATGGGATTAATTATACCTATGGTGCACACATTGAACAAGACCAATTGTGTGCACAAAACGCTGGTACAAAGTCTTATTTTTATGTTGATGCTCATAAACTATATATATCTTCAACGATATGTTACAATTGGTTTTTATTCTACATTTCAACAGAAATTGCCCGCTGTAGCTGTTCCTGGATCGATTTCCCGGCGTGGTCAAATTACACTTGTGTCTGCTAATAACGCCAAAGTGATTGCAAGGTACTGCATTTCCCGCAGAAATGGAACCATTCAAATTAACAAGTTCTCGCTTGTCATGGCAATGCATCCATATTGGAAAATTGGAGACAATGTTCTACTCATGCTCTACCATGGCATAGGAGGGTTCTTCCTTTTCATTGACGAGATGTCGAGTCGCCGTGATCAAGCTGCTTCCAGCGGATAGTTGTGGTTGTTGGTGTCGTGGTTCTAAGTCTGACAGTAGAATAGGGGGTAGGTATGAGGAGGCAAGATCCTAGCTACGATGAGGTTGTGCACGCAAGATTTACGAGTTCGGGCCCTTCTCGGAGGAAGTAACAGCCCTACATCTCGGTGCCCGGAGGCTCGGTCGATTGAATTATGCGTGAAGTTACAGGGGGTGCGAACCCTTGTGCCAGTTGAGGGGGGTGGCTTATATAGAGTGCGCCAGGACCCCAGCCGTCCCACATTACAAGGGGTTCAATGTCTATAAAGACAGGACGTTACTGATAACGCCAGTGATAAAGGCAAATAAATGATCATTAAGACTACGGAGTGAACGCCTGACCATTGCTATCCTGAGTGACCTTAGATCTTCTGTCTTCCGAGTAGTTTCTGATGTGGTCGAGTGAGTACACCCGGTCGAATGGAATTGGGTTATCCGAGTGAACTGTTGGTCGAGTGGGTTGCACCCTGTGGTGATTTCAGTCGGTAGATGATGTTATCCTTTGAATGTCCTTGGCCTTAGAGCAGTGTCCTCGGGGAAGGGTGTCTAGGTCAGGCCTATTACCCTACCCTAGGTACATGTCTTCGTCATTAGCCCCCGAATGGATCTGGGTCCGAGTGGAGAAGGGGTTGAAGATGGTTCCGACCCGATTTATATGCTTCAGAGGCATTCTAACCGGGTCGGTGATCTTTGTAAAAACTTCAACTTCATTTTCAGTCGCCTGGGTCTATTCAGAGGTCGTCGAGTGATTTTTGCTGATAAGCTCTGAGTGTTGGTATGGTATAAAATCCTCGGCGCGATTGGTCACGCTGCCGCTTCCGGATCTCATGGGATTCAAAATTTGGAGAAGCGCGCGGGACGGAGAGTACCGCAGTAAACGGAGCGGGTTAAGCAGGGACGCCTCAATTCTTGCGCCACCTTTTTCGCCACGTATCCAGCACGCGACTGTTGCGGGATTTGACTGGATTGCCTGGGCCCACAAGTCAGCCACTTGGGAGCAGGCCCATATAAGGCGTTGGGGCCGATGAGCCTGGCACTGTGCTCCCCATCCCCTTCCTCTTCTCCTGTTTCACCACCACATTCGCCGCCACCTTCGACGTTGCCGCCCCGTACGAGCGCAGCCTGCCGCGATGGGGAAGGAGAAGACGGCGGCCCTAGAGCGTGCGAAGAAAGCGACAGCGGCAGCGAAGGGCAAGAAGACGAGTCGGGGTGGATCGTCGTCGAGATCCGGCCTGCCGCCCGGCTGGATCCAGGGCTACTGGATTCGATCCGCGATTCAGCAAGAGGATCTGGTCGAGGGGTGCCTGATCGCCCATGGATCCTGGAGGCTGCCAGGTGATGAGACCGAGCCGCAGCCGCAGGAGGGTGAGTGCGTCCTCCTCGCGACCCACGTCGACCGTGGTTTTTCTCTGCCCCCTCATCCTTTTTTCCGAGGTTTTCTGAACTTTTTTGGGGCCCAACTTCATCACTTTTCTCCGAACACCATCACATACCTCGCTGTGTTTGTCTCCATGTGTGAGAATTTCCTGGGTTGTCGACCGCATTGGGGTCTCTTCAAACACATCTTTACTTGCCGCTCACAGTCTGTGAAAAAGGCCAATCCGAGTGATGAGAGGACGCACGTGATCCAGATGTGTGGAGGTCTAGGGATCCAGATGAGAGGTAAAAGCACTTTTCCACCTATGACTCTTCCCGATTCGGTCAGAGGGTGGCAATCGACCTGGTTTTATTGTAAGGACAAACCAACTCCTGGTCAGTCGACTGGCCTTCCCCCCTTCACCATGGGGCGAATTGAGAAGCCCTCTCCCTTGAAAGTGACTCCAGCAGAAAAGGCAGAGGTGACTATGTTGATTGACCGCGTAATCCAACTTGTCCGCGATGGTGTGACCGGCATGGATTTGCTTGAGGTGTTTCTCACTCGCCGCATCCAGCCGCTCCAGGCCCGCGATCATCCTATGTGGATGTACTCGGGCGCCGATGATTCTGCTCGGATCCACCCGGAGGAAGTTGCCGAGGAGACGGTGGCGCAGTGGCTGCAGGGCATTACCGGAAACAAAGACAACCCCAGGGGGTCCAGGAGAATTCCGCCACTCGGCGCTGATAACGAACCAGACAAGGTCAGGCCTTCGATGTCGAGTGACTTTTACTCTAATTTGTAAACTGTCTTTAGAACCGATTGATGCTTGTTTGATTCTTTGCTTCACAGATATATACTGAGATGTACTCGATGCCCAACGGGGAGCAGATCCAGGAAGGAGAAGAGAGCGGAGGCGACAGCGGTGACGGGAACTCCGATGGCGAGAGTGATGAAGAGCATGAAAACTCGAGCAGTGATGAGGAGGTCGATTCTCCACCTCGCGCGGAAAAGCGTTCCAAGCATAAGCACGACCCGGCAAGTATCCGGGGCAAGGTGGCAGCATCGACTGGACAGACTTCGAAGCGCACTCGGACGTCTTCTCCGGTGCCGACTGAGAAGGCTGCAAAGCAGCTCAAGACTGCGCCGTCAAAGCCACGGAAGGCTTTGCCCAAGATCAAGGTTGACGTTCACGTCGCCTCTGCGTAAGTGTTTCGTTTTCACCCTTTGTTCCAAGAATCTTATATCAGTTGTCGACCCATTCACTTGCTTGACCGAGTGAACCTTGAGATTTGCAGCGCTACTACCTCCGGGACTTCTGCTTACCAAGATGATGGTGACGAGGAGAAGGAGGACGCGGTCACACCCAAAGCGGGTATGACCCCTGTTATCTCGTCTTTTCTTTGCTAGCCGATTCTTCAGTCGACTGAACTCTTGTGGTCGATTCTTTTGCAGCTCCGCAAAATGTTATTGAACTTCAAGACGATGATGAAGATGAGCCACAGAAGCTTGTGGGTAGGAGGAGCAGGACCTCGGTCAAGAAGGTACCAGCTAGCAAGACGTCTCAGTCGACGCCGGCGACGGAACCAGCTATCCAGCAATCCGGGGACTTCAACCGTGCCTCTGTTACTTTTGCGAATCCCTTGTCGAGTGTTCGTCCTTCATCGTCGACTGTGCCAGCCCTTGCTTCATCTGTCCAACTTCATGCCTCAAGCTCTCAAGCCACTGCAACTGATACACCGACTCCACCTCCCACCGCCCATCACGTCCCAGAAGACCAAGTGAGTGCTGCCAAGGAGGCTATACGCCAGGCTGGCATTATGATGGAGCAGATGAAGGTGGTGCACGAGGCCAGTCAAGCTGCCTATGACGCCAGCTCAGCGCTTCAGGCCAATGTCCAGGTTAGCTTACTTCCGACTGAACTCCATCTTGACGCTTGTTCTGTTAGGATATGATATTTAGAAACTGCTGCTTTGTCCGCGAGACATCCGTGGATGAGCGTTTTGGAACCTTAATTGCACACCCATTGTCAGTCTGTACACCCACTGGGTGTTTTAATTTCTGTTGAGTAGTTTTTCCACTTGAGTCGACTAGGTTGTGCTGATTGAATCTCTGAACCAGTGGGGGCATGCTGAGTGCACCCACTGGGTGTAGTCCCCGAGACCGCCGTCGAATGTTTGATTCGGCGGGGGTCTTTGAACAGAGCTTTTCCACTCGGTCTGGGCAGATCATGCGGAGTGGAACCTTTACCAGTGGGGGCACGCTAACTACACCCACTGGGTGTAGTCCCCGAGACTGTAGTCGACTGCGGGCAGTCGGCTATGGTCTGAGTTTTTTTTTTGACTGGATGGACCAAGTCGATTGAAAAAGTCGGACCAGTGGGGGCACGCTGAGTGCACCCACTGGGTGTAGTCCCCAAGACTATTGGCGAACGTTTGATTCGGCAGTAGTCTTAGAACTATTTGAACTTGCTACTTTATTGCTCGGAAGCGACCAATCTTTGTGTCTGCCGACTGACTATCTTCTGAACACAGAAATCTTGTGATCTTGGAGCCCGGTTCGCCGACTTGGAGCAGAAGCAAATCCAGCTCAATCTTGACCTGGAGTTGGCTCAAAACAACTTGCGGAAGGCTAAGGATGACGCTGCTGGTAAGGAAAGCTTGTCGACCGGTCCTCTTGCCATCTTTTCTCCTCCTTTTTCTGATTCGAATGTTATTCTTTCTAGAAACAATGAGACAGGCTTTGGAGAAGAAGGACCTTGATCTTGCGGCTGCGAAGAAAACCGCCGAAGACAAAACGGCGCTTGCCGATCAAAAGATGGCCTCAGTCGGAAAGCTGGAGGAAGAGAACACCAAGCTGAAGGCTGCTCTTGACGAAGCCAACAAAGAAGTGACTCGTCTGAAGAAGGACAAACGGACCCTGACTGACAAAGTAGAAGGCATCACCCGCAGGAGGGACGAGCTGGAGAACTATCTGGGAGGGCTCGCCAAAAAATTATTCCTCATGCTTGAAGGTACTTTTCTCTGTGCGATTGGTTTGCTTTCGTTGACTCATCATACTGATGTCGACTCATTATTTCTTTGCGAGTGCAGAATTCTGTCAAGACTTCGAGGAAGAGACTGGGCGAGTCGAGACGAACTTGGACCCCATCAACTCCCCTGTCAAAGATGAAGCTGGCATGAACGTGCTCCGACTGGAGTCTCGCTTTGCCAGTGCCTTGGAATATCTTGCTCGACTCAAGGTTGCGGTGTCGCGGATCGACACAGCGCTCTGGCCAAGGGAAACGCTCCGAAACGATCTCGAGTCTCTGATGACTCGACTCAATGAGATTCCTGGTCGAGTGCAGGAGTGGAAGAAGTCCGCTGCTCGATGCGGTGCTGACGTAGCTTTGTCCCTGGTTCGTGTCCACTGCAAGGAAGCCAGAGAAGAGAAGCTAGCGGCAATCAAGGTCGCCAACACCAAGAAACTTGACTTCCAGTCTTTCATGGAGACCTTCATTGCCGCTGCTACTCGAATCGCAGATGGGATCGACCTGGACGAGTTTGTCGAGCCTGCCAGCCCCTCTGCTGAGTGAATGAAACTTTTATGATCTGATTCAATTTGCCTCGGTATGCCGAGTGATCTTGTAACCGTAAAACTCCTTCGGGCCTGATGCCCGAATACTTTAAACTCCTTCGTCCAAACTTTTATGATCCGATTCAATTTGCCTCGGTATGCCGAGTGATCTTGTAACCGTAAAACTCCTTCGGGCCTGATGCCCGAGTACTTTAAGCTCCTTCGTCCGAACTTAGTTTGCCCTTAAATATGCTTGTTTTTATTTCCGAGTGGAACTTGTATCTTCACTCGGGAACAGATGCAGTTCTGAGGAGAGGATCGCGGACGACTTGTACCTCGTCGTCCTTGCAGATCAGGATGGAGCATGTTTTACACTTAGGCGAGTACAGGACCGCAGCTAAGCCCTCGAGTGAGAGGGTTGCTCATCACTCGGTAGGATTTTACAAACTTAGGCGAGTACAGGACTGTAGCTAAGCCCCCGAGTGAGAGGGTTGCTCATCACTCGGTAGGATTCTACAAACTTAGGCGAGTACAGGACTGTAGCTAAGCCCCCGAGTGTGAGGATTGCTCATCACTCGGTAGGATTTTACAAACTTAGGCGAGTACAGGACTGCAGCTAAGCCCCCGAGTGTGAGGATTGCTCATCACTCGGTAGGATTTTACAAACTTAGGCGAGTACAGGACTACAGCTAAGCCCCGAGTGAGAGGGTTGCTCATCACTCGGTAGGATTTCTACAAACTTAGGCGAGTACAGGACTGCAGCTAGCCCCCGAGTGTGAGGATTGCTCATCACTCGGTAGGATTTACAAACTTAGGCGAGTACAGGACTGCAGCTAAGCCCCGAGTGTGAGGATTGCTCATCACTCGGTAGGATTTTACAAACTTAGGCGAGTACAGGACTGCAGCTAAGCCCCGAGTGTGAGGATGCTCATCACTCGTAGGATTTTACAAACTTAGGTAGTACAGGACTGCACCTACAGCCCCCGAGTGAAAGGTTGCTCATCATCGGTAGGATTTTACAAACTTGGCGAGTACAGGACTGCAGCTAACACCCCGGATAGGAATTTTACAAACTTAGGTGAGTACAGGACTGCAGCTAAGCCCCTGAGTGAGAGGGTTGCTCATCACTCGGTAGGATTTTACAAACTTAGGCGAGTACAGGACTGCAGCTAAGCCCCCGAGTGAGAGGGTTGCTCATCAGTCGGTAGGATTTTACAAACTTAGGCGAGTACAGGACTGCAGCTAAGCCCCCGAGTGAGAGGGTTGCTCATCACTCGGTAGGATTTTTTGAACTTAGGCGAATCGGATTCGCGGCTAAGCCCCCGAGTGAGAGGGTTGCTCATCACTCGGTAGGATTTTTTGAACTTAGGCGAATCGGATTCGCGGCTAAGCCACCCACTGGGGGATTTTAGACACATGTATTAGTAACAACAATCATTTAGGAGACTGTAAAACCATGTCTTTGATAAACGAACTGAAAGGTACTCTTTATTACATCTCATTAGTCTGAACACTTAAGTATAAAAACGGCGGAGTAGCTCTGCATTCCAAGCGCGTGGCTCGTCTTTATTATGCTCCACATTGTAGAGGTGATACGCTCCGTTGTGGAGCACCTTGGTGACGATGAAGGGACCTTCCCAAGCGGGGGCAAGTTTGTGAGGCCGTTGCTGGTCCACTCGGAGCACAAGGTCCCCTTCCTGAAATGCTCGACCCTTCACATTTCTGGCATATAATCGACGAAGGTCTTGCTGATAAATGGTCGATCGGATCAAGGCCATCTCTCTTTCTTCTTCCAGAAGATCAACATCATCTTCTCGAGCTTGTTCTGCTTCGGCTTCTGAAAAAAGTTCTACTCGGGGCGCATTGTGAAGCAAGTCACTCGGCAGCACAGCCTCAGCCCCATAGACCATGAAGAAGGGGGTTCGACCAGTCGACCAATTTGGTGTTGTTCTTAATCCCCAAAGGACTGACGGTAACTCATCTACCCAAGCGCCGGCCGCATGCTTGAGGTCGCACATCAATCGAGGTTTCAGCCCTTTGAGAATCAAACCGTTCGCTCTTTCTGCTTGTCCATTCGACTGAGGGTGGGCGACTGAAGCATAGTCAACCCGAGTACCTTGGGACGCACAGAAAGCTCGGAACTCATCAGAATCAAAGTTCGACCCATTATCCGTAATGATGCTGTGTGGGACTCCGTACCTAAATGTTAACCCTCTGATGAAGCTGATTGCAGTACTTGCATCCAGGTTTTTGACAGGTTTAGCTTCAATCCATTTGGTGAACTTGTCGACTGCTACAAGCACATGGGTGAAACCACTCCTGCCAGTCTTCAGAGGTCCAACCATATCTAAACCCCAAACAGCGAATGGTCAGACGAGTGGAATGGTCTTCAGGGCTGAAGCGGGTTTGTGGGACATGTTGGAGTAGAACTGACAGCCCTCACATTTGTCAATTATTTCCTTTGCCATCTCATTTGCCCGCGGCCAATAAAACCCTGCTCGATACGCTTTGGCCACGATGGCCCGAGAAGACGCATGGTGACCACAGGTTCCCGAGTGAATATCATCGAGGATCATTCGGCCTTCTTCCGGAGTGATGCATTTCTGAATGACCCCAGTGACACTTTCTCTATAGAGTTGCCCCCCCCCCCCATCACTGTGAAGGCTTTGGATCAACGGACGATCTGGCGAGCCTCTTCTTCATCCTCTGGAAGCTCTTTCCTGAGAATATATGCGATGTACGGCACTGTCCAATCAGGAATAACGATCAAAACTTCCATGATCAAGTCGACCATAGCTGGGATTTCAACTTTAGTCGGATCAGTGGAACTTTTAGGCTGTGGGGGTTCTTCAGTGAAGGGATCTTCTTGAACTGATGGTGCGTGAATATGCTCCAAAAACACATTGCTGGGAATAGGTTCCCGCCTGGAACCTATTTTTGCCAAGTCATCAGCTGCTTGATTCTTCATTCGGGGTATATGGTGGAGCTCTAGCCCTTCAAACTTCATTTCTAACTTTCTCACCGCATTGCAATAACCAGTCATAGCTTGGCTCCTGACGTCCCACTCCTTCATCACTTGATTAACCACTAAATCTGAGCCACCGTAAACCATTAGGCGGCGGACGCCGAGTGAAATGGCAATACGCAACCCATACAAGAGTGCCTCATATTCAGCTTCATTGTTGGAGGAATCAAAGTGAATCTGAAGAACATATCTGAGGTTGTCACCTCGTGGAGATACCAGGACTACTCCAGCGCCTGGACCATTCAACATCTTGGACCCGTCGAAGAACATAGTCCAATGTTCCGACTGTATCTGGGTCGGTAACTGTTGTTCAATCCACTCGACGAGGAAATCTGATATCGCTTGAGATTTGATCGCTTTCTTTGCCTCAAACTTGATATCCAGCGGAAGGAGTTCAATCGCCCACTTTGCCACTCGACTAGTTGCATCTCTGTTGTTCAGAATTTCTGACAATGGAGTGTCGCTGACGACTGTAATCGAATGATCTGAGAAGTAATGTGCAACCTTCTTTGTGGTCAAGTAAATTCCATAGACAAGCTTCTGATAATGTGGATATCTCTGCTTGGATGGGGTTAAGACTTCAGAAATATAGTACACTGGGCGTTGAACCTTGTAGGTTTTACCTTCTTCTTCCCGCTCGACTGTGAGTACCGTACTGACAACCTGTCCAGTGGCTGCTATATAAAGCAGTAAAGGTTCTTTGCTGGTTGGAGCAGCAAGCACCGGCTGGGTGGAAAGCAGGGCTTTGAGCTCTGCAAACGCTGCGTCAGCTTCCGGAGTCCACTCGAACATATCAGATTTCTTCATCAGTTGGTAAAGAGGTAATGCCTTTTCGCCGAGACGAGAAATGAATCGACTCAAAGCAGCCAAACAACCAGTAAGCTTCTGAACGTCGTGTACACGCACAGGGCGTTTCATTCGGAGGATTGCACCAACTTTCTCTGGGTTTGCATCGATCCCACGTTCGGAAACAAGGAAACCGAGTAACTTTCCACCTGGAACTCCGAATGTACACTTCGACGGATTAAGCTTGATATCATATCTTCTCAAATTGGCAAAGGTTTCGGCAAGGTCAGTCAGCAGGTCGAAACCTTTGCGCGACTTAACCACGATGTCATCCATGTATGCTTCCACATTCCGACTGATTTGAGATAGCAGACACTTCTGTATCATGCGCATGAATGTGGCACCAGCATTCTTGAGACCAAAGGGCATGGTGATGTAGCAAAAGCACCCGAATGGGGTGATAAAAGCTATTTTTATTTCATCAGGTCCATACAGTCGGATCTAATGGTACCCGGAATATGCATCTAGGAAGGACAATCGCTCACATCCCGCAGTTGAGTTGACTATCTGATCGATGCGGGGGAGAGGAAAATGATCTTTCGGGCAGGCCCGATTGATATGCTTGAAATCAATGCACATACAGAGTGAATCATCCTTCTTGGGAACCATGACAACATTGGCGAGCCACTCGGAGTGGTAAATTTCGCGGATGAACTCAGCTGCCAAAAGCCGAGCCACCTCTTCGCCGATTGCCTTCCTCTTCTCCGCAGCGGACCGACGGAGGTGCTCTTTCACGGGTTTTGCCTTTGGATCGACTCACAAACGGTGCTCAGCAAGCCCCCTGGGTACACCCGGCATGTCAGACGGCTTCCATGTGAAGATGTCCCAGTTCTCACGGAGGAACTGGATGAGCGCTTCTTCCTATTTGCTGTCGAGTGTTGTTGAGATATGAGTCGGAGCAGCACTGGGATCGGTCGGGTGAATGTGAATAGGCTTTGTTTCACCGGACGACTGAAATGCAGACTCGGATGCAGGCTTCTTAGCGCGCAACAAATCACTCGGATCTGCAGTCTTCATATATTCTTCCATTTCTATCGCTGCCATCTGTTCATCGGCTATCTTAGAGCCCTTCTGGAGGCACTCTTTTGCTCGTTGCCGATTACCAGTGACCGTGATCACGCCCCTGGGGCCAGGCATCTTCAGCTTGAGGTACACGTAACACGGTCGAGCCATGAAACGGGCATATGCAGTTCTGCCCAGAATAGCATGATAGGCACTGTGAAAATCCACAACTTCAAATGTCAACTTCTCCTTACGGTAATTCTTTGAGTCACCGAAAACCACATCAAGAGTGATTTGTCTGAGTGAATCAGCTTTCTTCCCTGGAATGACACCGTGGAACCGCATGTTGCTCTCACTGAGCTTGGACATCGGAATGCCCATCCCACGAAGAGTCTCAGCATACAAAATGTTCAAGCCGCTGCCACCATCCATCAAGACTTTGGTCAGTCGGGTGCCCCCAACGACCGGGTCGACCACCAACGCTTGCCTCCCGGGGGTGGCGACGTGCGGTGGGTGGTCAGATTGGTCGAATGTGATGGGAGTCTTTGACCATTTCAAATATGTCGTCGTTGCCGGAGCAACCATGTTTACCTCTCTGTTGATGACTTTCAGTTGACTTTTACTCTCAATGTCAGCAAAAATCATCAAAGTGGAATTGTCGTTAGGGAAACCATCATCATCTTCTTCCTGGTCACCATCCTTGTCAGACTCTTTCTCCTTTTCATTGGGCTGTTTCTCTCGGAACTGCTGGATCAGGAGCCGACATTGTCGAGTGGTATGTTTGGGATAAATCAGATTTCCCTCTTCATCCTTCTTGGTGTAAATGTCACATGGCAAGTCCAACACATCGTTCCCCGCCTGATCTTTCACCTTCTTAGGGATCCAGGGTCCCTTGGGCTTCCCCTTGAATTTTCCTTGAGTTACAACGGCAGCTTCACCTGGACCTGCTGGCTCGGCTTTGTGTTTCTGCTTCCGACCCACTCCGATGTCTTGGGCGACTGGTTTGCCCTTTCCACTGCGGAGTCGGTCCTCTTCTTCACCATTAGCGTACCGGGTGGCTATTTCCATCCTTCGGGTCAGAGACATATCTCCTGTCCGACCGAATTTCAAGTTAAGCTCTCGATACCGAACGCCCTCCTTGAAGGCACAAACTGCTTGGTGTTGGGATACATTTTCTACTGTGTGGTGTAAAGTGGTCCATCTTTGGATGTAATCCCTCAGAGTTTCATTCGGCTTCTGTACACAATGTTGCAATTCCGTCAACCCCGCAGGTCATTTGCATGTGCCCTCGAATGTCCTGACAATCACTCGGGTTAACTCCTCCCAGCTGAATATACTGCCTGGAGCCAACTGATTCAGCCATGCTCTGGCCGACCCTTCCAGCATGAGAGGAAGATGTTTCATAGCTACCTCATCATTTCCACCACCGATCTGAACAGCCACTCGGTAATCTTCCAGCCAAGTGTCAGGCTTCGACTCACCGGTGAACTTACTAACCCCAGTCGCCAACCTGAAGTTGGGGGGATCTCAGCGGCCCTGATAGCTCTGCTAAAACACTCGGGACCCGAAACATGAATCCTGCTTCCACTCGGGCGATCCCTACCTTGCTCCTCTCTGTGTGCTCGGTTCCTGTCGACCAAACCTTGCACTAAAATTGACCTCGCATCAAACCCTGGCTCTCTTGGGTCGACCGGCGTCCTCCGCCCTCCGCTGTACGGGCGCCTATCATCATAGTGTCGGGGCACATATGATCCGCTTCTCGGAGGGGGTGTAGGCGCTCGACGGCGGTCATCACGGCCGAGTCGATGATCGTACTGCTCGTGGATCCGACCCAAGTGCTGATCTTGGCGATGCACCCGCCCCTCACGCCGCGGAGGTGATCTTGGGCTATGAGCCGATTGAACTGTGTCAGCCACCACAGATCTGCTATGGATTCTGTTACGCGACTGTGATACTGTAGTGTTTTGGTCTCCTGCCGCCCGGAGCAGGGCCCGGATCTGCATCAAACCTCGTCCAGCTTCTGACTGGGATGGCTGGATGGATTCTGCAATACGAGCTGCAGCTGCAAGATTCTGAATCGGAGTGCGGTATACCTGGGGTTCAGGAGGGAACAATTGCCGCCGTCGACTGGACTCAGGAATCCGCTGCCAAGCACGTTCGTCGAGTGCATGCTGAAGATTTTCCAATCGAGTGCGTTCAGCCAAAGTGGCCAAGCGCGCTGCCTCCAAGGCCCGAGCCTCACAGATCTCCCCGACGATGGGCGTGTGGAGCGCTTCCTCGTTACGGCGGTGAAGTTCCTCCCTCCGCTGTGAAGAGTGGGTTTCGGGGTGGTATTCCTCGTGAACACGCGACGGATCGCCACCGCCGTCGCCGCCTCCGTTGCAACGCATGCCAGGTGGGCTACGCGGTGTGTCGACCATCAGGACCTCCGTCACAGGATCGCTGCTGTCGCACTCGGACAGAGTCTCGATGGAGCCAGTCGACAGATCGAACAGGCCATAGAGAGATTCATCGGGCTCGATTGCCGCGACTTGAGGGGTGGCCGACTGACATGCCACCGCATGCCTCACCCACCGCTGAAGCCGCGATCAACCGGATCGCTTGCGACGGCGAATAGCGGGAAATGAAGACGCCGTAGGAAACGACCGATATTGGGTCGACGGCTGCCGCAGAAGGACGCCGCGGACACATGAGTGAAAGTGCGTCGCCCCCGCGGACGGGGAACGTCTCGACGTCGAGGGGGGCCTCCTGGAGCCAGGCGGAGTCGTCGGCGATGAAGACGAGCACGCCGAGACGGATCTCGTGGCCCTCAGCCAAACCTCCACCCGAAACCATGATGATGGGAATCGGAAAAAATCGCAACCTCACCGGAAAGTCGCTAAGACACCTGCCCCACGGTGGGCGCCAATTGTCGTGGTTCTAAGTTTGACAGTAGAATAGGGGGTAGGTATGAGGAGGCAAGATCCTAGCTATGATGAGGTTGTGCACGCAAGATTTACGAGTTCGGGCCCTTCTCGGAGGAAGTAACAGCCCTACGTCTTGGTGCCCGGAGGCTCGGTCGATTGAATTATGCGTGAAGTTACAGGGGGTGCGAACCCTTGTGCCAGTGGAGGGGGGTGGCTTATATAGAGTGCGCCAGGACCCCAGCCGTCCCACGTTACAAGGGGTTCAATGTCCATAAAGACAGGACGTTACTGATAACGCCAGTGATAAAGGCAAATAAATGATCATTAAGACTACGGAGTGAACGCCTGACCATTGCTATCCTGAGTGACCTTAGATCTTCTATCTTCCGAGTGGTTTCTGATGTGGTCGAATGAGTACACCCGGTCGAATGGAATTGGGTTATCTGAGTGAACTGTTGGTCGAGTGGGTTGCACCCTGTGGTGATTTCAGTCGGTAGATGATGTTATCCTTTGAATGTCCTTGGCCTTAGAGCAGTGTCCTCGGGGAAGGGTGTCTAGGTCAGACCTATTACCCTACCCTAGGTACATGTCTTCGTCAGTTGGCCCTCAGCCTCTTAAAATGTGCTAGTTGTTACTATGTTAAGTATGTAGATATGGACCATATGGTTGCTGGCCCTCAGCCTCTTAAAATGTGATAGTTGTTACTATGTTAAGTATGTAGATATGGACCATATATATGGTTGTCAAAACCGTGTTACGAAGATCCTACTTTTGTCGAATAGTGTAACCACTATATATACGTTACTCAAATGCTGTTAGCCAAGTTCTTAAATTTTCATGGAAAGTATTAGTATCGTACACAGTTCATTGAGTTTAAGCGTGTGCCCGGTAGAGCGGTAGAGTAGAGGACGCCCATGTTTTGGACGTGGCGATTAGCACCGATGTCCAGATGTCCATATTGCAAATTCACACACGTGTTAACATAAGGAAACGTATGTGTAACTAACTAATCATCACACACGAGTACTCGCAGACGCATCATGTGCGATACTCCTAGCCACTGCAAGCAACTAGTTTGCAATTTTCAAAGTTTTTTGTACACACAGAATCGCACACGAATTAACTGTAGTAACCGTCTGTGTTGTAAATTCTTATCGCAAACAGTTCATCCGAGTGGGTTCTTTGCCGCGTATCACACACATCTTGTTTACACGACTCGTTTGTGTTCTTTTGGCTCATCGCAAACAGTTCATCTATGTGAACTGTATGCCGCATATCACAAACATCTTGTTAAGTTGAACCATTTCTGTTGTGTTCCCTAATCGAAAACAGTTCGTCCGAGTGAACCGTATGCCGTATATCACACACACCTTGATCTAGCTAACCGTTTCTGTTGCACTCCCTAATAGCAAACAGTTCATCTGAGTGAACTGTATGCCGTATATCGCACACACATTGATATGGATGCCCGTTTCTGTTGTTCTGTCTCATCGCAAACAGTTCGTATGGATCATCCATGTGCCCTGCATCACACACGCAACTAAAATCTGAACCGTGTTTGATGTCTCCACCATCGCAAACGTTTTGCATCTTTTTTGACGGTTTTTTTTACATCACCATTTGCAATTAATGCATCGCACACAGTTTTGTCAAAGGTTCTTTAATCGTAGTGTCACGTTAGCAGCATCCTGCAGTAGTGATTATGAAAGACTAAATGATAGTTGAGTATGTGAAACTTGCTAAACAAAAGCTCTTACGTTGACCCGTTCTGATGTTATGATAAATTGCAATTGTTTCAATGACCAAGATCATAGTTTGTTGGTTTTCAATAAAGTTCTTGTTTCATACTTTACCTTGTAAATGAATTGTCACTTTAGCATAAGAAATTATATGACAATATATGTTGCTGTTCTAAAGATGATCATGATGCCTTCATGTCCGAATTTTATTTTATCGACACCTCTATCTCTAAACATGTGGACATGATTATCGATTCCGGTTTCCGCTTGAGGACAAGCGAGGTCTAAGCTAGGGGGAGTTGATACATCCATTTTGCATCATGCTTTTATGTTGATATTTATTGCATTATGGGCTGTTATTACACATTATGGTACAATACTTATGCCTTTTCTCTCTTATTTTACAAGCTTTACACACAGAGGGAGAATGCCGGCAGCTGGAATTCTGGACCAGAAAGGAGCAAATCTGAGAGACCTATTCTGCACAACTCCAAAAGTCCTAAAAATTTACGGAGAATTATTTTGGAATATATAAAAAATATTGGGCGAAGAAATACTAGAGGGGGACCCACCAGGTGGCCACAAGCCTGGGGGCGCGCCCTACCCCCCTGGGCGCGCCCCTAGGGCTTGTGGGTTCCCTGGCAGGTCTCCGGTGCCCATCTTCTGCTATATGGAGGGTTTTGACCTGGAAAAAATCATAAGGAAGCTTTCGGGATGAAGCGCCGCCGTCTCGAGGCGGAACCTGGGCAGAAGCAATCTAGGGCTCCGGCGGAGCTGTTCCGCCGGGAAAACTTCCCTCCCGGAGGGGGAAATCGAAGCCATCTTCATCACCAACGATCCTCTCATCGAAAGGGGGTCAATCTCCATCAACATCTTCACCAGCACCATCTCCTCTCAAACCCTAGTTCATCTCTTGTATCCGATCTTTGTCTCAAAACCTCAGATTGGTACCTGTGGGTTGCTAGTAGTGTTGATTACTCCTTATAGTTGATGCTAGTTGGTTTATTCAGTGGAAGATCATATCTTTAGATCCTTAATGATATTTATTACCCCTCTGATTATGAACATGAATATGCTTTGTGAGTAGTTACGTTTGTTCCTGAGGACATGGGAGAAGTCTTGTTATAACTAATCATATGAATTTGGTATTCGTTCGATATTTTGATGAGATGTATGTTGTCTTTCCTCTAGTGGTGTTATGTGAACGTCGACTACATGACACTTGACCATGATTGGGCCTAGGGGAAGGCATTGGGAAGTAATAAGTAGATGATGGGTTGCTAGAGTGACAGAAGCTTAAACCCTAGTTTATGCGTTGCTTCGTAAGGGGCTGATTTGGATCCACATGTTTCATGCTATGGTTAGATGTATCTTAATTCTTCTTTCGTAGTTGCAGATGCTTGCGAGAGGGGTTAATCATAAGTGGGAGGCTTGTCCAAGTAAGGACAGCACCCAAGCACCGGTCCACCCACATATCAAATTATCAAAGTAACGAACATGAATCATATGAGCATGATGAAAACTAACTTGACAACAATTC
Organism: Thinopyrum elongatum; assembly: GCA_011799875.1. Classification (NCBI taxonomy): domain Eukaryota; kingdom Viridiplantae; phylum Streptophyta; class Magnoliopsida; order Poales; family Poaceae; genus Thinopyrum; species Thinopyrum elongatum. The sequence goes on from CM022300.1 coordinate 43,296,080, forward strand.
CCATGTGTCCTCGGGAGCGCTTTGCTTTATATAAGAGTTCTGTCGGAGGGATTGACCATGGGTAGCCTCATCCACACCCCTAAGCATTTCAAGACATCAGGGCTAGCAAAGCCCCTCACACCTTCCGGGCATGCGGCCGGTTCCTTGGGCCGGCTGGCCCAGGAGGCCGACTCCCAGAAGACGACGCACCCTTAGAAGGCGGCCTCAGGGGGCCGGCTCCTAGTAGACGGCTCCTCCTCCCCTCGGGGTCTGCACCCATTTATTACGATGAGACGGGGCGTGGCTACATGGCCTCCCCTCCCCCGGATCATGGGGGAGTGTAAGTACAGTACGAGCTGACCGAGCGGTCACTTGCCCGCTCGGCGCGGCACTGTAGCCATGCGGCTCATAACGTGGCCCTCATCAGCAAGGGCCATGCTCCCACGACGGGCGGTCGGTACGGCTTGCAGGCGGCGGGCCCTACCTGCCCGTGAGCAACCAGAAGACGGCGCCCCCCAAGAAGGCCGCCTCAGGGGCGGGCCGGCCTCCAGCAACCGGCCCTTCCTTCCTCTCGAAGTCCACGCGCCATTACCCCGACAAGACGAAGCATGGCTACAGCGAGCACAGACCAGGCGACGGGACTGTGGCCATGCGACTCCCGACAAGGCCCCCGTCATCAAGGGCAAGGCTATAGCAAAAGGCAATCAGCATGGCCCGCTGGCCGCGGGCCCTACCAGTCGGCCGGATTCTCGGCGACCGGCGGGGTCCACCAGGCGGTGTGCCCTAGAGGCCGGCAGAGAACCCGACGACCCTAGACACTGACGTCCAGGTCCTACACCTGGTCGTATTACCAATGTACCCCTGGGGGGTAGGCCTATATAAACCCCCCAGGCTCACCCATGCAAAGGGTTGAGCCTCATTCCTCCACACACATATTACCATAGCTAGGAGAAGAAAGGTAGCAGCTCTGCCCTTCTTCCTCTTCTGGCAACCCTGCTCGAGGAGCAAGCTTGTAACTACCATTTGATCATAGTCATCATGCGGAGACCCTGCAGAGCAGGACTAGGGGTGTTATCTCCACGGAGAGCCCCGAACCTGGGTACGTCTCGTGTGCGATCGAGCTCGTGCTCACTCCCGCTTCCAGGGCCCGACGACGTCCTCCTGTCCCCATCCATGATAAGCCACCCCCTGGCATCTGTCGTGAGAATACCCCGACAAGTTATTCTAGGCTTGTCCTTTGCTACAAAGAGGATTGGGCCACCTTGCTGCACCTTTGTTACACTTGTTACTTGTTACCCGTTATGAATTATCTTATCACAAAAATATCTGTTACCGATAATTTCAGTGCTTGCAGAAAATACCTTGCTAAAAACCGCTTGTCATTTCCTTCCGCTCCTCGTTGGGTTCGACACTCTTAATTATCGAAAGGACTACGATAGATCCCCTATACTTGTGGGTCATCAACTATCATATTACTGTGCTACTGATCCTATTGTTGCAGATAATTAATCTCCAGGTGTGGTTGAATTGACAACTCAGCTGCTAATACTTACAAGTATTCTTTGGCTTCCCTTGTGTCAAATCTATAAATTTGGGTTGAATACTCTACCCTCAAAAACTATTGCGATCCCCTATACTTGTGGGTTATCAAGACCTTTTTCTGGCGCCGTTGCCGGGGAGCATAGCTATATATGTTGAGTCACTTGGGATTATTATCTATTTATCACTATGAAGGATCTAAAAGACACCAAGACTAAGATTTTTCCCTCTAAGACGAGGGGAGGTAAGGAGCTGCCATCACACTCTGCACTAGATTCACCTTCTATTTTGAGTAGACTTGCAACACCACCACATGCTATTAATTATGATATGTCGCAAGTTATTGATGATGCTACTTCTGCTATGAATGCTACTCATGATGATGCTAGTACCTTGCTTGATGATAATATGCCATTAGGTGAATTTCTTGATGAACAAATTGCTAGAGCTAAAGATATTGAGAATGCTGAAACTGATGAAGTACTTGAAACTGGAAATCTTGAAACACCTATTAGGCCTAGCTCTCCTAGATATGAATTGCCTAAGATACCTAAAGGTTATGTTATGGATGAGGAGACAGCTAGAGATTTTCTTGCTTGCAATGATAGAGATGATCTTAAGAAATTACTATGCAAACTGAAAGAAAAATCTTTGAATGCTAGAATGAAATGTGATCCTAAGTTTGCTACATCACCTATCTTTGTTGATGATAAGGATTATGAATTCTCTGTCGACCCAGAGTTAATTACTTTGGTTGAATCTGATCCTTTCCATGGCTATGAAACTGAAACTGTTGTGGCACATCTCACTAAATTAAATGATATAGCCACCCTATTTGCTCATGATGAGAAGATTCGCTACTACTATATTCTCAAATTATATCCTTTCTCATTAAAGGGTGATGCTAATATATGGTACAATACTCTTGCTCCTGGTTGTGTGCGTACTCCCCAGGATATGATTTACTACTTCTCTGAAAAATATTTTCCTGCTCATAAGAAACAAGCTGCCTTATAGGAAATATTTAACTTTGTGCAAATTGAAGAAGAGAGTCTCCCACAAGCTTGGGGGAGTCTTCTCCAATTGCTTAATGCTTTGCCTGATCATCCTCTTGAGAAAAATAAAATACATGATATCTTCTATAATGGACTAACCGATGCTTCTAGGGACTTCCTAGATAGTTGTGCTGGTTGTGTTTTCAGGGAACGAACTGTTGAACAAGCTGAGGAATTATTGAATAATATATTGAAAAATTATGATGATTGGACTCTTCCTGAACCACCGCCTATACCCACTCCATAGAAGAGGGGTATCTTATTTCTCAGTCCTGAAGATATGCGAGAGGCAAAGAAATGTATGAAGGAAAAAGTTATTAAAGTTGAAGATGTTAAGAATTTACCACCTATTGAAGAAATACATGGACTTGACACACCACCACCAAAGGTGGTAGAGGTAAATTCTTTAATGAAATTTGATGAAAGTGACATCCCTTACAATAAACATCCTAGTCAATGCCTTTATGAGTTTGACAACTACATTAGAAAACAAGATCACTTCAATGAAAATGTTATGAAACAATTAAAATACAATTCCAATATGATTGCTCGCTTGAGTGACTTGTTATTTAGAATCTCCAATGATGTTAGAGGTGTGGGAAACATGCTTCTATGGTTCAAACTCAACTAGAACAAATTGCTAAATCTCAAAGAGAGGTGCTAGATGAAATGAATAATAATATAAATGACTTTGCTGTTAGAGTAGCAACTAGAGGAGGTAAAATGACTCAGGAACCACTTTATCCTGAGGGTCACCCTAAAAGAATTGAACAAGACTCTCAAAGAATTAACACTGATGCACCTAGTCCATCTAATAAGAAGAAGAAAAAGAAAAATGATAGGACTTTGCATCCCTCTAGTGAACCTGAAGTAGAAAAACCTCCTGATAATGATAATGATGTTTCTATTTCAGACGCTGAAACTCAATCTGGTAATGAACATTCATCTAGTGATAATGAAAAAGATAATGATGTTGTTCATGAAGACACTCAACCAGGCAATGATAAACAACCAGATAATGATGTTGAAATAGAACCAGCTGTTGATCTTGATAACCCACAACCTAAAAATAAAAGATACGATAAAAGAGACTTTGTTGCTAAAAAACATGGAAGAGAAAGAGAACCATGGGTTCAAAAACCTATGCCCTTTCCACCTAAATCAACTAAGAAAAAAGATGATGAAGAATTTGAACGTTTTGCTGAAATGCTTAGGCCAGTCTTTTGCGCACTCGTTTGAATGATATATTAAAGATGGCCCCTTATGCAAAATATATGAAAAACATCATCACTAATAAGAGAAAAATACCGGAAGCTGAAATCTCCACCATGCTTGCTAATTATTCTTTTAAGGATGGAGTACCTAAAAAACTTGGAGATCCGGGAATACCAACTAAACCTTGCTCCATCAAAAGAAATTATGTCAAAACTGCTTTGTGTGATTTAGGAGCTGGTGTTAGTGTTATGCCTTTCTCTTTATATAAAAGACTTGATTTGAATAAACTCACACCTACTGAAATATGTTTGCAAATGGCTAAATAATCAACGGCCATACCTATTGGTATTTGTGAGGATGTGCTCGTTGTTGTTGCAAATGTTACTATCTTAACTGACTTTGTTATACTTGAGATGCCCGAGGACGACAACATGTCGATTATCCTTGGTAGACCCTTTTTGAATACTGCAGGGGCTGTTATTGATTGCAATAAAAGCAAGGTCACTTTTCATGTCAATGGTAATGAACATACGGTGCACTTTTCGAAGAAACAATTCCAAGTGAATGGTATTAATGTTATTGAAAAATCTCCGACACTCACTATTGGAAGTTTTCAACTACCTTTACCTACTGCCAAAAGGAAATATGAAATGCTGATTGTTGGGGACATGCATATCCCCGTTGAGGTAACTTAGTGATTTATGAAAGTTCTTCGGTTTCATGCTAATCGAAGGTGGTTGTTAATAAGACTTGATCAACCTTATTAATGCATTATTTTTTAGAGGTATGAAGTTGATGAATTTAGTAAGCACAACCTTCTGCTCCCAACTTTTTTTTCTCTATTTTTCTTAGTCAAATAAAATAAAATGCCATGCTTTGTCTGTTTTCTGAATTTCCCATGCAAAAAAAATGACCCAAAAATAAAAGTTCTCAGAATGCCCTTAAAATTTAATATGATTTTTTCTGAATATTTCTGAATTTCTAGTACAAATAACATCAGAGGGGGTGCACCAGGTGGGCAGAACCCACCTGGGCATGCCAGCAGCCCCAGGCGCGCCCTGGTGGGTTGTGGTCCCCACGTGGGCCCCCTCACTTATCTCTTTAGTCCATGTCATCAACTACCTCCAGAAAAAAATCACCATTGCTCTCTCTCTCTCATGTTCTTGCTCTCAAACCCGCGGATTTCGATCTCTTTGCTCGAAGCTCCATTTCCGAAACTGTTTTGGGGGATTGCTACTTGGTATGTGACTCCTCTATTGCTCCAATTAGTTTCTGCTTTAGTGGATTATATTTTGAATAATTAGCTGCTCTTGGTGCTACTGTAGATGAGCTTGCATGTTCAATTCTTAGAGTTCTAAGTAGTTTGAATGCTCAATATAGCCTCTATGCCTCCTTATGAGTAGTTGCTATCAATCTTGTGAAGTTTTGTTAATAAAATTTTTGTGTCCCAGAAATTTTTCAGAAATTGTACGCGAATAAAATTAGTTTCTTGGATTTCTTCGAGGAGGAGGTCCTCGGAGGCATCGTCTAGTAGTGGCTCAAATCGTTGGTCTTATGTTGAACCAAGTGCAAGTTCGGTACGAGAAGCCACTATCAAATCATGCCTATGGCCGAGCGACGATTTCATGATGAGTGCAGGTATTAAAGAAGAGTTTGATCAATATATCCACAATGCCAAGCTCGGTCCCTACATAGAGTCCAAGTCTCGGAAGGCGCCTTATCCAATCTAAGGAGCCGGCAAGGAATAGTAGGCTAGTAGGGCCAAGCTCGGTCCCTACATTGAAGATAAGTGCAACCAACATCTCAGCCTCACAGAATCATTTACTAAAGAATTTAAATTTCATCCTCGTGAGTCTAGAGTTTCGTTTAAACTTTATGACCGTCCAATTACCATGCCTTTAGACGAGTTTAGTGGTGTGTGTAAAATTCTGTTTTGGGGTTCGCTGGACGAGCCACCAAGAGCTGAGTATGAGTCATTCTTGATCAATCTTTGTTACGGTGAGGACAGAGGAGTGACACAAGGTAGAATAAAAAGTATTCATTTCCCATCAATTCAATACTTTGCACTATTTAATGGCAAGTGCATCGTAGGCAAGCAAGACTATAGTACACTTTGTGTTCCTGACTTGAGCCTCATACACACTGCTCTCACCGGTATTAAACTTTATAACCTTGGAGCGATTGTTGCACACAAACTGCAACACAACGCTGGTAGTGGATATTTTTATGGTGGGATTTATGCTTCACGATTAGCAAAGGAGCTGGGTGTATCACCCTGGCCTAATGACCCTATCCTTCCCACTCAGTACTTAGACTTTGAGGCCATGAAGCGCCATAAGTTCCTTAAGGGCGAAATCAATTATTATACTTATAACTTGTTGTTTAATAAAGTATCTGTTGTGCATACCTTTTTGCTTGTGCCTGCTCTCTTTGATTTTCAGAGCAAAATAAGGTATTATGTTTTTGAGAACGAGGCCCGTGCACACAACGCTGAGGTCGTGGCTGCCCGGCAAGCCGAGGAGGCTGCACCAAGAGCCTCCGTGAGCTACCACTCTGACTATTATGCAGGCCGCGGGTGGTGATTACCAAGCTAGGCCAAAAGCCTAAGCTTGGGGGAGTACGTATTTCCACCGACATTACATTCATGTTCACACTTTTCATTCCAGTTGTCGGTGTTCACACTTTCTCATCGTATTATCCATGCTATATTTATTTTCTCGCTTTCTTCTTGTGTGTTTGAAAAAACTTTGAGAAAACCCAAAAATATTTCTCGCTTCTTTTCGGTTTTTCTTTCTAGTCTAATTTAGTTGTAATGTTAAAAGAAAACCCAAAAAGATTTCCTTGTTCTTCTTTTGCTTGTAGGGGGCTCTCCCGTGTAAATAGTCTTTCTCGTTTTTGTTTTTCTCTTTAATTTGCTTTCTTCAAGAAAAACTAAAAACTCAAAAAATATTTCAGTGTGTTTCTCTGAAATTCTTTTCCTTTTATTGAGTCATACCAAGGAGAAGACCACGATGAAAATGTTGAGTGGCTCTCATATGCATTGATATTGATCTAATGAAGAGCCCATATTACCTTGTCTTCTCCTTTTTGAATAAAATGTTTGTAGATTCCATCTTAGTCTACGGCACTCTTGCACTATTATTATTTTCATATCATTCGGTCATGCAAGTGAAAGGCAATGATGATGATATCAGATGAACTGGTTGCGGCAGAGAGAAACGGGTATGAACTCAACTTGTTCTGTTTTTGTAAATATGTTTAACCTAGTATCCAAGATTCAGCCTATTATGATCAAACATGTTTGCAATGACAATTAGAGATTATAGTTTCTCATGCCATGCTTAAGTAGTTAGGAGTGGATAATGATTTATCTTGGATGCCAACATGCATTAAAATGATTGTGATGTGGTATGAAGATATGGTATCCTCCTCTGAATGTTTCAAGTGGCTTGACTTGGCACATGTTCATGCATGTAGTTGAATCAAAACCAACATAGCCTCTATGATATTTATGTTCATGGTGTTCATATCCTACTGATGCTAGTATCCAATGTTACTTATGCATAATGCATGTTCATGACCGTTTTCGCTCTCTAGCTGGCCGCTTCTCAACCTATTTGCTAGCCTTTGCCTGTACTAAGCGAGAATATTGCTTGTGCATCAAAATCCTAAAACCCAAGTTATTCCAGATGAGTCCGCCATATATCTACCTATATGCGGTATTACCCTGCCGTTCTAAGTAAATTTGCATGTGCCATCTCTAAAAACTTCAAATAAACATCCGTTTTTGTGTGCCTGGATTGTTCATAGAGCGATAGGAGGTAGTCGGTATCTTCCATGCTAAGCGGGTTATTCTCATGATGAGTGTTTATTCACTCGTCCTCGAACGAGGGGCAGTAATAGGGATTCCTAGTCCCAAAATCAAAAATTGCAAATAATTAAACAAAACTCCCACAGGAATGATGTTGGTATGGACGGTACCCATGGATTCGGCTAGCCTGGAGTGTGTTTGTTGGTGGAGGGGAAGTAAACCTTTACTTTTATCGCTTGGGAACCGCCACTAATGTGTTTAGCATGGAAGATATCGATAACTAATGGTCGCGAAGTAAACAGGAAGGGTGCATTTCTCAAAATTTCATTTATCTCTATTTTAAAAATCTGACCTCTGGCACCGCTGCAAATCACTGCTTTCCTCTGTGAAGGGACTATCTATTTAGTTTTATGTTGTGCCATCATCTTCTCAACTAAGCACCAGATCTGAGAGCACTATTGTCATCCTCATGCATTGTGTATAGCTAATGTTGGATGCATCATAACTGGATCTTTTCTACCATGAATTACAATGTTTAGTCGCTGCTTGAACTTTGGAGGTGCTCTGCATTTATGTTTTGCGGTCTCAGAAAGGGCTAGCGAGATACCACTGTTGTCATATTATATCACGATTGTTTTGACAAAGTATTGTCATTTGAGATATTTTATTATTGCTTGCTAGTTGCTTATGCCAATGATATGAGATAATATAATTTTTAAGAGTTATTGTTGACATGGTTAGTTATAATCTTTGCTGAAAACCTGGGTGCTACTTAAGCTTATTTATGTAAACAAGAACAAAAGAGTTCGTAAAAGTTTTTCATTTTCACTTTCAGTTTATCAACTGAATTGCTTGAGGACAAGCAAAGGTTTAAGCTTGGGGGAGTTGATACGTCTCCAGCGTATCTACTTTTGCTCTTGTTTTGGACTCTAATTTGCATGATTTGAATGAACTAACCCAGACTGACGCTGTTTTCAGCAAAACTACCATGCTGTTGTTTTTGTGCAGAAATAAAAGTTCTCAGAATGGAACGAAACTTTTTCGAGAATTTATTTGGAATAAAAGAAAAATACTGGAGCCAAGAACCACCGGAGGGGGCCCCCTGGGTGAGCACAACCCACCAGGGCGCCCCCCTCCAGGCGCGCCCAGGTGGGTTGTGCCCACCTGGTGGCCCCGCAGACCTTGACTCCGACGCTATAAAATCCTATTTTTTGGAGAAAAAAATCAAGGAGAAAGAATTATCGCGTTTCATGATACGGAGCCGCCGTCACCTCCTATTCTTCATCGGGAGGCCAGATCTGGAGTCCGTTTGGGGCTCCGGAGAGGGGGATCTTCGATCTTCGTCATCAACAACCCTTCTCCATCGCCAATTCCATGATGATCCCCACCGGGAGTGAGTAATTTCTTCATAGGCTCACTGGTCGGTGAGGAGTTGGATGAGATTCATCATGTAATCGAGTTAGTTTTATTAGGGCTTGATCCCTAGTATCCATTATGTTCTGAGATTGATGTTGTTATGCCTTTGCCATGCTTAATGCTTGTCACTTTGGGCCCGGGTGCCATGATTTCAGATCTGAACCGTTTATGTTATCACCATTATATCTATGTTCTAGATCCGATCTTGCAAGTCATATTCACCTATTACGTGTTATGATCCGTAAACCCCGATGTGACAGTAATCGGGATACTTTCCGGTGATGACCGTAGTTTGAGGAGTTCATGTATTCACTATGTGTTAATGCTTTGTTCCGGTTCTCTATTAAAAGGAGGCCTTAATATCCCTTAGTTTCCTTATGGACCCCGCTGCCACGGGAGGGTAGGACAAAAGATGTCATGCAAGTTCTTTCCATAAGCATGTATGACTATTTACGGAATACATGCCTACATTATATTTATGAACTGGAGCTAGTGCCGTATCGCCCTAGGTTCTGACTGTTATATGATGAATATCATCCAACGAATTCACCGATCCAATGCCTACGAATTTTCCATATATCGTTCTTGCTAAGTTACTACTGTTGCTGCTACTGTTACAATTGCTACAAAATCATTGCTATCACTGTTAATGTTACTATCATCACTGCTATCAAAACTATCATATTACTGTGCTATTGATCCAATTGCTGCAGATAATTAATCTCCAGGTGTGGTTGAATTGACAACTCAGCTGCTAATACTTACAAGTATTCTTTGGCTCCCCTTGTGTCGAATCTATAAATTTGGGTTGAATACTCTACCCTCGAAAATTGTTGCGATCCCCTATACTTGTGGGTTATCACATATGCATGAAAGAAATGAAATAGATAAAAATTTCTTTGAACAACGACCTCTGCTCAAACACAATTTGCCTATTGAAACTCTAGGAGGCCCTCCTCCACCTAAGGGTGATCCTGTGTTTGAATTGAAACAATTGCCTGACACTTTGAAATATGCTTATCTTGATGAGAAAAAGATATATCCTGTTATTATTAGTGCTAACCTTTCAGAACATGAAGAAGAAAGACTATTAAAAGTTTTGAAGAAGTATCGTGCTGCTATTGGATATACTCTTGATGATCTTAAGGGCATTAGTCCCACTCTCTGTCAGCACAAGATTAATATGGAACCTGATGCAAAACCCATTGTTGATCATCAACAACGTTTGAATCCTAAGACGAAAGAAGTGGTAAGAACTGAAATATTAAAGCTTCTAGAAGCAAGTATAATCTATCCCATAGCTGATAGTAGATGGGTAAGCCCCGTCCATTGTGTCCCTAAGAAGGGAGGTACTACCGTTGTTCCTAATGATAAAAATGAACTTATCCCACAGAGAATTGTTACTGGCTATAGAATGGTAATTAATTTTAGAAAATTAAACAAAGCAACTAGAAAAGATCATTACCCTCTACCTTTTATTGATCAAATGTTGGAAAAATTATCTAAGCACACACATTTTTGCTTTCTTGATGGATATTCTGGGTTTTCTCAAATACCTGTTTCACAACCTAATCAAGAGAAAACAACCTTTACTTGCCCATTTGGAACTTATGCTTATAGACGTATGCCTTTTGGTTTATGCAATGCACCTGCTACTTTTCAAAGATGTATGACTACTATAGTCTCTGATTTTTGTGAAAAGATTGTTGAGGTTTTCATGGATGATCTTTCTGTTTATGGAACTTCTTTTGATGATTGCTTAAGCAACCTTGATCGAGTTTTGCAGAGATGTGAGCAAACTAATCTTGTCTTGAATTGGGAGAAGTGCCACTTATGGTTAATGAAGGTATTGTCTTTGGGCATAAAATTTCTGAACGAGGTATTGAGGTGGATAAAGCTAAAGTTGATGCAATTGAGAAAATGACATGTCCTAAAGATATTAAAGGTATTCGTAGTTTCCTTGGTCATGTTGGTTTCTATAGGAGGTTTCTTAAAGACTTCTCTAAAATTTCTAGGCCTCTTACAAATCTTTTACAAAAGGATGTTCCATTTGTTTTTTATGATGATTGTGTAGAAGCCTTTGAAACACTTAAGAAAGCCTTAACTTCTGCACCTATTGTTCAACCACCTGATTGGAACTTGCCTTTTGAAATTATGTGTTATGCTAGTGCTTATGCTGTTGGCGTTGTTCTAGGACAGAGAGTTGATAAGAAATTAAATGTTATCCATTATGATAGCAAAACTTTAGACAGTGCCCAAAGGATTTATGCTAATACCGAAAAAGAATTTTTAGCAGTTGTGTTTGCATGTGACAAATTCAGATCTTACATTGATTCCAAAGTAATTGTTCGCACCGATCATGCTGCTAAATATCTTATGAAAAGAAAGATGCTAAACCTAGACTCATTAGGTGGGTTCTCTTACTACAAGAATTTGATTTACATATTTCTAATAGAAAAGGAGCTGAGAACCCTGTAGCTGATAACTTGTCTAGGTTAGAGAATATCCTTGATGACCCACTACCTATTGATGATAGCTTTCCTGATGAACAACTAGCTGCAATAAATGTTTCTCATAACACTCCTTGGTATGCTGACTATGCTAATTATATTGTTGCTAAATATATACCACCTAGTTTCACATACCAACAAAAGAAAAAATTCTTCTATGATTTAAGACATTACTTTTGGGATGACCCACATCTTTATAAAGAAGGAGTAGATGGTATTATTAGATGTTGTGTACCTGAGCATGAACATGAACAAATCCTATGGAAATATCACTCCGAAGCTTATGGAGGGCATCATGCGGGAGATAGAACTGCTCACAAGGTATTGCAATCTGGTTTTTATTGGCACACTCTCTTCAAGGATGCCCGTAAGTTTGTTTTATCTTGTGGTGAATGTCAAGGAATTGGTAATATCGGTAAGCGTCAAGAAATGCCTATGAATTATTCACTAGCTATTGAACCATTTGATGTTTGGGGTTTTGATATATGGGACCTTTTCCTTCCTCTAATGGGTATACTAAGTGGGTAGAAGCTATTCCAACTAGTAGTGTTGATCATAACACTTCCATTAAGATGCTTAAAGAAGTTATTTTCCCGAGGTTTGGAGTCCCTAGATATTTAATGACTGATGGTGGTTCACACTTTATTCATGGTGCTTTCCGCAAAATGCTTGCTAAATATGATGTTAACCATAGAATTGCATCACCCTATCATCCCCAATCTAGTGGTCAAGTTGAACTTAGCAATAGAGAAATAAAACTAATATTACAAAAAAAAATTAATAGGTCCCGAAAGAATTGGTCTAAGAAATTGGATGACGCACTTTGGGCCTACATAACAGCATATAAAAATCCTATGGGTATGTCTCCCTACAAAATGGTTTATGGAAAATCTTGTCATTTGCCTCTTGAGTTAGAACATAAAGCATATTGGGCAATTAAAGAACTCAATTATGATTTCAAACTTGCCGGTGAAAAGAGGCTATTTGATATTAGCTCATTAGATGAATGGAGAACCCAAGCTTATGAAAATGCCAAATTGTTTAAAGAAAAAGTTAAAAGATGGCATGACAAAAGAATCCAAAAGTGGGAATTCAAAGTTGGAGAATATGTTCTTTTATACAACTCTCATTTCAGATTCTTTGCAAGAAAACTTCTCTCTAAATGGGAAGGACCATATATTATCGAGGAGGTTTATCGCTCTGGAGCCATCAAAATAAATAATGTCGACGGTACTAATCCGAAGGTGCTCAATGGACAAAGAATTAAACACTATATCTCAGGTACGCCTATTAATGTTGAAAGCAATATTATTCAAACAATGACACCGGAGGAACACATAAAAGAAACCTTCCGGAACACTCTAGAATACTAAAAAAAGAGGAGGTATGTGATACGGTAAGTAAACGGACTCTGAAAAATCCGCAAAAATATTTTCTGTCAGTTTTGGAATATTAGAAAAATAAGAAACAACCAGGAAGGCAACCGAGGAGGGCACAAGATACCAGGGCGCGCCTGGGCCCCCTGGCGCGCCCAGGTGGGGTGTGCCCACCTCAGGAACCTTCCTGACTCCGTTTTCGTCCCGTTTGCTTGTTTCCCAAGATAAAAAATCTTTATATAGTCCCCGAACATATTGACCACTGTATCGCGGAGAAATCTTATGTTCTTCTTTCTTGCTGTTTTCTGTCAGATCTGTTAAGCCAGGCATCATGTATTCTCCCTTCTCCAACAAAGTAGAAGAAAATGCTTGGTTGATGAATATGTAACTAAAGAGAGAGAAACCAGATCAAGGGTGATAAGGTCAAGGAAGCCACGGGAGATCGAGTTCCGCAGTAGGGCAGGTTGTTCCAGCAGCAGAAGAAGAAGAAGACATCCTTCAACCTTACTATGGTTATCTTACCCCTACTGAAATTGAAGCATTTAGGGTCATTGAAATGGTTCGTGTGCAAAATATTCTGTTGCAAGAGCACATCATCGCCCTCCGAAGCATCATCTGTAGATTGGAGAACCACCTGAGCCTGAAGTGTGAAGCTACTACTTCATCACCACCTTCATCATCTTCTCCAACAAAAGAAACTTGAGTTCATGGTATGGGCAGTCCCCATGGCTTGTGCCAAGCTTGGGGGATGTTCCCCGGTATCGTATCACCACCACTATCTTTGATTTTATCTATTTTAGTTCGATCTTTAGTTATCCTATGATTTAGTTGAATAAAAGTTTAGTTCGATCCTTTCTTTTCGAGTGCTTGCTTAGCGATCTATCTATGTAATCGTGTGCGAGATATATAATAAAGAGTAGTTTCAGTTTTGCTTTCTTTACTTTTATGTTTCAATAAAAAGAAAGGAAAATAAATGAAAAAGATCATATGCTAATATTATGGTAAGTAATGACATCACATAAGGAAAAGTATAAGTGGTAAATTTATTGGCGATTGACAAACATAGCATTGGTCAATGATGCAATTCATGAAAGACTTAATAAGGGAAGAGAAGATTCACATGCAAATACACTATCATGGACATCTTTTATGATTGTGAGCCCCCATTAAATATTTTGTGTCAAAATTGTTGATGTTGGACAAGGAAGACAACGTAATGATTTATGTTTGTTCATATTCACATAGAAGTTATATTGTCATAGATCCTTTAACATGTGGTGCTTGCTCAATATCTTTGCTAGCCAAAAACTCCGTACTAAGTAGAGATACTACTTGTGCATCCAAAAACCCTTAACCCAAAATCTTATTTTGAGAGTCCACCATACAAACCTATGGATTGAGTAAGATCCTTCAAGTAAGTTTTCATCAGCGTAATAGGGCAATAAAAATTGCTTCTAAAAGTGTTGGATCATTTAGTGTAAGAGAAAATTGAGCGTTGTACAAACTTGTGATGGCAAAAATAATAAAAGCATAATAAAGGTTGCCATCATAAGGGGCAATATAACATGACGTTCTTTTGCATTAAGGGATTTGGCATACAAACAAATAAGCGCATGACAACCTCTGCTTCCCTCTGCGAAGGGCCTATCTTTTACTTTTATGCATTAACTTTTATGTAAGAGTCAAAGTATTCTCCCCTATTCCTTTTTATTTTCTCTTTTTGCAAGCATCATGTGGTGAGGAAAGATCTAGGCACATATATCTAGTTGGATATGAGTGGGCATGAGTTATTATTGTTGACATCACCCTTGAGGTGAATACGTTGGGAGGTGAAACTATAAGCCCCTATCTTCCTATGTGTCCGGTTGAAACTTTTTGCTCATGGGTATGCTGTGAGTGTTAGCAATCATAGAAGATTAAATGATGGTTGAGTATGTGGACATGCCTAAAGGCTCCGATACGTGACCCTTCCTGAAAATATGATGAATTGTAGTTGCAAAGTTGACTAAGAACATAGTTTGTTGGTTTTCAATAAGGTTTATGCTTTATACTTCAATGTTGTGACGAATTGTTACTTGTTCATGAGAAGTTATATGATAAAAGTTGTGTGATAAAGTTTTATGTTAAAGATCCTTGCTGTTATAATAATATGCATGATTCTTCTATGTACGTATTTTGTTTTTATCGACACCTCTCTCTAAGCATGTGGGCAAGCTTTTCAATTTTGGTTTTTCACTTGAGGACAAGTGAGGTCTAAGCTTGGGGGAGTTGATACGTCCATTTTGCATCATGTTTTCCTACTGTTATTTATATTGTTTTTATGCATAATAATGCTTTTTGGAGTAATTCTAATGCCTTTTCTCTCATAATATGCAAGGTTTACACAAAGAGGGAGAATACCGGCAGCTGGAATTCTGGACCTGAAAAAGCTACGACAGAGTTACCTATTCTGCACATCTCCAAATGAGCTGAAAATTTACATAGAATAATTTTGCAATATATGAAAAATACTGGAGCAAATAACTACCGGAGGAGGCCCACCAGGTGGGAACAACCCACCTGGGCGCGCCCTGGTGGGTTGTGCCCTCCTTGGCCCACCTCCGGTGCCCATCTTCTGGTATATAGGTCATTTTGACCTAGAAAAAATCAGGAGGGGACTTTCGGGATGAAGCGCCACCGTCTCGAAGTGGAACTTGGGCAAGAGCACTTTTGCCTCCTGGAGGGGGAAATCATCGCCATCGTCATCACCAACAACTCTCCCATCTTTGGGAGGGCCATCTCCATCAACATCTTCAACAGCACCATCTCCTCTCAAACCCTAGTTCATCTCTTGTGTACAATATTTGTACCAGAACCTTAGATTGGTACTTGTGGGTGACTAGTAGTGTTGATTACATCTTGTAGTTGATTACTATATGGTTTATTTGGTGGAAGATTATATGTTTAGATCCATTATGCTATTTAATACCCCTCTGATCGTGAGCATGATTATCATTTGTGAGTAGTTACTTTTGTTCTTGAGGTCACGGGAGAAGTCATGTTGCAATTAATCATGTGAACTTCATATGTGTTCGATATTTTGATGATATGTATGTTGTGATTCCCTTAGTGGTGTCATGTGAACGTCGAATACATGGCACTTCACCTTATTAGGGCCTAAGGGAATGCATTGTGGAGTAGTTATTAGATGATGGGTTGCTAGAGTGACAGAAGCTTAAACCCTAGTTTATGCGCTACTTCGTAAGGGACCGATTTGGATCCAAAAGTTTAATGCTATGGTTAGATTTTATCTTAATACTTTTCTCGTAGTTGCGGATGCTTGCGAGGGGGTTAATCATAAGTAGGAGGTTTGTTCAAGTAAGAACATCACCTAAGCACTGATCCACCCACATATCAAATTATCAAACTAGCGAACACGAACCAAACCAACATGATGAAAGTGATATGATTAAATTCCCGTGTACCCTCAAGAACGCTTCCTTATTATTAGAGACCGTTTTGGCCTGTCCTTTGCCACAAAAGGATTGGGCTACCTTGCTACACTTTATTTACCGTTACTATTACTTGTTCGTTACAAATTATCTTGCTATCAAACTACCTGTTACCGACTATTTCAGTGCTTGCAGAAATTACCTTGCTGAAAACCACTTGTCATTTCCTTCTGCTCCTCGTTGGGTTCGACACTCTTACTTATCGAAAGGACTACGATTGATCCCCTATACTTGTGGGTCATTAACAACCTCTTCGACGACATGGCTGGCGATGACATCGACCCCAAGACCGGTGCTTCTGCTGCTGTTCCTTACGTTCTCATGCTCTTTCTGTTTGAGGTTCTGATACGTCCATTTTGCATCATGCTTTTATGTTAATATTTATTGCATTACTAGATCATGATTGGCGCACGTTGCCGCGCCCGTCTATTTTGACTATAGAATAGTAGGCACATCTACACATATATGAAGGCATACAACATGAAGGTCGTGTTCGCATAAAGTGATATATAGTGGGGAATTTTGGCTTATAGCCTGAATTTAGGAGTATTCTTTTAATGTCTCGCCATTTAATGAGAATTTGTGAATAGTGTGGTTGCTTGGGGATTACATGAAACCAAACCATGCATTGTTTAGATAACATTATTTTCGGCCAAAGAGAGTTGGAAACAAACATCCACAATCGCCATAGTCACACAACAATCCTAATGACTCGTCCCATGCACAAATATACAGTATAGATAGAAGCAATTCAGTTATATTGTCTTTCAATGTATAGATGACAAGCAACCAGATTCGCATTGGATGAAAGGTAGACCGATCAAAGAAATGTGAAAGCGGATGTTTGATTCCTAAGTTGGGATTGAAGTTGCAACTTGCAAGAGCGGATCCATGGATAAATTGTTAGGCTAGAATTTTCCTGAACGAATACACTTGAAGTCAAAAACCATAGTCCAAGAATTTCCTCAGCAAATGGATCAAAATCAAGATCTGACACTTTGACATAACCATGGAATAAATGTGTCATTCAATCCTGATGCTAGACTATGCACTTTAAATCCTAATGGTTTATGGGCAGAAGGAATTAAATAAGGCTTGAAAATTATCATCATTTGGCTATGGCACTTTATTTCCATATGATCTCGAATAGCAGAATGCATGATCAACAAATGTCATTTTTCATGATTGACGGATCAGGCATATATATTTTGTCCATTCCAACTCAACAATTATAGACAAATGAAGTTTTACTTGGCTCAAATGATTTTAAAGTGTTAATAGCAATATCGCAGGGAAGAACAATGCCAAGAAGAGTTATCTATTCTTACAAAGTATCCGGGCCTTACCAAAGAAACCAATCCCTATAAGACGGAGATGGAGCTCGCACCTAATTAGCTTGAAGAGTGTATTTGCATTGTCACCCTCCTGTAGTAAATATTTTTAGAACTTCATCAACCAAAAAAATGGATTAGAATCGAGAGACGGTCTCATTCTCTAAGCATCAACACTTTCAGAACTATATAAAGAACTTTCATAAATGTGAAGATGAACTGATAATAAATAATTAAAGAAAGATCTTGGACCATGAAAACGCTATCCAACTATTCTCTGCCTAAAAGTAGAGCAATGGTAAAATCGTAACTCTGAAACTATATTAACCAGGGGATAGCAACATTTACATGTTCAAACAAATTAAGTCATTCATGGGCTATATATAGGTTATGCATAACTATCTAGAATTTAAAAAAATTCACTCATCAATATGAGTATTCACTCTATTAACCTGAATGACTTTATTACTGGTGTGCAATGGGTCAGAATTCGGAAATCAAGTGCTTACCTCAGATAGAAATTTCTCATGCCCTTCTTTTCTCTCACGCATGAGCTTCTTTTCCACCACTACTTTATATGAAGGGAAGACTTTTGTTAGATGAAATTCTCCATAGTAAAGATATAAATAATAGTGATCAATCAAATAAAAATCAATAATCAACATAATATTTGAGTACATGTCAATCTGAAGTGACGGTGATAATACCAAGCTGTGAGCTACTTCAAAAATTTATTTGTTGCAGAAGATATATTTTGGGGCGTTGGGACCTAGCATATACATGTTCTATGCATTGAAATTTGTCACTTATCAGCCAAAGTAACGCATATCAGACCTTGTGGCTACGCATTTATCTTAATCTTCCCTATAACAAATGTCCCTCAATAACATTACGGTTACAAATACACTATTTCTACTGTGGTGGCATAAGTCAGATTAGACAAGTGCCAAACAGAAGACTCCCTATGTTGGTTAATGCATTTGAAAAAGACTTTGTGTACTGCATTGACTCTACAAAAAAATAGAGAAAATCATCTTAGTTCTTCACAGACGAAAAGATTGACACATGTTCTTCTCAGTCTACAAACAAAATAACTGATTGCTCGATAGCAAGGATATTCCTAAATTCATGTGTAATCCTGCATAGAATATAAGTCTAACACCCCATGTCATTAGCCACAGTAATCACTTTTGATAATGACAAGTCAGCAAGTTTTAGCAGTGCATAATCATCATTAGCATCATAGTGCATTTCAACTCCTAAGTCAAAATTCAAATTTAAATGAAAGTGGAAAATAAAAGTTGCTCAACATAGAAACTAAAATGTTCAATAAATAGCAAATATTCCAGAGACTGTTCTAAAATTATAATCAATAATTAATAAATTAACTAAGTGACTCTAACAGTAGAAAAACAGAATTGGTTAATACATTTTTATTTAAATAAAATCCATATGAAAACATTTGGCCCCAAAACCATTTTATACCAGGGTTGGATATTGCACTGATATTATATGGGCAAGTGCCATATTTTACAAAAGTCATTTGGAGTAAAAACAAAAGAGAAAAGAGAAAAGAAAAGGAAAACAGAGAAAAAGAAAAGGAAAAAAAGGAAAAGGCCCACTGCACTGGGCCTAAGTGGCCACAGTGCCGGCCCAGCCTGCGCAGCGCCGTCCCCCACCTCTCGCACTGCTCCTCGCCCTCGCTGTCGAACGCGCACGCGCGCGCGCGCCGGCCCCCTTTCGTCCCCGATCGACAACGGCCACCCGCGCGCCGCGGACGCCTTTATACGCCCATCCCCAACCCCGCGGACGAACCCTAGCTACTCCACTCGTCCTCTCCCTCGCTCCCCCGTCGCAGCCGAGCACCACCGCCGCCATGGCTCCGGCGTAGCCACGGCCACCGTGCCCCGTTCGCCTCCCCGACGTGTCCAACGTGCTCGCCGTCGTCCCCTCCTTCGACTACGCCGACGAACCGAAGACGAGGGCCACCGCAGCGCCTCCCCGAGCCTTCTTCCTCCTCGGATCGCTGCCGCACGCCGCCGTTGATTCGCGCCGCCCCGAACTCCTCCGTTCTTCCCCGGGCCTTCTCTGCAACGCCGGTGAGCCCCTGCGCCGAATGCGCCCTCCCCTGCCCCCTCTAGCCACCCGTAGCGCTCGCTCCACCGTAGCCCGAGCCCACCGCCGCGGACCTCGTCACCGGCGTCATTTCGGAGACCTTTTGGTCATTAGCTCGCGCCCGTTTTGCTCGCGCGTGCACGTAGGCCTCGCCCCGCTCTCTGGTTTGCCCAAATTCGCACCATAGCCCTGTCTCCGCCGCACGCCCGAACCACCCCGCCGCCGGCGAGCTCTTGGCGCTCCGCTCCGGCCTCCCCAGCACCCCGCACCGCCGCCGTTCGACGCGCGACATCGAGCCGCGTCGAACGCGCCCTTCCCCAGCCCCTGAGACCCACCGTAGGAGAAACCCGAGCCCAGCCCGACACGCACCGCCGCGTTTTGGCTCGCCGGAGCTACTCCGGCGCGTCGCCGGCCGCTGCTGACCTGGCTTGGGTGGGCCCCGCCCAGTGCCACTGTCCCTGGGCCCCAGTTGACTTGTTGACCAGGTCAACTGCTGACGTGGTCGCCCCTATCTCGCTGACATGTGGGGCTCGGCCATTTAAATGAATTTAGATAAATAGATAATTAGTTAATTAAAATCCTAAAGAGACACTGACTACTGGGCCCCACCTCCTAATTAGTTTAGTTAGTTTAAATTAACCCTGGATAATTAGCTGGGACACTGACATGTGGGTCCCACTGGACCCACCTGTCAGGTTTGACCCTGGTCAGCCCCTGTTGACCTGATGACATCATGCTTAGGTCATGCTGATGTCACTTTACACTGTTTTGGATAATGTTGAATTTAAATAAATAATTAAATTCTAGAAATTAATAAAAACTTTAGAAAATCATATTAAATAATCCGTAACTCCGATGAAAATAATTTATATATGAAAGTTGCTCAGAATTTCGATACGAACCCGAATACGCCCTCCGTATTCTTGTCAGATGCCCATAGCTATATGGACATTAAACTTTTAGACCGATTTCGATAAATGAATAGTGCCCAACGTTGATTAAATAAATCCGGATAAATTCCTAAATTAACTAAATCATTTAGTTAGGCAGTAGAACACCCCGGCATATCATTTAGGCATGTCATACATATTGTTTGCATTATTGCTGTGAATTTATTGTTTCTCGCCCCCTCCTTCTCTCTCGATAGACGCCGAGACCGACGCCGACACAGCTGAGTACGACTACACTCCAGACGAGCAGCCCGTTGACGACCCCTCTTTCTTGCCAGAGCAACCAGGCAAGCCCCCCTTTGAGCAGCCAGATATCGCCCATTCCATTTCTCCTGCTTGCATTAGATTTTGCTACTCTTAATGTTTGCTCCTATTCTGATGCATAGACTGCTTTTGTAACCTGTTTATTGCTACCTTACCTGCCTATGATAAACTGCTTAGTATAGGTTGGTAGTGAACCATCAGTGACCCCCCCACCTTACCCTTGTCGCCCCTGCTTGATCATCGACGACTCAATCAACGTGATCGTCGACCCGAGACCGACACCTCACTTCACACCCCCCCCCCTTAGTTGTACGACTCTGCATAGTTACTCTCGAGTGCCGAGGGTGATACCTCGTAACGCACCCCAGATGAATACTCTGCAGTGTAGCTGTTCGGTCGTGGTCATCGAGGGTGATTCCTCCTTCTCCACTTCCGATACGACTCTGTCTTGCAACCCCTCAGTGTGAACCTCGAGGGTGATGCCTCCTACGTTCACCCTGATGATTTCGTCGAGTGGAATCCACCGAGGGTGATTCCTCGTGGTTTTCCCCCTTGATGTTATGACCACATAGTTACTTTGACCTTTGTTACAGGCGGGTCGACCCTGATGGGTACCCGCAGGGGATCTATGATGTCGGGTGTGCCGGAAGGGCACTCGAGTGTGATATTGTGGCGGAGCTTCAGAAACTCTGATTGTCTCTGCGTGTTACTAAATGAACATATCGGATTTGGGTGTTTGATATGAGTGGGTCGACGTGCCCTATACGCACTACCACCACGCGGGATTATGGTTATGGGGCCCTCTGCGATGTACGTTTCTCCCGAAAGCTCGTCAGACGTCACGATTCACCGTGCGGGCTGATTGTCGGGATTGGGCTGGATACTTCACTGACGAGTTCAGTGTCGCGCCTGCACCCCGGCCAGTCTCGCAACGCGCAGGGTGCCCAGGGCAATGGCCCAAGACCTCTAGGTGCATAGGTTAGTCCGGCGTGCTGACCTCTCTGCTGAGCCTAGGTAGGGCGCTGCTTCGTGTTGATCTCCCAAGGCCGGGCATTACCCAGCAAGTGTGTCCGGCCAGAGGTGATCGAGCGTGTTGGGTAACAGTAGTGCACCCCTGCAGGGATGAATGATCTATCGATAGCCGGTCCTACGGTAAAGGACGCTCAGTTTGTGTATCCCGATCTACTACTTAAACTGGATACTTGTTACTTAATTGAAGCTTCGGGATCGCTTTCTCGCTGGGAGTCGAGGAAGGATCTCTAGGCTTGCTTCACATGTTGCTAAATAAAATGCTATTCTACCCTCTTCTACTACTGCAAGATGATGGCTTCGTGAAGATGCTAGTCTTCGATAGGACTAGGCCTTCTTTCTATTCTGGCATTTCTGCAGCCCAGTCCACATATACAGCCTTTCTCCATTGATAATGTTGCATATGTAGTATAGATCCTTGCTTGCTGAGTACTTCGGATGAGTACTTACGGTTGCTTTGTTACTTCTTTTTCCCCATATTTTCCCCACTTTGACGATACATCAGACGATGGAGCCCCGGAGCTAGATGCCACCTCAGGAGCTTACTACCAAGAGGGTCCAGACGGCACGTACTACTGGATCGAGCCAGCCGACCAGGAGTAGGATCGGAGGCTCCCAGGTAGGAGGCCAATGCCTTTCGATCTAGAGTCGTTGTTTGTGCTAGCCTTCTTAAGGCAAAACCTGTCTAACTATGTCTGTACTCAGATAATATTTGTATGACTGACTTATGTATTCGGATCTTCGGATCCCTGGTCTGTAATATTGTGGATCTCCGTTTATTTGTGTTAGAGTTGTGTTGTGATATCTTCCCGTGAGTCCCTGTGCTTGATCGTGCATGTTTGCGTGTATGATTAGTGCATGATTGAGTCGGGGGCGTCACAAGTTGGTATTAGAGCCGACTGCCTGTAGGAAGCCCCCCTCCAAATTCCTTGGCCGAAGTTGAGTCTAGAAACCGAAAAACTAGTTTACTAACTTGGTTGTGTGGCTTACGGGCCCACGTCGCCAACTGGGTGGTATTAGGATCTTTTATTTCTCGTCTATACTCTGGGACTCTAATCTCTCTTCTATTTGGGTTAAATAAATTTTACTAACGCCGACACTTAGGATCTCGTAAATCCCGTCTACCCGGAGAGCTGGATATCTGTGCGATTTCCCTGTCATTGATCTGATTAGTCTGATAATCATTTTCCTTTCCATTGTTTTGTTTAACCTTTCTCTCCGAGTTGTGTTAAACTTCTCATTGTCGTTTGACAAACCTGAATTTCCTCTGTTTCAGATGGACCGTTTGTTCCCACTGCGTCCTATGACATAGCTTGTGCTTCGCACTTGGGCTTGTGATGCCCCTGGGTTTCCAGCTGTCCTGATCACCCTCCTGACCAGACTTGGCTACCGCTGGTACCCCGAGTACATGGTCTACGAGGATTACCGCGAGTTCAACCAGGAGCAGTACCATGCTGATGTTCGTATCTATGATCAGCAAGATGACTCCGACACTGAGCTGCACCTTTTCCATGGTATCGGCGTGACGATTGAGATGGCAGTCCATGATGCCGCCTACTCTGCTGTCGCACGTCTCTGAGGAGAGTTCAGCGATATCTTGGATGACTCTGAGTTCTGATACATTCCTTATGCCCCTGCTGGAGATGCTACTGGATACTACACAGCTATCTGTGCCCCGCACGAGCCTCGTCGCTACGACCCGCGCGTTCTGATTCAGTGCACTCAGGCTCTGGATCGCACTGTTCGGGCTCTTGCCGTCGAGTTGGTTGCCACTCGAGCTCGTCTCTACGATGCTATGATGCAGTTGCTACCCGCTGTTCACGCAGGGATACATTCGGAGCACATCCTTTACCCGCGCAGGACTCAGATGTATGCTGGTATTGATTGGCCTGCTGTTGGAGGTCACACACCTACACGTGGACCTCTTCTTACAGCTCGAGACCGGGTTCTGTATCAGAGTGCACATGGAGCACAGGATCCTACCACGACGAACATTCGTCGTCCGCACTCGCAGTTGCACCGTTTCAGAGGTTTTCTCCGACGTTGATGTAGCCTTTGCTATGTCTCGTTGTGTACTTCCTTACCGCGTGCCTGCGTGCCGCCTAGTATGTCTAGCTTTTAAATTTGCGCCGTTATGCTATCCGCATGTACCCGACTTTGTGTATGGATCTGTATGTCTTAATTGACTACTGTTATGTATCTATTGCACTGCTTAAATTGTTGCCGAGTTATATCATGCTTGTCGCTAAACACCCGCAATCTCTTTCACTAAACTACCCCCTGTTGATACTTAGCAGGATGGTTAGACCAGGTGGTCGTGGTCGTGGTCGTGCCCCTGAACACCCACCACCGCCAGACTATATGGCAGCTATGATGCAACAGTTCGAGCTCAACCGCCAGTTCATGACTGGAATTATGGCTCAGTTTCCGCATCAGAACAACCAGAACCAGAACCAGAACCCTCCTTCAATAACTCTGCCGGAGTTTATGCGACTCAACCCCACTCAGTTCCGCAACTCTGACAAGCCACTGGATGCTGATGACTGGCTCCGCAACATCACTCACGAGATGGAGTCTGCTAATGTTGCTCCTACCAACTTCGTCACCTTCGCGGCCTTTTTCCTAAAGGGACCCGCTGCTCAATGGTGGGACACACACAAGCGTACACTGCCTGCTGGAACAGTCATTACCTGGTATGAGTTTCAGGCTACTTTCCGTGCATGTTACATCCCTCAGGCAATTATGGAACGGATGAAGACCCAGTTCCGCAACCTCACTCAGGGCAACAAGATTGTCGAAGCCTATCAGCAGGAATTTCTTGACCTCTCCCGCTATGCTAAAGAAGACATCGCCACAGATGCTCATAGACAAGAGAAGTTCCGTAATGGACTCCACCCAGACCTCGAGCTTGCCCTTGCTGCTCAAGACTTCAATGACTTTTCAACTCTTGTGAACAAGGCTATTCTGGTTGAAATCGCTCAGATGAAGCATAAGGACTCGCAGAAAGGCTATCATGATGCTGGCTCATCTTCGGGCTCAGCACAGAAGCGTCGAGTCTGGATTCCCAACAATGTGCTCTGTCCAAATACCTCTGCGCCAAAGAACAACTATGCTGCACCACGTCTGCCTCCTCCACCATCGAGGCAGCCAAGAGCTCAAGCTATTCAAAACAATGCTCCTCTTCGTCTTGAAGATGGTCTGTGCTTCAAGTGCCGCAAACCAGGTCGCCAGGCTAAAGACTGCCGCCAGACTCAGAATCAGTTGGCTTTTCCTCGTACTGGCCGTGGCAATGGTCGTGGCAACAATCAGACCCGCAACTATAATACTGGGTCTGCTGCACATGGTCATGGACACGCTTACAACATTGATATTGAAGAAGTCCAGGATCAATCTGCTACTGTGATGGGTACCCTTCTTGTTAACTCAGTACCTGCTTCTGTTTTATTTGATTTAGGAGCATCACATTCATTCATCTCTGGAAAATTTGCATTCATGCATGGCATTCGATATGAGAAGATGCATACTCCGTTAGTCATTAAAACTCCCGGAGGTCATTGTCATGCGGACGTGATAGCACCTGACGTTACCGTCGAAATTAAAGGGTTGGAATTCCATGCCTCGCCCATCGTCTTGAAGTCTTCCACTATAGACCTCATTCTCGGAATGGATTGGTTGAAAGCTCACATTGCTTCGATCAATTGTGCCACTAAAGTTGTTCAACTTCTTCACCCCTCCGATGAGATAGTGAACTACACCGCCCGCATTACTCGGAATGCTGAAGCTCAGATATATGTTCTGAATGCTTTGAACACCTCACCTCTGGAAGGAATCAAGAACGTTCCTGTCGTTCAAGATTTTCCGGATGTCTTTCCAGAAGAACTTCCAGGAATACCCCCGGCTAGAGCTGTCGAGTTCGTCATTGACTTGAAACCTGGCACTGTTCCTATTGCGAAGCGTCCTTATAAGATGCCTCTGTACCACCTTCTCGAGCTTAAGGAAGAAATCGACAAGTCACTTAAGAAAGGTTTCATCTGCCCCAGTTCCTCTGCTTGGGGAGCACCTTCACTCTTCATTAGGGAGAAGGATGGAACTAACCGATTGGTTCAAGATTACCGGCCCATTAACCAAGCCACAATCCAGAATAAATACCCCCTACCCCGGATCAATGATCTTTATGATCAGCTTGCTGGATCATCTGTCTTCTCGAAACTCGACTTGAGGTTGGGTTATCATCAGATCTGTGTTCATGAAGAGGATATCCCGAAGACGGCCTTCGTTACTCGATCTGGCTCTTATGAGTACACCGTCATGTCATTTGGCTTAACCAATGCTCCAGCAACTTTCTCCCGGTTGATGAACTACATCTTCATGGATTACCTCGACAAATTCGGCGTGGTTTATTTGGACGATATCCTTATATATTCCAAGAATGAAGAAGAACACGCTGAACATCTTCGGCTTATATTGGAGAAGCTATGAGAACATCAGTTGTATGCTAAATTCTCCAAGTGTGAGTTTTGGTTATCTGAAGTGACCTATCTTGGTCATGTGATTTCCAAGGATGGAATTGCTGTTAACCCGGAACGAGTTCAGGCTATTCTTGATTGGACTCCCCCGAAGAATGTCAAGCAAGTCAGAAGTTTTCTCGGACTCGCTAGTTATTGCCGTCGATTTGTTGAGAACTTTTCCAAGATTGCAAAGCCACTTACTAATCTGCTCCACAAAGGTGTTAAATTTGAGTGGACAGAAAAATGTCAAGAAAGCTTTCAGACACTAAAAGATAAGTTAACATCTGCCCCAGTGCTAGCACCCCCGGATTCCCAAAAGGATTTCGTGATATACTGTGATGCATCTCGTCAAGGATTAGGCTGTGTCCTAATGCAAGAGCGCAAAGTGATTGCTTATGCCTCTCGACAATTGTGTCCTCATGAAGAAAATTATCCAGTGCATGATCTTGAACTTTCTGCGGTTATTTATGCCCTGAAGCTATGGCGACATTACCTTCTCGGTAACCGTTGCAAGATATACACGGATCACCAAAGTTTGAAGTATTTATATACTCAACCAGATCTGAACCTTCATCAACAAAGATGGCTCGAGACAATAGCCGATTATGATATGAATATCTCATACACCCCTGGCAAGGCTAATGTAATGGTCGATGCTTTGATTCGTAAGGCTTATTGCAGCAACCATATGGTTCGGGAAACGCAACCTCTTCTCCATGAAGAGCTTTGCAAATTGAACCTCCATATTGTTCCACAGGGTTATCTCAATACCCTGGTTGTTGAACCAGATTTAGAACACAACATCAAGACTATGCAACGGTATGACTCTGAAGTTGAAAGGATCAAGCGATACCTCGAAAAAGGAAAGCCGTCGAAATTCCATCTTGACGATGATGGGATCCTATTCTTCCAACACCGTCTCTTCGTACCTAAGTTCAAGGATGAGAGGGAACATGTTATGAAAGAAGCTCATGACACTCCTCTGTGTTTTCATCCTGGTAGCACAAAGATGTACCATGACATTTGTCAGAGATACTGGTGGCCTAATATGAAGTGAGACATTGCTCGTTATGTTTCTGAGTGTGACGTTTGCCGCCGCATTAAAGCAGAACATCAAAGGCCTGCTGGAACTCTGCAACCCCTTGAAATTCCTGAATGGAAATGGGACAAGGTCCAAATGGATTTCATTACTGGTTTTCCCAGATCTCAGAAGGGTCATGATGCTATTTTTGTCGTCATTGACCGATTCTCAAAGGTGGCTCACTTTCTGCCAGTTAAGGAGACAATCCCTGCTAGTCAGTTAGCAGACTTGTATGTTTCCCGAATTGTGTCGCTTCACGGTGTTCCCTTGGAGATCAGTTCTGATCATGGTAGCCTCTTTACCTCCAGATTCTGGAATAGTTTCCAAGAAGCCATGGGAACTCACCTGTCGTTCAGTACCGCTTTTCACCCTCAGTCACATGGTCAAGTTGAACGAGTTAATCAAGTGCTCGAAGATATGCTTCGAGCTTGCGTCATCTCCTTCGGTAAGAAGTGGGAGGAATCTCTCCCGTATGCCGAATTCTCTTACAACAATAGCTATCAAGCTAGTCTGAAGATGGCACCGTTTGAAGTTCTATACGGTCGTAAGTGTCGAACCCCTCTGAATTGGTCAGAAACTGGGGAACGCTCACTCGTCGGACCGGACATTGTTCAGCAAGCTGAAGAACAAGTCCGCATTGTCCTTGAACATCTGAAAAATGCTTAGTCTCGTCAGAAGAGCAACTATGACCGAAAGCACCAGGAAATGGTCTATCAACCTGGCGAGCAAGCTTACCTTCGCGTCACTCCGTTGAAAGGCACTCATCGATTCGGAATCAAGGGCAAGTTAGCTCCTCGCTACATTGGCCCATTCCGTATTCTTGCCCGTCGAGGAGAAGTGGCATATCAGTTGCAATTGCCGCCAAATCTTTCTCAAGTGCATGATGTCTTTCATGTATCCAACTCCGTCGCTGCTTCAAGGATCCTATTCGAGCTGTGGATCATGAAGTGCTTGAATTACGGGAAGATCTGTCTTATCCAGAACATCCCATCCGTGTTCTTGATCAAGCTGAACACCAAACTCGTCAGAAGTCAATCAAATTCCTCAAGGTTCAGTGGTCGAATCATTCTGAAGATGAAGCCACTTGGGAACGCGAGGATCGTCTTCGTGAAGAATACCCCGCTTTCTTTCAGTCTTCCTCTTAATTCTCAGGATGAGAACTCTTGATAGATGAGGAGAATTGTAACACCCCATGTCATTAGCCACAGTAATCACTTTTGATAAATGACAAGTCAGCAAGTTTAACAGTGCATAATCATCATTAGCATCATAGTGCATTTCAACTCCTAAGTCAAAATTCAAATTTAAATGAAAGTGGAAAATAAATGTTGCTCAACATAGAAACTAAAATGTTCAATAAATAGCAAATATTCCAGAGACTGTTCTAAAATTATAATCAATAATTAATAAATTAACTAAGTGACTCTAACAGTAGAAAAACAGAATTGGTTAATACCTTTTTATTTAAATAAAATCCATATGAAAACATTTGGCCCCAAAACCATTTTATACCAGGGTTGGATATTGCACTGATATTATATGGGCAAGTGCCATATTTTACAAAAGTCATTTGGAGTAAAAAACAAAAGACAAAACAGAAAAGAAAAGGAAAACAGAGAAAAAGCAAAGGAAAAAAAAGGAAAAGGCCCACTGCACTGGGCCTAAGTGGCCACAGTGCCGGCCCAGCCTGCGCAGCGCCGTCCCCCACCTCTTGCACTGCTCCTCGCCCTCACTGTAAAATGCGCACGCGCGCGTGCGCCGGCACCCCTCGTCCCCGATCGACAACGGCCACCCGCGCGCCGCGGACGCCTTTATACGCCCATCCCCAACCCCGCGGACGAACCCTAGCTACTCCACTCGTCCTCTCCCTCGCTCCCCCGTCGCAGCCGAGCGCCACCGCCGCCATGGCTCCGGCGTAGCCACGGCCACCGTGCCCCGTTCGCCTCCCCGACATGTCCAACGTGCTCGCCGTCGTCCCCTCCTTCGACTACGCTGACGAACCGAAGACGAGGGCCACCGCAGCGCCTCCCCGAGCCTTCTTCCTCCTCGGATCACACCGTAGCCCCGTCTCCGCCGCACGCCCGAACCACCCCGCCTCTGGTGAGCTCCTAGCGCTCCGCTCTGGCCTCCCCAGCACCCCGCACCGCCGCCGTTCGACGCGCGACGTCGAGCCGCGTCGAACGCGCCCTTCCCCAGCCCCTGAGACCCACCGTAGGAGAAACCCGAGCCCAGCCCGACGCGCGCCGCCACGTTTTGGCTCGCCGGAGCTACTCCGGCGCGTCGCCGTCCGCTGCTGACCTGGCCTGGGTGGGCCCCGCCCAGTGCCACTGCCCATGGGCCCCAGTTGACCTGTTGACCAGGTCAACTGCTGACGTGGCCGCCCCTGTCTCGCTGACATGTGGGGCCCGGCCATTTAAACGAATTTAGATAAATAGATAATTAGTTAATTAAAATCCTAAACAGACACTGACTACTGGGCCCCACCTCCTAATTAGTTTAGTTAGTTTAAATTAACCCTGGATAATTAGCTGGGACACTGACATGTGGGTCCCACTGGACCCACCTGTCAGGTTTGACCCTGGTCAGCCCCTGTTGACCTGATGACGTCATGCTTAGGTCATGCTGATGTCACTTTACACTGTTTTGGATAATGTTGAATTTAAATAAATAATTAAATTCTAGAAATTAATAAAAACTTTAGAAAATCATATTAGATAATCCGTAACACCGATGAAAATAATTTATATATGAAAGTTGCTCAGAATTTCGATACGAACCTGAATACGCCCTCCGTATTCTTGTCAGATGCCCCTAGCTATATGAACATTGAACTTTTAGACCGATTTCGATAAATGAATAGTGCCCAACGTTGATTAAATAAATCCGGATAAATTCCTAAATTAACTAAATCATTTAGTTAGGCAGTAGAACACCCCGGCATATCATTTAGGCATGTCATACATATTGTTTGCATTATTGCCATGAATTTATTGTTTCTCGCCCCCTCCTTCTCTCTCGTAGACGCCGAGACCGACGCCGACGCAGCTGAGTACGACTACACTCCAGACGAGCAGCCCGTTGACGACCCCTCTTGCTTGCCAGAGCAACCAGGCAAGCCCCCCCCCCCCTTTGAGCAGCTAGATATCGCCCATTCCATTTCTCCTGCTTGCATTAGATTTTGCTACTGTTAATGTTTGCTCCTATTCTGATGCATAGCCTGCTTTTGTAACCTGTTTATTGCTACCTTACCTACCTATGATAAACTGCTTAGTATAGGTTGGTAGTGAACCATCAGTGACCCCCACCACCTTACCCTTGTCGCCCCTGCTTGATCATCAACGACTCGATCAACGTGATCGTTGTTGTTGGATGGTTTCTGGAGTGCTTTGCTACAGCCTGCAGCCATCTTGAATCAACCATGCGAACAGACAGTGGAGGAGCGAAGATACAGAGGGCATGAGCCACCGCCGTCATTGTAATCTAATTGTTTTAGGGCTTCTCAAGTGTTAATCGGACCTTCAAATCAACTACTCACAGATTAACCAGATCTCAATTTCAAATCATCCGAAACGAGCATGAGGAGAACGAGGCATGGGGAAGTTGTGACCTCTGGATACCGACTGGAACACAATTGCTAAGCGTTGTTGAGGTCGATCCATAGCCCTGGGCAATGACCAGACTAGGAGCGCGCCGACGAGCGACACAATGGGTTGGGTCAGGAAGAGGTGGGAGGGAGGGTGACCTTGCAGGTGCCACGTTGGGCGTCTGGCGGTGGCGGCGCTTCCTGCTGCAAGGTCGTTGAACAGCCGCCGCGTCGCTTCCAAATCGATGGACAGCCGGGATAGGAACAAATGTGGCAGCGAAGGATCTTCATCTTCCCCAAGTATTTCTCCATGTCTCCATTACCGTTGTACGGAGTGTTCGTGTGAGAGAGCTTGGAGGAAGCTTGACCACCAAAGATAAGCGAGGCGGCGCGGGAAGCGCGTAAACCGCAACTGCAACCAAATGAACCGCGGAGGCGCTGTCCATCGCGTCGTGGAAACCCAGCGTAGTCGCCATGCGAGTCCAAGCTCCCGCATCACTCGATCATGGAGAGGCGCCACCACGCGAGGGTGCGAGCGAATGAAAGCAGGGTCGCGACTCGTGACCGTCCTGTGTTTTAGGTTTTCCCAGTCCCACAGGAGCCTGGTACAGGCCCATAGGCCCAATTGAATCTCAGACGCACAAGAAAACCACCAGAGAAGCGACCCGATAAGGTTAGCGCTCGTGAGGATGGTACGAAGTCTGGGCAGTGCGATTAAGAGCCAATCTGACGGCCAAGAATGCATATAAGTGACGATCCAATGGATGCAAATGCTAATGGTCTGAGAGGGCTGGAAAGATGCTCGGTCATAATGTATCTAAATGGGCTGTTATTATACATTATGGTATAATACTTATGTCTTTTCTCTCTTATTTTACAAGATTTACATGAAGAGGGAGAATGCCGGCAGCTGGAATTCTGGATCGGAAAGGAGCAAATCTGAGAGACCTATTCTGCACAACTCCAAAAGTGCTGAAAAATTACGAAGAATTATTTTGGAATATATAAAAATTATTGGGAGAAGAAACTACCAGAAGGGACCCACCAGGTGGCCACAAGCCTGGGGGCGCGCCCTACCCCCAGGGCTTGTGGGCCCCATGGCTGGTCTCCGGTGCCCATCTTCTGCTATATGAAAGGTTTTGACCTGGAAAAATTAGGAAGAAGCTTTTGGGACGAAGCGCCGCCGTCTCGAGGCGGAACCTGGGCAGAAGCGATCTAGGGCTCCGGCGGAGCTGTTCTACCGGGGAAACTTCCCTCCCGGAGGGGGAAATCGAAGCCATTGTCATCACCAATGATCCTCTCATCGAGGGAGGGTCAATCTCCATCAACATCTTCACCAGCACCATCTCCTCTCAAACCCTAGTTCATCTCTTGTATTCAATCTTTGTCCCAAAACCTCAGATTGGTACCTATGGGTTGCTAGTAGTGTTGATTACTCCTTGTAGTTGATGCTAGTTGGTTTATTTGGTGGAAGATCATATGTTCAGATCCTTAATGATAATTAAGACCCCTCTGATCTTGAACATGAGCATGCTTTGTGAGTAGTTACGTTTGTTCCTGAGGACATGGGAGAAGTCTTGTTATAAGTAATCATGTGAATTTGGTATTCGTTCGATATTTTGATGAGATGTATGTTGTCTTTCCTCTAGTGGTGTTATGTAAACGTAGACTACATGACACTTCACCATGATTTGGCCTAGGGGAAGGCATTAGGAAGTAATAAGTAGATGATGGGTTGCTAGAGTGACAGAAGCTTAAACCCTAGTTTATGCGTTGCTTCGTAAGGGGCTGATTTGGATCCACATGTTTCATGCTATGGTTAGATTTATCTTAATTCTTCTTTCATAGTTGCGGATGCTTGCGAGAGGGGTTAATCATAAGTGGGAGGCTTGTCCAAGTAAGGACAGCACCCAAGCACTGGTCCACCCACATATCAAATTTTCAAAGTAACGAACGCGAATCATATGAGCATGATGAAAACTAACTTGACAATAATTCCCATGTGCCCTCGGGAGCGCTTTGCTTTTTATAAGAGTTCATCCAGGCTTATCCTTTGCTACAAAAAGGATTGGGCCACCTTGCTGCACCTTTGTTACACTTGTTACCCGTTATGAATCATCTTATCACAGAACTATCTGTTACCGATAATTTCAGTGCTTGCAGAAAATACCTTGCTGAAAACCGCTTGTCATTTCCTTCTGCTCCTCGTTGGGTTTGACACTCTTACTTATCGAAAGGACTATGATAGATCCCCTATACATGTGGGTCATCAAGACTCTTTTCTGGCTCCATTGCCGGGGAGTGAAGCGCCTTTGGTAAGTGGAATTTGGTAAGGAAACACTTATATTACGTGCTGAAATTTACTATCACTTGTCACTATGGAAAATCATCCTTTGAGGGGTTTGTTCGAGGTATCTTCACCTCGACCAGAAGAGAAAAGAGTTTTTCCTCAACCTACTGCACCTACTGAAAATATTTATTATGAAATTCCTTCTGGTGTGATAGAGAAACTGCTAGCTAATCCTTATGCATGAGATGGAACACTACATCCTGATTTGCATCTAATCTATGTGGATGAAGTTTGTGGATTATTTAAGCTTGCAGGATTGCCTGAGGATTAAGTCAAGAAGAAGGTATTCCCTTTATCTTTGAAGGGAAAAGCATTGACATGGTATAGGCTATGTGATGATATTGGAGCTTGGAATTACAACGGATTGAAATTGGAATTTCATCAGAAGTTTTATCCTATGCATCTAGTTCATCGTGATCGGAATTATATATATAATTTTTGGGCTCATGAAGGAGAAAGTATTGCTCAAGCTTGGGGGAGGCTTAAGTTAATGTTATATTCATGCCCCAATCATGAGCTCTCAAGAGAAATTATTATTCAGAATTTTTATGCTCGGCTTTCTCGTAATGATCAATCCATGCTCGATACTTCTTGTACTGGTTCTTTTATGAAGAAGACTATTGAATTCAAATGGGATCTCTTGGAAAGAATTAAACGCAACTCTGAAGATTGGGAGCTCGACGAAGGTAAGGAGTCAGGTATAAACCTTAAGTTTGCTTGTGTTAAATCTTTTATGGATACCGATGTCTTTCGTGAATTTAGCACTTAATATGGACTTGACTCTGAGATAGTAGCTTCTTTTTGTGAATCATTTGCTACTCATGTTGATCTCCCTAAGGAGAATTGGTTTAAATATCATCCTCCCATTGAAGTAAAAATAGTAAAACCCATTAAAGCTGAAGAAGAAACCATTACTTATAATGTTGACATAGTTATTCCTACTACTTATATTGAGAAACCACCTTTTCCTGTTAGGATAAAAGAACATGCTAAAGCTTCAGCTGTAGTCCGTAATTGTTATACTAGAACTCCTACACCCCCTGAACAAATTAAAGTTGAACCTAGTATCGCTATGGTTAAAGATCTCTTGGTCGATAATATTGATGGGCATGTTATTTATTTCTGTGATGAAGCTGCTAGAATTGCTAAACCTGATGAAAAGGATAAACATAGACTTGTTGTTAGCATGCTTATTGTCTCTGTTAAGATAGGAGATCATTGTTATCATGGCTTATGTGATTTGGGTGCTAGTGTGAGTGCAATTCCCTTTACTTTATACCAAGAAATTATGAATGATATTGCACCTGCTGAAATAGAAGATATTGATGTTACTATTAAGCTTGCTAATAGAGATACTATCTCACCAATTGGGATTGTTAGAGATATTGAAGTCTTGTGTGGGAAAATAAAATACCCTACTGATTTTCTAGTTCTTGGTTCCCCACAAGATGATTTTTGTCCCATTATATTTGGTAGACCTTTCTTGAACACTGTTAATGCTAAAATAGATTGTGAGAAATAAATTGTTAGTGTAAGTTCTGTGGATGTGTCTCATGAGTTTAATTTCTCCAAATTTCGTAGACAACCCCATGATAAAGAATTGCCTAGTAAATATGAAATTATTGGTCTTGCTTCTATTGCCCTACCTCCTACTGATCCTTTAGAACAATATTTGCTAGACCATGAAAATGACATGTTCATGAATGAAAGAAATGAAATAGATGAGATATTGTTTAAACAAATGCCTGTTTTGAAACACAATTTGCCTATTGAGACTCTTAGAGATCCTCTACCACTCAAGAGTGATCCTGTGTTTGAGCTTAAACAATTACTTGATACTTTGAAATATGCTTATCTCGATGAGAAGAAGATATATCCTGTTATTATTAGTGCTAACCTTTCAGAGCATGAAGAAAATAAATTATTGAAAACTCTGAGGAAGCACCGTGCCACTATTGGATATACTCTTGATGATCTTAAGGGCATTAGTCCCACTCTATGTCAGCATAAAATTAATATGGAACCTGATGCTAAACCAGTCGTTGATCACCAGCGACTGTTGAATCCTAAAATGAAAGAAGTGGTAAGAATGAATTATTAAAGCTTCTGGAAGCAGGTATAATCTATCCTATTGCTGATAGTAGATGGGTAAGTCCTGTTCATTGTGTCCCTAAGAAGGAAGGTATTAATGTTGTTCCTAATGATAAAAATGAATTGATTCCACAAAGAATTGTTATAGGTTATAGAATGGTAATTGATTTTAGAAAATTAAACAAAGCTACTAGGAAAGATCATTATCCTTTACCTTTCATTGATCAAATGCTATAAAGACTATCAAAACATACACATTTTTGCTTTCTAGATGGTTATTCTGGTTTCTCCCAAATACCTCTGTCACAAGAGGATCAAGAAAAAACTACTTTGACATGCCCGTTTGGTACCTTTGCTTATAGACGTATGCCTTTTGGTTTATGCAATGCACCTGCTACTTTTCAAAGATGTATGACTGCTATATTCTCTGACTTTTGTGAAAAGATAGTTGAGGTTTTCATGGATGATTTCTCCGTATATGGAACTTCTTTTGATGATTGCTTAAGCAACCTTGACCGAGTTTTGCAGAGATGTGAAGAAACTAATCTTGCCTTGAATTGGGAGAAGTGCCACTTTATGGTTAATGAAGGTATTGTCTTGGGGCATAAAATATCTGAAAGAGGTATTGAAGTTGATAAAGCTAAAGTTGATGTTATTGAAAAAATGCCGTGTCCTAAAGATATCAAAGGTATAAGAAGTTTCCTTGGTCATGCTGGTTTCTATAGGAGATTTATTAAAGACTTCTCTAAAATTTCTAGGCCTCTTACTAATCTCTTGCAAAAAGATGTTCCATTTGTTTTTGATGATGATTGTGTAGAAGCATTTGAAATCCTTAAGAAAGCCTTAATTTCTGCACATATTGTTCAACCACCTGATTGGAACCTACCCTTTGAAATTATGTGTGATGCTAGCGATTATGTTGTTGGTGTTGTTCTAGGACAAGGAGTTGATAAGAAACTAAATGTTATCCATTATGCTAGTAAAACTCTCGACAGTGCTCAAAAAAATTATGCTACTACTGAAAAAAGAATTTTTAGCAGTTGTATTTGCTTGTGACAAGTTCAGATCTTATATTGTTGATTCTAAAGTAACTGTTCACATAGATCATGCTGCTATTAAATATCTTATGGAAAAGAAAGATGCTAAACCTAGACTTATTAGGCGGTTTCTCCAGCTACAAGAATTTGATTTACATATTATTGATAGAAAGGGAGCTGAGAACCCCGTAGCAGACATCTTGTAGGTTAGAAAATATTCTTGATGACCCACTACCTATTGATGATAGCTTTTCTAATGAACAGTTAGCTGTTACAAATGCTTCTCGTAGTACTCCATGGTATGCAGACTATGCTAATTATATTGTTACTAAATTTATACCACCTAGTTTCACATACCAACAAAAGAAAGTTTTTCTATGATTTAAGACATTACTTTTGGGATGACCCACACCTTTATAAAGAAGGAGTAGATGGTGTTATTAGACATTGTGTACCTGAGCATGAACAGGAACAGATCCTACGCAAGTGTCACTCCGAGGCCTATGGAGGACACCATACTGGAGATAGAACTCTACATAAGGTATTACAATCTAGTTTTTATTGGCCTACTATTTTCAAGGATGCTCGTAAGTTTGTCTTGTCTTGTGATGAATGTCAAAGAATTGGTAATATTAGTAGATGTCAGGAAATGCCTATGAATTATTCACTTGTTATTGAACCATTTGATGTTTGGGGATTTGATTATATGGGACCTTTTCCTTCCTCCAATGGGTATACACATATTTTGGTTGCTGTTGATTATGTTACTAAGTCGGTAGAAGCTATTCCAACTAGTAGTGCTGATCATAACACCTCCATTAAAATGCTTAAAGAAGTTATTTTCCCAAGGTTTGGAGTCCCTAGATATTTAACGACTGATGGTGGTTCACACTTTATTCATGGTGCCTTCTGTAAATTGCTTGCTAAGTATGATGTTAACCATAGAATTGCATCTCCTTATCATCCTCAGTCTAGTGGTCAAGTAGAATTAAGTAATAAAGAAATAAAATTGATCTTGCAAAAGACTGTTAATAGATCTAGAAAGAATTAGTCTAAGAAACTTGATGATGCATTATGGGCTTACAGAACTACTTATAAGAATCCTATGGGTATGTCTCCATATAAAATGGTTTATGGAAAAGCATGTCACTTACCTCTTGAACTAGAACATAAAGCTTATTGGGCAATTAAAGAGCTCAACGATGATTTCAAACTTGCCGGTGAGAAGAGGTTATTTGACATTAGCTCACTAGATGAATGGAGAACCCAAGCCTATGAGAATGCCAAATTGTTTAAAGAAAAGGTTAAAAGATGGCATGACAAAAGATACAAAAGCGCGAATTTAATGTAGGTGACCATGTCTTGCTATACAATTCTGGTTTAAGATTTTTTGTAGGAAAACTTCTCTCTAAATGGGAAGGACCTTACATTATCAAAGAAGTTTATCGTTCCGGTAGCATCAAGATCAACAACGCCGAGGGCAATAACCCAAAGGTGGTAAACGGGCAAAGAATCAAACATTATATCTCAGGTACTCCCATAAATGTTGAAACCAATATTATTTGTCGTGGACTTAACACGGCAGATGCCCTAGCAAAAGGACTTAGGTGTGTAGCCATCGCAACTAGGTTAGCTTGAAGGGGTTGACAAAGGACACAGAGAGTTTACCCAGGTTTGGCCCCTCTCAACGAGGTAAAGGCCTACTCCTGCTTTAGGTTGTATTGCTTGTGTTTCGATTACCAGGGAGCGAATACGCTTGACCTAGTTCTCGATCAGTTGTTTCTTGAGTGAACCCGCCGCCGGGTCACCCCTTTATATACAGGTTGATGCCTGGCGGCTTACAGAGTCCCGGCCGGCTCACACAAACGTGACCTGCTCGGTTTCTAACTACCCTTGCCTTACAAGACAAGTTTAAACATATGGCGGCTCATACCCGTGGGCCTCAAGCCATCTCCGGGTCTTGGGCCTTCAATTAGCTTGCTCTATGAACCGCCATCTTCATATCTTCTTGGACCTTATCGGGCCTCTTGACTTTAAGCCGCCAGGGGCATGACCCGGCCCCTCCTGGGTGGGTCACACCCATTAGTTATATCCCCAACATTAGGCCCTAGGTTGATTTGAACTGGTTCACATCAATCTTCATCTCTTGACATAGTAGAATCTTTATCAATTCCCTTTCAGTTCTCGGTAACCCGCCATGACATCACATCTTAGAATCGTGTTAACCCGCCATGACATCATTGCGCATTAATTTCGCACAAAGCCCAGAATATCTCCACAGATCTTTATCTTAATGGACCTCCCGAAAATCGAGGCGTTCACATAGCCACATAACCATTTTTCAGCCTCCTCGATTCCCGCGCATGCCATTTATTCAACTCCTTATAAATAGGGACAGGGGGCCCCTGTTCTCACTTTTACCCCCTGCCTCTGTGTCTTCTTCCTTCTTGCGACTCCATAGTGCCCGAGCTCCGCCGCCGCCGTTCACCTCCAGCATCTTCAACTCCGGCCGCTGCATCAACCTGAACGGACCAGAGAAACGCGGCGCACTCTCCCTATCCATCAGCGTCGACAGGTACCCCTCTTGCTTCGCATCAGATCTGCACTAGGGTTTGCTCAGTTCATCGGAGTTCATCGCCATTCTTCTTTTTTTCCTCTTTAGACCACATAGTTAGATCTGAACACAGTGCCAAAATTATGCGGTAGTGGTTTTAGCATTCATTTCCAATAGTAGAAGATACCCCCTCTGTACAAACGTCTCATCTGAGCATACGAGTTCTTCTGCTGCCATCACCTTAGGTTTAGAATTTATTTTCTTTTCTGAACTGCTGTAGATCCAAAATCATAGAACCAATCTGTGGAACCTGTTTGCCCATCACTTAGCAAAATTCACTTATAGATCTGTAGCACCGCAGCTGTTCGGGCAGTTTATAAGCCGTAACCCGC
The DNA here is from genome assembly GCA_011799875.1 of Thinopyrum elongatum. NCBI lineage: Eukaryota > Viridiplantae > Streptophyta > Magnoliopsida > Poales > Poaceae > Thinopyrum > Thinopyrum elongatum. The sequence continues at coordinate 43,335,757 of CM022300.1, forward strand.
CATACTCCATTAGTCCCCTTGTTAAGCTGCCAGTATATGTTCACAACCTGTATAACCCGGCATTAGCTTTCCGGTTTAATCATACCAATGTTTAAAGCACATCATCCACTGCATATAAATTGGCTTTGCATGACACACTTATTTTTTGACCACTGGCTGGCTTAACAGCATAACTTTAAACCGGCAATATTTTTTTTCATTAGGCTTTTCACCAACAAAATGACCAAGACCGTCACTTCATGCAATTGGGTCGCTTCCACTGTCACGGAAGAAATCCTCAATGAATTTGTAAAAGAAGGCGTCCTGGCCAAAAAGGATGTGATCCACTGGAGGGGCCCAGGAACCGAGACCACCCCTGAACCAAAAGAGGGTGAAGTTGCAGTTTTCATTGATCACATGCTCCGGGGGTTCACTCCACCCGGCTCAAAATTCTTTCATGATGTGCTGCACTTCTTTCAACTTCATTTGCAAGATATTGGGCCCAACTCTGTTTCAAACATCAGCAACTTCCAAGTTTTTTGCGAAGTATATCTTCAATAGGAGCCCACTGTAGAGCTGTTCAGGAAATTCTATTACTTGAACTGCCAGACTGAGTTCACAGATGGGCCCAGCCTAGAACTAGGCGGCATTTCAATTCAGAGGTGCAAAGAAGCTACTTTCCCAGCCGCTGCACTTCCCAGTCATCCCAAGGACTGGAACCAGACTTGGTTTTACTGCCAAGACACATCTCCAGAGGGTGAAAATCCCTTGCCGGGTTAACGTGAGAGCCGGCTTAGCAACAGGCACCCCCTCCCCAACCGGATCAGCACAGCAGAATGGGCCAAATATATGCCCATTTTTGGAAAAATCAGAGCCTTAATGGATAATGGCTTAACTGGAGTTGACCTAGTTCGATGCTGGGTCGCATGGAGAATTTTACCCTTAAGCCGCCGGACCGGCTTAATGTGCGAGTATACCTGTGACATCAAAGATCCACAACGCCACAGCCAAGTGCGATTGGATGACGAGAGCCTCAACAAGATGGTTAAGACATTGCTGAACGAAAGCTTGGCCACTTGCAGCAAGACGGGGCTGAACCCCTTTTGCACCCTCAACAAGCCGCCAGCTGTAAGTGTTTGTGAGCAGTTTTCGTTAACTCATTATCTGTCAATCTTCCTTCTCATTCTTACTTGAATTTCTACAGCCTAACTCCCCCTTCTGGAAGAAGAAGCTTCAGGATAAACCGGCCAAGAACACCAGGACCAAGAACAAGGCTAAAAAACCTGCCAAGAAGAAGTCAGAAGCAATTGACCCGTTTACTCTTGATGAAGAGTCGGAGGTAGAACTTGATTCTCTTGGCTCCTTCTTTGTTCATCTTATTGACACTGATTACTACCTGGATGACGTGGAGGCCAGCCATGCAGACGGTGAAGAGCTAACTATCCTTTCCTCCGACTCAGAACCTCTGCCAAGACAGAAAGTTCGACAAGTGAGCCGGAAAGGAAGGTTTTCTCACCCTTTAGCTTATCTGGATCCCCACTTTATTTTGAAGAAACAACGGCATGAAGTTCGCCGCACAACCCGGAACAGCGGAGGCGGGGAACTTTCCTCCGGTTTACCAAACACGCCGGTTCCTCGCAAGCGCCGAGCAGAGGTTTCACTGTTTTCCGATTTAGCTTTTCCAAAAGCGAGTCTTGTTCGACAACCCCTTAACCCTTCTGATTCAAACTATCAGGGCACTTCTCACTCCTCATCTGGGGAATCCACTGGGACTCAGATCCCCCTTTTCAAAGTCGCCCCAGGGTAAGAATATTGAATTTCTTTGCTTTTTAAGCCCTTTGTCAATTATCATGCTTACATCTTTATGTCTCATTGTCAGTGGTCAAGCCAAACCAAGCAAGAAGGCGAAGACCAGTAAACCGGGCGAAAACATCAATACCACTGAAGATCCCAAGGCTGCTAACCCGGAGAAGCAGACAATATCTGAATCTTTGCATCAAACCTCCGCAGCAGCCATTGATGATCCGCCGCCCGAAGAGCACAATGTCATTATGGACTCCGTGGACATTGACCCGGCTCGTGCTAAGCCGCCAAGTCCCATCAAACCTGCTGAAGAAAAGGCTGACGATGTCATAGTCACTGGGACCCGTTATGTTGAGCCGGGCAACCCCATAATCTTAGCCAAACATAGCGCCAAGGAGGAGTTTTCTGCTGCTGACAAGGGCAAATGGAAGCTGGATTTAGAAGGTTATACCCAATTCAATGCTCAGGAAATCCACGCGGGTTATTTAAACCGCCTTCACACTAGCCGTGACTTTGAAGCCGGCTTAGTCAATCTGATGAAGGAGCGTTTTGAGGTAAATACTGAAAAACTCTTCCTGTACATATATCTGTAAGCCGCCAAGTCTACTGTATATGAAGAAATTGAATATGCCGTAGACTTAAATACCATATTTGACCTTATAACCATTCAATAGCAATTTGTAACTGCTGAATCAAAACAAGTAGCCCCCAAGGGCCAGCTTAAACTAGGAAGTTAAGCCGGGGCTTCGAAATGTAGCATGAAAACCCACATATGTAGCCCCCAAGGGCCAGCTTAAGCTGCATAGCTGAGCAGGGACTTACCACCATACTTAGGAACAAATCCAAATATGTAGCCCCCATGAGCCAGTTTTAGTTGAAGAAACTTTAACCGGGTCATTAAAGATTTGTCTTCAAAAGAGCAAATGTACATTAGCCCCCAAGTGCCAAGTAAAATACCTGTATTATGCTTGGGACTTCAAATAAGATGATTATCATAACCATATGCTGCCTGTCTTTGTGTATGGCAGGCTGAATTGAACATGAAGGAAACTCAAGTCAATGATCTGCGGCAAAACATCCAGTCCCAACAGTCAGAGACTTCAAAGGCCAAATCAGAGCTGAGAACCTCCTTGGAAGAGATTGAAAAATTAAAAAGGGACTTCAGCGCTGAGAGAATCGGTTGGGAGACCGATAAAGCGGCTCTGCTGAAAAGAGCAGAAGATGATGAAGCTGCTCTTAAGCCGGTAACTGATGAGTTGTCCGGCTTAAAACATCAAATCAATAGCCTGACAGCTGCCATCTTCAGTAAACAATATAATACTTCAATTTTTCACCATCAACATACCATGGTTATAAACCGGCTTACCAATATTTGTGTTGATGCAGGCTCCAGAAGTTCCAGGCTGGGCCAAGACATGCGCGTAAGGCTTAAGGCCGTATATACCCTTGTGAAGCAACTGTACACCGGCACTCAACGGGCTATTGCTGTTGTCTCACATAAGAAGCAACCACCTTCACTCATCAAGGAGATGCTGGAGAAACTGTCTATGCTGCCGCAAAGAGTTGAAGAACTAAAGCGGTCAGCTGCTAGAGCCGGTGCCATCACCGCGTTGAGCCGGGCGAAGGCATGGCAAGCCGAACTTGACCCGGAAGAATTGGCCACCGGCTGCCCAAGTTTAAAAGAAGACGGGTCTCCCTTTGAAGCCGCAGACTTTACCAAATGTGTAAAGCAAATGCGCCCACTGGCGAGTAAGCTAGCTGAAGAGACCGACTTGACAAAATATCAGGAGGCTTACTCAAAAGAAAACTCAAAAGTATCAGGGCCGGTTTATGAGGCCATGGATCTCATCCCGCCAACACATAAGCACACCTTTGCCCCTGATATTGATCCATCAACCCTCATAGATGATGAGGCTGTATTCAGAGCATTGACTGGGATCAACTGGGCCACAACTGACTTCCAGCAAGTGGAGGAAGAAGAAGAACCGGCGCTGGATGACCCGGAAGCATCAACTCGCCAAGACCAGGACAACTGATCCGCAAGGCGGCTCTCAGACTGCATCACAGTGCTTGTTTGAAAAAACACTTAATCATTTGGGCTTTGAAAGCCATGTAATAGGCTAGTGAAAACAATGACCTGTCATGCCATCGTACATGTTCTTAGCCTTTGAAACTGATGATGAACTTTTCCTATGCTATGGATGAACTTTGCAAGGAACATCATATTATTTTACAAGGCTCTTGCATAGAGTAAACAATAGATACCCTGGCGGTTTACGCCAGGGCGGGTCATAATGTCCAACATCATATATTCTGGCGACTTATAGTCCATAACCAGGGCGGGTTATCAAACCTCACATATTCATATAACAAGTAAACACATACCTGTGAGATTGGTTCATACCGCTGGCTTGCAGTGCCATATGCAGTAAGGGTAACAGCCCAAAACTGGAAGTGCATAACTCCAAATGCACAATCAAAATATGATGGCGACTTATTGTCCAAAGCCAGTCCGGGTTATCAAAACCCCAAATAAGCTCAAGTATGAGTCATAAGGATTAAGGCTACATGGCCTGAATCGTGTTAAACCATATATCAATATGGTACAAGGGTATGAACCCGAACAATGTTCAAAGAAAATAACAAATCAGAAAAAACAAGGCTTCCATAGGCTACCAAGCCTCAATATCAAGTGTTGTTCATGGGCCGCACAACCACTGAGTTAATCCTTCATTTAAACCTGTAAGCCGGGCCTCACATGACCAACCGCCGTTTTAACCTTGACAAGTTCAGGGTCTTTATAAGATTGACTGTCAAGAGTTCGGCGGGTCATTCCAGATAACCTGGGCGGAGTGCAGACATATAGGCAGGATAACCCGGAACTTTTGGTGTTTTACACCTGGCATCCAAGCCGATCAAAAGGGTAAGTAAAGCTATGCTCATTGAACAATAAACCCCCAAGTGACCAATAATGAGCCTTCAAGGCAGGATACCTACGTTTGAACTGCTTATTGTAGCAAGTTCTCTTTGGTACCCGTTCAATTTGGGCAATAAGCCCCCAAGTAATTTGCATCAAGGCGTATAAGCTGGATCAATAGGGTAGTCATAGCTATGCCAAATGAGCAGGAAGCCCCCAAGTAATCTTATGAACTGACAATAAATACTCAGATACTCAGAAATGAAATGACAGAGGCCCTAAATTATCAGGGATGTCGGCTTTATTATTCTTGATCATAATATATACATGGATGAAAATATGTACAACACAAGAGCCAGTGGCTCAGGTATAATAAGGCCGAAGATGAGCAATATTCCACGGCCGGCGAGTCTCCTCCTCAGATGTGCGTGAGTCCTTGTGATCTTGAATATCAATGAGGTAGTATGACCCATTGTTCAAGTTCTTGCTGACCACAAAAGGCCCTTCCCAAGGTGGAGATAGCATATCAGTTTGATCCTGGATGAGCCGGAGCACCAAATCGCCTTCTTGAAAGGTTCGAGTTTTAACCCGGCGGCTATGATAGCGACGCAGATCTTGCTGGTATATCGCCGAACGAGCCGCCGCAAGGTCACGCTCCTCATCCAAGAGATCAAGATCATCCTGACGTGCTTTTTCATTATCAGCTTCAACATAAGCCGCCACACGGGGTGAGTCGTCAAGGATGTCACTGGGGAGAACCGCCTCTACTCCGTAAACCATGAAGAAAGGTGTATAACCCGTGGATCTGTTGGGGGTAGTATTTATACTCCAAAGCACTGAGGGCAACTCGTTAACCCAATAACCTGGCGTCCTCTGCAAAGGGACCATAAGCCGGGGCTTGATACCTCTCAAGATCTCTTGATTGGCCCTTTCAGCTTGACCATTGGACTGGGGGTGAGCCACCGATGAGACGTCAAGACGAATATGCTCTCGTTGACAAAACTCTTTCATAGCACCTTTGGACAGATTAGTGCCATTATCAGTTATGATGCTATGAGGGTAGCCAAAGCAGAAAATCACCTTTTTAATGAATTGAACCGCCGTTGCCGCATCACATTTACTGACCGGCTCTGCCTCAACCCACTTTGTAAATTTGTCAACTGCCACCAACAGGTGGGTCTTTTTATCTTTGGATCGCTTGAAAGGCCCAACCATATCCAGCCCCCAGACCGCAAACGGCCAAGTGATTGGAATCATCCTCAACTCTTGAGCCGACACATGAGCTCGTCTAGAAAACTTCTGACAACCATCACATTTGCTAACCAGGTCCTCTGCATCAGCATGAGCCATCAGCCAATAAAATCCATAACGAAAAGCCTTGGCTACGAGAGACTTAGAGCTGGCATGATGACCACAATCTCCTTCATGAATCTCCCTTAGAATTTCACGACCCTCTTCAAGAGATATACATCGCTGAAACACCCCTGTGACACTGCATCGGTGTAACTCGCCATTGACAATGGTCATTGACTTAGATCGCCGGGTTATCTGCCTGGCCAAAGTTTCATCCTCAGGTAACTCTCCCCGGGTCATATAAGCCAAATACGGCACCGTCCAATCAGGGACAGCGTGAAGAGCCGCCACCAACTATGCCTCTGGGTCAGGGATAGCAAGATCCTCTTCCGTGGGCAACTTAACTGAAGGATTATGCAGAACATCCAGAAAAACATTAGGTGGTACCGGCTTACGCTGAGACTCCAGCCGGCTTAAAGCATCAACCACCTCATTTTTCCTACGATCAACATGCTCCACCTGATAGCCTTTGAAATGACTAGCAATAGCATCAACCGCCCGGTGGTAAGCCGCCATGAGCGGGTCTTTGGAATCCCAAGTTCCTGAGACTTGCTGAGCCACCAGATCTGAATCGCCAAAGCATCTGACCCAGCTTAAGTTCATCTCTTTAGCCATCCGAAGGCCATGGAGCAAGTCCTCATACTCAGCTGCATTGTTAGTACAAGGAAACATCAATCTTAAGACATAACAAAACTTATCACCTCGTGGGGAAGTCAAGATGACTCCAGCCCCCGAGCCTTCCAGCTGCCTGGATCCATCAAAATGAATAGTCCAATACATATTATCAGGCTTCTCCTCAGGCATCTGTAACTCCGTCCAGTCATTGAGGAAATCCACAAGTGCTTGAGACTTGATAGCTGTCCGGGGCATATATTTCAGACCATGAGGTCCAAGCTCAATGGCCCACTTGGCCACCCATCATGTGGCTTCTCTATTTTGAATAATATCGCCTAGAGGAGCAGAACTGACCACAGTGATGGGATGACCAAGGAAATATTGTTTCAACTTACGACTAGCCATGAACACTCCATAAACCAGCTTCTGCCAATGTGGGTACCTCTGCTTAGATTCAATTAGCACCTCACTGCCATAATAAACCGACCTTTGCACCGGAAACTCCTTGCCTGACTCCTTCCTTTCCACAACAACCGCCACACTGACGGCTCTATTATTAGCAGCCACATATAAAAGCAAGGGCTCCTTGTCAATAGGAGCTGCGAGAACCGGAGGCTCGGCCAACTATTTTTTAAGCACCTCAAACACCTGATTAGTAGCATCACTCCAAACGAAGTGATCCGTTTTCTTCATCATCTGGTAGAGGGGGATAGCCTTTTCTCCCAGGCGGCTTATAAACAGGCTTAAGGCCGCGATATGACCCGCCAAATGCTGGACGTCATTAACACATGCCGGCTTAGCCAAAGAAGTGATAGCCTTGATTTTCTCCGGGTTAGCTTCAATGCCTCTCTCAGAGACCAAAAACCCCAAGAGTTTGCCTGCTGGCACACCAAATACACACTTGGCTGGGTTAAGCATCATCTTGTAGACCCGGAGGTTGTCAAAGGTCTCCTTTAAATCATCTAACAAGGTCTCCTTCTTCCTGGATTTCACAACAATATCATCCACATAAGCATGAACATTGCGTCTAATCTGATCATGGAGGCAATTCTGAACACAACGCTGGTAAGTCGCCTGGGCACTCTTGAGCCCAAAAGGCATAGACACATAGCAAAAGGCCCCAAAGGGAGTGATAAAAGCTGTCTTCTCCTGGTCCTTAACTGCCATCTTGATCTGATGATAACCAGAATAAGCATCTAAAAAGCTCAGGCGCTCACAACCCGCCGTAGCATCAATAATCTGATCAATACGAGGGAGAGCAAAAGGATCAGCCAGACAAGCCTTGTTAAGGTCCGTGTAATCCACACACATATGCCAAGTGCCATTTTTCTTACGCACCAGCACCGGGTTAGCTAACCACTCAGGATGAAAAACTTCAATGATAAACTCAGCCGCCAAGAGCCGGGCCACCTCTTCACCAATGGCCTTGCGTCTCTCTTCATTGAAACGACGAAGAAATTGCTTGACCGGTTTAAACTTCGAATCAATATTGAGAGTGTGCTCAGCGAGTTCCCTCGGTACACCTGGCATGTCTGAAGGCTTCCATGCAAAGATGTCTCGGTTCTCACGGATGAACTCGATGAGCGCACTTTCCTATTTCGGATCCAGATTGGCACTGATAATGAATTGTTGGGATGAATCGCCAGGGACAAAATCAACCTGCTTGGTGTCGTCAGCCGACTTAAACTTCAACAAGGGGCCATGCTCTGTAGTTGGCTTCTTCAAGGGACTCATATCCGTCGGGTCAACATTATCCTTGTAAAACTTCAACTCCTCTGTTGCACAAACAGACTCAGCATAAGCGGCGTCGCCTTCTTCACATTCCAGGGCTATCTTCCTGTTACCATGCACCATGATGGTACCCTTATGACCCGGCATCTGGAGCTGTAGATAAACATAACAAGGCCGTGCCATAAACTTGGCATAAGCCGGCCGTCCAAACAAGGCGTGATAAGGGCTCTGAATCTTGACCACCTCAAAAGTCAATGTTTCAACCCGATAATCATGCTCATCACCAAAAGCCACTTCCAAGGCTATCTTACCCACTGGATATGCCGACTTACCAGGCACCACTCCATGAAACACAGTAGAAGACGGCTTGAGATCTTTGTCAGTCAGTTCCATACGGCGAAAAGTATCATAATAAAGAATATTGATACTGCTGCCCCCATCCATAAGTACCTTTGTAAACTTGTATCCACCAACCTATGGAGCAACCACCAACGCTAGCTGACCCGGGTTGTCAACCCGGGGCGGGTGATCCTCACGGCTCCATACGATAGGCTGCTTTGACCATCGCAAGTATCAAGGGACTGCCGGCTCAACCGTGCTCACTGGTCGTTTATGAACCTTCTGGTCTCGCTTGCATAGGTTTGTTGTGAAAACATGATACTGACCACTATTCAGCTGCTTCGGATTACTCTGATAGCCAGACTGCTGCTGCTGATTACCTTGACCGGACTGCTGATTACCACCACCTTGATTTCCTTGGCCTTGGAAACCAGAGTTTGAACCGCCACCTCCAAAACCAGGCCCATGAGAGCCGGATCCTGACCCGTCGTTCGGGCCGTTCTGATAAAAACCGGAATTTCTATACTCCCTCATAATGAAGCAGTCTTTCCATAAATGAGTGGCTGGTTTATCCTGAGTACCATGCTTTGGACAAGGCTGATTCATTATTGCCTCAAGGTTAAACTTTGGCCCACCAAACCGGAGCGTTGATGATTTCCCCTTACGGCGCTGGCTGCTATTCTGCGTGCTGGTGTTAGCCACAAAATCTGAACCGCCATCGGTTTGCTTGCGCTTACCGTTGTTACCTTGACCCGCCGTATTGTGATGCTGTCCCTTTCCATTGCCGCCCTTCTTCCCCTTGCTAGCCTTCTCTTCATCAGACGCCGGGTCTTTCGTGCTATCTGAGTTGGCATATTTGGTTAAAGCCGCCATGAGCTCTCCCATATCATTGCAGTGGCGCTTAAGCTGCCCCAGCTTGTGTTTGAGGGGAAGGAAATGGCAATTTTTCTCTAAAATCAAGACGGCTGAACCGGCATTAATGCTATCTGATGAATGAATGACTTCCGAGACCTGGCGAACCCAGTGATTGGTTGACTCATCCTCAAGCTGGACGCAAGCATCAAGGTCGATGATCGACATGGGTTGCTTACACGTATCTCTGAAATTCTGAATAAAACGCGCCTTCAACTGTGCCCACGAACTAATGGAGTTGGCAGGTAACCCTTTCAGCCAGGTACGAGCCGGTCCATCCAACATCATGGCTAAATACATGGCGCACACAGCGTCGTTAACATCTAGCATCTCCATGGCCATCTCATAGCTCTCAATCCATACCTCCGGAGGTTGATCAGCTGTGTAGTTGGGCACCTTGCGAGGGCCCTTAAAATCCTTGGGCAGACGCTCATTACGTAAAGCCGTCACTAGGCACGGCACCCCCCACGGTCCTATAAGTCATCCCAGCTTCTATAGACAAGGACGGGTTATGCTGGGGTTGCTGATAAGCCGCCAGCTCCGCCTCCCGACGTGCCCTGGCCTGATCTACTAAAGCATGAGCATGGTTATTAGCGCGTGGCGGGTCATGCCCACGGGGCTGGTTATGGTGCTACTCACTGCTAGAAATCGCTGGTGACTCAATGTGCCGGCTGTAACTCCGGCTTGGGCGTGGGGTTGAATGGATCCGCTCACGGCTATACGAATACGCCGCCTATTGAACCACCGTGGTTTGAAGAAGCTCCACGGCCTTCCGGATCTCAACCGCTGCGGGAGACTCGCCTTGCATCGGGAGAGCCGCCAGCCGCGACGCCGCATCAATCATGTTGTCCAAAGGGTTAGAAAAATGACCCGGCGGTGTCGGCACCTGCTGAGGCGGGGTTAAATTCAAACGAGGCGGGTCTGCGACTCGTGGCTGAGGCGTCCCTCCAGTCACGAGTGCCTCAATAGCCCAGGTTACCTCAGATGGATTGCTTGGCCCGGCCCAAGGTGTGTTAAAGAGATTCCTCGCATCGTACTCCGGAGGTAGCCGACTCATGTGCCTCCTTCGTAAAAAGGCGTTAGATGCATTCTGGTCCAAGGTTAACCGGAAATTCTCTGCTTGAATCCGTTGCGTCTCTACGTCTAGGGCGGCTCGTTCTGTTGCCATCCTAGCATTCTCAGCATTAAGCTCAACTCTGCCTTCAGCTATCTCATCTCGTAGTTTCGCCACATCCACCTTATGCTGCGCTTGAGTCTCCGGAGTAACCTCTACCTCTAGTAGAGTTGCCAAGGCATCCAAGAGCTCGGACAAAACTTGAGCCGGCGGGCGCACAGGACCGCTCGCTGAAAGCACAAGTGCTCCCTGGGTGATTTTGGTAATTAATGTCAACATATCTCTTGTTGGACTAATACTTTCATCTAGTATATTTCAGATGAGTTCAACAGTGGAGTGGCAGGACAAGAGGATGTGGAACCCCTTCAAGATGCTAAGGACACATATTGGCAAAATCTCAAGACTCTACATTTTCATTTTTAGTGATCCAAGATCACATTGAGTCCATAGGAAAGCCAATACTATTAAAAGGGGATGAGGTGTTGCTTAATGGCTTGCTTGCTCAAAATGCTTAGTGATATGCTCCAAAAGCCCTCAACCACTTTCTCATTTCCACATATGTCCTAAACCTAAAAGTCAAACTCGGCCCCACTGATTTGATCTATTCGGCGCCACCGAGTTCACTTGACATACCCACTGCCAGAAACCCTAATCAATTCGGTCTTACCGATGGGATCTCGGTCTCACCGAGATGGGCTTGCAAACTCTCTATTGCCTACTGCAATTATTTCGGTCCCACCGAAATAGGTAGTCAGCCCCACCGAGTTTGCTTGGCCAACTCTCTGTTTGCTTATTACTAAAATCGGTCTCATCGAGTTTGTGTAATCGGTCAAACCGAGATGAGGTTTTACCCTAACCCTAGCACATCGGTCCCACCGAGTTGACCTTGTCGGTCCCACCAAAAATCCTAATGTTCACATTTTGAACTGAATCGGTCTGACCGAGTTTCACTATTCGGTCCCACCGAGTTTGGTAAATTGTGTGTAACGGTTAGATTTTGTGTGGAGGCTATAAATACCCCTCCACCCCCTTCTCCATTAGTGAGAGAGCCATCAGAACGTGCCTACACTTCCACTACTCATTTTCTGAGAGAGAACCACCTACTCATGTGTTGAGACCAAGACATTCCAATCCAACCACTAGAATCTTGATCTCTAGCCTTCCCCAAGTTGCTTTCCACTCAAATCATCTTTCCACCATATCCAAATCTGTGAGAGAGAGTTGAGTGTTGGGGAGACTATCATTTGAAGCACAAGAGCAAGGAGTTCATCATCATCACACCATCTATTACCTTTTGGAGAGTGGTGTCTCCTAGATTGGTTAGGTGTTACTCGGGAGCCTCCGTCAAGATTGTGGAGTTGAACCAAGGAGTTTGTAAGGGCAAGGAGATCGCCTACTTCGTGAAGATCTACCCGAGTGAGGCAAGTCCTTCGTGGGCGATGGCCATGGTGGGATAGACAAGGTTGCTTCTTCGTGGACCCTTCATGGGTGGAGCCTTCCGAGGACTCACGCAACCATTACCCTTCGTGGGTTGAAGTCTCCACTAACGTGGATGTACGATAGCACCACCTATCGGAACCACGCCAAAAATCTCCGTGTCTCCAATTGCGTTTGCACACTCCAATCCCATCCCTTTACATTCTTGCAAGTTGCATGCTTTACTTTCAGCTGCTCATGTACTCTTGCCATGCTTGCTTGAAATGTATTGTGAATGTTTAAACTTGTGCTAAAACTCCACCTTAACTTGAAGAACTTAAAAACTGCTACTTTTCTTTGTTAAGGGTCTATTCTCTCCCCCCTCTAGACACCTCTTCTCGATCCTTTCAATTGGTATCAGAGCATTGGTCTCCATTGCTTTGGTTTAATCACCATTGGAGGAAGATGGATGAGTCTACGATGGGGAGTTTTAGACATAGAGTGCCCATACTTGATGGAGAGTTCTTTATTGCTTGGAAAAATGAGATGCTTGAGATTTTCAATGAATATCACTTGAACAAGTATATTACTAGCCCTTGTGCGCCTCTTGTTGATCCTTTGCATCCTACTCCCGATGAGTCTCTCGACATGATTCGCAATCTTAGAACTGTCAAACTTATCACTAGAGGATTGCCTAGAAACTTGATAGCTCGCTTGCCTACTCTTGATTGTGCCTACACTATATGGAGATTTCTTGAGGAACGATTTCCAAACTACTCCTTGAAAAACTTAGATGAGATTCTTCATAAGTCCATTGCTTTAAATAAGATGAGCCCTAATGATCCTAAGTTTGGTGATTGCCTATTTGAGCTTCGTGACCTTATGCCTGCCAAAGGAGATGTTGGAATCATTAGCAATATCATTTTTGAAGTCATTAGAATTCATAAAGATGCACATTGTCATGGTCATAAAACTAATGAATCACTCTCTCTAGGTAATGATCAATCACAAGACGATGTTGAACATGGATACTATGATGAGGATGATGATAGTGACTTTGATCTCGATGAGTCTATGAGACACTTTGGTCTTATGGCTAATCTTCGCGGCTACATGGCTGGAGGAAAGGAATGGGTTCTTGATAGTGGATATACCGATCACATGACCGGAGACAAGGATATGTTTCGTGAGCTTGCTGAAAACAACGGCCCTCGAAAGTATGTCACTTTTGGTGATAACTCAAAGGGTAAGGTGGTTGGCCTTGGTAAGGTGGCCATCTCACATGATAGCTCCATCCAAAATGTCATGCTCGTTGAATCTCTTGGCTATAATTTACTTTCTGTATCTAGACTAGCCGATTTCGGTTTCAATGTCCTATTTACTGAAGTAGATTGCCAAGTGTTTCAAAGAGATAATCATAAAATGGTCTTTACCGGCATACGTAGAGGTGATCTATACATTGTTGATTTCACTATAAAGGCTCAACCTAGAACTTGCTTAATTACTAAATCTTCTAAAGGTTGGTTGTGGCATAGAAGGTTAGGTCATGTGGGAATGCAAAATCTTGATAAGCTTATTAAAGGTGATCATATCCTTGGAGTGAAAGATGTTATATTTGACAAGGATAGATTGTGCAGTGCTTGTCAAGCAGGAAAACAGGTTGGAGGAATCCACCCCGTGAAGAACATCATGACCACGAGAAGACCACTCGAGCTACTTCATATGGATCTTTTTGGTCCAAACGCCTATAAAAGTCTCGATGGAAATTCGTTTGGTTTAGTCATAGTCGATGATTTTTCAAGATTTACGTGGGTGTTCTTTCTTGATGATAAGTCGCAGGTCCAAAAGATCTTCAAGGACTTCGCTAGGAAGGCCCAAAATCAATTTGAAGTGAAGATCAAGAAGGTTCACAGTGACAACGGAACGGAGTTCAAGAACGCCAATGTGGACACCTTTCTTGACGAAGAAGGGATTTCACATGAGTTCTCGGCTACGTACACGCCTCAACAAAATGGAGTTGTTGAGAGGAAGAACCGAACGCTCATAGAAATGGCGAGAACGATGCTTGATGAATACAAGACGCCAAAACACTTTTGGGCGGAAGCGGTTGAGACAGCTTGTCATGCGACAAATCGTATATATCTTCACAAGCTACTCGGCAAGACAGCATACGAGCTTCTCACCGGTAATAAACCCTAAGTTGGATACTTTCTAGTATTTGGCTCAAAATGCTACATTCTTGATAAGCATCGTCGTTCGAAAGTTGCTCCTAAATCTCATGAAGGTTTCCTACTCGGTTATGGCTCAAACTCTCACACTTACCATGTCTACAACAATTTCACCCAAAAGGTTGAAGAGATGGTAGATGTGAAGTTTGATGAATCTAACGGCTCGCAAGTAGAGCAATTGCCAATTGATGTAGGAGACAAAGACGCTTCGGAAGCAATCCAAGACTTATCTATTGGCAACGTTCGTCCAACGGAGGTGAAGGAGGGTACCTCGTCCGTCCAAGTGGAAGCTTCTACCTCACGACAAGGTGAACCACGAGTTGACCCGGAGGCATCCACAAGTGGGACACGCCAAATTGAAGAAAACGAGGAAGTACACCAAGATGAACCACATCGACCTCCCTCACCACCTCCACAAGAGAACAACAACACCAACAGCGATGAAAGCCAAGAGGAAGAACAAGATGTTGAAGAGGATGTTCCACCCCGACCTAAGCAAAAGCTCTCACGAGTTAGAGCAAGAGTCTCAAGAGACCATCCCGTCGAACAAATCTTTGACGATATCCAAACCGGGAGAATTACTCGCTCTAAAACTCGTTTGGCTAACTTTTGTGAACATTACTCATTCATTTCTAGTATTGAATCTATGAAGGTTGAAGATGCTCTAGAAGATCCAGATTGGATAAATGCCATGCATGAAGAGCTACACAATTTCGAGAGGAACCAAGTTTGGACATTGGTTGAGAAGCCCGACAACGACCACAACATCATCGGTACCAAATGGGTGTTTCGCAACAAGCAAGACGAAGATGGACAGGTCGTTTGCAACAAGGCACGTCTCGTCACCCAAGGATACACTCAAGTCGAAGGTATGGACTATGGTGAGACATATGCCCCCGTTGCTAGACTCGAGTCCATACGAATCTTACTTGCCTATGCAAATCATCATGATATTACCTTGTACCAAATGGACATCAAAAGTGCTTTTCTAAATGGTGAAATTGAGGGGGAAGTTTATGTTAAACAACCTCCCGGCTTTGTCAATCCTAAGAAACCTAATCATCTATACAAACTTCACAAAGCTCTTTATGGTCTTAAACAAGCTCCTAGAGCGTGGAATAAATGCTTGACCAAGTTCCTTATTGAAAAAGGCTTTGAGATTGGAAAAATTGATTCAACACTTTTTACAAAAAGGGTTAATGGTGAATTATTTGTGTGCCAAATTTATGTGGATGATATCATATTTGGTTCAACTAACCCTCTTTTTAGTGAAAAGTTTGGAAGGCTAATGTCGGAGAAGTTTGAGATATCTATGATGAGTGAACTCAAGTTCTTTCTTGGTTTGCAAATCAAGCAAACTAAGGAGGGTACCTTTGTCTCTCAAACAAAGTACACCAAGGACTTATTCAAGAAGTTCAACATGCAAGAATGCAAAGGTATGAGTACACCCATGCCTACTAGTGGACATCTTGACTTGACCAAGGATGGCGAATCGGTTGACCAAAAGGTTTACCGCTCTATGATTGGTTCATTGTTATATCTATGTGCCTCTCGTCCTGATATTATGCTAAGTGTGTGCATGTGTGCACGATATCAAGCGGCCCCCAAAGAATGTCATCTTAAGGCTATGAAAAGGATAGTGAGATACCTAATTCACACACCAAACTTTGGCATTTGGTATCCTAAGAGGTCTTCTTTTGATCTTGTTGGCTACTCCGATTCGGACTATGCTAGAGACAAGGTTGATAGAAAGTCCACTTCGGGTACTTGTCAATTTTTTGGTAGATCTCTTGTGTCTTGGTCTTCCAAGAAACAAAACTCGGTATCCTTATCGACCACCGAAGCGGAATACATTGCCGCTAGTTCATGTTGTGCTCAATTACTTTGGATGACCCAAACTCTTAAAGATTATGGGATCAATGTGAGACATGTTCCATTGCTTTGTGATAATGAGAGTGTGTCGGGGTACGACACCTATGGGATCACGAGAGATCCCTTTACGATTCGGCGGGGGGAGAGGTATATGCAAAGAGCAGAACCAGTGATCGACGAGTGAGGTTTTTACCCAGGTTCGGGCCGCTGATCAGCGTAAAACCCTACTCCTGCTTTGTGTTCTTATTGATGTTCTTGAGCCCAGCCTTCAGGAGCGCTCACAATGAACAGCACGTTCAAAGAGCAGCTACGCATGCAGAATGCGCCAGAAGTTCTCCTCTCCTGTAGCAGTTGCCTTGGGCCTCATTTTATATGCTCAAAGGGGTCTCCACAGTGTCAAAATGTACATACATTGAGGTGTAAAGTAGCTACAGGGTACCATACCTAACCCCTGATGGATTAGGACAAGCGCATTTAATGCACCGTGAGGTGTCCGTTTAGGTGTCCTCACTTTCTTGGGGATGGAAAAAGGGGCCATCCCATCAGCACCGCTTAAGCTCTCCCCCACTGGCGCGTCGCCACGCATCCAGAGAAGGACCCAGAATGTCAGACACGTTACTGTGCCGAAGCGGTGGCATAGTGGCAGAATCTCGCCAGGCGCCGAACCTTGCCGGGCGCCAAGCCTTGCCGGACGCCAAGCCTTGCCGGGTCCCAAAGGCCATCCCGGCAAGGATCTTGCCGGGGAGGCTGGCCTTCGAATTTCAGTCCTGCTTATCTGCTGATCCTTAGATCTCTGACTTGATGATTTCCTTGATGGCTTGAATCGACCTCGAGCTGATCCCGGCAAGCCTTGCCGCAAGGATGGCTACAACTGCCCATGCACAAGTATGGGGTACTAGTGGCCCAATACTTAGTACACCGACAGGAGCCCCCGGGCCTAGGCCATACACGAGTGCGAGGCGTTGTTGGGCTAGGCCCAAACAGTGCACGGGCACGCGTGCCAGGGAATTAACTACTCGTAAATATCTCGTTTTACTGTGCCCCCCACTACGCGCACGGAGCGCACGACATGGGAAGCGTGCCAAAAAGGCTGCAAACTATCTCGCGCCTATAGAGGCGCATTCATATTGGGGGATAAACAAGGCGGCCCCGCTCCTTCCCCATAAAAAGGAGAAGTCGCAGAGGCGCAAACCTATTTACCCCCCTCTTCTTCCCAATCTGGCCATCGCCATCACCTTCCTCTTCTCGAGCTCAGAGCGAAACCTTTTTCCTCTTCCGCCCGCTGCTCCCGCGCTCGCTCCGCCCCCTGCTTCCGTCCTCACAGTCGCCATGCCGCCCAAGGCCAGCAAAGGCAAGGGCACGGACAAGGAGGCGAAAGCCGAAGTTCTGGAGAGCGAACTGGTGAAGATGCGGAAGAGGCTCGTCGTCTTCCCTCCGACGCTCGACGCCGAAACTTTGAAGGGGCGATACCAATGCATGTGGGCGAAGGGAACACAAGCTCACCCCGCCACACGCGTAATCCCAGGTGCTTGTTCCAAAGGTGGATCGGACAGATACCCCTTCTTCACTGCATATTTCTATTGCGGGCTCTGTCCCCCCTTTTCCGATTTCTTCAATGACGTCATGTATACGTACGGCTTCCGCCTTCTTGATTTCACGCCGAATGCCGTATTTTGCATGTCTATCTTTGCCCATCTCTGTGAGAATTTCGCTGGCGTGATCCCCAATTCTGCTCTTTTCCGCCATTATTTCTATCCTCGTATCCAAAAAGGAGAGGCTCTCTCTGGATCTATTGCCTGGATTCCAAGGGCTTGGAACAAAGAGATATACCCAGAGGGAGTTTACCGCGAAAAGTGGGACGAGTGGCGGGCCGAATGGTGCTGGATCCAGGAAGCAGATCCTCATCCTTTTTGTCATCCCCGGCGACAGAAGGTGGTCCGCGGCAAGGATTGGGGCGATCTCGCCGCAGAAGACGAGAAGCTCACAATCGCCACTACCAGGATCCTTCGCTTGAAGGCTGCCGGGCTGACAATGGAGATGATCGGCTTCGACTTTCTCCGCCGCCGCATCGCCCCTCTGCAGAACAGGGGGAGGCCAGTCTGGGAGTACAAGAACGCGGCAGATGTCATGAGGCTGCGCCCCGGGCTGAACAACAATCTGACCGCCATGCAGCTTGGCGCGCTCCGCCAAAAGTTATTCCAGCGCGAAGACGAGCACCGGCTGCCGGCAAGGATCGTCCCCCTGTGCAACAACTCTGCCTTGGGGTCAATCATTGCCTTCTTGCCGATGTTCAACACCCACGGCCTTGACCCGACCTGGGTCGAGCCAAGCGAGGAAGAAGCGCAGAAGTTCTTTAACAATTTGATGGAGAAGCCCGTCCGGCAAGAGTCAGATCTTATCCGCGCCACCACTGATCAGGAGGTAGCCTACATCGCTACCAGAGTGGAGGAGGCGAATCTTGCCGCGGAAGCCGGCAACGTTGGCTTCACAGAGTGGGAAGCCAGCGACGCAGAGGTGGTAGTGGAGGCAAAGCTTGCCGAGGAGAACAAGGTTGCCGGGGAAGAAGGCGGCGCAGTCGCTGAGAGCTCATCCGACGAAGACACGGCCGAAGAGGAGACGCGAGAAGAGCCCTCGCCCCCGAAGAAGACAAAGTGTGTCCTTCGGAAAGCTGCATCAGGCATCCCGGCAAGCCAGCCTACTTCGAGCGGCGAATCCCCCGGCAAGAAAGTGGCCGGCAAGACCAGACCGCGGCAGGGGGCTCGTCAACAGCCCGCGCGGCGCGCGAGACCCACACCAGCGACCACTGCTGGGGCGGCAGGAGGGTCTCGTACTACCGCGCCGGAGGCTGCCCCAGCGCCTGCCACAGCCAAGCGGCCTAGGACCCCTCCTCCGCCTCCCCACTCAGACACCGCAACGGAGGTCGACTTCGACATCTCCGGCTTTAGTCTAGAGCGAGAGGAAGAAGAGTGAGTATTTGCCACAGCTTCTACCTTCCAATTTGCATCAATCTTACTGACTTGCTTGTATTATTTCCGTAGTGACACAGAAACCTTGCTGGAGAGGATGGCGAAGAGGTCAAGGACTTCTACGGGCGACGAGCCCCCGGCGGGCTCCACGAGCGTGCCGGAAACTGTCGTTGTTAGCCCGGAGTCCAGTCCTCAACACAGCCCCCAGCACAGCCCCCAGCGTAAGTTCATCGTCCCTTTTTCTGCTGGCTGGTGCCGAGGCTTTCATTCTTGCGACTGATATCTTTGGGTTCGCAGGAGAAGGACGGCAACAAGGAGAAGATATCCCCATTGTGCCTCCTTCATCGACCGCTTCGCCCACAAGCACATCCCCGGCAAGAGACCCTGCCGACGAGCCCATCCTGATTGAGAAGGAGCCGACAAGCACGGACTCCGGCAACCCACCCCCGGCAACCGGAGTTGCCGGGAGAGGCGAAGCCACCTCTCGACAGCCCGACACAGGTACTCGATCGCCTCAGAGTGCTCGTTATTCTTTTCCTCTTATCTCTTTATCTTTAGTCACTTCAAAATTCAAACCTCGATCTTATTCTGTCTTCCTCCTTCGCCCTTCAGAGTTCCCTGTGATCGAACATATGGACGTCGACGTCATCATCGAGGAGACCGCCAGGGATGCCGCCGTCGAAGCGGACAGGATTGCTGCCAGCGAGGCCACCAAGAATGACGTTGCCGGGGCTGGTGATGCTCTTGACGAGGAGGCCGCCAAGACAGCACAAGAGGAAATCGCCGAAGAACCTGCTGAAGAGGGCGACAGGGAGGTTGAGGACCACACTGACAGCATTCCTGCCGCAGGAGCGCCATGCGCTGCACCGGCTACAGAGCCCCCTGTCACTGGTGAGGCGGCCACTGAAGACCAGCCATCAACATCTAAAGGCCCCTCATCCAGCAAGTATCTTAAGGTTGGCGAGAATCTATTCATCAACTTGCCAGGGACGGCAAGCACTGAGGCACCAGTCGAAGGAGAAATTTTCGAGGAAATTATTGCCGCTGCCGGGCTCGAAGTCGTTGACGATCCCAGCGCTAGCAGCGGCAAGTCTGAAGAGGATCAGCTCCTTCAGGCCATGGGCGAGAACTTCCACAAACTCCAGGCTCTCCATCGTGCCCGAGAAAAGAAGGCGGACTCCAGAATGGCAGTTGTCGAGGCAGCCGAAGCGGATTTTCAAAGGCGCGTCACACAAATGCAAATCTGGCACGCCGAGGCCCTCCAAGAGCTGGTTGCCGGCCGAGAACAAGTGAGCCAGCAATGGAATGAGATCCTCCTGAAGCAATCAGATATGGAGAAGGCACATGATGAAGCTGTTCAAAGGATTGCTGCCGAAGATGCTCTCCTGACGGGGCGCCGCGTTGCTCTTGATGCTTACGAAGAAGATCTCACCGCACGTGAGCAGGCGCTCGCCGCCAAGCTTCGTAGCAAGGATGAAGACATCGAAAATCTTATCGCGCGGCGGACCCAGGAGCTGGAGCAGAAACACAAGGAGGCGCTCAAAGCTCTGACTGCAAGTCATGCCGGCAAGCTCAAGGAGGCCATCGATGCTGCCGAAGCTGCAGAGGCCGCCAAGAACGAGCTGAGCGACAAAGTGAAGAGGCTGGAAATAGATCTCGAAGAGCACGGCAAGGAGCTCTCGACGCTCAAGGGGGACAGGGAAAAAACCCTCCACTCCTTGACGGAGATGCAAGTTGCCCTGTCCGACAAGACCAAGCAGCTCTCCTCTGCAGCTGATAGTATTGCGGTTCTGGAGCTGAAGCTGACCACGCTGCAGAAGTCTCTCGAGGCCGGCAAGGCCCGTGAGAAGGCTCTACTCAAGGATCTCCAAGGAGAGAGGAACCTGCTCAAGAGTGCCGCCGCTGCCCAAAACGAGTACGAGAAGGGAGTGGAGATCTGGACTGGCCGTCTCATCGCCACTGCGGAGAAGCTTACCGCAGAACTGTCAACCATGGGCTTGTCGAACTTCAGATATTCTTCTGAGGAAAGAATATCTCCAAGTGCCAGGTTGACGATGTTCTTTGAAAGCATCATCAACGCGTTGAGGGCGCTCCAGTCCAGCCGGGCGACCCAACTGGCGAACGAGACTTGCCGGCTTTGCCGGTCCGTCCTTCACAAGGTGCTCATCAAGGTGGTGCACAGCAATCTCGGCATTGACCTCTCCAGCGCACTCGGCCATCTGCCAAAGGATGCAAATGTTGAGGCGCTTGAAAAGTGCATCGCGCCAATCCTTGAGAAGGTGGACTCCATCAAAAGGATCGAAGGCCAGCGCAGGGATTGAGTGCTTCCCTTTTATTCTTGCCGCCATCATCTCATGTAAAAGACAATTAAGTCTCAAGTTAGAACTGCGGCAACTCATGGATGCAATATAATTTGACTATGTTTAGGCTCATGCTTGCTACTTTCCTTGTCTGATTCCTTTATGTATGGAGTTCACCCTACGCTTACTGAAAAACTTGCCGGCACGCAACCTGCCGCGAGCGCTGGGTGCGGGACTTCAGCAGCCTGCCGGAGGCGCAGCGGCCGGCAAGACTCCTTGGTGTTCTTAGTGCAGCCACTTAAATTGTTGAGCGGACTCGAAACAAAATAAGGGCGCAACCGATTACAGCAAGGGTTCCTTCGCGTGCAGATTTTCCATACAAGAATCGGAATCGTCCAAGGAAATAACTTGGTAATTAAAGAAAAACTTGCTCTAAGTTTTTAGGACTTAGCTTTCTGGCTTCGTTCTTCCTCCGGCAAGCATCGATTCCGAACGTCACCAACTGGTATTCATATCTCCCTTCCCCCCCGGCAAATGTGCACGCGAGGAATCCTTCTGTCTTTGAGAAAAAGAAAGAAGAGAAAATAAAGGGATGAAACCTTGGCGGTTCGTTAGAACTTACCGGGATCAGGTGTCATACAACATCTTAGACAAACATGCATATATGAATATGAACATGGGAATCAATAAGGGAATGTACAACACTTAAATTTATTCATCTGTGCTCAGGGTCTGCGCCTGGCTTTGTACAAAGGATCACATGCCTTGCCGGCAAGACTTGTACAAAAAGGTGGTTGCCGAGATCCCCCGGCAACCACGCCTTATGGGTAGAACTTGCGAAGATGTTCGATATTCCAGGAATTACTCACTGGAACGCCATCTTCGGTCTCCAGGCGAACAGCGCCAGGCCTGGTGACTCGTACTACCCGATAAGGGCCTTCCCACTTTGGCGTCAACTTGTTTGAATTCTTGGCGGACTGAATCCGTCGAAGAACAAGGTCGCCTTCCTCAAGGCTTCGGGCATGAACTTTGCGGCTATGATAGCGGCGCAAAGCTTGCTGGTAGCGTACAGCTCGCACAGCAACCTGAAGACGATTCTCCTCAAGGAGCACAGCGTCATCTTGCCGCAGTTGCTCTTGCTCGAG
The DNA here is from genome assembly GCA_011799875.1 of Thinopyrum elongatum. Classification (NCBI taxonomy): domain Eukaryota; kingdom Viridiplantae; phylum Streptophyta; class Magnoliopsida; order Poales; family Poaceae; genus Thinopyrum; species Thinopyrum elongatum. The sequence goes on from CM022300.1 coordinate 43,358,447, forward strand.
CTCATCATAAGCGAGCACTCGAGGAGATCCGTATATGAGTTCCGTGGGGAGAACTACTTCCGCTCCGTAGACCAGAGCGAAGGGCGTCTGGCCGGTGGCTCGATTTGGTGTCGTTCTGATTGACCAAAGAACCGCCGGCAACTCATCAATCTAGCGTCTTCCGCACTTTTTCAGCCTGTCAAAAGTTCTGGTCCTGAGACCACGCAACACTTCAGCATTGGCCCTCTCCGCTTGGCCGTTGCTTCTCGGGTGAGCAACAGAGGCAAAACAAATCTTGCCGCCAAGGTCTTGGACATACTGCATGAAGGTGCGACTTGTGAATTGCGTGCCGTTGTCGGTGATGATCCTGTTAGGCACACCGAAACGGCAAACAATTCCCTTGAAGAACTTGACAGCCGACTGCGATGTCACCTTCCTCACTGCTTCCACCTCCGGCCACTTTGTGAACTTGTCGATAGCAACGTACAAGTACTCAAAGCCCCCGGTAGCACGGGGGAAGGGCCCCAGTATGTCGAGCCCCCAGACCGAGAATGGCCAGGAGAGAGGGATTGTTTGAAGAGCTTGAGCTGGCTGATATAATTTCTTCGAATGAAACTGGCACGCTTCACACTTGGTTACTAGTGCAGTCACATCCTGGAGGGCAGTAGGCCAAAAGAAACCTTGCCGGAATGCCTTTCCGGCAAGCGCTCTTGACCCTATGTGAGAGCCACACATGCCCCCATGTATCTCTGCCAATAGCTCTAGTCCATCCTCCCGAGGAATGCACTTCAATTTCACACCATTTGGTCTCTTTCTGTACAGGACGTCATCGACGAACTTGTACATAACAGATCGACGGGCTACTCTCTCCGCTTCTTCTTGTTCCTCAGGGAGTTCACCTGTCTGAAGGAAATGGACAATGTGCTGCGCCCATGCCGGAGCTTGAGGCTCGACAACTAGGACTAAAGGCATCTCCTCTGCCGGGGGAACGTTTGTCTCGACAACGAGGGCCTGAGGCCCTGTCGGAGCCTGTTGTTCCCCAGCAGGCGTGTCGATCCCGGCAACTTCCTTGCCGGCGGCTCCGGAGAGCTCTGCCGGGAAGTACTGGCCAGAGTTCAACTTCCTTCTTTTTTCTTGCCGCATCGATGGTGCCACGGATGGTTGAGTCAATTGGAGCACAAAAGTTCCTGGTTCCACAGGCAACTTGAGGGCAGCACGCTTTGACAGGTCGTCAGCAATATTGTTCTCGGCACGAGGAACGTGCTCCATTTGGAGACCGTCAAAGCGCTCTTCCAATTTCCTCACTTCATCTACGTAGGCTTGCATCAATGGACTTTGATAGCTCTTGTTAACTTGCCTGACGACAAGCTGTGAATCGCCTTTGATGACGAGCTTTTTGATACCAAGGTCTGCCGCGATCCTGAGACCGGCAAGCAAACCCTCGTATTCTGCAGTGTTGTTGGTCGAATTCTCCCGGGGAAAGTGCATTTGGACTACGTACTTGAGGTGCTCCCCGGTGGGTGCGACAAGCAGCACTCCAGCACCGGCGCCTTGCAGCGAAAAAGCCCCGTCAAAGTACATAACCCATTGCTGATCGATTTCCTTGCCGGGGAGAATTGTTTCTTGAACTTCTTCGTCTGGCGTCGGGGTCCATTCTGCAATGAATTCCGCCAAGGCCCTACTCTGAATTGTCGAAGTGCTTTCAAACTTAAGACCAAAGCTAGACAGCTCCAACGCCTACTCCACGATCCTGCCGGTTGCCTCCGGGTTTTGCAAAATCCGTTGCAAAGGAAAGCGAGTGACGACGGTAATCTCATGTGCTTGAAAATAGTGGCGTAGCTTCCTTGAGGCCATAAGGAGGCCAAAAAGCAGCTTCTGCACCCCAGAATATCTTGATCTAGCCCCTTGTAAAAGAGAGCTAACAAAATAAACTGGGCGCTGCACCACCTTCTTCTTCTGCACAAGTTCTTCTGTTTGCGCAGATCCTGTCTTGCCGGGATCAACCCTTGCCGGGAAAGATCTTGCCGCGTCACCTGGCGGTCCTGCCGCTGGTGTTGCTTCCTCATCAGCTTCTCTCTGCGCCACTAATGTAGCACTAACCACTTGATTTGTTGCCGCCAGATACAGCAGCAACGGCTCTTGTGGTTTAGGCGCGACTAGCGTCAGCAGAGAAGAAAGGTATTTCTTCAAATCTTGCAGCGCTGCCTCCGCTTCCGGAGTCCATTTCATTGGACCTGTCTTCTTCAAAATTTTGAAGAAGGGCAGGGCGCGCTCAACAGATTTGGAAATAAACCTGCTTAGAGCAGCAACACAGCCGGCAAGACGACGCACATCCTTGACGCGTCTCGGCGCTTCAATTTGCTCAATGGCTTTAATCTTGTCGGGGTTCGCTTCGATTCCCCGGCAAGATACAAAGAATCCGAGGAGCTTGCCGGAAGGAACACCGAACACGCACTTCTTAGGATTGAGCTTCAAGTTGATCTTGCGCAAGTTTGCAAATGTTTCTTCTAAGTCTTGAATAAGCGTTGCTTTATCCTTAGTTTTGACCACTATATCATCCATATATGCCTCCATATTTCTATGGAGTTATGGCTCAAAACCAATCTGGATTGCTCTGGCAAATGTTGAACCAGCACTTTTCAACCCGAAAGGCATTCATATAAAACAATACGTACCACATGGGGTGATAAAGGCGGTCTTCTCTTCATCTTCCTTTGCCATAAAAATCTGATGGTACCCTGAATAGGCGTCAAGGAAGGACAGGAGATCACAACCAGCGGTGGCGTCCACAATCTGGTCGATGCGCGGCAAGGGAAAGGGATCTTTTGGACAAGCTTTATTGATATCTGTATAATCGATACAAAGCCTCCATTTCCCATTCGCTTTCCACACTACAACCGGATTGGCCAACCAGGTTGGATGAAGCACTCCTTTGACCAGTCCTGCCGCCTCCAGCTTCTTAATTTCTTCGGCGATGAATTCTTGCCGCTCCAAGGCCTGCTTCCTGACCCTTTGCTTGACGGGCCGCGCATGAGGACAGACAGCAAGGTGGTGCTCAATCACTTTCCTGGGAACACCGGGGATGTCAGACGGTTGCCATGCAAACACGTCGATATTCGCCCGCAGGAAAGCAACGAGCGTGCTTTCCTATTTGTCATCTAGGGCAGAACTTATGGTGAAAGTTCCCCCCGTTCTGTCCTCCCTAGCAGGCACCTTCTTGGTTTCCGGTGGAGCAGCCTTGGATTTCTTGTTCTTGCCGGTGGAACTCTCTGGTACGTCCTCGACGGAAGCGCAGCACTCTGAGGAGGCGCACTTGCCGGAGTTCGCGCCAAGGTTCCTGCCGGTCTTCTTCTTCCCCCCGGGAGTTCCAGTGGCAGGAGCAGATGCCTTGATGGCAGGTGCTGCAATTGCTTCCCAGTAAAGTTGATCGGCACAAATGAGCGCGTCCTTCTTATCAGAATGGATAGTAATGACGCTCAACGGCCCGGGCATCTTCAACACATTGTACGCGTAGTGTGATGCCGCCATAAACTTAGCCAGCGCTGGCCGACCAAGGATCCCATTGTATGACATGGGGATCTTGGCGACATCAAACACCACCTTTTCGGTCCTGAAGTTAAACTCGCTACCGAATGTTACCGGCAGCGTGATCTTGCCCTTAGGCTAGGTTCTTCCCGGATTGACCCCTTGAAACGTACCCGTTTCCTCGAGGTCTTCGTCGGGAATCTGAAGCTTTGCGAGCACGTCTGGTGAGATTAAGTTTAGGCCGGCCCCGCCGTCAACTAACATCTTCGTCACCTTGAGGTTGCGAATTGTTGGGGAAACCAACAATGGCAAACACCCGACCGCAGTTGTGCGATCAGGGTGATCCTCGGCGTCAAAGATGATAGGCGTGCTGGACCACTTCAAAGGCCTACACGCATCGGGGGATGGCTCTGCCACATTAACCTCCCGCATCCACTGTTTAAGTTGGCGGTGGGAAGAATGCAGCGAGGCACCCCCGTCAATGCACATAGCCTCCGTAGCCTTCTGGAATTCCTGCTCACTGGATTCATCATCTTCCTCATCATCATCTCCTTCTTTATCTCGGCCCCGAGCGGGCCGATCCTTCTGCTGCTTGGCCTTGCTGCGGCGACCCCCTCGGCCACCGCGTTTCTTGCCGGACCCCTCAGCACCATCTTGGGCCTTCTCCTTGTCTCGCCTCTCGTATTCGGCCCTCTGCTTCTCGGCAAGCTGCTCAACTTGCTGGCAGTTTCGGAGATCGTGGCCCTTAGTGCGATGGATCTTGCAATACTGCTTGCCGGAGTTCCCCGACTTGTCGGCAGCCGTCAAGGCCTGACAGGAAGGGCACCCGACAAGATCCTTGCCGGGGTCACCGACCTTGGCCTTCTTGGCGGCGCCGGGGTTGTCGGATTCCTCGACAGCAAGTACGGCCTTGCCTCCGCGCTTCCTATTCCGCCGCCGGCCTTTCCTTGACGGGGCCGCGGCGTCTTCATCCTCGGAGTCGCCTGCCGCGCCAACAGCCTCACCGGGGAGTTTCCTCCCTTCTTCAGCTCGAGCACACTTGTCGGCTAGAGCATAAAGCTCGGCAATACTCCTGACTTTGTTCATCGCCAACTCTTCCCGCATTCTGCGGTTACGCACGTTCTGGTGGAACGCGCTAATGACAGCGGCAGGATGAACGTCGGGAATGTTATACTGCACTCGGCTGAACCTCTGCATAAACTTGCGCAGGGACTCGCCCTCCTTCTGAGGGATGATGTGCAAATCGCTCTCTTGGCCAGGAGCTTGGTGGCCTCCAACGAAGGCGCCAACAAACTGATGGCACAGATCTGACCAGGAAGAAATGGAATTCTCCGGCAGATGCATCAACCACGACCTGATGTTGGGCTTGAGCACCAACGGGAAGTAGTTGGCAAGTATCTTGTCATCTCGGCCCCCGGCAGCCTGCATTGCAATGGTGTAGATGCTCAGGAACTCCGAGGGATGGGTCTTTCCGTCATACTTCTCCGGAACCTCTGGCTTAAAGGTTCGGGAATTGGGCCACCGGACTTGCCGCAGCTCACGAGTAAACGCCGGAGTCCCTACCTCATAAGGTAAGTCTCCTACGTTCCCTGGCGCAGGCTCGTCGACAGCCGGCCCCGCGCGCTTATCAGAGTGATAGCGCGCTTCCCGTCGCCGCTCGATGGTTGTTCGAGCGTCCTCTTTGCCTCGTTCCTGGAGAACCAGACGCTGATCACGGCGCATCTGTGGATCGGACGACGCCGTGGAAACTTCTTCATGGCGGTCGACTTGCTGAGTTGTCGGCCGCCGCTGATGCCGCGGAGGGGAGTGCACTGTAGTTGCACCGCCTCCGGTTTTCTCTGCACCGGCTCGCGCCGGATCGATGGGCCTCTGCTGCGAGGGCCCTGCCTCTTGCGGTCCATCCTTGTTGGCAAAGCCGATAAGGCTCTGGATAGTAGCTCGCCACTCCTCCATCTTCTCCGGGGCGGGAGGAAAATCGAGGAGCAGCTGTGCACGTGCCAAGGCTTCCGCTGGCGTAGGTGGCGGCGACAAGTGCGAGGTACATGAGGTGCTCTGACTCCTAACCAAGTTAGAAGGAGCACCGCCACGGTCACGCGATCGCGCACCACCTCCGTCGGCAGCTCGGTGTGCATGCTGGTCCCACGCATCTTGGAATCTATGCGCAGAAACCTTTTCATGGGGACGCCCCGAACCACCAGCGCCATGATGTCGCTCATCTTGCACGACCTGAGTAGGTTGCAAGGCTTGCGCCGGCGCGGGAGCTCCAGCAGGCGCCCTTCGATCCTTAGAGTTAGTTGTGCCACCCGTAGGCAACACAGCACCATCTCTAGATCCAGCGGCGTGCAAGTTACCACTACCACTGCGAACGATACCGCTCGCTTGGCTTGGGTCACCAGAACGCCGCGGGGGTTCTAGTCCTCTTCCTTCTGCACCCATACCGTCGCCTGTTTGCGAAGGCGCAGGCAAAACGGACCCGGACGGTTGCGCTGTCGCAGCGCTCTTCTTCTTGGGCGGCATGATGATGAAGATGATGAAGAAACTAGGGCGCCGACCACCAGATCAGGTTCACGCAACCTTCAATCCCCCTACCTGGCGCGCCAAAGATGTCGGGGTACGACACCTATGGGATCCCGAGAGATCCCTTTACGATTCGGCGGGGGGAGAGGTATACGCAAAGAGCAGAACCAGTGATCGACGCGTGAGGTTTTTACCCAGGTTCGGGCCGTTGATCAGCGTAAAACCCTACTCCTGCTTTGTGTTCTTATTGATGTTCTTGAGCCCAGCCTTCAGGAGCGCTCACAATGAACAGCACGTTCAAAGAGCAGCTACGCATGCAGAATGGGCCAGAAGTTCTCCTCTCCTGTAGCAGTTGCCTTGGGCCTCCTTTTATATGCTCAAAGGGGTCTCCACTGTGGCAAAATGTACATACATTGAGGTGTAAAGTAGCTACAGGGTACCATACCTAACCCCTGACGGATTAGGACAAGCGCATTTAATGCACCGTGAGGTGTCCGTTTAGGTGTCCTCACTTTCTTGGGGATGGAAAAAGGGGCCATCCCATCAGCACCGCTTAAGCTCTCCCCCACTGGCGCGTCGCCACGCATCCAGAGAAGGACCCAGAATGTCAGACACGTTACTGTGCTGAAGCGGTGGCATAGTGGCAGAATCTCGCCAGGCGCCGAACCTTGCCGGGCGCCAAGCCTTGCCGGACGCCAAGCCTTGCCGGGTCCAAAGGCCATCCCGGCAAGGATCTTGCCGGGGAGGCTGGCCTTCAGATTTCAGTCCTGCTTATCTGCTGATCCTTAGATCTCTGGCTCGATGATTTCCTTGATGGCTTGAATCGACCTCGAGCTGATCCCGGCAAGCCTTGCCGCAAGGATGGCTACAACTGCCCGTGCACAAGTATGGGGTACTAGTGGCCCAATACTTAGTACATCGACAGAGTGCTATTAAGATTGCTCACAATCCCGTGCAACATTCTCGAACTAAGCATATTGAAGTTCGTCATCATTTCATTCGAGATCATGTTGCTAAAGGAGACATTGATCTTAAGCATGTTCGTACCGATAAGCAATTGGCTGATATATTCACCAAACCGCTTGATGAGAAAGTATTTTGCCATTTGAGAGGTGAATTGAACATCATTGATGCTTCAAATTTGGAGTAGAAACTCCATTTGGATACATGCAAGGCATGAGCCTTTACATGACTAATCCTTGATATTTCTCTTATGATGATCATATGTCTTGGATCTATACTTGTACCCCTGCATGTTATCTAACCCTTGTAGGTACTTGGATGAGCCCAACTCTATGAGATTGCAACTCACTCACATCCTAAGCAATCCCTACATCGCCAAGTCTCTACAATATGGTGGTTGAAGGCAAGGAAGCATGAACCCATTCAATATATCCTTTGACAATATATCAAATTTCATTTGGTATCAAGTTTCATTATTGTCATTTTGGATACACAAGTGCTCTTCCTTGCAAGACTAACCCATGTAGGAAGGTGAACTCAAACTACAAGTGGTGCTCCCAACTCTTGATGAACTACATCAACCTTGAGCATCCAACACAAGTTCAACTACATGATCAAGATCAACACCATCACCCAAAGTATGTTATTCCATCTTAGAGAAGCTTTACCCCAAGACATGGGTTAAAGCAACTCAACAAGATGTGAATACATCAAAATGCTTAAACGAAAAATGGCAACCCCATTTTGAGCTTAAACGATGAGTATGACCTATGATCAAGTGACTTCACTTGGCTCCTAAGTCAATATACTCTAACATAGGTGACTTTGTCACCGACCAATTCTAGATGCTTGCGTTTTTCTGTGTTTTTGCATTTGTTTCTTGAATACATTTTCCCCTTTCAAAAAAAACTTCATCTAGATTTCTTTTCTTTTCTCTGATTATTTTCTGCATTCCCTGCATCTAATTCTTTGCAAATCTTTCAGTTAATTCCCTGCAAATCTTTGTGAGATCTTATTTGCCTAGTGAGCTGAGATGACAAAAGTTTTCTCTGTGTTAAACTCGGCCTCACCGATCTTTTCTTCTCAGCTAGACCGAACCAACTCGGTGTCACCGACTGAAATGATTCGGTGTTACCAATTTCATCACTAAGGAAACACTTTGCCATTTGCATCCTGCATATCTGTTCCAGCATCCACTCGATGATTCTTGTCCTCTACCAGCATCCGAAATTACATAATGCTTTGTAATGTGACTCAAGGACCAAACCTACTTGACTCATGCTCCAGAAGATCCCTTCTTGGAAATTGATGTCAAAGGGGGAGAGAGAGAACATCAAAGCTCAACCATATCTAAGGGAGACTTCTTAGCCATCCCAGATGCCTGGTAATTCAAAGAGGAGAGAAGCCACATGTCTTTAAGAGGGGAAAGACATGTTAGTAGATGTTTCTTTGAGTATGTTGTTCTGTCTTTCTTTGCTCTGATTTTCTGTTACCCTACCTTCTCCCATTATCTAGTATCAGATTCAGGGGGAGTAAGATATCTAAGGGAAGAAAATCTTTGGAATTCATTGCACATATTTATCTCTTGGGGACATGTCAATATCCAAATAGAGTACTAAGTACTTACTCACTACATGTCATCCCAGTCTTGGTACTCTTGTGGTTTCCTGTTCTTGCTCTGCTTAGTAGATGTTCCTGTGTTATCTAACCCCGTTTTCTCAGGTTCATCTCTTCCAAAGTCAGCTCAAGACCACAAGGTAAGTATATGCATCACACTCATGTGCACGAGGATCTCTTGCTGATGTACATATTGTTTGCAAGAAGGACTCATGAACATGTAGGTACATTTTCTGCACTTTACATCATTTGCTCTGATGCATATAGCCAAGATACATGTAACTCATTACTTGCTCTGACATGCTTATGCACTCACATGGTATGATATTCTATCTTCACATGATTGCATACATGTAGGGGGAGCCAATGCATGTTGCATGTTCTTACAAAGCTTTACTTGTTACACTTCATATCTTTATCTAAAAGCTTTGATGTATGTTGTCATCAATTACCAAAAAGGTGGAGATTGAAAGCACAAGTGCTCCCTGGGTGATTTTGGTAATTAATGTCAACATATCTCTTGTTGGACTAATACTTTCATCTAGTATATTTCAGATGAGTTCAACAGTGGAGTGGCAGGACAAGAGGATGTGGAACCCCTTCAAGATGCTAAGGACACATATTGGCAAAAGCTCAAGACTCTACATTTTCATTTTTAGTGATCCAAGATCACATTGAGTCCATAGGAAAGCCAATACTATTAAAAGGGGATGAGGTGTTGCTTAATGGCTTGCTTGCTCAAAATGCTTAGTGATATGCTCCAAAAGCCCTCAACCACTTTCTCATTTCCACATATATCCTAAACCTAAAAGTCAAACTCAGCCCCACCGATTTGATCTATCCGGCGCCACCGAGTTCACTTGACATACCCACTGCCAGAAACCCTAATCAATTCGGTCTTACCGATGGGATCTCGGTCTCACCGAGGTGGGCTTGCAAACTCTCTGTTGCCTACTGCAATTATTTCGGTCTCACCGAAATAGGTAGTCGGCCCCATCGAGTTTGCTTGGCCAACTCTCTGTTTGCTTATTACTAAAATCGGTCTCACCGAGTTTGTGTAATCGGTCAAACCGAGATGAGGTTTTACCCTAACCCTAGCACATCGGTCCCATCGAATTGACCTTGTCGGTCCCACCGAAAATCCTAACGTTCATATTTTGAACTGAATCGGTCTGACCGAGTTTGGTAAATTGTGTGTAATGGTTAGATTTTGTGTGGAGGCTATAAATACCCCTCCACCCCCTTCTCCATTAGTGAGAGAGCCATCAGAACGTGCCTACACTTCCACTACTCATTTTCTGAGAGAGAACCACCTACTCATGTGTTGAGACCAAGACATTCCAATCCAACCACTAGAATCTTGATCTCTAGCCTTCCCCAAGTTGCTTTCCACTCAAATCATCTTTCCACCATATCCAAATCTGTGAGAGAGAGTTGAGTGGGTGGGAGACTATCATTTGAAGCACAAGAGCAAGGAGTTCATCATCATCACACCATCTATTACCTTTTGGAGAGTGGTGTCTCCTAGATTGGTTAGGTGTTACTTGGGAGACCCCGTCAAGATTGTGGAGTTGAACCAAGGAGTTTGTAAGGGCAAGGAGATCGCCTACTTCGTGAAGATCTACCCGAGTGAGGCAAGTCCTTCGTGCGCGATGGCCATGGTGGGATAGACAAGGTTGCTTCTTCGTGGACCCTTTGTGGGTGGAGCCCTCCGTGGACTCACGCAACCATTACCCTTCGTGGGTTGAAGTCTCCACCAACGTGGATGTACGATAGCACCACCTATCGGAACCACACCAAAAATCTCCGTGTCTCCAATTGCGTTTGCACACTCCAATCCCATCCCTTTACATTCTTGGAAGTTGCATGCTTTACTTTCCGCTGCTCATATACTCTTGCCATGCTTGCTTGAAATGTATTGTGAATGTTTAAACTTGTGCTAAAACTCCACCTTAACTTGAAGAACTTAAAAACTGCTACTTTTCTTTGTTAAGGGTCTATTCTCCCCCCCCCTCTAGACACCTCTTCTCGATCCTTTCACTCGCGCCAGCCGTTGCTTCGGTCGTTGAACCGGAAGTCATGGCTGCCGTAGTTGACGATTGCAGCATTGGTTGCGTGCCAGCAATGAAGATCGCGACCCTGTTCGGCGGCTCATAGGGGTCCGGAATACTATCGCCATCGGAACAGCCCCCAAGCCCGCCGTCTTGCAGTTGATACATTGAATTAGTCTCACCGATTGAGGACTCACCATCAGAGTAAATGACCGTCTCTCCACCAGACGCAGATCCTTCCTCAAAACCTGCTCCATGCACAAACCCAACAAAGGTGAGCTTCACGGCGGCTTGAACCTCGGCGGGTCGCGCGCGCCGTGCTGTCTCGATGATGTTGGTGCAGATGTCCGGCTCAGGCTCCGACTCGCCGATCTTGCCGATGAAGACGTGGATTCCGCCGAAGGGGACCTGGTACCCGTATTCGATTGAATCGGCCTCGGGACCCCAGCCTGCGTCGTCGATGTAGATCTTGCCGCGGCGACTCTTGGTCATCTGGCCCACGGCATATCCCTTGATTCCTGCGAAGCTGCCCTTCAAGAACCTGAAACCACCGTGCGCTGGCCCCACGGTGGGCGCCAACTGTCGTGGACTTAACACGGTAGATGCCCTAGCAAAAGGACTTAGGTGTGGAGCCATCGCAACTAGGTTAGCTTGAAGGGGTTAAATGGGACAAAGGACACAGAGAGTTTACCCAGGTTCGGCCCCTCTCAACGAGGTAAAGGCCTACTCCTGCTTGACAATAATTCCCATGTGTCCTCGGGAGCGCTTTTCTTTTTATAAGAGTTCATCCAGGCTTATCCTTGCTACAAAAAGGATTGGGCCACCTTGCTGCACCTTTGTTACACTTGTTACTTGTTACCCGTTACGAATTATCTTATCACAAAACTATCTGTTACCGATAATTTCAGTGCTTGCAGAAAATACTTTGCTGAAAACCGCTTGTCATTTCCTTCTGCTCCTTGTTGGGTTCGACACTCTTATCGAAAGGACTATGATAGATCCCCTATACTTGTGGGTCACCAGGTTCTACCACAGTTTCTTGCTCTACTGTCTGCTCTAGATATGTTTACTCTAGATGTGTTCGGTTCTAGTTCATATATGTAGATGCTATTTACCTTCTCTCTGTCAGATTGCATGACTTGTTTTATCTCTGCTATAATAGTCATGTCTTATCTAGTATTTCTGTTAATAAAATCATTTGGTAAATTGCTCATATTTCCAACAGGCTAAAAGTGTTATAAGCTATAAAAACCAAAAAAACTTGTGCGAAAACTTTATGTCCGAAGTAACTAAAGTTTTTTGGTGCCAATCGGAACATTGGTCTTAAAATTACTTTGTGCTTTTGTCGTGCTTTGACATGACACATCCGATCTCGAGACTTCAAGCGGGTCAGCCTTCGGCTTCAACCTCCTATCCTGAAGGTGGAGTGCTTCTCAGGCCAGTTTAGTGAACTAAACTCGAGCGGCTTTAGAGAGAAACCGGGCTATCCGGCTATTGACCACACACTCGAGTCGAGAAAGGAGTGGTAGAAAAAGACTTTGCAATGACTTAGAAGAAAACAATTATTATAAAATGGCTCATACAAATTTAAGAGCCCCCAGTTAACTTGGGTAAAAGAAGTGTTTTGACAAACAATGTTTTTTTTACAAACTAAGTTTTTAACAAACAACTTTTTGTTTAACACAAATATAATGTTTGGTCGAACCGAACAAGAATTAAAAAAAACTGATCATGGAAGCGACTTAGCTGGTTAATGTGCTTGGTGTTGTTGACGAGGTTCGGGCTTGTGGCAGGATGAAGACGTAGTCCTCGACCTGGCCGAGGTCCCAGCCCCCAAGTCCGAGGTGCCCGAGCGAAGTGCTCGGCTTGATGAAGTGGCGATGCAGCGAGGCGAAGCCCCCGGTCCAGCTAACGTGATGAAACTGGTCGGCTGGTGACGCCGAAGTCCCCGGAGTAGGCTGATGAAGAGATGGCGAAGCCCCCGGTCCAGCCGAGGTGATAGAGCAGGTCGGTAATTTGACGTTGCAGCCGCCATGCTAGCCGAGGTGTCGAAGCAGGTCGGCACAGTGGAAATCGGCTTGAAGAAGCAATGGTGCGGCAATGCCGAAGCAGGTCGGAACTTGTGACGCGGTCAATGCCGGCTTGAGAAGTGACCACGCGGCGATGCTGGCGCACCCGACCCGTGCAATCCATGGGGCGACGATCTTGTCTTGATGATTATTTGTCCTTCACGATGCCGGACTCTTGCTCGGCTTGCCGAGGTGATGATCCGAGGTGGTTGTCGTCGGCTCGATGGAGCGACGGTGCAGTCGGTGTTGGCGCAGGTCGGTAGCCGTGGAGCAACGTGGTCGGGCCGGTTTGACATTGGCGCTAGGGTGAAGATCGCCTCAGAAAAGACGTAAAATTTGTGGGCACGTGTTTGAGAACAACACAGAATACCCTAGAAAAAAAATCCTTCAAGAAGGATGTCCAATACCCCGTTCATGAAGAAAGATGAATTCGGGTCGGATTCGTTTTCGCGCAGGAAACACATCCGAAAATTGATCTACTCATCGGAAGTTTCCCGAAGTTTGAATGGTCGGATCGAGCTGAAATTTTGAGGGGTGATATATATGGGAATTCCACAGCCGATAAACAGCCGGATCTTCTAAAGGACGTCTGAGCTAACAGCTGGACTCCTCGCCCCAAACTCGTCCAGATTCCCGTCCGGATTCGACAGGCCTCCGGTATATCGGAGGTCGCCGGAGATTCCTCCGTCGGAATGCGACAAAATTTTGCAGGGTTGTTGTAGACTCAATTCCACCGAAATAATCGTCAAAGCGACGCTCGAGGAGGCGGTGATGGCGGATACAAGTTCGCTGTCCAGAAAAATAGCACGGTCGCCCGAGGGCAATGTTGACATTGAGCCCCCGAGCTCCATGGATGATTCCTCCATGATCTTGATAGAGATCGGAGTTGATGTTGATGAAGGCCCTCGCCCAAACATGATGATCTGAGGCGGAGTGTAGTCCTCGGTCGAGCCAAGGTGACTAATCGAGCCGGCGATGAAGATGCCGACATCGTAGTTGATCTATAGGCGAGCCATTGACCCTTCGTCGATCTCACAGCGGAACTCTCAATGAAAGCACCAATGTCGATTCTAAATTCGGCATATCTCGTAGTAGGGGGTCTAAACTGTGGAGCTTGGATCGATGGTAACACAGACACAGGATTTTACCCAGGTTCGGGCTCTCTCGAAGAGATAATACCCTACGTCCTGCTTTTGATTGTATTCACATGGGGTGTAGTACGGAGTACATGTATCTACCACGAGATTGTTCTAATGAATATTCAATCCTCTATTAACTAGTCTGGCCTCAGTTTATATAATACACCGGAGGCCTAGGGTTTTAGGACAGTCATCGGCTTGTGCACCAAGTCTTGTGGAAACCTCCTTGTATACGGCATGGGCTGCCCGAAGTGGCCCATGAGTGAACCGCCATGGGGGTCCTCGGCCCGATCCAGCTGGTCGGGAGACGACGCGGTGAATACCTCCTAATCCAGGACACTGTCAACAGGTATCTCCGAAGGTGTCTGTTGGGTTGGCATGGTTCGAGACTGAGATTTGTCACTTCGTGTGACGGAGAGATATCACTGGGCCCTCTCGGTAATACAACATCGTAAAGAGCTTGCAAGCAATGTGGCTAATGAGTTAGTCACGAGATCTTGTATTACAGAACGAGTAAAGAGACTTGTCGGTAACGAGATTGAACTAGGTATGGAGATACGGGCGATTGAATCTCGGACAAGTAACATGTCGCCGGACAAAGGGAATTGCATACGGGATTAACCGAATCCTTGACATCGTGGTTCAACCGATAAAAGATCTTCATGGAATATGTAGGAACCTATATGGGCATCCAGGTTCCGCCATTGGTTCTTGACCAAAGAGGTGTCTCGGTCATGTCTACATGATTCTCGAACCCGCAGGGTCCGCACGCTTAACGTTTGGTGACGCTAAAGTAATATTGGGCATGTTGGTGATCGAATGTTGTTTAGAGTCCCGGATGAGATCCCGGACGTCACGAGGAGCTCCGGAATGGCCCGGAGGTAAAGATTTATATATGGAAAGTCGCTTTCAGTGTTCCGAAAAAAGTTTCAGTTTTTTCGGTATTGTACCGGGAGGAGTCTGGAAGTCCACCAAGGGTTCCACCATGTCCCAAGGGTCAGCAAGGGCTGAAGGGAGGTGCCCTGGCCTTATTGGGCCAAGCGCACAAGTCCCTCAAGGCCCATGTGGCTGGGAAAGGTGGAAAGTCCACCTGTGTATGGAAAGGAGGGAATTGGACTAGGAGTCCAACTCCTCCCCCTTGGTGCGCCAGCCCTAGGGCTTGGAGGACTGGCCACCATGCCCCTCCACCTATATATAGAGGGTAAGGCCCCCCCCCACCCAAGAGGAGACACAAGCCCTTGGCCCCCCTCTCTCCCGTTACTTCGTAACTCCTCCGTCTTCGTTGTTTCGGTAGCGCTCGACGTAGCCCTGCCGGAATCACTTCACCACCATCACTGTCACGCCGTCGTGCTGCCGGCGATCCCATCTACTTCTCCTCCCTCGCTTGCTGGATCAAGGAGGAGGAGACGTCATCCAGTCGTACGTGTGCTGAACGCGGAGGTGCCGTCCGTTCGGCACTTCATCGGTTTGAATCGCGATTGGATCGTGACGAGTACTAATACATCAACCACGTGATATACACTTCCGCTTAACAGTCTACGAGGGTACGTAGACACACTATTCCCTCTCGTTGCTATGCTTCTCATAGATAGATCTTGGGTGTTCGTATGTTTTTTTTTGATTTTTATGCTTCGTTCCTCATCATACCTGAGATCCACTGGTTTTAGCACCGACACTTGGTCCCATCGAAACAACATCGTCTTCAATGGGGGCGAGACCTTCCTCGCGATCCATCATTGAGGTCGTCCGCCAGGAGGGTGAGCAGTGGTGTAAAGCTGACCTTCTTCATGTTAGACGTTTTGTAGCCATGGGTGCTCTGCCGGCATTTTTTTAGATGCTCTGCCAGCATTGTTGGTAGGTTCTAGTGAGTAGTTGTCCTTTGTCAGATGGCCGTCTAGTGCCTATCTAGTATTGTATGCCTAACAATGTTGTTGGTTTCCTTGCCTTTGTTGCGATGTCGCCGGCTAAGCCTCTCCTCCTTGTTGCTCATTGGCGCATGGCTTCTCTAGAAGCACCGGAACAACATCGTGTTCGACGGCAAGGCTCCCTCTCTTCAGCGTCTCCTCAATCTCATCATCAGTGAGGCCCGCCTTTGGGCCGTCGCCGGAAACATTGGCTTGGCCAACATATTACCCGAGTAGTCCCCTTGAGGCCATTCTCTCTCCTCCCCCTGTAACCCCCTTTCTCTCATCCCCTCTCTCGTTCCTGTCTTGGAGCATTGCTTGGGCACCTTGTACTCCGTGTACTCTTTCCCTTCTATCAATGAAATACACAAGCTCTTGCGTATTCACAAAAAATCCTACGAAATTGATACGACAATCCACGGCGTATTCTAAAAAAAGTGAACATAACCAATTCGTGCCCCACAAAAAAAAGTATGACCCCCCTAAAAAAAGTTTGACTAAGAGCAACTCCAACGCGCCGACCCAAACGGACGGCGCATTTGTCCGTTTGAGTCGGCTGCCCGCTTGGTGTCCGCCTAATTTTTGATTTGGGTCGGCGTGGGTCGGCAGTGCGCCCAACGCGCCGACCCATATTTGCCGGCGTGGCCGGCTGGCCTCCCTTTTGATCAAACATTTTTGCATATTTCACAAGCAAATATATAGTTTCACAACGAAATAAAAGCATAGTTTCAGAAACCAAATAAAGCATAGTTTTACAAGCCGAATAAAAAATAAATTGTCTCACATAGTTTTACAAGCCGAATAAAAAGGATACATCTATTGGTTGCCAACATGAACCCACATATGCTCAACCAAATCATTTTGCAACTGCATGTGAGTTTCCTAATCACGCATTTCATGATGAAATTGGGTGCACTGTTCAAACGTTGCCGCTCCTTCATGCTCAGGCACAATATTCTCACCCTGAAACTGAAACCCTTGATCGTAGATACGTTCCAGACGCTCATCTTCTACGATCATACTGTGCATGATCACACAAGTAGTCATCACCTCCCACAGCTTCTTGGTGCTCCAAGTCCTAACAGGATACCGAACGATGCCCCATCGAGATTGCAAAACACCAAAGGCACGCTCGACGTCCTTCCTAGCACTCTCTTGCTCTTGGGCAAATCTTTTCCTCTTCTCTCCGATAGGGTTGGGGATTGTCTTCACAATAGTGGTCCACTGAGGATAGATACCGTCACCTAGGTAGTATCCTTTGTCGTAGTTGTGGCCGTTGATGGTAACATTCACCGGCGGGTTGTTGCCTTCGGCAAGCCTTGCAAACACCGGCGAGCGTTGAAGCATGTTGATATCATTGTGTGATCCGGCCATGCCGAAGAAAGAGTGCCAGATCCAGAGATCTTGTGATGCCACGTCCTCGAGTATGACAGTGCAAGCCCTCATATGGCCCTTATACTGCCCTTGCCAAGCAGAAGGGCAGTTATTCCACTCCCAGTGCATGCAGTCTATGCTGCCAAGCATCCCTGGGAAGCCCCTGCTGGCATTCATCGCCAACAAGCGGGCCGTATCTTGAGGAGTCGGCTCTCTCAAGTACTTAGGGCCAAACACATCAATCACAGCCTTGCAGAACTTGTACATGGAGTCTAAGCATGTAGACTCGCTCATACGGACATACTCATCAATGAGATCACCGGGCACTGCGTATGCAAGCATCCGGACGGCTGCAGCGCATTTCTGATAAGATGAGAAGCCAATCATTCCAAGGGCATCCTCTTTGCACTCGAAACAGTCATCGTATCCGACCATCACCTCTCTAATACGGTTGAAAAGATGCCTACTCATACGAATACGCCGCCGGAATTTCTGATGTTTGAACAGCGGGTTGGTTGTGTCAAAGTAGTCATTCCAAAGAAGGAAATGGCCGCTCTCTCGGTTGTGATTCAACGCCGGAAGGTGCCCCGGGATGGAGCCACGGAACAACGGCCGCTGGCTATTAAGGTGGTGATGGACCAACACGGCAGTCAAGATCTCCTCCTCATCATCGGACGAGGAATCGTCGGAGTCGCAAAGGAAATTATGGAAAAAGAACTCGTCGGCGGAGTCCATTTTGTACCTTGGCAAACTGTCGAACAACTTGCAGGCGTTGACGAAGGAGCCGGCCGGCGAAGGGAGGCGCGCCGCCCTTGGACCAGCTGGCTGCCCTGGAGGCGTCTGACGAGCGTGCCGGCTTCAGGACGAAGGAGCCGGCCGGGGCGGTGAGGCGGCTTCCTGGTCGCGGCGGCGTCGTGGAGGTAGGGATGGGAAGCTTTCGGTGCCCCGGCGGCGAGACGGTGGTGGCGGCGACGTGGGAAGTGGCGGCGTTGGGGGGGGAGGGAAGATGTTGCGGCACCGGTTGCTGGCAGAGGCATCGGAAAATGGGCGTCGGCGGCGTCGACGAAGGAAGCGGGCGAGGGTTTGCTGTTGGAATGGGAGAGGGAGGCCAATGTGCCACCGACTAGCGGGCCAGAGAGAGGAGTATGCGGGCGCCGCGCGCGTCTGTTTTGTGTCCGCGCCGACGCAAATGGGACTCAAAATTGGACCGGGAATGGGTCGGCAGACGGACGAAAAGAGAACGCGCGTTCGTTTGGGTTGGCGCGGCGCGAACGAAATGGATCGGCGCGTTGGAGTTGCTCTAATCAGGTAGCAAATGTGGAGAAGAAAATTCTCAAGAAAAGAATGCGGAGAAGAAAATCATGTTGGCGCATTCGGCCAGCAGCGCACCACCCAAACAACGAGCCTGAGTTGTCCGCACGCACAGGCGCACAACCGCGGGCACCGGGGCGCACGTTGTTCGTCAGATTGCTCGCTCGGCGAGGGAGGCCACTTGTTCCTCCCCCGAAAAAACAAAAACCAACGCCAGCCGGGTCGTGGGGCCGCGAGAGCTAGCCGGGGCGACGAGTGCGGCCGTCCCCTGCCCCCAACCCCTCCCGTCGCCCGCCTCCCCGCTATACATACCCCCCCACCCCCCCACCCCAACCCTACCGCTCACCCCCGCCTCCTCCACCGTCTCTGCCCCCGTCGCGCCACCGGACCGCCAGCGCCGCTGCCCCGTCCCCCCCGTCCCGGTAACCATCTCATGCCCCCCTCCTCCCCGCCCCGATCGGTCCTCCCTTTCCCAGATGAGATCCGCCCCGCATTGCGCGCTCCCTCCCTCCCCTGCGCTCGCCATCATGCCGATCGATCTGATCTCGCGGGCGCCGCGCGGCGCCCGTCTCCCCTCCTCCCCGCTGTGGATCCGACCGGATCTCGGGGAATGGGAGCGCCCGCCGTGTTTCTTTGTTCATGCCGCTGCGGGAATGTAGATCTGCCGCCCGCGATCTGGGCCGTTTCGGACGCCGGAGCGCTCCGATCTGTGCCGCGGCGCCGGAAAACCATGGTCTCTCTGTTTCGTTATTAATTGCTCTTAGTAGTATTAAGTCGCGCAGTTACAGGTGATTGCGGTTAGGGGTTCCTCATGAATTGATTGATAGTCTCATCATGCTGCTTGAAAGAATTTTCGTCACTGTTTCTTCCAAGGAGAAAAAAAAATCTCTGCATTTATTTCGCCAGCATCCTTCACTGCAAGCTTTTGCTGTAGATTGTGTAGATTCTCCTTTGATCGATCGATGTGCAATAACTGTAGCTTTGTGCGAGCTTTTGCTGTAGGTAGAAAATGGCTGACGCCGAGGACATCCAGCCCCTCGTCTGCGACAATGGTACCGGTATGGTCAAGGTAAGCCACATTCCACAGGCGTCTTGCATCTTTGGTTCATGGAAATGCCGCTGTGCTCGTTGTAACACTCGAGGTGGTGATGTTGCAGGCTGGGTTCGCTGGAGATGATGCTCCCAGGGCCGTCTTCCCCAGTATCGTGGGTCGCCCACGCCACACCGGTGTCATGGTCGGGATGGGGCAGAAGGACGCCTACGTTGGTGACGAGGCGCAGTCCAAGAGGGGTATCTTGACTCTCAAGTACCCCATCGAGCATGGTATCGTCAGCAACTGGGACGACATGGAGAAGATCTGGCATCACACCTTCTACAACGAGCTCCGTGTCGCCCCAGAGGAGCACCCTGTCCTTCTCACTGAAGCGCCGCTCAACCCCAAGGCCAATCGTGAGAAGATGACACAGATCATGTTCGAGACCTTCAACACTCCTGCTATGTACGTCGCCATCCAGGCCGTCCTCTCGCTGTATGCCAGTGGTCGTACCACAGGTGAGCTCATCTATATTCAACTCTGATCTTTTGAATCTGGAATCCTGGAATTTAGCATGCTCACATGTAAATGAGGTTAATCTGTAAAATTTCTCAAATTGTTTTGTGGTAGCACTAGTTTTGTTCTATGACATCTGGCAAATATTTGTCAACCAAACCTGATAGGCAGTTAATTGTCATCACCTCATACACTGTCAATGTAACACGTATTTTTTTCATTTGTCAATAACTCAATGTGCCCTCTTGAACCTGTCAGGCATCGTGCTGGACTCTGGAGATGGTGTCAGCCACACTGTCCCCATCTACGAAGGATATGCTCTCCCCCATGCCATCCTTCGTCTTGACTTGGCTGGGCGTGATCTCACCGATTACCTCATGAAGATCCTGACTGAGCGTGGTTACTCATTCACCACCACTGCTGAGCGGGAAATTGTGAGGGACGTGAAGGAGAAGCTGTCCTACATTGCCCTGGACTACGACCAGGAAATGGAGACTTCCAAGACCAGCTCTTCTGTGGAGAAGAGCTACGAGCTTCCTGATGGGCAGGTTATCACCATTGGTTCTGAGCGATTCCGTTGCCCTGAGGTCCTCTTCCAGCCATCCTTCATTGGGATGGAAGCTGCAGGTATCCATGAGACCACCTACAACTCCATCATGAAGTGCGACGTGGATATTAGGAAGGATCTGTACGGCAACATTGTTCTTAGTGGTGGTACCACTATGTTCACTGGAATCGCTGATAGGATGAGCAAGGAGATCACTGCCTTGGCTCCTAGCAGCATGAAGATCAAGGTTGTTGCTCCTCCTGAAAGGAAGTACAGTGTCTGGATCGGAGGATCCATCTTGGCATCTCTCAGCACCTTCCAGCAGGTAAATAAGCGTTGCAGCATCGTACTTGATTCATTTCATTCATGGATTTGCTTGCGTTGCTTACAGTGTTGCTTGTTGTTGCAGATGTGGATTGCAAAGGCTGAGTACGACGAGTCTGGCCCATCCATTGTGCACAGGAAATGCTTCTAATTCTTCGGACCCAAGAAAGAAAGCCAAGAGGAGCCTTTATCGCGACCCTCCTGCTTCGTCTCTCTATTTTGTTGCTGTTTCTTTGTTAGCGTGGACAAAGTTTTCGGCTGGCCTATCGGTTACCGTTTTCTCCTATTCAAAGACTGTAATATCTATTCCTACTTGTGCTTCTCACTTGTGATTTTGGACACATATGTTCGGTTTATTCAATCAAATTTAATCAGATGCCTGGTGAGGCTACTAGAGAAATACGGATGGTGTTCTGATTTTGTCATGTGTCACCTCAATCTTGTTAAATGAATAATATGAAGTCTCTTGATCCTACATAGTGTTGTCACATAAATGGATTCTCTTGCTCATTTCTTGTCCGGTTCATTTGGACCCTACAACCTACAACCAAATGCTGTGCTATTTAGCTTTCCATCGTAATCTGTTTGAAATGGCGAGTGATCTGCTGTGTAGTGTGGCCTTTGCACAATCCGCTTTTCGACGGTGGCTTCTATGATGATCCCTACCTGATCTGATCTGATGTCTTTGCTTTGTTGGTCCGATGTGCTGTAATGTTCATGGCGAAGAATTCTATTGCTCAGGCTTTAGCAGCGCATGGTGGTACATGATTACGCTTTGCTGCCTGGCTTAGTGCCGTACAAGACATTCCTTTTAAAGGGGAATCTTCTCTCTTTTCTTCAAGCAAGATGCGAGGGGAGAACGGGACCATTTGAATGTGATGGCATGATTTGTACCTGTTGCTAGTTTATTAGGATATCTGGAATCTCACAAGTTGGCGCCAATTGGGATGATTCTGTCTGCTGTCATCGCTTTGACAGGTATGCTCTCGCTTAAAAGACCTGATCTGGTCCAATGTGGATGAGTTTGCCGGCCTGACAAATCCTCAGTTTGCATATATCATTTTTTGACATGGTCTTGTTCGTTACCGAGATAGAAAGTTTCAGACAAATAATGAAAGAAGCGGCACTGAGGGCATGAACTATGGTGGGTACATATGGCTCATGAGAAAAAGTAGTTTGGGGCACCTGGATTGATTTTTTCTCTTCAATGCAAGCTGCCACTAGTGGGCACCATCAAAGAATAGAAAATAAAAACTAGTACACATACATCTCTACTCTTCACTTCAACTTTTTTCAGCTTTTTACATCGGACCACACTTTTTCTCTCCAAGCACCCACATCCTGCAGAGGATCCTGCTTCCCCGTCCGAATCTACTTTTCCTGATATCCGACCCTGGGGCTATGCATTGCCCATGCCCTGAAGAGTCTTGATCTGACGACACTTGTAGGTGTTAATGAAATACTTGAACGCTATGTTTTTTTCTTTGACATGCTCTCATGCTCCTAATATAAGTTTTTCATGCCAAGTTATTTCAACTATTTTCGGCAAGGAAGTGTTAGGTAGATGAAATAAAATGATAGCTAGTTTACTATTTTATTCATGCCCCTATAATGAATACTTTGTTCTAACCACCTTGGCCTAACAAAGCTTGCATAATAACCTTGCCGCTGGTCTAGCCATGCTAAGTTTTCAGGTGAAAGAAGCGGTGGGCCATCTGGACGTTATTGATCGTAAGTGAGCCAATATCTTTTTGTTATTTCAGTTTAAACGCGAGTTCCTTATCATCAATGTTGCTCTCAAGAACGATCGAGGTTTAACCTTGGGAATGGTGATGAGTGGTTTTACACTCATGTTTATCCTTGTTTAAATTGGACATCTCAGATATTTTCTACGATTATCACTTCAACTTGCCCACTAATCAGTAATAGCTGAAATTGAAATGACATAAAAGTAGAGTATTAATCCTCTGAAATTGTGATGCAAAATGCACACATCAGCTCCTCTAAGCATCAAAATGACATAAAAGTAGAGTATTTATCCTTATCATCAATGCTATAATTTTTAGACTACAAAATTGTAGCCATGCATGAGAAGATGAAAGTTTCTAGCAAACTTGTTTGCTTTGGCTAATCACATGAATCTCTAGGTTTATTTCAACTTCAATAAACAAGCTACACATATGGTCATAGTAACTATCAAGCATGGGTCTTACTCCAACGAGCAAAGCTTACACTAAAAGAATAGGTTTCAAGAAAGGACTGACTCAACATGGAAGTAAAAAAGGCCCTTCGCGGAGGGAAGCATGGATTGCCAAGCGCTTAATGTTGGACATTCAAGAGTTTAGTCCATTGAAACAATAATTTCCCCATTGCCCCTTGTGATGGTGCCCCCCCATCACAAGTTCACGGAGAATTATCATTCCCGCACAATAAAAACTCAAACAGAGAAGTTTCTAGTTGGCAGTGTGTAGCGTGTGACAATGACAAGTGACCACATTGGTAGGTACAATGGACACTTGTGGGACTGCCTTGGCTCGGGTTATGGATGCACAAACATAATTCATGGTTAGTACATATAGTTTTGGGTAGAAAGGCTCAACCTATGATCACATATACACGTTCACTTAGTTGTTTTCCATGCCTAACTATAATAGATAGTTCATTGAAGTTTGCAAATTGAAGATTAGTTATTGATCCAAAGATTTTGGAGATAATATATTTGCATATGTACATCCTTTCTTTTTGTAGTGAGTTTCATGAATCCATTATAAGACCAGGCACAATTTTATTCATCAAGTTAGCATCCATATTTCAATTCTTAGTGTCAGCAAAGTCATGTCCTCCCACAACATATATTCTATGAGGTGTGTGGCAATGCTAGAACGTATAATAAAAAAGCAAAAGGAAAACTTGAGCCCTCTCTTTATTACATATAACCTCGCATCACTAGATACATCGATAATCACTCTGAAGGAGCGATAGCTCATTTTGCAACCTAACTTCAAAAGATCGATAATCCACTAAAACGATAACCATAATGCACAACCTAAAGATGTGAGGTGAGATACCTGGCAACCTCTCCCAAGGTTTGATAGAAGCAAGGAGGGAGGGATGCCTATTACCACTTTTTAATTCTTTGGCAGAGGATGATTGTTGTCATCTGGCAAACCATATGAGGCTGACTCAACCATCTCCGCGAACCTGCACTCATACTCATGAAGTTGTTTCTGCATCTCACATATCTCACTCTGGGAAAACTGAAGCAACTCCTCCAAAGATCCCACTTCCAAACGAAGTTGCAAGTTCTCCTTCTCCACCTCCTCAACCTCGGCCTTGATTTCTGTTGTCAAAGTATGATGTGCATCAAGATTTTCAAATATCACACCTTCATACCTGGCAATAGTTTCCTCCAGGGCCTCCAAATTTGCTTTGAGATCTCCCTCTTTCTTTGGGACTTCAACGTCCCTGATATGCAGTTATCCTACTCCATGGTGATGGACCTAGGTTGAGCCTAAACAAAGAGGAAGTAGGGGTTGATGAGCTTCACGAGGGAATTCTCTTCCGCCTCCTCTTCTTGTCCTTGGAGGTGGCCCTCCCAGCAAAGGTTCCCGAAGAAGCGATGGTTATAGGTTGAACAGTGGGAGAAACCCTATTAGAATCAACTCTCAAAGCGAATAGAGAAGAAACTCGTGATATGGAGATCAGAAGAATAACCAAAAAATGTATAGTAGGTTAAGGGGTCACCTCGCCAAAAAATAGCAGGAGGGGGATTCTCAGGGGCCTAGCTGCCCCTGTAAGGTGGGTGCCTAGGGCCCACAAGGCCCTTATCTGGCCAATTTTATTTGGATTTTCAGGGAGATTTTTGTGTACTTTTCCTTACCTTTGTAGTTTTGGGATTTGGAAGGTTCTGCTATTTTTTTTAATAAATTATTTGGGGTTGATTAGGTGCACTACATTTACCTTCACATCAACTGGATCACCGACAATATAATGCTTCAACCTTTGACCATTAACAACCCTCGGTTTCCTGCAATACTCACCTTCCAACCTGATAGCCCTTGAGCGATAAACCTCTGCTTCGGTGTGAGGACCAGTGTCCATTTGGATAGGGGTTTGTCGGTGTCAAAACCGGCAGATCTCGAGTAGGGGGTCCCGAGCTGTGGATCTTGGATCGATGAGTAACAGGGAACATAGAGACATCATTTAACCAGGTTCGGGTCCTCTCAAAGAGTTAAAACCCTACATCCTGCTTGGTTGTATTGATGTGTTTGTATGACAATTACAGAGTTGATCTACCACGAGATCGGATGGACTAAACCCTAGGTGGGTATGGCGATAATCGTCCCTCTCCTACGGGCTAAACCCTCTGGTTTATATAGACACCAGGGGTACCTAGGGTTACACATGGTCGGTCACCATCAGAGGATAAACATGCCGGTTTCACTAACCAGACATGGATGATACGCCAAGTCTTCGGACGTTTCCTTCCGGAGCACGGGGTCGCTTGTAATCTGGCCTTCCAATGATGAATCAAGAGCGGCCCACCAGTCCGGCCCATGAGAGATAGGCCAGCAGCCCGAGGACCCCTTAGTCCGAAACACCCTCAGTAGCCCCCGAACTAGCCTCCAATGCCAAGGTCGATATATTTGTCAGCTCCATGCTTCTTAAAGTCTTCGGCTTGAGGGACGAGTTCCTTCCGTCACCTATATCCGGCTGATGATAGCTCGGCCACCTGCAACACTTTGGCTAGCGAGGCATTGCGGGTTGATACGTCTCCGTCGTATCTACTTTTCCTAACGCTTTTGCTCTTGTTTTGGACTCTAATTTGCATGATTTGAGTGAAACTAACCCGGACTGACGCTATTTTCAGCAGAACTACCATGGTGTTGTTTTTGTGCAGAAATAAAAGTTCTCGGAATGGAACGAAACTTTTTGGAGAATTATTTTACAATAAAATAAAAATACTGGAGCCAAGAACCACCGGAGGGGGGCCCTGGGTGAGCACAACCCACCAGGGCGTGCCCCCCTCCAGACGTGCCCAGGTGGGTTGTGCCCACCTGGTGGCCCCGCAGACTCTGACTCCAACTCCTTAAATACCTAAATTTGGAGAAAAAAATCAGGGAGAAAGAATTATCGCGTTTCACGATACAGAGCCGCCGCCACCTCCTGTTCTTCATCGGGAGG
Organism: Thinopyrum elongatum; assembly: GCA_011799875.1. Lineage (NCBI taxonomy): Eukaryota > Viridiplantae > Streptophyta > Magnoliopsida > Poales > Poaceae > Thinopyrum > Thinopyrum elongatum. The sequence continues at coordinate 43,384,500 of CM022300.1, forward strand.
CCAGATCTGGAGCCCGTTTGGGGCTCCGGAGAGGGGATCTTCGGTCTTCGTCATCACCAACCCTTCTCCATCACCAATTCCATGATGCTCCCCACCGAGAGTGAGTAATTCCTTCATAGGCTCGCTGGTCGGTGAGGAGTTGGATGAGATTCATCATGTAATCGAGTTAGTTTTGTTAGGGCTTGATCCCTAGTATCCACTATGTTCTGAGATTGATGTTGTTAAGACCTTGCCATGCTTAATGCTTGTCACTAGGGCCCGAGTGCCATGATTTCAGATCTGAACCGTTTATGTTTTCACCATTATATCTATGTTCTAGATCCAATCTTGCAAGTCATATTCACCTATTACGTGTTATGATCCGTAAACCCTGGAGTGACAATAGTCGGGATACTTTCCGATGATGACCGTAGTTTGAGGAGTTCATGTATTCACTATGTGTTAATGCTTTGTTCCGGTTCTCTATTAAAAGGAGGCCTTAATATCCCTTAGTTTCCTTATGGACCCCGCTGCCACGGGAGGGTAGGACAAAAGATGTCATGCAAGTTCTTTCCACAAGCACGTATGACTATTTACGGAATACATGCCTACATTATATTATTGAATTGGAGCTAGTTTTGTATTGCCCTAGGTTATGACCATTATATGATGAATATCATCCAACGAATTCACCGATCCAATGCCTACGAATTTTCCACTATTGTTCTTGCTAAGTTACTACTATTGCTGCTACCGTTACACTTGCTACAAAATCATTGCTATCACTGTTACCGTTACTGCTACTATTATCATTGCTATCCAAACTATCATATTACTGTGCTACTGATCACTTTGATGCAGATAATTAATCTCCAGGTGTGGTTGAATTGACAACTCAGCTGCTAATACTTACAAATATTCTTTGGCTCCCCTTGTGTCGAATCTATAAATTTGGGTTGAATACTCTACCCTCGAAAACTGTTGCGATCCCCTATACTTGTGGGTTATCAAGACCTTTTTCTGGCGCTGTTGCCGGGGAGCATAGCTATATTTGTTGAGTCACTTGGGATTATTATCTATTTATCACTATGAAGAATCTAAAGGATACCAAGAATAAGATTTTTTTCCCTCTAAGACGAGGGAAGGTAAGGAACTGCCATCACACTCTGCACTTGATTCACCTTCTATTTTGAGTAGACTTGCAACAACACCACATGCTATTAATTCTGATATGTCGCAAGTTATTGATCATGCTACTTCTGCTATGAATGCTACTCATGATGATGTTAGTACCTTGCTTGATGATAATATGCCACTAGGTGAATTTCTTGATGAAAAAATTGCTAGAGCTAAATATATTGAGAATGCTGAAACTGATGAAATTATCAAAACTGATCAAGTGCTTGAAACTGAAAATCTTGAAACACCTATTAGGCCTAGCTCTCCTAGATATGAATTGCCTAATATACCTGAAGGTTATGTTATGGATGAGGAGACAGCTAGAGATTTTCTTGCTTGCAATGATAGAGATGATCTTAAGAAATTACTACGCAAACTGAAAGAAAAATCTTTGAATGCTAGAATGAAATGTGATCCTAAGTTTGCTACTTCACCTATCTTTGTTGATGATAAGGATTATGAATTCTCTGTCGACCCAGAGTTAATTACTTTGGTTGAATCTGATCCTTTCCATGGCTATGAAATTGAAACTGTTGTGGCACACCTTACTAAATTGAATGATATAGCCACCCTATTTGCTCATGATGAGAAGATTCGCTACTACTATATTCTCAAATTATTTCCGTTCTCATTAAAGGGTGATGCTAAGATATGGTACAATACTCTTGCTCCTGGTTGTGTGCGTAGTCCCCTGGATATGATTTATTACTTCTTTGAAAAATATTTTCCTGCTCATAAGAAACAAGCTGCCTTACAGGAAATATTTAACTTTGTGCAAATTGAAGAAGAGAGTCTCCCACAAGCTTGGGGGAGGCTTCTCCAATTGCTTAATGCTTTGCCTGATCATCCTCTTAAGAAAAAAGAAATACTTGATATCTTCTATAATGGACTAACCGATGCTTCTAGGGACTTCCTAGATAGTTGTGCTGGTTGTGTTTTCAGGGAACGAACTATTGAACAAGCTGAGGAATTATTGAATAATATATTGAAAAATTATGATGATTGGACTCTTCCTGAACCATCGCCTAAACCCACTCCGAAGAAGAGGGGTATCTTATATCTCAGTCCTGAAGATATGCAGGAGGCAAAGAAAAGTATGAAGGAAAAATGTATTAAAGCAAAGGATGTTAAAAATTTACCTCCTATTGAAGAGATACATGGACTTGATACACCACCACCAAAGGTGGTAGAGGTAAGTTCTTTAATGAAGTTTGATGAAAGTGATATCCCTTACAATAAACATCCTAGTCAATGCCTTTATGAGTTTGACAACTACATTAGAAAACAAGATCACTTCAATGAAAATGTTATGAAACAATTGAATTACAACTCCAACATGTTAGCTCGCTTGAGTGACTTGTTATTCAGAATCACTAATGATGTAAGAGGTGTAGGAAAACATGCTTCTATGGTTCAAACTCAATTAGAAAAAGTTGCTAAATCTCAAAGAGAGTTGCTTGATGAAATGAATAATAATATGAATGACTTTGCTGTTAGAGTAGCAACTAGAGGAGGTAAAATGACTCAGGAACCACTTTATCCCGAGGGACATCCTAAGATAATTGAACAAGACTCTCAAAGAATTAATACGGATGCACCTAGTCCTTCTAGAAAAAAGAAGAAAAAGAAAAATGATAGGACTTTGCATGCCTCTAGTGAACCTGAAGTAGAAAAACCTCCTGATAATGATAATGATGTTTCTATTTCTGATGTTGAAACTCAATCTGGCAATGAACATTCGTCTAGTGACAATGAAAAAGATAATGATGATGTTCATGAAGACACTCAACCAGACAATGATAAACAACCAGATAATGATATTGAAATAGAACCAACTGTTGATCTTGATAACCCACAACCTAAAAATAAAAGATATGATTAAAGAGACTTTGTTGCCAGAAAACAAGGAAGAGAAAGAGAACCATGGGGTTCAAAAGCCCATGCCCTTTCCATCCAAATCAACTAAGAAAAAGGATGATGAAGAATTTGAGCACTTTGCTAAGATGCTTAGGCCAGTCTTTTTGCGCACTCGCTTGACTGATATTTTAAAAATGGCCCCTTATGCAAAATATATGAAATACATCATCACTAATAAAAGAAAAGTACCTGAAGCTGAAATCTCCACCATGCTTGCTAATTATTCTGTTAAGGATGGAGTACCTAAAAAACTTGGAGACCTGATACGTCCATTTTGCATCATGTTTTCCTACTGTTATTTATGATGTTTTTATGCATAATAATGCTTTTTGGAGTAATTCTAATGCCTTTTCTCTCATAATATGCAAGGAACACACAAAGAGGGAGAATTCCGGCAGCTGGAAATCTGGACCTGGAAAAGCTACGTCAGGCCACCTATTCTGCACAACTCCAAACAAGCTGAAACTTTACGGAGATTTTTTATGGAATATTTGAAGAATATTGGAGCAAATAAGTACCAGAGGGGGCCCACCAGGTGGGCACAACCCACCTAGGCGCACCAGGGAGCCCAGGCGCACCAGGGAGCCCAGGCGCACCCTGGTGGATTGTGCTCACCCAGGCCCACCTCCGGTGCCCATCTTCTGGTATATAAGTCATTTTGACCTAGAAAAAATAAGGAGAGGACTTTCAGGACGGAGCACCGCCGTCTCGAGGCGGAACTTGGGCAGGAGCACTTTTGCCCTCCGACGAAGCGATTCCGCCGGGGGAACTTCCCTCCCGGAGGGGGAAATCATTGTCATCATCATCACCAACAACTCTCCCATCTTGGGGAGGGCAATCTCCATCAACATCTTCAACAGCACCATCTCATCTCAAACCCTAGTTCATCTCTTGTGTTCAATCTTGTTACCGGAACTATAGATTGGTGCTTGTGGGTGACTAGTAGTGTTGATTACATCTTGTAGTTGATTACTATATGGTTTATTTGGTGGAAGATTATATGTTCAGATCCAATATGCTATTTAATACCCCTCTGATCTTGAGCATGATTATCATTTGTGAGTAGTTACTTTTGTTCTTGAGGTCACGGGAGAAATCATGTTGCTAGTAATCATGTGAACTTGATATGTGTTCGATATTCTGATAGTATGTATGTTGTGATTCCCTTAGTGGTGTCATGTGAACGTCGACTACATGACACTTCACCATATTTGGGCCTAAGGGAATGCATTGTGGAGTAGTAAGTAGATGATGGGTTGCGAGAGTGACAGAAGCTTAAACACTAGTTTATGTGCTATTCCGTAAGGGACCGATTGGATCCAAAAGTTTAATGCTATGGTTAGAATTTATTCTTAATACTTTTCTCGTAGTTGCGGATGATTGCGAGGGGGTTAATCATAAGTAGGAGGTTTGTTCAAGTAAGAACAACACCTAAGCACCGGTCCACCACATATCAAATTATCAAAGTAGCGAACACAAATCGAATCAACATGGTGAAAGTGACTAGATGAAATTCCCGTGTACCCTCAAGAACACTTTGCTTATTATAAGAGATCATTTTGGCCTGTCCTTTGCCTCAAAAGGATTTAAGCTACCTTGCTTCACTTTTGTTAGTACTATCGTTACTTGCTCGTTACAAATTATCTTGCTATCAAACTACTCCGTTACTTACAATTTCAGCACTTGCAGACAGTACCTTGCTGAAAACCACTTGTCATTTCCTTCTGCTCCTCGTTGGGTTCGACACGCTTACTTATCGAAAAGAGCTACAATTGATCCCCTATACTTGTGGGTCATCAAGGCTATTTTCTGGCGCCGTTGCCGGGGAGTGAAGCGCCTTTGGTAAGTGGAATTTGGTAAGGAAACATTTATGTAGTGTGCTGAAATTTATTGTCACTTATTACTATGGAAAACAATCCTTTGAGGGGTTTGTTCGGGGTATCTTCGCCTCGACCGGAACCACAATTAGCTACCCCTCAACCTACCGCACCTACTGAAAATATTGAATATGAAATTCCTTCGGGTATGATAGAACAACTGCTAGCTAATCCTTATGCAGGAGATGGAACCGAACATCCCGATATGCACTTGATATATGTGGAACAAATTTGTGGATTGTTTAAGCTTGCAGGTTTACCAGGAGATGAAGTTATGAAAAAGGTTTTCCCTTTATCTTTGAAGGGAAAAGCATTGGTATGGTATAGGCTATGCGATGATATTGGATCTTGGAATTGGAATCGAGTGAAATTGGAGTTCCACCAAAAAATTTATCCTATGCATCTAGTTCATCATGATCGGAATTATATATATAATTTTTGGCCTCGTGAAGGAGAAAGTGTCGCTCTAGCTTGGGGAGGCTTAAGTCAATGTTATATTCATGCCCCAACCATGAGCTCTCAAGAGAAATTATTATCCAGAACTTTTATGCTCGGCTTTCTCGTGATGATCAATCCATGCTTGATACTTCTTGTACTGGTTCTTTTATGAAGAAGACTATGGAATTCCGGTGGGATCTTTTGGAAAGAATTAAACGCAACTCTGAAGATTGGGAACTCGATGAAGGTAAAGAGTCAGGTATTAATCTTAAGTATGATTGTGTTAAATCTTTTATGAATACCGATGCTTTTCAAAAGTTTAGCACTAAATATGGACTTGACTCTGAGATAGTAGCCTCCTTTTGTGGATCATTTGCTACTCATGTTGATCTCCCTAAGGAGAAGTGGTTCAAATATCACCCTTCTACTAAAGAAGAAGTTAAAGAACCGGTACCAATTAAAGAGGAAACCATAATTTATAATGTTGATCCAGTTGTTCCTACTGCTTATATTGAGAAACCACCTTTCCCTGTTAAGATAAAGGTACATGCTAAAGTTTCAACTGTGGTTAACAAAAGTTATATTAGAACACCTAAACCTGATGAACAAATTAAAGTAGAACCTAGTGTTGCTATGATTAATGATCTCCTGGAAGAAAACGTAGATGGCCATGTTATTTACTTCTGTGAAGAAGCTGCTAGAATTGCCAAACCTGATAAAAAGGATAATCATAGACCTGTTGTTGGCATGCCTGTTGTCTCAGTTAAAATAGGAGATCACTGTTATCATGGTCTATGTGACATAGGTGCTAGTGTGAGTGCTATTCCTTATTCCTTATATCAAGAAATTATGAATGACATAGCACCCGCAGAAATAGAAGACATAGATGTTACTATTAAACTTCCTAATAGAGACACTATATCACCAATTGGGATTGTTAGAGATGTTGAAGTCTTGTGTGGGAAAAATAAAATACCCTACTGATTTCCTTGTTCTTGGTTCCCCACAAGATGACTTTTGTCCCATTATCTTTGGTAGACCTTTCTTGAACACCGTTAATGCTAAAATAGATTGTGAAAAACAAACTGTCGGTGTTAGCTTTGGTGATGAGTCTCATGATTTTAATTTTTTCAAGTTTAGTAGAAAGCTTCATGAAAAAGAATTGCCTAGTAAGGATGAAATAATTGGTCTTGCTTCTATTGCTGTGCCTCCTACTGATCCTTTAGAACAATATTTGCTAGACCATGAAAATGATTTACATATGCATGAGAGAAATGAAATAGATAAAATTTTCTTTGAACAACGTCCTCTGCTTAAACATAATTTCCCTATTGAAACTCTAGGAGGTCCTCCTCCACCTAAAGGTGATCCTGTGTTTGAATTAAAACAATTGCCAGACACTTTGAAATATGCTTATCTTGATGAAAAGAAGATATATCCTGTTATTATTAGTGCTAACCTTTCAGAACATGAAGAAGAAAGATTATTGAAAGTTCTAAGGAAGCACCGAGCTGCTATTGGGTATACTCTTGATGATTTAAAGGGCATTAGTCCCACTCTATGTCAGCACAAGATTAATATGGAACCTGATGCTAAACCCGTTGTTGATCACCAACGTCGGTTAAATCCGAAAATGAAGGAAGTGGTAAGAACGGAAATCTTGAAACTTCTAGAAGCAGGTATAATCTATCCTATAGCTGGTAGTAGATGGGTAAGTCATGTTCATTGTGTTCTTAAGAAAGGAGGTATTACTGTTGTTCCTAATGATAAGAATGAACTTATTCCACAAAGAATTGTTACAGGCTATAGAATGGTAATTGATTTCAGAAAATTAAATAAAGCAACTAGAAAAGATCATTACCCTCTGCCTTTTATTGATCAAATGCTAGAAAGATTATCTAAGCACACACACTTTTGCTTCCTTGATGGATATTCTGGTTTTTCACAAATACCTGTTTCTCAACCTGATCAAGAAAAGACCACTTTCACTTGTCCCTTTGTAACTTATGCTTATAGACATATGCCTTTTGGTTTATGCAATGCACCTGCTAGCTTTCAAAGATGTATGACTGCTATATTCTCTGACTTTTGTGAAAAGATTGTTGAGGTTTTCATGGATGACTTCTCTGTTTATGGGAAGTCTTTTGATGATTGTTTAAGCAATCTTGATCGAGTTTTGCAGAGATGCGAGCAAACAAATCTTGTCTTGAATTGGGAGAAGTGCCACTTTATGGTTAATGAAGGTATTGTTTTGGGCCATAAAATTTCTGAAAGAGGTATTGAAGTGGACAAAGCTAAGGTTGATGCAATTGAGAAAATGCCATGTCCTAAAGATATCAAAGGTATTCGTAGTTTCCTAGGTCATGCTGGTTTCTATAGGAGATTTATCAAAGACTTCTCTAAAATTTCTAGGCCTCTTACAAATCTTTTGCAAAAGGATACTCCTTTTGTTTTTTATGATGATTGTTTAGAAGCCTTCGAAACACTCAAGAAAGCCTTAATTTCTGCACCTATTGTTCAACCACCTGATTGGAACTTGCCTTTTGAAATTATGTGTGATGCTAGTGATTATGCTGTTGGTGCTGTTCTAGGACAAAGAGTTGATAAGAAACTGAATGTTATTCATTATGCTAGTAAAACTCTAGACAGTGCACAACAAAATTATGCTACTACTGAAAAAGAATTCCTAGCAGTGGTGTTTGCTTGTGACAAATTTAGATCTTACATTGTTGACTCTAAAGTTATCGTTCACACCGACCATGCTACTATTAAATATCTTATGGAAAAGAAAGATGCTAAACCTAGACTTATTCGATGGGTTCTCTTGCTACAAGAATTTGATTTACATATCACTGATAGGAAAGGAGCTGAGAACCCCATAGCTGATAACTTGTCTAGGCTTGAAAATGTGCTTGATGACCCACTACCTATTGATGATAGTTTTCCTGATGAGCAGTTAGCTGCAATAAATGTTTCTAATAACACTCCTTGGTATGCTGACTATGCTAATTACATTGTTGCTAAATATTTACCACCTAGCTTTACATACCAACAAAAGAAAAAATTCTTCTATGACTTAAGACATTACTTTTGGGATGACCCACATCTTTATAAAGAAGGAGTAGATGGTATTATTAGACGTTGTGTACCTGAGCATGAACAGGGACAAATCCTACGGAAATGTCACTCCGAAGCTTATGGAGGGCATCATGCTGGAGACAGAACTGCTCACAAGGTATTGCAATCTGGATTTTATTGGCCTACTCTCTTCAAGGATGCCCGTAAGTTTGTCTTGTCTTGTGATGAATGTCAAAGAATAGGTAATATCGTTAAGCGTCAAGAAATGCCTATGAATTATTCACTTGCTGTTGAACCATTTGATGTTTGGGGATTTGATTACATGGGACCTTTTCCTTCCTCTAATGGGTATACACATATTTTGGTTGCTGTTGATTATGTTACTAACTGGGTAGAAGCTATTCCAACCAGTAGTGCTAATCACAACACCTCTATTAAAATGCTTAAGGAAGTTATTTTCCCAAGGTTTGGAGTCCCTAGATATTTAATGACTGATGGTGGTTCACACTTTCTTCATGGTGCTTTCCGTAAAATGCTTGCCAAGTATGATGTTAACCATAGAATTGCATCACCCTATCATCCTCAGTCTAGTGGTCAAGTTGAACTTAGCAATAGAGAAATAAAATTAATTTTGCAAAAGACTGTCAATAGGTCCCGGAAGAATTGGTCTAAGAAATTAGATGATGCACTTTGGGCTTATAGAACAGCATATAAAAATCCTATGGGTATGTCTCCTTATAAAATGGTTTATGGAAAAGCTTGTCATTTGCCTCTTGAGTTAGAACATAAAGCATATTGGGCAGTCAAAGAACTCAACTATGATTTCAAACTTGCCGGTGAAAAGAGGTTATTTGATATTAGCTCACTAGATGAATGGAGAACCCAAGCTTATGAAAATGCCAAATTATTTAAAGAAAAAGTTAAAAGATGGCATGATAAAAGAATCCAAAAGCGTGAGTTCAAAGTTGGAGAATATGTTCTTTTGTACAACTCTTGTTTCATATTCTTTGCAGGAAAAATCCTCTCCAAATGGGAAGGACCCAATGTTATCGAGGAGGTTTATCGGTCTGGAGCTATCAAAATAAATAATGCCGAAGGTACTAACCCGAAGGTTGTTAATGGGCAACGAATAAAACATTATATCTCAGGTACGCCCATTAATGTTGAAAGTAATATTATCCAAACTTTGACACCGGAAGAACACATAAAAGAGTCCTTCCGGAACACTCCAGAATCGTGAAAATAAGGAGGTACGTGATACGGTAAGTAAACGGACTCCGAAAAATCCGCAAAAATATTTTTTGTCAGTTTTGGAATATTTAGAAAATTAGGAAAATAGGAAACTTCCAGGAAGCGTACCCTAGTGGGCACAAGACACTAGGGCGCGCCTGGCTTGCCAGGCGCGCCCAGGTGGGTTGTGCCCACCTGGGACACCTTCCGGACTCCGTTTTTCTTCCGTTTGCTTGTTTCCCAAGATAAAAAATCTTTATATACCCCCCCAAACCTATTGGCCACCGTATCACGAAGAAATCTTTTGTTCTCTTTTCTTGTTGTTTTCGGTCAGATCTGTTAAGCCAGGCATCATGTCTTCTTCCTCCTCCAACAACGTGGAAGAGGATGCTTGGTTGATGAAGATCGAGCTGAGGAGGGAAGAGCCAGCAGAAGCCGTCAAGGGAGACAATAATAAGGAGGTTTCTGTAGATCAAGCCCCGGGGATCGAGCAAGCACTTCCGGCCGAGGAGGAAGAAGAAGAAGAAGAAGATATCCTTAAACCTTATTATGCTCATCTTACCCCTACTGAGATTGAGGCCTTTCGGATCATTGAAACGGTTCATGTGCAGAATAAATATCTCACTCGTGAAAATATTCTGCATCAAGAGCATATCATCTACCTCCGAAGCGTCATCCGTAGATTGGAGAATCTCTTGATCTTGAAGGACAGGATCGCTTCTACTTCACCACCACCTTCTTCTTCACCACCAAAAGAAAATTGAGTATCGGGTATGGGCACTCCCCTTGGCTTCCGCCAAGCTTGGGGGAGGTGCCCCGGTATCGTATCATCCCCACTATCTTTTTGCATTTACTTATTTTAGTTTGATCTTTTGCTTTAGATGAATAAAAGTTTAGTTCGATCATTTCTTTTCGAGAGCTTGCTTAGTGGTCTATCCTTGTAATCGTGTGCAAGATATATAATAAAGTTTAGTTTGAGTTTTTGCTTTCTTTACTTTAATGTTGCAATAAAAAGAAAGGAAATAAAAGAAAAAGATCATATGCTAATCTTATGGTAGGTGATGGCACCACATAAGGAAAAGTATGAGTAGAAAATTTTATTAGAGATTGACAAACATAGCATTGGTCAATGATGCGACTCATGAAAGAATTAATAAGGGAAGAGAAGATTCACATATAAATATACTATCCTAGAAATCTTTTGCGATTGTGATCCCCCATCAAATTATTATATGCCAAAATTGTTGACGTTGGACAAGGAAGACAACGTAATGATTTATGCTTGTTCATATTCACATAGAAGTTATATTGTCATAGATCCTTCAACATGTGGTGCTTGCCCCCTATCTTTGCTAGCCAAAAATTCCGCACTAAGTAGAGATACTACTTGTGCATCCAAAAACCCTTAAACCCAAATCTTATTTTCAAGTGTCCACCATACCTACCTAGGGATTGAGCAAGATCCCTCAAGTAAGTTGTCATCGGTGCAATAAGGCAATAAAAATTGCTTCTAAAAGAGTGTAAAGGAAAATTGAGCGTTGTACGAACTTGTGATGGTGAAGAATAAAAGTGACAGACTGCATAATAAAGGTTGCCATCACAAGGGGCAATACAACGTGATGTTCTTTTGCACTAAGGGGTTGAACATACAAACAAATAAGCGCATGGCAACCTCTGCTTCCCTCTGCGAAGGGCCTATCTTTTACTTTTATGCAAAGAGTCAAAGTTCTTCTCTCTTTTCCTTTTATTTTTATCCTTTGGCAAGCATCATGTGGTGAGGAAAGATCTAGGCACATATGTCCAGTTGAATATGGGTGGCATAAGTTATTATTGTTGACATCGCCCTTGAGGTGAATACGTTGGGAGGCGAAACTATAAGCCCCTATCTTTCTATGTGTCTGGCTGAAACGTTTTGCTCATGTGTATGCGGTGAGTGTTAGCAATCATAGAAGACTATATGATGGTTGAGTATGTGGACTTGCCTAAAGGCTTCGATACGTGACCCTTCCAAAAAAGATGATGAATTGTAGTTGCAAAGTTGACTGAGAACATAGTTTCTTGGTTTCTAATAGAGTTTATGCTTTATACTTCAATTGTGTGATGAACTGCCACTTATTCATGAGAAGTTTATGATAAAAGTTCTATGATAAAAGTCTTATGTTTCAATTTTTTGCTGTTATAATAATCTACATGATGCTTCTATGTTCGTATTTTGTTTTTATCGACACCTCTCTCTCTAAGCATGTGGACATGTTTTTCGATTTCGGTTTTCGCTTGAGGACAAGCGAGGTCTAAGCTTGGGGGAGTTGATACGTCCATTTTGCATCATGTTTTCCTACTGTTATTTATGATGTTTTTATGCATAATAATGCTTTTTGGAGTAATTCTAATGCCTTTTCTCTCATAATATGCAAGGTACACACAGAGAGGGAGAATTCCGGCAGCTGGAAATCTGGACCTGGAAAAGCTACGTCAGGCCACCTATTCTGCACAACTCCAAACAAGCTGAAACTTTACGGAGATTTTTTATGGAATATTTGAAGAATATTGGAGCAAATAAGTACCAGAGGGGGCCCACCAGGTGGGCACAACCCACCTGGGCGTGCCAGGGAGCCCAGGCGCGCCCTGGTGGGTTGTGCTCACCGAGGCCCACCTCCGGTGCCCATCTTCTGGTATATAAGTCATTTTGACCTAGAAAAAATAAGGAGAGGACTTTCAGGACGGAGCGCCACTGTCTCGAGGAGGAACTTGGGCAGGAGCACTTTTGCCCTCCGGCGGAGCGATTCCGCCGGGGGAACTTCCCTCCCGGAGGGGGAAATCATCGTCATCATCATCACCAACAACTCTCCCATCTTGGGGAGGGCAATCTCCATCAACATCTTCAACAGCACCATCTCATCTCAAACCCTAGTTCATCTCTTGTGTTCAATCTTGTTACCGGAACTATAGATTGGTGCTTGTGGGTGACTAGTAGTGTTGATTACATCTTGTAGTTGATTACTATATGGTTTATTTGGTGGAAGATTATATGTTCAGATCCAATATGCTATTTAATACCCCTCTGATCTTGAGCATGATTATCATTTGTGAGTAGTTATTTTTGTTCTTGAGGTCATGGGAGAAATCATGTTGCAAGTAATCATGTGAACTTGATATGTGTTCGATATTCTGATAGTATGTATGTTGTGATTCCCTTAGTGGTGTCATGTGAACGTCGACTACATGACACTTCACCATATTTGGGCCTAAGGGAATGCATTGTGGAGTAGTAAGTAGATGATGGGTTGCGAGAGTGATAGAAGCTTAAACCCTAGTTTATGCGCTATTCCGTAAGGGACCGATTGGATCCAAAAGTTTAATGCTATGGTTAGAATTTATTCTTAATACTTTTCTTGTAGTTGCGGATGCTTGCGAGGGGGTTAATCATAAGTAGGAGGTTTGTTCAAGTAAAAACAGCACCTAAGCACAGGTCCACCCACATATCAAATTATCAAAGTAGCGAACACAAATCGAATCAACATGGTGAAAGTGACTAGATGAAATTCCCGTGTACCCTCAAGAACGCTTTGCTTATTATAAGAGACCGTTTTGGCCTGTCCTTTGCCTCAAAAGGATTGGGCTATCTTGCTGCACTTTTGTTACTACTATCGTTACTTGCTCGTTACAAATTATCTTGCTATCAAACTACTCTGTTACTTACAATTTCAGCACTTGCAGACAGTACCTTGCTGAAAACCACTTGTCATTTCCTTCTGCTCCCCGTTGGGTTCAACACTCTTACTTATCAAAAAGAGCTACAATTGATCCCCTATACTTGTGGGTCATCAAGACCCAGGAATACCAACTATACCTTGCTCCATTAAAAGAAATTATGTTAAAACTGCTTTGTGTGATCTAGGAGCTGGCGTTAGTGCTATGCCTTTCTCCTTATATAAAAGACTTGATTTGAATAAACTCACACCTACTGAAATATCTTTGCAAATGGCTAACAAATCAACTGCCATACCTATCGGTATTTGTGAGGATGTGCCCGTTGTTGTTGCAAATGTTACTATCTTAACTGACTTTGTTATACTTGAGATGCCCGAGGACGACAACATGTCAATTATCCTTGGTAGACCCTTTTTGAATACTGCAGGGGCTGTTATTGATTGCAATAAAAGCAAGGTCACTTTTCATATCAATGGTAATGAACATACGGCGCACTTTCCGAAGAAACAATTCGAAGTGAATGGTATTAATGTTATTGAAAAATCTCCGACACTCACTATTGGAAGTTTTCAACTACCTGTACCTACTGCCAAAAAGAAATATGAAATGCTTATTGTTGGGGACATGCATATCCCCGTTGTGGTAACTTAGTGTTTTATGAAAGTTCTTCGGTTTCATGCTAATCGAAGGTGGTTGTTAATAAGACTTGATCAACCTTATTAATGGATCTTTTTTTAGAGGTATGAAGTTGATGAATTTAGTAAGCACAACCTTCTGCTCCCAACTTTTATTTTTTGTTTTTCTTAGTTGAATAAAATAAAATGCCATGCTTTGTCTGTTTTATGAGTTAACCGTGCAATAAAAAATGACCCAAAAATAAAAGTTCTCAGAATGCCCTGAAAATTTAATACGATTTTTTCTGAATATTTCTGAATTTTTAGTACAAATAACATCAGAGGGGGGGGGGTGCACCAGGTGGGCGCAACCCACCTGGGCGCGCCAGCAGCCCCAGGTGCGCCCTGGTGGGTTATGGTCCCCACGTGGGCCCCCTCACTTATCTCTTTAGCCCATGTCATCTCCTACCTCTAGAAAAAAATCACCATTGCTCTCTCTCTCTCGTGTTCTTGCTCTCAAACCCGCGGATTTCGATCTGTTTGCTCGAAGCTCCATTTCCGAAACTGTTTTGGGGGATTGCTACTTGGTATGTGACTCCTCCATTGCTCCAATTAGTTTTTGCTTTAGTGGATTACATTTTGAATAATTAGCTACTCTTGGTGCTGTTGTAGATGAGCTTGCATGTTGAATTCTTATTGTTCTAAGTAGTTTGAATGCTCAATATAGCCTCTATGGTCCCTTATGAGTAGTTGCTTTCAATCTTGTGAAGTTTTGTTGACAAAAAATTTGTGGACTAATTTTTTTAGAATTTTGTTCATAGGAATAAGATGAGTTTCTTTAGGAAGTTTGCCTCCAAGGAAAGCGCTAAGGGAGTCATTGGGGAATCATCAGACAATGACCTCCATACTTGGAGAAGGGCGGAGCTGCGGCCGTGCGAATGGCTGCATAACCCCTTCATGGATGGAGCCGGGATTCGTCAAGAGTTCGCACAATTTGCTGCTAATGCTGGTCTTACCGACTTCATCGCAGCTGAGTGTGAACAATACCATCTCCTTACAAATTCCTTTGTGCAAAATTTTCATTTTTTGAGTAGGAATAACCCCCCTGAGGTGCAGTTTAATTTATATGCTGAAACCCGTCAGATGCCACTCACGGATTTTTGCAATGTATGCCTGATCCCTTCTGACGGGGAAATAAGATAGCCTAGGCCTACAGAGTTTGAGGACTTTTATCATACTCTTTCAGTGGGAGATGAGAGAGGCGTGTCGAGTGTCACTGCTACTAGTTTGCAGTTTCCTTCTGTGCATTATTTTGCTCTTTTCATTGCTAAGTGTTTAATTGCTAGAGAGAAAGTCGGTGCACTCAGTGCTCCTGACTTCGCCATCTTACGCCATGCACTATACGGCGATAACACCTTTAGCCTCGGGGCCATTATTGCACGCCGTCTGCACCTTAACAGAACCAAGGGCAAAATTCATGGCGGTATATATGCTACTCGCTTAGCGAGTCACTTTAATGTCCAGATTCGCCAACATGATTATTGTTTACCCAAGGTTTTTTTAGATCACCAGGCGATGATGGATCACCAGTTTATTGATATTGATAATTCTATTAATAATATTCCTTACAACCTGGTTTTCAGTGTGGATTCCTGTGATATTATTCCATTGTCTCCACCTGCTTTGTTTGATTCTATTGCCAGGGGCGGATACAGGAGCATGCATGAGGACATTATTGCCTACCGAAACGCCCAGGCAGAGGCAGAGGAGGAGCCTCAGGAGTGGGATGCTCAGGTGCCCGCTCCACAGCACTTCGAGATGGGACCGGATGGCTACTACGAGTAGTGATTACCAAGTTAGGCCAAAAGCCTAAGCTTGGGGGAGTACGTGCTTCCACCGACATTACATTCATGTTCACACATTTCATTCCAGTTGTCGGTGTTCACACTTTTTCATTGTATTATCCATGTTAGATTTATTTTCTCGCTTTCTTCTTGTGTGTTTGAAAAACTTTGAGAAAATCCAAAAAATGTTTCTTGCTTCTTTTCGGTTTTTATTTCTAGTTTAGTTAGTTGTAGTCTTAAAAAGAAAACCCAAAAAGATTTTGTTCTTCTTCTTTTGCTTGTTGGGAGCTTTACTGTGTAAATAGTTTTTCTCGTTTCTATTTTTCTTTAATTTGCTTTCTTCAAGAAAAACTAAAAACTCCAAAAATATTTCAGTGTGTTTCTCTGAAATTCTCTTATTTTTATTGAGTCGTACCGAGGAGAAGACCACGATGAAAATGTTGAGTGGCTCTCATATGCATTGATATTGATCTAATAAAGAGCCCATAGTACCTTGCCTTCTCCTTTTGAATAAAATGTTTGCAGATTCCAGCTTAGTTCATGGCACTCTTGCACTATTATTATTTTCATATCATTCGGTCATGCAAGTGAAAGGCAATAATGACGATATTTGATGAACTGGTTGTGGCAGAGAGAAATGGGTATGAACTCAACTTGTTCTGTTTTTGTAAATATGTTTAACCTAGTATCCATGATTCAGCCTATTATGATCAAACATTTTTGCAATGACAATTAGAGATTATAGTTTCTCATGCCATGCTTAAGTAGCTAGGAGTGGATAATGATTTATCTTGGGTGTCAACATGCATTAAAATGATTGTGATGTAGTATGATGATATGGTATCCTGCTCTGAATGTTTCAAGTGGCTTGACTTGGCACATGTTCATGCATATAGTTGAATCAAAACCAACATAGCCTCTACGATATTTATGTTCATGGTGTCCATATCCTACTCATGCTAGTATTCAATGTTAATTATGCATAACGCATGTTCATGACCGTTTTCGCTCTCTAGCTGGCCGCTTCTCAATCTATTTGCTAGCATTCGCCTTTACTAAGCGGGAATACTGCTTGTGCATCAAAATCCTAAAGCCCAAGTTATTCCAGATGAGCCCACCATATCTACCTATATGCGGTATTACCCTGCCGTTCTAAGTAAATTTACATGTGCCACCTCTAAAAACTTCAAAATAAACTTCTGTTTTTGTGTGCCTGGATTGTTCATAGAGCGACAGGGGGTAGTCGGTATCTTCCATGCTAAGCGGGTTATTCTCATGATGTGTGTTTATTCACTCGTTCTTCCACGAGAGGGGCGGTAATAGGGATTCCCAGTCCCGAAATAAAAAATTGCAAATAATTAAACAAAACTCCCCAGGACTGATGTTGGTATGGACGGTACCCGTGGATTCGGCTAGCCGTGGAGTGTGTTTGTTGGTGGAGGGGGAGTAAACCTTTACTTTTATCGCTTGGGAACCGCCACTAATGTCTTTAGCATGGAAGATATCGATAACTTTTGGTCATGAAGTAAACAGGAAGGGTGCATTTCCCAAAATTACATTTATCTTTGTTTTTTAAATCTGAGCTCTGGCACCTTTGCAAATTCCTGCTTCCCTCTGCGAAGTGACTATCTATTTACTTTTATGTTGAGTCAGCACCTTCTCAAATAAGCGCCAGATCTGAGAGGACTATTGTCATCCTCATGCATTGTGTATAGTTAATGTTGGATGCATCATGACTGGATCTTTTCTACCATGAATTACAATGTTTAGTCGCTGGTTGAACTTTGGAGGTGCTCTGCATTTATGTTTTGCGGTCTCAGAAAGGGCTAGCGAGATACCACTGTTGTCATATTATATCACGATTGTTTTGACAAAGTGTTGCTATTTGAGATATTTTATTATTGCTCGCTAGTTGCTTATGCCATTGATATGAGTTAATATAATTTCTAAGAGTTATTGTTGACATGGTTAGTCATAATCTTTGCTGAAAACGTGGGTGCCACTTAAGCTTATTTATATAAACAAGAACAAAAGAGTTCGTAAAAGTTTTTCTTTTTCACTTTCAGTTTGTCAACTGAATTGCTTGAGGACAAGCAAGGGTTTAAGCTTGGGGGAGTTGATACGTCTCCGTCGTATCTACTTTTCCTAACGCTTTTGCTCTTATTTTGGACTCTAATTTGCATGATTTGAGTGAAACTAACCCGGACTAACATTGTTTTCAGCAGAACTACCATGGTGTTGTTTTTGTGCAGAAATAAAAGTTCTCGGAGTGGAACGAAACTTTTTGGAGAATTATTTTACAATAAAAGAAAAATACTGGAGCCAGGAACCACCGGAGGGGGCCCCCTGGGTGAGCACAACCCACCAGGGCGTGCCCCCCTCCAGGCGCGCCCAGGTGGGTTGTGCCCACCTGGTGGCCCCGCAGACCCTGACTCCGACTCCTTAAATACCTAAATTTGGAGAGAAAAAAAATCAGGGAGAAAGAACTATCACGTTTCACGATACAAAGCTGCCGCCACCTCCTGTTCTTCATCGAGAGGCCAGATCTGGAGCCCATTTGGGGCTCCGGAGAGGGGGATCTTCGGTCTTCGTCATCACCAACCCTTCTCCATCGCCAATTCCATGTTGCTCCCCACCGAGAGTGAGTAATTCCTTCGTAGGCTCGCTGGTCGGTGAGGAGTTGGATGAGATTCATCATGTAATCGAGTTAGTTTTGTTAGGGCTTGATCCCTAGTATCCACTATGTTCTGAGATTGATGTTGTTATGACTTCGCCATGCTTAATGCTTGTCACTAGGGCCCGAGTGCCATGATTTCAGATCTGAACCGTTTATGTTTTCACCATTATATCTATGTTCTAGATCCAATCTTGCAAGTCATATTCACCTATTACGTGTTATGATCTTTAAACCCTGGAGTGACAATAGTCGGGATACTTTCCGGTGATGACCATAGTTTGAGGAGTTCATGTATTCACTATGTGTTAATGCTTTGTTCCAGTTCTCTATTAAAAGGAGGCCTTAATATCCCTTAGTTTCCTTATGGACCCCGCTGCCACGGGAGGGTAGGACAAAAGATGTCATGCAAGTTCTTTTCATAAGCACGTATGACTATTTACGGAATACATGCCTACATTATATTTATGAACTGGAGCTAGTTTTGTATCGCCCTAGGTTATGACTGTTATATGATGAATATCATCCAACGAATTCACCGATCCAATGCCTACAAATTTTCCACTTATTGTTCTTGCTAAGTTACTACTGTTGCTGCTACCGTTACACTTGCTACAAAATCATTGCTATCATTGTTACCGTTACTGCTACTAGTATCACTGCTATCCAAACTATCTTATTACTGTGCTACTGATCACTTTGCTGTAGATAATTAATCTCCAGGTGTGGTTGAATTGACAACTCAGCTGCTAATACTTACAAATATTCTTTGGCTCCCCTCGTGTCGAATCTATAAATTTGGGTTGAATACTCTACCCTCGAAAACTGTTGCGATCCACTATACTTATGGGTTATCACGGGGCTCGTAGTATTGTTTTCTTCATTCAGCATTAATGACGCCCCTCAATTTCTATGCGCCAGAGGAAAGAGAATGATCCGGCAGTCTTTTACAGAAATGCCCCTTATGAGCCAGGGGAAGACGCCTATTTAACAGGCCAAGGGCGTGATAGTTGTCGCACCCTGCTCCCAAATCACCAAAAAGCCAGAGTCAGCAAGCTTTAAACAATGGCGAGCACTCCAGGCTCCTCTTCGCGCCCTCACGGCTCCCTTTCAGGTGACTGGGCGAGCTGCTCCATTTCTGGAATGAGATTGAACAGCATCGAGACGCAGGGGTATCTGCCCGCATTAGATCTCGCACCCACCCGCCCCGGATTGACTTCTGCGAACATCGAGGCTTTTGTTGAAAACTTCCCCGCCCCACACGGGGAAGAGAGGGTATGCTTCGTGCTGTTTCTCTTACGAGGTTTGGGCTTCCCCATTCACCCCTTTCTGAGGGGTTTACTAGAATTCTATGGGATCCAACTTCACAATCTCACCCTGGGATCGATTCCGCACATCTCGGGCTATGTTGCCCTCTGCGAGATGTTCCTGGGTTGTGAGGCCCATTTCGAGTTATGGAAGAAATACTTCTGTCTCATTCCTCATAACCGAGGAGGCGCAATCTACAAGGTCGGTGGAGCCGAAGTGTGGCGCATCGCTGGGACAGGGTATCCGACAGGGACCCCCAAGAAGGATGCCGAGGAGTGGACCTCGGAGTGGTTCTATATTGAAGACGCCCCCCCTATACGATCCAACTCGGAGGGGGCTGCCCGAATTCTCTCTTGCCGCGCCGAAGAAGTGGTTCAATTGGCGACCGAAGAGCCCTTCCCAAAAGGAAAGTGCCGAAGTATCGCACCTAGCCGCTCAAGTGAGGTGGCTAGCCCACAATGGGTTGACCATTATCGACGTGATGGCTGCAGCCATCTCGGTGCGTTCAACCCCTTCAACAAAGGGTGCACCCCCTATGGTGTTACAACATGGTGAATGACTCAACCCGCTGCATACGGAAGGGACCTGACGACCAGGCAACAATGGCAGCCATCCTAGCCGATCTCTACAAGGGAGAAGAGCAAGAGTTTGCTTGATTAAGGCCCAAGGAGGGCTTCTCGAGCTATAAACCCATCAAAACGGTGAGTTTTACTGTACTTTATAGTTCAAACGTTACATTAATCTTCCTTCCTCAGATATCTGATCTATCCGAGCAGGACTGGAGGCACTGGATCGAGACAGTGAGCTGCCTCGCTCCTCAACCAGAGAGTCACTCTCGCGCCGATGACCCTGGGTTTCACGATGATCTCGAAATGTCAATTGATTTCGAGGAGGGAGTCTTCTACCAGGAGAGCCTCGACGGCTCTAAAGTGGCCCTTTTGGCACATCACCCGGGACACTTCTCTCCTCCGCTGTAAGTGACAAAAGGCTTATTCTCGAAAAAGACGCTCAGCTCCTGCTGCTCCGAGTATGCTGACTTCTACTCCCAAGGGCCGTCGCACAACGCGTCGGACTTCAACGAGAGCGGCACCAACATCTCTAGCAGTGAGTAGCCGCAGGGCGTCCAAACGTGCGATGGCAGCGGGAATTACGTCAATCGCATCTCCTCCAAGGAGGTGATATATTCACCGTACCCTTGGTATCCTTATCTTCGACAACTGTTGCGAATGTCAATAATCTTCTCTATTGCGGCCTGCAGGCGATATGTAGAACCACCAGCATCTGAGGACGTTGAAGAGGAGCCGAGGGGTGACCCCAGACCGAGGTCTCCAGTTGTGGTCAACGGCACTTCAGAGGTCCCCGCCGAGGACCAACATCCAGGGATTCAGAGGACGTCTTAGTTACCAATTCCGAGGTTGAAAGCATGATGCATCACCGACGGCGAAAGGCGTCGCTGCGACACTCTGTGTTCTCCGATTAGGAGTTTAATGCTCCTAGTTCGGTAGACGCATACCTCGGAGCTGCTCGAATGGAGCTCGAGGGAGTAGCCAACCTTCTGTCCGCCAGTCTGCAGGTACGCAATTGGTTTTGATAACCGGACGCATAACCCAACCCAGTAGCCATCTTAGAAAAAGTTAGCGTATTTGAGCACTAAACCTAGTAGCCCCCAAGCCTTAATTTGGGCGGGATGACCGAGTTAAGGGTCTGACGTTTGATAATGTCATACCATCATGCAGACTGCTCGGGAATAGACCAAGAAGTTGGCCGAAGACCTCGGGCAGACACAAACATAGTTGAAATCTATGGAGGCCGAGCTAGAGGGGGTCAAAAAATGAACCAGAAGGACGCATGGTGAGGAATAGACGTAATGTGTCAAAAAAATATTTTGATGGAACACTTTTTCTAATGAAAGATTGTTTCATAGCAGCTGAGTTGATAAATCAACTGGAGAAGGATCTGGTCTCTGCCAGATAAGCTCAAAGGTATGCGGAGTCGCAACAAGAGGCTGGCTACCGTGTGCTGACCCGAAGTCATGAGGAAAGGGATAAGCTTAAGACGGAAAAAGAACAACATGCCCAAGAAATTAAGAGCTTGAAAGCTCAACTGGCTCTATCCCAGGAGGAGAACCAGAGACTGAAAGCTGGCATGTTCAGTGAGTGTGACCTGATTCTTCAATACATAGACCGCGTGTATGATGCCGCCATATAAACAATGCCATGTTTCTCTGTAGTTCTCCTGACCGGACGCCCCGAAGAGGAGGCCAGCTCCTTCGGACGGGGCCTGCTGAAGGAGCTATCCGCCGCTCATGAGCGATCCTGAAAAGCTATGAAGAGCATGTTCAAGGCGTTATGGCATGGCAAGGTGGCTCCGAATGGGATGACCGAGCTCGCTAATAGATTTAAGGGAGATTGGCGCCGCTTTGAGCTGTGGAAGATGTCGACCTGTCGAGAGGTAGCGCGGGAGGCTTGGGCGATGGTAAAAACCCGATTCACCAAGCTTAATCCAGAGCATTTAGCTCAGGTTGGACCGGTAGGGCCGGATGGGCAGGAAGTGCCAGTACATTTGGTATATGACCAAGTGATGGATGCTGCTCGGATTTCCCAGGAAGATTGTGCCCTGGAGGTCTTAATAGACGGTCTTGACCGGCAGTAGTGTTTTGATTCTATGTAGCTATGTACTTTACATCAAATATTCTCTAACCGTGCTTTGAACGTTGTCTTTACCGGCCATTGGCTTCTTCCTCCTCGGCCATCGGCCGAGGAGTGTTTCCTACTATGTGCTCCGAGAACATCGGAAGAACACTTCGGAGAACCAGGCAATCCGGCCATCTGGTGCAAATAGACAAAACACGCTTAGTGAGGAATGTTATATTACTGCTTAACGTAAGAAACATCTTCCAAAGAAAATAGTTCCTCCATGGGTTCCTTTCTTTGGGCTATCATGTTCACCATGGACGTATAACCGAATCCCCAAAATATGTGGGTCATGGTTACTTCAGGAAAATAACCCCGGAATCTGGTAATAACTACCAATTATTTTCACTTCCTTCGCGGCCGATCAATTATATTCTTAAGAACGCTAGCTTTCGGCTTCACCCGTCTGAGGTACACACCCAGATAACCCAGACGTAACAATCACAGAGGTGCTCCCTTTACTCCCTAGCCGAACAATCGGGAACATAGGGGGTAAGCATAGGAGTGAGGCAACCCAGCTTGGCAAAAACTTAAGTCAAATTGATGCATATGATGGCTTAAAAATGATATGGGAAGGTTGCAAACATGACAAAACTGATGGCTGCACAGATAATATATTACTGGCTTCGTAAAAGAAGCCCCCAGGTAAAAAAAATGTGTGGTACATTTAAAGATGTTTTGCCGAGAGAAACTTAACGTAGCTCGGCATGACCGAATACAACCTAGAAAATACTAGCAGAATGAAAAAAAGGAAAATATAAATCTGAGAAGGATAAGCCAAAGAGGGTGATGACGTCGGTCTAGCCGTAGAAGCGCCAAAGCTGAGCAGCATTCCATGTGTTTGGTTCGAGGCGGTTATCCTTTGAGTCGCGGAGATGGTACATGATGTCGCTTGATCTACGTCGGTATTTCCCCAAAGAGGAAGGGATGATGCAGCACAACTACGGTAGGTATTTCCCTCAGTGATGAGACCAAGATTATCGAACCAGTAGGAGAACCAAGCAACACTATGTAAACGGTACCTGCACACAAAGAACAAATACTTGCAACCCGACTTGTTAAAGGGGTTGTCAATCCCTTTCGGGTAACGGTGCCAGAAATTATCTCGTGGACGGGAGACTAAATGTGATAGATTGGATAAATAGATCTCGAATAAACGCGAAATAAAATAAAGTGCAGCAAGGTATTTTTGGGTTTTTGGAAATATAGATATGAAAATAAAAGCGAATAAAAATAGATCTCAAAGGCAAATATGATAAAGAATAGACCCCAGGGCTGTAGATTTCACTAGTGGCTTCTCTCGAGAAAAATAGCATACGGTGGGTAAACAAATTACTGTTGGGTAATTGATAGAACTTCAAATAATTATGATGATATCCAGGCAATGATCATTATATAGGCATCACGTCCAAGATTAGTAGACCGACTCCTGCCTGCATCTACTACTATTACTCCACACATCGACCGCTATCCAGCATGCATCTAATGTATTAAGTTCATGGAGAAATGGACTAATGCAATAAGAATGATGACATGATGTAGACAAGATCTATTCATGTAGGAATAGACCCCATCTTGTTATCCTTAATAGCAATGATAAATACGTGTCATTTCCCCTTCTGTCACTGGGATTGAGCACCATAAGATCGAACCCATTAATTCCTACTCGTCCTCGAGTAGGTAAATGATAAAAGAAATAATTTATGAAGTGTGAATGCTAGCAAAGTGCATAAGTTTGATCAATGATAATTTCAATCACTTTTCCTAGCATCATAACATCAACTCTTTCTCATAAAACTCATCATGGTAAAGTAGCAACAAATTCACATGCTAAGGTTCAAACAATGAATTCTCTTGAAACTCAACAACCTATATTCTTAGTCACCAAACAATTGCAATTCAACTTATTCAACAGAGTCTAAGTAAGAGCTCCACATACTCAATCATCATATAGTCTTCCATGATTGCTACTACTCAAAGCATATTCTTAGAACAAATGGCATCCATCGAACACAGAGAAAGATAGGGGCTTATTGTTTCGCCTCCCAACTCATTTATCATATAGATAATTGTCAACAATAATAAATCATGATCAAATATATTTGACTGGTCATATGTGCCTAGATCTTTCCCCACCACATGATGATTGCCAACTAGAGAATAACTGAGGTTGAATGAGGATGTAAACTATTGACTCTTTACATAAAAGTAAATACTAAAAAGTAAAAGATAGGGCCTTCGCAGAGGGAAGCAGAGGTTGTCATGCGCTTTTTATTTGGATGCCCAAGCTCTTAATGCAAAGGAACGTCACGTTTGATAGCAACCTTTATTATGCAGTCCATCGCTTTTATTACTTCGCCATCACAAGTTCGTACAACGCTCAATTTTCCCTTACAATAAAAGATCAAACATATTTAGGAGCAATTTTTATTGCTTTATGCACCGATGACAACTTACTTAATGGATCTTATTCAATCCATAGGTAGGTATGGTGGACACTCATGGCAAGAAACTGGGTTTAAGGGTTTTTAGATGCACAAGTAGTATCTCTACTTAGTATGAATTTTTGGCTAGCAAAAGATCCTAGGCAAACACCACATGTTGGAGGATCCATAACAATATAACTTCTATGCAAATATACACAACCATAACTCATTACGTTGTCTTCTTGTCCAACTTCAACTAATTTGCTCAAGTTTGAAAATAATTAATGGGTATTCACAATCATAGAAGATGTCCAAGATAATATATTTGTATGTGAAAGTTCTCTTCCTTATACTAATCATTCATGAATTGCTTGTATGACCAATATTGTGATTGTCAAGCTTCAAAAGATTTCACTTTCTAAACCCAATGTGAAGCTACTACTAGGTATGATATGAACATATAATTTCAACTTCATGATATTCAATTCATTCAACAATTTACTCATAGGATATAAGTGAAGCACGAGAGTAAATGAAAAACTACTCTAAAATGATATAAGTGAAGATCAAGCGAGTAGTTAAGTAAATAGGTAGCTAATTGTGGACTCTCTCTTATTTTAAAAAAACTTTCAGATCTAAGTATTTTATTAAAACAGCAAACAAAATGAAAATAAAATGACATTCCAAGGATAGCACAACTCATGTGAAGAAGCAAAAACTTAGGCTCAACCGATACTGACCGATAATTCTTGATGAAGAAAGGTGGGATGCCTACCGGGGCATCCCCAAGCTTAGATGCTTGAGACTTCTTGAAATATTATCTTGGGGTGCCTTGGGCATCTCCAAGCTTGAGCTTTTGCATCTCCTTAATTCATATTATATCATGGTTTCCCTAAATCTTAAAAACTTCATCCACACAAAACTCAAACAAGAACTCGTGAGATAAGTTAGTATAAATCAATGCAAAAACCTTATCATTCTCTACTGTAGAAAATCACTAAAATTATTATTCAACATTGCATACTAAATGCCTCTGAATATTTAATACTTCCATCCTCAAATAGAATCATTAAACAAGCAAACATATGCACACAATGCAAACATAACAGCAATCTGCCTAAACAGTATAGTCTGTAAAGAGTGCAACATTATTCATACTTATCTAACTCTAAAAATTCTGAAAATTAACCACACTGTAGAAAATTTATTATTTCTTACAGTGCAAAAAATTTCAACATTTTATCACATTCTTACTTTTGTGGAGAATTATTGCAACAGCGATAAACTTTCTGTTTTCAAACAGCAACTCATATATTTGCAAAATAAGCATGGTGATGGCTATCCTTGCCACTTTTATTGAAATAAAAGATGCAAAACATTATTATAGATAACAGCAAGAAAATACTAATAAAATAAAATGACTCTCCAAGCAAAATTCATATCATGTGACAAAGAAAAATATAGCTCCAAGTGAGGTTACCGACAATGTTGAAAACGAAAGAGGGGATGCCTTCCGGGGCATCCCCAAGCTTAGTTGCTTGGATCTTCCTTGAATATTACCTTGGGGTGCCTTGGTCATCCCCAATCTTAGGGTCTTGTCACTCCTTATTCTCCTCATATTGATATCTCACCCAAAACTTGAAAACTTCAATCACACAAAACTTAACGGAACTTCGTGAGATGGGTTAGTATGATAAAGACAAATCATTCACTTTGGTACTGTCAAAGACAAGATTCATAATTGTTCTCACACAATGCCTACTGTGCCTTATAATTTCTACAATTTATATTGAGCAATATTGTGACGCCCCCAGCTTAATCGTGCACTAATCATACACGCAAATGCACACGATCAAGCCTAAGGACTCACTTGAAGATATCACAACACAACTCTAAAACATAAATAAAGTCATACAAGCTTTATATTACAAGCCAGGGCCTCGAGGGCTCGAATACATAGCTCAATGGCATACAAGCGTCAGCGGAAGCATCAGATATCTGAGTACAGATATAAAAAGATAGACAGAATAAGCCTTTAAGAAGGCGGGGCAAAAGAAAACGCTACAATCGAAAGGCACAGACCTCCTGCCTGGGACCCTCCGAACCTACTCCTGGTTGTCGGACGGCTCCTCGTAGTAGTACTCGCCAGGAGGGTAGTAGTAGCCGTCGGCGTGGGCAGCTGGCTCAGGGGCTCCGCCATCTAGTTGCATCAAACGGATATGGGGAGAAAAAGAAAGCAAAGCAACCGTGAGTACTCATCCGAAGTACTCAGCAAGCAAGGATCTACACTACATATGCAACATTATCAAAGGGAGGCTGTATATGTGGACTGGGCTGCAGAAATGCCAGAATAGAAGGGAAAGCCTAGTCCTATCGAAGACTAGCATCTTCATCGGTCTTGCAGCATTAGAAGAGTGCAGATTAGCATAATGTAAAGTAGTAGTAGTGTCATCAACCTCGCCCAGAGATTCTTCCTTGACTCCCTGCGAGAAAGCAATCCCAAAGCCATACTATCCAGTTATCAACTCAAGTGTCAGGTTCTAGTTGTACCGATCGGGATACAACTCCGAGTGTCCATTACCGTAGGACAGGCTATCGATAGATTAGTTCTTCCCTGCAGGGGTGCACCAACTTACCCACCACGCTCGATTAACTCTGGCCGGACACACTTTACTGGGTCATGTCCGGCCTCAGCCAAACGATACGCCGCAACCCGACCAAATACTTAACAGAGAGGTTAGCATGCCGGACTAACCTATGCCCCCAGGGGTCTTGGGCCATCGCCCCGAACGCTCCTGCATGTTGCGTACACCGTCGGTGAGCAGACCTAGCAACCCCTTAATACAAGCGCGGTTGCGTTCCCAGTCCAACCCAGCGTGTGCCGCTCAGTTGTTGACGTCTATTAAGCTTCGGCTGAAGTATACGACGCAGAACGCCCATACTATGCCCACGTGATGGTTAGTGCTATAAGGCCAGAGGCCCCTCGGATCAAATATCCAAACCGTTAGTGAATTGGGGTTGCGGTAACGAGCAGAGACTCACGATCAATGTGACCCCATCGCCCCGTCTCGAGGACTTGCGGCAAGGGCTAAGAATGCCCGGCCACGCCTCGTATTCATCTCTCGGGCACCTTCCAGGTTAACCCGACTCCATATCACTCTCATCATAATCTCGTGCGGGTACCCCTCAGGGCCGACCCGTATTTATCCAGAATAAACAGTATCAACAGTAATGTAAAGGCATCCGTGTGGCTACCACATCAAGAAGGAATCCGAGGCATCACCCTCGTTGGATTCCCACCTGACGTAAACATCAAGGTGAACGTAAGAGGAATCACCCTCGAGGTCCCCTCTTGAGGAGTTGCACGACAGCGCAGTTACCGGGGATGGAGATAGGAGGAATCATCCTCGATGACCATAACCGATGAACTAACCTACAAGGTTATCATCAGAAGTGCTGATGAGGTATCACCCTCGGCACTCGATAGTAACCCAGTAGTGTCGAGCAACTAAGGGGGAAGTGATGTGCGGTGCCGGGGTCTGGTCTTCGATCCCGTTGATCGGGTCTTCTGATAATCCAGCGGGGCAGTCGGGACAAAGTGGGGGTCTCTGATGGGTCTCTACCCAGACTTCACTAAAAAGTTTAGGATAAGCTGGTAGGTAACAACAGCAGGTTACAATAAACAGGCTATGCAGCAGAAATAGGATAACAGTAACAGCAGCAACTTCTAATGCAAGCATAAGAGAGAGAAGAATAGGCGATGTCGGTATGCTCAAAAGGGGGGTGCTTGCCTGGAAGCTCTGCGGCAAGGGTCTGGTCATCAGGGGCGTAGTCGACCTCCGAAGCTGCGTTGGCCTCGGGGACTATGTCGGCGTCGGGGTCTATCGAGAGAGGAGAGGGGGAGGAAACAAGTAAATACACAGCAAACATATGCAACACAGAGTATGCCATGCCTAAGATGCAGTGCAGGGTTGCCTAAAGATTTGTCTAAGTTATTTTAGGATTAAGGTGGGATTTACTAAACGGTGTATATGCACTATTCATCTACCGGAAACGGAAGGAAAGTTGCGGGTTCACCTACGTAGAGGGTTTCAACATAGAAACAGATGATACGATCAGATTTGTCTCGTCGTTCTGATCAACTTTCATGTAGAAACTTTTTCGATCCGAGCTACCGTTTATTTTCTATGAATTTCCAAAGATTTAAACATTTTCTAGAATTATTTAAATTAACAGAATTATCTAAATGAATTATGACGTCAGCATGAGGTCACTGCTACGTCAGCAGTCAACTGTGGCCTGCTGACCAGTCAAACCTGACAGGTGGGACCCACCTGTCAGCCACTGTAATTCTAACAGTGATTTATTTTAACTAAACAGAGGTAATTAGGGTGTGGGCCCCAGGTGTCAGTGACTATTAGGGTTAACTAATCAGTTTTATTTAAAAAGGGTTTAATTAAATTAGCTGAACGAGGGGGCCCACTGGTCAGTGACTGTGCTGCCCAGTCAGCACAGTTGACTGAGGTCAACGGGTCAACTGGGCCCCCTGGGACCCACTGGCAGTGGCCCAGGGGTGGACCACACGCGGCGCCAGCTCAGCGGAGCCGCCGGAGTAGCTCCGGCGAGCTCGCGCGCGGCGGCCGAACGCCGGCGAGGTCGGAAATCACGTATAGGGCACCGTTTCTCGTGATTTTTGTTGCGTTCGAACGGGTGCACGATGCCGCATCATCCTGAGCCAAAACAAGGCCTCGGGGGTGACCAAAGGTGGCCGGAATGGCGAGGCAGGCGGCGGCCGGAGTTCGGTCTTCGTCGAACTCGTAGCTACGGGGCACGGGAGGACGAACCGAAGGCATGGGTGGCACCAGAGAGGTGCCCTGAGCTCGTTGGTAGGCTCAGATGGCCACGACAACAACCGCAGCACCGGCGGTGAGCTTAACAGCGGACACCGGAGTGTGGCAACGGTGACGGCTAGCTACGACGAAGAAAATGGGCAGCCAGGGGGAAGAGGAGGAAGGTGGATGCTCACGGTGAGGCGCACGGTGGCCGTCGACAGCTTAGGAGCAGCAGGGAAGCTGGGGACGCCAGAGGTCGCCGGAGACCGATGCGAAGAGGGGCGGCTCGATCCGGGCGAAGCAGGGCTCTCTGGCTTCGCCTGGCAGTACCAGACGACGAGGAGGAGGACGGCGAGCTCCTACGGCAACTTGGCGAGGCGAGAGGTCGATGGTGGCCACGGCAGCGGCGAGGCACGGCGGCGAGCGCGGTCGGGCGCGGCGGATCTGAAGGAGGGAGAGAGGGAGGAGAGCGTTGGAGAGGAGGGGGAAATGGAAGAGGATGGAGGGGAGAGGCCGAGGGGGCAGCGTTATCCCCTCGCGGCGTCGGCGGGCGTCGCCGTGTCGGCTGCTCGCCGGTGCGCGCGCGCCCAGCCACGGGGACGGCGACACGGCGAAGGAGAGAGAGAGAGAGCGATGGCTCTGTTGGGCTGGGCCTGCACACTGTGCACTAAGGCCCAGCCAACAGTGGCCCTTTTCCTTTTTCGTTATTTCTTTTCTGTTTCTATTTTTTATAAATTGCTAGGCCACTAAATGACTTTAGTAAAATATGAGTTTATGCCACATAAATATGAGGTAATACTTAGCCCTGTTAGAAAAAGGTTCGATGAATAAATGATTTCATTTGTATTTTAGTTAAATAGTTTGGCAACTTTAATTACTGTTTTGGTGTTGTTTCATGCTGTTAGAGTCATCTAACTAATTCAATCAATGTTGATTGTATTTTTATAATTGCTCCTGGATTATTTGCTATTTAATGGACATTTTAGTTTCTGATTTGAACAACTTTTATTTTTCACTTAAAGTTTGAGAAATTCATTTTGAATTGGAATTTGAAATGGATGACAATAATGATGATCTAGCACAGTTTATTTTACTGACTTGGCATGATCAGAAGGTGATCACTGTGGTGTGAGGCTGGGGATGTTACAAATATAATCCATAGAAACTAGAAAACAAGCAAACTATGCATTGAAAACAGAATCTGTGAAAAACAGAAAAGTACATAAAGATCTGAATTAAGGTCATACTTGTGTAACTCCAAATATTATGAAAAATTAGGACAACGTAGAAAATTTGTATATACATCAACTGTAAAACACTCGGAATTTTTTCACCTTCCAGTAAAATACAGGAATTTCTGCACTGGACGCAAAAGTTTCTGTTTTTGCACAGAATCAAGTCAACTATCATCCACACTATCCCAAAGGCTTTACTTGGCACTTTATTGAAACAAAAGCTATAAAACATGATTACTACAATTGCCTAATCATGTGAACATACAAAAACAGTAGGTAAAAGTGTTGGGTTGTCTCCCAACAAGCGCTTTTCTTTAACGCCTTTTAGCTAGGCATGATGATTTCAAAGATGCTCGCATAAAAGATAAGAATTGAAACATAACAAGAGAGCATCATGAAGCATATGAGTAGCACATTTAAGTCTAACCCACTTCCTATGCATAGGGATTTTGTGATCAAACAATTTATGGGAACAAAAATCAACTAGCATAGGAAGGCAAGACAAGTGCAACTTCAAAACTTTCAACATATAGAGAGGAAACTTGATATTATTGCAATACCTACAAGCACATGTTCCTCTCTCATAATAATTTTCAGTAGCATCATGAATGAATTCAACAATATAGCTATCACATAAAGCATTCTTTTCATGATCCACAAGCATAAAAAATTTCTTACTCTCCACACAAGCAAATTTATTCTCATCAATAGTAGTGGGAGAAAATTCAACAAAATAACTATCATGTGCTACATGATTGACATAATCAAATTGAACATTAAAATTATGATGACAATTTTCATGGTTACCATTATTATTTATAGCACACATGTCATCACCATAATCATCATAGATAGCAACTTTGTTGTCATGATCAATTGAAACCTCTTCCAAAATAGTGGATTCATCACTAAATAAAGTCATGACCTCTCCAAATCCACTTTCATAATTATCACAATAAGATTCTACACCCTCCAAAATAGTGGGATCACTAGTACCTAGAGTTGACACTCTTCCAAACCCACTTTCATCAATATAATCGTCATAAATAGGAGGCATGCTACCATTATAACAAATTTGCACATCAAAACTAGGGGGACTAAAAATATCATCTTCATCAAACATAGCACCCCCAAGCTTATGGCTTTGCATATCATTAGCATCATGGATATTCAAAGAATTCATACTAACAATATTGCAATCATGCTCATCATTTATGCCAAACATTTTATTGAATTCTTCTTTTATCAATTGAGCACAATTTTCCTTTCCATCATTTTCACGAAAGACATGATAAAGATGAATAATATGAGACCACATCAATTCCATATTTTTTTTGTACTTTTCTTTTATAAACCAAACTAGTGATAAAACAAGAAACTAAAAGATTCGATTGCAAGATCTAAATATATACCTTCATGCACTCACCTCCCCGGCAACGGCGCCAGAAAAGAGCTTGATGTCTACTACACAACTTGTTCTTGTAGACTTGTGTTGGGCCTCCAAGCGCAGAGTTTTGTAGGACAGTAGCAAATTTCCCTCAAGTGGATGACCTAAGGTTTATCAATCCGTGGGAGGCGTAGGATGAAGATGGTCTCTCTCAAACAACCCCGCAACCAAATAATAAAAAGTCTCTTGTGTCCCCAACACACCAAATACAATGGTAATTTGTATAGGTGCACTAGTTCGGCAAAGAGATGGTGATAAAAGTGTAATATGGATGGTAGAAATATATTTTTATAATCTGAATAAATATAAACAGCAAGGTAGCAAGTGATAAAACAGAGCACAAACGGTATTCCAATGCTTGAAAACAAGGCCTAGGGTCCATACTTTCGCTAGTGCAATCTCTCAACAATGCTAATCTAATTGGATCATATAACCATCCCTCAACGTGCGATGAAGAATCACTCCAAAGTTCTTATCTAGCGGAGTACATAAGAAGAAATTGTTTGTAGCTATTCTTTCCGATCGATCTATCCAGGAGTTCGTACTAAAATAACACCAAGTTATTCTTTCCGATCGATCTATCAAGAGTTCGTACTAAAATAACACAAGTTATTCTTTCCGATCGATCTATCAAGAGTTCGTACTAAAATAACACCAAAACAAATTCAGATTCATAATACTCAATCCAACACAAAGAATCTCAATGAGTGCCCCAAGATTTCTACCGGAGAAACAAAGACGAGAACCTGCATCAACCCCTATGCATAGATTACCCCAATGTCACCTCGGGAATCCGCGAGTTGAGTGCCAAAACACATATCAAGTGAATCAATACGATACCCCATTGTCACCACAGTTATTCATAGCAAGACATACATCAAGTGCTCTCAAATCCATAAAAGTATTCAATCCGATAAAACGAAATCTCAAAGGGAAAACTCAATTCATCACAACAAGATAGAGAGGGGAAAACACCATATGATCCAACTATATTAACAAAGCCCGTGATACATCAAGATCGTGATATCTCAAGAACATGAGAGAGAGAGAGATTAAACACATAGCTACTGGTACAAACCCTCAGCCCCGAGGGTGGACTACTCCCTCCTCATCATGGTGGCCGCCGGGATGATGAAGATGGCCACCGGTGATGATTTCCCCCTCCGGCAGGGTGCCTGAACGGGGTCTAGATTGGGTTTTTGTGGATACAGAGGCTTGTGGCGGCGGAACTTCTGATCTAGAGTTGTCCCGAGGGTTTTTGGAATATTTGGGAATTTATAGGGCGAAGAGGCGGTGCGGGAGGCCATCGAGGTGGGCACAACCCACTTGGGCGCGCCCTGGTGGGTTGTGCTCTCCTCGGAGCTCCCCTCTGGTACTTCTTTGGCCCACCGGGTGTCTTCTAGTCCAGAAAAAATCTTCGAAAAGTTTCGCTGCGTTTGGACTCCGTTTGGTATTGATTTTCTGCGATGTAAAAAACAAGCAAAAAACAGCAACTGGCACTGGGCACTATGTCAATAGGTTAGTCCCAAAAAATGATATAAAGTTGCTATAAAATGATTGTAAAACATCCAAAAATGATAATATAACAGCATGAATACTTCATAAATTATAGATACGTTGGAGACGTATCACCCATCACAAAGCACCTCTTCCCATGGCAAGAAAAATTGATCTAGTCGGCCTAACTAAACCAAAGATTCGAAGAAGAAATACGAGGCTATAAGCAATCATGCATATAAGAGATCAAAAGAAACTCAAATACCTTTCACGGATAAAAATATAGATCTGATTATAAACTCAAAGTTCATCGGATCCCAACAAACACACCGCAACAAGAGTTACATCAAATAGATCTCCAAGAGACCATTGTATTGAGAATCAAAAGAGAGAGAGAGGAAGCCATCTAGCTACTAACTACGGACCCGAAGGTCTACAATGAACTACTCACGCATCATCAGAGAGGCACCAATGAGGATGATGAACCCCTTCGTGATGGTGTCTAGATTGGATCTGTGGTTTCTGGAACTTGCGGCGGATGGAATTGTGTTTCATCGACTCCCCTAGGGTTTTTGGATTTCGGGGTATTTATAGAGCAAGAGGCGGTGAGGGAGGCGGCCGAGGTGGGCACAACCCACCAGGGCGCGCCTGGGCCCCCAGGCGCACCCAGGTGGGTTGTGGTCCCCTCGGAGCCCCCCTCCGGTACTTCCTTGGCCCAACTTGTGTCTTCTGGTCCAGAAAAAATCACCAAAAAGTTTTGCTGTTTTTGGACTCCGTTTGGTATTGATTTTCTGTGAAGTAAAAAACAAGCAAAAAACAGCAACTGACACTAGGCACTATGTCAATAGGTTAGTCCCAAAAAAAGATATAAAGTTGCTATAAAATGATTGTAAAACATCTAAGAATGATAATATAACAGCATGGAACAATAAAAAATTATAGATACGTTGGAGACGTATCAGCATCCCCAAGCTTAATTCCTGCTCGTCCGCGAGTAGGTAAATGATAAAAACAGAATTTTTGATGTGGAATGCTGCCTAACATGTTCATCACATATTCTTTTCTTTTGTAGCATGGACATTTGAACTTTTATATGGTTCAAAGCAATAATCTAGTTTTGACATGAAGATTTCAATACTCAAGCATATCAACAAGCAACCATGTCTTTCAAAATATCAATACTAAAGCAAGTTATCCCTAGCCCATCATGCTCAATCATTGATCCATTCATGAAACACACTCGCATATTAGCTACACCCAATGCTCAAGTACGATCATAGTGCCCCTTAGTTGGTGCTTTATAAGAGAAGATGGACACTCAAATAAAATGTGAAATTGCATAAAGTAAATAGAAAGGCCCTTCGCAGAGGGAAGTAGGGATTTGTAGAGGTGCCAGAGCTCAAAGCGAAAAAATTAAGAGATAAAACATTTTGGGTGGCATGCCTTTCCTGTCAACGAAAACATTCGAGTAGTTCCCAATACTTTCCATGCTAGATATATCATAGGTGGTTCCCAAACAGAAAGTAAAGTTTATTCCTTTTTCCACCATACTTTCACATTCCACGGCTAACCGAATCCACGGGTGCCGTCCATACCAACACTTTTAAAGGAATTTATTATTTGACAACATAAAGTAAATTCATTTTCATTTCGGGACTGGGCATCCCTAATACCTTTGTCGTACTCTCGTGCAATGGCAAGTGAATAAACACTCATCTTGAGAATAACACATATAGCATGGAAATATATCAGCCACCCCCTACCGTTTCATGAGCGGTATGAGCACACAAAAAGGAAATTTATTTTGAAGATTAGAGATGGCACATACAAATTTGCTTAGAACGGCAAAAGAATACCGCATATAGGTAGGTATAGTGGACTCATATGGCAAAACTGGGTTTAAGGATTTTGGATGCACAAGTAGTGACCATACTTAGTACAAGTGAAGGCTAGCAAAAGATTGAGAAGCATCCAACCAAGAAATGAAAAATCTCATAAGCGAGCATTAAGCATAACTAACACCGAATAATGCACCACAAGTAGGATGTAAGTTCATTGCATAACTATTGACTTTCGTGCTTGCATAGGGAATCACAAACCTTAACATCAATATTCTTACTAAACCATAATTACTCACCAACATGACTCACATATCACTATCATCATATCGCAAAACTATTTCAAAGAATCAAGTTTATTTTGTCCAATGATCTTCATGAAAGTTTTTATTACATCCCTCTTGAATATCTATCACTTTGGGACTAGTTTAATGTGTTGCTTTTGAAAGCTCAAATAAATTTAAGTGAAGAACATGAGCATAAAATTTTCTTCTCTCAAAATAATATAAGTGAAGCATGAGAGAATTTATTCAAAAGTAATAAAGCACACCATGCTCAAAAAGATATAAGTGAAGCACTAGAGCAATTCCATAGCTCAAAAAATTTAAGTGAAGCATATAGAGCAATTCTAGCAAATCATAGCATAATTTTGGCTCTCTCAAATAGGTGTGTTCAGCAAGGATACTTGACACAAACTAAAAAGCAAAACAAGCAAAGACTCATATAACACAAGACCCTCCAAGCAAAACTCATGATATGTGATGAATAAAAATATAGTTCCAAGTAAAATACCGATGGTCGTTAGAAGAAAGAGGGGATGCCACTCGGGGGCATCCCCAAGCTTAGTTGCTTGTTCATACTTGAATATTATCTTGGAGTGTGGTAGCATCCCCAAGCTTAAGCTCTTCTTACTCCTTATTCCTTCATCCATCGTGATCTCACCCAAAACTTGAAAACTTCGATCACACAAAACTCAACAAAACCTTCGTGAGATCCGTTAGTATAAGAAAACCAATCTTTACTTTAAGTACTGTAGAAAACCTATTCAAAATTTGTCATTGCATTATATCTACTGTATTCTAACTTTACCATGGCTTATACCCCCCGATACAAACCATAGATTCATCAAAATAAGCACACAATGCAAAGAAAACAGAATCTGTCAAAAATAGAACAGTCTGTAAAGATGCGAATTGTTCTCATATTTCTGTAACTCCAAAAATTCTGAAAAAATTGTAAAACATAGGCAATTTTTATATCAATCTTGTGTAAAAGATTCAGAATTTTTTCGTTGCTTTTGTGATTTGAAACAATTATTTTACTAGACACAAAAGTTTCTGTTTTCCAACAAGATCAAATCAACTATCACCAAAGCTACCCCAAAGACTTTACTTGGCACAAACACTAATTAAAACACCAAAAACACAATCATAACAGTAGCATAATTGTGCAAACACTCAAGAACAGAAAAAAAGACAAAAGTAAATTTTATTCATTGGGTTGCCTCCCAACAAGCGTTATCGTTTTATGCCCCTAGCTAGGCATAATGCATAGATCTAAGTATTGTCAGTCGTAGTTTTGGTAATTTTTGCAAGGGATTTCTCAAACCCAGGAGGCTCTTTGCGCTTCCCTAAATTCTCCGGAAAAGAAACCATTTTGAGATCTAGAATATCCAACCGCTTATTGCAAAGAGTAATCAAAGTTTCCACTAATATGTTTGAGAGGTTCATTATATTTTTGCAACTCGACCATATGTTTATGCAAATCGCTCAACTTGTCTAAAATTTGAACCCCTTCTTGCGTAAAGCTAATCCCCTTTTTGGTTGGTGGGATTCCCAAAATCCCCTCTAAGATCTCGTAAGAAGTATTAGCATCAAGTTCAATAAAATTTCCTTTAGCAGCAAAATCGAAAAGTTGTCTATGATGCAAGGCTAATCCTATATAAAAATTTTGAAGCAAAACCCTTGCGTCTCCTTTAAGATTGCTAATACGATAAGATTCCATTAGTCTATACAAAGCATCTTTCAAATTTTCTCCTTGTCTCTGCTTGAAGTATATAACTTCAAAATCTGGAGATAGAGGAGTAGTCGTGCTAGACATAGTGTCGAGGTAGACAAGCAACAACACACTCATAAACAGATCCGACAAGAAAACGGCGAACAAAAAGAGGGCGAATAAAACGGCAACTTTTTGTGAAGTGGAGGAGATGAAAATGAGA
Source organism: Thinopyrum elongatum (assembly GCA_011799875.1). Lineage (NCBI taxonomy): Eukaryota > Viridiplantae > Streptophyta > Magnoliopsida > Poales > Poaceae > Thinopyrum > Thinopyrum elongatum. Next base: position 43,422,535 of record CM022300.1, read on the forward strand.
GGCAAATGGCAAATAATGTAAATTGCAAGGAGATGAGATTTCTGATTAGGAACCTGATAGGTGTTGATGATGTCTCCCCGGCAACGGCGCCAGAAATTCCTTTTGATGTCGCTTGGACTACGCCGGTATTTCCCCAAAGAGGAAGGGATGATGCAGCACAACTACGGTAGGTATTTCCCTCAGTGATGAGACCAAGGTTATCGAACCAGTAGGAGAACCAAGCAACACTATGTAAACGGTACCTGCACACAAAGAACAAATACTTGCAACCCGACGTGTTAAAGGGGTTGTCAATCCCTTTCGGGTAACGGTGCCAGAAATTGTCTCGTGGACGGGAGACTAAATGTGATAGATTGGATAAACAGATCTTGAATAAACGTGAAATAAAATAAAGTACAGCAAGGTATTTTTGGGTTTTTGGAAATATAGATCTGAAAATAAAAGCGAACAAAAATAGATCTCAAAGGCAAATATGATAAAGAATAGACCCGGGGGCCGTAGATTTCACTAGTGGCTTCTCTCGAGAAAAATAGCATACGGTGGGTAAACAAATTACTGTTGGGCAATTGATAGAAATTCAAATAATTATGATGATATCCAGGCAATGATCATTATATAGGCATCACGTCCAAGATTAGTAGACCGACTCCTGCCTGCATCTACTACTATTACTCCACACATCGACCGCTATCCAGCATGCATCTAGTGTATTAAGTTCACGGAAAAACGGAGTAGTGCAATAAGAACGATGACATGATGTAGACAAGATCTATTCATGTAGGAATAGACCCCATCTTGTTATCCTTAATAGCAACGATCAATACGTGTCTTGCTGCCCCTTCTGTCGCTGGGAAAGAACACCGCACGACCGAACCCATCACAAAGCACCTCTCCCCATGGCAAGAAAAATCGATCTAGTCGGCCTAACTAAACCAAAGATTCGAAGAAGAAATATGAGGCTATAAGTAATCATGCATATAAGAGATCAAAGAAACTCAAATAACTTTCATGGATAAATTGATCCGATCATAAACTCAAAGTTCATCGGATCCCAACAAACACACCGCAAAAAGAGTTACATCAAATAGATCTCCAAGAGACCATTGTATTGAGAATCAAAAGAGAGAGAGGAAGCCATCTAGCTACTAACTACGGACCCGAAGGTCTACAATGAACTACTCACTCATCATCGGAGAGGCACCAATGAGGATGATGAACCCCTCCGTGATGGTGTCTAGATTGGATATGTGGTTTCTAGAACTTGCGGCTACTGGAATTGTGTTTCGTCGACTCCCATAGGGTTTTTGGATTTTCGGGGTATTTATAGAGCAAAGAGGCGGTGCGGGAGGCGGCCGAGGTGGGCACAGGTGCGCCCAGGTGGGTTGTGCTCCCCTCGGAGCCCCCCTCTGGTACTTCCTTGGCCCAACTTGTGTCTTGTGGTCCAGAAAAAATCACCAAAAAGTTTCGCTGCGTTTGGACTCCGTTTGGTATTGATTTTCTGCGAAGTAAAAAACAAGCAAAAAACAGCAACTGGCACTGGGCACTATGTCAATAGGTTAGTCCCAAAAAAATGATATAAAGTTGCTATAAAATGATTGTAAAACATCCAAGAATGATAATATAACAGCATGGAACAATAAAAAATTATAGATACGTTGGAGACATATCAGTACGCTCTCCCTGCGAGTACCTCATCAATTATGAAGGGCGCTTCCCATTGGGGCAATAATTTGTTCTTTTGCTTCTCCGGAAGGCATAGGACGAGGTCGCCCACGTTATAAGCCTTTGCCCATACTTCCCTGCTCTCGTAGCATTTGGCCTGCTGCTGATAAAAAGCAGAATGAGTCTGAGCTACATCGCGCTCTCCTTCCAGGGCATCCAGTTCGTCTTGCCCATCCAGCTCGGCTTCCTTTTCTTCATACATGCGCACCCGAGGTGCGTCGTGAATAAGGTCGCTGGGGAGAACAGCCTCTGCCCCATACACCATGAAGAACGGCGTATAGCCCGTGGAGCGATTGGGGTTGGTGCACAGACCCCATAATACGGACTCGAGCTCCTCAACTCCGTGGCAGTAGGACTCTTTCAAGGATCAGACCAAACGAGGCTTAATGCCGCTCAAAATTAGGCCATTGACTCGCTCGACTTGTCCATTGGACTGTGGGTGGTATACAGAGGCATAGTTAAGCTTAATGCCTAAGTTAGCGCACCAGTCCTTTACTTCCTGGGCAGTAAAATTGGATCCATTGTCCGTTATTATGCTATGGGGGACACCGTAATGGTGAACCACACCAGATATGAAATCAATGACTGGCCCGGACTTGGCTGAGGTTACTGGTTTCACCTCGATCCATTTTGTGAATTTATCTACCATAACGAGTAGATACTTCTTTTTCTTGCCTCCCCCCCTTTAAGTGGTCCGACCATGTCCAACCCCCAGACCGCAAAAGGCCAAGTGATCGGTATTGTCCAAAGGGCCGTTGGGGGCATGTGACTTTGATTTGCAAAGAGATGGCAACCAACACAATGTTGGACCAATGTTTGGGCGTCTGAGCGGGCGGTGGGACAAAAGAACCCAGCTCGGAAAGCCTTGCTAACCAGGGCCCGAGCTATTGCGTGGTGACCACCCATGCCAGCGTGAATCTCGGCCAAGAGCTGTCTCCCCTCCTCTTCAGATATGCATCTTTGGAGGACTCTGGTGGTGCTTTTCTTGTAAAGTTCGCCCTCATGGACCTTATAGGCTTTAGATCGCCGAATTATGCACCTTGCCTCAGTCTGGTCATCGGACAGCTATTGGTGGATGAGATAGGCGAGGAAGGGCACAGTCCATGGCGCGATTATTGCCATGACTTCATGGGCCGAAGACGTTTCTTTGATTGCCTAGCCCCCGATAATTTATGTCGTCTGGTTTGGTGGTTGGGGGAATGATCGCTCCTGAATCGTTGGTACCGGTGTCCTTGCCATCATCCTGCCACATCACGGACGGCTTAAAGAGTCGTTCCAGAAAGGTGTTCTTGGGAACGAGATCACTTTAGCGCCCATTCGAGCAAGGACATCCGCAGCTTGATTACTGTCTCTAAAGACATGATGGAACTCCAGCCCCTCAAACCGGGCAGATATTTTTAGGAGGGCATTGCGATATGCTGTCATTTTTGGGTATTTTGCTTCGAATTCGCCGTTGACTTGAGAGATGTTGAGGTTAGAGTCTCCCCGTACCTCAAGCCGCTGTACACCCATTGACATTGCCATCCGAAGTCCATGCAATAGAGCCTCATATTCGGCTGTGTTGTTAGAGTCGATGTACATAATCTGCAGTATGTACCGGATATTGTCGCCGGTGGGAGATGTGAGAACCACTCCAGCCCCCAGTCCGGCGAGCATTTTGGAGTCATCGAAGTACATCGTCCAATGCGAGTATGTACTGTACTCTCTAGGGAGCTCGGCTTCCATCCATTCGGCCACAAAATCCGCCAACACCTGAGATTTAATAGCTCGGCACGGTCGGTATATGATTTAGAAAGGGAGGAGCTCAATGGCCCATTTGTCTATATGACCTGTAGCGTACCTGTTGTTAATTATATCATTCAGGGGTACTTCGGATGCCACCGTGACCGAACACTCTTGAAAATAGTGTCGGAGCTTTCAGGATGCCATGAAAATTGCGTAGGCGATCTTTTGGTAATGTGAATACCTTGTTTTACACGGGGTGAGCACCTCGGATACATAGTAGACTGGCCTTTGCACCTGGAGCTTGTGACCCTCTGCCTCTTGTTCAACGACGAGGACTGCACTGAGCACCTGGTTTGTGGCCGAAATGTATAGCAACATTGGCTCACCAAAGTTGGGTGCCACCAAGATGGGATTACCGGCCAATAATGTTTTAATTTCCTCCAATGAGACGCTGCCTCGCTAGTCCATTCGAAGTTTTTGGCCCGTTTAAGCAGCCTGTAGAGTGGTAAGGCCTTTTCACCAAGTCATGAAATAAAGCGGCTCAAGGCCGCCACACAGCCGGCCAATTTTTGGATGTGTTTTAGCTCGGTAGGAACCGCTAGCTGGGACATGGCTCGGATTTTGGCCGGATTAGCCTCTATTCCTCCATGGGAGACAATAAATCCGAGCAGCTTGCCCGCGGGTACCTCGAAAACACATTTGTCCAGATTGAGCCGTATATCGTATGTCCACAGACTGTCGAAGGTTTGGCGTAGGTCGTCCACCAGATGACTGACGTGCTTGGTTTTAATGACCACATTGTCCACATATGCCTCGACCGTTTTGCCAATTTGCTTTGACAGACATGTCTGTATCATTGATACGCCTCCGACGTATCTATAATTTTTGATTGTTCCATGTTGTTATATTATCATTCTTGGATGTTTTACAATCATTTTGTAGCAACTTTATATCATTTTTTGGGACTAACCTATTGACATAGTGCCTAGTGCCAGTTGCAGTTTTTTGCTTGTTTTTTACTTCGCAGAATATCCCTACCAAACGGGGTCCAAACACAGTGAAACCTTTTAGAGATTTTATTGGACCAGAAGACAACTTGGGAGCCAAGGAAGCACCAGAGGGGAGGCCCCTGGCGTGCCCTGATGGGTTGTGGGGCCCACGGAGGTCCTCTCCACCGCCTCTCAGCTCTATAAATACCCAATGTCAGTGTTCTGGGATCGGGGGTACCCAGATCTGCCTGCGGCCCAACGCGTGGGCCCATCGACGGCCTTATACGGCCTAGCTACAACACCCCCACGAAAAGACCCTCACGAGGGCCCTGACCTCGCAAGGCGAACGACACCAAGACCCCCAGTGGAGCGGCCTCCCCAGGCTGCCTCCCGAGGGGCGGAGATCTCTATGCAAGCCTCCCGCCTCGTGAGGCTGTGATGACGTGAGCCATGACGACCAAGGCTACATGGGCGCCAGCGGGTGCAGAGGGGACAGTTTACTCTTCGGTGCTAAGGGAGCAAGGGCAGGCACAGGTTCCCGAGGAAGGCCCCAAAGCTTTCCTTTCTGGCGCAACGAGACCAAGACCACGAGCTCGGCAGGACAGATGTCATCGCCGAGCCCACAACTGTGTCATGGCCAGAAGCTTTGCAGGCGAAGACCACATTTCGTCAGGATAAGATGTACTCCTTGTCCCCCTTCAACTTCGCTGTTGTGGAATCCCTTCCCGCCTATGCTATGAGGGAAGAGGACCAAGGCCACTATAAATATGGGCTAGCCATCACCGTAGAAGGGATCCCGGATCGGACCCTTGACCAATCCACCCTCAGCACTTGAGCCCTCGCGAGGCAGCTCATCCACTGTACTAGTTCATCCTCTACCTCCTCGTGAGGCCAATCCACCAAAAGCAGGAGTAGGGTTTTACACCGCAAGGTGGCCCGAACATGGGTAAATATCTGTGCTGTTCCCTTCCGCACGATCCTGCATACTCATCGAGATCAGGTCATGGGTATGGCAAGCTAGCGTTGTTGGAGAGCGAGATCCTTCGTTCACGCCCCTGAGTTCGAACCTTCTTGGGTCTGTGGAGCCCTGAATCCGACATTTGGCGCGGCAGGTAGGGGCGTGTCGAAGCTTCGCCTCTTCACCAACCGCGCTCCGCCCTCGCCTTGTTGCTTCCATGGCGGACGTTGTCCCGCAGGTCTCGCTGCCCGAAGCGTATGGGAGCGTTGCGGGCTACCCGGCCTTCACCCCCGGCCTGCGCCGGGTACGGTGGCCCGCGAAGTTCAGGCCAGTGCTGCCCCCGCGGTACAATGGCGCTGCGGACCCTGAGAAGTTCCTCCGGCTGTACGCGTAGACCATCTAAGCGGCGGGCGGCGATGACAAGGCCATGGCAAACTGGCTCCCCCTGGCCCTCACGGAGTCCCCTCGGTCTTGGCTCCGCGGCCTCCCGGACGCCTCGATCTCTTCTTGGGAGGAGCTCCGCGGCCAGTTCGTCGCACGCTTCGCGGCACGGCAACCCACGCAGTTGCATGCATCATCGGCGGGTCGCAAGAGCCTGCCTCTGGCCGCCACGTCAAGCAGTTTTTCCGCCGGGCAAGTGGAATTCGGCCTTAGCATGAGGCTCTGCGGGGCCACACAAGGCCTGTGTTTGCGTGGGAGGATGTATTGCGTGGGAGGCGTCTGATATGTCTCCATCGTATCTACTTTTCCAAACTCTTTTGCCCTTGTTTTGGACTCTAATTTGCATGATTTGAATGGAACTAACCCGGACTGACGTTGTTTTCAGAAGAATTGCCATGGTGTTATTTTTGTGCAGAAATAAAAGTTCTCGGATTGACCTGAAAATTTATGAAGAATATTTTTGGAATATATAAAAAATATTGGTGAAAGAATCAACCAGAGTGGGGCCACCCAGAGGCCACAAGCCCTGGGGGCGCCCTGCAGGCTTGTGGGCCCCCTGGAGCCCCTCCGACCTCAACTCCAACTCCATATAACCCTATTCGGGGAGACAAGGATTCATCATGTTTTACGATATGGAGCCGCCGCCGCCTCCTGTTCTTCATCGGGAGGGCTGATCTGGAGTCCGTTCGGGGCTCCGGAGAGGGGGATTCATCGCCATCATCATCATCAACCTTCCTCCATCACCAATTTCATGATGCTCACCACCGTGCGTGAGTAATTCCATCATAGGCTTGCTGGACGGTGATGGGTTGGATGAGATTTATCATGTAATCGAGTTAGTTTTGTTAGGGTTTGATCCCTAGTATCCACTATGTTTTGAGATTGATGTTGCTATGACTTTGCTATGCTTAATGCTTGTCACTAGGGCCCGAGTGCCATGATTTCAGATCTGAACCTATTATGTTTTCATGAATATATTTGTGTTCTTGATCCTATCTTGCAAGTTGTAGACATCTATTACGTGTTATGATCCGCATACCCCAAGGTGACAATAATTGGGATTCTTTCCGGTGATTACCGTAGTTTGAGGAGTTCATGTATTCAGTAAGTGCTAATGCTTTGGTCCGGTTCTCTATTAAAAGGAGGCCTTAATATCCCTTAGTTTCCATTAGGACCCCGCTGCCACGGGAGGGTAGGACAAAAGATGTCATGCAAGTTCTTTTCCATAAGCACGTATGACTATATTCGGAATACATGCCTACATTATATTGATGAATTGGAGCTAGTTCTGTGTCACCCTAGGTTATAACTGTTGCATGATGAATGCCATCCGACATAATTATCCATCACTGATCCGTTGCCTATGAGCTTTTCACATATTGATCTTTGCTAAGTTACTTTTCCGTTGCCACTGTTAGGATCACTACAAAACTGCTACTGTTATTTTTGCCACTATTACCGTTACTTCCATACTACTTTGCTACTGAAAACTTTGCTGCAAATATTAAGTCTTTCAGGTGTGGTTGAATTGACAACTCAGCTGCTAATACTTGGTAATATTCTTTGGCTCTACCCTCAAAAATTGTTGTGATCCCCTATACTTGTGGGTTATTAGCGTCAGACCTGGTCGGTGTCCCGAGGGAGGTGATCGAGCACGACCTGATGGTATGCCCCGGAGCGCGCCCGATGAAGCAAAAGGCGCGGCGTCAAGCACAATAGAAGCAAACATTCATCGTCCAAGAGGTCCGCAAGTTGCAAGAAGCCGGTGTTATTCGAGAAGTGCGGCACCCGGATTGGCTGGCCAACCCAGTAATTGTCCCCAAAAAGGCGTGGAAGGAGCGCATATGCGTCGACTTCACGAGCCTCAACAAGGCTTGCCCTCAGGACCCCTTCCCGCTTCTGCGCATTGATCAGATCGTGGATTCCACCGCCGAGTGCGATCTGTTGTGCTTTTTGGACGCTTTCTCAGGATATCATCAAATCAAGATGGTGATAGAGGACGTCGAGAAGACAGCCTTCATCTCCCCGTGTGGCGTGTATTGCTACACCTGCATGCCCTTCGGGCTGCGGAACACCGGTGCAACCTTCCAGCGGCTGATGCACATCGCGCTGGGGCTGCAGCTGGGGAGAAATGCGGAGGCATACATCGATGACATCGTGGTCAAATCGCGGGAGGCAAGGACCCTCATCGAAGACCTGGAAGAAACGTTCACCAACCTGCGCCAAGTGAACCTGAGGCTCAACCAGGAAAAGTGCGTGTTCGGGGTCCCGTCCGGCAAGCTGCTGGGTTTCCTTGTATCACATCTAGGGATTGAGGCTAACCCCGAGAAGATCAAGGCAATTGAAAAGATGCGCCCGCCGCAGACCCTCAAGGAAATGCAAAAGCTCGCAGGCTGCGTAACCTCCCTGGGGCGCTTCATCTCCAAGCTCGGCAAGTGATACGTCTCCAATGTATCTATAATTTTTTATTGTTCCATGCTGTTATATTATCATTCTTGGATGTTTTACAATCATTTTATAGCAACTTTATATCATTTTTTTGGACTAACCTATTGACATAGTGTAACACCCTGGATTTTGCCCAATTTCTTTTTCTTTTGATTTTGGTCCGGATTCACTTTTCTGTGACTTGATAGTCTTGCAACCTGGAGGGATCACCCTTCATTTTTCTTCCCGAGTGGCTTGCCAACCTCAAAACCATCCCAAAACCATGTCATTTCCATCTTGGACCAATCCCAATAATCTTTTTCTTGGGAATATTCCTTTTTCTATAAAAGGAATAACCCTGTTTGTCCTGGGTTGTAAAGCAACCCACAGTTCCATCATTCCCAAAATTCCCAAATAATTCTCATAAATTGTTTGGGTCATATCTTCCACAAATATGTCAAACCCTTCCTTGCCATGTTCAAAAATATTTCACAAATATTCCTTTTCTGAATCTGCCCTAGCTGCCAAGTTGAGAAGCAAGTACCATTTATATTTTCTTGCTTGGTCTCAAACTTTTTGGGCATTCTTTCCTATCCATATCATTGCCACATGTCAAAATTCAACTTTATTTGGATATTAAATCTCTCTTGGCTAATTTCCAAAGTTTCTGGGCAACTGGAATCTTTGTGAAGGAAGTGCTAGTTAGGAGTATCCAAATCAGTTGAAATTTTGCAAGCATCTTCATATGCTCAAATCATGACTCTCCTCCAAATTTCAGCTCTATCCAAGCATCTATGTGAGCACAGGACCAAATCTTTGATTCTACTAATATTTTCAGGTTATGGAGCAAGTATATTTTATATTGCTTCATTTTGGCTGAAAATTTACCAGAGCATTCTCATGACCATAAAACCTCTCTCCATCAATTTTGGGATCAATTCATGGAGCCAATATTCCTCTAGAATTTTTCCCAAGTTTCTGGACAGTAAGGATGTTTGTGAAACAAGTACCATTTTGGCTTATCCAATTGGTATGAAATTTTTACAGCATCATTACTTGTCCAAATCATCATGATGTACCCAATTTGGGCTCAAGTTGATACTCCATGTGAGTGCACCTTCCTGATCAAGTTTCTGGACCCAAATGGCAGTTGCAAAGCAAGTAGGTTATTTTGTGGTCCAAATCCCCTCAAAACCTCTAGGATTAGAGTCCTTTCTATCTTAACCACCCCGGACAACTTATTTGGCTCCTAGCTCATCTCTGTTGATCACTGTATCATGATTCAGTCTGATACAACAAAACTTCAGTGAAGCCTCACTTCACCTCAGAGCTCCTTTTGTCGACCCATCAACTCTCTCAAGCTCATTGATGCAGGGACTAGTCACTAGACAACTCCTTGCGGCCCCTCTTGTACTATCCATGCCAGTGCCCGTGTTGACTGCCCCCCTGGCATGCCAGTTCACGCGCTCTGGCGGCATCCAACGCGTTCTGAGCAGCGGGCAGCACGTCATCGACGGTTTTCTCGCGTCCGAGCATGCCGACCTGACTCCCCTGCTTGCTCCCGTCGCCCTCGACCCTCTGCCCCCCCTCGAAACCTCCTCGCCGGAGCTAGCCGACGAGCGGCCACGGGCGCACTGTACCCACACATGGGCCGCCGTATACGGCCACCCCCGAGCCCTCCCGACTTCGCCTGAGCCCTCTCTGCCCCTCCACGAAGCTCCTCGACGCCGCTAGCCGCCAGCCACGCCACCATGTAGCTCCAGTGCGACGATGGAGATGCCACAGCGGCCGTCCTCATCGCCTCGCCTCGGCCGGCTATAAAAGCCGAGCCCCGAGCTCCTCCCCGAGCACCGCACTCACCGCAGCATCTCCCTCTTCCTCCCTGAAGCCTCCCCTCTCCCTCCGTTTGCCTCTGGAGCTGCTCCCCGCCACCAATGGCCACCATTGCCGCCGCTCGTCCTCAGCAAAATCCGTCCGCCTCCGGCCCCTCCCTCTCCACCCAGCACTACCCGTCGTCTCCACCGCCACCTACCAGCTCTCCCCGCCCTAATTTCGCGCCGGAGCCCGCCATGGCCCCGAGCCCGAACCACACCCGGAGCCAAGCTCCGCCTCCACCCACCGTCCGGTCACCCCAGCCCACCCCTGCCTCTACCACGGGTACGGGCGGGCGCGGCGGCAACCGACGCGTCCATCCCCGCCCTCGGCCGGAGCCCTGGACCACTAGAGCCGTGCCCATGGCGACGGCCGGCCGCCTCTGTCGCCTGGGTTAGAGGAAGAAGAAGACAGAAGCGGGAGGAGAGAGAGAGAGCGCTGCGGGACCCCCTGGTCAGCCTATGGGCGTTGACCCCGCCCGGTCCCGCGCGTTAGATTAAGTGGAAACGACTTTTCAGAAAATACGCTTTCTGATAGCGAAAGCGTACTCCTCTGCTTCTTCGGGATAAAATGTGTTTTCCCCGCAGGGAAGCGTATTCTCGGAGAAGGCGCGATCTGTTTTTCAGTCAGGGGCCAGTTTGTGAGAATTTTATTCACAGATGGGTCCCTGGCAGAAAAACCATCACAACTTTTTGCTCGGACCTCCGATTCAGGTGAAACCAATGCCCACGTCTTCATCTTGTCGAGCCCGTCATGTTGGTATCATTTTCACTGTGTGGTCCCACTGTGAAAATAACCATTTTGCCCTTGTCCGTAAACAGCCCCCCCTCCGGGAGAGAACTGTTTCCGGCAGTCAACTCCTCAGACTCTCCGCACTCCTTTCCGATGGTTCCTTCATCTCCAGGCAAGCCACAACTCTCATCTGCATCATGGCATTGCAATGTCATGGTTTAACTATTTACTTTATCGGCAAGTATGAGTATCTGTGAAATGAATTGGATTATACAAAACTTGCGTAAATTTTCGGATAGGTGACTACCATGTTGAATACCGGATTATTAGTAACTAGTAGCTTACCCACTTGTTGATACTATGATGTTGAGATCACTGTCTATGATTATTGTGGATTTCATCCGGCAGTTCGTGGAGATGAATTAGTAGCAGTGGCTTAAGCATACTGGTTATCGGAGTGTCAGCCATGACAGAAATATTATTTGGGGATTAGATATATCATGGTTGACCTTGAGTCACCTGTCCGGACTTATCCGTGCAGCCACATTTGCCGGTATGGGACGGCCTTGACTTGGTCTGATTGCGTGCTCTTTCACCGGTACCGCCCGATAGGGAAGGTTATGCGTGCACGCTACCCTGGCCCGGTAGGCGGCGATAACCTTGTGAGCCCAGTTGAGTTATTTGGATCCAGGTCCCCGTTTGGGACAGTTTAGTTTGGCCACGACGGTGGCAGGTGTCACGGGGTGACACAGGGGCCACCCAGGGCTTGACTCCGGGGGAGGATGATTGCCGGTGGTACGATGGGAGAGTCACGGGTCAGGCGAGTTTCGTTGGAGCAACGCTGATCCACCCAAATGGGATCACGAGGTCAGTGCTCTATGGTGTGGGTAAAGTGCGCAACCTCTGCAGAGTGTAAAATCTATTCGAATAGCCATGTCCACGGTATTGGACAGTCCGTCCAGACCTCACTTGGTGGTCAACCATGGTAGTGATGATAATGATGGAAGAACTCATCATAAGATCAGAAGTACTCGGTGGTTCATGAGTATTCTGAGGGTTGTGAGACAGCCCGAACGAGAGTAAGTTTGTCAGTCTTGTGGTACAGTTGGTATCAGGTACATGATATGATAGCCATGGGATGGCTATGAGTTGAGTGGTCGGATGACCACATGAATGGACTTGGCACAGGTTCGGATTGGATTCTGAGATTATTCGGAGTATGGATTAAACTACTTAATATGCTTTACCTTGCTGCATCTATTCTGCTATGATGTTGTCTTGCCTTAATGCTGATGTTTGCTGTGAGCTTGCGAGTACATTCAAAGTACTCACCTGGCGTGTCGTGCCAGCTTGCAGGTCATGCCATGATTGCTTGCTTGTCGAGGATCCTGAGTTTGTGACCTAGGAGACGCGTTCTAGCCAGAGTCCCTGCGGAGTGGAGTCCATCACCGCCGTCGCTGTTCTGCTGCCGAGAGAGTTAGTCCACTATTAGCATAGAGCTACCCCGGGCAAGTGTAGTGTCGTCGTGCCAATGTAATCCTTGTACCCTTTGTAACCTTGTCCGTAGTAATAAAGAGCTGATTTGTTCTATGCCAACAGTGTCGTATTCCAGAAGACTTGTCCTTGGGCTGGAATACGGGGCATTCCGGTTTACTCTGAGCCGGGGTGCCACACATAGTGCCCAGTGCCAGTTGCTGTTTTTTGCTTGTTTTTTACTTCGCAGGAAATCAATACCAAACGGAGTCCAAACGCAGCAAAACTTTTTGGTGATTTTTTCTCTACCAGAAGACACAAGTTGGGCCAAGAAAGTACCTGAGGGGGGCTCCGAGGGGAGCACAACTCACCAGGGCGCGCTGGGGGCCCAGGCGCCCCCAGGTGGGTTGTGCCCACCTCGGCCACCTCCCGCACCGCCTCTTTGCTCTATAAATACCCCAATATTCCAGAAACCCTAGGGGAGTCGACGAAAATCAATTCCAGCTGCCGCAAGTTCCAGAAACCACAGATCCAATCTAGACACCATCATGGAGGGGTTCATCATCCTCATTGGTGCCTCTCCGATGATGCGTGAGTAGTTCATTGTAGACCTATGGGTCCGTAGGCAGTAGCTAGATGGCTTCCTCTCTCTCTTTTGATTCTCAATACAATGGTCTCTTGAAAATCTATTTGATGTAACTCTTTTTGCGGTGTGTTCGTTGGGATCCGATGAACTTTGAGTTTATGATCAGATCTATGTTTTTATCCATGAAAGTTATTTGAGTCTTTTGATCTCTTATATGCATGATTGCTTACAGCCTCGTATTTCTTCTTCGAATCTTTGGTTTAGTTAGGCCAACTAGATCGATTTTTCCTGCCATAGGAAGAGGTGCTTTGTGATGGGTTCGATCTTACGGTGCTTGATCCCAGTGACAGAAGGGGAACCGACACGTATGTATCGTTGCTATTAAGGATAACAAGATGGGGTCTATTTCTACATAAATAGATCTTGTCTACATCATGTCATCATTCTTATTGCATTACTCCGTTTCTCCATGAACTTAATACACTAGATGCATGCTGGATAGCGGTCGATGTGTGGAGTAATAGTAGTAGATGCAGGCAGGAGTCGGTCTACTAATCTTGGACGTGATGCCTATATAATGATCATTGCCTGGATATCGTCATAATTATTTGAAGTTTTATCAATTGGCCAACAGTAATTTGTTTACCCACCGTATGCTATTTTTCTCGAGAGAAGCCACTAGTGAAATCTACGGCCCCCGGGTCTATTTTCTCATCATATATTTTCTGATCTATTTTGCTATTTACCTTTTTATTTTTTTGCCACTTTTATTTTCAGATCTATATTATCAAAAATCCAAAAATACCTCGCTGAATTTTATTTGCTTTTATTTGCATCTATCAATCTATTACAACTTTCTCATGTCCGTTTGCCAATTTCTGACGCCGTTACCCGAAAGGGATTGACAACCCCTTTAACACGTTGGGTTGCAAGTATTTGTTCTTTGTGTGCAGGTGCTGTTTACGTAGTGTTGCTTGGTTCTCCTACTGGTTTGATAACCTTGGTCTCATCACTGAGGGAAATACCTACCGTTGTTGTGCTGCATCATCCCTTCCTCTTTGAGGAAATACCGACGTAGTTCAAGCTAACATCAAAAGGAATTTCTGGCGCCGTTGCTGGGGAAACATCATCAACATCTACCAGGTTCCTAATCACAAATCTCATCTCCTTGCAATTTACATTATTTGCCATTTGCCTCTCATTTTCCTCTCCCCCACTTCACAAAAATTTGTCGTTTTATTCGCCCTCTTTTTCGTTCGCCGTTTTCTCGTCAGATCTGTTTTTCGTGTGCAATTTTGTTCGTCACTTTTGCCGTTATGGATAGTTCCTCCTCTATTGTGTGTACCCCCGAGAACGAGGTTCTTAATTTCAAACAAAGGGGAGGGGAGAATTTAAAAGGTGCTTGGTATAGGATTTGCAATGCTCATAATAGATCTCTCTATAAGAAATCTACCGTTGTTCTTCTTCGCTGTTTTTATGTGGGCATCACCACTTGGTATAGATTTGTCCTTGATACGATTACCGGTGGAAATTTCTTGATGTGTCCCTCTCTTGATACTTTTAATGCTATGGGAAATTTAGTGGGTTCACCGCCTCTTATAATTAACGAAACAACTTTGACTCTTGAGCACGTTATGGAAAGACTGGATGCTATCGAAAAGAAAATGCTTACCGAAGAACACTTTGAAAACTTGGATAAAAATATGCATAATTTTGCTACTAAATTCGGGTCAAAACCGGGAGAAGTTTTTAAGTTGTTAAAAGAAAAGGGAACCGTAATTCACGAAAGAATTGAAGAAAGCCCTTCTCGGATCGATAAGTTGGAAGAATTTTTTAGCAATTTAAGCACGGCTTTTACTTCTGCTAAAACTATTGAAAAAAACCCCGTTAAAATTAGTAAGAGTACTCAAACCACTAAGAACAAGGGTGCAACTTCTAGTAGTAAAGAAGATCTTAAAATGATTAGTATTCTCCCGGATTTTGTCGAAGTTATAAGAGACCCTATTAATAAGAATGATTTCCTCAATTTTATGCCTAGAAATTTTGCTATTTTACTTGCTAAATCTTCAAAGAAATCTGATTGTGTGATTGAAAAGTTGGAAGTTAAAGATGACAATACTTAGATCTTTGCATTATGCCTAGCTAAGGGCGTAAAACGATAGCGCTTGTTGGGAGGCAACCCAATGAATAAAATTTATTTTTGCCTTTTTTATTTCTGTTCTCGAGTGTTTGCACAATTATTCTACTATTATGATTGTGTTCTTTATGTTTTAATTAGTGTTTGTGCCAAGCAAAGCCTTTGGGATAGCTTTGGTGATAGTTGATTTGATCTTGTTGGAAAATAGAAACTTTTACATCCAGTAAAACAATTTTTAAAATTCACAGAAGCAACGAAAAATTCTGAAGTGTTTACAAAATATTGATATACAAGTTGCCTATCTTGTCCTAATTTTTCAGAATTTTTGGAGTTACAAAAGTATGAGAACAATTCGTATCTTTGCATATTGTTCTGTTTTTGACAGATTCTGTTTTCTTTGCATTGTGTGCTTATTTTGATGAATCTATGGTTTGTATTGGAGGTTATAAGCCATGGTAAAGTTAGAATACAGTAGATATAATGCAAGAACAAAATTTGAATGGGTTTTCTACAGTACTTAAAGTAAAGATTGGTTTTCTTATACTAACGGATCTCACGAAGGTTTTGTTGAGTTTTGTGTGATTGAAGTTTTCAAGTTTTGGGTGAGATTACGATGGATGAAGGAATAAGGAGTAAGAAGAGCCTAAGCTTGGGGATGCCCCATGGCACCCCAAGTCATTATCCAAAGAGAAGCAAGCAACTAAGCTAGGGGATGCCCGAGTGGCATCCCCTCTTTCTTCTAACGACCATCGGTATTTTACTTGGAGCTATATTTTTATTCGTCACATATCATGAGTTTTGCTTGGAGCGTCTTGTATGATATGAGTCTTTGCTTGTTTTGCTTTTTATTTTTAGTCATGAATCCTTGCTAGACACACCTATTTGAGAGAGCCAAAATTATGCTATGACTTGTTAGAATTGCTCTCTATGCTTCACTTAAATCTTTATGAGCTATGGAATTGCTCTAGTGCATCATTTATATCTTTTTGAGCATGGTGTGCTTTAGTATTTTTGAAGAAATTCTCACATGCTTCACTTAGATTTATTTGAGAGTTAGTAAAAAATTTAAGAAATTCTCTCTTGCTTCACTTAAATTATTTTGAGAGAAGAAAATTTTTATGCTCATGTTCTTCACTTAGATTTGTTTGAGCTATCAAAAGCAACATATAAAATTAGTCCCAAAGTGATAGATATCCAAGAGGGATATAATAAAAACTTTCATGAAGATCATTGGACAAAATAAACTTGATTCCTTGTAATAGTTTTGCGATATGTTGATATAATATGTGAGTCATGTTGATGAGTAATTATGCTTTAGTAAGAATATTGGTGTTAAGGTTTGTCATTCCCTATGCAAGCACAAAAGTCAATAATTATGAAATGAAATTACGTCCTACTTGTGGTGCATTATTCGGTGTTAGTTATGCTTAGTGGTCGCTTATGAGATTTTTCGTTTCTTGGTTGGATGCTTCTCAATCTTTTGCTAGCCTTCATTTGCACTAAGTATGATCACTACTTGTGCATCCAAAATCCTTAAACCAGTTTTTCCATATGAGTCCACTATACCTACCTATATGCGGTATTTCCATGCTGTTCTAAGCAAATTTGTATGTGCCATCTCTAATTTCAAAATAAATTTCTCTTTTGTGTGCTCGTACCGCTCATGAAACGGTAGAGGGTGGCTGATATATTTCCATGCTAGATGAGTTATTATCAAGATGAGTGTTTATTCACTTGTCATTGCATGAGAGTACGGCAAAGGTATTAGGGATGCCCAGTCCCGAAATGAAAAATGAATTTACTTTATGTTGTCAAATAATAAATTCCTTGGAAAGTGTTGGTATGGAGGGCACCCGTGGATACGTCTAGCCATGGAAAGTGAAAGTATAGTGGAAAAAGGAATAAACTTTATTTTCTGTTTGGGAACCGCCTATTATATATCTAGCATGGAAAGTATTGGGAACTACTTGAACGTTTCGTTGACAGGAAAAGCATGCCACCCAAAATGTTTTATCTCTACTTTTTTCGCTTTGAGCTCTGGCACCTCTACAAATCCCTACTTCCCTCTGCGAAGGGCCTTTCTTTTACTTTATGCAATTTTTATTTTGAGTGTCCATCTTCTCTTATAAAGCACCAACTAAGGGGCACTATGATCGTACTTGAGCATTGGGTGTAGCTAATATGCGAGTGTGTTTCATGAATGGATCAATGATTGAGCATAATGGGCTAGGGATAACTTGCTTTAGTGTTGATATTTTGAAAGACATGGTTGCTTGTTGATATGCTTGAGTATTGGAATCTTCATGTCAAAACTAGACTATTGCTTTGAATCATATAAAAGTCCAAATGTCCATGCTACAAAGAAAAGAATATGTGATGAACATGTTAGGCAGCATTCCACATCAAAAATTCTGTTTTTATCATTTACCTACTTGAGGATGAGCAGGAATTAAGCTTGGGGATGCTGATACGTCTCCAACGTATCTATAATTTTTTATTGTTCCATGCAGTTATATTATCATTCTTGGATGTTTTACAATCATTTTATAGCAACTTTATATCATTTTTTGGGACTAACCTATTGACATAGTGCCCAGTGCCAGTTGCTGTTTTTTGCTTGTTTTTTACTTCGCAGGAAATCAATACCAAACAGAGTCCAAACGCAGCAAAACTTTTTGGTGATTTTTTCAGGACCAGAAGGCACAAGTTGGGCCAAGAAAGTACCTGAGGGGGGCTCCGAGGGGAGCACAACCCACCAGGGCACGCCTGGGGGCCCAGGCGCGCCCAGGTGGGTTGTGCCCACCTCGACCACCTCCCGCACCGCCTCTTTGCTCTATAAATACCCCAATATTCCAGAAACCCTAGGGGAGTCGACGAAAATCAATTCCAGCCACTGCAAGTTCCAAAAACCATAGATCCAATCTAGACACCATCACAGAGGGGTTCATCATCCTCATTGGTGCCTCTCTGATGATGCGTGAGTAGTTCATTGTAGACCTACGGGTCCGTAGGCAGTAGCTAGATGGCTTCCTCTCTCTCTTTTGATTCTCAATACAATGGTCTCTTGGAGATCTATTTGATGTAACTCTTTTTGCGGTGTGTTTGTTGGGATCCGATGAACTTTGAGTTTATGATCAGATCTATGTTTTTATCCATGAAAGTTATTTGAGTCTTTTGATCTCTTATATGCATGATTGCTTATAGCCTCGTACTTCTTCTTCGAATCTTTGGTTTAGTTAGGCCAACTAGATCGATTTTTCTTGCCATGGGAAGAGGTGCTTTGTGATGGGTTCGATCTTACGGTGCTTGATCCCAGTGACAGAAGGGGAACCGACACGTATGTATCGTTGCTATTAAGGATAACAAGATGGGGTCTATTTCTACATAAATAGATCTTGTCTACATCATGTCATCGTTCTTATTGCAGTACTCCGTTTCTCCATGAACTTAATACACTAGATGCATGCTGGATAGCGGTCGATGTGTGGAGTAATAGTAGTAGATGCAGGCAGGAGTCGGTCTACTAATCTTGGACATGATGCCTATATTATTATCATTGCCTGGATATCGTCATAATTATTTGAAGTTTTATCAATTTCCCAACAGTAATTTGTTTACCCGCCGTATGCTATTTTTCTCAAGAGAATCCACTAGTGAAATCTACGGCCCCCGGGTCTATTTTCTCATCATATATTTTTAGATCTATTTTGCTATTTGCCTTTTTATTTATTTGCCACTTTTATTTTCAGATCTATATTATCAAAAACCCAAAAATACCTCGCTGAATTTTATTTGCTTTTATTTGCATCTATCAATCTATTACAACTTTCTCATGTCCGTTTGCCAATTTCTGGCGCCGTTACCCGAAAGGGATTGACAACCCCTTTAACACGTCGGGTTGCAAGTATTTGTTCTTTGTGTGCAAGTGCTGTTTATGTAGTGTTGCTTGGTTCTCCTACTGGTTCGATA
Organism: Thinopyrum elongatum; assembly: GCA_011799875.1. Taxonomy (NCBI): domain Eukaryota; kingdom Viridiplantae; phylum Streptophyta; class Magnoliopsida; order Poales; family Poaceae; genus Thinopyrum; species Thinopyrum elongatum. The sequence goes on from CM022300.1 coordinate 43,441,566, forward strand.
ACCTTGGTCTCATCACTGAGGGAAATGCCTACCGTTGCTGTGCTGCATCATCCCTTCCTCTTTGGGAAAATACCGACGTAGTTCAAGCCAACATCAGCAAGCGTGCCCTCCCTTTCTTCAGCTGATGAAGAGGAAGGGCCCTTTCGAGTGGACTCCGGCGGCTGAGGCGGCCTTCGAGGGCCTCAAGAGGTACCTCACGAGCCCATGTGTCGGGGTGGCGCCTCGTCCTCTCGAGCCCCTGGTGCTCTATTTGGCGGCCACCCCCCACTCGGCCAGCGCAGCGCTCGTGGCGGTCCGGGAGGAGCACGACGACGCAGGCGCGAAGCAAGGCGACCCGCGAGGGGTCGCGCAACATTCGCCGCCTCAGGACGGCGCCCCTAAGGCTCTCGTCACTTCACCAGCCAGCAGGGCTCCCGAGTCCCTCGCGCCCCACACAGAGCAAGGCGCCATTGATACCTCGCCCCTCGTCGAGCACCCGTTGTACTTCGTCAGCACAGTGCTGCGGGATGCGTGCGCTACCCCATGCAGCAGAAGCTCCTGCTCACACTCCTCATCGCCTCCAGGAAGTTGTGTCATTATTTCCAGGGCCACCCCATCAAGGTCGTCTCCGCATACCCCCTGGAGAAGGTGCTGTGCAGCCCCAACGCCGCTAGAAGGGTTGCAGAGTGGAACATCGAGCTGCAGGCCTTCCAGCTGGAGTTCAGCACCACCAGGGTCATCAAGGGTGCGACCCTCTCTGATTTCATGGTAGAATGGACGGACGCTCCCGATCGGGGGCTGGATGAGGGCCAATCCCTCATGCCTGGCGACGAGGCACTCGACGGCTGGGTCATGTACTTCGATGGTGCCTTCGTGCGGCGGGGCGCGACGGCTGGAGTTGTACTCATCTCACCAACCAAGGACAAGCTTTACTATGCCGTGTAGCTTTGCTTTCAGTATGGTGAGAAGGTCTCCAACAACATCACGGAATACAAGGGCTTGATCGCTGGCCTCAGGGCCGCGGCCGCCCTGGGGGTCAGGCGCCTCACCATCAGGGGCGACTCCCAACTTCTCGTCAACTTTTCCAACAAGGAGTACAAACCAAAGGACGAGCACATGGAGGCATACCTGGAGGAGGTACGCAAAATTAAAAAGCGCTTCTTGGGCTTGGAATTGCAGCACGTCCCACACGGGGCGAACAAGGAAGCAGACGACATCACCAAGAGGGCATCTCGCCGTGAGCCCCAGAAGCCTGGCATCTTCGAGGAAAGGCTCTTCAAGCCATCGGCGGCGCCCCCCCCCCCCGCCGCAGCCCCAGCGCTGCTCCGAGAAGAGCCGCCACCGGCCTCATCCTCGGGCGCCTCGGCCTGTGGTCCGGCCTCAGGAGCCCACTTACTCCTGGAGCTGGAGCCTCAGGAAGGCTGCTGGACCGAGGAGTTCAAGGCGTACCTACTCCGCGGCACGTTACCAGAGAAAGAGGAGGACGCAGAACGTGTGGCTCGCCAAGCCACTACTTATTGCTTGCAGGATGGCGAGCTGTATCGAAGACGCCCCAACGACGTCTCGCTGCGATGCATATCCAAGGAGCAGGGGCACGAGCTGTTGGCCGACATCCACGGTGGGGACTGCGGACACCACTCCTCATCGCGCACCCTCGTGGGCAAGGTGTTCCGCAGCGGGTTCTACTGGCCTACGGCGCTCCACGACGCCACCGAGCTGGTGCGGTCCTGCGAGGCCTGCCAGTTCAATGCCAAGCAGATTCACCAGCCCGTGCAAGGTCTCGAGACCATCCCGCTCTCATGGCCCTTCACGGTCTGGGGGCTGGATATCCTGGGCCCGTTTCCTCGGGCGGCCGGCGGTTACCGCTACCTCTACGTCGCCATCAACAAGTTCACCAAGTGGGCGGAGGTGGAGCCCGTGTGCACCATTCCCGCCGGCTCAGCCATCAAGTTCATCAAGGGCCTCGTGAGCCGTTTCAGAGTCCCCAACCGTATCATTACTGACAATGGCTCCCAATTCACAAGCAACCTCTTCAGGACATATTGTGCTAACCTTGGAACACAGATATGCTATGCTTCGGCGGCGCACCCATGGAGCAACGGTCAGGCTGAGCGTGCCAACGCAGAGGTCCTGAGGGGCCTCAAGACAAGGAGCTTCAAGAAGAAGCTTGAGGCCTGCAGCGGGGGTTGGCTCGGTGAGCTTCAGTCCATGTTGTGGTCCATCCGCACCACCGCGACTAAGCCCACTGGCGAGACCCCGTTCTTCCTCATCTACGGGGCTGAGGCGGTCCTCCCGCACGAGGTCAGGCTGTAGGAGATATGCCCTAGAGGCAATAATAAATGTTATTGATTATCTCCCTGTTCATAATTAGGTTTATGTTCCATGCTATAACTGCAATGATTCTCGAGTCTGCAAATAAAACGAGGCTTGGAGGGAAACTCATGTGCACGTGTGGGATAATAAACGGTAAAATGTATTCCTAGTCAAGCCTCTAAGACCAGCTCAAGTGTTGCATGATGGTTCTGTTTTCCTGGTCATGGGCATGTCTATGCCAGCAACTTTGAGGGCACAATGTTAGGAAGAACACTTGTGTTGAATCGACCCGATTGATGTTATGCTATGAGTTACATTTGTCACAAGTTAATGATAAATAACACAGAGATGGTTAACGTTTGCATGATTCCTTAGACCATGAGAGTATCGAGTTTCTTCATGCTTGCTTCATGAACTTTGGGGTTTGTTAAACGTCATCCGTAAATGGGTGGCTATTACGGTGGCTTACGGGTTCATGGAAAAGTATGTCAAGTAACTTGATAGCTCAAGATTGGGATTTGTTCCTCCGACGATGGAGAGATATCTCTTGGCCCTCTCGCTGTTACAGTATCCATCATCGTCTGGCCAGACACTTTGTGATTTGATCACGGGGATGCCGGAACACGGTAACGAGAAAAGAGAACAATACCGGTAACGAGGTAACTGGCATAGTGGACAAGTTGTTGATCCACAGGGATGCCAAATGTCTCACCTCGGGTATTTGTAACATATCGCGAAGCAACAGGAATAGCACACGGCAACTGGAGGTTCACTCGAATATTCATTCGTGTGGGTATAGGGGTCAATACGGGTGTCCACGGCTCCGATGTTGATCATTGATCAGAAGGGGTTCCATGTCATGTCTATACTTCATCGAACCTATAGGGTCACATGCTTAAGGGTCATCTATCTGCTGAATACTAGACAGGCAGTCTGAGAGAAAGTTTTCGAAAAAAGTTTTTCGGAGACAGCGGAAAAGTTCCGAAGAAAGAGGTCACCGAATGAGTTCCGGTGATACTAAAAAGTTGTTTCAGAGGATACCATAAAATCAAATTGGTTTCGGCACATGCCTGATAATTCTTGGAGGGTGCCAGAATCATTCTGGGAATTTTCCAGGATGAAAACCGGAAATGTTCCGGAGCTGCCGGAACCGCTTCAGGTGCTTTTTGCAGATGAAAATCACTAATCCGGAATTGTTCCGGATCTCATTGAAAATTATTTTAGTGGGTACTAGAAATGTTCTAAGCCCACATAAATATTTTTAGTTCGAACGGACGCTGAAAAATGTCGCCGTGAATAGTGAAAGTGCTTTTTGGGAATTTTATGGAAAGCACCTTTTGGGAAATTTCCCAAAAGGCTTCTAGAAGCCTTAGGCACTAAGGAAGCCCCCTTTGGGCCCCCCCAAGGGGTGGCCGGCCATGGAGGGGGAGCTCCACATGGCACTCCTTTTTGCTTTATTCTTTATGTAAATGACATAAAGTGGGGGTACTTTTGGTATTTATGAATACCAACTTTACCCCTTGGCTTTCCTATAAATAGAGGAGAGTGGGCTGCCCATAAACCTCATCCCTTGCTCTCATACACATGCCATGCATTATCTGGCTTCTCTCTCCCTCCCACGAAAAGAGTTTCGTAGAGCCGAAAGGCTGTCTGGGTTCCGGCAGGAACTAGTTCTGGACGGCGAAGCCCTGCCCGATAGGTGACACCGTATGTGTGCAACTCTGTAGAGAGGTCGTAGTTTCGATCTTAGTGCCTGAGAGGCTGTTCGAGAGTGCCTCCCGAAGGGCTGTCCGAGTGACCGTCCGAGTTTCGAAGGTCCTCCCGAAGGGCTGTCCGCGACACTGTCCGAGGGACTGTCCGACCGCCTCCCGGAGGGCTGTCCGAGTGGCGGATGAGGGTATACATCCTCGTGGTTGGGAGGTTGTAAATCCTAGATGTGGGGATCTGCACCGCCGATCGTCATCGACTCTACTTCCGCTGTGCTACGAGTCGGTAACGAAAATGATCAAACCTTGTATGCAGTCTCCATAGTGGTCCTGGGCTGGTGCGTAGGTCGGAATTTTTTTGTTTTCTGCTGCGTTACCCTACACAGGCACCGCTCCCCGCGGGTCTTGGCATTCGACAAGGTGCGTCAGGATGCCACGCGGGAAACGGGTCTCGTGCTCAGAGAGGAGGCTCGTCGCCAAGCCTCGCTCCGCGTCGCGAGGTACCAGCAGGCGCTGTGGCGCTACCATTGTCGCAGCATCCGCTCCCGGACTCTCGAGGTTGGAGACCTCATCCTGAGGTGGGTCCTCTCCAGGGAGGGCCTCCACAAGCTCTCGCCCATGTGGGAGGGCCCGTTCAGGGTCGCCCGTGTCTCTAGGCCCGGCGCCGCACGCCTGGAGACGCAGGACGGGGTCCCCATCCAGAATGCTTGGAACATCTAGCATCTCCGCAAACTCTACCTGTGACACTCTCACGTAATAATGAGTGGGGTTGTACATGCCCCCGAGTCTCCCGGTGCGCCCCTCGGCCCCGCAGGGGCTCCTGCCCACGCCCAAGTGGAAGCCCCATGCTCCGCGCTGGCGGACGACACGGTCGAACATCGACTATGCCCATGCCTAGTGGAGGCCCCATGCTCCGCGCTGGTGGAAAGACTAGCATAGGTGCTGGACGCGGCTTTTTCTTTTGCTTGCTCTTGTAACCAATTTGCCACTTTTTGGAATGAAGTTTGAAGTTCTCGCATATTTATTCGATAAGGGGTGGGACTTTCTTTTTCCTCCTTCTAGTGTTTTTTCCCTCCTTGAATCTCGTTTTCGGAGGAAGTGGTGCTCGCCCATTGCTCCCTCCCGCGTGTCCCACGAGCGGGGGCTAGGCACGGTGTTATGCTCAGGCTAGCCCCGGCGACGTTGGAGCCGCGGGTCCGCCCACACACACCTCGCCAAGGCCTTGGCGTCCGAATCCTCACGCGACGCTCTCGAGCGAGCCAACAGGCACGTATCGCTTTCGCCCCCTGGCCTCAGGAGCGCTTATCTCCTGGCCTTGCCGGGCATCGCGACCCGGTATACCAGCGACGATCGCCCCTCGCTCGGGGGCTCTGGACGCAAGATGGGCGCCAAGGAAGGGTGGCTGGAGAAAAAGCAACCACGGTCCGGCTCATCATTGAGGAATCCTACGTCGAGTGCTCTTTACATCTCTGCAAGATCCGACGCTTGGCGGAGGCACCTCCGGAGGCTCTGTAATCTCGCAAGCCCCCCAGGGACCTTGCGGGCTGCGAGCCCCTGGAGGCCCCGGAGCGACCTGGTCCATAAGGAGGGAGCCTCCTCAGGACCCCGGGGGTATACCTAGGATCAAGGCTCCGGAGGAATGCGCCCCCACGACGCAGCAACCCGCCAAGGGTCACGAGCGCACCAAGCTAAGTCACTCTAATCGCGCTAGGCAAGAACTTTCAATTAGTAACAATATAAATGCTAGAACATGAACGGGAAACACTGATATAAAGGCACAAGCGCCATAGTTCATTACACGCCCCCACGGGGCTCTTCATGGTTCTTAATGCAGGAAATAAAAAAACAAAGAAGCGACCTCTCGAGGACCGCTGCTTCTGAGGCCTAGCTTCGACACCACGCACACTCAGTCGGAGTCCTCCTCCTCCTTCACGGGGGCATGGCAGCATGGAGGCTCGGCGTCCTCCTCGGCAGGAGCACGGTGGCGCGGCGGCCCGGCCTCCTCCTTGGTCCGGGCACGGTGACATGGCGGCTCGTCGTAGTCATCGTCGCTCGAGCTTTCCCCGGAGGAGGCGTCACTGCTTCTGGAGGTGTCGCGGCCGTCACCAAGGGCAAGTTCACCGTGGAGGACGCCGCCGCCGTGATGGTCCTCGTCATCGGAGAGGTGGTCGCTGTCGCTACCATCGCCCTCGGGGCAGCACCCCAAGCGCATGTCGTCCTCCCCGAAGTCCTTGACGAAGAGCGTCGCCACCCCGTCATACTTAAGGTGGAGGGTACGTCTCCCCTGCAGGCCACGGGCGCGGGCGAATGTCTGCCACCCGCGGTTCAGGAACACGTTGCCTGCGGGGGTGACCTCGACCTCCACCCATGAGGCCTTGTTGTAGCAGCCGTCGGCCTGCAGCCATAGGCCAGCAGGTCCTCCGACCGGCAGCGCCTCCATGAAGAAGCACGGAAGCTGGAGCCAGGTGCCCTCCGGCCTTTCCACCCACACAACAAACTCTTGGGTCGTGTTGGCCTTGTGGGATCATGGGCGCGGTGGCGGACGGCCGCCGTGGACCTTCCACCCCGACCACGGCCGCCACAGCTTCCGCGGCCGTTCCCACGGGATGGACCCTTCCCATGGCCGCCGGAGGCAATGCAGACCCCGTGGGGGTGCGCTCGCGCCCCTGGGAAACCATCGCCAGTGTCGCGGTGGACTTGCGAGGGCGGCCGCGCCCCCTCTTGAGCGGCGGCGCCTCCGACCCCTCCTTGGGGGCCTTGCCCTTCTCTTCATCGGTGAACCTCCTCACTAGTGCCATGGTTGCTTCGGCAAGGTGGTGGCTGTGGCAGAGATAGGAGAAGAGAGGGCGAGAAGACAAAGATGGGATGGGGCACTGCCCTGTCGCCCTCTTATAGGCGATCATGGGCCAACCGGCGCCCCTGCACCTTCGCGCAATGATGGCCTCGCAGCATGCACGTCCAGGACTTTTGCCAGTCGGGGCGGTTGCCGAGGCGACATGGGGAAGCAAAGGTGTCCGCGTCCCGTCGTGCGCCACGCGTCGAGCCTGGCCCGCAGATGATTGGGGCCCCGCGGCGCTTCGCCCTTCGCTCCTTGCCTTCGCCTCGAAGACAAGCCGAGCGTGCCTTGTGCCCGGGGGCTACTGTCGGCGTTCTGGGATCGGGGGTACCCAGATCTGCCTGCCTGCGGCCTAGCGCGTGGGCCCATCGACGGCCTTGTACGGCTCAGCTACAACACCCCCACGACAAGACCCTCGCGAGGGCCCTGACCTCGCGAGGCGAACGACACCAAGACCCCCCAGAGGAGCGACCTCCCCAGGCTGCCTCCCGAGGGGCGGAGATCTCTATGCAAGCCTCCCGCCTTGTGAGGCTGTGATGACGTGAGCCATGACGACCAAGGCCAGGCGGGCGCCAGCGGGCGCAGAGGGGACCATTTCCTCTTCGGTGCTAAGGGAGCAAGGGCAGGCGCAGGTTCCCAAGGAAGGCCCCAAAGCTTTCCTTTCTGGTGCAACGAGACCAAGACCACGAGCTCGACAGGACGGATGTCATCGTCGAGCCCAGAACTGCGTCATGGCCAGAAGCTTTGCAGGCGAAGACCACCTTTCATCAGGATAAGATGTACTCCTTGTCCCCCTTCAACTTGGTTGTTGTGGAATCCCTTCCCGCCTAAGCTTTGAGGGAAGAGGACCAAGGCCACTATAAATATGGGCTAGCCATCACCGTAGAAGGGATCCCGGATCGGACCCTTGACCAATCCACCCTCACCACTCGAGCCCTCGCGAGGTAGCTCATCCACTGTACTAGTTCATCCTCTACCTCCTCGTGAGGCCAATCCACCAAAAGTAGGAGTAGGGTTTTACACCGCAAGGTGGCCCGAACCTGGGTAAATCTCTGTGTTGTTCCCTTCTGCACGATCCCGCGTACTTGTCGAGATCAGGTCATGGGTATGGTGAGCTAGCGTTGTTGGAGAGCGAGATCCTTTATTCACACCCCTGAGTTCAAACCTTCTTGGGTCTGCGGAGCCCTGAATCCGACACCCAAATATTCCAGAAACCCTAGGGGAGTTGACAAGACACAATTCCAGACGCCGCAAGTTCCAGAACCACGAGATCCAATCTAGAGCCCTATTCCGGCACTCTGCCTGAGGGGAACATGATCACAGAGGGGTTCATCATCCTCATTGGTGCTCCTTCGATGATGCGTGAGTAGTTCACCATAGACCTACGGGTCCGTAGGCAGTAGCTAGATGGCTTCTTCTCTCTTTTTCATTCTCAATACAATGTTCTCTTGGTGATCTATTTGATGTAATGACTTTTTGCGGTGTGTTTGTTGGGATCCGATGAAGTTCGAGTTTATGATCAGATCTATATCCATGAATATTATTTGAGTCTTCTTTGATCTCTTATATGCATGATTATTTATAGCCTCGTATTTCTTCTTCGAATATTTGGTTTAGTTAGGCCAACTAGATCGATTTTTCTTGCAATGGGAAGGGGTGCTTTGCGATGGGTTTGATCTTGCGGTGTCCTCACCCAGTGACAGAAGGGGTAGCGAGGCACGTATGTATCGTTGCTATTAAGGATAAAAAGATGGGGTCTATTCCTACATGAATAGATCTTGTGTACATCATGTCATCGTTCTTATTGCATTACTCCGTTTCTCCATGAACTTAATACACTAGATGCATGTTGGATAGCGGTCGATGTGTGGAGTAATAGTAGTAGATGCAGAATCGTTTTGGTCTACCAATCTTGGACGTGATGCCTATATTCATGATCATTGCCTTGGATATCGTCATAATTATTTGTTCTTCTATCAATTGCCCAACAGTAATTTGTTTACCCACCATATGCTATTTTCTTGAGAGAAACCACTAGTGAAATCTATGGCCCCTGGATCTATCTTTTATCATATTGCTTTCAGATCTATATTTTATCATATTTGTTTTCAGATCTATTATTCCAAAAACCCAAAAATACCTTGCCGCACTTTTTCTTTACTTATTTTATTTCGTGTTCTATTCAGATCTATTTATCAAATCTCATACTATTTAATCTATGTTTTTACCGAGGAGGGATTGACAACCCCTCTTACGCGTCGGGTTGCAAGTATTTGTTCTTTGTGTGCAGGTACCATTTACATAGTGTTGCTTGGTTCTCATATGATACATCTCCATCGTATCTATAACTTTTGATTGTTTCATGCCAATATTATACAACTTTCACATATTTTTGGCAAATTTTATATGATTTATTGGACTAACCTATTGATCCAGTGCCCAGTGCCAGTTCCTGTTTGTTGCATGTTTTTTGTTTCATGGAATATCCATATCAAACGAAGTCCAAACGCGATAAAAATTGATGGAGAATTATTTTGGAATATTTGTGATTTTTGGGAGGTGGAATCATCGCAAACGGGGGCCCACAGCCACCATAAGACATCTGTGCATGCTAGGCAGCCCAGGCGTGTGGTGGTGGGTTGTGCCCTCCTCTTAAGTCGGTTGGAGCTCTACTTCAGGCGCAAGCAAGCTTATATCCAAAAAAATCATGTTAAAACCTCAGCGCAATCGGAGTTACGGATCTCCGGGAATATAAGAAACGGTTTTCGGCCAGAAAACAGGAACGAGGAACAGAAGAGAACAGAGGGATAGATCCAATCTAGGAGGGGCTCCTGCCCCTCCGCCGCCATAGAGGCCATGGACCAGAGGGGGAACTCTCCTCCCATCTAGGGGGGGCAAGGAAGAAGAAGAAGGAGGGGGGCTCTCTCCCTCTCTCTCTCGGTGGCGCCGGAGCGCCGCTGGGGCAATCATCGTGTGACGGCGATCTACTCCAACAACTCTGTCATCTTCACCAACATCTTCATCACCTTCCCCCATCTATATTCAGCGGTCCACTCTCCCACAACCCATTGTACCCTCTACTTGAACATGGTGCTTTATGCTTCATATTACTATCCAATGATATGTTGCCATCCTATGATGTTTGAGTAGATTTTTGTTGTCCTACAAGTAATTGGTGAATTGCTATGGTTGGTTTAATTTGCTTGTGGTTATGTTGCTATCCTTTGGTGCCCATCATATGAGCACGCGTGTGGATCACACCATAGGGTTAGTTGTATGTTGATAGGACTATGCATTGGAGGGCAAGGGTGACAGCAGCTTCAGCCTACCATAGAACTTGATGCATATGGGATTGAAGGGGGACCAATATATATCTTAATGCTATGGTTGGGTTTTACCTTAATGAACGTTAGTAGTTGCGGATGCTTGCTAATAGTTCCAATCAAGTGCATAGAATTCCAAGTAAGGGATGACATGCTAGCAGTGGCCTCTCCCACATAAAAACTTGCTATCGGTCTAGCAATGTAGTCAATTGCTAAGGGACAATTCCGCAAATCCTACCACCACTTTTCCACACTCGTTTTACAAACTCAATTGTTTCTTTATTTAAACAGCACCTAACTTTTATTTTCACGTTCTTTATTATCTTGCAAACCTATCCACACCTACAAAGTACTTCTAGTTTTGTTCTTGTTCTACGTAAAGCAAACATTAAGTGTGCGTAGAGTTGTATCTGTGGTCGATAGAACTTGAGGGAATATTTGTTCTGCCTTTAGCTCCTCATTGGGTTCGACACTCTTATTTATCGAAAAAGGCTACAAACGATCCCCTATACTTGTGGGTTATCAAGACCTTTTTTGGCGCCGTTGCCAGGGAGCAATAGCGTGGGGTGAATATTCTCGTGTGTGCTTGTTTGCTTTATCACTAAGTAGTTTTTATTTTCTGTTCTAAGTTGTTCTCTATCTTTAGTTATGGATATGGAACAAGAAATACCAAAAAAAATAGTTGTACCTACCAAACCAATGGTTGAAGAACCACCCAAAATCTATCATACTGCTGAAGCTTTCTACTTGGATCATCTTCGATCCCTATGTGCTCGTGCTGAAAACCCAACTAGCTTAGTTGAGGGGAAATCATTAAATGAGCATGCTTATTTTGTGCGACACCTCTTGTCTCAAAAAGGGAAACTTTTACTGCATCAAATTAATACTATGCAATGCTATGCTTGGAATTTATGTGAATTATATGATTTTACTTGTTGTTCTGAAGACCCTAAGAAACACCTTCCCTACCAATGTGAGTTTAGTGATAATGGAATCTTATCTTCTTGTGCCAAGGGTGTTTATAATTACTATGATGTTGAACAAATTGAAGAATTTGATGCTTTTAAGGGTGCTTATGAAATTGCTTCTTTGATTGAAAAGTATGATGCTACTCTTTACAAATCTGAAAATTTGGCCATACTTAAATATTGCTATGAAAACTATGCTTCTAATGCTTATATTAAACCATATATTGAGGACTCCTCCGCTGTCCAAGAAGAGACTAATAATTTGCAGGAATCTATGGAAGAAGAAATTGATGAAATTGTGAGCTCATTAGATGAAAAAGATGAGCAGGAGAGCGAAGAACAAAAGGAGGAAGAGCGGATTAGCTACCCGTTCCCACCTTCTAATGAGAGTAACTCTCCAACTCATACATTGTTTAATTTCCCTTCGTTCTTACCGAAGGATGAATGCTATGATAATTGCTATGATCCCATTGATTCGTTTGAAATATCCCTTTTTGATGAACTTGATGCTTGTTATGCTTGGGGCCAAGATGCCAATTTGAATTATGCTTATGGAGATGAACTTGCTATAGTTCCTTATGTTTAGAATGAAATTGTTGCTATTGCACCCACACATGATAGTCCTATTATCTTTTTGAATTCTCCAAACTACACTATATCGGAGAAGTTTGCACTTATTAAGGATTATATTGATGGGTTGCCTTTTGCCGTTGCACATGATGATTTTGATCAATATAATATGCATGTGCTTGCTACTCCTACTTGCAATTATTATGAGAGAGGAACTACATCTCCGCCTCTCTATGTTTCCAACACGATAAAATTGCAAGAAACTGCTTATGCTATGTATTGGCCTTTACTTGATGTGCATGAATTGTTCTTTTATGACATGACGATGCATAGGAAGAGAGTTAGACTTCATCATTGCATGATATATGTTGTTTTGTGCTCACTGCTAAATGCCAAATCATTGTTAATTAAAATTGGCTTTGATATACTTTGGGATCCGGGTGGATCCATTACTTGAGCACTTTATGCCTAGCTTAATGGTTTTAAAGAAAGTGCTACCAGGGAGACAACCTGGAATTTTTAGAGAGTCATTTTATTCTGCTGAGTGCTTTTATAAAGTTTAAAAACAAAAAAATATAGAGGGGAACTTAAAAAAACTTTTTCAAAAAGAGAAGCGATTGGAAGGTTATGCAGTGGAGAAGTGAGGGTCGACCTTGAACACTTGTGTTCATGCTCATGGAAACAATGTTGAATTTTTCATGAAGTTTCTAACAAAAATAATTATTCCCTTGTACAAATCCATTGTATTATAAAAATAATGTGCCAAGATTTGCCTTTAGGATGATTAGATTGCTTGTTGGTATGTGCGGTGCAAAAACAAAAACTTTGGCTGTAGAGCGTGATATTACATTTTTTACTGGAACGTCAAAAGTTTCTGATTTTTTTACACAGTACTGCTATACAAATTTTTTATTTTTTCCTAATTTTTCAGAATTTTTGGAGTTTCAAAAGTATGGTCAAAGTTCAGATTACTACAGACTGTCCTGTTTAAGACAGATTCTGTTTTTGATGCATTGTTTTGCTTGTTTTGATGAAACTATCGATTTTACCGGTGGTATAAGACATGGAGAAGTTATAATACAGCAGGGATAATGCAAAAATAAAATATGAATGGGTTTGCAACAGTACTTAAAGTAGTGATTTACTTTATTATACTAACGGATCTTACCGAGCTTTCTGTTGAGTTTTGTGTGGATGAAGTGATCAAAGATCGAGGAGGTCTCGATATGAGGAGAAGGAGGAGAGGCAAGAGTTCAAGCTTGGGGATGCCCAAGGCACCCCAAGTAAATATCCAAGGATACTCAAGCGTCTAAGCTTGGGGATGCCCCGGAAGGCATCCCATCTTTCTTCAACAAGTATCGGTATGTTTTCGTTTTCGTTTCGTTCATGCGATATGTGTAAATCTTGGAGCGTCTTTTGTGTTTAGTTTTCATTTTTCTTTTATGCACCATGCTGGTATGAGATAGTCCATGGTTGATTTATAGAATCCTCATTGCACTTCACTTATATCTTTTGAGTATGGCTTTATAGAATGCTTCATGTGCTTCACTTATATCATTTGAAGTTTGGATTGCCTGTTTCTCTTCACATGGAAAACCGTTATGCTCTTGTGCTTCACTTATACTTACTAGAGCATGGTATTTTTTAGAAAGAATTAAACTCTCATGCTTCACTTATATCTATTTAGGGAGTCAACAGGAATTGGTCAATTGCATGGTTAGTCATAAAATCCTACATAAAACTTGTGGATCACTGAATATGATATGTTTGATTCCTTGCAATAGTTTTGCAATATAGAGATGGAATATGAGGGAGGTACTAGTGGATGATCCTGTTTAGTAAGATATTGGTGTTAAGGTTTGTGATTCCCGAAGCATGCATGTGTAGTCTCTCGTTATGCTATGAAGTTGGAGCATGATTTATTATTGATTGCATTCCTTATGAGTGGCGGTCGGGGACGAGCGATGGTTTTTCCTACCAATCTATCCCCCTAGGGGCATGCGTAGTAGTACTTTGCTTCGAGGGCTAATAAACTTTTGCAATAAGTATATGAGTTCTTTATGACTAATGTGAGTCCATGGATTATACGCACTCTTATCTTTCCGCAATTTGCTAGCCTCTACGGTACCGTGCATTGCCCTTTCTCACCTCGAGAGTCGGTGCAAACTTCGCAGGTGCATCCAAAACCCGTGAAATGATACGCTCTATGATGGCTCGTATCCACGTCAGTTTTTCCCCGAAGAGGAAGGGATGATGCAGTACAGCTTCGGTAGGTATTTTCCTCAGTTATGAAACCAAGGTTATCGAACCAGTAGGAGAACCAAGCAACACTATGTAAATGGCACCTGCACACAAAGAACAAATACTTGCAACCCGACGCGTAAGAGGGGTTGTCAATCCCTCTCAGGTAAAAGATAGATTGATTTGTATGATTTTGGGTAAATAGATCTCGCAATAAAATAAAATAAAATAAATAAATAAAAGTGCAGCAAGGTATTTTTGGGTTTTTAGAATAATAGATCTGAAAACAAAAGCAAATAAAAATAGATCTCAAAGCAAATATGATACAGAATAGACCCGGGGGCCGTAGATTTCACCAGTGGCTTCTCTCGAGAAAAATAGCATACGGTGGGTAAACAAATTACTGTTGGGCAATTGATAGAACTTCAAATAATTATGACGATATCCAGGCAATGATCATTATATAGGCATCACATCCAAGATTAGTAGACCGACTCCTGCCTGCATCTACTACTATTAATCCACACATCGACCGCTATCCAGCATGCATCTAGTGTATTAAGTTCACGGAAAAATGGAGTAATGCAATAAGAACGATGACATGATGTAGACAAGATCTATTCATGTAGGAATAGACCCCATCTTGTTATCCTTAATAGCAACGATCAATACGTGTCTTGCTGCCCCTTCTGTCACTGGGAAAGAACACCGCACGACCGAACCCATCAAAAAGCACCTCTCCCCATGGCAAGAAAAATCGATCTAGTCGGCCTAACTAAACCAAAGATTCGAAGAATAAATACGAGGCTATAAGTAATCATGCATATAAGAGATCAAAGAAACTCAAATAACTTTCATGGATAAATAGATCTAATCATAAACTCAAAGTTCATCGGATCCCAGCAAACACACCGCAAAAAGGGTTACATCAAATGGATCTCCAAGAGACCATTGTATTGAGAATCAAAAGAGAGAGAGGAAGCCATCTAGCTACTAACTATGGACCCATAGGTCTACAATGAACTACTCACGCATCATCGGAGAGGCACCAATGAGGATGATGAACCCCTCCGTGATGGTGTCTAGATTGGATCTGGTGGTTCTGGAACTTGCGGAGGCTGGAATTGTGTTTCGTCGACTCCCCTAGGGTTTTTGGATTTTGGGGGTATTTATAGAGCAAAGAGGCAGTGCGGGAGGCGACCGAGGTGGGTACAACCCACCAGGGCACGCCTGAGCCCCCAGGCGCGCCCAGGTGGGTTGTGCTCCCCTCGGAGCCCCCCTCTGATACTTCTTTGGCCCAACAGGTGTCTTCTTGTCCAGAAAAAATCTCCAAAAAGTTTCACTGCGTTTGGACTCCGTTTGGTATTGATTTTCTGTGAAGTAAAAAACAAGCAAAAAATAGCAACTGGCACTGGGCACTATGTCAATAGGTTAGTACCAAAAAATGATATAAAGTCGCTATAAAATGATTGTAAAACATCCAAGAATGATAATATAACAACATGGAACAAGCAAAAATTATAGATACGTTGGAGACGTATCAGCATCCCCAAGCTTAATTCCTACTCGTCCTCGAGTAGGTAAATGATAAAAACAGAATTTTTGATGTGGAATGCTGCCTAACATGTTCATCACATATTCTTTTCTTTTGTAGCATGGACATTTGGACTTTTATATGATTCAAAGCAATAGTCTAGTTTTAACATGAAGATTTAAATACTCAAGCATATCAACAAGCAACCCTGTCTTTCAAAATATCAACACTAAAGCAAGTTATCCCTAGCCCATTATGCTCAATCATTGATCCATTCATGAAACACACTCGCATATTAGCTACACCCAATGCTCAAGTACGATCATAGTGCCCCTTAGTTGGTGCTTTATAAGAGAAGATGGTGACTCAAATAAAATAAAAAATTGCATAAAGTAAATAGAAAGGCCCTTCGCAGAGGGAAGTACGGATTTGTAGAGGTGCCAGAGCTCAAAGCGAAAAAAATAGAGATAAAACATTTTGGGTGGCATGCTTTTCCTGTCAACGAAAACGATCGAGTAGTTCCCAATACTTTCCATGCTAGATATATCATAGGCGGTTCCCAGACATAAAATAAAGTTTATTTCTTTTTCCACCATACTTTCACATTCCACGGCTAGCCGTATCCACAGGTGCCGTCCATACCAACACTTTCCAAGGAATTTATTATTTGACAACATAAAGTAAATTCATTTTTCATTTTGGGACTGGGCATCCCTAATACCTTTGCCGTACTCTCGTGCAATGACAAGTGAATAAACACTCATCTTGAGAATAACACATCTAGCATGGAAAAATATCAGCCACCCCCTACCGTTTCATGAGCGGTACGAGCACACAAAAAGAAAATTGTTTTGAAAATTAGAGATGGCACATACAAATTTGCTTAGAACGGCACGGAAATACCGCATATAGGTAGGTATAGTGGACTCATATGGCAAAACTGGGTTTAAGAATTTTGGATGCACAAGTAGTATTCCTACTTAGTACAAGTGAAGGCTAGCAAAAAGATTGAGAAGCATCCAACCAAGAAACGAAAAATCACATAAGCGAGCATTAAGCATAACTAACACCAAATAATGCACCACAAGTGGGATGTAATTTCATTGCATAACTATTGACTTTCGTGCTTGCATAGGGAATCACAAACCTTAACACCAATATTCTTACTAAAGCACAATTACTCACCAACATGACTCACATATCACTATCATCATATCGCAAAACTATTACAAAGAATCAAGTTTATTTTGTCCAATGATCTTCATGAAAGTTTTTATTATATCCCTCTTGAATATCTATCACTTTGGGACTAGTTTCATGTGTTGCTTTTGATAGCTCAAACAAATCTAAGTGAAGAACATGAGCATAAAAAAATTTCGTCTCTCAAAATAATATAAGTGAAGCATGAGAGAATTTCTTCAAAAATTACTAACTCTCAAATAAATCTAAGTGAAGCATGAGAGCATTTCTTTAAAAATATTAAAGCATGCCGTTCTCAAAAAGATATAAGTGAAGCACTAGAGCAATTCCATAGCTCATTTTTTTTGTAAGTGAAGCACATAGAGCAATTCTAACAAATCATAGCATAATTTTGGCTCTCTCAAATAGGTGTGTTCAGCAAGGATACTTAACACAAAAAAAAAAGCAAAAAAAGCAAAGACTCATATAATACAAGACACTCCAAGCAAAACTTATGATATGTGACGAATAAAAATATAGCTCCAAGTAAAATACCGATGATCGTTAGAAGAAAGAGGGGATGCCACTCGGGGCATCCCCAAGCTTAGTTGCTTGTTTCTTCTTGAATATTACCTTGGGGTGCCATGGGCATCCCCAAGCTTAGGCTTTTCTTACTCCTTATTCCTTCATCCATCGTGATCTCACCCAAAACTTGAAAACTTCAATCACACAAAACTTAACAAAAACCTTCGTGAGATCCGTTAGTATAACAAAGCAAATCACCACTCTAAGTACTGTTGCAAACCCATTCATATTTTATTATTGCATTATATCTACTGTATTCCAACTTTGTTATGGCTCATACCCCCCGATACAACCCATAGATTCATCAAAATAAGCACACAATGCAACGAAAACAGAATCTGTCAAAAACAGAACAGTCTATAGCAATCTGAAAACTTCGTATACTTCTGTAACTCCAAAAGTTGTGAAAAATTAGGACAACGTAGGAAATTTGTATATCAATCTTTTGTAAAAAATTCAGAATTTTTCGTCGCTTCTGTGATTTTTCAAAATTGTTTTACTGGACGCAAAAGTTTCTGTTTTCCAACAAGATCAAATCAACTATCACCCAACATGATCCCAAAGGCTTTGCTTGGCCCAAACACTAATTAAACATAAAAAACACAATCATAACAGAGGAATAATTGTGCAAACACTCAAGAACAGAAAGAAAAAGGCAGAAATGAATTTTATTCATTGGGTTGCCTCCCAACAAGCGCTATCATTTTACGCCCCTAGCTAGGCATAAAGCATAGATCTAAGTATTGTCATCTTTAGTTTCCAACTCCTCAATCAAACACTTAGAATTCTTCAAATATTTAGCATGCAAATTTTCAATAACAATACTCCTAGGAACAAGTTTGAAAAATTCATTATTGCAAGTAGGGTCTTTTATCACTTCAAATAAAATCGGGGTGAATACTAATCATCTTAAGATCTACTTTGTTACTATTAGAAGTTGCATCCTTGTTTTTAGTGACTTGAGTAATCTTGCCAATTTTTACTGGAGTTTTTTCAATAGTTTTAGCAGAAGAAAAAGCCGTGCTTAGATTACTAAAAATTTCTTCCAACTTATCAATTCTAGCGGGGCTCTCCTCTATTCTCTCGTTGAATGCGGGCTCTTTTTCATTTAGTACTTTAAGAGCGTCTCCCGCTTTTGACCCAATTATATTAGCAAGATTGTGCATCCTTTTATCTAATTTTTCAATGTTTTCTTCAGTGAGCATTTTCTTTTCAATAGCATCTAGCCTTTCCATAACAGGCTCAAGAGTTAAAGTTGTTTCATTAATCATAAGAGGTGGTGAACCCACTAGATTTCCCATAGCATTAAAAGCATCTAGAGAAGGACACATCAAGAAATTCCCACCGGTAATCGTATCAAGGACGAATCTATACGAAGTAGTGATGCCCACATAAAAACAACGAAGAAGAACAATGGTAGATTGCTTACGAATAGATCTATTATGAGCATTGCAAATCCTAACCAAGCATCTTTTAAATTCTCCCCTCCCCTTTGTTTGAAATTAAGAACCTCATTCTTGAGGGTGCACGCAATGGAGGAAGAACTATCCATAACGACAAACAGTGACAAACAAAATTGCACATAAAAACAGATCTGATGAGAAAATGGCGAACGAAAAAGAGGGCGAATAAAACGACAAATTTTTGTGAAGTGGGGGAGATGAAAATGAGAGGCAAATGGCACATAATGTAAATTGCAAGGAGATGAGATTTGTGATTAGGAACCTGATAGATGTTGATGATGTCTCCCCGGCAACGACGCCAGAAATCCTTTCTTGATGGCTCGTATCCGCGTCAGGTTTTCCCCGAAGAGGAAGGGATGATGCAGTACAGCTTCGGTACGTATTTCCCTCAGTTATGAAACCAAGGTTATCGAACCAGTAGGAGAACCAAGCAACACTATGTAAATGGCACCTCACACAAAGAACAAATACTTGCAACCCGACGCGTAAGAGGGGTTGTCAACCCCTCTCGGGTAAAAGATAGATTGATTTGTATGATTTTGGGTAAATAGATCTCACAATAAAATAAAATAAAATAAATAAAGAAAAAGTGCAGCAAGGTATTTTTGGGTTTTTAGAATAATAGATCTGAAAACAAAAGCAAATATAAATATATCTCAAAGCAAATATGAAAAAGAATAGACCCGGGGGCCGTAGATTTCACTAGTGGCTTCTCTCGAGAAAAATAGCATACGGTGGGTAAACAAATTATTGTTGGGCAATTGATAGAAATTCAAATAATTATGACGATATCCAGGCAATGATCATTATATAGGCATCACGTCCAAGATTAGTAGACCGACTCCTACCTGCATATACTACTATTACTCCACACATCGACCGCTATCCAGCATGCATCTAGTGTATTAAGTTCACGGAAAAATGGAGTAATGCAATAAGAATGATGACATGATGTAGACAAGATCTATTCATGTAGGAATAGACCCCATCTTGTTATCCTTAATAGCAATGATCAATACGTGTCTTGCTGCCCCTTCTATCACTGGGAAAGAACACCGCACGACCGAACCCATCACAAAGCACCTCTCCCCATGGCAAGAAAAATCGATCTAGTCGGCCTAACTAAACCAAAGATTCGAAGAATAAATACGAGGCTATAAGTAATCATGCATATAAGAGATCAAAAAAACTCAAATAACTTTCATGGATAAATAGATCCGATCATAAACTCAAAGTTCATCGGATCCCAACAAACACACCGCAAAAAGAGTTACATTAAATAGATCTCCAAGAGACCATTGTATTGAGAATCAAAAGAGAGAGAGGAAGCCATCTAGCTACTAACTACAGACCCGTAGGTCTATAATGAACTACTCACGCATCATCGGAGAGGCACCAATGAGGATGATGAACCCCTCCATGATGGTGTCTAGATTGGATCTGGTTGTTCTGGACCTTGCGGCGGCTGGAATTGTGTTTCATTGACTCCCCTATGGTTTTTGGATTTTCGGGGTATTTATAGAGCAAAGAGGCGGTGCGGGAGGCGGCCGAGGTGGGCACAACCCACCAGGGCGCACCCAGGTGGGTTGTGCTCCCCTAGGAGCCCCCTCTGGTACTTCTTTGGTCCAACAGGTGTCTTCTGGTCCAGAAAAAATCTCCAAAAAGTTTCGCTGCGTTTGGACTCTGTTTGGTATTGATTTTCTGCGAAGTAAAAAACAAGCAAAAAATAGCAACTGGCACTGGGCACTATGTCAATAGGTTAGTCCCAAAAAATGATATAAAGTTGTTATAAAATGATTGTAAAACATCCAAGAATGATAATATAACAGCATGGAACAAGAAAAAATTATAGATACGTTGGAGACGTATCAGTCTATCACACATAAACCTTATTATATCTTCCTCAAAACAGCCACCATACCTACCTATTATGGCCTTTCTATAGCCATTCCGAGATATATTGCCATGCAACCTCCACCGCTTCCGTTTTGATGACTTGAGCATTCATTGTCATATTGCTTTGCGTGATCGTAAGATAGCTAGCATGATATTTCCATGGCTTGTCCATTTTTTGATATCGTTGTTATGCTAGATCATTGCACATCCTGGTACACTGACAGAGGCATTCATATAGAGTCATACTTTTTTCTAGGTATCGAGTTGTAATTTTTATTTCTTTTGAGTTATAAGTAAATAGAAGTGTGATGGTCATCATTATTTATTATTAGAGCATGTCCCAGTGAGGAAAGGATGATGGAGACTACGATTCCCCCACAAGTCGGGATGAGGCTCCGGACAAATATAAAAAGAAAAGAAAACAAAATAATAAAAAAGTGAGGCAAAAAAGAGCCCAAGAAAAAAGAAAAAAAGAAAAGAAAATGAAAAAAAATGAGAGAAAAGAGAGAAGGGGCATGCTAATTCCACACTTGTGCTTCAAAGTAGCACCACGTTTTTCATATAGAGAGTCTCCTATGTTGTCACTTTCATATACTAGTGGGAATTTTTCATTATAGAGTTAGATGCACACCCACTTAGTTTTCTATTGAGCTTTCATACACTTATAGCTCTTAGTGCATCCGTTGCATGGCAATTCCTACTCCTCGCATTGATATCAATTGATGGGCATCTCCATAGCCCGCTGGTTAGCCGCGTTGATGTGAGACTTTCTTACTTTTTGTCTTCTCTATATTTACCCCTATCATCATACTCTATTCCACCCATAGTGCTATATCCATGGCTTGCGCTCATGTATTGCGTGAGGGTTGAAAAATCTAAAGCGCGTTAAAAAGTATGAACCAATTGCTCGGCTTGTCATTGGGGTTGTGCATGATAAATACTTTGTGTTAAGAAGACAGAGCATGACAAGACTATATGATTTTGTAGGGATAGCTTTCTTTAGTGTTCATATTTTGAAAGACACGATTGTTTGTTGGGATGCCTGAGTATTGATGTCTTTATGTCAAATTATAGACTATTGCTTTGAATCACTCGTGTCTTAATATTCATGCCATGATTAGATATATGATCAAGATTATGCTAGGTAGCATTCCACATCAAAAATTATCTTTTTTATCATTTACCTACTCGAGGACAAGCAGGAATTAAGCTTGGGGATGCTGATATATCTCCATCATATCTATAATTTTTTATTGTTTCATGCCAATATTATACAACTTTCACATATTTTTGGCAGCATTTTATATGATTTATTGGGCTAACCTATTGATCTAGTGCCTAGTGCCAGTTCCTGTTTGTTGCATGTTTTTTGTTTCACAGAATATCCATATCAAATGAAGTCCAAACGCGATAAAAAATTATGGAGAATTATTTTGGAATATTTGTGAGTTTTGGGAGGTGGAATCATCACAAACGGGGGCACACATCCACCACAAGACACCTGGGCGCGCCAGGCAGCCCAGGCGTGTGGTGGTGGGTTGTGCCCTCCTCGTAAGTCGGTTGGAGCTCTACTTCGGGTGCAAGGAAGCTTATATCCAGAAAAAAAATCGTGTTAAAATCTCAGCGCAATCGGAGTTATGGATCTCTGGGAATATAAGAAACGGTTTTTGGCCAGAAAACAGGAACGCGAAACAGAAGAGAACAGAGGGATAGATCCAATCTAGGAGCGGCTCCTGCCCCTCCGCCGCCATGGAGGCCATGGACCAGAGGGGTAACTCTCCTCCCATCTAGGGGGGAGGCGAAGGAAGAAGAAGGAGGGGGCTCTCTCCCCCTCTCTCCCGGCGACGTCGGAGCGCCGCCGGGGCAATCATCGTGTGACGGCGATCTACTCCAACAACTCCGTCATCTTCACCAATATCTTCATCACCTTCCCCCATCTATATTCAGCGGTCCGCTCTCCCGCAACCCGCTGTACCCTCTACTTGAACATGGTGCTTTATGCTTCATATTACTATCCAATGATATGTTGCCATCCTATGATGTCTGAGTAGATTTTTGTTGTTCTACCGGTAATTGGTGAATTGCTATGGTTGGTTTAATTTGCTTGTGGTTATGTTGATGTCCTTTGGTGCCCATCATATGAGCGCGCGTGTGGATCACACCATAGGATTAGTTGTATGTTGATAGGACTATGCATTGGAGGGTAAGGGTGACAGCAGCTTCAACCTACCATAGAAATTGATGCATACGAGATTAAAGGGGGACCAATATATATCTTAATGCTATGATTGGGTTTTACCTTAATGAACGTTAGTAATTGCGGATGCTTGCTAATAATTCCAATCATAAGTGCATAGAATTCCAATTAAGGGACGACATGTTAGCAGTGGCCTCTCCCACATAAAAACTTGCTATCGGTCTAGCAACGTAGTCAATTGCTAAGGGACAATTCCGCAAATCCTACCACCACTTTTCCACACTCATTTTACAAACTTAATTGTTTCTTTATTTAAACATCACCTAACTTTTATTTTCACGTTCTTTATTATCTTGCAAACCTATCCACACCTACAAAGTACTTCTAGTTTTGTTCTTGTTCTAGGTAAAGCAAATGTTAAGTGTGCCTAGAGTTGTATCGGTGGTCGATAGAACTTGAGGGAATATTTGTTCTGTCTTTAGCTCCTCGTTGGGTTCGACACTCTTATTTATCGAAAAAGGCTACAAACGATCCCCTATACTTGTGGGTTATCATCCTACTGGATTGATACCTTGGTTTCACAACTGAGGGAAATACTTACCGTAGCTGTGATGCATCATCCCCTCCTCTTTGGGGAAATACCGACGCAGTCTCAAGCCACGTCAATCATGCGCTGGTAAGTAGCACCTGCATTTTTTAATCCGAAAGGGCATTGTGTTGAAGCAGAACAGCCCATAGGGGGTGATGAAGGCTGTGGCCGCTTGATCGGACTCCTTCATTTTAATCTGATGGTATCCGGAGTAGGCATTGAGAAAACATAGTGAGTCATGTCTGGCGGTGGCGTCTATGATCTGGTCTATGCGGGGTAGGGGGAAAGGATCCTTGGGGTAGGCTTTATTTAGGTCTTTGAAATCGACACACAGGCGCCAGGATTTGTCCTTCTTAGGCACCATGACTAGATTAGCCAGCCACTTGGGATATTTGATGTCTTGGATGAATCCGGCTTCGAGCAATTTTGCTAGTTCCTCACCCACGACCTGACGCTTGGGTTCAGAAAATCGATGGAGCGCCTGTTTGACTGGCTTGAAGCGTTTAATTATATTCAGGCTGTGCTCGGCTAGATTTTGTGGGATGCCGCACATATCTGAAGGGTGCCAGGCAAAGATGTCCCAGTTTTCACACAAAAATTTGCGCAATGCCTCATCAATCGTGGGGTCCAGCTGAGCTCCAATGGATGTTGTCTTATTAGGGTCCGTCGGATGCACTTGAAATTTGACGATTTCGTCTGCTGGCTTAAAAGATGTGGATTTGGGCCTTTTGTCGAGGATTACATCGACCTTATCCATCATTGAACGGAGCGCGGTTAATTCCTTGGCAGCGAGGGCCTCAGATAATGCTTCGAGGGCGAGCGATGCTGTTTTGTTCTCGGCCCGAAGAGCTCTATCCGGATTACTTGTTGCTGTGATCACACCATTAGGCCCTGGCATCTTGAATTTCATATACCCGTAATGTGGGATAGCATGGAATCGTGCGAATGTGTCATGCCCCAATAAGGCGTGGTAACCGCTACGAAAGGGCACAATGTAGAAGAGCAATTCCTCGGATCGGTAGTTCTCGGGAGTTCCAAATACTACATCGAGAGTAACGCGGCCAGTGCAATGTGCCTCTTTTTCCGGGGATGATCCCTCGAAACGTGGTGTGACTTTGCTCGATGCGAGATCTATCGAACTGCATTTTATCCAAGGTATCCTCGTAAATGAGGTTTAACCCGCTGCCGCCGTCCATTAGCACCTTATGGAGTCAGAAATCCGTCCAGTATGGGATCGAGGACAAGGGCGGCAGGTGCTCGGATAGGGCGGGGTCTCGGCTGATCTTCTTCGCCAAAGGTGATGGGTGTGTCTGTCCATGAGTCCGTTGCTGCCACATGTTGAACTTGACCGAACTCTCGAAGGGCTCTTTTCCTCTGATTTTTTGAGGAATACGTTTCGTAGATCATTAGGATCTCGGCGTCATCGTTCAAAGGCGTTGCTGGACATTTTGAGTATGAGCGTCCGAGGATGGCTTCTCCGCTCTTGGCGACTTGCCTGACCACCCAGCAAGCTCGAAGGCTGTGGGTTGGGTTTGTATTGAGCAAGATGGAGTGTATAGGGCATGATTTGTCCAGTAGTTCATCAAGGACCATTCTGGATCCTGCCGAGGGTTTCTTCTTTTTCTCGGACGGCTCGCATTTAGTTGTCTGGTGAGAGTGTGCGTGCTTCGCCCGGGCTCGTCTGGATTCCTCGGCATGAATTGACTCTGTTTGCTCTTGCTGATCCTGCCAAGCATCCTCCATGGCGCAGTATTTGCACACCAAGTCTGATAGATCGGATAAGTTTTGAATGTGACGGCAGGTGAGGGCATTTAGGATGCCTTCGTCTCCACAGTTATGCCGGAACATCGCCAGAATTTCCTGGCTGCCGCAGTCTGCTATCTTGTTTTTGACAAGGAGGAATCTAGTCCAGAATTGCCGGACTGTTTCTCTGGGCTGCTGTTTCGTGTACATTAGATCCCATATGTCGGGCCGCCCCGATTTACTTGGAGAGTACTCGATGTGGGGGGTGGGTGGGACAAAAAAAATTATCCCAGCAGGATGTGAGTCTGGAGTCTTAATGGCTGAGTCATGGGCCGACGTGGAATCCGACGTGCCGGGCTCTGGGTCCAGATTTTCAGCTGGGTACGGCTACGTAGACTCGAGGTGGTGAATCGGACTCTGGCTTTGGACTCTCTCCGGAGCGGAGGTTGGATTCTGAGCTGGAGGACGAAGCTCGATGATCGAGGATCTGTACCTAATCCGTTCTTGGCTCTAGAGGTAGCGGGGGTGAGTCCTCGGCTAAATCTTTGACAGTGGCGACGAAGTGGGTTACAGGCGGGATGCAAATTTCCCCGTCGCCGGCTTTAAGTCCGATCTGATCGTAAACCGAAGACCGGTCGTTGGTAATCCCCATGGCTTGGATCCGGTCTAGCATCCCATTTAATAGCAAGAGATCTATCGGGTCCATGTTCTGGCAATGCTCTGGGTTAATTTGCACCGTTGTTGTGCTGGGAGCGTTCGAAATCGCCCTGGGGTCGAGGTGTTCAGTCGAGGCTGATCCTGGGCCGCCGAGCGTAGAGATTGGGTCCGAGCTTAAGGCTGGATCCGGAGTAGCGGCCAACCCGATAACGGGGTGAGCCGAACCTGAAGCCGAGGCCTCAGGTTTTGTGGGTCCTTCGGGTGAAGCCGAGAACCTTGCGAGGACAAGGTCTTCCCGGGGGTCGGTAAGGAACTCTAGGTTTCCAAACCTGATCTCCTGACCGGGAGTGAAGCTATTGACCCGACCGAGATGGCAGGTCGGATCAGCGTGTAGCATGATGTTGCCGAACACGAAGAGCTGGCCGGGAATGAAGACGTCCCCGCTGTGGATGTTGTTGCTGATGACTAGGCGAGCCATTTATCCTTGATGATCCTTCAGCGGAACTCTTAATGAAAGCACCAATGTCGGTGTCAAAACCGGCAGATCTCAGGTAGGGGGTCCCGAGCTGTGGATCTTGTATCGATGGGTAACAGAGAACGTAGAGACAGCGTTTACCCAGGTTTGGGTCCTCTCAAAGAGGTAAAACCCTGCGTCCTGCTTGGTTGTATTGATGTGTTTGTACAATTACAGAGTTGATCTACCACGAGATCGGATGAACTAAACCCTAGGTGGGTATGGCAATAATCGTCCCTCTCCTACGGGCTAAACCCTCTGGTTTATATAGACACCAGGTACCTAGGGTTACACATGGTCGGTCACCATCAGAGGGTAAACATGCCAGTTTCACTAACCAGACGTGGATGATATGCCAAGTCTTCAGAGGTTTCCTTCCGGAGCACGGGGTCGCCTGTAATCTGGCCTTCCAATGATGAATCAAGAGCGGCCCACCAGTCCGGCCCATGAGAGATTGGCCGGCAGCCCGAGGACCCCTTAGTCCGGGACACCCTCAGGGTTTACTTGCAAAATTTCTGAAACAAGAATTGTATAATAGTACACGACCTCCTACTTTGAACTCCCTGGGTTGGATTCTCCTATCGTGCCACAACTTAACTTTTTCTTGAAATAATTTGGCACTTTCATAAGCTTCGTTCCTCCACTGATCAAAGGCATTTATATCCAAAAAACTTTTCTCTTCGGCTTGCTTGAAGTCATAGTTTAATTGCCCAACAAGCTTTATGCTCCACTTACAAAGAAACATCAAGTTTTACCATAAACCATTTTATACACAAACACACCATAGGATTTTTATAAGTTGTTCTATATGCCCCAGAGTGCATCATTTAGTTTTTTTACCAATCCTTCCTTGATCTATTAACAGTGTTTTGTAAGATTGACTTTATTGCCCTGTTAGTTAGTTCTACTTAACCACTAGACCGAGGGTGATAAGGAGAAGTAACTCTATGGTTAACATCATACTTATCCAAAACTTTTCTAAAAGCATCATGAATAAAGTGAGAACAACCATCTGTCATTATGTCTCTAAGGACTCCAAACCTTGGGAAGATAACATCTTTAAGCATTTTAATGGAAGTTTTATGATCAATACCTTTTGTAGCGATAACTTCTACCCACTTAGTCACATAATCAACAACCATCAAAATATGAGTGTACCCATGAGAAATAGGAAAATCCCACATATAATAAAAAAACATCAAATGGTTCCACTACTAAAGAGTAATTCATAGGCATTTCTTGACGTCTACCAATACTGCATATCATTTGACATTCATCACAAGATAGAATAAACTTCCGGACATCTTTAAACAAAGTAGGCCAGTAAAAACCAGATTGTAATATCTTATGTGTAGTTCTGTCTCCAGCATGGTGTCCTCCATATTGAATGGAGTGACACTTCCTTAATATATCCACCTGTTCACTTTCAGGTATACAACCCTAACAATACCGTCTACTGCTTTTTTATAGAGATGAGGATCATCCCAAAAATAATGTCTCAAGTCATAAAATAATTCTCTTTTGTTGGTAGGTGAGTTAGGAGGAATATACTTTGCAACAATGTAATTAGCATAATCAGCAGACCAAGGTTAACAACAGAAGTTTTAATTGTAGCAAGTTGCTCATCCGAAAAACTATCATTGATAGGCGTGTGTGTGTGTGTGTGAGAGAGAGAGAGAGAAGGGAAAGACAGTAGTGTGAGAGAGAAGAGAGATATTTTTTCTTTTCTATTTGGTTGGCGTCCACATGTGTGATAGAGAGAGAGATTTTTCTTTCTTTTTCTATTTGGTTGGGTCCTAGATGTAAGTGACACATTGTTTCCTTCATTGTTTTGCCAGATGTTATAAGCAGTGGCAAAAGGGTCTTAGAAAATGTTTCTCTCACGGTCAAAGCCCTTTGACCCGACAAAAGCATGACGAGGGCAAAATCATAACAGGAGCAAACACATTTGGGTAGAACCGAGATTTTTTGAAACTAGGGGCAAAACAAACAGGTGTGCCCCAAGTAGGGCTAACAATGACGTCCCCGTCACTTGCTTCCGCTATATGATTTCCTGACACTTTGCTATAGTGAGCGGCAAATAGGATTTGTCATGTACATTACCCTAACAAGAGCATCTTCAACAGTTCATGTAAAAAAACTCGCTGTAAAAGTGGTTTTACAGTGTGCCCATATAATTTAGGGGAAGTCCCATGTGAGGTCTTTTCTCAATTTCCGTACACATCTTCCCCTAAAATCTGTTTTTTCCTATTTCCTATTATGGAAGCATACAAATGGACCGTGCGTGTCTACACTAGCAATAAAATAATCAAAATAATGTTATTTCAGATACACATACTTGATAATCCTTTCAAATCCACAGTATATGAAATTTGATTTGAAATCCAAATTCAAATTGAAACATAACAAATGATCCAAATCATTCGAAGTAGAACATAATAGGAAGAAGTTTATTCACCATGAAGCAACCACAAATGCTCATGAGATCATCACAAAGTTGTTCATGACCCGCACGACTTTCGATCCATCAATGCATTTCAAGATATTTCTAGAGTCGTCGTTCATCCCTCTATGGCTAAACAAGTGGTATATAAATTTTGTTCCCCACATTCTCATTGCGATAGTCTGGCGGTTGTCCCAACCGCTGTCATGATGCACCACAAATCCTTTTGGTGCGAGAATCATGCAGGATCACGAACAATGTCAAAGCGAGCTTGTAAAACCCCAAATGCCCGCTCGACATTCTTTCTACATGCTTCTTGACGCCTCACAAAGTGAATATTCTTGTTACCATGGGGATTTGATATTGTCTTCACAAAAGTAGACCATGCCGGATATATGCCATCAACAAGATAGTATCCCATGTTGTATGCACACCCACTGTCCTCGGGATTCACTGGTGGTGCATCTCCAACGGAAAGCCTTGAAAACAGATGATATCTTTGCAAAGAATTTAGGTCATCGTGAGATCCTGGCATTCCAAAATATGAATGCCAAATCCAAATGGCATTTGATTGCATGACTTCTAGTATTATGGTTGCATCTTTACCTTTCCCTTTGAATTGTCCATGCAATGGTGTAGGACAATTCTTCCACTTTCAGTGCATGCAATCGATGCTTCCAACCATACCGGGAAAGCCTTTTGATGCACACATCTAAAGAAGTCATGCATTGTCAGGGATGGCAATGGGGACAGTCCCCTATGGGGATACCTAGAACATCCTCATCCCCATCTATTCCCTATCATCCCATCCCCATCCCCGTTTACATGACTGGGGATGTAATTTCCCCATACCCATGCCCCACTGGGGATCGGGGCCCCATTAGGGTCCCCATCCCCATAACAAATACTCATATACATAATATGACACCCTATAATAAACATATATACATGGTGTTGTCCTTGTCCTGCTAATGCCAATCTAGGTCATACTGACTTCTTGGTCATGGTGGCAGCTAAGGTGAGGATGTGAGATAGGTTTAAGGTTTTCTTCAGGGCTTTTTTTGTTTTCGCAGGTTTGTTTGTGAATATTTTAAGGTTGACTGTAGTATCATAGTTAAAAATTGGGTCCCCAATGGGTATTGGGTGTGGGGAATAGGATATCGTCCTCATCCCCGTTGTACCCTATGGGGAATAAATTAGTTCGGTAAATATCCCCATGGGGATGTTTTTCACCCATCTCCACCCCCTAATAGATGAAATCCCCATGGGTTTGGCGGGTATGGGGCCCGTTGCCATCCCTATGCATTGTCCTCTTCATTTGAAGTTTGGAGATATTCTTCTCCGAATATCTCAATGATAGACATCACAAATTTGTTAAAACTCTTAATGCAAGTGCTCTCTGCCATTCCGATCCAATCATCAATAAAATTAGTTGGACAACCATGTGCAAGCATGCACACCGCCGTTGAAACCTTCTTCAAAGAACCGTGACCTTGTTGACCAGCTGCATTTCTTCTCTGCACAAGTACGAACAATGATATTCCACAACATGAGCAGTGCGTAGAACAAACCCTTTAACATTAGGAACCTTCTCCTAATTCTTTTAAAACCATACACTGGATTCTCTTCAAAATAGTCATCCATTAGCTTGTCGTGACTAGCTTGCTTGTTTTGACGGAGCATGATATGCTGAACCTCCCGGAGCCTGGCTTCTTGTTTGATATTGTGTCCACATATAAAGCAATCACCATTTCAAGTTCGCCATCCTCGTCCGAGGATGAGCCCTAGAAAAACAACTCAACAAGAGAGTTCATCTGCAATGCAAGCAACGACATACAATATGAGCACGCACAATCTCAACAGGAATTCTTTTGGACATAAAAAAATTGGGTGAAAAATTTCATTGAATATCTTATGGACGAAATGGAGCCGAGGGACCGTCCGGGCGGTGGGCGGCTTGACCGGGCGGTGAGGGCCGGTGCAGGGAGGCATGTGTCTTGGGGCCGCGGGACGGGGTGGGCATGAAGGTAAGCATCGAGGCGCCCTGAAAATTCAGGAAAGATCTTCTTCCCCTTGATGGAGGAGAAGTCGGGCATATTATACGGGATACCTTAAAAAAATTCCGAGTTTACGACAACTGTTGAAACACTTTTTTTTGCCAACTTTCTCTAAACTAGGATTTTTTTTTACGGATATACGGGAACTTTTGAGATGCTTTAATAAATAGCCAAAATATTTTCCTAAGAACGTCGAAGGCTCTGGTTATTACTTTTTCTCGCTTGATTGGCCGGCGGCCAAGGTGAGCGCCGCCGCGATAGCACCCCAGCTCCCATCCACAGACCCACACGCAGCCAGCCGCCGCATACCGTGAGGGGCGAGGAGAGTGGCCGACTAGCCGTCACTTCCCTCCAGATCCGCGGCGAGCCGTCAACGAGGTACTATCCCGCCGCACGCACGACACACGCACATCGCTCTCGTTTGATATCTGATCTGTTATGTATGGTTTCTGTGTGTGATGAAGTGTGCCGAATCTTGCCCTAGAGTACTGATGAAATTGTTAGCTGGGCCTTCTCTGATCCGTTTACAGTCGACTACAGCTGATTATAAAGCCTAGATAAATTGTTGATGTTGCATCGTTCTTGAATTGCTCTAGTTTTCTATCTACAGTATAAAACTCTCTGACGGTTCTCTGAAGAGCTAATGTCTCGTCCCCTATCTTCAAGCCTCGCTGATTTTTATTTCTGACTGTTGATTCACAAGTTCCTTAAAGTTTGAAACTGCTATCTGCTTTAAAATTGGGATCAACATCTGTTGGTTACAGCCCTCAGGTTCTATGGTGTTCCTAATGTCAAATCTGAACCTTGGACTGAAAGCTTAATTTTCTTGCACCCCGTTTTGTCGGCGCAGTATTTAGTCTCAGTTGCTTCCCAGACATCTGTATGTGTATCAACTCTGCGAGTTGTATGTAAGACAACTGAGTCATGATGTGCTTTTTTTATATGTGAAGTAAATATGATAGTCAAAATCCAATTCCTGTTTTTACATTTAGTTGGTTTGCTGCCGTTCCTTGCATGCGAAGATCTCTCATTGTGCTTTGAGTGGCATCAGTAAGGGCAAGCTAGCTATTCGTGGGAGTCATTAACCAGTGAATATCTACTTCTTGTTGAACTGTAACATCAAATTTAGCTTTTGGTTCTAGATTTTCATAATTTATTTGCACCGGAGTTTCTAGCACCTGGTCAAGTGGTATTTGATAAACTTGTTTGCCCTTCATCTTTATAGCATTGTTACATTTCAAGATTTATACAGAGTAGATGCAACGTTTTCTATTTGCAGCACATGTTTATGTTTCCGTAATGCGCGATCCATTTTAGATTGGACTCATTTTATCTCAGGGTCTTCTGGATCATTGTTTGACCATCACAGGATTGTAGTAATCTTGTTTGGAGCATAATTCAAAATTAAATTTCCTTGTTTCGGTAAAACGGAAGTATGGAATTGAAATTTGAGGAGGTCGCTGCCCTAGAAAAAGACAACGTTAATGGTGAAGATGGATCAATTACAGTAAGAAGTGCATATCCACTTCCACTGGGCCCTTGCCCTCACTTTGAATATACTGAGGGATTCGATATGACAAAGATCAATGAGGTATGATGACTATCCATCTGTGTGATATTCTTTCCCCTTCTTTTTTCTTTCCCAGTGCCGACTCTTGACATCCTCTCTTTCAGCTTATGGCAGAAAGGTCTCTTTCCATGGCCAAGTCCAGAGCAAATGACATAATCATTCCAGACCCTACTCCCGAGGTTTTTGTTACCTTCATTTACAGAATCCGTTTGATGAGTCATTCCATTATATTAGTTATTTCGTTTAACTCTGTAATATTATTGGGTACTTACGTCTACTGAAACAATATATTTATTGTTGTCATATATAAACCTTAGATAGGAACCATTATAGCTTTAGACCCCCTTGCTTTCTCTTCCCTCCTTGTTGGTGCCTCATGTTCGGTATCTTTAGCCTACACAACTTGCTTGAGTTACAAGGTTTTGTTGTTTTTATTGTTGTTGTCATATATGCACCTCCAGTTAATTTTGTTGTGCTTTTAGTTGGATAACTGATGCCTTTCACCTTTTTCAACTGTGACGGATCCATCTAGTGGGTGTGTGATAACTTCTTCGACAAATATGCCAAATTGTAGCTCATCTTTTTAAAGGATAATGTCCGGTGCTTCCTCCGATTATTCAGGAACGGTGGGGGCAAGGCCATGTCATGGGATCTTTCCATCACCGCACAAACCTTAACCTTCTTGGTCAGTTTCAATGCCCTGCAATGTGCACAACTTGTATTGAAGGGCGAGGCACCTGAGCTCCGTGGGATGCACGCCAATCCCAACTGCATAAACAAATATGGATACTTCCCGCTCCACCAAGCTGCTGAAAGGTTCTCTGTTGACATGATCAAGCTGCTTTTACGTCATGGTGCATCAGCCAATGTACGCACAGCTGGCAAGGATATAATTGAGGATCTACTCCCGCTTCATGTCGCAGTTGAGAATACTTGCCTGCATAAGTATCTGGAGGACAATCTTTCTCCCAGCCAGAATCATCTGGAGTATATCTACAATCTTATCCGTCTGCTGTGTCTACCTGAAATGGTCTGTTTCACTTCCCTCCCTTTACGAATTACTACTTTTGCAGCATGACATAAAAGTAACTGTGGTCATACCATAGATCCCTGACAGCTGTTATAATGATATTGGTGATACCAAGGACCGGGCATCCTTTCATCTCCATTTGTCAGAGAAAGTAGAGTTTCCCTTATAGTAAAGGATAACGAGTCTTCATTGAACTTACAAAAACTGTTGCTAGTAACTAATTTCATTTTCTTTGCCTTGGAGATTTTCCCTAATCCATATTTACTTTGATAGGAGGAAACAAAGCGAAATATAGAAAGTTATTTAACACTACTTGCTTGCATACAAATCCTAAATGCACTTAGATTTTTGTTCATTGTTGTTTTACAGAAGATCTTCTTGGATACAACTAGACAGCTTGCAGAAAAAACAAATAATCTACTTGAAGAGCTCTGGAAATATGTTGAGGATGGAAAACTTACCCAGTCTGCAGTTCTACTACTGGCCGCTCAAGAGCAGATTCGTGGAGGCTGTTCATCCAGTAGTAAGAAAGATGGGTTTGACATGATCAAGAGCAGTATAGTGAGGCTTTCATTTACCTTGATATGGGGGAAAGGTTCAAATGAAATGCCACAGAAGCTTCTGGAGGAAATGAAGGCACTTCATTGCGCAGGGCTGCTTGTTGATGTAATTTCCCGTGTCGGTGAACCTCTTTCTGCATACATTCAAGCACATTCAGAGGTACACGTTTTTGGTACATTGCAGCTGTGGTGACTCAGATGTCTGTTACTTACTGTTTTAATACTATTTGTATTTTACTGTTGTTAGTGCTGTTATCTTAAAAAAAAATACATGCACTAGTCTTAGCAAGAAGTATGTTAACAATCTGATTTCAACTGAAAAGAACAGTACTGTATCTTTATACTCCCTCTGTCTCTGTTTACGGGGCTGGTGGGCCAAATGCTAGGACCAAGGTACAACGCAGATTTGTGGTGCTTCGCATCCGATTAACGCGCATGGGCTTTTTGCCTCACGTAATTAACAAGAGTTGTACCTGGACGTGCATGCTGCGCATGCTCCTGATATTTATGAGCTCCAGATTTCTCTTCTCTTAGTTATCCAGCCAGCCAATTGTTACGCAGGAATAGCAAGGAGATCGAGGGGAAAATCTGCACCTTTAATGCGGACTTAGTCACGCATTCCTATGCTCGCTGGACTAACAAACACGGACAGAGGTAGTATTTGACAACTTTGTTATAATAGTTCATTCTGTTTAACAAATCTATACAGAAATGAACTTCTTAAAAAATAACACTTCCTCGAGATCATTAGTTGTTTCACAACCATTTGGTCTTGTTGCATTGAGTGGCTATAGCATAGCCGGCATAACTTCATTCTGTTGTGGATTCCCAGTAAAAAAAGAAAGATACAAGAGCCCCCGTTGTGTCGAGATTTCTATTGCCTTCCAACCATATTGTATAACTGCAGTTTTCTCCTCCAAGTAATTTTTTCCATCATCTCGCTGCTTACCCTTGGTTATATGTTTGCTAAATTGTACTCCCTCCGTCCCAAATTAAGTGACTCAACTTTACACTAAGTTTGTACTAAAGTTAGTACAAAGTTGAGTCACTTATTTTGGGACGGAGGGAGTAGTATATACAGTAGATCTATGTTAGCCATATATTACCTCATGCAACAGCTTGTATGTCATTTAGGTGCCCCATGTGGAGGTCTTGGAACATGTTTCATCTATCCTCAAGGAGTATGGATTTTGCCCTACTGGAGATTCCATGGACACTTTAAACCTGTACTACTCTTTGTATTACTTCACACAATGATTTTCTATGTGAATAAATGGTCATTTTGCTGATTATTTTATTTTGTCTTCTTGAAGCCAGCCTTATGACTGCAAAATATCGGAGGGAGAGTCACGCGGTACAGTTCTGTCGGGCTTGAGTGATTCTTTTTACATCTAACAAACATGAATCTGATCTCTCCTCTTTTTTTTTTCTTTAAATGGATAATAGGGTCTACAGATGCAAACAGAGCAGCTACGAAAACGGCCTATCTGCATGCTGCAAAGAAAAAGGTAACGACTCTACTTTTGGATAGACCGATGGTGTTTGGTAATGAGTAATAATATTGTGGCGGCAAAAAGAAAGGAAGCTATAAGAATTTCTGCTCTTTCCCTTTGTTTTACACCTTACTTTTTAAAAATTATGTGAAGTGAAAATTTCCCAAATTGACGAATCTCTTGAACGCTTTCGGATACATCGTAGAATCTTTGTTTTAAGGTGTGTTTTCTTCACTTTTGACTCTGCTCGACTTGCCCTAATCTCGTGTCCAGGTCACTGCTGTTGGAGATGATGATCTCTCCCTTATGGCACGGCAGCACATACACAAAGTCACAAACACAAGTAACCATTAGACCTTAGTGCTGATTTTGGTGCAGCAGCACCAAGCAGCTTTGCCTACACCTTAGGGCAGCACAAAATGGATCGCTAACTAGAGCACAAAGTGATGGTTTTGGTGCTGCAAAGCTTTTTTGTTTTGCAGCACCAAAACCACCAGCCATATTTAAAGACTACAAGTATTCGTGTTCTAATGGACTTTGGCTACTGAACCTGGACAAGGTTCAAGCTGCTTCCAGTGCCCATTAAATGAGCTACAAAATATCTAAATTCTAGCCTACAATACCTAGTGTGTCTTCACACACACATTTATACAAACTAGATTTTGCCACTAGAACAGCCAAGCAAAAAAAAGTCATCAAGACTTGACTGTACGGACGGGAACTCTATTCATCTATGCAATTCCCCATATCTGACGCACTCGATTGCACTGTTCGCTGCCTTGCTTGCGGCTAAGCCACCATGGTTGGTTTGCCTTCCTTTCAGCACTGCTTTGAGTCCCCTCCAAATACGTATGCCCTATTGCAATGGCATGGCATTCTGTTATGACCGGCACCACGTACCAGAGGAGGAGGCCCAATGGGCAGGCTTAGTTATGGGCTTAACCCAAAGTTATCTTAGTTGTCTTAGTCTCCAAGTTATCTTAGGCATCCAGGAGATTATATAAATCGATGTAAACAGTAATTTTGGAATTAAGCAATATAGACATAATCTCTATTGCCCGGCTCCCAGAGGAGCCGGAACCCTAGCCGCACCCTTCAGCCACCGCTCCCTCAATCTCGCAAGGACGGCGCCCAGCCGCCGGCCGCCGCGAACTCGCCATCATCCTTCCACCTCGTTCCCCTACAATCTCCGCCCAAGGTCCGGTAGGGCTGCTGGTTCTACCAATTTGGTATACAGAGACCAGACGATCATGTCATCTTCTCCACCGGCCACCACCATCCCGCCCGCCTCCACCACCCCAATCACCACCGCCGCCCCGCTGATTGGCCTCTCCACTGCGCCGCCGGGGCCGCAGGCCTTCCTGGCCGCGCCCGCCACTTCCGCCCCGCCGTCCATCACAGCCGCCCCGGGCGCTGGCGCGTTCAGCCCGGAGGATCTCACGGGCGCGCTGCGGGACCTCGCCACAGCCGTTCAAGGGATGCGCCAGTACCTGGCCATGGCGCTGCCGGTCCCCGCCGCCGGGTCGCCGCTGGGCCCCTATGGGCCATGGCAGCCGCCAGCTCTACCGGCTCCTGTGACCGCCGGGGCCCTTCAGCTGCCGCCCGCCCCCGCCGCGACGCAGCCTTGGTCCTGGCCGAACCAGGTGCCTGCAGCCGTGGCCGCATCGGCTGCCTACTCCCAGCCGCCGCTGCAGCTGCCAGGGCCGGGCCAGTGCAGCTCCGCGCCGCTGTCCACCACGCCAGCCGGTCTCCCGATCCAGCAGGTTCGGTTTCCATCATCGCCGTCTCCTCTTCCGGCTTGGGTGGCCGGGCCGCTCCGCCGCCGGTCTACACAATGGCGTCGGAACAGCCAGCGACCACGGCGCAGTACGAGGGACCCTCGAGCTCCGCGGGCCCCTACGCCAGCCGCGACGGACCGCCCTTCCACGGGGGACCCCCGGTGGCCACCGACCCGGTGCCGTCACCCTCGCTGCTCCGCACCGCCGAGCCATACGGTCACGGCGGCCCTACTCCGACACCGCCGCGCTTCGCCAAAATTAACTTCGCCACCTACGACGGTACGGAGGACCCCCTCAACTGGCTCAATCAGTGTGAGCAGTTCTTCCGGGGGCAGCGCACGCTTGCCTCGGACCGCACGTGGCTCGCCTCATACCATCTCCACGGCGCCGCGCAGACGTGGTATTATGCCCTCGAGCAGGACGAGGGCGGCATGCCCACGTGGGACCGGTTCCGTGAGCTCTGCCTCCTACGCTTCGGACCACCGGTCCGCGGTAGTCGGCTCGCGGAGCTGGGCCGCCTACCCTTCACCTCCACGGTGCAGGACTTCGCCGACCGCTTCCAGGCCCTGGCGTGCCACGCGCCCGGGGTGACGGCTCGCCAGCGGGCCGAACTCTTCGTGGGCGGTCTGCCGGATCATATCCGCGTGGACGTGGAGTTGCACGGGCCTCAGGATCTCCAGACGGCCATGTACTACGCCCGCGCCTTCGAGCGTCGCGCGCAGGCCGTGCAGCCAGCACCGCCGACTCGGGGCGTCCGCCAGTCCCGACCGCCTCCGCCGCCATCCGGGCCGGGGCGTCCGCCTCCGGCCCCCGCACCGGCTCCGGCCCCCGCCGCGACGCGACCCTTCCGCCGACTCACCCCGGCCGAGCAGCTCGAGCGCCGTCGTCAGGGACTGTGCTTTAACTGCGATGAGCCCTACATGCCGGGCCATGTCTGCCCGCGGCTCTTCTACTTGGAGGCGGCCGACTACGTCGACGAGGATTCCGCCGCCGCCGAGCTCGGCGACTTGCCCGCGCCGGTGGCTGCGGAGGACGCGCCGGCACCTGCTCCAGCGACGGCTCTTGTGGTCTCCCTCCATGCCCTCGCGGGTATACGAGCGGAGAAGACGATGCTCTTGCCGATGACGATCCACGGCGAGCGCCTCATGGCTCTCTTGGATACAGGCTCCACGCATAACTTCCTGCCCGAGTCGACCATGCGCCGCTTGGCGCTTCAGCCGACGGGCGGGGAGCAACTCCAGGTTACCGTCGCAAACGGTGACCGCCTCCGCTGCCATGGGGTTGCGCGGAACGTTCCCATTACCATCGGCGACGAGCACTTCACCATCTCCTGCGCCGGCATCGACTTGGGCTGTTTCGACTTCATCCTCGGCGTCGACTTCTTGCGGACCCTGGGTCCCATCCTATGGGACTTCGACGCCTTGACGATGACCTTCTGGCGCCAGGGTCGCCGCATCCGGTGGGAGGGCGCAGGAGGCGCCTCACCTGCGGCGCCACAGCCGCAGCTGGCCGCGACTACTGCCGAGTCCGAGCACCCTCTGTTGGATCATCTCCTGCAGCAGCACAGCGACCTCTTCGACGAGCCTCAGGGTCTGCCGCCGGCCCGGGTGTATGATCACCGCATCCATCTTCTGCCAGGCACGGCCCCGGTGGCGGTGCGCCCCTACCGCTACCCCCAGCTGCAGAAGGATGAGCTGGAGCGGCAGTGCGCGCTCATGCTAGCCCTGGGCATCATCCGGGTCTCCACGTCACCGTTTTCGGCGCCCGTCCTCCTCGTCCGCAAGTCGGACGGCTCGTGGCGTTTCTGCATCGACTACCGCGCCCTTAACGCCCAGACGCTGAAGGACAAATTTCCCATTCCGGTCGTCGACGAGCTCTTGGACGAGCTCCGTGGGGCGTGCTTCTTCACCAAGCTCGACCTCCGTTCGGGCTACCACCAGGTGCGGATGCACCCGGACGATGTCGCGAAGACGGCGTTTCGGACTCATCACGGCCACTTCGAGTTCTTGGTGATGCCTTTTGGTCTCACCAACGCCCCGGCGACCTTTCAGGCCTTGATGAACGACGTCCTCCGCCCCTACTTGCGTCGGTTTGTGCTCGTTTTCTTCGATGACATTCTTATTTTCAGCGCCTCGTGGGCGGAGCACCTTCAGCACGTCGCCATCGTCTTCAACGAGCTTCGAGCGCATCATCTTCACCTTAAGCGCTCGAAGTGCTCGTTCGGCACGACTTCAGTCGCTTACCTCGGCCACGTCATCTCGGCCGAGGGTGTTGCTATGGACGCCGGCAAGGTGGCGGCCGTCGCGGCCTGGCCGACGCCGGACTCACCCCGCGCCCTCCGTGGCTTCCTGGGCCTCGCGGGGTACTACCGGAAATTCATCCGGGAGTTCGGCCTCATCGCGGCCCCGCTCACGCGCTTGTTGCGCCGCGACGCCTTCGCCTGGGATGTAGAGGCGACCGAGGCGTTCGAGAGCCTCAAGCGGGCCCTCACTACGGGTCCGGTTCTTCAGATGCCCGACTTCGACATGCCGTTCGTGGTGGACTGCGACGCCTCTGGCGTTGGGTTCGGCGCGGTCCTTCATCAGGGCGACGGGCCGCTCGCTTTCTTCAGCCGGCCCTTCGCCGCTCGCCATCATAAGCTGGCGGCCTATGAGAGGGAGCTCATTGGCTTGGTGCAGGCCGTGCGCCACTGGCGGCCATATCTTTGGGGTCGGTCGTTCCGGATTCGCACGGATCACTACAGCCTCAAGTTCTTATTGGACCAGAGGCTGTCTACCGTGCCGCAGCATCAGTGGATCAGCAAGCTGTTTGGCTTCGATTTCACCATCGAGTATCGTCCAGGCCGCCTTAACACCGTGGCCGACGCTTTGTCCCGCCGCGACGCTGACCACGCCGCTGCCACCGGCGACTCCGACGGGGCGGCCCTCTGCATCCGCTCCGGGCCCTCTTTCGCCCTCTTGGACGACATCCGCCGGGCCTCCGCGGACGCGCCGGACGCACAGCTCCTTCGGCAGCGTCTCAATTCCGGCAATTTGGCGGAGCCGTGGCGTGTGGCGGATGGCCTGCTCCTGCGTGGGCGACGCCTCTTCGTGCCGGATCACGGCGACCTCCGTCACCAGGTTCTGCTGCTGGCCCACTCGGCGGGCCACGAGGGTGTACAGAAGACCCTCCACCGTCTTCGCGCCGACTTCTACATCCCCGGCGATCGGGCCCTAGTGCGGGACTGGGTCCGGTCTTGTGTGACGTGCCAGCGGAACAAGACGGAGACGCTGCGACCGGCGGGGCTGCTCCAGCCCTTGGAGGTGCCCTCTCAGGTCTGGGCCGATATCTCCATGGACTTCATCGAGGGCCTCCCCAAGGTGGGCGGCAAGTCCGTCATCCTCACGGTGGTCGACCGTTTCTCCAAGTACGCCCACTTCATCGCACTCGGCCATCCTTACACCGCCGCATCCGTGGCCCGTGCCTTCTTTGACGGCATCGTTCGTCTCCACGGGTTTCCCTCTTCGATCGTCAGCGACCGGGACCCGGTGTTCACGGGACACGTCTGGCGCGATCTCTTCAGGATGGCGGGCGTGAAGCTCCGCCTGAGCACGGCTTTCCATCCTCAGACGGACGGCCAATCTGAGGTCGTCAACAAGGTGATTGCCATGTATTTGCGTTGTGTTACAGGTGATCGTCCTCGTGCTTGGGTGGACTGGCTCGCGTGGGCGGAGTACTGCTACAACACCTCCTATCACTCCGCCCTGCGCGCCACGCCGTTTGAGGTGGTTTCCGGCCGGCCGCCCCCGCCCATCCTGCCGGTTGACCCGGAGACGGCTCGGACAGAGGCGGCGGGCGACCTTCTTCGCAGCCGCGACGAGATGCTTGCCGAGGTGCGCCAGCGCCTCATCCAGGCCCAGCAGTTGGCCAAGCACTACTACGATGGCCACCACCGCGAGGCGGAGTTCGCGGTGGGTGACTGGGTGTGGCTGCGTCTTCTTCACCGCTCTACGCAGTCCCTTGACCCGCGCGCGAGGCGCAAGCTGGGTCCGCGCTACGCTGGGCCATTTTCCGTGCTGGAGCGCATCGGGAAGGTGGCCTACCGCCTGCAGCTTCCGGCCGGTGCCCGCATCCACGACGTCTTCCATGTGGGGCTGCTGAAGCCCTACCGCGGGGAGCTACCGGCGGCCACGTCGGCGCTACCTCCGACCTCCGACGGGCGACTCCTTCCCGGGCCAGCAAAGGTGTTGCGAGCCCAACTTCGTCGCGGCGTGTGGCACTTGCTTATCCAGTGGGAAGACCTTCCGGAGGAGGACGCGACTTGGGAGCAGCGCGACGAGTTCAGTCAGCACTATCCAGACTTCCAGCTCGAGGACGAGCTGTTTGCGCAGGCGGGGAGAGATGTTATGACCGGCACCACGTACCAGAGGAGGAGGCCCAATGGGCAGGCTTAGTTATGGGCTTAACCCAAAGTTATCTTAGTTGTCTTAGTCTCCAAGTTATCTTAGGCATCCAGGAGATTATATAAATCGATGTAAACAGTAATTTTGGAATTAAGCA
Organism: Thinopyrum elongatum; assembly: GCA_011799875.1. NCBI lineage: Eukaryota > Viridiplantae > Streptophyta > Magnoliopsida > Poales > Poaceae > Thinopyrum > Thinopyrum elongatum. The sequence goes on from CM022300.1 coordinate 43,483,329, forward strand.
ATATAGACATAATCTCTATTGCCCGGCTCCCAGAGGAGCCGGAACCCTAGCCGCACCCTTCAGCCACCGCTCCCTCAATCTCGCAAGGACGGCGCCCAGCCGCCGGCCGCCGCGAACTCGCCATCATCCTTCCACCTCGTTCCCCTACAATCTCCGCCCAAGGTCCGGTAGGGCTGCTGGTTCTACCACATTCCAACTATGATTCATCTCTGCCATCTTAATGTGATGTGTTTCCCATCAGGTTCTTTACCAAAGAACTGTGTAGATTCCAAGTAACATCAACATTTGGACTTCACCAAGGGGACTTGCACATTGTTGTTATTTCTAACACCTTATTAGTGTTGATTTGTTGCATCTGAATTTTTTTGGTGCCTCCGAGGAAGATTCTGATAAAAGAATATGTAGTGTAATATAATCGTTGATGCAATAAGAAAAGCATGTTTCAGCTGCTATGTTTGTGCCATGCCTTGTGCTGGTTCAACAGCTTAGTATGTTGCTTAAGGATGCTGCTTAATTACTATCCTGTAGTAAAGTCATTCATATTTGATGATACCCAATTTTGTGTATTGATCAACATACAACATCTCAAGTGAAAGGTGCTGGCTGATCATGCTGGAATGGATGTATCTGGTTTCTTATGCTGTATCTCTGTTGAAATATGTGGCAGGCCGCGACAAAGGAAGCAGGTGGAGGATGGGATCCCACATATGCAAAGAGAAGATTTTTCCCATATTGGAGATCAGTGTTGCAAGCCCGGTTTCCTGTGAAGGTGTATCCAACCTATGCAGAAACAGATGCTAGGTCTGGGCTTGATCTTGAACAACTCCGTGCCTCTCTGAGAAACTCAATGGCCAATTGTTCTACTCCAACTCCAAATATAGTTGGTCCAGTGGGAAGAATCTCACTACTTACAAGAAATAATCAACCCACAAGGCGCTTTATCACTACTGCTACTGGTGCATTGAAGCTCTTGAAGGCGCTAAAGTAGAGTAAAAAGGTATGCCATGAGTTTCATCTCGCTGTCCCAAGTTTTCTAAACATGCCCCACATAAATACATGGAAAGAAACTGTGCTGCTGCCACCTTTAACTAGTCAGATAAGCCATTGATATAACATTAAGGAGTGGCGATTTGCTTGATAGGGTTAGGTATTGTAGTATTGTGTCTTATTTTCCTGCTGTTGTAAATTTGTAGTCTCCAGGTTCTTCACGGCTACACCAAGCTTGGGTATGTTTGTTTGCTTGGCAATGAGCAACCCTGCCGTTATCTCTTTCCTTCAACTGGTCCATATGCGGATAATTTAGATGATAGTGAGTTTTTTTTTTTTGCGGGTAGATGATAGTGAGTTAGTGACATCCAAATCCTTGTGGATGGGAAGCAATAGAAATCCACTTAATTTGTAGTACGTTTTAGTTTCTTAGGGTATTCTCAGCCCTGGGAAATGTACATCACATTTGATTTTATTGATAGATAGTAGTTAACCGAACTTCGATAATGTGGGTAGGTAGCCAGTGCTCAACGAATAATGAGCGGCTTCTATTGATGCTCACCGACAACATGTTGAGTAGATTTGAAGTGCTTTTTCAACCTCCTGCACACAGGGACATGCCTTTGTCTTCAATTATTCATCCTTAGAACATCTTCAACAGATGATGTAAAAGTTGGTGCCCAAAAATGATTTTAGGGCAAGAGAGAGAGTCTTTGGGCACCAGAAAATTTTCTGCCGTAACAGATGTGATGTAAAGCTAAGGGGCAGGCCGGTGCACGTAGCTCCCGCTTGCGCAGGGTCGGGGAAGGGTCCGACCACTTTGGGTCTTATAGTACGCAGCCTTTCCCTATATTTCTGTAAGATGATGTAAAACTAGTGCCCAAAAAATTGAGAACCACATAGAATATGACGATCCGATGGCGGGGAGGCCCAGAGGCGGATCCGACGGCAGGGAGGAGCTCGGCGGGATGGAGATGGTGACAGCGGAATCCAGCGACGGGGAAGTTGGGGGGCGGCTGCAAGAGCTCGGGGACAACGGCGAGGTGCTTGGGGACGGCTGCACGGCGGAGGTCGTCGAGGGGCGGGGCACTGCGGTGGAGGTCACCGAGGGGCGGAATGGGGCAGTGGGGCGGCGGCAGGGTTCACGGTGGCCGGCGGAGTGGTGGTGGCGGGGGTTCACGGTGGCTGGCAGAGTGGTGGCGGCGGGGGTTCAAGGTGGCCGGCGGAGTGGTGGCGGCGGTGGCCGGAATCAGCCGGTGCGGAGGCGGGGTGAGGCGGCGGTGAAAGTTCACACTGCCGGTTGGGTTCGCACCACAGCCGTAAAAAAAATTGGGCAACCGCTAGTGATGCTGCAAATATGCAGCACTAGGAGCTAAAATTTGGGGCTGCCCAAAAAAATATTCATCACCAAATAGAGATACATATCTGTTGGAGCTGTTTTTTAACCCAAATGGCCCAAACGGCAGTTTTTTGGCACCGCAACTGTTTTACATCATCTGTTGGAGATGCTCTTACTTGCCTACGCATCCTTGTCCGATTAGACGCAGGTGAAGACCTTGGTTGGTAGTCGGGGTTCGTCCACGTTGCATCATAGTAGGTCATTGATAATTGGACGTGGAGATGCAATCCTACCTTAAGCTCATGTCCTATGCCAACCTCTTCAGTTTGTACTCCAGTTGATCGCCAAAGGAAAGCCGGTGATCTCTGAATTGAGTGTGAAAAACGATTGGCTTGAACTAAATTCCCGGCTTACGATGCGTCAATGAGCCTGAACCTGCATCGGCACGGGAGAACTTCTTTTCCTTTGTGGTTGTGGAAGCATCGCAATGGATGCCTGTTCGAGGGAGACCGGCCGTCAGTCAGCCGCGTGGTGCATGCAATCCAGGAGGAGGCTCGACTATGGGCGCGTGCTAGCGCCAAGGGACTTGCAAATATCATCCCGGAGACGTAGGTTCAGGTCACGGTGGGAGGCGCGCCCACATTTTCTCTTCATGCGCCACGGCAGCCCACTCATGCCATCCATGTGCACATGCTTGTAGGCTGCCCATTGCTGTAATTGTTGCTTCAGCATAACTCTGTAACTTCACTCTTTCTATCAATGCAAAGATACGCAAGGCTTTTGCGTATTCGCGGAAAAAAACTTCTTTTCCTTTCTGTCCATGAGAGTGTTCATTTTCTAGCGAAGTGGTTCTGATTTCGTCAATTTCCTTCGGTTTTGATGAACTCTGCAGGGGGCTCAACTCGGAAATGATCGGGCTGATCCGCGTCGTCAGCATCAACCTTGTCACCAGGGAGGCGAACTGAGGTTTTGGACTGACGCCTGACGATAGCCACTGTTCAGGATGTAAGTGGACAAATTGCTGGACATTCTGGGACTTGCCCGCACCGGCCACCACCACTTATGTTGCATCTCCACATCCAGCTTCCATGTACTAGTACTACCATAGTACCATACATTACAAAGCAGAAACTATATACACTCATACAATGGATCAATTAGCAGATCAAGCAGGAATTCGGTGGGAGCTGGAGGGGGCGGCGGCCGGTGAAGTTGCTGGCAGGGTGCTGGTTCTTGGAGACAGGGTCGAGTTCGGCGGCACATGGTGGGGTGAGACGGCGGTGCTTCGAGTTCGGCGGCTGTTGGTGCCTCGTGGAGGCCGAGAAGACGAGGCGGTGGAGAGGAAGGGCGGAGCTGGAGCTGGATTTCGTGGAGAAGAGGTGACGACCGGTGGAGAGCTTTTTTTTTTTTTTTTGGAGGGCTCGGAGCACTAGAGCATGGCGTTTTCCCGCTCTGGCCGTGGAGGGGAATCAAGACAACAACGCCGCTGGACTCCATGGGCTTTGTGGGCTATCCCACATGTCATTTAATTTTACTAGGCACTCACGTATACCATTTAGAGGGAGCAACTAGTTGATGAGCGCCCCTTCGGGAGCCTCACAACGATCAGCGCCACTTGGCACGCTTGCAGCTGCCCGTCACGTGTCGCGCTTTGGGCGCTTCCTCCGGATTTTTATTTTTATTTTTCCGCACGCGTTTTCTGCTTTTTAAACGGTTTTTTCCTGGTTTTTTCGACGTTCGGTTTTTCACCGGTCTTCCTTAACTTTTGGATAAAAAAATTTCAAAAAAAAATTTGCACGAAAAAACGCGTTTTCTTCTTTTTTCTTTCGCGAGAGTCACGGCCGTGCCTCTCGGAAAAGGAAAAAATGTGTTTTTTGTTTTTATTTTTCTTCCGCGAGAGGCACGGTTTTGCTTTCGCGAGATGAACGGTTGTGCTTTTCGTGAGAGGCACAGCCGTGCCTCTCGGAAACAAAAAAAAAATGCGTTTTCTGTTTTATTTTCTTCCGAGAGAGCCACGGTTTTGCTTCCGCGAGAGGCATGGCCGTGCTTCTCAGAAAAGAAAAAAAATGTGTTTTCTGTTTTTGTTTTGTTTCGCGAGAGGCACGGTTTTGCTTCCGTGATAGGCATGATTGTGCTTTCACGAGAGGCAAGGCCGTGCCTCCTCGGAAAAGGAAAAAAACATGTTTTCTCTTTTTTATTCCTTCTGTGAGAGGCACGGTTTTGCTTTCGCGAGAGGCACGGTTGTGACTTCGCGAGAGTCACGGGCGTGCCTCTTTCGGAAAGAGAAAAAACCCGTGCTCCCGGTTTGGTTTTTTTGTCTGGTTTTTTTCGTTAAAAGAAAATTCGTCAAACCTTATCAACATGGGGTCTAGTTTTGAAGATCTCGATGCGAGGAATCCGACGGTGAAAACGGTTCGAGATTTGGACGCACGGTTTAAGAGATAAAACGTTTTGAATAAATGGATCTACGAAAAAAGGGAAAACTCTCAGATTGCGACAAGTGGCGTATATGCAGCACGCCACTTGTCGCAACCTGGGAAGGTGAAAGTGATCTTTGCAATGAGTACTTTTCGATTAGTGATTTCGCCATTTAGACTTAATTTCGTGGGTGGCAGGACATGTGGATGCCGCCACCACTTACATCCTGAGGCGCTGTGATTCGAATAATTTTGATGTGGTGGTGTCTTCTAAATTTTGGAGTGTCAGTCTGTTCTATTCTCGTCACGGAACAAGATTCAATGGAGATGGTTTGTAACATCGGGGTTTATCTTTTGCACAGTTTCAAGTGCGGTGGAAAAGCCTACTAGGCGCTTATAGCGCGAAATATAGGCTTAACTAGCAAAAGGGTTCGTGCGTTGCAAAGGGAGAAAAAGAAAATCATAATCTCCAATGCCCATGATCACATTTTGCTGCATCATCAATATACACTATCATCCTCAATTTTCGTGAAATCATGAAAAAAATTAAACTTGTGCACATAGTTGACATCATCAACATTTTTCAAATTCGTTAACACTTTTACAAATTTCCGACCATTTTCTAAAATCAAAAACATTTGTCAAATTCATGAACATTTTATGCTATTTGCAAAAAAAAACTAAAATTGTAAAAAAAAAAAATCTAGAATCGGCGAACATTTTTGTGGAAATTGGTGAAACCATTTTTGAAATTCATGAACATTCTTTTGATTTAATGAACATTTTATGAATGAATAAACTATTTTGTAGGTCATGAACAGTTTTTGAATTTTTATGATATTTTTTCAGTAATGAACATTTTTTGAATTTGCAGAATTTTGTTCAAATTCATTAACTTTTTTAATACACAAAATTGTTAAAAATCATGAATTTTTTTATTTCCCAAACATTTATTTCAAAATTGCGAACATTTTTTGAATAAGCAAACCTTTTGTTTTATAAAATCGCGAACATTTTTTGAATCCACAAATATTTTATGATTTGTTAAAAAAATTATTTCAAAATTCTCTCTTTTCTTAAATTTCGGTGCTTTTCTGAAGTCTGAAATCGTGAACATTTTTCAAATTATTAAAGTAGAAAAAAATTAATAGAAAATGAAAAACAGAAAACAAAAGTTAAAAAACAGGCCGCCCAGACATGGGCCGGCCAAACAGGCACGCTGCATCTTCTCCCAGCACGTAAAGTGCAATATAGAAGGCCCATATTGCATGGGCCGGCCCAGACGAGGGATTGCCGTGTAAAATGTTTTTTATCATTTATAGGTGGCATTGCTGAGTAATATTTTGCAATATTAGGGGCAATTTTTATGACGTACTGCCAAAAGCAATAGCCCGTTATTATTAGGTAGAGATTGTAGATAGTGTACACCCCTTCGATTCTAGGTGGGCCGGCTCATCTAAGGTGTCGTCCTCACATAAGCTCTTCCGACCGAAGTTTTTCCTCTGTGTTTTTTTTCTTTTTCTTTTTTTTGCTTTCCTTTTTATATTTTTAAAATCTATTTAGTTTTTTTTATAAATTTATGAACATTTAAATCCGCATATTTTCTTAAAAAATTGTGATTTTTTTCAAATTTGTTCAACATTTGTCAGATTTGTGAATTTTTTTCAAGTTTGTAATCTTTTTCAAATTCATGATTTTTTCATATCCGTGATCATTTTATCAAATTCATGAGCATTTTTAAAATCCATGAAAATTATATGATTTACCAAGTTTATTACAAACCAGCCGATCGTTCTCTAAGAACGATGGACCAGTTGTAGCAACTTGAGGAGAAGGAAAACCTACCATCGGGGTGGCAAGCGAGCGAGTGGGAGACACACCGGGGGCTGGGCAGCTTCATTGGCAGCCACGACGGCGGTCCCTTCAGAGGTGGAGAAGGAAGGGACCTAGGCTAAATTGGAGCAGCGGGAGGAGTACAAGGGAGGATGCGGAGCTCGAGATTGGATGAGTTGCGCTCAGGGATGGCTGGGAGCCTGGGATTGCTGGGACATCGCTTGCCCAAGCGCACTCGCTCGCGTGGCTTGGTGCCGTGAGCGTGTGTTCTCTGTGTGGTCGAGCTACGCGCAAGGCAACGCGGTGAGAAGGAAAGAGAGCGGTGGAGGTGCGTGTAGATCTTCAGCGTGCTAATCGAGGTGAAATGGTGCTCTAAGAACCAGCAATAGCGCCATGGGCAAGTGGCAGGGGAGGGGAATTTTTGCAAGTCAGCAGCTCAGGTGCAAAACCATCCTAAATGTGACGTAAAGCCACTCAAGGGCTACATTAAACTGGTTTTAGAGAATCTATAGCAGATCCTGTAAAACACGATACCACAAATTTTGTTTAAGGGATCCTATAAAACGAATTTGCGGTACCGCGGAAGGCATGACAGAACAAATCCGATATACAATACTGCATAATTTAAACTTAAACTTCATGCCACCATAGTTCACCAGAGTTCATCACACATTTGAACACACAAACCTTAAAACATAGTAGATAAACCTAATCTAAACTACTCTAGGGCTTCATGTTGAGGTAGTACTCGGCCGCGGAGTTGGATAGAACATACGTGAGCTCGTACCCCTCCTTGGCACCCTCGAGCCGCGCAGCGGCACCTTCTTCACTAGCCGCCACCGCCTCCTTCGCCTCGTGAAGCTCGAGCTACGCCTTGCGGAGCCCATTGGTGGCCGGCCAAAGGAGGTTCCCATCTCGTCGAACTTGCTCCACGCCCTCTGGCCGCTGCTGCGGGAGAGGGCGCCGCGCTCCCGCACCTGCTTGGAGCGCCATGCCTCGACCGGGGGACGGAGGGATCTGTCAGCCTTGTCATCGTGGCGGGCTCGCTTGTGCGGCGATGAGCCGCCGCGGCCCCCGTGACCACCACGGCCACGACCTCCGCTCGACATGGATGTACTCGAAAATGTGTTGTGCGCGCTAGAAACGATCGTTGGAGAGGGTGGATTTGGTGCCCGAGCGGGGGGATTTGCGGCGGAGGGGGGGTGCAGGAAATGCCGGATAGGAACTCTAAATCCAGTGGGATACGGTAAATATAGGGGCGGAGCCGGGGTTTTACGGGCCGCCCGTATATTTTTTACGGGTCGGGCTTTATTTATCGGATCTATTCGGGCTGATATTTTACCGAATCTCGTAAATCGGCCGGAATTATAAGGGCCAGCAAGGTTTTAAAGGATCTGCTAGAGATGCTTTTATTAACTTCAGGGTACAAATCATATGGTTTTTTAAACTTCAGGGTACAAATTTATATGACTCGGAACTTTAATCATATTTTGTTCGCTCATTATAATAGAGAGAGTAATCATGTTGCCCATGAAATAGCTAAGTTAGGTCTCGTTCATTGTATCTGATACGTTGGTTCTCACAGATGATTAAATAATGTACCATTTGTCAAGAAAAATTATTTGAGGTTGAAAATATACTTTCCTCCTCAAAAAACAACATTACATAGTACATGGAAACTGACCATGAAAATCGCCCTCTAAAAACACAACCGGCCCTAAAAAATCGGTGCACAACGAACCTACCCAACGCTCTCGGAATGGTCCATGGACTACTAAACTCTGAATACATTTCTAACTTCAGTTTGAACGAAAAGAAAATGCAAAGTCAAAGGAATCGATCTGGTCTACCGTGGATCCGGCAACGGTTATACACTGGAGTACTAGTTCCCAGCAAGTTCACCAGCCTGGATGATGCTAGCAGCTCTGAATTTTAATCTAGTGACTGCTGTGCCCCTGGGACGAACACCTACTTAAACATCGCTACATTCCTCCAGGAACCTCGACAGAATCTAATCCTGGCTAGTACTGCTATTCATAAGGGTTCTTGCCGCAGGACTTGCGAGTCTTTAAATTGCAAATGGGCGCACGCATTGTTTGTTAACATTGTTTGATTCGTTGACATAGAATCGATTTCGCAGATCGTTTGGGATTATGAATTTATGATACGAACGCGCATGGCGTGCTAGTGCTCAGCACAAACAACATTTGCAAGTCAATCGTTGTGTGGGCATTACGGTCGTACTGTGGATCTACATCGGACCACGTGGAGCTATATATGACCGGCTTTATCTATTATCGTAGTGGGAAGAACGTTTTTCCTCGTCAAAGTTTTGCCTCCCCTACCGAGACAACAGGAGAGATCGCAACATTTTTCTGTGTGTGAATGTTTTAACAACTAATGGAACACATTCAGTTTTTAGATTGTAGATTCACTCATTTTATTCATCATGTAGTCCATATTGAAATCTCTAAAAAGGCTTATACTTAGGAACGGATGGAGTATAATTGTACGGACTGTGGAAGGTAGTTTGGAAACCGGTCGAGTATTTGAGGAAGAAGTGTTGCATGCATGCAAGAACATGACATACACGAATCCTCACAATAGAGTTACCCATGGATGTTTTATCCCACGCCCGTTTCTATGAACAAACTGTGAGGTACGTACATTCTCCACACAAATTTTCTTCGAGCGCGCGCGCGCGATCCATTTGAAATGTGCACTCGGGGTCAAAAGCTCGGGACACAGAGGAGCTCGCACCATCAAGTCGCGCCCATGTCAAGCGTATCTTTCCAGCTCGCAAAAGCTCACCCCCGCCCTGGAATCGCAGCTCGATATGTTCGGCCACGAGGGGACTGGACCGAAATCGGACAAGACACGCACAGCGCCGCATCATCGCCCCGTCGTCATTATCGCCCAGGATAAGCAGATAAGATCGGCCCTAATAACGACGACGCTGCATCCACTGCGATGTGCAGTGCACCTCCCCGCCGCGCTAGTGGCCAGGGCGTGCGTGACCGCGCGATGCATGGGATCTTTGCCGTGGGCTGTCGCTCGCGCGCGGCCGGCATGCGTCGGCACGGCATGGGCGCGCGCTCGGCTCGACCGGTGGAGAGCGACGGGTGGTTGGTTAGGGCGTAACTTTTCTAAGCCGCTCTCGGCACAGTCGGCGGGTGGTGGCGCGAGGAAGATCTGCCTCCCCCATCCATCCCCCACGTCGCGTGTGCCGCGGCCCATGCCGGTGGGTCGCCGCGGCGGGCGGGCGGCCGATCGATCGAATCCTCGCGACACGCCGGCATGCGCCCATGTGCCGCCGCTCGACGCACGCGCCGGTCCGTGGCGTGGACAACGTCCGTGCGCGCGCGTGCATGCATGCACGCACGGCACCGCACCGCACCACACAGCGCGCGGCAGGGTTGGACTTTGCACGGGGGAGGGGAAGGACGGTCTACAAGCGCCGTCGCGGTCATAGGCCGACCGGGCGGGTCAGGGCTCAGGCTCAGGTTCAGTGGCGTGCTGGTTGCTGGAGTAGGCGGGCTTTCTCGCGTTTCGTGCTGTCAACCGTTGGTGGCTTTGTCGCGCGTGGGTTGGAAGCATTCGCGGCTGAGTATGCCTGCCTATGGGCGGGCTATAGACCTCAAGCTCAAGGACGTACGGCGACAGGGGCTCTCTCTGTGTGTGGAACTGTGGGCTCACATTTTTATATGGGTGGGATCATCTGGATGGCGTTCGCCCACCGGTTGTCAGATTACCACAATCTTGTCGTTTACCCAAATTAACAGTCGATTGAGTGTGACTGATAAAAGATTAGGGTTTGCTCCAGCACATTATTTGCCGGCTCGATTTTTCACTGCCTGCAATGCACTTCTTTTGATTCATTTTACTTCGCATTCAGACAATCTACACATGCCAACCAGGAGCTGTTGTGCATTTGATTCTGGTCTAAAATCCTCATGCATGCATTGGCTTGCTGCAACAATGTACTCCCTCCGTCCCATAATGTAAGACTTTTTTTGACACTACGCTAGTTTTAAAAAACATCTTACATTATGAGACTGAGAGAGTAATATGTAAAAGAACTGGAAAAACCAATATGTGAGGTAAAGTATGCCTAAAAAGTTACCTACAACCTACTGTCAAAAAATGTCTTGCATTTTTAGACAAAAGAGAGTAGTACACACAAATAACATAATATGGTTAAAGTTTTGAAATATTGACTGCACACACAAATACATAAATGATGAATTCGATGACACGCGGAGAAATGATGAGCTTCCACATAGACAACTACATGTACCACATGTTTATATATTTTTTGGATTAGAATACGATGCAAATGCATGGAGTACAGTGTTGGATTGGAGCGCTCTCCGGAGACAAAAAACCACGTTATGGAACCAGCTGGCCGCATTTGTATACTCCACGCTCTTTGGTCTCACGGCACAACTTCCAATACGGATTAGTTATTTACCTATTTTTATACTCTTAATTATTTCCCATCCTAATCTGGGCACTGACTTTCTTGAGCTGGTAATCAGTGCACTCGATCCGAGAGGTAATTATTCAAGTCTCGCCACCGGCTCTTTTGTCCCTCTCCAAAGAACCTATCCGTTAGTACCAAATTAGGCAAGGTTTTCCATGAGTGCCTTGCCCTACTAAACTCTATACAACCTTGTACAACTCCCGTTTATAGCCATTATTCTGGGTATATTAGTATTCCGAAGTATAGCAAGCAAAAGGTCCCCCCCCCACCCACCCCCCCCCCCCCCCCACCCCCCAAAGAAGTTTCCATTTCAATTACTAGTACAGTGGAATGTTCTACTAACTGGAGTGCAAGGGAGGAGGATTTGTCACTTTTGGCTCCAGAGAGCAGCGGTGCGTTCTCTATTAAAAAAAAGTTAAAATATATACTAACAAAGTCATAATTTGTGCGGATATGAGAGTACACTATGGAATAGCAATATTTTCATTGAAATTAGTTCTATGAGCAAACTGCAAAAAAATGGGAGGGGTGGACGAAATTGCTTGAGTACTGCTGGTACTCAAGTAAAAAAATTCTTAAATACTCCCTCCCTTTTAAAATAATTGAAGTTCTAGGTTTGTCAAAATTAAAACTTGTTTAAGTTTAACATATACAACCCCCAAATAATCTCATGAATTTTCTATAAAATATATTATTATACTATAGTCGCAAAAAATAATGTTTCCATACTACGTGTATTTGGTATTTTAGACCTTAACGGTCATGGATGCGCCCCCCCCCCCCCCCCCCCCCCCCCCCCCCCTCTTGATCATTCGGCCAAATATATCTAGTGCTGAAGATGCTCTGATCGACTCATTCGTGATTCCATGAAGAATCGTGAAGAAACCGGAGATCACCAAATATTCTACTAATAATAATTATTTAACATATCAAATCATATGATAGATCCGGGTGATCGGTTGTGTCTGCCGAATCACGCTTAGCATAAGAGATAGCAGAAATGTTCTCAATCGCATAAATGTACATGCATGCACATTAGAGTTAGTTCTCAAAACAATGCATTTGCAAGTTACATTTTTATTGTTTATGGATCATATACACTTCTGTATGCAAAGTACGTGCACATCCTAAATACGACATGAGAAGATACTCCATGTGTAATCGTATCTTGAAAAGATTCTGGCTCAAAACATTGCACCTACTAGCCTCCAAGAGCGGCACAGAGGAAAGTCAAACAGTGCCCTGTCTGTCCTCTCTTTGCTTGCAGCAGCAAGAAGCAGTTCCCCCTACACCCAAAATACCAGGATCACAAAATATATTGCAAGAATCAAGAACAACACACGGCACATCTACCATCTCGACGTGCACCGAACTACCGAGCCACAAACACAGTTCCCACATCCCCACATTATAGTTGAGTACCAGCAGTACTTCTTCCACATACCCAGCACAAACTTACAGCTCATATTGACTCCTCTCAGGCTCCCACGTAGCATGCATAGAGGACCAGCTGCTGCTCAACGGGCCACATAGTAGAAGTAGGGAGAGAGAGAGAGAGAGAGAGAGAGAGAGAGAGAGAGAGAGGAGCAAAGGGAAAGAGGAAGAAGAAGGCAAGAAAGAGGGGGAGGGAGAAGAGAGCAATGGAGCAGCTGCAGCACCAGCAGGAGCGGGCGCGGGAGGTGTACAGGGAGTGCCTGCGCAACCACGCGGCGAAGCTGGGCACCTACGCCTCCGACGGCTGCTGCGAGTACACCCCCGACGACAGCCAGCCCGCCGCGCTCCTCTGCGCCGCCTGCGGCTGCCACCGCAACTTCCACCGGAAGGCATTCCTCGACGGCACGGCCTCTCCCGGCGCCGCCAGCCAGCACGCGCCGCTAATGCTGCCCTCTCCCGGCGCCCCGCCGGGCTACATGCACCACCACCTGGCAATGGCCGGCCCCTCCGGGGTCGCCATGGGCGGCGGCGGCGGCGGCGGGTCGCACAGCGGCGGGGGCAGGCGGCGGACGCGGACCAAGTTCACGGACGAGCAGAAGGCGCGGATGCTGCGGTTCGCGGAGCGGCTGGGGTGGCGGATGCCCAAGCGCGAGCCCGGCCGCGCGCTGGGGGACGACGAGGTCGCGCGCTTCTGCCGGGAGATCGGGGTCACCAGGCAGGTCTTCAAGGTCTGGATGCACAACCACAAGGCCGGTGTCGGCGGCAGCGGGGGCGCCGGAGCCCAGACGTCGTCGTCGACCACGCGTGGCGGCGGAGGTGGAGGTGCAGGGGGCATGTCGCCGGCGATGGGTGGCGACGGTGAGGACGACGAGGAGGTGAGGGGCAGCGAGATGTGCATGTAGTAGTTGGTTCTTCCTACGTGTAGTGGGAGGGATGGCATGGCTAGGCTGGGATAATTTAACTATTTCCTCTTCGCTGATTTCTTCGGCATTTTTTGCTTCGGTCGGTTGATTCTTGACGATGAGATTAATTGTGTTTAACAGTGATCGATCCTAATGATGCGTTATTTTGATAATTAATTAATTGATTTTGTTGTTACCCTCAAAGGAGGCTCGTGTCTTTACTTGGGACTTGATTAGTTGATTGTCCGCTTTACCATATCTATCATGATAGCTGACTTGAAATGCGTATGGACTATGAACTACAAATGAGCCATGCATGCTTAATTTCCCTTTGCACTTGGTTTAACTTGATCTGGCATAGACTCATTGAGTTTATTCATGAAAGATGGAGAGTACAGATAAACTTGCTTGAGAAGGCTAGCTTGCTCCACTAGACTCCTCTGAATGGTGGGACTCGCTAAAAAATGTATATGATTTTCCTTTCCTGTGGAGATATTTGGTTCAGAACAATTGAACTTCCAAAATTCATTTCTTTCCTACATACTAATTCAGACTTTCTTTTACCAAGAGGTTAAACATTTTGGAGAATTTTTGTGCTTCTTAGCGGTGCAATGAAACAACTTTATTGCCTTTTTTTTCCGGTCCATGATGGGAAGTACTAAGTCATGGCATTTTATTCCTGTGTTCCAAAGAGGGTGAGGGTTCATTATGTTTTAATCCATTCTGTTGAGCCAATACATTCCAAACAGCCTGATTTGCGCAACATAAATGAGTGCAATGTAACCTTTCAAACAGCCAGGAATATTACTTCTTGAATATATTCTCCGGACAGCCACATAGTCCTTTTTCGGTTTCCTATCGCATTTGATGGGTAATATGCGATACTTGCAGTTTTTACTTATAGGTATCACATATCATCGATCATGGTTTATACATTTTACTTGTAGTTTTGCATTAATAAAAATTAGTTAGAGGCATATAAGTTACTATTTAAATGTTACTCTTTGGTATATAGAGGCATATAGACCGGATTCCTCCAACCTTGGATTTCGTCCACCATTTCTATTATAGTCTGCAGCAGTATATTTATAAAATCCTATAACATCACATAAAAGTACTTTTAGATACAAATCTAACCACATACATAGGCTTCAAATCGAAATATCTATAAATATGAGTCAATACTATCAAGAATGGTTGCCTATATCCTTAGATTAAGCAAGGGAGATATGCAAAGCTTACCGAACTACGAAGTCCCATAAATAATCATTTACTGATGAAAATGAATACTAACACAAGTACACAACGAACCAACACAAAATAACTAAAGATCGTTCAGTACACCGTAAGGGTTTGAATGCAGGAGCTGTATCTGGTTCGTGCGCACGGCTGTGGGTTTGTCAAACGAAATAACTCACGTAATTCCCGGCGGAACCATCTCGATCGATCGTACTGTACAATTTATGATCATGCAGGGCGTCGCATACTCGCATGTGATTGGGCATGTGGGTTGCAACGGGTACGGTGATAATACTATATACAGACTGATCTTGGTGGAGTAATGTGTGGGATGGGGTGAAGCTAGAACGGGATCGGCTAACTCGAGTGTGTGTCCGTATGCGATCATGTACTGTAATTTCATGTGGCGAGATGCATGGCCGTGAGAGGAATATATATAATCATGGGATATATATCGAGGTATGGCCAGGGATTGATCAGGCTGTTTCTAGCTACTTCCTACCGCCGCATTAGATCGATTAATCTATTGTTTTGTCGGCTAACATTTTATGTTCCATTCGAGAAGATATCGTCTAGTAAAGGGTAAGAATGTTCACGAAACCAAGAATATATCGAGGTATGGCCAGGGATTGATCAGGCTGTTTCTAGCTACTTCCTACCGCCGCATTAGATCGATTAATCTATTGTTTTGTCGGCTAACATTTTATGTTCCATTCGAGAAGATATCGTCTAGTAAAGGGTAAGAATGTTCACGAAACCAAGAGTGATTGGATCAAATTCTGGAAAATCTAACCATATGCTAGTATTCTTGTCATTTTTTTTTGAAACCGAGGCAAAAGATTTGCCTCATATATTAATTAAGCAAAGAAGAGGTTTTGTTACAATAGGCACCCTTACACGGCATGAGATTACTCGCGCAAAATAATGGCCCCTAATTTCTTTGCCCCGGCAGTGACCCAAAGCTTTGCCTCATTGACAATGGAAGCGAGCAAAATAGCCGGCGGAGCACACTTGTGCCGGAAGATTCGTGCATTCCTTTCGTTCCAGATGGTCCACGAGACGAGCATAGTCATCGAGGCCATCGCCTTTCTGTCAGGAACTCCTATGCCGGTCAAATTTTCCCACCAAGTCTTGACGGAAGCCTCCAAATGCCATGAAGAGGTGTCCAAGTGCGTAAGCTGAAATTTCTCAATGACCATCTTCCAAAGGCGGATGGTGTAACGACACTTGAAGAAAAGATGAGAGCCGCTCTCTTGCTCTCTTTTGCAAAGAGGGCAAAGACCACAATTCGGCCAACCCCGCTTGGCGAGCCTATCCACCGTCAAGATTCTATCTTGGGTCGCCAACCATGCGAAGAACCTTGCCTTTGGAGGCGCCCAAGCCTTCCAAATCATGTGCTCCAAGGGGGAGAGAACCAGCCCGAGGAATTGTGCTTGATATGCGGAGGCGGCGGAGTAGCGGCCATCGGTCGTGTGCTTCCATATAATGGAATCCTCGGAAAGCTCATCAAGATGGAAGTTGTGCAAGAGCATCCAAAGGGTGAAGAATTGCCGGATGTGCTCGATGGAGACGGTCGTGGAGGGGTTGATCTTGAGAATCCAAGCATTGTTTTTGAGGGCCTGACGCACCTTCCAATTTTTCCTCATGGAGGCCTCGAAAATTAGGGGAGCAACATCTTTTGGTTTGGCTCCATGCAGCCACGGGGATTCCCAAAAGGGCATTTTGGCCCCATTCCCCACAGTGATGGTGGTTGAGGCATAGAAGAAAGATATGTCCGCCTCGTCGCAAGGGTTGCCCAAACCGACCCACATCTTATTTGGCTCCGTCCATTCAAACCAAGGCCATCTCAGCCGCAAGGCGCGAGCAAACTTGGCGGTGTTGAGGAGTCCAAGGCCACCGTACTCCATAGGGTGGCACACTATATTCCAATTTACCTTGCACTTTGCTCCCGTGGTCTTATTCGACCCGGACTACAGAAAGCACGCTCCAGCTTGTTCACATTTTGCAAGATGGACGGAGGGACAACCAAGGAGGTGATGACGTAGACCGCAAGTGAGGAGATGACAGATTTTACTAAAGTCGTGCGCCCGATGGTAGTAATGTTCTGCCCCTCATACGCAACCAATTTGCTCGCCACCTTGTCTTCAAGGAATTGGAAATCTGCCTTCTTCAGCTGTCAGACGGATAGCGGGAGGCCTAAGTACCGTAGAGGGAAAGACGTCGTAGTGGCCGGCATGCTTTGCAGAATATGTCCCAAGTTAAGGTTATTGCACCGGATAGGCACAACGGAGCTCTTGTGAAAGTTGGTGCATAGCCCGGTGACCTCCCCAAAGCCATGTAAAATTGTCGAGAAGTTGTCAATGTCTTTCTTTATGGGGGCCATGAACACCGCGGCATCATCCGCATAAAGCGAGGTACGCACCATGACACCCCTTCCATGGATACGGTGGAGCAATTTCTTGCGGGTAGCCAAGTCAAGGAGTCGTTGTAGCGGATCAATGGCGATGACGAATAGCAACGGTGAAACTGGGTCCCCCTGGCGAAGGCCCTGTCCATGGTTGATGGGCGGGCCGGGCACACCATTTAGGATGATCCTCGAGGAAGAGGTGCAAAGGAGCGCTGCAATCCAGTTACGAAATTTGCAAGGGAATCCACGACGCCGGAGGAGGTCAAGTACATACTCCCATCTGACTGAATCAAAAGCCTTTCGGACGTCGAGCTTGAATAGGAGCGACGGAGTCTTGCACTTATGGAGCCGGCGGGCAAAGTTGCGCACACACATGAAGTTATCGTGTATGCTTCTCGTCTTGATGAAGGCACTTTGGGCGTTGGAGACAAGGTTGTTCATGTGCGGAGCAAGGCGGAGGGAAAGCACCTTCGCGAGGATTTTGGCGATAGCATGGATAAGGCTAATGGGTCTATAATCGCCAATGCCCTCAGCTCCCTCTTTCTTGGGCAGAAGCACAACGTTGGCAGAGTTGAGCCAGTGAAGATCAGACGTGTGGAGGGAGTCAAACTGGAGAATCATCCTCATCACATCATGTTTGATTATGCCCCAACATTTCTTGAAGAAAATGCCCGTGAATCCGTCCAGGCCTGGCGCCTTATCGTTAGGCATGTCGTTTAAAGCCTCAAGCACCTCCTCCTCGGTGATGGGCGATCCAAGCTCGCGCAGCTCCAACTCGTGAGACTCCAGGTTGAGCTCGTCCCAGTTGAAGTCTTTTGTTTGTGACACCCCTATGTAATAGGCACTGTGATCATCTGCTAATAAAGCCAAGTCATCCTCATTTGCTGTAACACCCCCTGTCATTAGCTATAGTAATCACTTTTGATAATGATATGTCAGCAAGCCTAATAGTGTATAATCATCATTAGCATCATATTGCATTTCAACTCCTAACTCAAATTCAAATTTAAATGAAAGTGAAATATAAAAGTTGTGCAATATAGAAACTGAAATGTTCGATAAATAACAAATATTGCAGAGGCTAGTCTAAAATTGTAACCAACAAATAATAAAATAATTAGGTGGCACTAATATAATTAAAACAGTAAGGATTAATGCATTTTAATTATTATAAAAATTATGTGAACTCAAGTTGACTCCAAACCAATTTTTGGTAGTGGTAGGTAATGCCTAGTATTTGTTGGAGCAATTCCTATGTTTTACAAAATTCAATATGAGGCCTAACTATTTGCTAAACTGAGAAAAGAAAATAAATAAAAGAAAAAGGTAAAAGGAAACAAAACAGAAAAGAAAAAGAAAAAGAGAAAAACACCCCCCCCCCCCCGGCCCAACTGGGCCCAGCCAGCTGGCCCCGACCGGCCACCCCACCTCCTTAACCCCTGGGCGACCGAAACCCTAGCCTCACGCCCACCCCCTCACCCCCCTGCTCCTCCCCCCCCCCCCGACCCGATCTGGATCGGGATCGACCCCGTCGCCGACGCCGCAGGACGCCGCCGCCCAGAGCTCCTCGCCGGACGGCCTCACCGGAGCGCTCCCTCGCCGGCCTGCACCTCGTCACCGCGTCGCCGTCGTCTTCGACTCCTCCCCGCGCCCACTGCCCCCTCCCTACACCGAACGGTGAGGCCCGGCCCCGGCCTCTCCCCTCGCTCGCGCGCGCCTCGCCACGCCTCTGCCGCCGGCCCGCGCCTGCTCGCGCCGCCCCGAGCCCGTGCGCTCGCCCTCATCGCGCACGCCGCCCGCGCCCCGCACCGGCCGCTGCTGCCGCTCGCCCGCGTTCCTGCCTCGCCGCAGCTCGCGCGCCTCGCCCACCTCGCGCACGCGCCCCCGCGCGCGCTGTCGCACTGCTGCCGCCACCCGCGCGCCCGTCGCCGCGCCCACCCCCGCGTCGCCGCGCCCCTGCATCGCGCCCACGCGCCCGCGCCGCGCCGCGCCCGACGCCCGCCCGTGGCCCCTGGGCCACTGACCGAAGGGGCCCAGTGCCCCAGTGCCACTGCCGCTGGGCCCAAACCCCCCTGGCCCGCTGACAACGGGCCCCGCCCGAAAAACGTTTAGAGAAAAAGAAAAAGAAAAATAATTAATAAAAATAATTAGTTAATTAAATAATTAATTAGTGATTAATTAATTTAATTAATCCTGATTAGGTTAATCTAATTAAGTAGTTAGTGTTAATTAAACAGTAATCTAAATAATTAATCCTAATTAGCTAAACAGTGTATGACAGGTGGGACCCACCCTGTCAGATGGCTGCCGACGTCAGCATGATGTCATGCTGATGTCATCGCAACACTGTTTCGGATAATGTTGATTTAAATAATTAAATAAATTCCAGAAATTAATAAAAACTTTAGAAAATCATATTAAATAAACCGTAACTCCGATGAAAATACTTTATACATGAAACTTGCTCAGAATTCCGATACGAACCCGAATACGCCCTCCGTATTCCCGTCAGATGCCTCTAGCTATAAGAACATTGAACTTTTAGACCGATTTCAGTAAATGAATAGTGCCCAACTTTAATTAAATAAATCCAAACAAATTCCTAAATTAGCTAAATCATTTAGTTAGGCAGTAGAACACCCCGTCATATCGTTTAGGCATGTCATACATATTGTTTGCATTATTGCCGTGAATTTATTGTTTCTCTCCCCCTCCTTCTCTCTCTCGATAGACGCTGAGACCGACGACGCTGCACCCGGGTACGACTACACTACCGACGAGCAGCCCGTTGACGACCCCTCTCTCTTGCCAGAGCAACCAGGCAATCCCCCCCCTTGAGCATTCCAGATATCGCCCATTCTATTCTTCTGCTTGCATTAGATTTTGCTACTGTTAATGTATGCTCCTATTCTGATGCATAGCCTGCTGTTGTAACCTGTTCATTGCTACCTTACCTGCCTATGATAAACTGTTTAGTTTAGGTTGGAATGAACCATCAGTGACCCCACCACCTTATCCTTGTTGCCCCTGCTTGATTATCGACGACTCGATCAACGTGATCGTCGACCAGAGATCGACACCTCACTTCACACCCCCTTAGTTGTACGATTCTACATAGTTACTATCGAGTGCCGAGGGTGATACCTCGTAACGCATTCCCGATGAATACTCTGCAGTGTAGCTGTTCGGTCGTGGTCATCGAGGGTGATTCCTCCTTCTCCACTTCCGATACGACTCTGTCGTGCGACCCCTCAGTGTGAACCTCGAGGGTGATACCTCATACGTTCACCCTGATGATTTCGTCGAGTGGAATCTGCCGAGGGTGATTCCTCGGGTTTTCCCCTTGATGTTATGACCACACGATTACTTGACCTTTGTTACAGGCGGGTCCACCCTGGTGGGTACCCGCTGGGGATCTATGATTTTCGGGTGTGCCGGAAGGGCACTCGAGTGTGACATTATGGCGGAGCATCAGAGACTCTGATTGTCTCCGCTTGATACTAATTGAGCCTATTGGATTTGGGTGTGTGATCTGAGTGGGTCGACGTGCCCTATACGCACTACCACCACGCGGGATAATGGTTATGGGACCCTCTGCGAAGTACGTTTCTCCGAAAGCTCGTCTGACATCATGATTCACCGTGCGGGCTGATTGTCGGGATTGGGTTGGATACTTCACTGACGAGTTCAGTGTCGCGCCTGCACCCTGGCCAGTCTCGCAACGCGCAGGGTGCCCAGGGCGATGGCCCGAGACCTCTGGGTGCATAGGTTAGTCCGGTGTGCTGACCTCTCTGCCGAGCCTAGGTAGAGCGCTGTTTCGTGTTGATCTTCCGAGGACGGGCATTACCCAGCAAGTGTGTCCGGCAAGAGTTGATCGAGCGTGTTGGGTAACAGTAGTGCACCCCTGCAGGGATGAATCTTCTATCGATAGCCGGTCCTACGGTAAAGGATGCTCAGTTTGTGTATCCCGATCTACTACTTGAACTGAATACTTGATACTTAATTGAAGCTTCGGGATCGCTTTCTCGCTTGGGAGTCGAGGAAGGATCTTTAAGCTGTACTTCAACATGTTTGCTAAATAAAATGCTATTCTACTCTCTTCTACTGCTGCAAGATGATGGCTTGTGAAGATGTTTGAAGATGCTAGTCTTCGATAGGACTAGGCCTTCTCTCTATTCTGGCATTTCTACAGCCCAGTCCACTTATACAGCCTTTCTCCATTGATAATGTTGCATATGTAGTATAGATCCTTGCTTGCTGAGTACTTTGGATGAGTACTCACGGTTGCTTTACTTTCTCTTTTCCCCATACCCCACATTGATGATACATCAGACGATGGAGTCCAGGAGCCAGATGCCACCACCGGAGCTTACTACCAGGAGGGTCTAGAGGGCACGTATTACTGGATTGAGCCAGCCGACCAGGAATAGGATCGGAGGCTCCCAGGCAGGAGGCCAACGCCTTTCGATCTAGTGTCGCTGTTTGTGCTAGCCTTCTTAAGGCAAAACTTGTCTAACTATGTCTGTACTCAGATAATATTTGTATGACTGACTTGTGTATTCGGATCTTCGGATCCCTGGTCTGTAATATTGTGGACCTCCGTTTAAATTGTGTTAGAGTTGTGTTGTGATATCTTCCCGTGAGTCCCTGTGCTTGATCGTACATGTTTGCGTGTATGATTAGTGTATGATTGAGTCGGGGGCGCCACATTTGCAAAGCTAGATCATAGTGGTTATTCAAATCAATTCAAATACTTCTCTGAAAATCAAATCAAATTCAAAGGTGCAAAATGAAGTTGCTCAAAACCTGTTGGAAAAATGTTCACTTTATAGCAAATATTCCAAAACCATTTGCTGTTAAGGAACACAACATCATCATCAACTCTAAATGGGTCTATGCATTTTAACAGAGCCAAAAAACAGCACCTAAAATGCCTTATTCATTTTTGAATAAATTCACATGGGTTCCAAAAATGCCCAAAACTTTTTGTGGCAATGCTGGATATTGCAAAGCATTTATGTGAGCAAGTTTCACATTTTTGCAACATCAATTGATAAGCTCAAAATATTGCAAAAGCCCTACTGTAAAAGGAAAAAGTAAAAGCAGAAAATAGAAAATAGAAAGAGGCACTGTGCACTAGGCCTAAGTGCACAGTGCCCCAAACCCAGCCCACCTGGCCCATTTTCCTCTTCCTTACCTCACTCTCCCTCGCCGTGTCAGTTCGCCGGTGGCTGCGCGCGCACGCGCTGGTTGAACGGCGACGGCCACCGACAGGAGAGGGGATAAGGACCCCCTCGTCCATCCCCCTGCCTCCTCCTCGTTCACTCTCCCCTTCTTCCTCTCCCTCTCCCTCGATTTGGAGGAGAGGCCGACACGGCCGCCGCCGTGCCCCGCTCGTAGTCGCGGACACCGCCTCCCGTTCGCCTCGCAGACGCGTCCTACAACTCCGCCTCGCTCGTCTGCCTCGGCTACGCCTCGTCTTCGAGCTCGGGAGCGACCACACGCTCGGGATCGACCTCGCCTCTTCGTCTCGGTCTCCGGCGCTCGCCGTCGTCTCCGTCCACCGCTGCTGCTCCTAAGCTCACACGGGCCTTTCTTGGCCGCACGGTGAGCCTCTTCCTTCCTTCCTTTCCCTCCTCGCGCCTTACTTTTGGTCGTAGCTAGCTCGCCCGCATGCCGAGCTCCGCCGTCCGCCATTGTCACCGTTGCGCTCGCATCCGAGCTCCTCCGCTTGAGCCAGTAGCTCCGACGAGCTCCTGGAGTGCCATAGACCTCGCCTAGCCGTTTCGTTTGCCCGCAAATGCCCCCTAACGCCGATCCCGTGTTTGGCCAAACTCCGGCGCCCGCCCCGCCGCTTGCCACCGCCGTCTCCGGCCGTTTCCGGCCGAGCCACCACCGCAGATCGACGCACGAGCTTGCGCCCGTTCGAACGCGGCTTTGAGCGCGCCAGATGATGCCCTGTAGCGCGTTTCCGACGCCGGCCCGCGCCCTCCGCCGCGTCTGGAGGTCGCCGGCGTCAAGCCGCCGGCCGCGCTGAGCTGGCACACCTGGGGCCACCCCTTGGGTCACTGCCAGTGGGGTCCCTGGCCCCAGTTGACCTGGTCAACTGTGCTGACTGGGCGTCCCTGTGACGCTGACATGCGGGCCCCACCACATATTAGCTAAATAAAACATTTTTATAACTAAAACTTAATTAGTTAAACTATTTAGTCCACGACAGGTGGGGCCTACCAGCTAAATGACTCTGTTTAGTTAAATTTAAATCCTTGTTAGACTTCTGTCAATGACATGTGGGTCCCACTGGACCCACAGGTCAGGTTTGACCCTGGTCAGCCGACCTGTTGACTGTTGACGTCATCCCCACGCAATACTGACATCATAAATCATTTATGTTAATAAAAATAAATTCAAAAAATGCTTTAATCTTCAAAAATCCATAATAATTAAACCGTAGCTCGGATCGAAAAACTTTATACATGAAAGTTGATCAGAACGACAAGACGAATCTGATCGTGTCGTCTGTTTCCATGTCGGAACCCCCTACGTAGGAGAACCCGTAACTTTTAGCCTGATTCCGATAGATGAATAGTGCATACACCGGTTAATAAATCTCACTTTAATCCTAAAATAACTAAAATGACTTAGATGCATCTTTAGGCAACCCTGCACTGCACGTTAGCATAGCATGTTCTGTGTTGCATTGTTTGATATGTATTTATCTGTTTCCTCCCCCTCTTCTCTCTCGTTAGACCCTGACTCCGACGTAGTCCCCGAGGCAGACGCCGCTCCGGAGTACGACTACATCGCGGACGACCAGACCCTTGCCGCAGAGCTTCCAGGCAAGCACCCCCCTTTTGAGCATACCGATATCGCCTATTCTTCTCTCTTTTATGCTTGCATTAGAATCTGCTGCTACTACTGTTCATCCTACTTCTGTTGCATAGCCTGCTTTTGTAACTACTGTGGATACCTACCTGTTTATCCTAAACTGTGTAGTATAGACTGGGTAGAGAACCATCAGAGACCCCACTTTGTCCCGACTGCCTCGCTGGATTATCAGAAGACCCGATCAACGGGATCGAAGACCAGGCCCCGGCACCACACATCACTTCCCCTTTAGTTGCTCGACGCTACTGGGTTACTATCGAGTGCCGAGGGTGATACCTCGTTTAGCACTTCTGATGTTAACTCTGTAGAGTAGCTATTTGGACGTGGTCATCGAGGGTGATTCCTCCTTTTCCACTCCCGATAACGACCCTGTCGTACAACACCTCAAGTGTGGACCTCGAGGGTGATTTCCTCTTACGTTCACCTTGATGCTTACATCAGGTGGGGATCCAACGAGGGTGATGCCTCGGATTCCTTCTTGATGTAGTAGCCACACGGACTGTCTTTACATCACTATTGATACTGATTAAACTGGATAAAGACGGGTCGGCCCTGAGGGGTACCCGCGCGAGCATGTGATGCGAGTGATGTGGAAACGGGTTGACCTGGAGGGTGCCCGCGAGATAATTACGAGGCGCGGCCGGTCATTCTTAGCCCTTGCAGCAAGTCCTCGAGACGGGGCGACGGGGTCACATCGATCGTGAGTCTCTGCTTGTTACCGCACGCTCCTAATCCACTATGATTTGGATATTTGATCCGAGAGGGCCTCTGGCCTGATAGCACTAACCATCACGTGGGCATAGTATGGGCGTTCTGCGTCGTATACTTCAGCCGAAGCTTAATAGACGTCATGTGACTGAGCGGCGCGTGCCGTGTTGGACTGGATACGCAACCACGCTTGTATTAAGGGGTTGCTAGGTCTGCTCACGGCCGCCCACGCAACATGCAGGAGTTCCCGGGGCGATGGCCCAAGACCCCTGGGGGCATAGGTTTAGTCCGGCGTGCTGACCTCTCTATTAAGTATTCGGTCGGGTTGCGGCGTATCGTTTGGCCGAGGCCGGGCATGACCCAGTAAAGTGTGTCCGGCCGGAGCTAATCGAGCGTGGTGGGTAAGTTGGTGCACCCCTGCAGGGAAGAAAACATCTATCGATAGCCTATCCTACGGTAACGGACACTCGGAGTTGTATCCCGATCGATACAACTAGAACCTGAAACTTGAGATGACAACTGGATAGTATGGCTCTGGGATTGCTTTCTCGCAGGGAGTCGAGGAAGGATCTCTGGGTGAGGTTGATGTCACTACTATTACTTTACATTATGCTAATCTGCACTCTTCTAATGCTGCAAGACTGCTGAAGATGCTAGTCTTCGATAGGACTAGGCCTTCTCTCTCTATTCTGGCTTTTCTGCAGCCCAGTACACATATACAGCCTTCCTTTGAAAATGTTGCATATGTAGAGTAGATCCTTGCTTGCTGAGTACTTGGGATGAGTACTCACGGTTGCTTTGTTTTCTTTTTCTCCCCATATCCGTTTGATGCAACCAGATGAAGGAGCCCCTGAGCCAGCTGCCCCCGCCGACGGCTACTACTACTACCCTTCTGGCGAGTACTACTACGAGGAGCCGTCCGACGACCAGGAGTAGGTTCGGAGGGTCCCAGGCAAGAGGCCTGCGCCTTTCGATCGTAGAGTTTCCTTTTGCCCCGCCTTCTTAAAGGCTTATCTGTGTTTTCTTTTATATCTGTACTCAGATATCTGATGCTTCCACTGACGCTTGTGCGCGAGCATATGTATTCGAGCCCTCGAGGCCCCTGGCTTGTAATATAAAGCTTGTATGACTTTATTTATGTTTTAGAGTTGTGTTGTGATATCTTCAAGTGAGTCATTAGGCTTGATCGTGTGCATTTGCGTGTATGATTAGTGCACGATTAAGCCGGGGTCGTCAAATTGTTGACAAAGACCCTCTCCTCATGACCGCAGAAAAATGGTCGTGAATTATCTTCTCCTTAGCATCATGGTCAGTGACCCAACCCTGGCCATGCTTTAGTCTACGGATATGGTTTTTTCTCCTCCTAGCATTGACCCGGCGATGGAAGAATTTGGTATTTGCATCTCCTTCTTTAAGATTTGTGATTCTCGCGCATTGCTTGTTCCGAGCCCTCTCAAGCACGGCCAAGCTTATAACCCTCCTCTTTAGCCTGGCCCTTAGATCAACCTCGTCAGTGGAAAGATGTCTGTTTTCTTGCGCGATGTCAAGGTGCAGGATCACCAAAAGGGCCGCATGCAGCTGAATTTTTGCCTTTGAGAAGAGTCCCCTACTCCACTCAGAAAGGCGCTGCCCAACCTTTCTGAGTTTGTGGAACAAGATCTGATAAGGCTCAGAGTGTGGAAGCTGCTCATCCCAAGCCTTGCTAACAACCTCCATGAAACCCGGCATGAAGACCCAGAGATTTTCGAACTTGAAGGTCTTGGGCCTCCTCGGCCCTTTATCATCTGCGAGAAGGAGAGGGCAGTGGTCTGACAGGGAGGAAGATAGGGCATGGAGCACGTGGGTGCCGAAGGTGACGTCCCATTCAGCGTTACAGAAGAATGGATCAAGTTTGCACAAGGTCGGGTTTGCCCTTTCGTTGCTCCAGGTGAACCTCCTATTTTGAAGATGAATTTCTTTCAACTCGCAACTCTGGAGAGCCGTTCGAAAATGGTTAATGCGAATCCGGTTAATGTTTCTATTGCTCTTGTCGCGTGCGCGATATATTTGGTTGAAATCTCCTGTCACGGGCCATAGGACAACGGCAGGCGGCTTTTGGTCAATGAGCTCCGCGAAGAAAGCGTCTTTGCGAGAAGAGTCGGTGGGGCCGTAAACTGTGGTGATCTTGTATTGCACGTCGGAGTTTCGCACTCGGACCATCGCGGATAAACAGAAGGCGGTGTAGTTGATGTCAACTAGGTCCACCAACCTGGCCATCCCAAAGAGAAGCAATCCCCCCCCCCCCCACCCCCCCCCCCCCCCCCCCCCCGCGCCTTCGGCCGGCCTCTGCGCAAAGTTGCGTAGCCTGTTTCCCCCAAGGAAAGAGGCCGTGAACACATCGACATTGTCCAGTTTCGTCTCCTGAAGGCATGCAATATGACAGGAGGAGGAGGTGATGGTGGCGCTGACAGTGGACCGTCGATCCGGACAATTGAGGCCTCGGACGTTCCAACACAAGACATTGATAGCTTGCTCTAACATAGTAACAGGGAGTACACATAGAGGCATGATGAACATCCATCAGCCACACACACACGCAAAAGCAGCAAGCTGAGCTGCCAGAACCCAACACCGAACTTAGCCAAGATCCTGGAGCTACAAATACACCAAAAGAAGGCATGACACAGTACGTTGTGCACGCACCACACTACAGACAGTAGAAGTTGATCTAACATTGAGAATTTCTAAACCCAGGGAGCAACAACAATCATCAGACTGCTGCCAACAGAGCTCCAGCCGCATCCTCAGGTCCATCCAGGTCGACGGCGCCAGCCCCGCCATGCTGGATGAGCGCGTCCTCCACTCCAGCAGCCTGCACATCATCGAGCTTGAAAAGCTCACGCCTGGAGCTGATCACCTCCGGGGGTAGAATGTCTTTGAACTTCTCTGCAAAAGCGTCCAAGGCCGCCGCTGTAACATCTTCGCCATTCTTGACGATTCCAAGGCTGCGGCAAACCAGCAGCTCCGCCGCCTTAGTAGCAGGCGCCTCCTTGGCACGCCCAGGGGTTTTGATCTTCACACATGTCCTGTGCAGGGAGAGACCCGCAGCGGACCTGGAGATGGTGACACCTGCAAGGGTCTTGCGACGAGCAGCCGGAGGACGCGGCGGCGTGGAGGCCGGGGAAGGTAGAATCGGCTCCGGCCTCTCGTCGAAGAGCACAGCCAGGCCAACACTGGCCGGCTGGATATCCGCAGCAGCTCTGCGCCTTTGCACCGGGGAGGGGGTGCGTCGCACCGGGCCGCTGGAGACCAGGGGAGGGGTGGGCGACGACTCGAAGCCCGGCGGCCTGGCCGGCGACAGAGGCGGAAGGAGCACTGCGGGCGAGCAGAGGTGCGTCACCACCGGATTTTGAGCCGCCAGAGAGATGGCCGACGCCCTGGGATCGTCTCTCTTGGAGAGGAGCTGGCGTGGCAGCACCGACGTGGGAGAGACAGGTAGCGAGGCCGGCGGCGTGAGGGCCTCCTGGGAGCGTCGGCGCACAGCCCGTGGCGAGACCTGGCGCGCCGGACTACGCCCACGCACCGGCAGCTACTCCAGGGAACGGGCCTCCCCGGCGCTGGTGGACCCGGAGCCCAGCAGGACCGGAGCGGGAGCGTCGACAGCAGGAGGGGCGTCGCACCGACGCCGCCCACCAGAACGGTCGTGGCTGCGGTCTTGACCCTCCAGCCGCTGGCGATCAATAGCTCCCCTGGAGAGGGAGCGCCGGATACGGGCGCCCCAACCCTTGCGTGGACGTGGAGCACCACGGCCCCGCCAGCCGTCACGGTCGTCGTCGTCGTCCCGGCGTGGTGGCCTCCGCTCATCTCTGCCCTGGGCAGCACGGCACTCGCCGCGTCTCGCCGTGCCATCAACACAGCGCCGGTACCAAGTGTACTCGTGGATTTCCGCAGGTGGCGGGTTGTCGTCGTCATCCTTTGCCTTGGTGTGGTCTTCTAGCAGATCAAGGTGCACCAGCACACGGTGCCGGAGGCCACGGCGGCCTCGACGCTGATGGCCACGAGCCGGCAAGGTGAGCCACTTCACCTTGGGGATGCGGTTGGGGTCAGACGTCCATGCCCAAAGCGAGAGGTCACGAGTGTCGTCCCGACGCACAAACCGTTGCTCGATGTAGTCCAGCGAGCAGCCACGACCGATGACGAAAGAGACGATGTAGTTGTTCCAGCCGTGCACCGGGATCCCTTCAAGGCAGAGACGGACATGGTACAGCTGGTCCTCATTGTCCGCGTGTGCCTCGAGCCGCCACCCGCGGACGAAGAGCCTAGAGTTGCCGACGAGGAAGTCGCCGCGGTCGACGGTGTCGGCACAGTTGTGCTGGTACAAGAACCGCACCAGGTACTGCTCGGGGTAGTGTCGAACGACACTCACATCCTCCTGCCTGAAACCGAAGGTGGCGGCGAACGCGGCAACCACCGTATTGCAGGGGACATCCTCCCGTGCTCCCTCGAACCAAGCAACTGCGGCGTTGGTGGAGAGCAGGGCAGCTTCAGCCTGCATCTCCGGCGTGGCGGGGGCGACCACAAAGTCCTCCTCGGGCCTTAGAGCAGCATCACCCAGACGTGGCATGGTGTTGGGGGCGGTGTCGAGCGGCAGAGGGGGTGCTGGAGGTTGAGGGAGCAGCAGCGGCGCCGACGCAGGCTTGGGAAGAGGCCAACCCCTACCAGCACCGAACTTGGGCTCCTGAGCCTGAGGAGCAGTAGACGATGGGCGAGGGAGTGGCGGTGGCGGGATGAACACGAGGCAAGGCAGAGAGCTGAGAGGCCGCCACCGGTTCTTGCAGCCACGGGCGCGGTGACCGTTCTCGAGGCACCGGGCACAGCGAATGGGTTCACGGCACACCAGCGCTTTATGCCCAGGAGCAAGGCAGCGGCAGCATCTGCCTTTAAGCCATAGAGGGAGGAGGAGGCATGAATGCCTGAGGCTCCAAAGCCGGGCGGCGCGGGCCTCGCCACGATTTGACAAGGAGCCAGCCACCGGTCTTGTCCGCCTTGTCCGCCTCGCGCCCCGCGCCAGTCGCCGGGCTTGAAGACGTGCCAGGCGCTGGCCTTGAATGAGCAGCAGGAGGCGAGCTGGAACGCTCGATCGACGCGGAGCAGTAATGGCGAGCCGCGTCGGAGCCGCCGGGCGCCGGGGAATCCAGATCTGGCTGGGGGATTCCGACGGCCGCAGCGGGGGGGGGGGGGGGGGGGGGGGGGGGATCTTCGCAGGGGCGGCAACGGCCGGCTGCCAGGCGGCGGAGGCGGCAGCGGCATGAACCAGGTGGCCGCCAGGTCAGCGAGGGCGGCCGGGGCGGGCGCCGGCGCCGGCGCGGGGCCAGGGGGTGGAGCGGGAGCGGGTGTGGGGGCTCTCATCGTGCCGTTACGACTATTGTATTCTTGTCATTTTGGGTCACTTACAGAAAGACATGCGCAAGAACACGTCCACTACTAGTAACACATAGTAGAGCAATTGGTGGATATAGGGATAAATTAATGATCCCACAAAATTCACACCGAACACCCCGTGATGCAAAAATGCAGTAGAGTTTAAGCCCATATAAGTGAGACATATGGCGCGGAATATTTCATAGGTGATTGGATTTTCATTTGCTTCCAGTCACCTTTTTCTGTATGGTTTGATCAGGGTCCGATGACCGAGTGCCCTTCTTCTTCTTCTGTCGTCTTCCCCCTCCTACCCCAACGACCCCCACCTCCCCTGACGCCAGTCGAACCGCAGGACCCCACCACCCGTGTGGTAATGCTGTCGCATGTGCCTCACCGCCCCTCTGCCAAGCTGTCGCCACCCCGACCTTCCCCCCGAACCTCACATTCATCTTAGCGTCGGAAACCCCCGCACCCGAACCAGTCAACCTCAATCATATCCTTCCACGCCAGTACCAAGCCGTGGTGGCCCTGTCTCCTGTCAGGCCCTAGCTTGGGCTTGTCGGCGACACAATGGCTGACTACGACGCCTACGTCTCACCATCGGGGCTGCGTGAAAAAAAATTAGGCGCAAACGCGGAGATGCATTCCTATGTCTACCACCCCGCTATTGTAAAGTGGTTCTCACTGGCCAATTATTTTCAGGGGAGCACAGCTTAAATCCCCTTCCGAAAAGATGACTAGTTTTTTTATAAGACATATTGTGATGCCCCCTAGCCGCAGAGAAAAGGGATGATTCCTCTAAAGAGCTTTTTCTTCACATGGATAGCCAAACTTCATCACTTGATTATCGAAACATAACTTCATCACTTAATCCCATTCAAGAACATATATATATAAGGTGTTCTATGGATAATGCCCATGGGAATTATTTGTTGACTCAAGCCTATATGACTGATGGATCGCAATACTCCAAGACTCTGCCTTTATACGAGTATTATCTTCTAAATAAATAACACAATAGAATAAAGTAAAATCAAAACGCAATTCCTATGACATACCTGACCTGCTACCAAATCAAGTCCAATTCAATAAAAAATCTTTTTAAATTATCTTACACGGCATTGGAAGTCCCTCATACGCAATTCCTACAGCCGGACGCCTCAAACCATCCCTCATACGCCCGCGGACACGCCCTGTCAGTGAACGGACAGGAGAGAGAAGGAAAAACGTGACCCAAGCGGACCCCTCATATCATCCCTATACGTCCGGGCTGTCCGCGAACTCTCATATCCATCTCAAATATGAGGAGGATATGAGGGCTCACGGACACGCCCGGGCGTTCCGCCACGTAGGACGCGGCCCCACCCCGGACCACATTTTCCCTTTCTTTATTCATTTTTTTATTTCTCTCTCTTCATCTCCACCAATCACGTGCAAGTGACCGGACATATGAGAAAAAAAATAAGAAATGTGGCTACGCGGACGGATAAATAGGGGCTCAAAACGGACACGCCCGGTCACTGACCGGGCGCGTCCGCGGGCGTTTAAGGGGTCATGTTTGCTATGTCCGACTGTAGATGCTCTAACTTATCCACCAGCTATATTTTGAAACCACATATAAATTACGGACAGCTAGGCTTGGGATATTTTTGTCATGCCTACTCTAGGTTTAGTTCCACAGTGCAGGAGATACATTAAGTACACATTTTTCTATGCAAGTATTGTAGTACTATGTCTTGTATTTTATTTTATTTTATTTTTGAGATGCCAAACACATTGTAGAGGCATACACACGCCCACAACTGCAAAAATGCTAGGAGGAGGATATGAGGAGTAAATAAAATTTTCTGATTATGTACCAACCACATGCCAAAATCGAGGAGACGTTCTCAAGTTGACACGTCATCATCACCGGCTGTTTACTTTGTCCCGATGTGCTTAGACTAGTGATAGTGGGAGTAACTTAGATAGTAACGTAGCGCACTTTAAGAAAAGTTTGCTTTATGTGACATGTAGTTAATGAGTAGAGAGGTGTTTAGAGTAACATAATATGTTACTGTAACATAGCGCTTTCCGAGAAAGGATAAGTCTACAAACTAATAAATAAAATCATCTATAACACTACTACTATGTTACTTTACACTATAGAGGTAATAACTTAGACTAGTGTCATATGCATAAGTTACTCCCCACTATGACCAGCCTTAGACTAGCCACAATGGGGAGTAATTTAAACTAGTAACATGCGTACGTTACTAGTCTATGTTACTACCTATATAGTGGAAAGTAATATATGTGTGATAACATGCAACACTTCATTTATTAGGCTATAGACTCATCTTGACTTAAGATGTGTGATGTTACTCATACTACTAGTAACTAGCTATGTTACCACATACTTCTTTTTCTTCATTTATTGCTTGTCACATCATCTATTTTATCTAG
Organism: Thinopyrum elongatum; assembly: GCA_011799875.1. Taxonomy (NCBI): domain Eukaryota; kingdom Viridiplantae; phylum Streptophyta; class Magnoliopsida; order Poales; family Poaceae; genus Thinopyrum; species Thinopyrum elongatum. The sequence goes on from CM022300.1 coordinate 43,515,811, forward strand.
ATATACGTGATGTTACTGCCTATATTACTCCCACCGTGAGTAGTCTTATGGGTCGCATCACTGGCTGCCGCACTCCGGAACCATGCAGAGAGAGACTTGGCACTTGGGTGCATCGCACCGGGAGACGCCGAAGTCTGAAGCCTTTGACTGGCCACCTTCCTCCAGACCAGGCGAGTGAACATCACACAATCATAGCGACTATACTCACATCATCATAGTAGGACACGGGTCGAAACGTGACAACCCGGATCGGATCCGCATCGTCACGAACTTGGCCAAACTCACCTGATCAGCACTTGTACTGCACTGCACGCATAATCCAAGCGAGTACGTACTCGGGTGCCCCGGTAAAGATGACTGCCGCACCGCACGGCATGAGGTCAGGTGGTACGTACGTACGTCGCCACCGCCACGGCCCCCCGTACGCAGCGAGCAGCGACTGTCTCCTGCGCTGCGCAGCAGCAACACGATGGCATGCAACCGAACTGATGCAGTGCTGCAAAAGCCGGCGCGCTCCTGCCGCCGCGCTACGTGCTCCGCCGCTAGCCGCCGAGGCGAGGCGCCTACCAACAAATATGGGCTAGCTACATGCTGGTGTCAGCGACGAGGCGTCGGAGCTCGCAGCCTCCGAGGACGGGTTTGGATTCGGTGGCGCTCGCCGGTCCCGGACGCCGTATCCAGGCCCAGGGCCAGGGGCACGGCGGATTCGCTCCCTGGCGCGACGCGGGCTCGCGGCCAAACAGTACCGCCGGTACAAGAAAAATACTCTACTCCCGCACTGCCTCCACTCAGCGTGCGACAGCAGCAGCAGCAGGGTTTCCTGCCTGCCCTGGCCTCGACTCTTCTCCCGTAGCCGCGGGGGCGGGGCCAATCGAATCGACTGCACAGGGCTGCCGGCTACAGTCCGAAACACCAGTGGTGTCTACGGTGCACCGGTACCGTCCCATAAGATTCGATCCATCTTTCATGTGATCTTCTCTCTTCGTAAGCACTCATGTCGCGACACGCACGGGCACGTACTATACTACTAGCTGGTGATACATAGACCCCCCCACGCCAGCACGTTTGGCCACCAAGGCACCAACGAGAATTCTACGTGGAAATTAAACAGTATTTTTTTCTTCTTCTTTCAATCTACATCCAGGAGCTACGTAGTGTACGTACCAATGGTCTTTCTTGGCATGACATAGCACAGGACTTATAGTTGGGAGAAATGTCAGGTCATAACATTACGTAGTACTCCTTGATTCATGAGACTGGCCCAAAACTGTTTCTCCAATTTGAATGCACTGAGCAACTCTCGCAGATTATTTGCACAAAAATTCCACCAATCATGTGACTAACTACAAGAAAAAACTGTCCTTTTTGCTCTTGGTGTTACATGAGAAGGAATTTTGAGGCACACGATTTGCGTAGCTGTTTCAATAAAATCAGTGTTACGGGTCACTTAAAACATATTTCTACTCTTTCACCTTAAAGAATGTATAGGAAAGAACAATATTGTTCACCCCGTCCATTTTGGGGTCCGTCTCAAACTCAGGATCAATGTAGAAGAATACCTGAAAGTTTTCAGGTGCGTGTTAGAACAACTAGCAGAGTTGCCATGGGTAGATATTATGATGATACAATAGTTCAACTTGCACAGTTTCAGGTCCTATCATTCAAAATATTACCTCCATCCCAAATTACTTGTCTTAGATTTGTCTAGATACAGATGTATCTAACACTGAAACGTGTCAGATGTATCTAAAACTAAATCTAAGGCAAGTAATTCGGGACTTGTATCTGGACTATTATAGTAGTCTAAGTCCCCACCAAAAGAGGCAATGTAGAGTAAAGCTTTCTCTTTTTGCCTAGATTAATGACAGGATTTTTCTTTTATATGATTTTTCGGGGAATATATATTTTTGCCCTCACAGCGAGAGCCAGGTGAGGTGCCCTGAATCTCACTGCATAGAATGCAAAATTAAACTCACCGGCATGTCAATCTGCTCCCCTGGAAGAAGTGTTTGCTCCTCAAAGCAGAAACATTGTATTTTATTGAAGTAAATTGCAGCCTGTAGGGTAGGAAAAAAGGACTTGTAAACTCAAAACATCAGGAGTCAAGACTTGGCATAGGCACAATACTCTCAACTTAGCTTCAGTGTAGCAACAAACTAGGCTGAAAATGTAAAGTCATCTTAGTGCTTCATGTAAAAAAAAATAGCCATCACCTCAACAATGGTTTTATATCTACAATTTTCTGAAAGCAATTTCATTTTTCACCTCATTCGCAAAATTCAACCGTGATTCATATTTTTCTCAGGTAGAAATCAAGTTTAGAGCTATTTTACCAACGAAGGCACTAATTATAGGCTAACAAGAAGAAAACATGATGAGAAGTCTACAGTCTGAACACTCTTGACAATCATGCTTCCCAGCACATGCCAACAAGGTTAAGGTTCCGAAGTTGTGCTCCATCAAAGACAGGGGTTTCTTTGATTAATGACAATTGCAGCTTATTTGACATCACAAAAATACATGTACCTAGTCTTGTTTCTAGGGTGGTTTTTGTAACAGGTCGAGTATAATCTTCCAAAAGTAAAGGATATATCTATCAAAACTTACATCTGCAAATAGTAGCAAACCAGTATGATACATGCATTTTCAAGGCTTAACTACAATGTCTCGTGCTCTTATGTATCTTGAAGGTCCTCTATTACTCTAAAGTATGAACCACAAAAATCGACAGAGATTTTCTGACGTTCTAAGATGCTCTTAAGAAGACAAAAGGAAAATATTGCACCTGACATTTCTTGGCCATCATAACATAGGAAATATTGCCAGAAAGAACTATGCTTTATTGGTTGAACATATTGTCGTACATCATAGCATCTCTAGCAGATGCCTCAAAAGTCATATTTGAGGAGAATTTTTTTTGTTTGGGGGAATTAAGCATCAGCTAGCAGATCCCTCAAAAAGTTTAATCCCACAAATATGAACCCCCCCCCCCCCACCCCCTCCCAAAAAAAACTGCCGTCCATCTCAGATTTAGTCCAGCAGCAGCCGTTCTCAGTAAAAATAGGGAGACGCTCGGCTCCCGTCCGCTGTTGCCGGTGCCGACCCGGTGACCGCGAAAATGGAACCCACCGCCCCCACCATCCGGCGAATCTCGGCAACAATGAGGAATTTCACGAAATCGGGCAGCAGCCACTTCAGCCGGTTCCATGGTCGGCGGCATCCCGCTCATCCCGGTTCGTTCTTTTCCTCCTTCTCCACGCCCCTGCCAGACACAGCCACTTCCCATAGGTGTTTTCCCAGGCCGCTGCCGCCGCCACCAGCCCCATCTCCAGTGACCGAGATGATGCAGCTAGGCGAAATTCTGTTGCAGCAAGATAATGCAGTTAGGCTCAACTGCATGCTGCCCGCTCTGCACGAGCCGCTGTACTGCAGTCGTGGCTCCAGCCGGGCCGCTGTACTGCAGCCCGTGGCTCCAGCCGCGCCGCAGCATGCCAGGGCAGAGCGTGCCCATGAACGAAGACACGATGCCGCCATCGCCCTCCGCCTCGTGCGCTCCCCCCCCCCCCCCCCCCCCCCCCCCCCCCACAGCCATGAAGCCCGTGATCTTGAGCTCGTAGCGGGACTTGATGCTGAGCACCACCTCGTGGGCGATGGGGTTGAGGAACTCGCTGATGCCGATGGACCTCGGGGTGCAGCTGGGCGGCTGGCCAGGGTGGCGCTTGCTCCCGTGGATGACGTCCCGCAGGTTGGCTATCGAGCGCGAGCACTCGGACCGCACCGGCGCTGGAGCTGCTGGCCTTGGGCTTGGGCACGTGCACCTCCGACGGCTGGGACCAGCACTGCAGCGACTTCTTCAGCACGAACCACACCGTCGGCACCGGCGTCGGTGCCACAACCTTCTCCGCGCTACATGTGCTTAAACCTGGGAATGGTTTGGACTGAAACCATAGTTTCAGTCAGTTTTCGTATTGGGCTGCTTTTGGATTGGATGAAATGGGCTAAGTCTGAAATCAGTTTAATTTGGTCTGGGCTTTAAGTATTGTTGGACTGGGTTGGCTCGGTCTGGACAGGAACCGAATTGGTCTCAGACCGTTTCGACCCATGGTCTAAAACCAGATCGAGGACCAAATCGACACAGGCAGCCAGGCAAGTGACCTAGCGAGGAGCGCCTCTACAGCCGCCCGCCGCTAAGTTAGGGATTTTCCGCCGCCCGCCCCCTCCCTTGGCTGGAGCTTGGCCGCCGGTCACCGCTACGGGCAGGACTCGCCGGCTGCCGCCGCCGTTGCCGCTGGCTGGAGCTCGGTCAGTGCATCCTTACCATTCTCTTCCCCCGCTGCTGCTGCTCTCTCTTTCAACCTCCCAAAACTGCTGCTCTTTTTCTTCCCCAAACCTTGCTGCCTGCTCCTCTCTGTATCTTGCACCTGCTATTTCAGTAGTATTGAGATGTGTAAGACAGTGTAATGATCAGATGTTACAAGTACTTGCACCTGTTAATTTTTCAGTTCATATTTGTGCTTGTTTAGTACTTGTTGCTGCTGCTCCTCTCTGTCTCTTTCACTCTGAAATTCAGATTGTTGTCCCTGTGATAGGTATGTACCAGTGACATATGTGGCTGCCGCGGTCGACACCGCCCTCAGACGCAAGAATATCCTCAACATCAAGTGCCTTGACGATCCTCTCCTGTGAGCAACCGATCAATCTCCCAGTATGTTATTTTTCATCTGTCAATGATATGCCACGTTTTAGAAATTCGATTGGTTCGTATATGGTGTAGCTGTGTTGTTCCGAGGGATAAGCTCAACATCCTGGTGTATGACCAAACGAAGAGTCTTGACCTTGTGAAATCCCTAGACTTGGCTGTAAATCTAATCGTTTCTAATTACCTATTTCTAAAGTGCAAGACACAGGACATCCATTATGAATTCAGAAACTATAACATCAGTTTTTTTTCTTCTGAAGTGCACATCTTTCACTTATTTGCAAGTCGCAGCTGCCATGTATCCATTGTGAATTCAGAAACTATAACATCAGTTTGGTTGTTTTTTGCCATGGCGAAAATATTTCATAAGATAAACTGCACGGCGAAGTGATGAAGTGCCAATTTCCTTCTCCTTCCCCTTCTGCATTTTTCTTCTTTTAGATGATGTGATGTACTAATTATCATCAGCCTATATTTACTTATATCTTTATAAATAAATCATTCTGTTTATGAGTGCAAGCATATTTGATTATTATTGAACTATTATTGCATCTATGCTTAATTGGGAGCATACAACTGTTTAAGTTCTTGCACTCCCAGTAATAAAGAATCAATTCTGATTTCTTGCACTCCCAGTAATCAACACTACTGATGTTCTGGATGATATTTTAGATGGTTTAATCCAATCTCTTTTAGCAATGTTCCTGAATTTCTTTCTTCTTAAAAATCCAATCTGTTCAGTGCTTGTCTAGTTACCCTTTTGTCCATTCCTTTCTGATATTTTGTCTATTTGTATTCTAAATCTTAATTCTGAATTTTGTATTCTGCAGTACATGTACTGTGTAATTTGACGAGACATGTTGATCGAATCCAAGCTCCTATCAGCCGCTTAGTCCATCTATGTTGTGTTGTCAAAGAAAAAGGATCAACTGAATAATAGAGCTGATGTTGGGGCCTGGAGGAAACTATGCTGCCCTCGTTTGCTTGTTATGTGAAGCTAGTGCCTGGTCCTCATTTGGTTGCTTTGCAATAAAAATCAGTGTTTTATTGTTCATTCTCCAACTTTGAATGTTGAATCATGCTGAACTGTTGATATTCTGTTATGGCAGAGAACCATTGATGCCCTTTTATGGCATAGAAAGTATTGTCAAATTATCATTTTGTTCTTGCCTGCGTAAGTGATAATTTGTAACAGATCAGTTGTAGGCTTGTAGCTTTTGAATTTAACTGTATGCATGCAACACTTAATGGAATTCTTGTACAATTCCTACCGAGCATACATCAACAGCTATCTATGTGCACATGTCTATAGTTTCAAACTTTGGGCTCAAACCGATTCTAAGGAATGGACTGGATTGGTTTAACTTCAAAACATGAGCAGTTTGGTTTGGTTTGGACTGTAGCATGTAAAGTTTGGATTGATTTGGTTTGATTGCTGGACTTCTACACGTATGGGTTGGTCTGGGTTTGGTTTGGATTACAAACTATTCCCAGGTTTACATGTGCTGCTTGTGTGTGTGGTGGTGTTTGCGCGTGCGTTTGTGGGGTTGAGTGTGGGGGGGGTGGGGGTGTGTGAGGGCGGGTGCGTGCGTATGCGTACGATCGTGATGATTGTGGGCTGTGTGCGTGCGTGTTATAGGTGTTTGATAAAATGCATGACCAAATATTTAGTACAGGGGATTAAGTTTTAGGGGATCTGCTAGCTGAAGAAAACTTTAGTCCCTCAAAAAAAATTGACTTTTGGGGATAGGGAGAAGGTTTGAGGGATTAAGTTTAGAGCATCTGTTAGAGATGCTCTCAGGAACACTATGCAGCAATGGGAACAACGTATTACACAAAGATCCCACAAAATTTCTGACAAAATAATAAAACAAGATAAACGGATACAGCTATACTGCAACGTGCAATTAGGTTCCAAGAGGAAACAGCAGGGATATGAAGATTGCGTCATAATAATAAATGAATATGCAAGATTACAACTTTTATACCTTCATCGGAGCAACATTATACGTTGACACACCAGTAATTGGAGCTGAACTGCGATTTTCAGCAGTATAAAATGCAAGAGCACTTTCACCAGGTTTAACCTTCACCTATAATTGGAATAGACCAAGAATAAATACACGCACAAACAAAAAATGCTTTTTCATTGGCACTAAAGTTCTGATGGTACCTCTCTCTGCGTAGGAATAAACTTCCATGGCATTCCATCAGCAACATCAGCATTAAATTGGATAACTATCTCTCTGCAAACAAAATGGACGCCTTAATCTAAGGAACAAGGGAAAGCCCCAACATAAGAACTGAAGCACTACTATACTTCCTGCATAACATTACAGGTGAGATGCTATGCCACTTATGTGAATACCAGGAAACTCTGAGCAGTTAGTTTTTTCTTGTTTGAACTTTGAAGGATGTACAACTAGTTAAAATCAAGCGTTAAAAAGGAATCTATGTCAGCACCTTAACGCTTTTGTCAAGTTCTACAACAGTTAGCTTATGGTTAGTACTGCAGACATGCGATGGTGGTCAACACTGTACCAACTAAACCTTCAAGGTAATGTATTCCAGATATCTTCCACCAAATCAAGAACCAGATCAAGTGTCATACCAGCTTAGTGTTGCTGAAAGATAATCAGAAGGACCGTGTTGGGGACAGGTAAAAGGAATCTACTTCATGCAACCACCAGCTAGTCAACAACACATGGACTATACAATGTTCGCAAAACTGACTACAGCCAAGTTGCAAGTCACACTAGAAGTGCTAGTCATAAGATATGAACGGCCATGATGAGACAGCAAGTTATTCTAAAGAAGTCAGCAAGCACAATGAGCAGACTGGAACTTCATGACCTCTCAGAGTAAATTCACGGTGAGTCCTTTAACGGAACCTTCAGATCAACAATTTCTTTCTCTAAAACACACAAAAGCTTCGCGCGTCAATGAATAATTACATTCAAGGTACAATAAAATGAACTATGCAAAATAATCTATCCAGAGGAAACTGCTAAGGGAATGATAGTTCAGTTGTTTGGTGTAGGGTTCAAAAAGTTCTAAACGGAAATGGAAGCACCCAGAAACTTGGTGCCCCATGTTTAACAAGGATCACCTTGATGGTGTCGTTCCGACTCGAGCATGTCGGGAGATCTTCTCCTCTACACTCTGCAGAGGATCAAACATTGTTAGACACCAGGAACACGATACTCCAAGTACAAGCACACTGGATGTTCATTTCTAACGCCTTTTTTGACTATTTATCTATTTACCAACACCAATAAGAGCTGTCTCCATACCAAATTTTAGACTAAGCCTGACAGTTACCATTTTTCATTTTGTAAAAAATAGGTCAAAATCTTGCATGCATATCTTTGTCTGGAAATGAACCAGAAATAGTTTGATGACATTTCCACAGAACATGCACAAATTTCAAGCATACACAATTATAGAGGGCGATGGATAGAACATACAGAAAGCCATAAGAGGCCGCATTTCCCCATACCATAACCTTCTAACTAGAGAACAGAGATCTCAACTACAAAACATGGCATCGAAAAGGACTCTTAACAGCAACGAAGGCTACACATCCCCATGTTAACCTTAAGAAGGAGGATCACAAATTATGAACTCCGCATAACCTAGAAACCATATCAATTCCCGCACATAACATGAACAGGAAGCAGATTTTAAATCTAAACCCTGCTCAATCATGGATCGGTATTGTTAGTATCGATCAACTCAAATCAAGCACAACCTAATGGTGATCCCCGCGAATGCGCCGTTCCGAGAACCCCAAAGACCCATTTGCATAAGTAAATCGAATGAGGAGTGGTAGGGGGCGAGGGAGGGGGGCAGACCTCGCGGCGCTGGACGGTGCCGCCGTACCCGGTGGCCTGGCAGAACCGGCGGTAGAGCGGGACGGCGGCGTAGGAGGCGCCGACCATGGCGACTGCCACGCCGACAAGGTAACCCAGGGTCTTCCTAGAGCTCTTCTCCCGGCCCGCTGCCGCGGCGGCGGCGGCGGCGGAGGAAGATGCGAGCCCGCGGCGGAGGAAGACGTCCGCCGCGGGCTGCCACGGATGGCAAGGGGTGAGTCGGCGGGCGAGCGGGACGGAGAGGTGGCGGTGGAGGAGCCTGGGGAGCGGAGGCATCGCGTCGGCGACGCCGGGGGCGGCGAGAGGTCAGAGATGAGGCCACGGATGGCAAGGGGGATGCCGCCGCCGCGATTCGCTGTGATGTGTTCGGCTTATTTGCAAAGTGCAAATGCAAGGCCTGCTATACTGCCAGCGATGGGCAACTACAGCGATCGGAGACGTCGGATCCATATCGGACGGCTCTCGATAAGGTGTTCAGGGTCAGAGGCGCGAACCATGATAGCGTGTGCTCTGATCGAAGGAAATGAAAAAGACAGCTATGTGCGTTATTTGTGCATACGTTTATTTTGAACACAGTTTATCAATCTAGCTCTCTTTTTTCGAGAAAACTTCCGATCTACTCCCTCCCCAAATATTTGACTTTCTAGACATTCCAACAAGTGATTACATACGAAACAAAATAAGTGAATCTATACTCTAAAATATGTCTACATACATCCGTATATTGTAATCCATTTGAAATGTCTAAAAAAACAAATATTTAGGAACGGATGGAGTATTCATCTTCAATTTGCATCCACATTTCCACGCATAGTACAACTCCATTTATAGTTATATCACAAGGAATCGATTTTGCCCCAAATTTTAGAAAACAATGAGCATGTGTATACTAAAATTCAGAAGACGACGGTACTCATTCTGTGGCACTGAAGGTTTTTTCTTTTTTGAGTGAATTCCACTTTTTACCCTGTAGTTATATATTTGTGGCACATATTGCCCCATGAGCAGTGTTATGCGGACGACGTAAATTGCACGACCAACGCACGACGATGAATTCCAGCCGGGAGATCTCGTCCACAGCTGAGCAACGTACGTTGGATTGTTTATCGTGCACAGGTCGCCCACACTTTGTCAGTGTGTGGAGCAATTTCCTTGCCCCATTTAGTGAAACTTATATCGAATATCAGATTCTGAAGACTTTTAACACGGTTTTACCCCAGTTTTGCTTTTTTGTTTGTTTATGTTAGATAGGATTGGCGTGTTGCGTAAATGATTCGTACAAAAATGTGTAAAGATCGAAGGGCATCGTTGATGATCATGTCCAGACTTCTCTTGTCCATCTGGTTCATTCCTCCTCCTCGTCCATATATTTTTGAACCCCGAGCGTCACCTCACACCTTGCCTAATGAAAACGCATTAGAAATGAGGGTTCAAAGCTTCTAAAAGGCGTATTCTAGACGAATTTCCACTCGACAAGGTAATTAGTGTCATAAGTGCATATCTAGGGGGTCAAATGTGGTGACCGCGGGCATGGGCAATTGTAGTTTTTTTTTGTTTGAGAAATGTTTTAGCGATTGCAGTAGCACTCAACTAGTGACTGCGAACGGCGGACGCCATGGTCTCACGGACACAGACTGCATAACAACACGACCGTCGTGGAGTGTGGGCTTGGGAAACTAGGCAATTGGAGCATCTACAGCCGGACTTCTTAAAGCTGCCTCATATGACCGGGCGGGCTGCCGGGTCATGGTTTTTCGACCTAGACGGACGCCTCAATCCGGCCTCAAACGCCCGGACTGACCGGCACCCCTCATATCCAGCCCAAATATGGGACGGATATGGGGTGGCCCGGGCATGCCCGGGCGCGTCCGCCTGACAAGCCAGGCCCACCATCGACCCCACGGATGTCCCACAAAAAAACCCATCGGCCTCGTCGGTCCGAAACCCTAGCTCACTCACTCTCCTCTCTCGCTCCGTCCTCTCCTTTTCCCTCACCAATTCCGATTGAATCCGGCGCAATGTCGAGCTTCGGCAGCCGCTCCGACGACGAGGTGGATCTGGAGTATGAGCTTGCCCTCCGCATCGCCTTGGAGCAGTCCAAGGTGGACACCGGGGGAAGCTCCGGATCTACAGCCTCGCCGCAACCGCCGCTTCCCCGTCGGCGCATCTCGGACGTCGGCGCTGGCCCCTCCCGGCCCATGGGCAGCTCCGACAGGCGGCCAGCGCAATCGGCGCCTCCCCCACGCCGCCTGCTACTTCTTGAGCTTGCGTTGGTTTTTCCCTTGAAGAGGAAAGGGTGATGCAACAAAGTAGAGATAAGTATTTTTCTCAGTTAGAGAACCAAGGTATCAATCCAGTAGGAGGTACAAGCAATTCTCCAATCTATGCACATGCACAAACAATCAAACACTTGCACCCAACGCGATAAAGGGGTTATCAATCCCTTCACGGTCAATTGCAATGGTGTGATCTGATAGAGATAGGTATAAAATATTACTAAAATGTAAAATAAAATAAAAATAAATAAATTGCAGCAAGATATTTTTGGATTTTTTTGTTTATAGATCTGAAAATATATGATGGAAAATAGACCCGGGGGCCATAGGTTTCACTAGAGGCTTCTCTCTTGAAGGCAAATAATACGGTTGGTGAACAAATTACTGTCGAGCAATTGATAAAAAACGCAAAGTTATGACGATATCCAAGGCAATGATTATGCATATAGGCATCACGTCCGTGCCAAGTAGACCGAAACGATTCTGCATCTACTACTATTACTCCACACATCGACCGCTATCCAGCATGCATCTAGAGTATTAAGTTCGTAAAGAACGGAGTAACGCCTTAAGTAAGATGACATGATGTAGAGGGATAAACTCAAGCAATATGATGAAAACCCCATTCTTTTATCCTTGATGGCAACAATACAATACGTGCCTCGCTACCCCTACTATGACACTGGGTGAGGACACCGCAAGATTGAACCCAAAACTAAGCACCTCTCCCATTGCAAGAAATACCAATCTAGTTGGCCAAACCAAACCGATAATTCGAAGAGAAATACAAAGATATCAAATCATGCATATAAGAATTCAGAGAAGATTCAAATAATATTCATAGATAATCTGATCATAAATCCACAATTCATCGGATCTCGACAAACATACCGCAAAAGAATATTACATCGGATAGAACTCCAAGAACATCGAGGAGAACATGGTATTGAGAATCAAAAAGGGAGAAGAAGTCATCTAGCTACTAGCTATGGACCCGTAGGTCTGAGGTAAACTACTCACGCTTCATCGAAAGGGCAATAGGGTTGATGTAGATGCCCTCCGTGATCGAATCCCCCTCCGACAGATCGCCGGAAAAGGCCCCAAGATGGGATCTCACGGGAACAGAAGGTTGCGGCGGCAGAAAAGTATTTTCGTGGATGCCTCTGTTGATAATGGAATATTTGAGTATTTATAGGCCTGAGAGGAAGGTCGGTGGACTCCCGAGGGGCCCACAAGCCAGGGGGCGCGCCCCTACGGCTTGTCGTCGCCTCGTGGGTCTTCTGACTTCATCTCCAAGTCTCGTAGGTGTCTTCTGGTCCAAGAAAAATCATCGTAAAGTTTTATTCCGTTTGAACTCTGTTTGATATTCTTTTTCTGCGAAACTCAAAAACAAGGAAAAAACAGAAACTGGCACTGGGCTCTGGGTTAATAGGTTAGTCCCAAAAATAATAAAATAGCATATTAATGCATATAACATCCAAAACAGATAATATACTAGCATGGAACAATGAAAAATTATAGATACGTTGAAGATGTATCAAGCATCCCTAAGCTTAATTCCTGCTCGTCCTCGAGTAGGTAAATGATAAAAACAGAATTTTTGATGTGGAATGCTACCTAACATATTTATCCATGTAATTTTCTTTATTGTGGCATGAATATTCAGATCCATAAGATTCAAAACAAAAGTTTAATATTGACATAAAAACAATAATACTTCAAGCATACTAATAAAGCAATCATGTCTTCTCAAAATAACCTGGCCAAAGAAAGTTATCCCTACAAAATCATATAGTCTGGCTATGCTCCATCTTCATCACACAAAGTATTAAATCATGCACAACCCCGATGACAAGCCAAGCAATTGTTTCATACTTTTGATGTTCTCAAACTTTTTCAACTTTCATGCAATACATGAGCGTGAGCCATGGATATAACACTATAGGTGGAATAGAATATGGTGGTTATGGAGAAGACAAAAAGAAGAAGATAGTCTCACATCAACTAGGCGTATCAACGGGCTATGGAGATGCCCATCAATAGATATCAATATGAGTGAGTAGGGATTGCCATGCAATGGATGCACTAGAGCTATAAGTGTATGAAAGCTCAAAAAGAAACTAAGTGGGTGTGCATCCAATTCGCTTGCTCACGAAGACCTAGGGCAATTTGAGGAAGCCCATCATTGGAATATACAAGCCAAGTTCTATAATAAAAAATTTCCACTAGTATATGAAAGTGACAATATAGGAGACTCTCTATCATGAAGATCATGGTGCTACTTTGAAGCACAAGTGTGGAAAAAGGATAGTAGCATTGCCCCTTCTCTCTTTTCTCTCATTTTTTTATTTTGGGCTCTTTGGCCTTTTTTTTCTCTTTTTTTTATTTTTCGTCCGGAGCCTCATCCCGACTTGTGGGGGAATCATAGTCTCCATCATCCTTTCCTCACATGGGACAATGCTCTAATAATGATGATCATCACACTTTTATTTACTTACAACTCAAGAATTACAACTCGATACTAGAACAAATATATGACTCTATATGAATGCCTCCGGCGGTGTACCGGGATGTGCAATGACTCAAGAGTGACATGTATAAAAAATATGAATGGTGGCTTTACCACAAATACGATGTCAACTACATGATCATGCAAAGCAATATGACAATGATGAAGCGTGTCATAATAAAACGGAACGGTGGAAGTTGCATGGCAATATATCTCGGAATGGCTATGAAAATGCCATAATAGGTAGGTATGGTGGCTGTTTTGAGGAAGGTGTATGGTGGGTGTAATGCACCGGCGAAAGTTGCGCGGTACTAGAGAGGCTAGCAATGTTGGAAGGATGAGAGTGCGTATAATCCATGGACTCAACATTAGTCATAAAGAACTCACATACTTATTGCAAAAGTTTATTAGCTATCAAAACAAAGTACTACACGCATGCTCCTAGGGGGGTAGATTGGTAGGAAAAGACCATCGCTCATCCCCGACCGCCTCTCATAAGGAAGACAATCAATAAGTAAATCATGCTCCGACTTCATCACATAACGGTTCACCATACGTGCATGCTACGGGAATCACAAACTTTAACACAAGTATTTCTACCAATCCATAATTACTCACTAGCATGACTCTAATATCACCATCTTTATATCTCAAAACAATCATAAGGAATCAAACTTCACATAGTATTCAATGCACTTTATATGAAAGTTTTTATTATATCCCTCTTGGATGCCCATCATATTAGGACTAAATTCATAACCTAAGCAAATTACCATGTTGTTTAGAGACTCTCAAAACAATATAAGTGAAGCAAGGGAGTTCAACAATTTCTATAAAATAAAACCACCGCCGTGCTCTAAAAAGATATAAGTGAAGCACTAGAGCATATTGCCTAGCTCAAAAGATATAAGTGAAGCACATAGAGTATTCTAATAAATCACGATTCATGTGTGTCCCTCTCAAAAGGTGTGTACAGCAAGGATGATTGTGGCAAACTAAAAAGCAAAGACTCATATCATACAAGACGCTCCAAGCAAAACACATATAATGTGGTGAATAAAAATATAGCCTCAAGTAAATTTACCAATGGATTGAAGACGAAAGAGGGGATGCCTTCCGGGGCATCCCCAAGCTTAGGCTCTTGGTTGTCCTTGAATATTACCTTGGGGTGCCTTGGGCATCCCCAAGGTTAGGCTCTTGCCACTCTTTATTCCATAGTCCATCAAATCTTTACCCAAAACTTGAAAACTTCACAACACAAAACTCAACAGAAAACTCATGAGATCCGTTAGTATAAGAAAATAAAATCACCACTTTTGGTACTGTTGTGAACTCATTCTTTATTTATATTGGTGTAATATCTACTGTATTCCAACTTCTCCATGGTTCATACCCCCCGATACTACCCATAGATTCATTAAAATAAGCAAACAACACAAAGAAAACAGAATCTGTCAAAAACAGAACAGTCTGTGAAGATCCGAATTGTTCTAATACTTATGTAACTCCAAAAAATCTGAAAAATTAGAAAAAAATATTAAAATTGTATATAAATCTTGTTTAAAAAATTCAGAGCTTTTCGTCGCTTTTGTGAATTATTAAAATTCTGCAACTGGACACAAAAGTTTCTGTTTTTCAGCAAGATCAAATCAACTATCACCGTAAGCCATCCCAAAGGTCTTACTTGGCTCAAACACTAATTAAAACACCAAAACACAATTACTACAGAGGTAATAATGTGTATTTTATTCAAGAACATAAGCAAAACAAAAAACATAAAAATAAAATTGGGTTCCCTCCCAACAAGCGCTATTGTTTAACGCCCCTAGCTAGGCATTGAGATTTCAATGATGCTCACATGAAAGATAATAATTGAAACACAAAGTTTTATTCCATTTGTCGTCGCCCCGTGGGTCTTCTGACTTCATCTCCAAGTCTCATAGGTGTCTTCTGGTCCAAGAAAAATCATCGTAAAGTTTTATTCCGTTTGGACTCCGTTTGATATTCCTTTTCTGCGAAACTCAAAAACAAGGAAAAAACAGAAACTGGCACTGGGCTCTGGGTTAATAAGTTAGTCCCAAAAATAATATAAAATAGCATATTAATGCATATAAAACATCCGAAATAGATAATATAATAGCATGAAACAATAAAAAATTATAGAAACGTTGGAGACGTATCACCGTCCCATCGCCCCGCCGGCTGCTGCTTCCCCACGCCGTCCCATCACCTTGCCGGCTGCTGCTCCCCCTCGTGGGCAGCGGTGGGTGCTTGTGCCCGCCCCGCCGGCCCGGACGCGCACGCTGGAGTCGGAGGTGCGCGCCGCAGGCCGTGAGAGGCAGCGGGCAAGGGAGAGGGAGGCTGTGGAGAGCTCTTGTTGGTGCAATATCTACCTACCTTGTGTTTTGGAGATTGTTGACTGATGACCCACAAGTATAGGGGATCAATTGTAGCTCTTTTCGATAAGTAAGAGTGTCGAACCCAACGAGGAGTAGAAGGAAATGACAAGTGGTTTTCAGCAAGGTAATGTCTGCAAGTGCTGAAATTGTAAGTAACAGAGTAGTTTGATAGCAAGATAATTTGTAACGAGCAAGTAACGATAGTAGTAACAAAAGTGCAGCAAGGTAGCCCAATCCTTTTGAGGCAAAGGACAGGCCATAACGGTCTCTTATAATAAGCAAAGCGTTCTTGAGGGTACACGGGAATTTCATCTAGTCACTTTCATCATGTTGGTTCGATTTGTGTTCGCTACTTTGATAATTTGATATGTGGGTGGACCGGTACTTAGGTGCTGTTCTTACTTGAATAAGCCTCCTACTTATGATTAACCCTCTCTCAAGCATCCGCAACTATGAGAAAAGTATTAAGAATAAATTCTAATCATAGCATTAAACTTTTGGATCCAATCGATTCCTTACGAAATAGCGCATAAACTGGGGTTTAAGCTTCTGTCACTCTCGCAACCCATCATCTACTTACTACTCCACAATGCATTCCCTTAGGCCCAAATATGGTGAAGTGTCATGTAGTCGACGTTCACATGACACCACTAAGGGAATCACAACATACATACTATCAAAATATCGAACACATATCAAGTTCACATGATTACTTGCAACATGATTTCTCCCGTGACCTCAAGAACAAAAGTAACTACTCACAAATGATAATCATGCTCAAGATCAGAGGGGTATTAAATAGCATATTGGATATGAACATATAATCTTCCACCAAATAAACCATATAGTAATCAACTACAAGATGTAATCAACACTACTAGTCACCCACAAGCACCAATCTATAGTTCCGGTAACAAGATTGAACACAAGAGATGAACTAGGGTTTGAGATGAGATGGTGTTGTTGAAGATGTTGATGGAGATTGCCCTCCCCAAGATGGGAGAGTTGTTGGTGATGATGATGACGATGATTTCCCCCTCCGGAGAGAAGTTCCCCCGGCGGAATCGCTCCGCCAGAGGGCAAAAGTGCTCCTGCCCAAGTTTCGCCTCGAGACGGCGGTGCTCCGTCCTGAAAGTCCTCTCCTTATTTTTCTAGGTAAAAATGACTTATATAGCAGAAGATGAGCACCGGAGGTGGGCCTGGGTGAGCACAACCCACCAGGGCGCGCCTGGGCTCCCTGGCGCGCCCAGGTGGGCTGTGCCCACCTGGTGGGCCCCCTCTGGTACTTATTTGCTCCAATATTCTTCAAATATTCCATAAAAAATCTCCGTAAAGTTTCAGCTTGTTTGAAGTTGTGTAGAATAGGTGGCCTGACGTAGCTTTTCCAGGTCCAGATTTCCAGCTGCCGGAATTCTCCCTCTTTGTGTGTACCTTGCATATTATGAGAGAAAAGGCATTAGAATTACTCCAAAAAGCCTTATTATGCATACAAACATCATAAATAACAGTAGGAAAACATGATGCAAAATGGACGTATCATTGACAGAAATAGGTATGGACTAATTTGTTTGCAAGTGCACACAGAGAGAAAAGTCCATACACAACCGAAGAGAATGCTGTCTCCGGTGCAGAGTTTGAAGAACTTCGCCGAAGCATATCTGCGCTGCAGAGAAGAACAAGCTATATATGTTGAAGTGATAGAGTCGAGAAGATTAATGTGAAGAAATTGACCCCTCGAAAGTTTACTACTGAAGCGAAGCTTTTGTTTCGATACTGTCGTCCGAAGAAATTGATTGCTGTGATTGAAGTCGAAGACAAAGTGAAGACGTAGCATTCATTTCGTTTTTCTTCTTTTAGTCTGTCGAGTCATAGGACCTCCGTACTATTAAGAGGGGTATAGGTTCTCGATGCTTAGATCAGTTGTGATGCTTAGCCATAACCTATGAAAGATGCGAGAGAAATCTCTTTGTGTTTCGAGTAAATACTTGCCAGCAAGAGACTGTGATCTTCTTCGCTGCGAGAGATTTGCCTCGGACCAAGGAGTTAGCATTTCTTGCTCCGCAAGAAATGTTACCATTGTGCTCAAATCAGCCCATTGGAATCATGCCGTTCGGCCATTGGCTGAGGCCGATGTCCAATTTGGTCATTTCCCATCTGGGAAGGCTGCGGCTATAAATAGCCACCCCGCTCCAGCATTGTCCGTTGGCTGCTCCGCTTGAGATTTCTGAGAAGATTGATTTGAGCAACCCCTCTCCGAGTGATTTGAGTTTAAGATCCACCGAGAGAAAACCAAGAGCCCAAACTTAGACAGTGGTTTAGCATCACAGTAGTTCTGAGTGAGAGTTCTTGTACCTATTACTTTTGAGAGCTGCGCACTCTCTAGACGGATAGGTTTGGCTTCGAGTGTTGAAGAGTTGTTGTCTTCAACGAGCCTGATCTTCAGCAACCAAGAGTGATTGTGGTTCGCGAAGGTCGACCGAAGGTTTGGAGATCACCGACAAGGATCTGCCACGAGTGAAATCAACCTAAGTCTGATCAGCTCTGCGTTGAAGGAGAATAGGGTAAAGAGATTTTATCTTCTGTGTTAAGTCACAGCCCCTCCAACCAGACGTAGCCCTTTGGCAGAAGGGTGAACTGGTCTACCAAATCTCTCTGTCGCCATCGAGCACCACTGGTTATTTCTATTCTACTGCAATTCATTCAGTAGTTCTTATTCATGCTCTGTGTCGACAGTTTTCTTGATCAGTCTGATCTGTTTATTTCATTTCGTGTATCAGTTCTTCGACAGTATCTGTATTCATTCTTTACCATCCTGTGTTTCAGTCGTACTCGTGATATCTGTGAGGTGCTACTCATTCTATCACTGGCATGTTGTGTCTTATCCTATTGCATCTGTTTGCCTGTTGTGTAACCCTCGCTGTAGTTAAACCCGTTATCCATCAAGCTCGTACCGTTGTAAATGCTTTCCTCGAAGAATATGCTTCTGGCGAAGAGGACTGAAGCAATTTACTTCCTTCGTCTTTCTATTCCACTGATGTGATTGGTTTGAGCTTCAAAGCTTTCGAAAGAAAATTTGAATCTCACATTCACCCCCCTCTGGTCGATATACTCTCGGTCCTAACAATTGGTATCAGAGCAGGTACTCCCTGTCTCTGTTTATTAAAGGTCTAACGTCCTTGGAGTCTTGAGTATGTCGCTTGCAGGTAGATCCTCGCACTCTGAAAGGTTTCCCATCTTCAATGGAAATGACTATCTATACTGGAAGGAACGAATGAGAATCAGAATTCAAGCCATCAACTATGATGTGTGGCAGATTGTGGAAGAAGGCTTCACCATTCAGCAACAAAACAATCTGTCCTCCGATGATAAGGAAAATCTGCAGTTGGATGCTCAAGCAAAAGATATCATATGTGGCAGTCTATCAAAAGACATTTTCCTTCGATTTCACCGGCTCAATACTGCAAAGCAAATTTGGGATGCTCTTAACAGTGCTCATGAAGAATTTGTCGCCCGTTCAGATCCTCACACTAAAATGCTTCGAGCTATGTTCACTGGCTTCAGAAGCCTGCGCAAGGAAAGTGTTATGGAACTCATTGATCGACTGACAAACATTATTGAAAGACTACATTAGCGAGGAGTAACTGATATCACTGATAGAGATGTATACGTAGTCAACAAGCTTCTGAGCGCTCTTGATGAATCCTTCGATCTTATTGTGTCTGAAATCAAACAAAGACCTGACTATGAAGAGCTTCACTATGTTGAGGTCATGACTCTGCTGTTGATTCGTGAAGAAAAGATGGAGCTGGAAAATGCAAATCAAGAATCTTTTTCGGAAAGTGAAGGAGAAATTCTCTCACATTATGGCAGTCTGAAGAATAAGAAGATGTCAAAAATCAACACACCATCACTCAAGAACTTGAAATGCTCACACAAAGACTGAGTGATCTAAAGAGACACAATCTTTATCTCGTCAATGATGAAGAATTTCATGCACCAGAATCATCAAGAAGACGATTGCCTCCGAAAGATATGAAGTGCTTCAAATGCAAATTATACGGCCATATCATCGCTGATTGTCCTGGTTGGGAAGGAAAACCTAGCAGCAGATGGAAATATCTTCACTGCAGTGGTTTTACTCGAATGGATCGTCATACTAAGCTCTCGAAGGAAATTACTACTTCATCTTCCTCGACGAGACCAGTCACTGACGTGAAAGCCAGAGCAGTCATCAAATCAAATATGAAGAGGATGTCATGGCTAAACAGATCATATGTAGATTTGATAGTAGAATCTGAAGATGAAGCCACGGACACTGAATCCGATGAAGAAGAATTCTACAAAAGGATTGGGAGAAGTAATGCATATGTTGCTATTGAATCATCGAAGAACTTCAGCGAATCAGATACTGATGATGATGCTTCAAGTAATGATGATTCAAGCGATGATGAACCAATCACCTTTTGTCTCATGGCAAAATCTTCAAAGGATCAGGTATCTGCCAAACACCTTAGATCCATGAATGAATACTCTCCTGAATACATATCTTATGCCAAGCTGGTCAAGATTGCTAAATCTCAACATGATGAACTTGAGATGCTTGAAAGAAATCTCAGGAAAACTGAAGGATTACTGGTCGAAGAGATGGAGAAGAATCAAAAGTTGATTGAAGAGCAAGATGCTTTTTCATCAACTATTGATGATCTCACCATTCGATATGACTCACTCTCAGCTGACTACGAGGGTTTATCAAATGAACTCCTCAATAGGAATCAGGAACTCGTGTCACTGAAGGAGTCTCATAATGAGTTGGCTTTAGAGAAAGCTTCTCTCTTCGCCGAGCAATCCGTTCAAATTCCTGATGGTTTTGTTCCTCCGTGCTTAAAATGTCTAGAACGTAGCAATGCAGATTCTCATGCTGAAACTTCCGATGCTGTCATCAAGAATATTGCCTGAAATTGGTACTACTAACCCCTCTTCCGAGGACTTTGCTGCTGTTACTGAAGAAAATTGCAAGTTAAAGGGATTACTTGAGACTGGTATGCTGAGGAGCCTAAAAGGGCATCAAACCCTATGTGATGTGCTCAAGAAGTCCATACTGAACAAAAATCCTCAGAAGGAAGGGCTGGGTTTCGAAAAGAAACTCAATGTGGATGGATCCTATTGGACTCCCGAGCAATATCCTCGAACAACTTGGGTTCGTGCAAAGAGTAAAATCCTCGAACCTGAAACTTTGACTGGTTATCATTCGCCCATTCCTGTTGATACTAACGAGTCAAATGACTCAAATTACAAATTGTTCAAGCAACAGAATGCTAAAGTTTTCGCTCGATATGTTGGTGCTAACTGTAGGGCAGGCCCACCCAAGAAGCAAATTTGGGTGAAGAAAAGTGTCGTTGAAAATCGATCTGTTACTGCTAATCTAACTGTGCAGGATAATCCTCGACAAGGGAATGGCTACCATTCACAGCCTAATCGAATGCCATTTTCGAATGATTATCACCCTCATCTGCGTCAAAAGGAGTACATGCACATTGATACGTCTCCGTCGTATCTATAATTTTTTATTGTTTCATGCCAATATTATACAACTTTCACATATTTTTGGCAACTTTTTATATGATTTATTGGACTAACCTATTGATCCAGTGCCCAGTGCCAGTTCCTGTTTGTTGCATGTTTTTTGTTTCACAGAAAATCCATATCAAATGAAGTCCAAACGCGATAAAAATTTACGGAGAATTATTTTGGAATATTTATGATTTTTGGGAGGTGGAATCAACGCAAACGGGGGCCCACAGTGACCACAACCCACCAGGGCGCGCCGGGCACCCCCTGGCATGCCTAGGTATCTTGTGCCCTCCTCGAACGTCGGTTGGGGCCCTTCTTTTGGCGCAAGAAAAATAATTTATGGAAAAAAATCATGTAAAAATTTCAGCACAATCGGAGTCCCGGTTCTCCGGGAATTTAAGAAACGGTAAAGGGCCAGATCTAGGACAGGCGAAACATAAGAGAACAGAGAGGGAGATCCAATCTCGGAGGGGCTCCCGCCCCTCCGCCACCATGGAGGCCATGGGCCAGAGGGGGAACTCTCCTCCCATCTAGGGGGGAGGCCAAGGAAGAAGAAGAAGGAGGGGGGCTCTCTCCCCCTCTCTCCCGATGGCGCCGGAGTGCCGCCGGGGCAAGGATCGTGACGGCGATCTACATCAACAATCTTGCTACCGTCTACATCAACTTTCTCCCCCTCTATGCAGTGGTGGAACACCCCTTCTCTCCGCTGTAATGTCTACTTAAACATGGTGCTCAACTCCATATATTTTTTCCCAATGATCTATGGTTATCCTATGATGTTTGAGTAGATATGTTTTGTCCTATGGGTTAATCGTGATCTTGGTTGGTATGATTGTATATTTTATTTATGGTGCTGTCCTACGGTGCCCTCCATCTCGCGCAAACGTGAGGGCCCCCCGCTGTAGGGTGTTGCAATATGTTCATAATTCGCTTATGGTGAGTTGCGAGAGTGATAGAAGCTTAAACCCGAGTAAGTGGGTTGTTGCGTATGGGATAAAGAGGACTTGATACTTAATGCTATGGTTGGGTTTCACGACCTTAATGATCTTTAGTAGTTGCGGATGCTTGCTAGGGGTCCAATCATAAGTGCATATGATCCAAGTAGAGAAAGTATGTTAGCTCATGCCTCTCCCTCATATAAAATTACAAGAATGATTACCGGTACTTGTTATCGATTGCCTAGGGACAAATGACTTTCTTGTTGACAAATGCTATCTTCTTTTATTACCTTGCAATTTATTCATAGTTTTATTCTCGCAAAGTACTTCTAATTTTATTCTTGCAAAATAGTTTCATACTTGTTTTAGGTAAAGCAAACGTCAAGTGTGCGTAGAGTTGTACTGGTGGTCGATAGAACTTGAGGGAATATTTGTTCTGCCTTTAGCTCCTCGTTGGGTTCGACACTCTTATTTATCGAAGAAGGCTACAAACGATCCCCTATACTTGTGTGTTATCAAGACCTTTTTCTGGCGCCGTTGCCGGGGAGCAATAGCGTGGGGTGAATATTCTCGTGTGTGCTTGTTTGCTTTATCACTAAGTAGTTTTTATTTCCTGTTCTAAGTTGTTCTCTATCTTTAGTTATGGATATGGAACACGAAACACCAAAAAAATTAGTTGTACTTGCTACTCATGGAGATGGGGAACCTCCTAAAACCCTCGATTCTCTTTATGTGAAAAATATTATGCACTACTTTGATAATCCTGAGAAAACCCCATTCAACATGATATTGGGAGACACGTTGGATCAACGTGAATACTTTAGGGATTATCGCTTGACTCAAAAAGGGAAATTATTATGGGATCAAATTGATATGTTGCATTGGTATGCTTGGAATTTATGCCAGAGATATGATTATACTTGTTGCTCTAGGATGAACGCTCCACACCTTCCCTTTACATGCAAATTTAATGATAATGAAACCTTGGCTTCTTATGCCAATGGTAGATATGATTATTATGATGTGGAACGAATAGAAGAATTTGTTGCTTTTAAGGGTGCTTATGAAATTGAATCTTTGTTTTTAAAGTATGAAGCTTTTGATGATGATGTTTATAGACCTGAAAATTTTGCCATCCTTAAATATTGCTATGAAAATTATAAATACAATTCCGATATTGATATATTTATTGAGAAAGTCTCCGCTGTCTAAGAAGAGACTAATATTTTGCAGGGGTCTATGGAAGAAGAAATTGATGAAACTGTGAGCTCATTGGATGAAAAAGATGATAAGGGGAGCGAAGCACAAAAGGAGGAAGAGCGGATTAGCTACCCGTGCCCACCTTCTAATGAGAGTAACTCTTCAACTCATACATTATTTAATTTCCCTTCATGCTTACCGAAGGATGAATGCTATGATAATTGCTATGATCCCGTTGATTCTTTTGAAATATCCCTTTTCGATGAACTTAATGCTTGCTATGCTTGTGGCCAAGATGCCAATATGAATTATGCTTATGGAGATGAACTTGCTATAGTTCCTTATGTTAAGAATGAAATTGTTGCTATTGCACCCACACATGATAGTCATATTATCTTTTTGAATTCTCCAAACTACACTATATCGGAGAAGTTTGCTCTTATTAAGGATTATATTGATGGGTTGCATTTTGCTACTACACATGATGATTTTGATGAATATAATATGCATATGCTTGTTGCTCCTACTTGCAATTATTATGAGAGAGGAACTATATCTCCACCTCTCTATGTTTCCAACACGATAAAATTGCAAGAAACTGCTTATGCTATGTATTGGCCTTTACTTGATGTGCATGAATTGTTCTTTTATGACATGCCGATGCGTAGGAAGAGAGTTAGACTTCGTCATTGCATGATTTATGTTGCTTTGTGCTCACTACTAAATGCCAAATCATTGTTAATTAAAATTGGCTTTGATATACCTTGGGATCCGGGTGGATTCATTACTTGAGCACTTTATGCCTAGCTTAATGGCTTTAAAGAAAGCGCTGTCAGGGAGACAACCCGGAAGTTTTAGAGAGTCATTTATTTCTGTTGAGTGCTTTTATAAAGTTTAAAAACAAAAAAATATAGAGGGGAACTTAAAACTTCACAAAAAGAAAAGTGAAAGTGAGAGGGACGAGCATTGTGAAAGTGGGAGCTAGCCTTGAACTTTGTTCATGCCCATGGAAATTTTGTGAATCTTAATTACAGAAAATTTTCAACAAAAATAATTATCTCCTTGTACAAATCCATTGTATTATAAAAATAATGTGCCAGGATTTGCCTTTAGGATGATTAGATTGCTTGTTGGTATGTGCGGTGCAAAAACAGAAACTTTGGCTGTAGTGCGTGATTTTACATTTTTACTGGAACGTCAAAAGTTTCTGTAACTTTTTGCAAAGTCTTTTTATACAAATTGTTTATTTTGTCCTAATTTTTCAGAATTTTTGGAGTACCATAAGTATGGTAGGTGTTCAAATTGCTACAGACTGTCCTGTTTAAGACAGATTATGTTTTTGATGCATTGTTTTGCTTGTTTTGATGAAACTATCGATTTTTATCGGTGGTATAAGCCATGGAAAAGTTATAATATAATAGATAAAATTTAAAAATAAAATATGAATTGGTTTGCAACAATACTTAGAGTAGTGATTTGCTTTATTATACTAACGAACCTTACCGAACTTTCTGTTGAGTTTTGTGTGGATGAAGTGATCAAAGATCGAGGAGGTCTCGATATGAGGAGAAGGAGGAGAGGCAAGAGCTCAAGCTTGGGGATGCCCAAGGCACCCCAAGTAAATATTCAAGGAGACTCAAGCGTCTAAGCTTGGGGATGCCCCGGAAGGCATCCCATCTTTCTTCAACAAGTATCGGTATGTTTTCGTCTTCGTTTCGTTCATGTGATATGTGTAAATCTTGGAGCGTCTTTTGTGCTTAGTTTTTCATTTTTCTTTTATGCACCATTCTGGTATGAGATAGTCCATGTTGATTTATAGAATGCTCATTGCACTTCACTTATATCTTTTGAGTATGGCTTTATAGAATGCTTCATGAGCTTCACTTATATCATTTGAAGTTTGGATTGCCTGTTTCTCTTCACATAGAAAACCGTTATTTGAAGAATGCTCTTTTGTTTCACTTATATTTATTAGAGAATGGTCTTTTGTAGAAAGAATTAAACTCTCATGCTTCACTTATATCTATTTAGAGAGTCAACAGGAATTGGTCAATTGCATGGTTAGTCATAAAATCCTACATAAAACTTATGGATCACTGAATATGATATGTTTGATTCCTTGCAATAGTTTTGCAATATAGAGATGATAATATGTGAGAGGTACTAGTAAATGGTTGTGGTTAGTAAGAATATTGGTGTTAAGGTTTGTGATTCCCGAAGCATGCATGTATAGTCTCTCGTTATGCTATGAAGTTGGAGCATGATTTATTATTGATTGTCTTCCTTATGAGTGGCGGTCAGGGACGAGCGATGGTCTTTTCCTACCAATCTATCCCCCTAGGGGCATGCGTAGTAGTACTTTGCTTTGAGGGCTAATAAACTTTTGCAATAAGTATATGAGTTCTTTATGACTAATGTGAGTCCATGGATTATACGCACTCTTACCTTTCCGCCACTTGCTAGCCTCTACGGTACCGTGCATTGCCCTTTCTCACCTCGAGAGTCGGTGCAAACTTCACCGGTGCATCCAAACCCCATGATATGATACACTCTATCACACATAAGCCTTATTATATCTTCCTCAAAACAGCCACCATACCTACCTATTATGGCCTTTCCATAGCCATTCCGAGATATATTGCCATGCAACTTCCACCGCTTCCGTTTTGATGACTTGAGCATTCATTGTCATATTGCTTTGCATGATCGTAAGATAGCTAGCATGATATTTCCATGGCTTGTCCGTTTTTGATATCGTTGTTATGCTAGATCATTGCACATCCTGGTACACTGCCAGAGGCATTCATATAGAGTCATACTTTGTTATAGGTATCGAGTTGTAATTTTTATTTCTTTTGAGTTATAAGTAAATAGAAGTGTGATGATCATCATTATTCATTTTTAGAGCATTGCCTCAGTGAGGAAAGGATGATGGAGACTATGATTCCCCCACAAGTCGGGATGAGACTCAGGACAATGAGAGAAAAGAAAAAAAAGAAAAAGAAAAAAAGAAAAAGAAAAGAAGAAAAAAAACAAAGAGAGAAGGGGCATGCTAGTTCCACACTTGTGCTTCAAAGTAGCACCATGTTTTTCATATAGAGAGTCTCCTATGTTGTCACTTTCATATACTAGTGGGAATTTTTCATTATAGGATTAGATGCACACCCACTTAGTTTTCATATTGAGCTTTCATACACTTATAGCTCTTAGTGCATCCGTTGCATGCCAATCCCTACTCCTCACGTTGATATCAATTGATGGGCATCTCCATAGCCCGTTGGTTAGCCGCGTTGATGTGAGACTTTCTTACTTTTTGTCTTCTCTATATTTACCCCTATCGTCATACTCTATTCCACCTATAGTGCTATATCCATGGCTTGGGCTCATGTATTGCGTGAGGGTTGAAAAAGCTGAAGCGCGTTAAAAAGTATGAACCAATTGCTCGGCTTGTCATCGTGGTTGTGCATGATAAATACTTTGTGTTAAGAAGACAGAGCATGACAAGATTATATGATTTTGTAGGGATAGCTTTCTTTAGCGTCGATATTTTGAAAGACACGATTGTTTGTTGGGATGCCTGAGTATTGATGTCTTTATGTCAAATTATAGACTATTGCTTTGAATCACTTATGTCTTAATATTCATGCCATGATTAGATATATGATCAAGTTTATGCTAGGTAGCATTCCACATCAATTTTTTTTATCATTTACCTACTCGAAGATGAGCAGGAATTAAGCTTGGGGATGCTGATACGTCTCCGTCGTATCTATAATTTTTGATTGTTTCATGCCAATATTATACAACTTTCACATATTTTTGGCAGCTTTTTATATGATTTATTGGACTAACCTATTGATCCAGTGCCCAGCGCCAGTTCCTATTTGTTGCATGTTTTTTGTTTCACAGAAAATCCATATCAAATGAAGTCCAAACGTGATAACAATTTACGGAGAATTATTTTGGAATATTTATGATTTTTGGGAGGTGGAATCAACGCAAACGGGGGCCCACAGTGACCACAACCCACCAGGGTGCGCCGGGCACCCCCTGGCGTGCCCAGGTATCTTGTGCCCTCCTTGAACGTCGGTTGGGGCTCTTCTTCTGGCGCAAGAAAGATAATTTATGGAAAAAAATCATGTAAAAAGTCAGCGCAATCGGAGTTACGAATCTCTGGGAATTTAAGAAACGGTGAAGGGCCAGATCTAGGACACGCGAAACAGAAGAGAACAGAGAGGGAGATCCAATCTCGGAGGGGCTCCCGCCCTCCGCTGCCATGGAGGCCATGGACCAAAGGGGGAACTCTCCTCCCATCTAGGGGGGAGGCCAAGGAAGAAGAATAAGGAGGGGGGCTCTCTCCCCCTCTCTCCCGGTGGCGCCGGAGTGCCGCCGGGGCAAGGATCGTGACGGCGATCTACATCAACAATCTTGCTACCGTCTACACCAACTTTCTCCCCCTCTATGCAGCGGTGTAACACCCCTTCTCTCCGCTGTAATCTCTACTTAAACATGGTGCTCAACTCCATATATTATTTCCCAATGATCTGTGGTTATCCTATGATGTTTGAGTAGATATGTTTTGTCCTATGGGTTAATCGTGATCTTGGTTGGTATGATTGTATATTTTATTTATGGTGCTGTCCTACGGTGTCCTCCGTCTCACGCAAACGTGAGGGGCCCCCGCTGTAGGGTGTTGCAATATGTTCATGATTCGCTTATGGTGGGTTGCGAGAGTGACAGAAGCTTAAACCCGAGTAAGTGGGTTGTTGCGTATGGGGTAAAGAGGACTTGATACTTAATGCTATGGTTGGGTTTCACGACTTTAATGATCTTTAGTAGTTGCGGATGCTTGCTAGGGGTCCAATCATAAGTGCATATGATCCAAGTAGAGAAAGTATGTTAGCTCATGCCTCTCCCTCATATAAAATTACAAGAATGATTACCGGTACTTGTTATCGATTGCCTAGGGACAAATGACTTTCTTGTTGACAAAAGCTATCTTCTTTTATTACCTTGCAATTTATTCATAGTTTTATTCTCGCAAATTACTTCTAGTTTTATTCTTGCAAAATAGTTTCATACTTGTTTTAGGTAAAGCAAACGTCAAGTGTGCGTAGAGTTGTATCGGTGGTCAATAGAACTTGAGGGAATATTTGTTCTGCCTTTAGCTCCTCGTTGGGTTCGACACTCTTATTTATCGAAGAAGGCTACAAATGATCCCCTATACTTGTGGGTTGTCACGCATATCTTCTAATCATTACACTCATGTATCTGGAAACAACTTCAATGCCTATTCTTATGATTATTATCATAGTGCTCAGGTGTCTCGCAGAACACGCCGAAGAAATATCCCAAGTCAGGAGAAGCAAATGAGATCCTCACCTCCCACACAGGTGTGGGTTATGAAGAAGAACTAATTGTTTCTTGCAGGAAACACTCTCAGGGATATCTCCTGCTCATCATATGCCATGAGTTCATTTATTGTTGGTGCCTATCTTTCTGAGTTTTTCCCTCTTAGTGTTTGTGTTCTTTTTTTATAGTGTTGTGCTTCGAGTTTGATTCCTTATCTGGTTTATTCTCGTTCGTCGTGTCATAATCATGCACCTTGATCTGAAGAAGATTTCTTTTCGACGTCCTTGGTCGCGACTTAAATCATCCTCAATATTTTATCTGTTTTGGCGTTTGCCCTTCCTCAAACCCTTCGGCATCCAGTTCAGTTACCGAGATTTTCGCAGGAAACGGCTGACACGTGCCCACGATCTCTTCATCGTGATCTCGTCCGTTGAATGTGGAATGTCCCAGATTTTTTCGTCCATAGATTTCGGAGTGGGCCTTTTATCCCTCAGGCTATATAAACCCCCTCTCTGGGTCTCTTCTTCCTTAGCTCTTTCCCTGTTCGGCCTCAAACCCTACTTTCGATCTCCGCCCGAGCCCGAGCTCGAAGCAGCATCGACGTCAAGCATCGCCGTGCAACTCCGGCAAAGCTCCGTCACCATTGATCGCGCCAGTGCTGTAACTTCTCTTTCCCGCATTGCCGTAGTCGATCTGACTCACCAAGTTAGAGCATTCAGATCTGGTACTTGCTCTACTCACCTCCTATTCTAGAGCAGTTCCTCCCAACGCTATTTATCCTATGTTATTTCCTTGTGGTAGATCTTCTAGGTTCTATAAGTTGTAACATGTACGTTTTGTAGATGTTCCTCATACTAGTCTCTAGAATCTAGGGTTCACTGTGTATGCTCTTCGAGAGATTAGAGGATTGGTTATGTTGTCATTAGGCATACTGCAATTCACTCGATGATATTTGGCTAAGTGCATGCCGTGCATCCCATGCCTCTTCCTGTAAAACCATCTGTTTTGAGTTAAAATTTCCTCTGTGCATGCTTGTGACTTCTTCTGTGTTTTCTTTCGCATTTATGTTTTTCTCTCAGGAGTGGTCATGGCAAATAGTTCGGATGAGCATTCTGGTTCAGAGGAAGAAATCCCTCAGCAGCAAAGGGTGGCTGACAAAGCTAAAGTGGTCGAAAGTAAATCAGCAAAGCCACCAAGAGCGCCGAAGAAAAAGGCCGAATCAGAATCTGCGGAAGACGATGATGATGTGCCCTCAGCACAAAGCCAGCCAGAGGATGAGCTTGTAACAGACTCCAAAACCACATTCTCTGATGGAAATTCCAAAAAGGGTGGCCGAGGAAGAGAAAGGAATACTGCGGCCAAAATGTCTGATCAAGAAACTTACAGGACTCCACCAGGAGTGGAAACTGCTCAGGAAAGGAACAACTGATTGCAAAAGATTCGCCATCACTGGGCGAAGAAATGGTTCAATTATGAGAACGTCCGAAGGAAATACCAAATCCTATTTGCATTCACTCCACCCTGGAATGATTGCATTGCAGAAGGCTGCCTAGGGAAGGACGATGAAAAAGTGAGGCCGTCACCGCCTCCCAATGCTAATGCTGATTCTTTGAAAACTATAGCTGATTTTCCCGAAGAAGTTGCAAAAAGGGAAAAGGCCAAGGCCAAGCCTGAGGCTAGACTTGTGAAGAAAAATTAGGTAGAACAGCGAAATGTTGAGTTAACTCAACAGGATGTGATGGAAAAGAAGGAAAGGGTGTCTACCCGTAAAGAAAAGAAGAAGAGGAAGTCTGTTTCTCCTCGAGCTTCGAAGAAGAAGTCCGTTGCAAGCAAATCTAGGAAAGCTGCACCTACCTCGTCTGATGACAGTGCTGGTGAAGAAATTCCCATGTATGATCAGAAAGCGCTGCTTGACAAGCCATACCAAACCCCATCTCCTGCGAAGATTTCGCCACCAGTGAGACCTTCACCAAGACTTGCACCTGTCCCCTCTGATAAACCTTCGGGTTCTGCTGCCCCAACTGCAAAGAGAAAATTGATTACTAATGATGAAGCTGCTGCTTCTGCCAAGAAGGCGAAGAAAATCATTCCTGCTTCCACAGAGGAATATGATTTTGATCTGATATTCGGCATCATTGAAGGTGCCTCCTATGATGCCAATCCAGCTGAGTTGGGTACTTTGGGTCTGCCAGAAGATGTTACCAAGATGGTAGCCAAGCACTTCACTAATCTGAAAGAAATCACCAAAGAACTCAATCAAGCTGTCGAAGATAAGAAGCTTCTGGAGAAGATAAGCCAAGTCTGAGTCCGAAAGAAAAGATGTGAACAAGGCTATTCTTGAGAGCGCCAAAGCTCTCACTACCATGAGAAACAACAAGATTGACTGGCACTCCAGGATGAAGATGGATGTCTCTCAGCTTTGTGATCACAGAATCGAAGAGATTAAGAGACAAGAAGCTCTTGCTCGACGCAGAGAGAAAGAAGAGAAACGTGTAACAACACAGGCTAGAGCATATAAGCCAAAAAGACTAAGGATTGTTGTATCCAAACTGTTTCTTCAGATGCACCAATCGATGCAAGTGTTTCTCTTCAACAGATTCCTCCTTCCCCTCGTCCTGAGGAAGTTACTGAGCAACAGGGTGAGCCTGCAAAAGTTATCATCCCTACCCTAGTTGAACAAGAAGGTGATGTTGTGGATATGTATCTTGTCAACCCTGATGAAGTAAATGCTGCTCCCGAGCAAAATGCTTCTGAAGAAAAGATTGACGAAGAGATTGAGATGGAAAAGGCAGTCCCATTGCCTTTGAAAGAAGTTCAAGCTGAACCCTCCGGATCCACTAAGGAGGGAGAAAAGATTGAGGGGGAGCAAGTTGCTGCCCAAGGTACTACCCCTACGGTCTCCTCATCAGGTGCTCCTGCCCCAATGGAAGTTGACCCTGCTCCTGGTTCTTTGGCTTCATAGCCAGAACAGGAAGAAAAGAAGTTTGAAGAGCCCATGGCTCCCGAAGAAAAAGATGAAGTAGTTGCCCCACCAGTTGTGTCACTCCAAGCTGAACCACCTGTTTTGCCTCAGCAAGCTGAAAAAGATCAAGATTTGACTCAAGAGTCTGAGAAAGTTGTTGTACCACCCTGTCATGGTATCACACGGCCACCTATGGGGCCATCGGCCCCTTGTAGTTCGGCAAGGGGGAAGAGCGCATTGCACAAAGAGCGGAAAGCACAGAGCAGCACGGCAACGATGACATGGGCAGTTTTACCCAGGTTCGGGCTGCAGCGAGGCGTAAAACCCTACTCCTGCTTTGGTGGATTGATGGAAGGACCATGGTGGAGACGCAACGCTCTAGCCCGGCAAGGTCGCCTCGGGGCAAGAGCAGCTACACGCGTACGAGCGTACAAGTTTCCGAATCCTTTCTAAGGTAGCCACGACCCTCCTTTTATAGGTCAAGGGGTCACCACAATGGCAAAATAGTCTTTATGCACTGATTAGATAGCCACAGTGCTATCATACCTAACTCTGCAGATAGGACAGGGTGCATTAAATGCGCCGCTTAGTGTCACATCATGGCGTAGCCCGGCATGCCTTGTCATGCCATTCAGCCACCTTTTCGCCTGCCCGCACGACACATCGCCTGGATGGGTGTCATTTAGGGATGATCTTCCTCAGAAATGGCCTGCCACGTACCAAGTAACAGCCACTTAGTCACTTGGGGGATCGACACCGCACCGACGGGTGACTTGCGTTGCTGTGAGGTGGAGCGATGGAGCTTTGGCGGGGTAATCCGCCCTTGGTGTCCCCGGCAAGCCTGCCGAGGGAGTCTTGAGGCTTGTCTTGGGGTAACCTCGACCCCGCCAGGCTCGCCTGCCCGGCAAGGGAGGTTTTTCCTTAGTGATATCTTGCTTATTTGGTTGGTCTTGGTCTTCTTAATCCGCCCTTTGATTTCTCAAAGAGCCATCTCTTCTGCTTGGCCTTGTGTTGAACGTCGTAACCTTGTTCTTGAGCCTATGTACAGTCCGGGCAACACACCTGGGGTTTGTTGCACCGGCAGGAGCCCCCGGGCCTGGCCTGAACGCGCTGCCGAGCATCGTCGGGGTAGGCCCTGTCTAGTACACAGGCGAGCGGGTTGCGGTAGCTCATCCTTTGAGATCTTCTTTGCTTCTTCATTAACCTATGCTGGAGTCAGTTTCCGGTTTTCCCGCACGTCACGTGATGCCAATTGCAGTGGGGCCACCTTTGTAATGGCCCGTGAATGACTTTAACGCACGGGGGAGTAACTGCCAATTCACTCCTCCCACCACGTCCTTATCCTTTGCCACGTATGTTGCATGCATTGAGTGGGGTAGGTGACGGAGGCGCGTGGCGCAGGAGGGAGAGTCATGGCAGGGGCTCGGTCTTCTTCCAATTGGTGGAGAGGGGCGGTGATCGGATCCGTCCATCGGCGGTAGCTTGGATGGGTCGGATCAGAAAGAGACCCCTCTGGGGCGGGGGCAAAGGATCAGCCCCCAGCCCTAGCTTGCCTATAAAAGAGGGGGGCAAGGATGAAGCAAAAGGTGTCCATCCACGCACCTCTCTTTCTTTATTTCTTGCCTTCTTCTTTGTTATGTTGAGGGGGAGAGGCCGGGGCCGGGCCCCGGGCTCCAGCTTGGGGTCGATGATGCCGAACGCTCGCATTGACGCTGGTGGAGTGAGTCTGGTCCGAGGGTGCAGGAGATGCGGCGGTCGGGGGTGTAGGCGCCGAACTGTCCATAGTGTGGGTGGCGTTACGCTCCTCCGAGATGGTAAGGCGCCCGTCTCTCCCACACGATTCAGCCACTTGGTGGAGAGTGCTTGCCCTGGCCACAGGATGCCGAGGTTCGTCAACTTGACGACGAGGCTCCTGGGGCTTCCGGCGCCTGCCTGGGGTGCAGCGCTCGGGATCTTTGGTAATCCCAGCACTGCTCCTTCCGGCGGAGTCGGGGCGATCGTTGAAGACGGCGGCACCTTCCTGCCCTCCAAGGTGGGGAGCGATGCTCCTCGCACGCCTCGGACGCCGCCGTCGCCTGCTGTTTCTTTGGGGGAGGTGTCGGCCCGAGGGGCTGGCGTCCTCCTGGAGTGGTGGTAATGAAGAAAGAACGAGGGAAGACGGAGAAGGCGGGTGGCAGGCCGTCAGGTCGGAGTACGATGGAACCGACGCCTTCGTCTCGTACTGCCGGCCCGCTGCCTCATCTTTCCGCTCTTCCCCTCCCTCCCCGGCACCATCATCACCGGCCTCTTTAGGACGGTTGCTGGGGGGGTCGCTCTCTTGGTGCCTTCGCCTCCTCCAGCAGTCTTCCAGCTGAGCTCCGACGGTTCTCCCCGCCGGTGCTTGTGCCGGGGCTTCTTGCTGGCCCTGGAGGTGGTGACCAGGGCACCGCCGAGCTGCTCCCTCCGCCCCTCTCCTTCGCAGCCTCGCCACTCCCGATCTTGTCAGGCTGCGCCCGGCAAGCCCTGACGGGATCGGGCTGGGCTTCCGCTCAGGTACTCCTTTTGCCCTCTTCACCTCCTGCTGTAGTGCCTAGGAGGAGAGGGACAAGAAAGGGATTACGGGGCACTTATCTTTTTTCAGTCTAAAACATGTAGGCACTTGCCAAACTTTAGTCTAAAGTATGTAAACTTCTTTATCCATGTTTGTGCTCTGTAAGATCTGTACTTGCTTATCAGCATATTAATGAAAAAGACAAGCCTTGCCGGGTACTCGTACATGTATCATGACCATGCAGAGGTGAGGTGCCTCTATAATTTCAAGTAAACAAGTTTCCCCCGGCAAACTATCCCGCCGGTACCCTTAGTTTGCTGCCGTGGGGCAAGGCCTGCCGGGCATAAAACTATAAAAAGGGACCGACCCCTCGTCGAACCATCTCCTTCAAAAACAACTGCGACCACCTTGTCCGAAGCAATGTTCGGGACAAAGGATGGGAGCACCTATGTTTTGAAGCTAATGAGGTTTTCATATGCACAAGTTTTTACCTTACAGAATAGGTATGGATAAGAATAAACTTATCTGTTTGGCTTGCCGGGGGTCGCTGTGTAGGCTTGTCTTCATTTCTTCTCTTCGGGATCAAGTCCACGGCAAGAACCCTGCAACTTAGTGCAGATGAAAACAGTGCTACATGCGACCTCATCTACATGATCATGCTATGCTCATGATGTGCTTATGCATGCATGCAATCTTGTCGGGGGACCCCCAGCGCTTCGTTTATTCATCTGTTGCTCAGGGTCTGCGCCTGGCTTTGTACAAAGGGTTACATGCAACATCGGCAAGGCTTGTACAAAAGGGTGGCTGCCGGGCAGGGCCCGACAGCCGCGCCTTACAGGTAGAACTTACAGAGATGCTCAATGTTCCATGAGCTTTGCAACTGAATGTCATCTCCGGTCTCCAGACAGATTGCGCCAGGTCTGGTGACTCGTACTACCCGGTAAGGGCCTTCCCACTTTGGCGTCAACTTGTTTACACCCTTGGCGGACTGAACACGCCTAAGGACAAGGTCGCCTTCCTCAAGGCTCCGGGCATGAACCCTGCGGCTGTGATAGTGATGCAGGGCTTGCTGGTAGCATGCAGCACAGGTAGCAGCCTAGAGACGGTTCTCCTCAAGTAGCACAGCGTCGTCACGCCGGTGCTGTTCCTACGCTACTTCATCATAGGCAAGCACTCGAGGTGATCCGTATATGAGTTCCGTGGGGATAACTGCTTCTGCCCCATAGACTAGGGAGAAGGGAGTGAGGGAGTCCTGGATAAGGGGGTCCTTGAGCATCCGGGCTATGTGACATGGGCCGGACTGATGGGCCGTGAAGATACAAGATAGAAGGCTTTCCCCCGTGTCCGGATGGGACTCTCCTTGGCGTGGATAACAAGCTTGGTGGCTAATCGTATAGCTTCCTCCCTCTGTAAACCGACTTTGTACAGCCCCAGCCCCCTCCGGTGTCTATATAAACTGGAGGGGTTGGTCCGTAGAGGCAATCACAATTCCCATAGGCTAGACATCTAGGGTTTAGCCATTACGATCTCGTGGTAGATCAACTCTTGTAACCCCTATACTCATCAAATACAATCAAGCAGGACGTAGGGTTTTACCTCCATTAAGAGGGCCCGAACCTGGGTAAACATCGTGTCCCCTGTCTCCTATTACCTTCGATCCTCAGACTTATAGTTCGGGACCCCCTACCCGAGATCGGCCGGTTTTGACACCGACATTGGTGCTTTCATTGAGAGTTCCTCTGTGTCATCGATAGAAGGATTGATGGCTCATCTTGTCATCAATGACAGTATTACTTCTGGAGGAACCCTAGTTTCAGGGCAGATCCTCCAGCTTGGCAGCTTCACCATGGGCGCCCGTCCGGTCGTTAAGCCAGACGTGGTCCCCCAAGTCACCAAAAATCATCTTCGTATCGGCCCCGAGTACTCCGACAAGATGGATCCGGTGGACTTATCGTCTTTGAATGAGCTGCTAGATCGCATCGCCGCCCTTGGGGTCGCAACTAACTACGATCGGATTGGGCTTAAACCCGATCAGAGAGAAATCAAATCTCTGCCGATCACCCATCTGGTAGCAGTCGTCGAGGAACAAGCCGATGATAACTCTTCTCCAACGTTGAGAACAAGCTATGTTCGGATTTCCGAACCCAGCGATCCGGATACCCCTCTTCGGGAGAACACTCCCTGTCCTTTGAGCGCAGAATTGGGCTTCAAACCTGAGAACTCCCAGGACGCTCCGGATTCCGGGCTGGTAACCTCCGAAGTTCTTCAAACTCCGGATTCCACAGTGAGGCAGGGTTCGGATTTAAACCCACCCACCACAAGCAATATTCCCCAAGCAATTCCGGTCCTCCGGATATATGCGACCTAATGTATGTATGGCAGCAGCCTCAGGAAATAGTCCATCACTTCTGGGCCAGATTCCTCCTTGTTAAAAACAAGATCCGAGATTGCTACGACGACGACGCGATTTCAGTATTTTACAACAACTGTATGGATGAGGGAATCCTTAGTGCCCTCAACCGCCATCGCATACTGCGCTTCGCAGATTTGGCACACATAATACAGAAGTACTGCGCAATGGAAAGTTCCTGGAAAGCGCAGGCAGCCTGCTGGGGACCTCAGACCTTTAAGCCATCTCCCGGACGGGCAAAAAGGATGCACCCTTGTGGGGCACCTAATCATCATCCCATGGACAAGAAAATCAAGCCCTTAACGGGACACAGAACTGTCCTTGAGGAATGGCTCGACATGCCCTGTCAAATACACATGATGCCGGATACCGAACCAACACATAGCCTTCGAGCATGTTGGATACTCCGGCAAGTGGCCAAGAGCGGGGAAGGTATCCTCACCAACACTACCCCAGAGAAGTACCCCTCTGAGGACGACGATCTCAAAGTATTTATGGTCTTCGAGACCTTTTCTTCAAATAATTGGCGTAAAAGGGCGCTCCGCGACCTCGCCGAAGTCTGCCAAGTAGCAGCAACAAATCCTTGGAATGATACGGCGATAACTTTCAACGCCGACGACGAACCAAGATCCCGATCAGTCCGAGCACCAGCCGCTTTAGTTCTAAACCCAATTGTAGATGGCTTTTGGCTTACTAAAGTGCTCATGGACGGGGGCAGCGGATTGAACCTCATCTACGAGGACACGCTCGACAAAATGCAAATAGACAAGAGCTGCATCGAGCAGAGCAGTACAACCTTTCGAGGCATTATCCCCAGCCGAAAGGCGCGGTGTTCGGGAAAAATAAAACTTGACGTGGTATTCGGCACGCCTGAGAACTACAGGTCCGAA
This sequence comes from Thinopyrum elongatum, assembly GCA_011799875.1. NCBI lineage: Eukaryota > Viridiplantae > Streptophyta > Magnoliopsida > Poales > Poaceae > Thinopyrum > Thinopyrum elongatum. The sequence continues at coordinate 43,553,419 of CM022300.1, forward strand.
GAGTTAATCTTCCAGCTGGCACCTTTCAACAGTGGATATCACGCCCTGTTGGGGCGAGATGCATTCACACGCTTTCAAGCTATACCTCATTACGGGTACATGAAGCTCAAAATGCTCGGGCCCTACGGAGTTATCACTATCGCCAGTGATCCGGACATAGCACTCCGCGCCGAAAACAAAACCACATCCCTGGCCCTCAAGGCACTCTCCGAGGCCCTGGCGGCCGAAGAGCTCACCGCTCTGCGCTCCACAGTGGATAGAGATGACGTAATTCTCGACAAAAGGCCAAAATCCACTTCTTTCAAACCAGCAGATGAAATAGTCAAATTTCAAGTTCACCCGACGGATCCCAAAAAGATAGCATCCATTGGGGCACAGCTGGATCCGACGGTCGATACCGCATTACGCGCTTTCTGCGCGAGAATTGGGACATCTTCGCCTGGCACCCTTCGGATATGCCAGGAATCCCACGCAAACTGGCCGAACATAGTCTCAGTATACTAAAGGGATACAAACCAGTCAAGCAAACGCTACAGCGATTTTCCGAACCCAAATGACAAGCTATGGGGGAGGAGCTAGCCAAGTTACTCGAAGCCGGGTTTATCAGAGAGATCAAACATCCGGACTGGCTAGCAAACCTGGTCATGGTGCCGAAGAAGGATAAATCCTGGCGCCTATGTGTCGATTTCAAAGACCTTAATAAGGCTTGCCCTAAGGACCCCTTCCCACTACCTCACATTGACCAGATTATTGATGCAACTGCAGGACATGACTCACTGTGTTTCCTCGATGCATACTCCGGATACCATCAAATTAAAATGAAGGAATCCGACCAGGCCGCAACGGCATTTATCACCCCGTATGGGCCTTTCTGCTTCAACACTATGCCTTTCGGGCTCAAAAACGCCGGCGCCACTTACCAACGCATGATTCAAACATGCCTGGAAAAGCAAATCGGCAAGACAGTTAAGGCATATGTAGATGATGTAGTCATCAAAACTAAGCATGTTGAATCATTGGTGGAAGACTTGCGCCTGACATTCGACAACCTCCGAACATATGACATACGGCTCAATCCGGAAAAGTGCATTTTCGGCGTTCCCGCCGGAAAACTGCTTGGGTTCATTGTTTCTAATAGAGGGATCGAAGCAAACCCAGCCAAATACGAGCCTTGTCACAATTGGCAACACCAACAGACCTCAAGCAGGTCCAAAAACTAGCTGGGTGCGTGGCAGCTTTGAGCCGTTTTATCTCCAGATTGGGAGAAAAGGCATTGCCACTTTATCGCCTGCTCCGACGCACCGACCACTTTGCATGGTCGGACGTGGCAACAGCCGGACTGGAAGAAATAAAAACTTTTTTAGCAAGCAACCCAATCCTTGCCGCACCAAACGTCGGTGAACCTATGTTGCTCTACATATCGGCAACTCACCAGGTGGTGAGTGCCGTGCTCGTCGTCGAGCGAGAGGAAGAGGGACATAAATTCCCACTCCAAAAACCAGTGTACTACGTATCGGTGGTCCTTACACCATGCAAATCCCGATACCCACATTATCAAAAGATAGCATATGCGGTCTTTATGGCGTCCCGGAAATTGCGACACTACTTTCAAGAGTGTTTGATCACGGTGGCTTCTAAAGTACCACTCAATGACATTATAAACAACCGAGACGCCACCAGCCGGATTGCAAAATGGGCCATTGAGCTCTTACCATTTGAAATAACTTACAAACCACACCGAGCCATTAAATCTCAGGTGTTGGCTGACTTCGTCGCCGAGTGGATAGAGTCCGAACTCCCTAAAGAGTACAACACGTATTCCAACTGGGTGATGCACTTTGACGGCTCTAAAATGTTAGCCGGACTGGGGGCTGGTGTTGTTTTGACATCCCCCACAGGAGACACAGTCCGTTATGTGTTACAGATATTGTATACCGACTCTAACAATGCAGCCGAATACGAGGCTCTATTGCACGGTCTCCGGATGGCCGTCTCCATGGGCATACAATGCCTCGAGGTGCGCAGAGATTCAAACCTCGCAATATCCCAAATAAATAGAGAATTTGATGCAAAAGATCCGAAGATGGTGGCTTACCGCAACGCCGTACTCAAAATATCAGCTCGGTTTGAGGGGCTTGAGTTTCATCACGTGGCCCGAGAGAGTAATCAGGCAGCGGACGTCCTTGCGCGCTTAGGCGCTAAACGCGACCCTGTCCCACCTAACAACTTTGTGGAAAGACTCTTTAAGCCATCCGTGGTGTGGCAGGACAAGAACGGCAACACTGGTCCAGAGCTGGTCATTCCCCCAGATTCCGAACACAGTTCCGATATCCTCGGGGGCTCGGGCACTGACATAACACCGTCGGCCCACAAAATCATGGCTGTAATTGCCCCGTGGACTGAACCTTTCCTGGCCTACCTTATTAGGAAGGAGCTCCCTGATGATCAGACTAAGGCCCGTCGTATTGTTCGACGCTCGAAAGCCTACAAAGTTCATGAAGGAGAACTGTACAAGAAAAGTACTACCGGAGTCCTTCAAAGATGTATCTCCGAAGAAGAGGGACGGCAACTCTTGGCCGAAATACACGCTGGTCTTGGCGGCCATCACGCCGCAGCTCGGGCCCTTTTAGGGAAGGCCTTCCGTACAGGTTTCTTTTGGCCCACGGCCCGAGCAGATGCACAGGACCTCGTATAGCGCTGCGTTGGATGCCATCTTTTTGCCAACCAAAGCCATCTGCCGCCTACTGCCCTACGAACAATCCACATTACTTGGCCTTTTGCGGTCTGGGGGCTAGACATGGTCGGACCCCTTAAAGGGGGAAGCCATAAGAAGAAATATTTGCTGGTTATGGTCGACAAGTTCACTAAATGGGTAGAGGCCAAACCAGTCAAAACGGCCGAAGCCGGACCGGTGATAGACTTTATATCCGGTGTCGTACACCGTTATGGTGTCCCGCACAGTATCATTAATGACAATGGCTCTAACTTTACGGCCGACGAGGTGAAAACTTGGTGTGCTAATCTGGGCATTAAGCTCGATTACGCCTCCGTGTATCACCCTCAAACAAATGGTCAAGTTGAACGGGCTAATGGCCTGATAATGAGCGGCATCAAACCCAGACTATTGCGATCCTTAAAGGAATCGGATAAACACTGGGTCGAGGAGCTCGACTCCGTACTCTGGGGGCTACGGACCACTCCCAATCGCACGACCGGATACACACCGTTCTTCATGGTGTACAGCGCAGAGGCTGTCTTACCCTGCGATATTATTCATGACTCACCTCGAGTGCGCATGTATGAGGAGAGAGAGGCCGATCTCGATCGGCAGGACGATTTAGACGGCCTGGAGGAGGAGCACAATGTCGCAAAAGCCCGTTCCGCATCCTACCAACAACAAGCTCGAAGATACCAAAGCAGAGAAGTGCGGGCAAAGACTTATAACGTCGGTGAACTCGTTTTACGGCTACCAGAGAAGAAAAAGGACAAGCTCAAGCCCAAATGGGAGGGTCCCTTCATTATAGATGAAGTTCTCACTGGAGGAGCCTATCGCCTTCGAAATGCATCGGACAATCGCTTAGAGCCAAACCCATGGAACGCAGCCAGGCTCCAAAGATTCTACGCCTAAATCCAGACACATACATTTGTTCGTTCCCTTTCTCTCCCTTTAATTTTTTTTTCTTTTCGTCTTCTTTTTATACGATCTCTGGCTCATGTTCGGGTCAGCCGCACACTTGAAGGGTATACATCCTTAAATGTACATACCCCACAATACCTGGGGGCTTCTTTTCATAAGAAGCTTATTATTACTAGAGCATCAAGCTCGCCGTATATATGTGTCGTCTGCTCATATATGTCCTTTTTTCACCATTATATGCACCTCTATGACTTAAGTTTTTGCCAAGTTGGGTTGCCTGGCTCCTGTGCTTATGCCCTACGTTCCCGCTTGTTCGGCTAGGGCATAAAGGGAGCACCTCTGCGATTGTTACAACCGGGTCATCCGGATATGTACCTCAGACGGGTGAAGCTGAAAGCTAGCGTTCTTAAGGGAATAATTGGTCGGCGGACAAAAGACAAACTACCCTTGTTGCAATATAAGCCCCCAAGATGTAAGGCGTAATGTGATTTTTTAGCATCACAGCTCAGGCATGCACAAATACGCATGCTGACCCAGGGAAAGGAACCCCTAACGGAACTATTCTCTCTGGAAGATGTTTCTTATGTTCAAATGTAATATAACATAACTCCCCGAATACAACTTGTCTGTTCAAGCAATTATGACCGGACTGCCTGGTTTCCGAACATACTTTGGTATTTATCGTCGGTATAGTATTCGGAAACACTCCGACCCTTGGGTTTCGGAGGTTGAAGCGGAAAGTCTGCCATGACAATCGTTTAACAATTCGGGTAGAGATAAGCTTGGCGATACAAGTACATTGTTACATGGAATCGAAAGCTTCTTCTTCTAAATCATCTAACAGGCTGTCTAGTCTACAGTCCTGTTGTGAAAATTTGGCGGCTATTTTTACTTGGTCATATACCAAGTTGACTGGAATTTCTTGTCCGTCTGGTCCCCGCGGTCCGACCCGGGCTATATGATTCGGATCAAGTCCAGTATACCATGTTTTCACCATGGCCCAGGCCTCTCATGCACCTTCTCGGCACGCTGATACCTTCCATAGTCCAAAACGGCGCCGAGCTCCCTTGACAAAATTCATGAGTTCCTCCATACTTCCTGGAGGAGAATCGGCTGGCCATAGTGCCTTAGCCATGTTCCTCATTGCTTTTCGAGCTCGCTCGTGCACTTTGGACAGCTCTTGTAGCAGGTCGCCTTGAAACTTGGACACTTCTTCCTCGGGCCGCCCAGTCAGCACACCTACAGAAACACACTTGTAAAACTTTCCATCAGGAGACCGTACGAAAAGCCAGGATAAAAAGCATACTGAATATGCCGCCTTTCAGTTTTCTGTTCTCCTTCAAAGCATCCGATAATTGGGCTCTTACGTCCTTTAACTCCTCGGCTTGTTTGATGTTTGCATCCTATAGTTTGTTTTTCTCATTAATGGTCCGTGTTAATACACGTTGACCAGCGGCTTCTTGCCCTTCGGCATGTTGTTTGTCTGCTTGAGCAGCCCTTAGCCTCTCCTTCAGCTGATCTGTTGACCCTGCCAACAAAACGATGCATATTCAAATAAAATCATCATAGTCACGGAGTCATATTTCCGGGCTACTGTTGTACCTACCGTCAGGTGCCTTCTTGGATTTCTTCAAATTTTCCAGTTTGGCAGTGGCAACGGTTAGCTTAGTTCGGCATTCTTCTAGCTCCTTGGATAATGTGTTATTTTTTTCCATGAATACCTGATGGCGTGATGACTCTTAAATCAGTTGGGTCAACTGCTTCAAGACTCGGGGGCTACTGGCATATGATTATTAAATCTGCTCAAGAGTTCTTACCCGCATATCCTTTGAGAGCTGGTGAGTGGCTCTAGCAAGCCCATCCCGAGCAGCTCGGATGTATGCATCCGCTGAGCTGAAGGCGTTGAATGCCTCTTCGGTGAAATTCGGGTCGCGCATAGCCGTTCTCCGCCGCCGATGATTCATTGCACTCTCCACTTCGGAGTTGGTGACGGATACGTCATCTGAATCCTCTGGGAGATGACAATCCGGCATAGCACCCGTTTCAACCCCAGTCCTTGCGGAAGGGTCCGGGGCCGGATTAGCCTGCGCATGGTCAACTAGGTCTCCGGATACAGTCCGGCGTACGCTCCTCCTACAATGTGGTATAGCAGGCAGCGTTACAGTCCGGTCTATCCACTGAGAGCATGTTACAAAATTATTATACCTCTTTGACAAAGGAGAAGGCTCGGCAGCATCATCGTTGGCCTTTCTCTTCAAAGGTTCGCCCTGCGCGGGCGTCGTCTTCTTAGAGGACGCCTTTGCCGCAGTTCAATGAGACGAGCGCCGCCCCTTGGAAGCACGATACAGTGCGGAGGGTGAGGCGCAAGGGGAAAACTCTTTTTTAAGGAGATGTCTCCTGAATACTTACATGGGAGAAGGGGAGAAGGACAGGGTAATCGGCTATAATAGCCACTTCCGTGCCGTCATAGCTCGCCTGATAAAAAACTCCCTCCTTAAGCTCTATATATATGTCTGGATCTTCTTCATATCCGGGATCTAAATCCCGAACATGGTCCTCTGGCTACGGAGCGGGGCTGTGGATCCCCTTGACGATCTTTCTCCATTCCTGTCAAAAACAGCCGGATTAAATTCGACTAACATAAACTCTGGGGAAATATTGAGTAAAGCCAATAATGGAAAAACTCACCCAGGGGATGGGGTTGTACATGGAAAAGCCTTCCCGACATGTTAAACGAGCGAAGTCTTCCTTCTCCCCTTTGTATAGGTCGGCTAAGATGGCGGCTAGGGCGGCAAAATTGTCCGGACCCTTGCGTAGACAACGGGAGGTATCGTCCTCCCCGTTGTAATGCCACATGGGAAAATCTCTGGATTGGAGCGGTTGGACGCATCGCGTTATGGGAATCGCCATGACCTCAATTATGGACAGCCCAGAGTTTGCAAGCACTCTGATCTTGTTTGCTAGTCCCACGACCTCTGCGCTGTCTTCTTCCTTGAGGCTTCGGGGACGCCAGCTGGCACACTTCTTTAAAGGAGCACGGGAGAATTCGGGAAGGCTGCGCCGGATTGGGTCCGGAAGAATAACATCTTCAATATAAAACCACTCCGAGGGCCACTCTTCGGATGCCTTTTTCGGAGTGCCGGACAGGTATCCTGTTCCGGCTATGCGCCATACTTCGGTGCTGCCCACCTCGAATATAGATCCCTTTTGGGAGCGAGGGACAAGGCAGAAATTTTTTCGCCATAGCTCGAAATGAGCCTCACAGCCTAGGAACAGCTCGCAAAGGGCAACGAAGCCCGCGATATGCAGGATAGAGCCCGGCGTCAGATTGTGCAGAGGCCTCTGAGGAAAGGGTGGATAGGAAATCCTACGCCTCTCAGAAGGAAGGAAACGAAGCACACCCGCTCCTCTTTAGAAGGATTGGGGAAATTCTCCGCCAGGGCTTCACCATTGTAGGATGTTAATCCAGCCCGAACGGAGACTAGATCTGCGGGAGGTAGATATCCCTGCGCCCGAAGTTCATTCAGATGGGCGCGGGATACGGAGCAGCTTTCCCAGTCGCCTTTTTGAAGGCCGTGGGGGCGTGAGGAAGAGCTAGGAGCGTCGGCCATGTTTGGGCGATTTCCTATGGCAGGTTCGGAGGATTTCCGCGTGGTGTGGGATGGCATCTGAGATATAATCTCCTTAAATAAACTCCATTCCCGCATGGTCAAGGGGTTACTTGTAAAAGATACTTGGACCGTTCGTATTCATTCGACACGTGGAAGCCGAGGCGACGACAGTGAAGAATCAATATAACATGCAAGATATGGAGCCGAACTATCGTCAATCCGAAGTATAATGGAGAACCCGCCTTGCAAAGCCGAAGACATGAAGCCGGATACTACATCGTCATTGAAGGCGAGTTCGGGGGCTACTGAGGAAGTCCTGGATAAGGGGGTCCTCGAGCATCCGGGCTATGTGACATGGGCCGGACTGATGGGCCGTGAAGATACAAGATAGAAGGCTTTCCCCCGTGTCCGGATGGGACTCTCCTTGGCGTGGATAACAAGCTTGGTGGCTAATCGTATAGCTTCCTCCCTCTGTAAACCGACTTTGTACAGCCCCAGCCCCCTCCGATGTCTATATAAACTGGAGGGGTTGGTCCGTAGAGGCAATCACAATTCCCATAGGCTAGACATCTAGGGTTTAGCCATTACGATCTCGTGGTAGATCAACTCTTGTAACCCCTATACTCATCAAATACAATCAAGCAGGACGTAGGGTTTTACCTCCATTAAGAGGGCTCGAACCTGGGTAAACATCGTGTCCCCTGTCTCCTGTTACCTTCGATCCTCAGACGCATAGTTCGGGACCCCCTACCCGAGATCGGCCGGTTTTGACACCGACAGGGAGTCTGCCCGGTAGCTCGATTTGGTGTCGTATGGAGGGACCAAAGAACCACCGGCAGCTCGTCGATCCACCGCCTGCCGCACTTCTACGGCCTATCAAATGTTCTTGTCTTGAGTCCTCACAACACTTCATCGTTTGTCCTCTCAGCTTGTCCGTTGCTTCTGGGATGGGCAACAGAGGCAAATGAGACTTTGCTTCCGAGGGCATGAACATATTGCATGAAGGCGCGGCTTGTGAATTGGATGCCATTGTCGGCGATGATCCTGGCGGGCACTCCGAAATGGCACACCAATCCTTTTAAGAACTTGATAGCTGACTGTGCGGTCACCTTCTTCACGGGCTCCACCTCTAGCCACTTTGTGAACTTGTCAATAGCGACGAACAAGAACTCAAAGCCCCCGGTAGCACGGGGGAAGGGGCCCCAGATGTCGAGCCCCCAGACCGAGAAGGGCCATGACAAAGGGATCGTCTGGAGAGCTTGAGCAGGCTAATGGATATTCTTGGAGTGGAACTGGCAGGCTTCACATTTGGTGACTAGCTCAATTGCATCTTGGAGGTCGTGTGCCAGTAAAAACCTTGCCAGAAGGCTTTTCCAACCAGGGCCCTCAATCCAATGTGGGAGCCGCATATACCCTTGTGTATCTCTGCCAACAGTTCCTTTCCTTCTTCCCGGCAAATGCACTTCAATTTCACTCCATTGGGCCTTCTTCTGTATAGCGTGTCGTCAACGAACTGATACATACTGGCCCTCCGGGCTACTCTTTCAGCTTCTTCTTGCTCTTCGGGAAGTTCTCCTGTTTGGAGGAAATGGACTATGTGCCGTGCCCATGTTGGAGCCTGAGGCTCGGCAACAAGGACTGGCAGCACCTCCTCGTTCACGGGAGCGCATGCCTCGACCACAGGAACAGGTGGTTCAGCGGGAGGGTGCTGCTCACCGGGCGAAATGGAGTTGTTCCCGCCAACCTCTCTGCCGGGAACCCCAGAGGGCTCTACTGGGAGAGGCCTGCCGGAGTCCAGTTTCCTTCTCTTCCTGGCCATTGTTGCCGGAGATACAGAGGGTTGAGTCAGATGGAGAACAAAAGTCCCTGGTTCCACAGGGAGTTTTTGCGCAGCGCACTTTGACAGATGATCAACAATGCTGTTTTTCGCACGCGATATGTGCTCTGTTTGCAATCCATCAAAGTGCTCCTCCAACTTTCTCACTTCCTCGACATATGCCTCCATCAATGGGCTTTGATAATCCTTGTTCACTTGCCTCACCACAAGTTGCGAATCTCCATGAATGATCAACTTCTTGATTCCCAGTTCTATTGCGATCCTGAGCCCGACAAGAAGTCCTTCATATTCTGCTGTATTGTTGGAAGCCTTCTCCCGGGGGAAATGCATTTGAACCACGTACTTGAGGTGCTCCCCAGAGGGAGCAACAAGAAGCACGCCAACTCCTGCACCTTGTAGGGAGAAGGCACCATCAAAGTACATGATCCATTCTTGGGGCGCTTCCTTGTCGGGGATAACTGTCTCCAACACGTCTTCGTCAGGGGTAGGCGTCCATTCCACAATAAACTCCGCCAGTGCTCTGCTCTGAATGGTTGACGTGCTCTCGAACTTCAAACCAAAGTTGGATAACTCCAAAGCCCATTCCACTATCCTGCCAGTGGCCTCAGGGTTCCTCAGTATGCGTTGCAAGGGGAAGCGGGTGACAACCATGATCACGTGGGCTTGGAAGTAGTGGCGCAGTTTCCTTGAGGTCATGATGAGGACAAAAATCAACTTTTGCATGCCAGAGTACCTCGACCTAGCCCCCTGCAAAGGGGAGCTGACGAAGTACACTGGCCGCTGCACCACTTTCTTGCCGCGACCTTGGAGTTGTCTCCATTACCTCGCTCCTCCTTGTTCTGATATGTCTCTAACCTTGCCGGGGCGAGTTCACTTCCTCCTCCGGAGGGGACGGTAGTTGCAGCTGCTTCTTCATCTACTTCTCGCTGCGCCACCAACGTTGCGCTAACCACTTGATTGGTTGCCGCTAAGTATAGCAACAACGGTTCTTGTCGTTTTGGAGCGACTAAGGTGGGGACAGAGGAAAGATAGGTCTTCAGATCCTGCAGCGCAGTGTCTGCCTCCGGGGTCCACTCCATGGGCCCAGCCTTCTTCAAGATTTTGAAGAACGGTAGGGCGCATTCGGCGGACTTGGAAATGAACCTGCTTAGCGCGGCAACACATCCAGTCAAACTCCTCACATCTTTAACTGTCTTGGGTGCTTGAATCTGCTCAATTGCCCTGATCTTGTCGGGGTTGGCCTCTATCCCCTGGTGGGACACAAAGAAGCCAAGCAGCTTGCCGGAAGGAATGCCAAACACACACTTCTCTGGGTTCAGCTTCAAGTTGATCATGTGGAGATTTGCAAAGGTCTCTTCCAAGTCCTGAATGAGAGTTGATTTGTCCTTGGTTTTGACCACTATATCATCCATGTAGACTTCAATATTCCTGTGCAACTGGGGCTCAAAGCCAATCTGTACTGCTCTCGTGAAAGTGGATCCAGCACTTTTTAACCCAAAGGGCATACGTACAAAGCAGTACGTGCCACATGGGGTTATAAACGCGGTCTTCTCTTCTTCTTCTTCGGACATGAAAAATCTGGTGGTACCCGGAGTAGGCATCCAATAAGCAAAGTAGGTCACATCCAGAGGTGGAATCCACAATCTGATCGATGCGCGGCAAGGGGAATGGGTCCTTCGGGCATGCTTTATTTAGGTCTGTGAAATCTATGCAAAGCCTCCATTTTCCATTCTCCTTGCGCACCACCACTGGATTCGCCAACCAAGTTGGATGCAACACTCCTCTGACCAAACCAGCAGCTTCGAGTTTCTTGATCTCCTCGGCAATAAACTGCTGCTGCTCCAAAGCTTGCTTTCGGACCTTCTGTTTGACGGGTCGGGCATGTGGGCAGACAGTAAGGTGGTGCTCGATTACCTCCCTAGGAACACCGGGGATGTCAGATGGTTGCCAAGCAAACACATCGACATTCGCCCGCAGGAAGGCAATGAGCGTGCTTTCCTATTTGTCATCAAGGGTGGAGCTCATAGTAAATGTACCATCAGCGCCAACCAACCGTGCCGGGACCTTCTTCACAGCAGGCGCAGCAACCTTTGATCTCTTGCTATTGGAACTCTCCGGCAAATCATCAACAGGCGCAGCGCAATCCAAAGAGGTGCGCTTCCCGGATTCTTTGCTGGCGTCCTTGCTAGCTTTCTTCCCTTTCTTGTTTTCCTTGGCGGGAGCGGTAGCTTCCGCGGCCTCTGCAGCGACTGCTTCCCGGTACATCTTATCCACGCATATGACTGCGTCCTTCTTGTCTGATGGAACGGAAATGACGCCCATCGGTCCTGGTATCTTCAGAGTGTTGTAGGCATAGTGGGATGCCGCCATGAATTTTGCCAGGGCAGGGCGGCCAAAGATTCCATTGTATGGTAGGGGGAGGTCGACCACATCAAACACGATCTTCTCGGTCTGGTAGTTTAGCTCCCCCCCGAACGTTACCGGCAGTGTGATCTTCCCCTTATGACGACTCCTGCCGGGGCTGATGCCTTGGAAAGTATCGGTAACCTTGAGCTCTTCATCTGCTATCTGGAGCTTGGTGATGACCTTGGGAGATATCAGATTCAACCCGGCCCCACCGTCAACCAACATCTTTGTGACTTTGAGGTTGCGAATCGTTGGTGAAACCAACAATGGCAAACATCCTACCGCAGTGGTGTGGTCAGGGTGATCCTGGGCGTGCGGGACCACTTGAGCGGCTTCCGAGAATCTGCCGCCGGCTCCACGGCATTGACCTCACGTGCCCACTGTTTGAGCTGGCGGTGAGAGGAGTGCAAGGACGCACCTCCGTCAATGAACAGGGCATCAGTGGCCTTCTGGAAGTCCTGCTTGTTGTTTTCCTCTTCATCTCCTTCATCACTCCCATCATCGCATCCCTTCTTCTCACGACCTCTGGTCGATTTCCCTTGATACTGAGGGGCCATGCCGGGGCGACCTCCTCTGCTACCTCAGCCCTTCCTACCAGCACCATCTTGGTCTCTCTGTTTGTCACGCTTCTCGTACTCAGCTTTCTGTTTCTTGATGAGCTGCTCAACTTGATGACACTCTTGAAGATCGTGTCCCTTAGTCCGATGGATCTTGCAGTATGGCCCGTCAGCCTTCCCAGCCTTCTCGTCAGTCACGGCTTCCCGGCAGTCAGCGCACGCGGCAACTTCCTTGCTGGGAGCCTCGGTCTTGGCCTTCTTGCCGGTACTAGGAGTGCTCGCTCCTTCAACAACCATCACTGCTTTATCCTTGCGCTTCTTGTTGCGTTTCTTGTTCTTCTTCTTCTGATTAGTGGCATCATTGTCGTCCTCTGAGTCAACATCGACGCCATCTTCTTCACCGGGGAGTCGCCTCCCCTCCTCTGTTCGGGCACACTTGTCCGCCAGAGTGTATAGCTCATTCACAGTCTTGGGCAACCGAACGTTCATTTTGGAACGTATCCTGCGGTTGCGCATGTTGGATTGGAATGCAGCTATCACAGCTGCTGGATGGATGTCTGGAATGTTCCTGTGCACCCGGCTGAACCTCTGCATATACTTTCGCAAACTCTCTCCTTCCTTCTGTGGGAGGAGCTGCAAGTCACTGGGCCACCCTGGTTCTTGATGGCTGCCCGTGAAGGCGCCAATAAACTCATGGCACAGATCAGCCCAGGTCGAGATGGAGTTCTCTGGCAAGTGCATCAGCCACGACCTCACATTTGGCTTGAGTGCCAAAGGGAAGTGGTTGGCGAACACCCTCTTGTCCCTTCCTCCAGTAGCTTGAACAACGATGATGTAGATGCTCAAGAACTCTGTCGGGTTCAATCTTCCATCGTACTTTTCTGGTATCTCTGGTTTGAACATATGGGCAGATGGTCAACGGACTTGTCGCAGCTCACGAGTGAAGGCGGGGCACCCAACCTCGAAAGGCAGGTACCCGCCCCCACCGGGCATGGGTTCGTCGATGTCGGGGCCATTGCGCCTATCAGACTGGCGGCGGGTGTCACGGCGTCGCTCGATGGTGAATGGTGACGTGCGCATCTTCCCTCCACCTGTCTTCCAGGACCCGTCGCTGGTCTCGACGTGTCTGAGGATCAGATGAAGCCATTGATACATCGTCGGGTTCTTGGTCGCATGGCCCTGGTTGCGGCCCCTGCGCTGGCTGTCGTGGAGGGGATTGCACCGTCGGAACGGCTCCCTCGGTGCGGCTAGTGGCTTGGGCCGTTGCCGCCGTTAGTGGAGGCCATGGCGGGCCTACCTGCTGTGATCCTCCCACCTCAGCGAAGCCAATCAAGCTCTGGATAGTGGCCCTCCACTCATCCATTTGATTGGCCGATGGCGGAAATCTCAACAAGAGCTGGGCTCGCGCCATGGCCTCCGAAGCGGTGCTTGGCATGGACGACGACGCGGATCGTGACGTCGCCCGACTTCTGATGGTGCCTGTAGTGGCGGCGCCATGTTCTCGCCGCTGCGAGCCAGGCGCTAGGGCGGCGTGACGATGAGGCGGATGTGCTTGGGGGTTGGCGACCCCATTTGGCGCATCGTCTCGGCTAGCTTGCCCTGGGGGTGGCGCGGGTCCTGTAGCCGCACCCGCGGCGGGGGCAGCTAAGTGATTACGATCTGCATCAGGGCAACTGCCACCGCTGCGGCTGTGTCCCTCGGCGAGGTGGGGAGGCGGATACAGAGCGTTCTCCCCACCCGCACCTTGTGGAGCATGGCCGCCGGGTTGTTGTTGGTGTCGCCCTCCTCCGGTGCCTCCTGCTCCTGCTTCGGCCGCAGGGGGAACGGTGATGGCGTCGCCTGCGCCAGTCACTTTCCCCGCGGCGTCGGCGTTCCCATGTTCCACCGTAGCCCCACGACATTAGTGGCCGCATGCTAGGGAGCCTTCGAGGTAGACGGGTGAGCTGAAGCACCGGATTTCTTTTTGGGCGCCATGGATGATGAAGAAAACAATGATGAAGACGGTGTGCTACTTACACTCTCGGGTTTGCGCAAGCGCTTCCCCCTACCTAGCGCGCCAAAGATGTCGTGGTATCACACGGCCACCTATGGGGCCATCGGCCCCTTGTGGTTCGGCAAGGGGGAAGAGCGCATTACACAATGAGCGAAAAGCACAGAGCAGCACGGCAACGATGACACGGGCAGTTTTACCCAGGTTCGGGCCGCCGCGAGGCGTAAAACCCTACTCTTGCTTTGGTGGATTGATGGAAGGACCGTGGCGGAGACGCAGCGCTCTAGCCCGACAAGGTCGCCTCGGGGCGAGAGCAGCTACGCGCGTACGAGCGTACCAGGGTCCGAATCCTTTCTAAGGTAGCCACGACCCTCCTTTTATAGGTCAACGGGTCACCACAATGGCAAAACAGTCATTATGCACTGATTAGATAACCACAGTGCTATCATACCTAACTCTACAAACATGACAGGGTGCAGTAAATGCGCCGCTTAGTGTCACATCGTGGCGTAGCCTGGCAAGCCTTGCCGTGCCATTTAGCCACCTTTTCGCCTGCCCGCGCGACACGTTGCCTGGACGGGTGTCATTTAGGGATGATCTTTCTCAGAAATGGCTTGCCACGTACCAAGTAACAGTCATTTAGTCACTTGGGGGCTCGACACCGCACCGATGGGTGACTTGCGTTGCTGTGAGGTGGAGCAGTGGAGCTTTGGCGGGGTAATCCTCCCTTGGCGTCCCCGGCAAGCCTGCCGGGGTTGGGGTAACCTCGACCCCGCCAGGCTCGCCTGCCCGGCAAGGGAGGTTTTTCCTTAGTGATATCTTGCTTATTTGGTTGGTCTTGGTCTTCTTGATCTGCCCTTTGATTTCTCAAAGAGCCATCTCTTCTGCATGGCCTTGTCTTGAACGTCGTAACCTTTTTCTTGAGCCTGTGTACAGTCCGGGCAACACACCTGGGGGTTTGTTGCACCGACACACCCACAGTTGATGAGTCACCGAAAGAAAAGGCCCTTGTGCCTGAATCTGAGAAAGCCGCTGAAGGAGTTCCAGCGAAGAAGAATGACACTCAGTCCAGTGACCCCTTGCCATCTGCTTCAGATACAGTGTCTAGTCCTCTTGTGCCATTGAAGCCCGTCGATGAAAATGCTCCAGTCTCTGAAGGAGTACAACCGATGGAAATTAGCGTGGAAGTACTCAAGAAAAATCCTCAAGAATCTTTCCCGTTGTTTTCAGCTGAATATGGCCCCAATGGCCCCGCCTTCAACGAACAGCTTCACTCTGCGAAGCTTGCATTCTTTGGGGTGAGCCCCTATGAAGGAGAAAGAACCTCTTTGTCTCCGACGTTTTGGACAGAGGAACGGGCTATTTATTATGCTCGGATCTTGTTCGGCAAGCACAGGATTTTCAATCACAAGATGTTGAACTTCGCCAAGCTCGAAGGAATGTCCTGCTTCCACAATGCAATTTATCACATTGAACATGCTCTCCTGAAGGGATTCATGCGATTCAACCATGGCTGGAACAAGGAGGTTATTCTTCAGTTCTATGCCACGCTATACATCACAGGAGAAATGGCAAATCCTTCATCTTGGACGCTTGAGTGGATGACTGGCAGAGAGAGAATCAAGTGCTCGGCAGATGATTTTCTCCCTGATAAATTTACCTCGATGTGAATTTGAGAACGATAGAGAACACAGACTGCATTTCTGGGATGTATCTGAAGCTCAACTCCATGTCTTGATGGATTCCACCGTGGTGGGCGACGAATGCGTTGAAGTTGATCTGAAAAAGTTAGCCTACGACAACAAAGTGCTATTCCACATTTTGTGCAATACCATTACGCCAACAAACCGGCCCAACTCCATCAAAGGCATCGTAGGAAATGCTCTTGTTGCAATATCTCAGGGAATCAAGTTTGACATTCCTGACCTTTTCATTCAGAATCTGGCAAGTGTTGTAGATAGTCCTCAGTCTCTAAAGCCCTATGCTCCTTGGATTATGTATGCCATTGAGCAGCTCACAAATGAAAAACTCTTCTGGGCCTATGAACCAAAGGTATTCATGCCACCTGTCCATGACACTCTGCGCACCGTGAAGGAATACAGAAAAGGGAAGGAACCTGTTGATGCTACTACAACAGCTTCTGCTTCTAAGAATGTATCGAAGGTTAAAGAAGCCAAGGTTGAAGTTCCTCGAGAGGAAAATCCATCAATATATGATATTTGCATTCGCACACAGCAGACTCTGGAAAGGCATATCAGAATGGATAGAAAGGAAAAGATGGAATTGCTGACTAAACTGAATATGCTTCATAATCACACCTGGCAAATTCTTTTGCATGAGAAGGAGGCAAGGAAGAGATCATGGACCTTGCTGAGAAAGCGTTACTCTTGCAAGGATCTAGCCACGAAGGGTCTATTCAAAGACTATGAATATCTGGACTTGCTTGCAGTACCGCGTGTCCGAAGACAAACTCCAGAGCTCCCACAACACTCTGCATCAAATGATCTGCTGTTTGTTAACCATGATGATGAAATCAAGGACACTGCTGGCACTCGTATCTACAAGCCAGATGCACATCCCTCGAAGCCCCTCAAAGCCAAGGCTGCTACTCCTGCTTCTGCCTCGACCATTCCGCATTCTTCTGACTCTGGTTCTTCAAGTGGTTTCAACTCTGACTCAGAAGATTCTCCCTCGGAGTAATTCCTCGTGTGTTCTCTCTTTCCTTTTTGACACTTGTTGACAAAAAGGGAGAGAATAACATCGAGTGATAGTTTATCGGGGTTTGCAGGGTGTTTTGCTTCGTACCTTTATTTGGTTTTTCTTCGAACAATTTGCTTCACAACTTTATCGCACCGCTTGTGGTGTTGAAACACTCAATCGTCATGTAACGTTAATAACCCCCGCCTGCAATATCATCTGCTTTACAATCTTTGTCTACAGGTGCCTTCGACTGTTTATCCCTTGATTGATTTTTATCGGAAATCTTCTATCTTACAGGGACAAACAACTGCTCCACGAAGAAGAACAGAGAACCATCAAATGATGATGTTACATTGGAGCACTATATGATTCACAACTATTGGTTGGATATGCTCTTATTGCTCTTTATCATTATCTAACCATGCAGGAAGTTAAAAGTCATCTTTATGATTGACAAAGTGTTTTTTCCTCGCGAATATCTTTTGAATCATCTCTTTTGCAGGAAAACCACCTTTAAAGCATATCCACTTTGAGCTATGAATTATGATTCGATCTTGCCTTGATCATATCGAATATCTAACATGCAGGAAAACTATATCTCGTGTGGATTCAAATTGTGTTCTGAGAAGACCTTCATGACTTATCCATGTCACAAAACTCACAATGTTGTTTCACATCCAACCCTTGTCGAAGTTTTCGTGACAGGAACTACCTCAGACACCATCGAGTGCATTGAAAGAACTCCAGGGTGAAATCTGATGTCAATGACACTCATACGAAGAAAAATACTTTCTCCCAAACTGAAGCATATGTTAAGGGGGAGAATATCTTATCTTCGTAATTATCTCTCGTTCTTCATTAATCTTCGCATTACATTTCACTCATTATCTATCATTCGATGTGATCTATTTTGTCAACAATCGTCCAAAAAGGGGGAGATTGTTGGTGCAATATCTACCTACCTTGTGTTTTGGAGATTGTTGACAGAAATAGGTATGGACTAATTTGTTTGCAAGTGCACACAAAGAGAAAAGTCCATACACAACCGAAGAGAATGCTGTCTCCAGTGCAGAGTTCGAAGAACTTCACCGAAGCATATCTGCGCTGCAGAAAAGAACAAGCTATATATGTTGAAGTGATAGAGTCAAGAAGATTAATGTGAAGAAATCGACCCCTCGAAAGTTTACTGCTGAAGCGAAGCTTTTGTTTCGATACTGTTGTCCGAAGAAATTGACTGCTGTGATTGAAGTCGAAGACAAAGTGAAGATGTAGCATTCATTTCGTTTTTCTTCTTTCAGTCTGTCGAGTCATAGGACCTCCGTACTATTAAGAGGGGTATAGGTTCTCGATGCTTAGATCAGCTGTGATGCTTAGCCATAACCTATAAAAGATGCGAGAGAAATCTCTTTATGTTCCGAGTAAATACTTGCCAGCAAGAGACTGTGATCTTCTTCACTGCGAGAGATTTGCCTCGGACCGAGGAGTTAGCATTTCTTGCTCCGCAAGAAATGTTACTGTTGTGCTCAAATCTGACCGTTGGAATCGTGTCGTTCGGCCATTGGCTGAGGCCGATGTCCAATTTGGTCATTTCCCATCTGGGAAGACTGTGGCTATAAATAGCCACCCCGCTCCAACATTGTCCGTTGGCTGCTCCGCTTGAGATTTCTGAGAAGATTGATTTGAGCAACCCCTCTCCGAGTGATTTGAGTTTAAGATCCACCGAGAGAAAACAAAGAGCCCAAACTTAGACAGTGGTTTAGTATCATAGTAGTTCTGAGTGAGAGTTCTTGTACCTATTACTCTTGAGAGCTGCGCACTCTCTAGATGGATAGGTTTGGCTTCGAGTGTTGAAGAGTTGTTGTCTTCACCGAGCCTGATCTTCAGCAACCAAGAGTGATTGTGGTTCGCGAAGGTCGACCGAAGGTTTGGAGATCGCCGACAAGGATCTGCCACGAGTGAAATCAACCTGAGTCTGATCAGCTCTGCGTTGAAGGAGAATAGGGTGAAGAGAGTTTATCTTCCGTGTTAAGTCACAACTCCTCCAACCAGACATAGCCCTTTGGCAGAAGGGTGAACTGGTCTACAAAATCTCTCTGCCGCCATCGAGCACCACTGGTTATTTCTATTCTACTACAATTCATTCAGTAGTTCTTATTCGTGCTCTGTGTCGATAGTTTTCTTGATCAGTCTGTTCTGTTTATTTCATTTCGTGTATCAGTTCTTCGACAGTATCTGTATTCATTCTTTACCATCTTGTGTTTCAGTCGTACTTGTGATATCTGTGAGGTGCTACTCATTCTATCACTCGCATGTTGTGTCTTATCCTGTTGCATCTGTTTGCTTGTTGTATAACCCTCGCTGTAATTAAACCCGTTATCCATCAAGCTCGTACCGTTGTAAATGCTTTTCCTCGAAGAATATGCTTCTGACGAAGAGGACTGAATCAATTTACTTCCTTCGTCTTTCTATTTCGCTGCTGTGATTGGGTTGAGTTTCAAAGCTTTCGAAAAAAAATTGAATCTCCCATTCACACCCCTCTGGTCGATATACTCTCGGTCCTAACAGATCTGTCCGCCGCCAGCGTGGGTTACCGACGGAGCCTGAAGAGGACGAGCGGCTCCTCGCGTGGGTCTGCCGCCGGTCGCTTACGACGGCGGAGACGGACGCTCGGCGGCTCCGCGGAAGAACGCCAAGGCTCTTCGGCTTGCCATCGAGCAGTCCGAGCGGGAGGCGTTGGAGAAGGCGAAGGAGGCGGCTCGGCTGGCCAAGGTCAGGCGCCAGCAGGATCGGGCCGTCCAGCGCCTCAAGGGCCTCATCATCGTCGACTCCTCCTCCTTCTCCGGCGACGGCTCCTCCTCCGACGAATCGGACGATCCTCCACCAGCCGAAGACGGGTATAGCTACGCCGGCGACCAGAAGGGGAAAGGGCCGGCCCGGAAGTGGTGAAGTTGATTTTAATTTCAAGTTTTAGATGTAGTATATAGTTGTCCGTTGTTTGTGTGAACTTTGGTGGATCTTTTGGTGAACTATTGTACAATTTCTATGTCCGGAGCTGATCTACGTAGTTTGATCGACGTTGCATGCTATAGTATGAATATACGGGTTCGGATATGAGAGACACGGATGTGGACGACGCGATTTAAAGAGTGCCCGGTCACTGTCCGCGGACGCGTCCAGGCGCGTCCGCGGACGTTTGAGGGCCCGGATTTGCCAAGTCCGGCTGTAGATTAGGCTTACCGCAGAATCTATCGCGAGGGGCACCCACGAGGCGCAAGAGCTAGCTATTTCTTGCCTATGGCGACATGGTAGGTTGTCTTGCTATAGGCAAGCGCGAGCTAGCCGGGACTTTTACTGCAATTTTCTCGTTCACTATAGGTCTGGTTTTCTCCGATTATTTTCCTTTTCCTTGGTTCCTTTTGTTTTTTCATCAGTTTTTCTTGGGTTTTCTTTTTTCAATGTTATAACTTCTGTTTTTTTTGTTTTTCACTGGGTTTTTTCCTCGGTTTTCACTAGTTTCTCCTTCTCTTTCCTTTCTTCTTTGTTTTTCTTAGTGTTTTTTACATAGAATTTTTCCCTTCAGTTATAATTTTTCTTTTGGTTTTCTTTGTTTCTCCTTCTTTTTCACCGTTTTTATCCCAATTTCTTTCCCTTTTTTCTTACATTTTTTGTATGTGTTTTTCTTTATGATATCATCAGGATTTGGAACATTTGTTGATTGCTGCTGGTCAATGGGATTCTTTTAGGTTTTTCTTTGTTTTCTTTTTTTGTTTGTTAGTTTTCATCTTTTTTTTCTTTTTATAGAACATGGACATTTTTCAAGTACACCGATTAATATTTTTAAATACATACTTTTTGATGTCTAGTTTTTTTCATATAAATCGTACAGCTTTTGTATACACCATGAATTTTATATATACATTCTAAACATTTTTTATAGACATGTTTAACATTTTCCTAATACATGATTAATATTTATTAAATATATACTTTTGATTTTTAATTTTCTCGAACTCATCTACATTTTTTTGTATGCACCAAGAACATTTTCCATACTAAACTTTAACATTTTCACATACATAATTAAAAAATTAATACATAATTAACATTTTTCAAAATATTTTTTTATGTCTAATTTTCATACACATTCTACATTTTTTGTATACATCACAAACATTATCTATGCACAAGTTTAACACTTTTCTAATACATGATTAATATATTTTCTAAACATATGTTTATTTTTATGTTATTTTTTCAACGCATTTTACATTTTTTGTATACATCAGGAAAAATTATACATGATTCAAAAATTTAAAAACATGCTTAATATTGAGATACATGATTAACTTTGTTTAAGCATATATATTTTCCTTGTCTAGTTTTTTCATACACATTGTACATTATAGGTATACGTCAAAAACATGTTTTACATGCATTTAAAAGTTTTATAAGATATTTAAATATATGATTAATATTTTTAAAATATATATTCTCTATTTCAACTTTTCCGAGCGCATTGTACATATTTTTTATAATGAGAAATACTTTTTATACACAGTTAATATTTAAATGCATGATTAACATTTTTCATTTTTCTATGTAAAGTGATTTTTATAATAGATATATTTAGAATTTTTTGAAATATAAGAAAAGTAAGAAAAAACGAAAATGTAAAACAAGGAGGATCTACCTACCCGGGCGGCCATTTACGCGATCCTTGATGCGAGCGAGCGCTACAGCTCATGGCAAATCCTATTGAACACTTGCGTTCGTCCAATAGCGCAATGGCTTCGCTGAATTGTTTTGTCTTTTTTTTTCCTTCGCTGAGTTCGTTCGATCGAGTGAGTTTGCTTGTTCGCTCGCCTCGCTCGGTTTTTTCTCTCGTTTTTTCTTTTTTCTTTGTTTCTTCATTTTTTTTGTTTTTCTGTTGGTTTTCTTCGCTGGGTGTTTTTGGTTTTTTCTTTGGTGGTTCTTCATTTTTAATTTTCTTTGATTTTCTTTATCTCTTCATCGGTTTCCTTTGTTTATTCTTTTTTTCGATAGACTATGATTTTTTTTGTTTTTTCCTCGGTTTGTTCGGTATACTTCGGTTTTCTTTTTTGAATGTCTTTCTTCGTTTTACATGGGTTTCTTTGTTTCTTTTATCTGTGTTCTTTGTTTTCTTTTGATTTTCTTCATTTTTCTTTTGTTTTGCCTACGTTTCCTCAGTATAAAATATGCATTTTTAGTGTACACATGAAACATTTTTTTGATATGCAATAACTTTTTCAAAATAATGATCTTAATTTTTCGCAAATACTTGTTCTTGAACACTTTTTTCAATACACGCTCGACATTTTTTAAATACATAGTCAACATTTTTCTATACACATTCAACATTTTTTCAAATGCTTGATTAACATTTTTGAAATACAAGATTTACATTTTTTAATACACGGTCAACATTTTTTCTATACACACTTTAAAGTTTTCAAATGCTTGATTAACATTTTTCAAATACAAGATTAACATTTTTCTGGTCAACTT
This sequence comes from Thinopyrum elongatum, assembly GCA_011799875.1. NCBI lineage: Eukaryota > Viridiplantae > Streptophyta > Magnoliopsida > Poales > Poaceae > Thinopyrum > Thinopyrum elongatum. Next base: position 43,575,683 of record CM022300.1, read on the forward strand.
TTTTCTAAGAACATTTTAACATTTTTCCAAATGCTTCATAAATATTTTCTGAATGCAAGATTAACATTTTTTTAATGCATGATTAACATTTTTTCTATATACATTTTACATTTTCCGAATGCTTGATTAACATTTTTAAATATTTGTTAAACTTTTTTTAAATGCTTGATTAACATTTTAATATATGCGGCGCAGACTTTTTTATTTTATGTTTAATTAAATTTTAATGTAAATGTGGACTTTGGGCAGTTTAAACTTTGATTTTTTTTTTCAAGTCAGCGTTCAAAAAATATGAGTCGGGCCAGCATTGGGTGCACGCGCCGACCGAAATGAAAAATCGGACACCGGCGTACAATTCAAACGGACAAAAAAGGACCCAATGGAGTTGCTCTTATCCGATTCATAGTAGAATCCGATTGACGACCCTGTGTATCAAGAGCGGCATCAGCACTACACTCCCCTGCCACACTTTCCCTATCCATTCCCTCCGGTGCCGTGGGTGCCTGCTGCTGCTGTATGCCATGTGGCGATCAGGAGAGGAATTTGAGAATTTTGGCATTGATAAAGATGCTAGCATTGTGTCACTGATACGTAGGGTTAGAGGCCACCTGTCAATGACAGGGAGTGGAATACTTGTGTCAAAAATGCAACCAAATGTGTGTCCTTTTGTCAAAATTTTAATGGGTAGGACATATGCTGCTACAGTGCTACTCCGCTATTCTTCTACAGTTGTTCTGACAGAGAATTGGAGATTGGATTGTTGCGGAGCATCGATATTTTGCTCCATTCGATATTTAGATCGATCAACACTCAGGACAGCGACGGATTTCTGCTGGAAATTAAATCAGATCAGCAAGATAGGCAGCGCCAACTCCCAACCACTAACCATGGAGATGGAGACCATGACGACATTTTCATTGATGAGAAGCCATGGCCCCTTGCAAATAAGTACGAAGATACTCCTACACAACACCAGGACCAGATCACATTTCATCAATACAAGTCAACAAATTCTTTTATTGCGCCCGTACTTGAATCGGCCACGGGCCACACACTGGCGACACCGCCGGGCCGGAGCACGCCGTACCCATGATCGATCGATCTCTCCGAACAAGACGCACCTGCCTGCCTGTATCTGACTGACACGGCCCGCGCGCGACGCGTGACCCAACTAACCAACTACTCCTGCTGCGGACCGCCGGCGCGGGCCTTGAGCCAGTCGACGACGTCGGCGAAGACCTTCTCGACGTTCTCATCCGGCTCGCCGATGATCTGGTGCCACATCCCGGGGTACACGCGCAGCGTCTTGTCCTTGCTCCCGGCGCGGCGGTGCATCTCCTCCACGCACGCCGGGTCGCACACCGTGTCGTCGCCGCCGTGCACCGCCAGCAGCGGCAGCTCCACCTCCTCGAACCGCGCCTGCAGCTCCCGGCACACGCGGAGGAGCTCCAGCGCGGTGGCGGCGCGGGGCGGGGCGGTGGTGCGGCGCGGGCTGGCCAGCGCCAGCGCGCGCTTCCACTCCACCTTGAAGGACCGCCCCGGGATGTTCCCCCTGGTGAAGGCGACGTGCCAGGTGGGCGCCACGGCGGCGGCCGCCCACAGCAGGTGCTCCAGCGGCCACGGCGGCATGAACCGGGGGCTCACCCCGCACATGGCGCCGTTGAGCACGGCGCCGTCGCGCCAGCGCGCCTTGTCCCGGAGGTGCAGCAGCAGCGCGATGGCGCCGCCGAGGGACTCGCCGTAGAGGAAGCAGGGCAGCGGCGGCGGGTAGTCGGCGCGGAAGGGCGCGAAGGCGGCCTCGCAGTCGTCGAGCACGGGCCCGATGTCCGGGATGTGGGCCTGGAGGCCCTCGGAGAAGCCGTGGCCCTGGTGGTCCACGGCGGCCACGGCGAAGCCCTGCTTGGCGAAGTGGACGGCCGTGAGCAGGACCATCCAGCTGGACTCGCCGGTGAAGCCGTGCACGACGGCGATGGCGCCGAGCACGGGGGCGTCCCCGCTGGGCACCCAGCGCTGCGTGAAGATGCGGAGCCCCCGCGGGTTGACGAAGGTGGAGGAGGTGTGCGTGACGCCGTGGCGCGCGTAGTACTCCTCGGCGGTGAGCCCGCCCAAGGGGCTCCGCTCGTCGGCCTCCGCCACCGGATGCACCATGATGATGGCTTCGCTCGCTCTGACCCCGCTCCGAGCGCTCCCCTTGATTTAGATTTAGTGTGTTCTTGGAGCAGTAGATGCAAACGAGGGCGAGAGGAGGCTGTTTTATTTAGTAGCACTACCACCATACTCTACTGGCTGCACAGCCGCACTGGCGGATGGCCGATGACGGCTGATGAATGATACAACTACTACTGTACTCCGGTATGGTGTTGCTGTCCTACCGTGGTACCGTCAATTCTTATCAAAAAATTCATATTCGGGGTAGACAAATAATACGATTTGCAGTATGAAATGTCCACAGAGTTCAATTGTTGGGTCGACCACAAAATGAAAAATATCTGTCACCCAGCGCAGAGGACCCAACGCATTTATTGATCAGCGTACATTGATTTTCCTGGTGCAGCTTCGCACCTACTCGTCTTTACAGCAGTGTGTGTATACTGAAGACCCGATGGGGATGTCCTTTTCGTTCCAAATCAGGTACCGGGAATTAAATTCTCGTGAACCACATCTACAGCTTTTCATTGCGCCAAACAAATCGATTTCCTGGTACGTACCCCGTTCCATCTGGAGAGTCTTCAACGAGAGGTCACTTGGTAACCGATATGTCAACTAGAAAATGGAAGATGCACCGAGTAAGGACTAAGAGCATCTCCACTCGTCCCTCAATAGGCATCCTCAATGCCCTTTTTTATCGCCGGCGCGAAAAATGGCCTAGTCGTGCTCCCAGAAAGCCCACTTTTCGTCGGTTAGGGCCAAATTTGATGCCGGCGGACCCAGGCCGAACCCGGTGAGCTGGGGGGCGCACAGGGGCGCCGTGGGAAACATTTTTGGGGCGAAAGCATGGTGAACCCGCCGAGTCAGCGACCAGCCACGTCCGTCGTCCTCATCGCCTCGTTTTCCCGCGGGGAATCAATGCCAAGGCTGCCGCCGGTCAGCCTTCCATTGATTCCTCACGGGCGCGCAGTGATGGCGCGGCGACGCGCGCCCCGCCCCCTCCCGCCACGCGTACACACGCATGCCGCCTGCTCGCCGCCCACCAGCTGCTATAAAAGCCGCCTCTCCCTCGTCGGTGGCCGCGCACACTCCTCTGCCCCTCGCCGAAGACGATCCTCTAGCCCTCTCGCCGCCGACGACCCTCTCGCCCTCTCCCCTCTCTCCCAGCCCCTCCTCCGACGACCATGGCCGAACGCTACCCCGGCGACGGAGCGGCGGCCAATGGCATCGGTCGCCGCCACCTGCACAAGGACGAGGCCCGCCTCCTCTACGAGGCGGACTACCCGGCCCGTCGGACATGCGGGTGCCGGGCTCCTGGAGGCTCAGCGCCGGTGGCGTCCCGGTGCTGCCGCCGCCCACCGGCGCTGATCGACACGCCGAGATCACGCGCATCCAGTCGTCGTTGCCGGAGAGGGCGCGGAACGAGCCGAGGTACGCTCCCGACAGCAATGCGCTGTGGACGGCGTACTTCGACCGCCGCCACGCCGACCAGCTCGCCTCCACGAACGGCAGCGAAACCCGCGGCCGTCTCAACGCCGACGGGCGGCGCCAATGGTGGGGCGTCCCCGGGCGCACTCTCAAGGCCGTCCTCGAGCACATCGAGGCCGGCAACGAGCCGCGGTTGGAGTACCCGGCGCCCCCTCCTTCTCTCGCCGCCGAGGAGAATGGAGACGGGCTCGTCGTCCTCGTCGGGCTCCCGCTCCTCCGGGTCACCGACGCTCCTCCCCGTCAAGTCGGAGCGGCGGGAGACGCCGCTCGGGCGGCGCCCTCGTCATCAACGAGGGCGGCCGTGGCCCCTCTGCTCCCTCCTCCCGCCTCGTCAATCCGGAGACGGAGCCGGGGCTCGTCGCCGTGAAGAAGGAGCACTAGGCCATGGCCGCCGCCGACGAGACCGCCCTTAAATGGGCGCGGGACGACTACGTCCGGCTGGAGATTGAACGCCAGCGCCACGCCCTAGAGGAGATCGCCGCTCGGCGCCACGGCCGCGACGAGGCTGGCGTCATCCTCCTCGACGACAGCGACGACGACGCGCCCGGGCCGTCCAACCCCCCACGCATCGGTGACGCAGGTCAGGGGTGCAGCAAGGACGACAGCGGGCGCGGGGACGGCAACGACGACGACGACGGCGGCGGCGGTGACTACACCAAGTTCTAAAGGCTCCTCGGCATGTAGAAGGCGGGCGGCGGCGGCGCGGCGTCTAGTAGTAGTATTTTTAGTTTGTTTTTAAATTATGTTTAAAATTTTGTACAAATACCAATGGAACGTCGCTATTTCCTCCAAATTTGTGTCGTCTTTGGCCGAATTTTGGCCGAGTTTGGTTTTTAAAAACACGGCGTCTGGGGCGAGCTTGGGACGGCGGTTAGGAAACCGACCGCCCCCACGCCGATGTTTTCGCCGGCGCGCCCCCAGGCGGTGATATTTCAAACTCCCAGGGGGCCGAACGGCTGGAGATGCCCTAAGGAGGTGTGTGGTGTCGCCTCGTAGGTGACTACCTCCACCCCCAATCCCACACACACTAGTAGTATAGAGCATCTCCAACAGGCGCACTACATTAGCCGCGCGCTGAAAAAAACGATTATATTGCGCACGCGACCAAAACTGGCGCTCCAGCAGACGCGCTAAAATCCCACGCGCAATAAAGTAGGTTCAGCGCGTTGGGGAAAACGGCATCGCCGGCTACTTATTTGGTGCGCCCGCTCGCGCGCGCTGGACATGCCTATCGGGCGCGCAAATCTCACCAACTGCCGGATCTGAACCTCCAGGCTTTTGGAGATGAACAAAGCTCGCGGGTTCCCAGGTATGCTTGACTCAATAGATTGCATGCATTGGAGTTGAAAGAACTATCTTAAGGCATGGCATGGACAATTCCACGGCCAGAAAAAGGGTTTCACTATAATCCTTGAAGCGGTGGCCGATCAGGAGACCTGGATTTGGCATGCTTTTTTCGGAATGCCAGGATCTTGTAATGACATCAATGTTCCTCAACAGTCACCACTCATGAATAGGATTGCAAATGGTGAAACTCCATCGGTCAGCAAAAGTTTGTAAGCTTCAAAAGGTCTATCTATGATTTGAAGCAAGCATGAAGGAGCTAGAATGAACGTTTTGATGAAGTGATTAAAGACTTTGGCTTCATTAGAATGATCAAGAAGCTTGTGTATACAAGAAGTTTAGTGTGAGAAATATAACATTTCTAATCTTATATGTGAATGACATATTGTTGATCGGAGATGACATAAAGTTTCTTGGCACAATAAAAGGATTCATTGAAAAGTGTATTTCTAATCTTGTTGGACATCAAGATCTATGGAGATAGATCAAGACATCCAGTTGTGCTAAAACCTAAGCACGTACATTGACAAGGTTTTAAAGAGGTTTAAAATGGAGAATTATGAAAAGGATTTCTCCCGAATGTCACATGGCATAACACTTAGCAAAATCAATGTCCTAGGACAGTTGATGAGCATGTGTAGATGATTGGCATTCAAAATACCTTAGAAATTGAATCCATCATGAGAATCATGATGAAAGGATCGATATGGTTGACTAGAGGGGGGGGGGGGGTGAATAGGCAACTACCAATTTTTAGCTTTTCTTAACAAATTAGGGTTAGCAACAAAGGTTGTCTAGATGTGCGACTAGCACTACTAGGGAAAAGCCTAGCAGTAGCGCTGGTTTTTGGCCTAGCAGTAGCACGGGGGACCACGCTACTGCTACGCCGCTACAGCTAAAGGTTAGCAGTAGCGTTGGTTTACTCGCGCTACTGCTATAGCTACTTAGTAGTAGTGCTTCTTGCAGAAAGCGCTACTGGTAATTACTAGTAGCGCGCCTCTCTGCCCGCACTACTACTATTATTCCGTATTCTATTTCTTTTTTATTTTATGTCGTATTCATACACCATTATACAAGTTTTCATACAGTAGCAATTTAGAGATTGTTTTTACATCATAATGAGTTATTAAATCACTGGGTGAAAGAACCGCGGATTAGTTTCAAGTGGATGGATCCTAAGTGATCAAGTCATGGATTATCACGATAATCCATGACTTGATCACTTAGGATCCATCCACTTGAAACTAATCCGCGGTTCTTTCACCCAATGATATAATAACTCATCATCATCATCATATCATTAACAACTTATCATCATAATACACCGTTGTCATATAACAACTCCTCATGATCATCATTTTCGTCCATGAGACATCATATAAAAACTTGGTCACTAGTCATAATCACAACTCGTCCTCATCATCATCATCAACTCTAACACATTGTAGTACATAATAACACATTGTACCTAGGACCTACTCCTCTCTCATAGGACCTACTACCCTCTCTAAGGTAAAATGGCATAAAACAAGATAGGCCCTGACTCTCCATTATGGAGAATGGAGACTATCCTGTCTCCAATTCTTGCGCTTCGCACAATGTTGGTTCCAAGTAGCTCCCTACGATTGTCCATACATTTTGTCCATGCTTTGATTGTCATGTCTTCATCGGTTTTAGAAATCAGGTATGAACAGCAGTGAAGCCTAGGATGACCTGGCCGTAAGATAATAACATCAAGGCGACCTTTCAGAAACATCAGATGAGGCACACAATCCTTCGGGATTTTCTGTTGAAAAACATAGTAATAACGTAGTAGTTAGCAATGTAGTTTAGCTTTAGAAGAATTTATGCAAAAGATGCACGGATGTCGTAATAGTAAAATATCTTACCATGCCATCTCCATAGATGTTACCGTAGTTCAACACGTGCACTAGTGGCACGTATTGACCATAATGTGCAGGAGTTTGATAATTGATATTGTAATTCTCAACATCAATAATAAATGAGATAAGATGATCTTTCTCCTGATAAGTTAATTCTGCGCCATCGGTGTAGTAGGTTCTGTCTACCATCTTCCGTACATTCTTTGAAGAATGAAAATAAGCTATCAATGGAAATAAGCTGTCAACTATTTTGAAATAAACAATATAAATTACTTAATAAATATGTTTGAGAAACTCACATAGCGGTAGAATTGGAAGCGTATCAACAAGGACCCAAATGTCCATATTGTCTTCGTCGATGTCAGGATCACCAAGATCCAATGTGACAAACATACCCTCATGAAAATCATACGTCTTGCAAAGTGCTTCCCAATTCGGGCAACCAAAATGGGATACGCTCTCAGAATTGTATAGATTTACAGCAAAATCATAACCATGATGGGTCCTTAGGTGAACTATCTTGGTCTCCATATTTTCATGATCTTTAAAATCCAGCTTCTCCAAGACATAGCGTCTTGCATGGCATGGGATAAGCTAGTCGAATTGTAAAAGACGGAAATTACACGTTGAAGAAGCAGAAGTCGTGCTTAATTACGAAAAAACACTTGTCGTCGTTGTGTACTGTTTCAACATCGAAGGTCTCCTGGAGCTTAATACTGAAGCACCGACCTTCTACTAGGTGAGGCCTGTCGCACAGACCCCGGTCGTCACCGCACCAGTTGCACTCTGGGAGCCTATCGTCGTCGGACGACATTTCCTATGTTCATAATTCAAAGATTAAACTTCTAAAATTAAATATATGTACTACAAAAACTAAATTAGATCATTATTATTCATCACGGGTTGACTATCGGTCTGTCGAGTATTTTCTTGAAAACTCTCAGCTCACGTGGTGTATATATTCGACCGTCGGTGATGGTAGCTACTCCTGTCATTCCAAAGTGCATTACACCAAAATGTCTAGCACCTTGGAATGAAGAAGAAGCTACCCACATGACAACAGTCGGGATTCTTCGTCCTCTCATATATGGTGGAGACTCTCCCTCACTGATTCCTCTCTGAAATTTGCGACCGTCGGTGATGGTCGTTCTTCTCTTCCTTCTCGTGCATTACCAAAAGGTCTATCACGAGAAAGAAGAGGAAGAACGACCCCCACGACAATAGTCGACATTCTTCTTCTCTCATATATATGGCGGAGTCCCGACAAACTTAAAGTCAACCCGAAATGTCGTTTAATTATCTTTCTACAAAATCTGAGCCACTTGATATTTTCTACATATTCTAGCACAAGTCATGCCAAAATTCACGGAAAAGTCCGGCATGACCTTTGCTAAAAAGGACATATATCGAGCGCCTGAAATTTGCCGGAATGGAAATTAATCAACACTCCGGAAAAACATAGGCCACTGTGAGGTGTTTCCTGCAAACATAGGCCACTTGGGCAAGCACTAGTACTACACAACACTACATATCACATGTCTAAATCTCCATCATATTTGAAAGACCTACATTGAAAATTTTCTATTCCATGGAAATTGTCACAACTACTCATCTACTACTCTACTACATCTATGAAAACATCTAGCACCTTGGAATGAAGAAGAAGCTACGGGGACGACGGCGAGGATGATGCAGGGCTCCTTGATTTCTGCAAAAACAAAATATAAACAAAAACATTATTATCCTCATTTTAGGACTTAGTGAAACCCTATAAGCTATCAAGTAAATATCCAATTTGAATATAACTTACTGTCTACTTCTTGAACCATAGAAAAATGCCCTAATTTCACAATATAACTTAGAGTTTGATTGCTGAAATTCCTATTACTAAATTTGATACCTAAAAATTTGTCATATTGCATTCCAATACATTTCTATAATTCAAAAAGTTTGATACCTAAAAATTTATATTACTTTTTTTACTAAAATGTTGTATTACTAAAAATTTATATCTACCTTCTACTACAAAATTCTACCTATCTATACTATTCAAAAAACCTACATTCTACAATCAAAGTGTTACATATCAACTAAAATTCTACCTATCTATACTATTCAAAAAACCTACATTCTACAAATTCTACCTATCTATACTATTAAAAACCTACATTCTACCTATCTATACTATCAACTAAATCTATGGAGGGAGGAGGGGCTGTGGATGGAGGAGGGGGAGGGAGGAGGGGCTGTGGAGGGAGGAGGGGTTGTGGAGGGAGGAGGGGTTGTTGATGAAGGAGGAGGGGCGGCTAGAGGAGGGAGGAGCAGGGGGAGGGATGAGGGGAGGAGGAGAGGCGGCTAGAGTAGGGAGGAGTGGGTCGGAGGAGGGAGGAGGAAGAGGAGAAGGGGGAGGCTTACCGAGGCCGGAGGATGGCGGCGACGCCGGCAGCAATGCGGCGACGGTGGCAGCAATACGGCGACGGCGACGATGGCAGGAGGAGGACGGCCGCGACGGTGTGACAGTGAGACAGGAGAGTGAGGAAACGGGCGGGCGCACGGGGGGATAAGGCCGGATTAGTAGTAGCGCGGGCCACGGACAGGCGCTACTACTATCTAGTTAGCAGTAGCGCGGTTACCACGGGGACGCTACTACTATAACTACCCTGTTGTCAATGGTGTGGCATGTATAGTGGTAGCGCCTTTATTCTCGCTGCGCTACTGATATGCACACAGCAGTAGCGCTCTTTGTGCACACGCGGTGCTGCTAATGAGCAGTAGCGCTTCCTTTCATCCCACGCTACTAATATGCTTCTGTGTATAAGCTTTTCCCTAGTAGTGTAGGTGAGCAACCTATATGATGCTAACAACAACTACAACAAGTGCAAGCAAAGGATACAACACAACAATAGCTTGCACAAAGTAAAGGTAAGAGATAACCACAAGTGGAGCCGGTGGAGACGAAGATGTGTTACCAAAGTTCCTTTCCTTTGAGGGGAAGTACGTCTCCGTTGGAGCGGTGTGGAGGCACAATGCTCCCCAAGAAGCCAGTATGGCCACCGTATTCTCCTCACGCCACTACAAAAAAAAAGACACATCCGTGACATTTTGGCCCGAACGAATTTTTTTTTCTGTCATGCTTATGACTCTTCTATAACGATAATTGTGACAAAAGCACGTATCATCATAGATGTGGTGGGCTCCTACTTCTATGACAGAAAATGGTCTTTTCATCTTGGGCGGCCGGGGACGCACCTGCATGACATTCTTTGGGCCGTCCATGACGGAAAAAATCATGGTAGAAGCGAGGGCGAGGAAAATATCGGGGAGTTCCCGGTTACGATGGGTTGTCGGGGCCGAGCGATGCACTTGGTTTGCGTGTTTCTCTCGTGTACGCGCGTGTGTGCGAGGCGTTGGCTAACTGAACCCGAGCGATCGCACTAGCTATGTTACTGAACTCGAGCGATCGATCCCTTGGCTGTTAACTAAACCCGAGCGATTCATTCGCTGCTGACTGAACCCGAGCGATTCCTTCGCTGCTGCTGCTAACTGAACCCGAGCGATCGATCACTGCTGCCGCTTGGTGAAGCCGATCGAGCTCCGTGCGGGACGTAGCCAGCCGGTGTTGGGTTGCCTCTCGATGAACAGTGACCATTGCTACCGTGCACGCGGTACATAGAACGAGTCGAGACGTGGTGAGTCAAGCCGGTTGGTTGGCTGTGGATGAACAGGACACCGAGGAGGCCGCCGCACCCCCAGTCGGTTGGGGGTGGATGAACAGGACCCCGTGGAGGCTGGATGAACATTAGCTCGTGGATGAACAGTAGCAGGTGGATGCTGGAGGAAGTCGGCGGTGGATGAACAGTAACCCCGTGGAGTCTGGAGCGAGGTAGTAGACGGTGGATGAACAGGACCCCGTTTTGACCGTAGGCGCTCCAACAGAAGTCCGTTTCCTCCGTTTTGCGGTACGCCACACCCCTCCTGATCAATAGGACCCCGTTTCGACCATAGGCACACAAACAGAAGTCTGTTTCCTCCGTTTTGCGGTACGCTAGACCCTTCCCGATGAACAGGACCCCGTTTCGACCGTACACGGTCGAACAGAAATGCCATTTCCTCCGTTCTGCGGTAAGCCAGACCTCGTTTCGGCTGTTCCGTCCAAGCCGGTTGGCTCCCTATGAACACGACGCCGTTACTGCCATCTGCTACCTCTTCATGTACACAAGCCCTGGCCGTACGTATGCGCGAGTAGGCGTTCGAGACCCCACCCGTATGTACGTACATGGCCATATTTTTTACGATTGGGCTGTACGTACGTGTACATAGTTTAGAAGGGACTGCCTAAACTGTTACGTCGGGGGCTCTACTACTACACGTGCCACTGCTTGCTTGGCCACGGTTCATCGTTGTAGAGAGACCGATCGACTAGTATGTACGTACACGTTCGCAACCAGACAGACAACCCTACGTACGGTTCGACCGGGTGGGTCCCAGCCGTTAGGGAGGATAAGGGGGCACTCCCTTGCATGTGAAGATATATGTGGTGGGTCCTAGCTGTCAGGGGGAGGAATCATTTTTTTGCGCGTAATAAGGAGGCACTTCCTTGCGTGCGAAGATGTAGGTGGTGGGTCCAACTGTCAGCCTCACCATGTACAGTCATCTTCCGATTGCTGTTGTTCGTTGACAACGTTGACCACGCCGCGCCGAGAGCACCAAGGCGGTGGACGACGGCGAGGCCTGCTAAGGGAACAATGCGGAGCCGAGGAAGATGAGGCAGTGGATGCCCACGCGGAGGGGAGTACGAGGGTTCACTGGTTCCGCTGCGGTGTGAGGCTGCCATCGCCGGAGAATAACACGGGGTGTGGGTGAGTAGAGGGAAGCCCTGGCTGGCGGTGGGATTAGGGTGGGGTGGTGAGGCCTGCAAGGCAGCACTGCCGCCCACGGGAGGCAGGAGCAGGCGGTCCCGCTGGTGCTGGTTTGGGCGGCTGGAGCAAGAAGATCAGAGGTTGAAGAAGCAGCACGGCTGTTGGATTAACATCCAACGGTCCAGCTGCTAGAATCATTTGTTGACTAAGTTGACAAAGCCCTGCGTACGCGTTAGCTTAGTAGGCCCACAAGTTAGCCACCAAATCTGCCGGGTCCCAGCTGTCATCGGGAGGAATATTTTTTTCGCATAGTAAGGAGGCACTTCCTTCCGTGCGAAGATTTTGCTGGTGGGTCCCAGCTGTCAGCAAGAGCAATCATTTTTTTTCGCGTAATAAGGAGGCACTTGCTTGTGTGGGTCCCTACTTTCAGCCTCTCCACTTACATCCCTCTTCCGATGGCTGTCATTTGTTGACCATGTTGACCACGCCGCGCCGAGAGCACCAACGCGGTGGACGACGCATGTAAAAAAACACGGTGGACGACGGCGAGGCCCAGGAAGGGAATGACCCAGAGCCGGCGAAGCCACAGCAGTGGATGCCCACGCTGAGGGGAGTACGAGGGCTGACTGGTCGGTTGCGGGGTGAGGCTGCCGTCGCTGAAAAATAACAGGAGGTGCGGGTGGGTAGAGGGATGGCCAGGCCAGCGGTGGGAGTAGGGTGGGCCGATGAGGCCTGCGCGGCAGCACAGCCGGCCACGAAAGGAGGGAGCAGGCAGTCCCGCCAGCGGTGGTTTGGGCGGCTCGAACAGGAATATCAGAGATTGAAGAAGCACGACGGCGGTTGGATAGACATCCAACAGTCACTGCTCTGTGTTGACTAAGTTGACAAAGCCTTGCGTACGCGTCAAAAAACAAAATTAGGACAGCGTCATCGTCAACCTAGTAGGCCCACAAGTCAGCCTCCAAATCTGTGGAAAATAGCATACAACCCATTTGCCATTATTTTTAATAACTTACAACCCATTTGCTAATTCTTAAGGATATTTTGAAGCCCACATTCTTTTTGTTAGCATTACAGACCATATTCTGGCAACTGTTAGAAAATTCAACAAAATTTTGCATATTCCGGTGGGGTCCGAACTCTTTAATCACGAAATTTCGAGTCACATTAAAAATAATTTTATTTCAAATTAAAATACAACGAAAATTTTCCCGCAAAAAACAATGAAATTTAAAATCTTGAAATCCTGAAAAAATGAAATTTGTATCTAGTTGCCGGTTTTCTGTGTTTTTAAAATTTACAACCCATTTCTTACTACTTATAGCCCATATTCTGGGGAAGCCGAATACATTTCCTCGTCTTTAAAGATTTGCAGTCCAGCAGGGCTGAGAAAAGCAAGTAGGCCCGGGTTGTGTATTGTCCAAAAATAAAACTGGGCTAGCCATTTTTAGAAAGAAAAAATATATCAACTGAGCTCGTCATGTGCTTAAATAAAAGCCTGGGCTAACGGGTCACAGCCCCCGCACAGCGCAATTGATAAAACTAATGGGTGAGCTGCTGGGTCCCTGTTGTTACAGTATTTCTCTCTTTAATAAAGGAAATGGCAAGCCATTTGCCTTGTTTCAATGAAAATATGACAGTCACAGGCAAGTTAAAAAGGGCAACAACATCTAACTCAAGCTTACAAACGGTACAAAAGCCAAAGGATTAATTGTTAATCAAATTTAGACAAAATCCAGATTGAACATGGCAATAACATCTAACCCAACCACTGTTTTTGGCAGTCACAAACAAATGGATCGGTCTGATCCATAAAATCAACATCCTGTGCGAATTTTTTTACTGGAACATGATGACAAGTTGTTGTAAATAGAAGCCGAGCACGTTCAGAAGCCCATTTGTCCACCTGAAACTTCTTTTTTTGCTGTTCAACATATCCATTCGTGAGAAATTTCTTGTTGAAAAACTTAAGCCTCATGGACAATAGTAACCTCGCATTCAACATGAAGAATGTGACAAAGCTTCTATTTGCCTGGTTGGATGGATATCCTACCATCGTTATTGTCCTCAAACCAATGTCATGAGAACTGGGAAAATCCCGGTGCTTATTACGCCACTGATTGGTTATATGTCTTTCTCCATGTGTTAGTGCCTAAGTAGACATGAAGATTGAAAACAGTTAAGGTCTAAAAAAAGAGTATGTCGAAAGAGCGACAGCTGAACGGTTAATTCTAGTACAATATATATGGGCTTTCAATGTGCATGAAATCATCACCTTTATATACAAATTCTCCAAACATGGAAAGCATCACAGCAAGCCAATAATTGTGTTCAGATCATAACTAAACATTCCGATATATAAGATCTTGACAGAATCCAGCACCATTGATAGGCTATCCATGCACGAACTCTTCATTGAGCATATAACATAATATTAGTACCCAAAGTGTGCTCCAAGATGATATAAAACTTATGCGTATAAATGAAAAATGCAGTTTATGATTACAAATGTGTAGATGATAATATACGGTACCAGAATAAGTGTGGAGCCAAACACCAATTTGTGATAATTAAACGGATCAGGAATTACACCCAAGGTCTCCAGTTTAGGCGCAGAGACGATAGTTATTTGCGAAGGTATATAACAATAATGAAGGAGCAACCTTTGAAGTGAAGGGGCATCTTCGATGATGAGCTGCTATCCTTCAAAACAAATTCCAATGCTTTAAAGGTGAGGCGACTTTATTTGGAGACAACTGATAGGGATTTCTATTCCCAAAACAATCAGCAAGTGCTCCAGGGCAGGGCAACTGGAGTGGATGATGCTGGGCAGTGAGGCCTCCGACAGATAAACCACCACAAGCGAAAGTTTTTTTAGCAGTGGGAGTCGAAGCATTTGTACCAGATTACCTGGTAGATGGCACCGGGCGAAGGTGGTGGTGTGGAGAGAGGAGGAAAACCACGAGATGGACAACGGTGGTGTGGGCACAAATTCTTGGCCTTCGGTTCGTGGTATGTAATTTTTGTGGTAATGGTAGAACTCAAACTGTTAGAGTTTTTCGAATTCAGGGGATGTCAGCCAGGCGTCCACCGTGCAGGGTATGGGCAGCAGGTAGCGTGTCCAGATGCAGAGGCGTTGAACGGAGCCCTGGTGGGAGGAGATGATGGCTCTGAAGAGTTCAAAATCAGGGGCAACAGATAGCCGACGACAGTCGAGATTAAGGGGCGTGGCGTGCCATAGAGGGCACCACCGAGTTGAGAGGACTTGGGTGCGGCAGCAATCCTTGGTGGGGAGAAGTGAGATGATCTCCCCAAGTATGTCATCCGGGAGATCGCTGATGCGGTCCACCCGAGATTCTATGGGTTCCTCAGATCCTTTGGGGGGGGGGGGGGGACTCGCTGCTTCTCCCCGCGCTGCCGGGTGCGGGATCTACAACCGGCGTCGCCGCTGGCGGGAGCCTCATCTTCTTGGCGCTGGGTCCAGCCGACTCCATTTTCCTTGCGGGCGTCGCGCCAAGCTCACGGGTTTGAGCAGAGTAGCGAGAGATGAGCCTAGTGGCAGTGCGAGTGGGGAAGAAGGAGGGTTGGGGTTTTCTATAGGAGCGAGGAAGAAGAGGAGCAGGCGTTTTCTGTATGAAGGAGGAAGAAAGGTGAGCGGGGGTTTTCTGTACGAGTGAGGAAGATGGGGAGCGGGGGGAATTCGGGGGAAACGGAAGCGGGAGAGTCCAGTGAGGTGTGGAAGCGAGGAGGAAGGATGATTTTTCTGGGATCGCCCTCTCTTCAAGAAAAATGGGCTTTTCCTCGCAAAAAACAAAAACTAATGGGCTTTAAGATGGATAGGCTTTTGTATCGGCCTAGTCGGTTGCCTGTGTATTTCATACTGGAGGGCCTTAACACTAGAGGCAGCCCATTAGAGACACTCTCCAGCTCTCCAGCTTATTGCCCATTCGAAAGAAAAAAAGAGACACCTCCAGCTTAATTATGGCTCCACATCGGTAACATTTTTCAACTTGAAAAAAAGATATAGCTCCTTCACGGTCCGGCTTGGCATCCACCAAATTAGAGGATGTTGTACTGCAGGCAGACACTCACACTGGTCGTAGCGCGGCAAAATGAGGGGTCAAATAACATGCCCACAATATACATAGATTGTAAAGGTTGACACGCTAGTCAACATTCACACTAAACTAAGCTTCACAAGATACGGTATGCATACTAGATAATATTCAAAAGCACTTAAGTTCAGCATGTTTACGCATCTAAATGATTCACAAGACTATAACCAAGACAAAGCTGTGAGAAGGTGTAGAAATAAAGAAAAAACGATCGATGCTTCTCTGAGCAAAGGGCCTCCCTACGCACGCATTAATTTCCTGGGCATGCTTCTTTCTGCTCATTGTTGCGTGCACTTTGAGCATGTTGGCAACTCCATAGCTAGCTTGATGGCTCATCTTGCAATTTACGTTGACACATTGCAGCAAACAGAGGAGGCAATAGAGATCACTCAACATCAGACCATTTTGTGCAGTTCCACTGAAATCATCTTCGTTGTCCTGAATGTGAAAAGATAGGAAAGCGCTGTACTTAAACGGTGACGCAAAACAGTAGCACATATCAATAGCTCGGCATGACAAAACACGATCATTTGGACAAAGGGGAAACTGACCTGCGTGAGGAAGATTATTCATAATTTTATAGGTGGTTAGTTGATTTCCACCTTGGGATCTCCTATGATGGCACGGAGGAAATTCTATGCAATCGATGAGCGCAATTCCTTCCGTGTGGCTTTAGAAATTTTGTCCAATTAATCCCAATATCTTTTTTGTGCAGTTCCACTAAAATAATGCACCGCTATTTGCACGACCCCTACTCACCGGCCAGGCCATCAATGACTCGGTCTCTTTTATCTTGCGTTGACAGCGCGGCTGCAGTGCTTGTTTGCTCCTCCACACATGACAGGCTCGTTCCACACTGCAAACAGCAAGTCAACGTACGAATAAGCTTATTTCATCTTGCGTTGGTCATTCTACCCAGCTATGAATGTAGGAATACCTGGAGCACCGTGATACAAAAATGATCATTCTAACAAAGGGTCATACGGAAAGGAGAAACACATCGTCGTGTCAACCATTGTGCAATTAAATTTTGTGCAGTTCAATGGAGATGCAGCTATGTTACCGGTGTCAGAGTTTAGTGTAACGACCCAAAACACTCTTTATGAGAAATAAAGCAAGACAGAAGCATTTCATAAAATGATGGTGGCATTGATTCATTTTACCAATGGCAATAGATTGACAGCAGCATTACTTAACAGCGACATCACATTAACAGTGGCATTGTTTCATTTTACCTATGATATTAGATTAACAGCAACAGTAAGGGCATGGGGACAAGGGAGGCACAAGCACATTTTACATCCACCGAGGCATAAAGTGGTGAGGCAGAGGTGTTGCCTAGTGCGGCAGACATGCAAAGCATGTCTGGATTTGTGCATTTTTTGTTCTCGTCAGTGACCTTTCCCATGTGACCACAAGAAATCTAGACATTCTCATTCTCGGTTGCATTGTCGACCCAACACCCCCCACTTTCTGTCCTTTTTCGACCAAGAGACCGGTCAGGCCAGCATCTTTATTTCCCTTTCCAACCAAGAGATCGGTTCGTTAGCCAGTATCTGCAGTACTCCCTCCTTTCCGGTTTATAGGGTTTATCTCAACTTTTTTATTTTTTTCAATTTAAAGGGCTCATCTCCATCTCATTTTTACTTTTTGAGGCGCATTAAATCTTTGCATGCAAGAATTAAAAAGGAACACACCAATGCATGTGATGTTCCTACTCATCTAGTGGCGAAGCATGCATGCACTGCAATTAATCCAAATTAATGCATGAGTTTAATTTGGGTAATTTTGTAAAGTACGAGATACATTCTTCCTCTCACAAAATGTCTTGGTTGATGAGATTTCATATTTGAGCCTTATAAACTGGAAAGGAGGGAGTACCTTTTTTCCTCTGATAGTAAAAATTTAGGTGGTGTTCGAGTGTTCGACAAGCCGACGGAGCTAGCTACATGGGGAGCTTTGTAATACTAGAAGAATATCCACATGCAAGATGCAGCGACGTGGGGAGCAATCCTAACTTGATGAAAAAAAGGGATGCAACGACATGGGGAGCTAGGCCATTAGTACAAGCCCGGTTCTAAAATAAGTTATACCTCCGGCCGACGGGATGTGGCGAGGCAGGCGTCGGGATCTGCCAACTCGACGGCGAGGAGCAAGGGTAAGGAGGTCCTCCCACGCCGGCGCTAGGTAAGAGAAGACTGCGCGTGTCGGCTTCCTCCCTCGCCACCGGCGACCACCAGTGGAAGGTATCCGGCCGGATCTATGTCAACCGGAGAGAAGAGAGAGAGAGACAAAGAGAGTGGACACCGCGGTCTTGTTAAGATCTGGAGAGGGTGAGAGAGTGAGAAGAAGAGAACAACCCTAGCAAGCAAGTCCCGAAGTGGACTAGTGGAGTAGTAATTGTTTTTCTCTCCTAGCGATCGTTTTAAATTGAATACACGCGGAGCCATCTTTTTTTCATTTAACGTACTAGTAAAAAGAAACTCGATCAATAACCACGCCACCGCGTTCAGGTCACACTTGGTATGGCTAACATTTGGTCCCAGACCCCACATTAAGTGGACGACTAGATGTCTCAAATTGTCATGTTACCTGCCTTTTCATGTGCAAATGCGCTCCACCGTGAGTGTACCCGGGCGTGTGCGTGAGGGGAGAGTGAAGTCCGATTTATAAACCTTGAGGTTCAGTGCTAGTCGGAAACAAACCCTCACCTTTAAATCCTTGAAGTTTGTACCCTTTCCTCTGTAATCCGGGTCATTTTTAACCTTAAGGGCATGTGCGGTTCAAGGGGTTTTAACGAGGATTAACAGGGATTGTGGGGGATTAAATCATGTACAAGCCAAATTCCCATCCATTCCTCTCCAAACCCCTTGGGAGGAGGTTGAACCGAACAAGGCCTAAGACTAAGCACAGTGGGAGTAACTTCAAGAGTAACATCAGGTCCAACTCAGCAAATTCGCCTATGTGGCAACTAGTTAATGACGAGATAGGTAAATTGAGTAACTTATAGCTAGTTACTCATTCTACTATGATGAGTAACATCACACATACCAAAACAAAATGACTCTATAACCTAATAAATGAAGCTTTGCATGACACTACACGTGTGATGACCACTGGAGCAATCCACTCAGGTTGTACGTAAACATGTTTATACTCTTCATTCATGATTTTTAGTACAAATAGGATGCACATGGCGATGTCATCTTCATACCGGCCACTATTGATGGATGGCCACGCAGCTTTGCCGTGCTCACCTGCAACTGCAACCCGAGTTGTGCATGCAGCAACAACGACTGCAATGGAGTACTAGACGCACAAGCCATGTTGTTGGTGCTGCTTCATGAGCTACCGAGCCATCTAGACGAGCGCGCGGTATGAAGGACGTCGTTCTTTTGCCGCGTCCTGGCCATCACAAAGGTGGTGACGCACTTTGCGGGGTTGTCAGAGACGGAGTCCGTCGTCTCGTCCCACTCCAGTGACGGACAGCGCTCGCCCGAGAGCGCAAACGTGGACACAAATTCGTGCAAACACGGCCGGATTTCATATAAACATGACGGATTTCATTACATTTACATTAAATAAGCTGTGCTAGTCTGGAGCTAAACGAAGAATTAATATACCTAATCTAATTTTTTTTGACAAAGATATACCTAATCTAAATGGTCGCCGGCCGATCTCTTTGTCCTCCTCCAGCATCCGGCTGAAGAAGAATCGTGCAAGACACCGGCTATTTTCGTTGGCGTCGCCTCGGCGGTGGCCTTCATGGGATACAATCGGCGGCGGCCACCCGTGTTCTACTTCTCCGCGATGATGGCGGCGGGCGGGGATGTGCTGGCCGTCACCTCGTCGACATCCGCGTAGCCACGTCACCTCATAGACATCCGCGGCGGCTTCTTTCTCTGCCTGCATGGCGCGGCTATGCGCGCGTCGACGACGGATGGCGCTGTCGCAGGCACTAGAGGCGCTGTACGATGCGGCAGCGTCGAGGGCAGCGACGATGCCCGTGCCGCCGTGCTCCCCGATAAGCCGGCGTGGAGCAATTCGGCACTCTTCCTCGAGCTGTATTGGAGCGGCCAGCTACGAAACCACGCGTTGGCTTAGTGCGGCAACTGGCTCCGACGGGCTAGGCAAGGTAGGTGGAGCAGCGAGCTGCCTCGCTCGTAATTGCCGGGCTCGGCGGGCCACCCAGACGGCTTTTATGCCGGAGAACTTCTCTTCCTGCTCGTCGGATGCCACCGAAAGAGTGGAGAAAATGGTGGAAGGAGGAGCTTGGCCGGCGTCCCGCTCCTAAACGGACGTGTGTGGCCGGAGTGGGTTTCTCGCATTCCACACGGGTTTAAATGTAGGTATTTGAATGTGGCGAGGAGGCGGGTACAGCTGGGAGTGTAGTGGGCGGCGCCCTTGGCCGGCGCGCCGCATCAACGGCGGATGCAGTGAGAGGTCGCGTCCGCCCTGACCCCCTTGACCGTGGACCTTGACCGTGTACGTCCGGCTTTGAGGACAACATTATCCTTAATGGACCTTGACGGTGTACGTCACCTTGTGTCCAGATCTGAGATGCCACGTGTACCAGATGAATGACTCCAAGTTCGACCCCCGTGATGCTAGGTGCGAGCCGAGGAACACTGTTGGAGAGACCCCCCTCATAATTTTCCTACATTGGTCGTTTGATTCATAGGATAGAATGCTATAGGATTTTTTTCCTATGAAATCATGTGTTAATTGGCAATCTAGCATCCACTCCAACTTTTTTTTCACTTCGTTTGTTTTTCCTGTGTCAAACACTCTGGTTTTTTAGGGGAACACTGTGTTAATGCTATGGGATTCAAGTGGACATGCCACTCCAATCCTTTATTTTTCCTATTCCTACGTTTTAAGTTCCTACGAATGAAAGAAAAGAAACGGAGAGAGTACTTGCTCTAAATGATGTGCCGCTGCAAGAGCCGCCTATATTAATTAACCATGCTCTAAAAAGGTGGACCAGCTTTGGCTATAGTACTGTACTATAGGTTAGTAGGTGACCTTGCACCTGGCTCTTCGCCTCTTCCGGAAGTCGAATAATGATGATGGTACTACAGTAGTACTTCTGGCAATCTGACAGCAAATGAACTGATGCACGTCCACCGCTTGTAAGCAAAAGTTTCTCCTTGTGCTGCGAGCCACCGCGCGCGTGTGGGCGAGGGAGAATGCGTAGTAAGCAACCTTCTCATCGTTCTGCGAGTTTACGGGACACATCAAAGTTATTTAGTACTCTCTCCAAAAAGGGCCGACCATGTCCATGGCTACCATCCCGTGCTCCGTCATTGAGTACGTGCACTATTCACATGCCATCGTGGAGAAAAAATATTGCGTAGTACGTGCCATCGAAGTGCATGACTCACTTACGCATTGCTTATCTTCATTTTCTTGCATGACACATGCACCTTGATGCTAGATGTCCCGCGTGTTGGCAAAAGGATGAACAAAGCTCACGTTAACAAAAAAAAAGAGTGGAAGAACATAGATTCTCGACGACCGAGAAGGAGCAAGGAACCTCGTGGTGGAGCGTCTGCACTCATAATATTTTATATTATTCAGCGATATAAAATCAACCAAATCTCTCCACATTTCTATACCATTCTATAGTGTGAGAATAACTTTGAATGTAAGCCATTGATTCACTCTATCCAATGGTTAATAGTTGGAAAATCCAAAGAAAACCAGCCATTGGATCAACTCTTTAGTACTCAGATTGTTGCCACCTTGCACATCCTGCTGCAACGCAGAAACTACCGCACTATCTGTGAACCATCCCGAACATTCGTGCGAAGCCGTGGAGACTTGCAGCGCACGTGCTCATACAACATGTGGGTTCACAACTTCACATGCTGTCGTAGTCAGCTTCCCCATTTCTTTTCTTTACTTTTCTCTAAGAAGTACTCCCTCCGTAAACTAATATAAGAGTGTTTAGATACTAAAGTAGTAGTGATCTAAACACTCTTATTGGGAGTACAAGGCTACCCTGTATACATGAATAAATCTTGCTTGCTGCACATACGTACGTGGCAGGACATGGTGTCCAATCACCATTTAGTTACTAATTTTGTGTTACCAAAGAAAACACGTGGTTCATTTTTAAATTAAAGTAGTCAAAACCAGCATGGAGGTAATCAGTCACATTGAACATTCTTTTCTACCGGTAAGAAAAAGAACATTTTGTTCTGATATATTTGCAAAAAGATATATTCATAATCTCACATGTTATTGTCGACTACCCAAATGTTACTTTGTTACTATTTAGAGCATGCACAGTGCTTGATAAAACAGTTTTATCTTAAGCCTGCCACGTAATCTACAGGAGACATCAAAATATGTTGCAGTGGGTTATTTTTAGTCTTATGTTTGATAACACGATAAATATTTGGTGAGACATATTGTTGCTAATAGATCATCTATTAATCAAGAGAAGACATGCATTTTCTTATTGTTTCTCTCATCCACCTCATCATTTATCCTAAATGGCAGTCCAATGATAATACCATTATAAATAAGTAAAACGGGTTACCATTATTTTCGTAAGTTGGTTGTAATGTTATCTCCGTGGGACACCTAGTTATAGTATATCCAGCAGCCCGTATCGCTTCTCGCTCCTCGTCCTTATAGCCTGCCGACTGTACCTTATATACACTTGCTCTTTGAGCAAAGGCCTCCCTAAGCATGCATTAATTTCCTGGGCATGCTTATTTCTACTCAATGTTGCGTGCACTTTGAGCATGTTGGCAACTCCACTGCTAGCTTGCTGGCTCATCTTGCAATTGACGCTGACACATTGCAGCACTCCTGCAAGGCCCAGAGGTTAATTTGAGAACAAGTACCTCGAGGTTAATTTGACAGACATGCCTTATAGGTTGACAGAAGTCATATCACTCTTTTTGGAAAGATGTCGTGAAGTAACACGATAGACCTTCTTTCAAGCCAATTAACATGTGTTCAAAAAACAAAAATTATCAAAAAGTAACGCGATAGACCTTTGATTAACATGTGTTCAAAAAACAAGTACTCCTGCAAGACTCAGAGGTTAATTTGAGAACAAGTACCTCGAGGTTGATTTGACAGACATGCCTTATAGGTTGACAAATGTCATATCACTTTTTTTGGAAAGATGTCGTGAAGTAACACGATAGACCTTCTTTCAAGCCAATTAACATGTGTTCAAAAAACAAAAATTATCAAAAAGTAACGCGATAGAACTTCGATTAACATGTGTTCAAAAAACAAAAAATGTCAAAAATTACAAAACAAAGACCTCGAGGTTCAACTAATAGGACGGAGCACTATATGCATTTAAGCCAATTAAACGTTTATAGTAACCCATCCCATTAGTTTTAACATCAAGTCCACTTCCCATTCGGTCACTCATCTGATGACTACTCCAGCCTTAGCACAGTTAACTTGGGAGTTCTATTGGATGAGCAATCGGTAGGGAAGCCGGTCCTTGCTGATATAGGAAGCCTCTTCGCAACCTTTATTGCGTACCCGGATGACCGTGTGTTGCCGCCCAATGGCCAATGCCACGTCCCCCGCGAATGTAGAAGCTTCCCTCCCTCGTCTAGCCGGTTCGCGCGTTTTCCCCTATTTTTTGCCGCCTGCCCACCTATAGAACCGCCTCGCGCCGGCCAATTCCTCTCCAAACACCTAGGGAGGCGGTTGAATCGAACAAGTCTAACTTGTTTCTAGTGGGTACGTTGACGTGGCATCGAAAGGGTGTGATAGCTGACTCTGACAAAATAATTGACTACCACGTTGGCATACATGAGCATGGGGCCTACTTGTCAGCGTGCTGGACAGAGGAAGGAACGCAAGACAAAATGGAGTGCGGAAGGGTGCGAATTGATTGGCTCACGTGTGATGACCACTAGAGCAATCCACTCAGATTGTATGTAAAAAAATTCATGCAAACACGGCCGATTATACTGTGAGTAGGTGACCGTGCGCTTGGCTCTTCGCCTCTGGCTCTTCGCCGCTTCCGGAAGTCGAACAATGATGATGGTACTACAGTATATATACTTCTGGCAATCTGACACCGAATGAACTGCTGCATGTCCACCGCCTGTATTAAGCGCACTATCGTAAAGCAAAAGCTTCTCCTTGTCCTGCGAGCCATCGCGCGCGCGTGAGCGAGGGAGAGGTAGTAAGCAAAGCTTCTCCTCATTTGTGAGTTGACGAGACACATCAAAAGTAGTGTATTAGTCTCCAAAAATGGCTGACCAGCCCATATCGCTTCTCGCTCCTCGTCTCTCTCAAAGTGCGGCGGGCTGGCATTTTTGCCGTCTATTGAGGCCGGTTAACTCATCACTCGCTCCCACATGTTAGCAACATACCAAGAGCATTCTAAAAAAATACTGTACTCTATTGTTATGCCAAGAAGAGGAAGAGCTTTGACCGACGGACCAAACGAGACAGGCGTGCCATGCCGTGAGTGGGTCCAGTTTCTCATTTTGCACTTGTTTGGTGTAGTAGTAACACTTGGTTTTGCACCTTCATAGAATGATGAAAATCCCCGCTAAAAAGGCGCTTTGCTCATGTTTGGATACTTTAGGGCCATTTGAGCCCCAACTAGCTCAAACTAACTCTAACCCATGGATCCAAACAGGGCCAAAGTTAGTCTCGGAAAACACATTAAGCCCTATATACATGGACAAACGGAGTACATGATACTAGCAAACGCTCACCATTAGTAGTAGTTCATTGGTTGGTTTCGATTTTTGAATTGAGTAGTGCTTGTACACTTTGCTGTGCTGCTACCGTCCAATATTCGCATGTGGTGGTTTCTAGAATAAAAAAAGGAGGTAGTACTTACTGTGGGAAAGGTGAAGTGATGGTTGCTTCGCCCGAGCAACTTACATTACTCTAGGAATATTGGAGTACCAGCGGATTCAACGAAGAGAGAAATGATGGTTGCTTCGTCCGAGCAACTTACTGTGGCAAAGGTGGGGCTCTGTGATTTGACTGCTCACTAGTCATTATTACTACGGTGCAACGACCGGGGTGAATCTCCCCGCAGTTGTGCACTCAATATTGCTGCATGGCAGGTGGAGCCGGATGAAGGATGTCCCACATGTCGGCGAAACGAAGTTGAATTGTTTCTGGCATTGCTATCAATCTTTCAGGATTTGTTTATATGTACGCATAATTTTCCAGCATAATGAAATTGTACTGTAATGCTATGAAGGTTTCAACTTTGGTTCCCGCAGAAAAAAAAGGTTTCAACTTAGGATTCATGTGTCCTCTTGCCTCAAGATTGTCTAGTTACAACATTCCATCAAATACAAATGAAACTACCATGGCTGCTAATGCATCTCAATGGTTCGTAGATCAACGCCAATATTCACATCACAACTAAAGACAAAGTTGTGAGAAGGTGTACAAATAAAGAAAAATATATAATTGATTGATGTTGTTCGTAGGCATGGCTCCATTTCCTGGGCACAGTGTTCATTGCTTGGCAGCTAGTTTCACGCAGCTCTGTAGCCAAGAAAGAGGTGTATGGAGGACATCACAATCCGATCATTTTGTGCAGTTCCACTAAAATCGAGCTGATCATCCCTGTTTGCAAAGATATTAAGTCAGTGTGATTACAATAATAGTGGAACTAGATGATGAAACATAACACACACAAATAGAAGCCGATCACCTCTGCGATCTCTCTTTAGGACTAACTACTTGTTGGAGAAGATTAGGCACGGAGTTGAATGAGGAGGATAGCAAAACCAATCTCTCTTTCTGCAGTCCCACAGAAATGTAAAAACATTGCCCGTGTGACATTTTGGCGGAACTGCACAAAACACTCTTAAGAAAAAAGTGATTTGTGCAGTTCACCAAAAGGTCGCAATAGCAACGAGGTGAAATGGATAGCCCTGTTTGCAAAAAAAGGTAGAAAGGAAACAATTACTGCCCAATAATAGGAGTTGAAGACACATACGCCGACAAAAAAGAAGCATATTCCATGTCATAAGGGAAAGATAGCAGCATGGTGGTTTATCAAAAATAGTTTGAGGACGAGATTGCAAGATGGAAAGTACGCCGGCCGAGATACGTTTTAAGAAAAGAACTAAAGAAGATCCACATGTAGGATTTTCCACATGCAGCAACGTGGGAAGATGGGCAGTGGAGCAAGGCCGGAGGAAGCTGTACCTGAGGGTCGTCGGGATGTAACTAGGAGGGCGCCGGCGGCCGGGATCTGCCCATACTGCGGCATCGAGCAAATGACGAAGGCCCTACCGCGCCGGAGCTTGGTTAGAGAGAACGGCGGGTACCGCAGATCGGGACGTGCTGCCTCGACGCCGTCGTATGGAGGAACGATGCACATCCTCCCTTTCCGCCGGCGGACGGGATGCGGCCGGATCAGTGACCAACGGTGAGAGAGAGAGGTGACTGCCACCTTGTGTGAGATAGTGTGACGAGAGACAAACCCCGACAGGCAGGCTCCATTGTATATAGTGGAACGGATTTCTTTTTTCCCGATGACAATCATTTTATATTCCGTACGTGCCATTGAGGAATATAACTTTATTTAATACTAACGCGTCAAGTCGAACTTTGTTCCGTGTACGCGTGGTACACGACCCTCCTTCGAGTAAACAACCGCTACACGCGTCAAATTATCACGTGGGCTGCCTTTTCGTACATAAATGAACTCCACCGTGTACCCGCACGGGTGTGGCCGGGAACGAGACGTGAGTACATGCGTCGTGCATGCACCTCTTCTTTACGTGCAAGTACGTACGTGGGTGGGTGTGAGAGAGATGGTTTGTGCGAAACAGAGGCAATGTGTCGATGATATCTCAAACAAAAAATGTAACATATGCAATGTGTGTGAAACAGAGTCATGGATATATCATATATAGAAGAAGCAATCCACGAGAAGAGAGTGGAGGGATCGTCGGCGTGAGATATTGATAGAATCGAAAACAGGGATGAAGTGTGTGGGTGCGCGATCGATAAAGAGTTCCATCGAATTTGTGTTTGCCCACGTCAAAGATACATGGCGGCTGGCCTACTGGAATGTTAGAGGGCAGAGGTGTAGTTTGTCTCTGTGGCATGGATACCTACCTACAACATTTGACTATCAGTGTGTGTGTGGGGGGGGGGTGGGGGGTCCCATCTGGTGAGCGGTGGGACAGGAGGAGGACAGAGGACAGGGGGGGGGGGGAGGGGACAGAGACCTAACTATAGAGAGGTAGATCGACTGGTATATGTGTGGAGAAGGAGAGAGACCTAGCTATGTATTCAGGGAGATCGATCGGCATCCATGCATATGTGTAGCAGAGGAATAAGGTTGGGAGAGAGACAAAGGTAGAGTGTCGGAGGGTTGGTGGTGGAGTTGCTTCTCACAAATGGTGGGAGAGGCCTGCTAGACAAACGGAGGGTACGAGTGCAATATCAATAAGAGAGGGGATGTTTGCCTGTCTATGCACGTGCGTGTGAGAGACGGGTCGGGAGGTATGCAAGGATGATGAGGGGGGACGATATGGTTGTGGTAAGCAGACGTAACTACATAGGAAGATCAATCGTCGTGTGTCAGAGAAAGGGAGAGACATAACTAGTGAGGTACGTCGATCGGTGCGTGG
Organism: Thinopyrum elongatum; assembly: GCA_011799875.1. Lineage (NCBI taxonomy): Eukaryota > Viridiplantae > Streptophyta > Magnoliopsida > Poales > Poaceae > Thinopyrum > Thinopyrum elongatum. Next base: position 43,603,132 of record CM022300.1, read on the forward strand.
GGAAAAAGACTTATAGTTGACCTAGCTATATGTAGGGAGATCGGTAGGTATACACGCATGCATGTGTTAGAAGCAAATAAGGTCCGGAGAGCGAGAGGCCTACTATATCGAGGGGGGAGGAGTGTGCGAGTATGAGATCGATGAAAAGAGGGGCGGGAGTGTGCACCTGCGTGGAACCGTATTGGACATAGGGGGCATGGACGGTGAGAAGAGAAGAGGGAAAATGTGTGTTTGTGGTAGGCACACTTGGCTAGAGAGGTATATCGACCGGTGTGTGCCGGAAAGAAGGAGCCGGGGGGCCTACACACACCATGGGTGAACGACCTAAAGAGAAATAACGAATGTGCGCGATGAAGGGGACGCTGAGGGAGGGTGAGAGGGGGGCGGGCGTAAAAGAAGAGGATTGTGTGGGTGTAAAAGACGAACAGAGATCATAATTCATTATAAAAAGTGGATTCGGATATTTGAAGAAGATATCATAGTGTTTTATACAGACGCATGCATGAATATATATAATGGTGATACGCATGGTGTGGTTATGAACATGTTATACTACATATAATATATAGAACATTTATTTGAATTTGTGATAATGTGTGGCTTTTGCAGCTCAGGGCTAAATACTTATCATAATGTAGGGGGCGGGGCAATATACTTGTGTGATAAACACAGTGTATGTATGAAACATGGTTTAGATTATGAAGATCTAGTTAGTACATCAAATGTACTATTATTTGGAATCAACATCAAGTGTATTCAAAGTTTTGAATTTGAGTTCATATAGTACACATAGTTCATATCTATCTCTATAGTAATCATGTGGTGTGTTGTTAAGATAATATACGAATGATGGTTTAAGTTGGCAACAATCATGATTGTAGATTCTTATTCAAATAGAGAAACAAATTCAAATTTAGTTCGAATTGCAGCGGTAGTATAGACATTTGGAATGCACTAAAATGTTCGTATGAGTAGGTTACATGCATTATACAGCCAGTGAAAAAATTTAATTGGACATAACATGGATTCATAGCTTTGAATAGCATTTGTACAGTATACGGGACAAGACTCTCTTTGTGTAGTGCGAATAGTTTTATTTTTTTGTTTTTTCTTTGAGGGAAGTGCGAATTGATTTGGTACGTACATAATTACATGTTAGGTTTGTCCCTAAAATTCAACCCACGCCTTGTTATCCCAAAAATTCAGATATCGTGCGCCCAAAACTCGCGCCTTCACAACCCGCGCCTTGTTATCCCGAAATTACAACGCGCGCGAAAACTCCCTCCAGCTGCCAAATCCTGACACGTGAAATCCCCCTTCTAACCCTGAGCCGAAAGGGCCGCTAGTTCAAATCGATGCGGGCACTTTTGTAACACACCCTACATTTTGGACAAGCGCGTCCCTAAGTCATGGTTCCCCCCCTCCCATCACCTCCTTTTCGCCATTCGAAATCCCAGGCCGCCATAACCTCTCTGCTCCAGCCGCGAAACCCCACCCTCCTCCGTCCGCCACCCCACCGCTGCCCAGTCGGGGCCTCTTCCCCGACGACGTCGTCCACCGCAACAGCTCGACATCCCTCATCCACCTCCCCGGATGAGGATCCATCGTCGATCTCATCGTCCCGCCGGTTCAGCCGCCCCATCCTCCACCTCCAAGGAGTTGCTCTGACGATCGCCTCGTCTATCGCGGCTGATCCATCCCCACAGCACCGCCTTAACCTGCTCCACCGGAATCGCGGCATCCTCACCGACTCCTCGGACGAAGCAGAGGCCGACTCGGCGCCACCAAAGAGGTTGTACACTCATCGCATCGCACCTTCTCCTTAACTCGACCTCCCGGCTTCGACGGTGCTCGATCCCGCACCCCCATGGCGCAGCTACCTCGAAGCCAGTGCCGCGGGCGACATCTCCACGGTGGCTCTCCCCCAGTACGAGGCTCCTTCGGCGGCGGCGTCCATACTAGCCGGATCTGCTGCTACTGCTCCGGCTCTTGCTCGCTTGCGCTGCTCTGCTACTCCGGCTCTCACTTGCTCGCGCTGCTGCTGCTGCTCCGGCTCTCGCTCGGTCGCGTTGCTGCTCTGCTCTCCCCCTCGCTCGTGCTGCTGCTCTGCTCTTGCTCTCGCTCGCGCTGCTGATGCTGGTACATGGGCTGCTGCAGCTACACGAGTTGCTGCTCTGGCTCTAGTTCGCGTTGCTCCTCCAGGCGCTGCTGCTCCGGTTGCTATCTTGTACTGTGTTCCCCGTCGATCGCCTACTGATTTAGATCACTGTTTCTCTACTACTAGTGCTCGAGCGGCCTAAACTACATGTGAAGTGCCTCTCTGCTACCAGTGCATTCAGTTTCGACAGTAACATTCAGATTCCACAATAAATTTCAATTTCGACAGTTAAGTTCAGAGTCAACAGTTTTTACCTCATCTGTTGTAGTCAGGTGTTTTTTGGTGATGTAAATTTTACATCTATTACATTTTGGTAATGTATTTTACATCATCTATTGGAGATGCTATTAGAATCCCACTTGTGATTAACGATGTCTGTCTTGTACTGCTTCAGCCTCGACGTCTTACGGCTCGCCGGAGCTGCTCCAATGACGGAACCATCCATCACAACAGAGCAGTGCCCTGGACGCCGTCTACAGACCTCAGATCTTCCTCCACACCTCCGACAGCCACCTCTGCCGCAACTTCTTCAGCGACCAACCCAATGATGCTGAGGTCGACACGGCTACGCCAAAGAGGTTGTACACTTGTCGCATCACTTATTACTCTACATTCATGTCGATCCATTAGGGTTATTTTGGTTCAAAGGAAAAAGTGAAGGAAAAACATAGCAATAGGAAATTTTCCTATGGCACTCTACGATTCAATTATTCATGCATTTCATTGAAAGGAATGGAGTAAAACATCCACCTGGACCTACTTTTCAAAATCCTATGCATGAAAACAAGACTAAGTGCATTAGTGGCAGAATAACATTCTAAATGTACACACTTTCATATGGTTTCACTTTAATTTGGCCATGTTTCTTTGCATTCCTCTGCTCTTCCAATTCCTGTGAACCAAACACCCAAGTTGACAGAAATCCTGTGCTTAGAAATGCTCTGTTTCCCACGTGCATTCTTATCCTATTCCGGTGTTTTTCCTATCCCTGCGTTTTTAGAATCCTGCAAGCAAAAGGAGCCCTTACAGAATTACTTCAGTTACAGATAGGTGTAGAAGAAAACTTTGTGTGGTTTGTCCTGCTCCTGCCGTGACGTCGTCCACCTCACCTGAGCTGCTCCATCGACAGAAGCATCCACCATACCATACATCATGACTCCTGACCGTCATTCGCCGCCTCAGATCTCCTTCCCTGCCGCCGGCACCCACCGCAACTGCATCACCATCATTGACTCAGGAGATGAACCTGAGGAGTACACGGGTCCACAAGAGAGGTCGCACTCTTTTGTTTCTGCTTATGTAATGCATTGCTTAATATTACCTGCTACTTTATCGTCCTGTTCACCTCTTAGACTCCAAATCAGGTCCAAATTAATGTTCAAACTAGAGTTTTAAAATTACTTGTGGGGCACATATCGAGCCAGCAATGAATAGTATCTCTGTCTATTATCTGGTTCACCTAGGGTATGCCTATGTTGTTCATCTTGGGTGGGAAACAAATAGTAAAGCAATCATCATCTGTCTTTTTATTAAATTAAAGCTATCATCAGCCTGCTATCATTATTTTTGGATCCATCCACTGGTTGTTTGAAGGAAATACGCCCTAGAGGCAATAATAAAGTTGTTATTTTATATTTCCTTATTCATGATAAAGGTTTATTATTCATGCTAGAATTCTATTGACTGGAAACTTAAATACATGTGTTAATACATAAACAAATACCATGTCCCTAGTAAGCCTCTACTAGACTAGCTCGTTGATCAAAGATGGTTAAGGTTTCCTAACCATAGACATGGGTTGTCATTTGATAACGGGATCATATCACTAGGAGAATGATGTGATGGACAAGACCCATCCGTTAGCTTAGCATAATGACCATTCAGTTTATTGCTATCGCTTTCTTCATGTCAAATACATATTTCTTCGACTATGAGATTATGCAACTCCCGAATATCGGAGGAATACCTTGTGTGCTATCAGACGTCACAACATAACTGGGTGATCATAAAGATTCTCTACAGGTATCTCCGAAGGTGTTTGTTTAGTTGGCACAGATCGAGATTAGGATTTGTCACTCTGAGTATCGGAGAGGTATCTCTGGGCCCTCTCGGTAATACACATCATAAGCTTGCAAGCAAACGACTAAGGAGTTAGTCACGAGGTGATGTATTACGGAATAAGTAAAGAGACTTGCCGGTAACGAGATTGAACTAGGTATGAAGATACCGACGATCGAATCTCGGGCAAGTAACATACCGATGGACAAAGGGAATTACGTATGTTGTCATAACGGTTCGACCGATAAAGATCTTTGTAGAATATGTAGGAGCCAATATGGCATTCCGGTTCCACTATTGGTTATTGACTGGAGAGATGTCTTGGTCATGTCTACATAGTTCTCGAACCCGTAGGGTCCGCACGCTTAACGTTCGATGACGATATAATATTATATGAGTTATGTGATTTGGTGACCGAATGTTGTTCGGAGTCCCGAATGAGATCACAGACATAACGAGGAGTCTCAAAATGGTCGAGAGGTAAAGATTCATATATAGGACGATAGTATTCGGACACCGAAAGTGTTTTCGGGGGGTACCGGGTACTTATCGGGTCACTGGAAGGGGTTCCGGGCACCCCCGGCAAAAGTTATGGGCCTTATGGGCCAAGAGAGGAAACGCACCAGCCACAAGGGGCTGGTGCGCCCCCCATAGCAGGCCGGCCTAAGGAGTAGAAGGAAAAGGGGAAGGGAAAGGAAAGTGTGGATTAGGATTCCCACTTCCTTCCCTCTCCCCCCTCTTTCCTTCCCCCTTGAGAATACATGGCAGGGGGGGCACAACCAGGGCCGGCCGACCACCTATGTGGTGCGCCAGGCTGCCTCCCCTCCCCCTCCCACCTATATATATGTGGGAGGGGGGCGCCTAGCACACACCAGATCAATTGTTAGCCGTGTGCGGCGCCCCCTCCACCGTTTACACCCCCGGTCATATTTTCGTAGTGTTTAGGCGAAGCCCTGCGGAGATCACTTCAGCATCACTGTCACCACGCCGTCGTGCTGACGGAACTCATCTACTACCTCGCCGTCTTGCTGGATCAAGAAGGTGGAGGACGTCACCGAGCTGAACGCGGAGGTGCCGTACGTTCGGTACTAGATCGGTTGGATCGTGAAGAAAGTTCGACTCCATCAACCGCGTTGTGAAATGCTTCCGCTTACGGTCTACGAGGGTACGTAGACACACTCTCCCCTCTCGTTTCTATGCATCTCCTTCATAGATCTTGCATGTGCGTAGCATTTTTTTTCCATGCAACGTTTCCCAACAGTGGCATCCGAGCCAGGTCTATGCGTAGATGATATGCACGAGTAGAACACAAAGAGTTGTGGGCGGTGATAGTCATACTGCTTGCCACCAACGTCTTATTTTGATTCGGCGGTATTGTGGGATGAAGCGGCCCGGACCAACCTTACATGTCCACACACATGAGACCGGTTCCACCGACAGATATGCAACTAGTTTTGCATAAAGGTGGCTGGCGGGTGTCTGTTTGTCCTACTTTAGTTGAATCGAATTTGGCTGCAGCCGGTCCTTGAAGAAGGTTAAAACAGCAAACTTGATGAATCACCATTGTGGTTTTTGCCATAGGTAAGAACGGTTCTTGCTAGAAGCCCATAGCATCCACGTAAAACATGCAACAACAAAGTAGAGGGCGTCTAACTTGTTTTTGCAGGGCATGTTGTGATGTGATATGGTCAAGACATGATGTGATATTCGTTATTGTATGAGATGATCATGTTTTGTAAGTTATCGGCAACCGGCAGGAGCCTTATGGTTGTCTCTTTATTGTATGAAATGCAAACGCCATGTAATTGCTTTACTTTATCACTATGAATTAGCGATAGTTGTAGAAGCAATAGTTGGCGAGACGACCATGATGCAACGATGGAGATCAAGGTGTCGAGCCGGTGACGATGGAGATCATGACGATGCTTTGGAGATGGAGATCAAAAGCACAAGATGATGATGGCCATATCATGTCACATATTTTGATTGCATGTGATGTTTATCTTTTATGCATCTTATTTTTCTTAGAACGGCGGTAGCATTATAAGATGATCCCTTCACTAAATTTCAAGATAAAAGTGTTCTCCCCGAGTATGCACCATTGCTAAAGTTCGTCGTTTCGAAGCACCTTGTGATGATCGGGTGTGATAGACTCTATGTTCACATACAACGGGTGTAAGACAGTTTTGCACATGCAGAATACTTGGGTTAAACTTGACGAGCCTAGCATATACAGACATGGTCTCGGCACACTGGAGACCGAAAGGTCGAACGTGAGTCATATAGTAGATATGATCAACATAGAGATGTTCACCATTGATGACTACCCCATCTCACGTGATGATCGGATTTGGGTTAGTTGATTTGGATCACGTATCACTTAGATAACTGGAGGGATGTTTATTTAAGTGGGAGTTCTTTAGTAATTTGATTAATTGAACTTAATTTATCATGAACTTAGTCTTATAGTTTTGCATATCTATGTTGTAGATCAATGGCCCAAGCTACCGTTCCCCTGAATTTTAATGCGTTCCTAGAGAAAGCTAAGTTGAAAGATGATGGTAGCAACTACACGGACTGGGTCCGTAACTTGAGGATTATGCTCATTGCTGCACAGAAGAATTATGTCCTTGATGCACCGCTAGGTGAAAGGCCTGCTGCAGGAGCTGAAGTTGATGTTATGAATGTCTGGCAAGCTCGATCTGATGACTACTCAATAGTTCAGTGTGCCATGCTTTACGGCTTAGAACCGGGACTTCAAAGATGTTTTGAATGTCATGGAGCATATGAGATGTTCTAGGAGTTGAAGTTAATATTTCAAGCAAATGCCCGGGTTGAGAGATATGAAGTCTCCAACAAGTTCTATAGCTACAAGATGGAGGAGAACAGTTCTGTCAGTGAACACATACTCAAAATGTCTGGGTATTATAATCACTTGACTCAACTGGGAGTTGATCTTCCAGTTGATTGTGTTATTGACAGAGTTCTTCAATCACTGCCACCAAGCTACAAAGGCTTCGTGATGAACTATAATATCCAAGGGATGAACAAAACAATTCCTGAGCTCTTCGCAATTCTGAAGGCCGCGGAGGTAGAAATCAAGAAGGAGCATCAAGTGTTGATGGTTAACAAGACCACTAGTTTCAAGAAAAAAGGGCAAGGGAAAGAAAGAGAACTTCAAGAAGAATGGCAAGCAAGTTGCCACACACGGGAATAAACCCAAAGCTGGACCCAAGCCTGAAACTGAGTGCTTCTACTGCAAAGGGAGTGGTCACTAGAAGCGGAACTGCCCCAAGTATTAGGCGGATAAGAAGGATGGCAAAGTGAACAAAGGTATATTTGATATACATGTAATTGATGTGTTCCTTACTAATGCTCGTAGTAGCACCTGGGTATTTTATATTGGTTCGGTTGCTCATATTTGTAACTCAAAACAAGGGCTGCGGAACAAACGAAGATTGGCTAAGGACGAGGTGATGATGCGCGTCGGAAAGGTTCCAAGGTCGATGTGATCGCCGTCGGCATGCTACCTCTACATCTACCTTCGGGATTAGTTTTAGACCTCAATAATTGTTATTTGGTGCCCGCGTTGAGCATGAACATTATATCTGGATCTTGTTTTTTGCGAGACGGTTATTCATTTAAGTCAGAGAATAATGGTTGTTCTATTTATATGAATAATATCTTTTATGGTCATGCACCCTTGAAGAGTGGTCTATTCTTGTTGAATCTCGATTGTAGTACACATATTCATAATATTGATGCCAAAAGATGCAAAGTTGATAATGATAGTGCAACATATTTGTGGCACTGCCGTTTAGGTCATATTGGTGTAAAGCGCATGAAGAAACTACATGCAGATGGGCTTTTGGAATCACTTGATTATGAATCATTTGATACTTGCGAACCATGCCTCATGGGCAAGATGACTAAAACTCCATTCTCCAGAACAATGGATCGAGCTAACGACTTATTGGAAATAATGCATACCGATGTATGCGGTCCAATGAGTATTGAAGCACACGGCGGGTATTGTTATTTTCTGACCTTCATAGATGATTTGAGTAGATATGGGTATATCTACTTAATGAAACACAAGTCTGAAACATTAGAAAAGTTTAAAGAATTTCAGAGTGAAGTGGAGAATCATCGTAACAAGAAAATAAAGTTTCTACGATCTGATCGCGGAGGCAAATATTTGAGTTACGAGTTTGGCCTTCATTTAAAACAATATGGAATTGTTTCACAACTCACGCCACCTGGAACACCACAGTGTAATGGTGTGTCTGAACATCGTAACCATACTTTATTAGATATGATGCGATCTATGATGTCTCTTACCGATTTACCACTATCATTTTGGGGTTATGCATTAGAGACAGCCGCATTCACGTTAAATAGGGCACCGTCTAAATCCGTTGATACGGCACCATATGAACTGTGGTTTGGTAAGAAACCTCAGCTGTCGTTTCTTAAAGTTTGGGGTTGCGACACTTATGTCAAAAGGCTTCAGCCTGATAAACTCGAACCCAAATCGAAAAAGTGCGTCTTCATAGGATACCCTAAGGAAACAATTGGGTACACCTTCTACCGCAGATCCGAAGGCAAAATCTTTGTTGCTAAGAATGGATCCTTTTTAGAGAAGGAGTTTCTCTCGAAAGAAGTGAGTGGGAGGAAAGTAGAACTTGATGAGGTAATTGTACCTTCTCTTGAATTGGAGAGTAGCACATCACAGAAAACAATTCCAGTGATGCCTACACCAACTAGAGAGGAAGCAAATGATGTTGATCATGAAACTTCAGATCAAGTTGCTACTAAACCTCGTAGGTCAACCAGAGCACGATCCGCACCAGAGTGGTACGGTAATCCTGCTCTGGAAGTCATGTTACTAGACCAGGGCGAACCTACGAACTATGAAGAAGCTATGATGAGCCCAGATTCCGATAAATGGCTTGAGGCCATGAAATCTGAGATAGGATCCATGTATGAGAACAAAGTGTGGACTTTGGTGGACTTGCCCGATGATCGGCAAGCCATTGAGAATAAATGGATCTTCAAGAAGAAGACTAACGCTGATGGTAATGTTACTGTCTACAAAGCTCGACTTGTCGCAAAAGGTTTTCAACAAGTTCAAGGAGTTGACTACGATGAGATTTTCTCACCCGTAGCGATGCTTAAGTCTACCCGAATCATGTTAGCAATTGCCGCATTTTATAATTATGAAATCTGGCAAATGGACGTCAAAACTGCATTCCTTAATGGATTTCTTAAAGAAGACTTGTATATGATGCAACCAGAAGGTTTTGTCGATCCTAATGGTGCTAACAAAGTGTGCAAGCTCCAGCGATCCATTTATGGACTGGTGCAAGCATCTCGGAGTTGGAATATACGCTTTGATGAGGTGATCAAAGCATATGGTTTTATACAGACTTACGATGAAGCATGTATTTACAAGAAAGTGAGTGGGAGCTCTGTAGCATTTCTGATATTATATGTGGATGACATATTGTTGATTGGAAATGATATAGAATTTCTGGATAGCATAAAAGGATACTTGAATAAGAATTTTTCAATGAAAGACCTTGGTGAAGCTGCTTATATATTGGGCATCAAGATCTATAGAGATAGATCGAGACGCTTAATAGGACTTTCACAAAGCACATACCATGATAAAGTTTTGAAGAAGTTCAAAATGGATCAGTCAAAGAAAGGGTTCTTGCCTGTGTTACAAGGTGTGAAGTTGAGTCAGACTCAAAGCCCGACCATTGCAGAAGATAGAGAGAAAATGAAAGTCATTCCCTATGCCTCAGCCATAGGTTCTATCATGTATGCTATGCTATGTACCAGACCTGATGTGTGCCTTGCCATAAGTTTGGCAGGGAGGTACCAAAGTAATCCAGGAGTGGATCACTGGACAGCGGTCAAGAACATCCTGAAGTACCTGAAAAGGATCGAGGATATGTTTCTCGTTTATGGAGGTGATGAAGAGCTCGTCGAAAATGGTTACGTCGATGCTAGCTTTGGCACTGATCCGGATGACTCTAAGTCACAAACCGGATACGTATTTATAACGAATGGTGGAGCTGTCAGTTGGTGCAGTTCCAAGCAGAGTGTCGTGGCGGGATCTACGTGTGAAGCAGAGTACATAGCTACTTCGGAAGTAGCACATGAAGGAGTCTGGATGAAGGAATTCATATCCGATCTGGGTGTAATACCTAGTGCATCGGGTCCAATGAAAATCTTTTGTGACAACACTGGAGCAATTGCCTTGGTGAAGGAATCCAGGTTTCACAAGAGAACCAAACACATCAAGAGATGCTTCAACTCCATTCATGAAAAGGTCAAGGATGGAGACATAGAAATTTGCAAAGTACATATGGATCTGAATGTGGCACACCCGTTGACTAAGCCTCTTCCACGAGCAAAACATGATCGGCACCAAGACTCCATGGGTGTTAGATTCATTACAATGTAATCTAGATTATTGACTCTAGTGCAAGTGGGAGACTGAAGGAAATATACCCTAGAGGCAATAATAAAGTTGTTATTTTATATTTCCTTATTCATGATAAAGGTTTATTATTCAAGCTAGAATTGTATCGATCGAAAACTTAAATACATGTGTGAATACATAAACAAATACCATGTCCCTAGTAAGCCTCTACTAGACTAGCTCGTTGATCAAAGATGGTTAAGGTTTCCTAACCATAGACATGTGTTGTCATTTGATAACGGGATCACATCATTAGGAGAATGATGTGATGGACAAGACCCATCCGTTAGCTTAGCATAATGATCGTTCAGTTTATTGCTATCACTTTCTTCATGTCAAATACATATTCCTTCGACTATGAGATTATGCAACTCCCGAATACCCGAGGAATACCTTGTGTGCTATCAAACATCACAATGTAACTGGGTGATCATAAAGATGCTCTACAGGTATCTCTGAAGGTGTTTGTTGAGTTGGCATAGATCGAGATTAGGATTTGTCACTCCGAGTATCGGAGAGGTATCTCTGGGCCCTCTCGGTAATACACATCATAAGCTTGCAAGCAAACGACTAAGGAGTTAGTCACGAGGTGATGTATTATGGAACGAGTAAAGAGACTTGCCGGTAATGAGATTGAACTAGGTATGAAGATACCGACGATCGAATCTCGGGCAAGTAACATACCGATGGACAAAGGGAATTACGTATGTTGTCATAACGGTTCGACCGATAAAGATCTTCGTATAATATGTAGGAGCCAATATGGGCATCCAGGTTCTGCTATTGGTTATTGACCGGAGAGATGTCTCGGTCATGTCTACATAGTTCTCGAACCCGTAGGGTCCGCACGCTTAACGTTCGATGACGATATAGTATTATATGAGTTATGTGATTTGGTGACCAAATGTTGTTCCGAGTCCCGGATGAGATCACGGACATGACGAGGAGTCTCGAAATGGTCGAGAGGTAAATATTCATATATAGGACGATAGTATTCGGACACTGGAAGTGTTTCGGGGGTTACCAGGTACTTATCGGGTCACCGGAAGGGGTTCCGGGCACCCCCGGCAAAAATTATGGGCCTTATGGGCCAAGAGAGGAAACGCACACACCAGATCAATTGTTAGCCGTGTGCGGTGATACGTCTCCAACGTATCTATAATTTTTTATTGTTCCATGCTATTATATTATCTGTTTTGGATGTTTTATATGCATTAATATGCTATTTTATATTATTTTTGGGACTAACCTATTAACCTAGAGCCCAGTGCCAGTTTCTGTTTTTTCCTTGTTTTTTAGCTTCGTGGAAAAGGAATACCAAACGGAGTCCAAACGGAATAAAATCTTCGCGATGATTTTTCTTGGACCAGAAGACATCCAGGAGACTTGGAGATGAAGTCGGAGGAGCCACGAGGGGCCCACAAGGGTGGAGGGCGCGCCCAGGGGGTAGGGCGCGCCCCCCTGCCTTGTGGGCCCCCCGTGACCCTCCTGACCTAATTCTTTCGCCTATATATTCACATATGTTCCCAAACCACCAGAAGCATCCATGAAAACACTTTTCCACCGCCGCAACCTTCTGTACCCGTGAGATCCCATCTAGGGACCTTTTCCGGCACCCTGCCGGAGGGATATTCGATCACGGAGGGCTTCTACATCAACCCTATTGCCCTTCCGATGAAGCGTGAGTAGTTTATCTCAGACCTACGGGTCCATAGCTAGTCGCTAGATGGCTTCTTCTCTCTCTTTGATTCTCAATACCATGTTCTCCTCGATGTTCTTGGAGATCTATTCGATGTAATACTTTTTTGCGGTGTGTTTGCCGAGATCCGATGAATTGTGGATTTATGATCAGGTTATCTATGAATATTATTTGAATCTTCTCTGAATTCATTTATGCATGATTTGATATCTTTGTAATTCTCTTCGAACTATCGGTTTGGTTTGGCCAACTAGATTGGTTTTTCTTGCAATGGAAGAAGTGCTTAGCTTTGGATTCAATCTTGCGGTGTCCTTTCCCAGTGATAGTAGGGGCAGCAAGGCACGTATTGTATTGTTGCCATCGAGGATAAAAAGATGGGGTTTACATCATATTGCTTGAGTTTATTCCTCTACATCATGTCATCTTACTTAATGCGTTACTCTGTTCTTCATGAACTTAATACTCTAGATGCAGGCAGGAGTCGGTCGATGTGTGGAGTAATAGTAGTAGATGCAAAATTGTTTCGGTCTACTTGACACGGACGTGATGCCTATATTCATGATCATTGCCTTAGATATTGTCATAACTTTGCGCTTTTCTATCAATTGCTCGGCAGTAATTTGTTCACCCACCGTATTATTTGCTATCTTGAGAGAAGCCTCTAGTGAAACCTATGGCCCTGGGTCTATTTTCCATCATATAAGTTTCCAATCTACTATATTAGTTTCCGATCTACTATTTTGCAATCTTTTACTTTCTGATCTATAAACCAAAAATACCAAAAATATTTATTTTATCTTTTATTTAGTTTCATCTATATCTATCAGATCTCACTTTTGCAAGTAACCGTGAAGGGATTGACAACCCCTTTATCGCGTTGGGTGCAAGTTGTTTGATTGTTTGTGCAGGTATTCGGTGATTTGTGCGTTGTCTCCTACCGGATTGATACCTTGGTTCTCAAACTGAGGGAAATACTTATCTCTACTTTGCTGCATCACCCTTTCCTCTTCAAGGGAAAAACCAACGCAAGCTCAAGAAGTAGCAGGAAGAATTTCTGGCACCTTTGCCGGGGAGAACTACGCCAAGTCAAGACATACCAAGTACCCATCATAAAACTCTCATCTCTTGGATTACATTATTCGCCATTTGCCTCTCGTTTTCCTCTCCCCCACTTCTAAAACGACTTTTGAAAAGATTTGCCTTTTTATTCGCCCTTCTTCCGTTCGATCTTTTGTTTGCTTGTGTTACCATGTGCCTTCTTTTTTCTTGCATCTTCGCTTGCTAAAAGTTTATGGATCCTCATCTGCTTGCTAATCTTTTTAAGAGATTCAATTATGATGAACCAATTGCTAGTGAGTTTTGTGCACTAGATTATCTTTATGAAGTTTTGCTTGAAATTCGTGAATCTGAAAATTGTGATGAAGAAATTTATGAAGTGATTCACGATAGCTCCTTGAATAAAAAGCATGATTGCAATGGTTTTACTATAAATTCTATTGATGTCAGTTGTGCTAATAATATGCAAAACCCTAAGCTTGGGGATGCTAGTTTTGCTAGGTCTTCTACTTGTTGCAATGATCATGATTGGGGTGATTTTTCTTATGATCTTGAAAATTTATTTAAGCCTCATGATGAATATGTTTGCAATAATATTGAAAGTGGGTTTGGAAGAGTGTCAACTCTAGGATATAATGATCCCACTACTTTGGAGTATGATCAATCTTATGAAATTTTTGATAAAAATAGGTTTGGAGAGGTCATAACTTTATTTGGTGATAATCCCACTATTTTGGAAGAGTGTCAACTTTGCATGCATGTGGACCATGTTGAGAATATTTTCTGTGATAGTTATATTGTTAAATTTGAGTATGATCCCACATGTAATTATTATGAGAGAGGAAAATATTGTGGTAGAAACTTTCATGTTACTAAATTACCTCTCGTTATGTTGAGATTGCTATTGTTTCTTTCTTTTTCCTTGCATATGCTAGTTTTGGCTTGTCTTGATAATTTGTTTGCTTATAAAATGCCTATGCATAGGAAGTACGTTAGACTTAAACTTGTTTTTCACATGCTACATGATGCTATTTTCGTGTTTCAATTGCTATCTTTCATGTGAGCATCATCAAAATTATCAACGCCTAGCTAAAAGGCTTTAAAGAAAGGCGCTTGTTGGGAGGTAACCCAATTTTATTTTTGTTTTTGATTTTTTGTTCCTGTTTTGCTTTGAATAATTCATCTAGACTCTGGTTAGATGTGGTTTTGTGTTTTAATTAGTGTTTGTGCCAAGTAAAACCTTTGGGATGGCTTACGGTGATAGTTGATTTGATCTTGCTGAAAAACAGAAACTTTTTTGTCCAGTCACAGATTTTTCATAATTCACTGGAGAGTTGAAAAACTCTGAATTTTTTATACGATATTTATATACAAATTTCCTCTGTTTTCCTAATTTTTAATAATTTTTGGAGATACAAAAGTATTAGAACAATTCGGATCTTGGCAGACTATTCTGTTTTTGACAGATTCTGTTTTCTTTGTGCTGTTTGCTTATTTTGATGAATCTATGGGTAGTATCGGGGGGGGGGGGGTATGAACCATGGAAAAGTTGTAATACAGTATATATTACACCATGGAAAAGAATGAGTTCACAACAGTACCAAAAGTGGTGATTTATTTTCTTATACTAACGGAGCTTATGAGATTTTCTGTTGAGTTTTGTGTTGTGAAGTTTTCAAGTTTTGAGTAAGGATTTGATGGACTATGGAATAAGGAGTGGCAAGAGCCTAAGATTGGGGATGACCAAGGCACCCCAAGGTAATATTCAAGGACAACCAAGAGCCTAAGCTTGGGGATGCCCCGGAAGGCATCCCCTCTTTCGTCTTCGTCTATCGGTAACTTTACTTGAGGCTATATTTTTATTCACCACATGATATGTGTTTTGCTTGGAGCGTCTTGTATGATTTGAGTCTTTGCTTTTTAGTTTGCCACAATCATGCTTGCTGTACACACCTTTTGAGAGGCACACGCATGAATCGTGATTTATTAGAATACTCTATGTGCTTCACTTATATCTTTTGAGCTAGGCAATTTTGCTCTAGTGCTTCACTTATATCTTTTTAGAGCACGGCGGTGGTTTTATTTTATAGAAATTGTTGAACTCTCATGCTTCACTTATATTATTTTGAGAGTCTTTAAACAGCATGTTATTTTGCTTTGGTTATAAATTTAGTCCTAATATGATAGGCATCCAAGAGGGATATAATAAAAACTTTCATATAAAGTGCATTGAATACTATGAGAAGTTTGATTCCTTATGATTGTTTTGAGATATAGAGATGGTAATATTAGAGTCATGCTAGTGTGTAATTGTGAATTTGAGAAATACTTGTGTTAAAGTTTGTGATTCCCGTAGCATGCACGTATGGTGAACCGTTATGTGATGAAGTCGGAGCATGATTTATTTATTGATTGTCTTCCTTGTGAGTGGCGGTCGGGGACGAGCGATGGTCTTTTCTGTAGGAGATATGCCCTAGAGGCAATAATAAATGTTATTAATTATCTCCCTGTTCATAATTAGGTTTATGTTCCATGCTATAACTGCTATGATTCTCGAGTCTACAAATAAAACGAGGCTTGGAGGAAGACTCATATGCACGTGTGGAATAATAAACGGTAAAATGTATTCCTAGTCAAGCCTCTATGACTGGCTCAAGTATTGCATGATGATCCTGTTTTCCTGATCATGGGCATGACTATGCCGGCAATTTTGAGGGCACAATGTTAACAGAACACTTGTGTTGAATCGACCCGAATTGATGTTATGCTATGAGATACATTCGTCACAAGTTTATGGTTAATAACACAGAGATGGTTAACGTTTGCATAATTCCTTAGACCATGAGAGTATCAAGTTTCTTCATGCTTGATTCATGAACTTTGGGGTTTGTTAAACGTCATCCGTAAATGGATGGCTATTACGGCGGCTTACGGGTTCATGGGAAAGTATGTCAAGTAGCTTGATAGCTCAAGATTGGGATTTGCTCCTCCGACGATGGAGAGATATCTCTGGGCCCTCTTGGTGTTACGGTATCCATCATCGTCTGGCCAGACACTTTGTGATTTGATCACGGGGATGCCGAAACACGGGAACGAGAAAAGAGAACAAATACCGGTAACGAGGTAACTGGCATAGTGGACAAGTTGTTGACCCACGGGGATGCCATCATGTGTCACCTCGGGTATTTGTAACATATCGCGAAGCAACAGGAATAGCACACGGCAACTGGAGGTTCACTCGAATATTCATTCGTGTGGGTATAGGGGTCAATATGGGTGTCCACGGCTCCGATGTTGATCATTGATCGGAAGGGGTTCCGTGTCATGTCTATACTTCACCGAACCTATAGGGTCACACGCTTAAGGGTCATCTATCTGCTGAATACTAGACAGGGAGTTTGAGAGAAAATCACCGAAAAAGTTTCGGACACCGAAAAAGTTTCGGACAGCGGAAAAGTTCCGCAGAGAGAACACCGGATGAGTTTCGGTGAAACTGAAAAGTTGTTTCGGGGTATTCCATTAAGTCAAATTGGTTTCGGCACATGCCTGATAATTCTTGGAGGGTGCCAGAATCATTCTGGAAACTTCTGGGAATTTTCTGAGATGAAAACCGGAAATGTTCCGGAGCTGCCGGAACCGCTTCAGATGCTTTTCGCAGATGAAATCACTAAACTGGAATTGTTCCAGAACGCATTGAAAATTATTTTAGTGGGTACTGGAAATGTTCTAAGCCCACATAAATATTTTCAGTTCGAACGGACGCTGAAAAATGTCGTCATGAATAGTGAAAGTGCTTTTTGGGTTACTTTTTGGAAAGCCATTATTTTGGGTTTTGTCCCAAGATATTTTTTGGGGGGTGACATGGATGGATGAGGCTCCCTTGGGGGGGGGCCCTCCTAGGTGTGGCCGGCCACATGGGGGCTCCTCCTTGGAGCCCCCTCTTGTGCCTTGGTTTCACATTTGGGTCCTTGTGGAAGGACTTCATTCATGTGCTTTTGGGTTTTCTTGTAAAACCACCCTACCCCTTGGGATTTCCTATAAATAGAGGTGGAGGGGCAGCCCTCCACACTCACTCCTTCTCACATACAAGTGCCATGCAATGATCTGGCTTCTCTCTCCCTCCCACGAAAAGAGTTTCGTAGAGCCGAAAGGCTGTCTGGGTTCCGGTGGGAACTAGTTCTGGACGGCGAAGCCCTGCCGGATAGATGACACCGTATGTGTGCAACTCTGTAGAGAGGTCGTAGTTTCGATCTTAGTGCCCGAGGGGCTGTTCGTGAGTGCCTCCCGAAGGGCTGTCCAAGTGACGGTCCAAGTTCTGTGAGTCCTCCCGAAGGGCTGTCCGAGTGACCGTTCGAGTTTCGAAGGTCCTCCCGAAGGGCTGTCTGCGACACCGTCCGGGGGACTGTTCGACCACCTCGCGGAGGGCTGTCCGAAGGGAAGACGAGGGTATACATCCTCGCGGTTGGGAGGTTGTAAATCCTAGCTGCGGGGATCTGCACCGCCGATCGTCATCGACTACTTCCGCTGCGCTACGAGTCGGTAACGAAAATGATCAAACCTTGTATGCAGTCTCCATAGTGGTCCTGGGCTGGTGCATAGGTCGGAAAATTT
Organism: Thinopyrum elongatum; assembly: GCA_011799875.1. Lineage (NCBI taxonomy): Eukaryota > Viridiplantae > Streptophyta > Magnoliopsida > Poales > Poaceae > Thinopyrum > Thinopyrum elongatum. Next base: position 43,621,207 of record CM022300.1, read on the forward strand.
TTGTTTTCTGCTGCGTTACCCTACATGCTACACTATGACTATGATGATTAAATAGCTAGTGTTGGTGGTAATGACTATGATGATTATTATTAGCTAGTGTTGGTGGTGATTAGATAGTACACTATGACTATGATGATTAAATAGTGTTGGTGGTAATGACTATGATGATTATTAGCTAGTGTTGTTGGTGATGATACGATGCAAGAGTTTTTATATTAATATGACGATGATGTTGATCATGATTATCATGATGATTTGTTATTATTATCATGATTAGTTATTATATCATTGTTGGAAGGAACGCGTATTAGATTCATGTGGATGGATCAAAAGTGACCAAAAGTTGAATTAGTAGGATCGTCGTCCTAATTAAACTTTTGATTCATCCAAATGAATCTAATCCATGTTTCTTCCTCACATGAGCCAGTATAAATACATCACAAATACATAGAGGGGGTATAAATCTGTGAAGCAGGAATACTAGTAGTAGCGCCAGAAAGCATCTACTAGCAGCGCTGGATTAGCAGCAACGCTGGATTAGCAGCAGCGCTTCATTTGTTCAAGGGCTACAGAGAGTTAGCAGTAGCGCTGGTCATGGCAGCGCTACAGCTAACCATACTTACCAGTAGCGCTGCCCTGACCAGCGCTACTGCTACAACTTAGCTGTAGCGCGTTAGCAGTAGCGCTGGACCCAGCGCTACTGCTATATGTATTTCAAGCGCTACTACTGGGGTTTTCCCTAGTAGTGAGGTGCTCTCAACTTCACGTCTTTCTTACGGTCTTCTTTGTGCCATCGCATCAACTTGGCATGCTCTTTGTTCATGAACAGACGTTTCAACCGTGGTATTATAGGAGCATACCACATCACCTTGGCAGGAACCCTCTTCCTGGGGCGCTCGCCCTCAACATCACCAGGGTCATATCGTCTGATCTTATACCGAAATGCACCGCATACCGGGCATGCGTTCAATTCCTCGTACTCACCGCGGTAGAGGATGCAGTCATTAGGGCATGCATGTTGTAGGAGATATGCCCTAGAGGCAATAATAAATGTTATTATTTATCTCCGTGTTCATAATTAGGTTTATGTTCCATGCTATAACTGCTGTGGTTCCCGAGCCCGTATATCCATAAAGGCTCTGGGGAAAACCCATGTGCACGTGTGGAATAATAAAAGGTAAAATGTATTCCTAGTCATGCCTCTAAGACTAGCTCAAGTGTTGCATGATGATTATGTTTTCCCAATCATGGGCATGTCTATGCCATCAACTTTGAGGGCACAATGTTAGAAGAACATTTGTGTTGAATCGACCCAATTGGTGTTATGCTATGAGATTCATTCGTCACAAGTTAATGGTTAATAACACAGAGATGGTTAACGTTTGCATGATTCCTCAGACCATGAGAGTATCGAGTTTCTTCATGCTTGCTTCATGAACTTTGGGGTTTGTTAAACGTCATCCGTAAATGGGTGGCTATTACGGCGGCTTACGGGTTCATGGGAAAGTATGTCAAGTAACTTAATAGCTCAAGATTGGGATTTGCTCCTCCGAGGATGGAGAGATATCTCTGGGCCCTCTCGGTGTTACGGTATAAATCATCGTCTGGCCAGACACTTTGTGATTTGATCACGGGGATGCCGGAACACGGTAACGAGAAAAGAGAACAATACCGGTAACGAGGTAACTAGCATAGTGGACAAGTTGTTGATCCACGGGAATGCCAACATGTCTCACCTCAGGTATTTGTAACATATCGCGAAGCAACAGGAATAGCACACGGCAACTGGAGGTTCACTCGAATATTCATTCGTGTGGGTATAGGGGTCAATATGGGTGTCCACGGCTCCGATGTTGATCATTGATCGGAAGGGGTTCCGTGTCATGTCTATACTTCACCGAACCTATAGGGTCACACGCTTAAGGGTCATCTATCTGCTGAATACTAGACAGGGAGTCTGAGAGAAAATCACCGAAAAAGTTTCGGACACCGAAAAGTTTCGGACAGCGGAAAAGTTCCGCAGAGAGAGGTCACCGGATGAGTTCCGGTGAAACTGAAAAGTTGTTTCAGGGGATACCATTAAGTCAAAATGGTTTCGGCACATGCCTGATAATTCTTGGAGGATGCCAGAATCATTCTGGAAACTTCTGGGAATTTTCTGGAAGAAAAACCGGAAATGTTCCGGGCTGCCGGAACCGCTTCAGATGCTTTTCGCAGATGAAATCACTAAACTGGAATTGTTCCAGAACGCGTTAAAAATTATTTTAGTGGGTACTAGAAATGTTCTAAGCCCACATAAATATTTTCAGTTCGAACGGACGCTGAAAAATGTCGTCATGAATAGTGAAAGTGCTTTTTGGGTTACTTTTTGGAAAGCCATTATTTTGGGTTTTGTCCCAAGATATTTTTTGGGGGGTGACATGGATGGATGAGGCTCCCTTGGGGGGGCCCCTCCTAGGTGTGGCCGGCCACATGGGGGCTCCTCCTTGGAGCCCCCTCTTGTGCCTTGGTTTCACATTTGGGTCCTTGTGGAAGGACTTCATTCATGTGCTTTTGGGTTTTCTTGTAAAACCACCCTACCCCTTGGGATTTCCTATAAATAGAGGTGGAGGGGCAGCCCTCCACACTCACTCCTTCTCACATACAAGTGCCATTGCATGATCTGGCTTCTCTCTCCCTCCCCGCAAAATAGTTTTGCAGAGCCGAAAGGCTGTCTGGGTTCCGGTGGGAACTAGTTCTGGACGGCGAAGCCCTGCCGGATAGATGACACCGTATGTGTGCAACTCTGTAGAGAGGTCGTAGTTTTGATCTTAGTGCCTGAGGGGCTGTTCGTGAGTGCCTCCCGAAGGGCTGTCCAAGTGACGGTCCGAGTTCTGTGAGTCCTCCCGAAGGGCTGTCCGAGTGACCGTTCGAGTTTCGAAGGTCCTCCCGAAGGGCTGTCCGCGACACCGTCTGGGGGACTGTTCGACCGCCTCCCGGAGGGCTGTCCGAAGGGAAGACGAGGGTATACATCCTCGCGGTTGGGAGGTTGTAAATCCTAGCTGCGGGGATCTGCACCGCCGATCGTCATCGACTCTACTTCCGCTGCGCTACGAGTCGGCAACGAAAATGATCAAACCTTGTATGCAGTCTCCATAGTGGTCCTGGGCTGGTGCGTAGGTCGGAAATTTTTTGTTTTCTGCTGCGTTTCCCTACATTTTCCTACCAATCTATCCCCCTAGGAGCATGCGCGTAGTACTTTGTTTCGATAACTAATAGATTTTTGCAATAAGTATGTGAGTTCTTTATGACTAATGTTGAGTCCATGGATTATACGCACTCTCACCCTTCCACCATTGCTAGCCTCTCTAGTGCCGCGCAAATTTCGCCGGTACCATATACCCACCATATACCTTCCTCAAAACAGCCACCATACCTACCTATTATGGCATTTCCATAGCCATTCCGAGATATATTGCCACGCAACTTTCCACCGTTCCGTTTATTATGACACGCTTCATCATTGTCATATTGCTTTGCATGATCTTGTAGTTGACATCGTATTTGTGGCAAAGCCACCGTTCATAATTCTGTCATACATGTCATTCTTGATTCATTGCACATCTCGGTACACCGCCGGAGGCATTCATATAGAGTCATATTTTGTCCTAAGTATCGAGTTGTAATTTTTGAGTTGTAAGTAAATAAAAGTGTGATGATCTTCATTATTAGAGCATTGTCCCATGTGAGGAAAGGATGATGGAGGCTATGATTCCCCCACAAGTCGGGATGAGACTCCGGACGAAAAAAAAGAGGCAAAAAAAATGAAGGCCCAAATAAAAAAATGAGAGAAAAGAGAGAAGGGACAATGTTACTATCCTTTTACCACACTTGTGCTTCAAAGTAGCACCATGATATTCATGATAGAGAGTCTCCTATGTTGTCACTTTCATATACTAGTGGGAATTTATCATTATGGGACTTGGCTTGTATATTCCAATGATGGGCTTCCTCAAATTGCCCTAGGTCTTCGTGAGCAAGCGAGTTGGATGCACACCCACTTAGTTTTCTTTTGAGCTTTCATAAACTTATAGCTCTAGTGCATCCGTTGCATGGCAATCCCTACTCACTCACATTGATATCTATTGATGGGCATCTCCATAGCCTGTTGATACGCATAACTATCTCCTTCTTGTTGTCTTCTCCACAACCACCATATTCTATTCCACCTATAGTGCTATGTCCATGGCTCACGCTCATTTATTGCGTGAAAGTTGAAAAGGTTTGAGAACATCAAAAGTATGAAACAATTGCTTGGCTTGTCATCGGGGTTGTGTATGATTTGAATATTTTGTGTGATGAAGATGGAGCATAGCCAGACTATATGATTTTGTAGGGATAAGCTTTCTTTGGCCATGTTATTTTGAGAAGACATAATTGCCTTGTTAGTATGCTTGAAGTATTATTGTTTTTATGTCAATACTAAACTTTTGTTTTGAATCTTATGGATCTGAACATTCATGCCACAATAAAGAAAATTACATGGATAAGTATGTTAGGTAGCATTCCACATCAAAAATTCTGTTTTTATCATTTACCTACTCGAGGACGAGCAAGAATTAAGCTTGGGGATGCTTGATACATCTCCAACGTATCTATAATTTTTGATTGTTCCATACTATTATATTATCTGTTTTGGACGTTTTATATGCATTAATATGCTATTGTATATTATTTTTTGGACTAACCTATTAACCTAGAGCCCAGTGCCAGTTTCTGTTTTTCCTTGTTTTTTAGCTTCGTGGAAAAGGAATACCAAACGGAGTCCAAATGGAATAAAATCTTCGCGATGATTTTTCTTGGACCAGAAGACACCCAGGAGACTTGGAGATGAAGTCGGAGGAGCCACGAGGCGGCCACAAGGGTGGAGGGCGCACCCACGGGGGTAGGGTGCGCGCCCTACCTTGTGGGCCCCCCATGACCCTCCTGACCTAATTCTTTCGCCTATATATACACATATGTTCCCAAACCACCAAAAGCATCCACGAAAACACTTTTCCACCGCCGCAACCTTCTGTACCCGTGAGATCCCATCTAGGGACCTTTTCCGACACCCTGCCGGAGGGGTATTCGATCACGGAGGGCTTCTACATCAACCCTATTGCCTTTCCGATGAAGCGTGAGTAGTTTACCTCGGACCTACGGGTCCATAGTTAGTAGCTAGATGGCTTCTTCTCTCTCTTTGATTCTCAATACCATGTTCTCCTCGATGTTCTTGGATATCTATTCGATGTAATACTTTTTTGCGGTGTGTTTGTCGAGATCCGATGAATTGTGGATTTATGATCAGATTATCTATGAATATTATTTGAATCTTCTCTGATTTCTTTTATGCATGATTTGATATCTTTGTAATTCTCTTCGAACTATCGGTTTGGTTTGGCCAACTAGATTGGTTTTTGTTGCAATGGGAGAAGTGCTTAGCTTTGGGTTCAATCTTGCGGTGTCCTTCCCAGTGACAGTAGGGGCAGCAAGGCACGTATTGTATTGTTGCCATCGAGGATAAAAAGATGGGGTTTACATCATATTGCTTGAGTTTATTCCTCTACATCATGTCATCTTACTTAATGCGTTACTCTGTTCTTCATGAACTTAATACTCTAGATGCAGAATCGTTTTGGTCTACTTGACACGGACGTGATGCCTATATTAATGATCATTGCCTTAGATATCGTCATAACTTTGCGCTTTTCTATCAATTGCTCGGCAGTAATTTGTTCACCCACCGTATTATTTGCTATCTTGAGAGAAGCCTCTAGTGAAACCTATGGCCCCGGGTCTATTTTCCATCATATAAGTTTCCAATCTACTATATTAGTTTCCGATCTACTATTTTGCAATCTTTTACTTTCCGATCTATAAACAAAAAATATTTACTTTATCTTTTATTTAGTTTCATCTATATCTATCAGATCTCACTTTTGCAAGTAACCCTGAAGGGATTGACAACCCCTTTATCGCGTTGGGTGCAAGTTGTTTGATTGTTTGTGCAGGTATTCGGTGATTTGTGCGTTGTCTCCTACCGGATTGATACCTTGGTTCTCAAACTGAGGGAAATAATTATCTCTACTTTGCTGCATCACCCTTTCCTCTTCAAGGGAAAAACCAACGCAAGCTCAAGAAGTAGCATGCGGCGCCCCCTCCACCGTTTACACCCCCAGTCATATTTTCGTAGTGCTTAGGCGAAGCCGTGCTGACGGAACTCATCTACTACCTCGCCGTCTTGCTGGATCAAGAAGGCGGAGGACGTCACTGAGCTGAACGTGTGCTGAACGCGGAGGTGCCGTACGTTCGGTACTAGATCAGTTGGATCGCGAAGAAAGTTTGACTACATCAACCGCGTTGTGAAACGCTTCCACTTACGGTCTACGAGGGTACGTAGACACACTCTCCCCTCTCGTTGCTATGCATCTCCTTGATAGATCTTGCGTGTGCGTAGAATTTTTTTTGTTTTCCTTGCAACGTTTCCCAACATTGTTACCATCACTCCAGATTTATCCATGCTCTCCTTACATAATCTCACTATATTTTTTTCGTATGCATGTCAGATATTGTACACAGTCATGCTGAACATGTAGAGAAAAAGAGAAGAGTTTTGCGCGTCAATACAATGTCATGCAGACATCGCTCCATGGTGGGTTCAATGGAAAACCCTCCCCGCCTGAAAGTGCGTTATATCGACTAGAGGGGGGGGGTGAATAGGCGATTTTTACAAATTCGTCACTGAGGAATTTGCAGGTGAGGAAATTCCTAAGCTACGAACCACTTAGCAGCGGAATAAGTACTCAGATGCATAACATGGCATAAGCACAGTCATCATGATGAAATGAAATAGGCACAGAGTACAGGTAGCGTGAAACACAGGATAAGCAGGCTGAAGACAAAGTGACTGAAGAAATAGGAATGAGGAAATTGAGAAAGTCTTCAGTCAAAGTCTTCAAACAGTAACGATCAAGTACACAACAAGTATGCGAGGAAATGAAAGGGTTGAGGAAATAGAACCAGTAGCTCGGTGAAGACGATGGTTTGGTAGACCAGTTCCAACTGCTGTGACAGTTGTACGTCTGGTTGGAGCGGCTAGGTATTTAAACCTGAGGACACACAGTCCTCATCGTATTCTCCTTGAGCTAAGGTCACACAGACCTCACCCAATCACTCGTGGTAAGTCTTCACAGGTAACTTACAAACCTTCACAGACTCGGTCACTCGGCGATCCACAATTCCTCTTGGATGCTCTAGACCATGACGCCTAACCGTCTGGAGGATGCACAGTCCTCAAAGGTAACAAGCGTCGGTTCCACACAGGAACAATTTCTTCAGTGATGCTCAATCACTTTGGGTTTTAGGTGTTGGGTTTGGGTTTTTTTCCTCACTTGATGATTTTCGCTCAAAGTCCTCGGAGGATGGGATGCTCTAAATGACAAGTGTCAGTTTCTCTCGGAGCAGCCAACCAGCTAGTGGCTGTAGGGGGCGGCTATTTATAGCCGAGGAGCAGCCTGACATGATAAGACATAAATGCCCTTCAATGATATGACCGTTAGGTGGGTAGGATATTTTGGACAGCTGGCTCATAGCACAGCAACGGTCGGAAATTTGAGCTCTCAAATTCCTCAGGGCTATCATGTTCCTCACTTGTAGGCAATCCGCACTGGCGACTTCCTAACTCCTCAGTCAGAACAAATTCCTCAGAGAACAGAAGAACTTCGTCTCTGTCACTGAAGAACTTGACTGAACTGTATGAGATTTCCAATGGCTTCACTCGAAAGGATTGGTAGGTGTAGGATTTGAGTTGAGCATCACTTGGAAACTTTTCCTTAGTTTTACCTCGACCCCCTTTAACAGTACGGTGTTTCCTATGACTCAAGAAAGGGAAAACAAAACTATGAAAACAAAAGTCTTCACGCTTCATAATCCTCGCATCAATATCAAGTCTTCAAGGTCACACCAATTTCCTCATTTTCAAAGTCTTCAAGAAAACCAAAGTCTTCAACTGAAGACATTCATTTTTAAGGGTCGACTTTCTTCGTAAATATCAAACTCCTCATAGACTTATAGAACCTGTGTACACTCACAAACACATTAGTCCCTTAACCTATAAGTCTTCAATACACCAAAATCACTAAGGGGCACTAGATGCACTTACAATCTCCCCCCTTTTGGTGATTGATGACAAATAGGTTAAGTTTTCAACGGGGATAAAACATATGAAGTGTAAATACTGATATTGAGGAATTTGATTGCAAGATATAGAGGAACTCCCCCTGAAGATGTGCATATTGAGGATTTTGCTTTGGATTGCAAGTGCACATTGTAGAGTAATATCATGGAGATCTCCCCCTATATCTTGTAATTCATACACGCATTTATCATATGATATGAAGAATTCGAAATGCATGATGAAATATGGTGTCTGACGAAATTCAGCATGCGTGCATTAAGGTACTTGAGGAAATAAGCATGCAGAAAGCAGTTCAAAAGTATCAGACCACCATAGGACTTAAGTTTACAACTCAACCAACAAACGCTTCAGAAGAGCGAGAGTTGTAACTTAACAGAAAAAATAGCCCATATATAAGACCCGCTTGAAGACTAACTCAAATTTCTCCCCCTTTGTCATCGAATGACCAAAAGGGACGAAAAATGAGGACTAACGCCCCTGAAGAAATATCATCATGATGTCGATGGAGGAGCGCCAGCGTTGTTGGGGTCGTCCGTTGAGGTAGGGCCTGCCGCAGTGTCGTTCAAATCTTCAGCTTCATCCGTTTCGTGCGATGAAGAATATGAACTGGCAACAAGCTGAGGAACTTTGACCTTCTTGAATTTCTTTGAAGGGGGCTGAGACTAGTCAAAGTCCTGTTGGAAGCCCATCTCCTTGAGGTCTTCAGCACTATAAAGATTCGACAGAATAGCCCAAGTGCGGTCAAAGACTTCATGCAAGTAGTAGTGATTCTTCTTCACAGTGTTTTGAGTGACTGTCATGTTCTGAAGAATTGCACCAAACTGACGCTTGACCCACTTGTGATTTCGATCAACTTTCTGATGAAGACTGAGGAGAAGTTCACGATCAGTCATCACACGCGGAGCTGTTGCTTGAGGATTTTGCTTTGAAGCTTTGGCGGCAGAATCTTGTGTTGCAGAGTCATCATTGGTGGAGTAGGATGCAGCTTTGCGAAACTGTCCATCCAATGGACGAGTGCCTTCATCGATAATAGTGGCCTTGCCCTTCTCATCAGCTGAGGAAATAGTCCGCTTGAGAACTTCAATAGGTGGCAAATAGCTGAGATGATTCTGAAAGTCAGCCTGATAATGAATTGAAGACCTTGATCTGATGAATTTCATGATCTAGGGAGCGTAAGGCTTCAACTCAAAAGGTGACAGAGCAGCATTGGCCAAAGTCCTCATGAAGAAATCATGGTAGTTAATGGGAATGCCATGTATCATGTTGAACAGCAGATTCTTCATGATACCAACAACCTCTTCTTCATTAGAGTTGTGGCCCTTGATTGGACTGAGGGTTTTGGTCAATATGCGATATATCATCCTTGGCACATAGAGCAATTCCTTCACAAGGAAGGTGGTCCTTGGAGCTTGGCCAGCCTTTAAAGGCTTCATCAGCACTTGCGTCAAATGATTTGAGAGTTCAGGTTCCTCATAGATGAGCCTAGCACCTTCAGAGGGAGGACTGACTGGGATGGCGTGAAGCAATTCAGAGGCCGGTGCTTTGTAATGAGTATTTTCGGTCATCCAGTCTAGCACCCATGAATTCACATCTTCAACATTTCCAGTGATATGCAGTGTGGCGTAGAATTGAAGAATGAGTTCTTCATTCCAGTCGCAGATGTCAGTGCAGAAGTTAAGCACCCCAGCGTCATGAAGAACACTGAGGACTGGATGGAAGCAAGGAAGCGACTCCATATCCACATGAGGAATTTGCTCGTGGTCAAATACCTTGTTCTTACCAAACAGGAGGGAAGAGTAATAGTTCATTTGACTTGCAGTCCAGAAGCGCTTGCGTCGCAGTCTTGCAGACTCATAGAGATTGTAATCTGTGAAGAAATGATGCTCAGCAAAGAAATCATCAGCGTTGAATTTTTGCTTCTTGGTATGAGGATTTTGTGGCTTGGGCTGAAGATTAATAGTTGAAGTTGTAAGTGCATCTAGTGCCCCTTAGTGATTTTGGTGTATTGAAGACTTATAGGTTAAGGGTCTAATGTGTTTGTGAGTGTACACAGGTCTATAAGTCTATGAGGAGTTTGTTATTTACGATGAATGTCGACCCCTAAAAATGAATGTCTTCAACTGAAGACTTTGGTTTTCTTGAAGACTTTGAAAGTGAAGAAATTGGTGTGACCCTGAAGACTTGATATTCATGCGAGGATTATGAAGCGTGAAGACTTTTGTTTTCGTAGTTTTATTTTCTTCTTCTTGAGTCATAGGAAACACCGTACTGTTAAAGGGGGTCGAGGTAAAACTAAGGAAAAATTTCCAAGTGATGCTCAACTCAAAATCCTACACCTACCCAATCCTTTCGAGTGAAGCCATTGGAAATCTCATACAGTTTAGTCAAGTTCTTCAGTGACAGAGACGAAGTTCTTCTATTCTCTGAGGAATTTGTTCTGACTGAGGAGTTAGGAATTCGCCAGTGCGGATTGCCTACAAGTGAGGATTATGATAGCCCTGAGGAATTTGATACTCAAATTTCCGACCATTGCTGTGCTACGTGCCAGCTGTCCCAAAATATCTACCCACCTAACGGTCATATCATTGAAGGGCATTTATGTCTTATCATGTCGGGCTGCTCCCTAGGCTATAAATAGCCGCCCTCTACAACCACTAGCTGGTTGGCTGCTCCAAGAAATAGATTGACACTTGTCATTTAGAGCATCCCATCCTCCGAGGACTTTGAGCGAAAATCATCAAGTGAGGAAAAACCCAAAAACCCAAACACCTACAAACCCAAAGTGATTGAGCATCACTGAAGAGATTGTTCCTGTGTGGAACCGACGCTTGTTACCTTTGAGGACTGTGCATCCTCCAGACGGTTAGGCATCATGGTCTAGAGCATCCAAGAGGAAATTGTGGATTGCCGAGTGACCGAGTATGTGAAGGTTTGGAAGTCACCTGAAGACTTACCACGAGTGGTTGGGCGAGGTCTGTGTGACCTTAGCTCAAGGAGAATACGGTGAGGACTAGGTGTCCTGGACTGTGTGTTCAGGACTGGGTGTCCGGGACTGTGTGTCCTCAGGTTTAAATACCTAGCCGCTCCAACCAGACGTACAACTATCACAGCAGTTGGAACTGGTCTACCAAATCAGTGTCTTCACCGAGCTACTGGTTCTATTTCCTCAACCCTTTCATTTCCTCGCATACTTGCTATGTATTTGATCATTACTGTTTGAAGACTTTGTCTGAAGACTTTCTCAATTTCCTCAGTTCAAATTCTTCAGTCAGTTTGTCTTCAGCCTGCTTATCCTGTGTTTACGCTACTCGTACTCTGTGCTTGTTTTCATTTCATCATGATGACTGTGCTACTGCTCTGTTATGCTTGCATCTGAGTACTCATTCCGCTGCTAAGTAGTTCGTCGCTTAGGAATTTCCTCACCTAAAATTCCTCAGTGACGAATTTGTAAAAATCGCCTATTCACCCCCCCCCCCTCTAGTCGATATAACGCACTTTCAATTGGTATCAGAGCAAGGTACTCCCTTGTTCTGTGTGATTTTGGTTTAACCACCTGGAGTTTTAGTTATGTCGACTGCAGGCATGATCAAGGTCTCAGCTGGGTGTCCTACCTTCGATGGGACGGACTACCCCTACTGGAAGAACAAGATGCGCATGCATCTTGAGGCAATTGACAACGATCTCTGGTATGTTGTGGAAAAGGGTGTTCCCTCTGTCACTCCTTCCGTAAACGCTGCTGATGTGAAGAGATTCAAGCAACTCGACTCTCAAGCGAAGAATATCATATGTGGCCATCTAAGCAAAGGGCAGTATGGCAGAGTGAGTGCTTTGGAGACAGCTAAGCTTATCTGGGATAGGCTGTCCAAGGTCAACGAAGGAGTCTCAACTCAACGTGACTCTCGAGTTGACGTTCTTCGCAATCTCTTCAACCGCTTCAAAAGACTCGACAACGAAAATGTTCAGCAAACCTTTGATCGCCTCACTGACATTTCAAACGAGCTTCAAGCACTGGGTGCCACTGACATCACCGACCATGAGGTGGTGAAGAAATTGCTGAGGTCACTCGATTCTTCATTCGATACACTGGCACTGATGATTCAAGAACGTGGAGACTACAAGTCACTTGATCCTGCTGATATCCTCGAGAGGCTAAATACTCATGAATTCCAACTAGCTGAGAAGAGAGATCTCTACGGACCGAGCTATGGTAGATCTCGTGCACTGAAAGCCAAGGCAGTCACTGAATCTGAAGATGAAGATTCTGGTAGCAGCCTTGGTGATCCTGAAGAACTGAGTCAGGAGCTAGCAATGCTCGTGAGGAAATTCCAGAAGTTCTCTAGACGTGGCCGATTTGGAAAATCCTCAAGAGGTGATGACATGAAATCAGATTCCTCATCCCGTGATTACAAGAAGAGAACTTGCCATAAATGCAAGAAACCTGGTCACTACATTACTGATTGTCCTCAGTGGGAGAAGGAATCAAAGAAGAAGAAATACAAGGATGATAGTTCAGATGACTCTAAGAAGAAGAAGAAATCTTCAAAGTCCTCATCGTCAAGATCTTCAAAGTCTTCATCTCACAAGAAGAGCCCAAGAAAGCTCGGGCATTCATTGGCAAGGAAATGGACTCTGAAGCTGAATCTGAGGAACATGAGGAAGAGGAGGCATCTGAGGAGTCAGACTCTGGTGTGGCGAGCCTAGCCCTCGCTACTGCTTACGTTAGCAAGTCCATCTTCAACACTGAGGAAAATGGCTTCCCCAACACTGCTGATGACGGCAACGATGACTATGCTCCCACCTACTGCTTCATGGCAAAAGGTGCCAAGGTATTCAAATATCCCTCCTCTGAGTCAAGTGAGGATGAATCTGATGATAACCTCAAACCCAGCTATTCCAAACTTGCTAATATTGCTGTTAAACAACAAAAGGCTTTGGAAAAGGTTCAAAATATGCTAGACAAAAGCGATGATCTGTTAGGTGAGGAAATGGATCGAACTCAAACACTGACTGATAATCTTCAGCAACTACAGTCTAAGTTTGACAACCTTCAAGGTCGTCATGACACTCTCCTAGCCGATCATGAGAAGCTTTCTTATGAATTTCTTCAAAGAAAGCAAGATCTTGAGAAGCTAAGGGTGAGTCATGAAGATCTTCAGAAGGAAAATGATTCCTTGCTTGCTCAACAGATCAGTTCCGCTCAGGAAGAATTTATTCCACCATGCTTGAAATGCTTTGAACGTGAAACTGCTAATTCTTCACCTGAATGTTCAAATGCTTCTATTGCTGCAAACTCTTCAACTATCTCTGTGGTCACAAATTCCTCATCTGAGGATACCACTAGTATCACTGACGAAAATGCAGGGTTGAAGGAATTGTATGTGACAGGCATGTACAAAAGCCTCAAAGGGCATCAGACTCTTTGTGATGTGCTCAAAAAGCAGATCTTGAACAGGAACCCTAGGAAAGAGGGTATTGCCTTTGAGAGGAAACTCAATGCTGATGGAACCTACTGGAAACCGGAGCAGTATCCCAAAACCTCATGGGTTGCTGCGAAGGGACCTCCCGTAGATCCATCCACTTTATCTGGCTTTACTTGTGAATCCTCATATTCATCTGATGAGTCATTTGACTCCAACTATAAACTGTTCAAAAATCAGAATGGTGAGGTATTTGCTAGATATGTTGGATCTAACTGCAGGAATGGTCCCCCTATGAAGAAAATCTGGGTTCCCAAAAAGTGCCTTGAAAGTCTTCAGGTGAATGTCCTCATGACACCACCTGTGAAGAATAAGAACCCCAGATCAAATTCTTCATATGAACCAAAGTCTTCATATGAACCAAATTCCTCACATGGATCAAAGTCCTCACATGAACATCATCGTGCTAACACTTCTGTTTCGCAGGGAAAGCCTAAGGGCTATGAATATATGCATTATTCTTCAAATCAATATGTTCATAAATCCTCGAAGAATTTCTCTGCTTATTCATATGCTTACCCTAACCCCTCTTATGTGAAACGAAGTGGTCTGGCGTCTATGCCACCTTTCTCTTATGGAGCTCGCAGAATGATGACCCCTCCAGATGTGGGTGGTGAAGAAAAGGAACTAATCTCTTATGCAGGGTCAGGTCTCCAGACGAACTAAATCGTCTGAAGAATTTGCTGGAGACCTGAAATGCTTGAAAGGACGCAAGCTAATCATGAAGAAATGATTTATTCATTTCTCACGTCCTCACATTGCTATATATACATATGTTGCTTTAATTGATGAAATATGTCTGATGAATTTGATGTCATATTCTTCACTCTGAAGTATATGAGTTCGTAAGATGCACTAATTCATCTGCAGGATGATTTACCCAAAGCTACTGAGTGGGTCCTCGATAGTGGATGTACAAATCACATGACCGGTGACAAGAGCTTACTGATGAACACTCCTTTATCTCCATCACACTTGAAGCATATCACCTACGCTGACAAAGGCAAAAGCAAGGTATTGGGTCTAGGTAGGGTTGCAATCTCAAAGGATCGACACATGGATAAAGTCATTCTTGTCGAGTCCCTCGGATTTAACCTCATGTCTGTCTCAATGCTTTGTGATCTTGATATGGTTGTTGTCTTTGGCAAATATCGTTGCTTAGTGCTCATGGAATCTGACAATTCCAAAGTCTTCGATGGCTTTAGGAGAGGAGACTTGTATATTGTTGATTTCTCTGCAGGACCATAGCCTGCCACTTGTCTACTTGCTAAAGCTTCAAAAGGCTGGCTATGGTATCGACGACTGGGTCATGCTGGCATGAGGAACTTACACACGCTCGTGAAGAAAAAGCACGTCATTGGCATCGAGGGTGTCAAATTCCTCAAAGATCATCTTTGTGGGGCTTGTTAGGCTGGAAAGATGACCAGAGCCAAGCACCCCTCGAAGACTATCATGACTACTTCTCGTCCTTTTGAATTGCTTCATATGGATCTCTTTGGCCCTACTCATTATGCCACACTAACAAATGCAGCATCTCTATATGGCTTTGTCATTGTTGATGACTATTCTCGTTACACATGGGTGCATGTCATTACTTACAAAACTGAAGTGCAGGAAGTCTTCAGACGATTTTCCTCAAGGGCTTCAATGAATTTCGGCGTGAAGATCAAGCATATACGTAGTGACAATGGGACTGAGTTCAAGAATACTGGTCTTGATGACTATCTCGATGAACTTGGTATTACTCATGAGCTATCTGCCCCATACACTCAGCAGAATGGCGTTGTGGAGCGCAAGAACAGGACTCTTGTTGAGATGGCTCGCACCATGCTTGATGAATACAAGACACCTCGTCACTTCTGGCCTGAGGCAATTGATACTGCATGCCACATCATCAACAGGGTATATCTTCACAAATTCTTCAAGAAGACCTCATATGAACTCCTCACTGACAAGAAACCCAATGTGAGTTATTTCAAAGTCTTCGGTGCTAAATGCTGGATTAGAGATCCACATCACAATTCTAAATTTGCACCGAAAGCACATGAAGGTTTTATGCTTGGTTACGGAAAGGACTCGCACACCTACAGGGTCTTCAATGCCTATCACAACAAGGTTGTTGAAACTGTAGATGTGCGGTTCGATGAAACTAACGGCTCGCAAAGAGAGCACCTACCTCCTGTGCTAGATGAAAAGACGCCTGAGGAAACCATCAAGTTCAAAGCTACTGAGGATGTCATTCCTACCGAAGAATCTACTGAAGAAATCATTCCAGAACATGAAGAACAGCATGCTGGCGCATCTGAAGAAAATGGCTCTGAAGAAAATGCTGAGCCAAATCAAAGTCGTCAACCTGCTCATCCCCGCGTTGCAAATGAAGTACAGATTGAGAGAATCATCAACGACATCAACGCACCAGGTCCTCTGACTCGCTCAAAAGCTTCACATTTATCTAACTTTTGTGGGCATTTTGCTTTCGTCTCTATCACAGAGCCCACCAAAGTTGATGAGGCATTTCTGGAGCCTGAATGGATTCAAGCAATGCAAGAGGAATTACATCAATTCAGGCTGAACAATGTGTGGGAGCTTGTCAAGCGACCGGACCCATGCAAGCACAATATCATCGGTACCAAATGGATCTACCGCAACAAGCAAGATGAAAATGGCCTAGTGGTGAGGAACAAGGCTCGTCTTGTAGCTCAAGGCTACACACAGGTTTTGAAGATCCTAAACATCCTGACAAAGTCTTCAGACTCAATAAGGCCCTCGATGGCCTCAAGCAGGCCCCTCGGGCGTGGTATGATACTCTGAAGGAATTCCTCATGAAGAAAGGCTTCAAACCCGGTTCACTCGACCCAACTCTTTTCACCAAAACCTATGATGTTGAATTATTCGTGTGCCAAATATATGTTGATGATATTATCTTTGGCTGTACTAACCAACATTACAGTGACGAATTTGCTTACATGATGAGTGAGGAATATCAAATGTCCATGATGGGAGAATTGAAATTCTTCTTAGGTCATCAAATTCGTCAACAACATAATGGCATTTTCATTTCTCAAGAGAAATACCTCAAGGACGTTCTGAGAAAATTCGGTATGCAAGAATGCAGAGGCGTCAAAATCCCTATGCCCACAAATGGCCATCTATGCACTGATGAAAATGGAATAGACTTCGATCAAAAGGTATACCGCTCCATGATTGGTTCTTTATTGTACCTATGTGCATCTAGGCCGGATATTATGCTTAGTGTTTGCATGTGTGCCCGTTTTCAAGCTACACCGAAGGAATCACACTATAAGGCTGTGAAACATATTCTTCGATATCTAGCTCACACTCCAACACTTGGATTATGGTATCCCAAGGGCTCGGTTTTTGATCTCATTGGATATTCTGACTCTGACTATGCCGGTGATCGTGTGGACCGCAAGTCAACTTCAGGCACATGCCATTTCCTCGGACGATCCTTAGTATGTTGGTCCTCGAAGAAGCAGAACTGCGTATCACTCTCTACTGCTAAAGCTGAGTATATTGCTGCTGGTTCTTGCTGTGCTCAATTGCTATGGAAGAAGCAAACCCTCAAGGACTACGGCATCAATGTGAAGAATGTGCCACTCTACTGCGACAACGAGAGTGCCATCAAAATTGCTCATAACCCAGTTCAGCACTCGAAGACAAAGCACATCGAGATTCGTCATCATTTTCTTCGAGATCATGTGTTGAAGGGTGACATCTCTATTGATCCCGTGAAGTCTGAAGAACAGCTAGCGGATATCTTCACAAAGCCCTTGGATGAGAAGAGATTTAGCAAGTTGCGGTGTGAGCTAAATATCTTAGAATCTTCGAATGTCCTTTGAAAAGGACACACATCCTAACACTTATGCAAATTGATGACTTAGATGTGCAACACACGAAGAAACGTTTTTCTTCAATCAATGAAGACTAACCCTCTAAGTGTGAAGAAATTAATGAAGAATTTGATTCTCAGAGCCCTACGACAATTGTACGCGGTGTCTGAAATCATCATTCTTACACAGTGGGTCACGCCACCACAAAAAGTTGAAAATCTTCAAAATTTGTGTTTTTCATCATTGTGCAAATTCTTCAAATTTTCAAATTCTTCAACTTTGCAAAATCTTCACTCTTTCTGTCTATGTTCTTCATTGACTATATATATATATTTGAGTTTTCTGTCCTCTACAGCATTCACTTATTGCTAATTCTTCAAGTTGTGTTTCTTCTAAGTGAATGTGATCGGACCCGTTCCTCCTCAATGCTAAACTCAATCCAGTCCGTTCACAAATTCTTCATGTGCGTTCTATTTGAAACCCGTTCAAAGTCTTCACTGTGTCCTTGACAGCTGAAGAATTTGCGAACGAAACATTAAAATATTCTTATCTGAATTTTCAGCTTTTGCCGTTCAAACCGTTCCTTATCCCTCGATAAGATTTATCTATTCACCCACGATCTAACACGATCTCCACTTCACAGTTCGTGGGTGACACATGTCGCTAGGATGAGAAGGGTCAGGGGCACGTTTGTCCATTTTCTTCGGACGAGCGGTTTTTCACCTCTGCTATAAATACCCCTCACCCTCCTCAGAGCTCATTTACCCTGCTCGATCTTACTCCCTCGCTCGAGCTCTCAGACCTAGCGCCACCGCTACACTCCATCGTCGCCGGTGAGGAAGAGCTTCACTGCCTCGACCTCGTCGCCGTCGTACTCACGCCGGCCGCGGAAATCCTCACTCCGCCGCCGCCGTAGCTGTTTTCCATCGCCAAGTTAGGGCGTGGAAGATCTGAACGGACGAACATCTCCACTGCCACTCTCAGTTCGTCGTGTTCTTCGTCAAGGGTAAATAAAATTTATTTTTACTGCCCTTGTTGATTCTGATGATTTCCACAAAATCTTCAAAAGGTGTTTATTCTTCAACTTTCATGTTCTTAAACACCAACTTGCTTCTGTCCTTGATCAGTTTCTCTAAGCAACGTTTTTCTTCAAGATTCCTCAATTGTGTGGATTTTCAATCTACACAACTCTGGAACCTAAGTCAAAATGCTTAGTGAAATTCCTCAAGACACCCCTGGTCATCTTCCTCAAACTTGATACTTTTGAAAATCTTCTGAGAACGCATATGACCTCTCCAAAACTCTTCGCACCTATATTCTGTTCACAGGTACACATGTCCGCTGCTGAATCTCTAGGTTCTCATCAACTTAACTCATTTGCAGCGTTCCTTGAAGAAAAATTGCATACCTCATCAGAAAATTCGATTGTTCAAAACCCTCAAGTGAAGAAAATGGCTGATGGTAAAAGACCTCAGAAGGGAGGAAAGAGGCCAGAAACAAATACTGCTTTTGAGATCCCCGATGACATCTATGATGAATATTGTACTCCTGATGAAGCAACTCATGGCAAGGAGAACAAAAATCAGCGCAAAGTGCGCATTCAGAAGATTGAGAGGAGATGGGCAAGAGAATGGAGGGAATATCGCTATGTCACTCCCAAGTACATGAAGAAATTTGTTGTTAACCCTCCATGTCCAAGACCTCCATTGGCTCCTGGCCAAGAAGCTGATCCCACTAGCATCAGAAGAGGTGAGGAATTTCCTCAGGAGTGGGCTAAGCGTCAAGCCAAGCTGGCCAAAGTGGCTAAAGAGGCAGTAAAGAAATTCAATGAAGATTCTGTTGCTGCCGCCGCTGAGGCCTCTGCTATCAGGCCTAAGAAGGCTATGCTGAAGAAATCAGCTGTCAAGACAAGTTCCTCAGCTGCAATGCCCTCACGGCCTGTTCCTCAAGCAAATTCCTCAAAAGCAGCTCCAACTCCCTCGGTTGCAAAATCCTCAGCTGCTCCTGCAAAGTCCTCAGCACCTGTGCATCTTGCCACATGCCAAAGGACTACTGGAATCTCAATTGCTTCAGGAGTCTCTGCAAGTTCTTCAGCTCCACCTCAGTCTTCAACAACTCCAACCTTGCTGAAGAAAAAGGCCACTGCTGGACGAGGCACAAGGCCAAGTCCTCACAAGAAGCAAGTCGCCTTTCAGGTTCCGTCAAGCGAAGACGAAGCTGATGATGAAGAATTAGCTGAGCTCATCAGAGATCGACAACAAAGGGCCACTAGAGCCAAAGGCAGTGCTGTGCCCCTCATGCTGGATCCAAGGAAGATCCTTGATTTTATTGATCTATGGCACAAGAACCCTAACACACCTTTGCCTGAATTAAACCTCACTCCTGGTCAAAGTCACATGTTGACGGCCTTCATAAATGAAGAAAAATGGAAATTTGAAAAGGCCAGGCAGGTGAAGAAGGCTCAGTACAAGAAGGAGCGTTTTCTGAAGAATAATGTTGTGAAAATGTCTCCTGAAGAACTTGTGTCTATGCAGGCTGAGATCAAAGCACTCAGTGATGAATTTCATGCATTCCATGCAGATTGGCTAGGTGCCAAAGTCAGATTCGTCAGAATGGCAAAAGGATTTACTCCAAGTGTTGCAGCTTCATCGCAACCCAAATTCCCTCAGACTGGAACATCTGTTCAGTCTGCTGAAGAAAATGAAAGCGCCAGAGCTGATGAAGAAATTCCAGTCTCTGAAGAAAATGCCAGGGCAACCTCCAATATTGCGCCTGAAGAGCAATCCAGGCCAGTTGAAGCATCTGCTACTGTGCCTGAGGAATCTGAACAAGCCAGGGCAACAGCATCAGTTGTGCCTGAAGAAATTCAACCAATTTCCTCTACTCCTCCTGCACCGATGACAAGCATCAACCTTCCTTCTGCATCAGAAGCGAAGAAAACCAAGGCTGCGGAGCGAGCAGCTGTGAAGAAAAGGAAAGCATCTGCATCTTCAGAGTCTTCAGCTCCCAAGAAATTGAAGACTTTGACGAGTTCATCTGAAAACCCAATTGATGCTATTCCAATATCAAGCATGCCATCAAAGGAGATCATTCCCTTTGGTGAGGAATATGAAATTCCAAGTAAATCTGATGAAGAAGATCCTTCTGCTGCTTCGACAGAGCAGATGGATGAAGAAATTGAAGTGGATACTTTCTCTTCAACCCCACTGGTATCATCGCCCATGCCTCAGTTCACAGCTGAAGAGGAAGGCGTCGAAGGGACTGAAGAAGATGAGGATGTGGATATTGGGTCTACAACACCTATTCTGAATGATGACTTTTGGGAAAGTCATCACCCCAATTCACCTCTGACAACCCCTCTACATCATGTTCCTCAGTCTCCTGTGCAAACTGAAGAAATTCAGACGGGCTCTGATGAACGTCAAGCTTCACTTCACTCTATACCTGAAGAAGTTCCAGCTACTAGCGCTGATGTACATATGTCTGAAGAAATGAAGGCCAAGGCTGCTGCTGAAATTCCTCAGCCAGTGGCTCCAGTGGCTATACCTCAAGAGGCTGTGAAGACTTCAACTATAAATCTTCAGCCCAAGCCACAGAACCCTCACTCCAAGAAGCAGAAGTTTAATGCTGAGGATTTCTTCAACGAGCACATATTCTTCACTGACTACAATCCCTATGACTCTGCTCGTCTTCGTCGCAAGCGTTTCTGGACTGCAAGCCAGATGAACTTCTACTCCTCATTGTTGGTTGATAAGGATAAGATCTTTGAACATGAGCAAATTCCTCATGTAGATATGGAATCGCTACCCTGCTTCACCCCAGTCCTCAGTGTTCTTCATGACGCTGGGTTACTCAATTTCTGCACCGACATCTGCGATTGGAATGAAGAACTCATTCTTCAATTCTTCGCCACGCTGCACATCACTGGAAATGTTGATGATGTCAATTCATGGGTATTGGACTGGATGACCAATAATACTCATTTCAAAGCACCGGCCTCTGAATTGCTTCATGCCGTCCCAGTCAGTCCTCCCACTGAAGGTGCTAGGCTTCTCTATGTTGAACCTGAACTGTCTGATCATCTGATGCAAGTGCTGATGAAGCCTTTGAAGCCAGGACAAGCTCCAAGGACCAAATTCCTCGTCAAGGAATTGCTCTATGTGCCAAGGACAGTCTATCACATATTGACCAAAACCCTCAGTCCAATCAAAGGCCACAACTCTGATGATGAAGAAGTTGTTGGCATTATGAAGAATCTGGTGTTCAATATCATTCACGGTATTCCTATCAACTACCATGATTTCTTCATGAGGACTTTGGCCAATGCTGCTCTGTCGCCTTTTGAGTTGAAGCCTTATGCTCCCTGGATCATGAGATTCATCAGATCAAGGTCTTCAATTCATTATAAGGCTGACTTTCAAAATCATCTCAGCTATTTGCCCCCTATTGAAGTCCTCAAACGGACTATTTCCTCAGCTGACGAGAAGGGCAAGGCTGCTGTTATTGATGAAGGTACTCGTCCATTGGATGGACAGTTTCGCAAAGCTACTTCCTATTCCACCAATGATGACTCTGCAACTCAAGATTCTGCCGCCAAAGCTTCAGAACATCATCCTCAAGCCACAGCTCCGCGTGTGATGACTGATCGTGAACTTCTCCTTAGTCTTCATCAGAAAGTTGATCGAAATCACAAGTGGGTCAAGCGTCAGTTTGGTGCAATTCTTCAGAACATGACAGTCACTCAAAATACTGTGAAGAAGAATCACTACTACTTGCATGAAGTCTTTGACCGCACTTGAGCGATTCTGTCTAATCTTCATAGTGCTGAAGAACTCAAGGAGATGGGCTTCCAACAGGACTTTGACTGGTCCCAGCCACCTTCGAAGAAATTCAAGAAAGTCAAAGTTCCTCAGCTTGTTGCCAGTTCATATTCTTCATCGCGCGAGACGGATGAAGCTGAAGACTTGAACGACACTGCGGCAGGCCCTACCTCAACAGACGACCCCAACAATGCTGGCGCTCCTCCATCGACATCATGATGATATTCTTCAGGGGCGTTAGTCCTCATTTTTCGTCCCTTTTGGTCATTCGATGACAAAGGGGGAGAAATTTGAGTTAGTCTTCAAGCGGGTCTTATATATGGGCTATATTTCTGTTAAGTTACAACTCTTGCTTTTCTGAGGTGTTTGCTCTGATGAGTTGTAAACTTAAGTCCTATGGTGGTCTGATACTTTTGCTCTGTTTTTCTGCATGCTATTTCCTCAATACCATAATGCACGCATGCTGAATTTCGTCATACACCATATTTCATCATGCATTTCAAATTCTTCATATCATATGATAAATGCGTGTATGAATTTCAAGATATAGGAGGAGATCTCCATGATATTATTCAACAATGTGCATTTGCTATTTCAAAGCAAATCCCTCAATTATGCACATCTTCAGGGGGAGTTCTTCTATATCTTGCAATCAAATTCCTCAATATCAGTATTTACACTTCATATGTTTATCCCCGTTGAAAACTTAACCTATATTGTCATCAATCACCAAAAAGGGGGAGATTGTAAGTGCATCTAGTGCCCCTTAGTGATTTTGGTGTATTGAAGACTTATAGGTTAAGGGACTAATGTGTTTGTGAGTGTACACAGGTCTATAAGTCTATGAGGAGTTTGTTATTTACGATGAATGTCGACCCCTAAAAATGAATGTCTTCAACTGAAGACTTTGGTTTTCTTGAAGACTTTGAAAGTGAAGAAATTGGTGTGACCCTGAAGACTTGATATTCATGCGAGGATTATGAAGCGTGAAGACTTTTGTTTTCGTAGTTTCATTTTCTTCTTCTTGAGTCATAGGAAACACCGTACTGTTAAAGGGGGTCGAGGTAAAACTAAGGAAAAATTTCCAAGTGATGCTCAACTCAAAATCCTACACCTACCCAATCCTTTCGAGTGAAGCCATTGGAAATCTCATACAGTTTAGTCAAGTTCTTCAGTGACAGAGATGAAGTTCTTCTGTTCTCTGAGGAATTTGTTCTGACTGAGGAGTTAGGAATTCGCCAGTGCGGATTGCCTTCAATTGGGGATTATGATAGCCCTGAGGAATTTGATACTCAAATTTCCGACCGTTGCTGTGCTACGTGCCAGCTGTCCCAAAATATCTACCCACCTAACGGTCATATCATTGAAGGGCATTTATGTCTTATCATGTCGGGCTGCTCCCTAGGCTATAAATAGCCGCCCTCTACAACCACTAGCTGGTTGCTGCTCCAAGAAATAGATTGACACTTGTCATTTAGAGCATCCCATCCACCGAGGACTTTGAGCGAAAATCATCAAGTGAGGAAAAACCCAAAAACCCGAACACCTACAAACCCAAAGTGATTGAGCATCACTGAAGAGATTGTTCCTGTGTGGAACCGACGCTTGTTACCTTTGAGGACTGTGCATCCTCCAGACGGTTAGGCGTCATGGTCTAGAGCATCCAAGAGGAAATTATGGATTGCCGAGTGACCGAGTATGTGAAGGTTTGGAAGTCACCTGAAGACTTACCATGAGTGGTTGGGCGAGGTCTGTGTGACCTTAGCTCAAGGAGAATACGGTGAGGACTAGGTGTCCTGGACTGTGTGTTCAGGACTGGGTGTCCGGGGCTGTGTGTCCTCAGGTTTAAATACCTAGCCGCTCCAACCAGACGTACAACTGTCACAGCATTCGGAACTGGTATACCAAATCAGTGTCTTCACCGAGCTACTGGTTCTATTTCCTCAACCCTTTCATTTCCTCGCATACTTGCTATGTATTTGATCATTACTGTTTGAAGACTTTGTCTGAAGACTTTCTCAATTTCCTCAGTTCAATTTCTTCAGTCAGTTTGTCTTCAGCCTGCTTATCCTGTGTTTACGCTACTCGTACTCTGTGCTTGTTTTCATTTCATCATGATGACTGTGCTACTGCTCTGTTATGCTTGCATCTGAGTACTCATTCCGCTGCTAAGTAGTTCATCGCTTAGGAATTTCCTCACCTTGAAATTCCTCAGTGACGAATTTGTAAAAATCACCTATTCACCCCCCCTCTAGTCGATATAACGCACTTTCAGAAGTCTTCACAGCTGCTTGGAGCACAACCTCAGGAGCCACAGACTGAGGAATTTCCATAGCAATTTCATCAGCTGCAGTCTTGGACTCCATTTCTTCAGCATCAGTAGCTGGAACTTCTTCTGGAATAGAATGAAGTGAAGATTGATGTCCATCAGAGCCCGTATGAATTTCTTCAGTCGGCAAAGGGGACTGAGGAATTTGTTGCAGAGGAGTGGTCAATGGTGAATTTGGATGATGTCTTTCCCAATAATCATCATTGAGAACTGGTGTAGTAGACCCAACGTCCACATCCTCATCTTCTTCATCAATTTCTTCAACGCCTGCCTCTTCAGCTGTGAACTGAGGCACGGGCGATGATACAAGAGGGGTTGAAGGGATATCATTCACTTCAATTTCTTCATCCAACTGTTCTGAAGTAGAAGCAGAAGGATTCGCTTCATCACTGTCATCAGGAATGTCATATTCCTCACCAAAGGGAACAATTTCCTTTGATGGCATGCTTGAGATAGGAACAACATCAATGGGGTTGGTGTACGAGCTTTGCAAAGTCTTCACTTTCTTGGGAGCTAAAGACTCTGCAGTTTCTGAGGCTTTCCTTTTCTTCACAGCTGCCTTTTCTGCAGCTTTGGTATTCTTCGCTTCTGATGCAGAAGGAAGGTGGATATCTTTCATCTGTGATGACTTTGCAGGAGGAGCAGATGAAAGTGGTGCAGTTTCTTCACGCACAACTGATGCAGTTGCCCTGGCTTGTTCAGATTCTTCAGGCACAGCTTCATATGCTTCAGCTGACCTGAGTTGTTCTTCAGGCGCAACATTGGAGGTTGCCCTGGCATTTTCTTCAGTAGGCTGAGCAGATGCATTAGCCTGAGGAACTTGTTGTTGTGATGGAACTGCAACATCCGGGTTGAATCCCTTGGCCATTCTGACAAATCTGACTTTGGCACCTAGCCAATCTGCACGATATGCGTCAAATTCATCGCTTAGAACTTTGATCTCCTTTTGCAGATTCAGAAGTTCTTCAGGAGTCATCTTCACAGCGTTTTTCTTCAGAAAGCGCTCCTTCTTGTATTGGGCTTTCTTGACTTGCCTGGCCTTCTCAAATTTCCATTTTTCTTCGGCTATGAAGGCCGTCAACGTGTGGCTCTGGCCAGGAGTGAGGTTCAATTCAGGCAGAGGAGTATTTGGATCCTTGTGCCATAGATCGATGAAATCAAGGATCCTTTTAGGATCCAGCATGAGTGGCACAGCACTGCCTTTGGCTCTAGCGGCCTTTTCTTGCCTGTCTTTGATGATCTCAGCAAGTTCTTCATCATTAGCTTCATCGTCCTTAGACGGAACTTGGAAGGCAACTTGCTTCTTATGAGGGCTTGGTCTTGGGCCTCGTCTAGCAGTGGCCTTTTTCTTCAGCAAGATTGGACCAGTTGAAGATTGTGGCGGAGCTGAGGAACTAGCAGATGCTCCTGAGGCAATAGAGATTCCTGTAGTCCATTGGCATGTGGCAAGATGCACAGGTGCTGAGGACTTAGCAGCAGCAATTGAGGATTTTGTGGCAACAGAGGGAATTGGAGCTGCCCTTGAAGTGGTTGCCTGAGGAATTAGCCGTGAGGGCTTTGCACTTGGCCGTGAGGGCATAGCAGTTGAGGAACTTGGCTTCACAGCTGATTTCTTCAGCATAGCCTTCTTAGGCTTGCTAGCAGAGGCCTCAGCAGCAGCAGAATCTTCATTGAATTTCTTCACTGCTTCCTTTGCTACTTTACCCAATTTGGCTTGGCGCTTGGCCCATTCTCTGGGAAATTCCTCACCGCGCCTGATGCTTGAGGGATCAGCTTCTTGGCTTGGAGCCAATGGAGGTCTTGGGCATGGAGGGTTAACAGCAAATTTCTTCATGTATTTAGGAGTAACATAACGATATTCCCTCCATTCTCTTGCCCATCTCCTCTCTATTCTCTGTTTGCGCACTATGCGCTGAGTCTTGGTCTCTTTGCCATGAGTTGCTTCATCAGGAGTATAGTATTCATCATAGATGTCTTCAGGAATTTCAAAAGCTGTATTTGTTTTAGGCCTCTTTCCTCCCTTCTAAGGTCTTTTACCATCAGCCATTTTGTTCACTTGAAGATTTTGAACAATTGATGTTTCTGAGGAAGTGTGCAACTTATCTTCGAGGAACGCTGCAAATGAGTTAAGTTGATGAGAACCTAGTGATTCAGCAGCAGACATTCTGTACCTGTGAACAGAGTATAGGTGCGAAGAATTTGGAGAGGTCATATGCGTTCTCAGAATTTTTTTCAAAAGAATTCAAGTTTGAGGAATTTGACCCGGGGAGTCTTGAGGAATTTCACTAAGCGTTCTTGACTTAGGTTCCAGAGTTGTATAGATTAAAAAATCCACACAATTGAGGAATCTTGAAGAAAAACATAGCTTAGAGAAACAAATCAAGATACAAAAACATTTGGGAGTTTACGGAGTTGGAAGTTGAAGAATAAACACCTTTTGAAGATTTTGTGAAATCATCAGAATCAAAGTAGGGCAGTAAAATCAGATTTTAATTACCCTGGACGAAGAACACGACGAACTGGAAGTGAAAGTGGAGAAGTTCGTCCGTTCAGATCTCCCACGCCCTAACTTGGCGGTGAGAGACAGCTACGGCGGCGGCGGAGTGAAGAGTTCCGCGGCCGGCGCGAGTACGACGGCGACGAGGTCGAGGCAGTGAAGCTCTTCCTCACTGGCGACGATGGAGAGTAGCGGCGGCGCTAGGTTAGAGAGCTCGAGCGAGTTGGTGGTCGAGCGAAGTAAATGAGGACAGAGGAAGGGAGGGGGTATTTATAGCCACGGTGAGAAACTGCCCGTCCGAAATTTTTGGACGAACATGCCCCTGACCCTTACTCTTCTAACGACATGTGTCACCCACGTACAGAGAGATGGAGATCATGGTAGATCGTGGGTGAGTAGTTTAATCCTATCGCGGGATGCGGAGCGGTTTGAGCGGCAAAAGCCAAAAATTCAGATATGAAAATTTTAACGTTTCGTTCGCAAATTCTTCACCTGTCAAGGACACACTGAAGACTTTGAAAGGGTTTCAAATAGAACGCACATAAAGAATTTGTGAAACGACTGGGTTGAGTTTAGCATAGAGGGGGAAGGGTCCGATCACATTCACTTAGAAGAAAATCAACTTTGAAGAATTAGCAATAAGTGAATGCAGTTGAGGACATGAAAAACTCAATTATACATATATATAATCAATGAAGAACATCAGTCGAAATTTTTTGAAGACTTTGCAAGTTGAAGAATTTGCAAAATGAAGAAAAACTCAATTTTGAAGATTTTCAACTTTTGTGGTGGCGTGACCCACCGTATAAGAATGATGATTTCAGACGCCGCGTACAATTGTCGTAGGGCTCTGAGAATCAAATTCTTCGTTAATTTCTTCACACTTAGAGGGTTAGTCTTCATTGATTGAAGAAAAACGTTCTTCGTGTGTTGCACATCTAAGTCATCAATTTTGCATTAGTGTTAGGATGTGTGTCCTTTCAAAGAACATTCGAAGATTCTAAGATATTTAGCTCACACCGCAACTTGCTAAATCTCTTCTCATCCAAGGGCTTGGTGAAGATATCCGCTAGCTGTTCTTCAGTCTTCATGTGATCAATAGAGATGTGGCCCTTCAACACATGATCTCAAAGAAAATGATGACGAATCTGGATGTGCTTTGTCTTTGAGTGCTGAACTGGGTTATGAGCAATCTTGATGGCACTCTTTGTCACAGAAGAGTGGCACATTCTTCACATTGATGCCGTAGTCCTTGAGGGTTTGTTTCATCCACAGCAGTTGAGCACAGCAAGAACTAGCAGCAATGTACTCAGCTTCAGCAGTAGAGAGTGATACGCAGTTCTGCTTCTTTGAGGACCAACATACTAAAGATCGTCCAAGGAAATGGCACGTGCCTGATGTTGACTTGCGATCCACACGATCACCAGCATAGTTAGAGTCAGAATATCCAATGAGATCAAAAGCCGAGCCCTTGGGATACCATAATCCAAGTGTTGGAGTGTGAGCTAGATATCGAAGAATATGTTTCACAACCTTATGGTGTGATTCCTTCGGTGTAGCTTGAAAACGGGCACACATGCAAACACTAAGCATAATATCTGGCCTAGATGCACATAGATACAGTAAAGAGCCAATCATGGAGAGGTATACCTTTTGATCGAAATCTATACCATTTTCATCGGTGCATAGATGGCCATTTGTGGGCATAGGGATTTTGACGCCTTTGCAATCTTGCATACCGAATTTCCTCAGAACGTCCTTGAGGTATTTCTGTTGAGAAATGAAGATGCCATTGCGTTGTTGACGAATTTGAAGACCTAAGAAGAATTTCAATTCTCCCATCATGGACATTTGATATTCCTCACATATCATATAAGCAAATTCGTCACTGTAACGTTGGTTAGTACAGCCAAAGATAATATCATCAACATATATTTGGCACACGAATAATTCATCATCATTTGTTTTGGTGAAAAGAGTTGGGTCGAGTGAACCGGGTTCGAAGCCTTTCTTCATGAGGAATTCCTTCAGAGTATCATACCACGCCCGAGGGGCTGCTTGAGGCCATAGAGGGCCTTATTGAGTCTGAAGACTTGATCAGGATGCTTAGGATCTTCAAAACCTGGGGGTTGAGCAACATATACTTCTTCCTCAAGCTTACCATTGAGGAATGCACTTTTCACATCCATTTGATTTAAGATGATATTATGATGGTTAGCATAGGCAAGCAATATGCGAATAGCCTCAAGTCTAGCAACAGGTGCAAAAGTTTCATCAAAATCAATTCCTTCAACCTGTGTGTAGCCTTGAGCTACAAGACGAGCCTTGTTCCTCACCACTAGGCCATTTTCATCTTGTTTGTTGCGGTAGATCCATTTGGTGCCGATGATATTGTGCTTGTGAGGGTCTGGTTGCTTGACAAGCTCCCACACCTTGTTCAGCTCGAATTGATGTAATTCCTCTTGCATCGCTTGAATCCATTCAGGTTCCAGAAATGCCTCATCTACTTTGGTGGGCTCTGTGATAGAGACGAAAGCAAAATGCCCACAAAAGTTAGACAAATGTGAAGCTTTTGAGCGAGTGAGAGGACCTGGTGCGTTGATGTCGCTGATGATTCTCTCAATCTGCACTTCATTTGCAACGCGAGGATGAGCAGGTTGACGACTTTGACTTGGCTCAGCATTTTCTTCAGAGCCATATTCTTCAGATGCACCAGCATGATTTTCTTCACGATCAGGAATGACTTCTTCAGCAGATTCTTCAGTATGTATGACATCCTCAGTAGCCTTTAGCTTGATGGATTCCTTAGGAGACATTTCATCTAGCACAGGAGGTAGGTGCTCTCTTTGCGAGCCATTAGTTTCATCGAACCGCACATCTACAGTTTCAACAACCTTGTGGTGATAGGTGTTGAAGACTCTGTAGGTATGCGAGTCCTTTCCGTAACCAAGCATAAAACCTTCATGTGCTTTTGGTGCAAATTTAGAATTTTGATGGGGATCTCTAATCCAACATTTAGCACCGAAAACTTTGAAATAACTCACATTGGGTTTCTTGTCAGTGAGGAGTTCATATGAGGTCTTCTTGAAGAATTTGTGAAGATATACCCTGTTGATGATGTGACATGCAGTATCAATTGCCTCAGGCCAGAAGTGACGAGGTGTCTTGTATTCATCAAGCATGGTGCGAGCCATCTCAACAAGAGTCCTGTTCTTGCGCTCCACTACGCCATTCTGCTGAGGAGTGTATGGGGCTGATAACTCATGAGTAATACCAAGTTCATCAAGATAGTCATCAAGACCAGTATTCTTGAACTCAGTCCCATTGTCACTCCGAATATGCTTGATCTTCACACCGAAATTTGTCAAAGCCCTTGAAGAAAATCGTCTGAAGACTTCCTGCACTTCAGTTTTGTAAGTAATGACATGCACCCATGTGTAACGAGAATAATCATCAACAATATCAAAGCCATATAGAGATGCTGCATTTGTTAGTGTGGCATAATGAGTAGGGCCAAAGAGATCCATATGAAGCAATTCAAAAGGATGGGAGGTAGTCATGATAGTCTTCGAGGGGTGCTTGGCTCTGGTCATCTTTCCAGCCTCACAAGCCCCACAAAGATGATCTTTGAGGAATTTGACACCCTCAATGCCAATGACGTGCTTTTTCTTCACGAGTGTGAGTAAGTTCCTCATGCCAGCATGACCCAGTCGTCGATGCCATAGCCAGCCTTCTGAAGCTTTTGCAAGTAGACAAGTGGTAGGCTGTGGTCCTGCAGAGAAATCAACAATATACAAGTCTCCACTCCTAAAGCCTTCGAAGACTTTGGAATTGTCAGATTCCATGGGCACTAAGCAGGAATATTCTCCAAAGACAACAACCATATCAAGATCACAAAGCATTGAGACAGACATGAGGTTGAATCTGAGGGACTCGACAAGCATGACTTTGTCCATGTGTCGATCCTTTGAGATTGCAACCCTACCTAGACCCAATACCTTGCTTTTGCCTTTGTCTGCGTAGGTGATATGCTTCAAATGTGATGGAGATAAAGGAGTGTTCATCAGTAAGCTCTTGTCACCGGTCATATGATTAGTACATCCACTGTCGAGGACCCACTCAGTAGCTTTGGGTAAATCATCCTGCAGATGAATTAGTGCATCTTACGAACTCATATACTTCATCAGTGAAGAATATGACATTAATTTCATCAGACAAAAATTCATCAATTAATGCAACATATGTATATATATATAGCAGTATGAGGACGTGAGAAATGAATGGATCATTTCTTCATGATTAGCTTGCGTCCTTTCAAGCATTTCAGGTCTCCATAAAATTCTTCAGACGATTTAGTTCGTCTGGAGACCTGACCCGGCATAAGAGGTTAGTTCTTTTTCTTCACCACCCACATTTGGAGGGGTGGCAAAGAGTTCATCATTCTGCGAGCTCCATAAGAGAAAGGTGGCATTGATGCCAAAGCGCTTCGTTTCACAGGAGAGGGATTGGTATAGGCACATGAGTAAGCAGAGAAATTCTTCGAGGACGTATGAATATAATGATTTGAAGAATAATGCACATAATCAGAACTCTTAGATTTTCCCTGCGAAATAGAAGCATTAGCATGATGATGATCATATGAGGACATGGATCCACGTGAGGAATTTGATCCATAAGAGGACTTGGATCCATATGAAGACTTCGGTCCATATGAGGAATTTGATCTGGGGTTCCTATTCTTCATAGGTGGTGTCATGAGGACATTCACCTGAAGACTTTCAAGGTACCTTTTGGGAACCCAAATTTTCTTCATAGGGGGACCATTCCTGCAGTTAGTTCCAACATATCTAGCAAATACCTCACCATTCTGATTTTTGAACAGTTTATAGTTGGAGTCAAATGACTCATCAGATGAATATGAGGATTCACAAGTAAAGCCAGATAAAGTGGATGGATCTACGGGAGGTCCCTTCGCAGCAACCTATGAGGTTTTGGGATACTGCTCAGGTTTCCAGTAGGTTCCATCAGCATTGAGTTTCCTCTCAAAAGCAATACCCTCTTTCCTAGGGTTCCTGTTCAAGATCTGTTTTTTGAGCACATCACAAAGAGTCTGATGTCCTTTGAGGCTTTTGTACATGCCTGTCACATACAATTCCTTCAACCCTGCATTTTCGTCAGTGATACTAGTGGTATCCTTAGATGAGGAATTTGTGACCACAGAGATAGTTGAAGAATTTGCAGCAATAGAAGCATTTGAACTTTCAGGTGAAGAATTAGCAGTTTCACGTTCAATGCATTTCAAACATGGTGGAATAAATTCTTCCTGAGCGGAACTGATCTGTTGAGCAAGTAATGAATCATTTTCCTTCTGAAGATCTTCATGACTCACCCTTAGCTTCTCAAGATCTTGCTTTCTTTGAAGAAATTCATAAGAAAGCTTCTCATGATCGGCTAAGAGAGTTTCATGACAACTTTGAGGTTGTCAAACTTAGACTGTAGTTGCTGAAGATTATCAGTCAGTGTTTGAGTTCGATCCATTTCCTCACCTAACAGATCATCACTTTTGTCTAGCATATTTTGAACCTTTTCCAAAGCCTTTTGTTTTTTAACAGCAATATTAGCAAGTTTGGAATAGATGGGTTTGAGGTTATCATCAGATTCATCCTCACTTGATTCAGAGGAGGGATATTTGAATACCTTGGCACCTTTTGCCATGAAGCAATAGGTGGGAGCATAATCATCGTTGCCGTCATCAGCAGTGTTGGGGAAGCCATTTTCCTCAGTGTTGAAGATGGACTTGCTGACGTAAGCAGTAGCGAGGGCTAGGCTCGCCACACCAGAGTCTGACTCCTCAGATGCCTCCTCTTCCTCATGTTCCTCAGATTCAGCTTCAGAGTCCATTTCCTTGCCAATGAATGCCCGAGCCTTCTTGGAGCTGCTCTTCTTGTGAGATGAAGACTTTGAAGATTTTGATGATGAGGACTTTGAAGATTTCTTCTTCTTCTTTGAGTCATCTGAACAATCATCCTTGTATTTCTTCTTCTTTGATTCCTTTGCCCACAGAGGACAATCAGTTATGTAGTGACCAGGTTT
The DNA here is from genome assembly GCA_011799875.1 of Thinopyrum elongatum. Classification (NCBI taxonomy): domain Eukaryota; kingdom Viridiplantae; phylum Streptophyta; class Magnoliopsida; order Poales; family Poaceae; genus Thinopyrum; species Thinopyrum elongatum. The sequence continues at coordinate 43,654,492 of CM022300.1, forward strand.
CTTGCATTTGTGGCAAGTCCTCTTCTTGTAATCACGGGATGAGGAATCTGATCTTGTGTCATCACCATTTGAAGATTTTACAAAGCGACCACACCTTGAGAACTTCTAGAATTTCTTCACGAGCATTGCTAGCTCCTGGCTTAGTTCTTCAGGGTCACCAAGGCTGCTCTCAGAATCTTCTCCTTCAGATGAGGAAACTGCCTTGGCCTTCAGTGCGTGTGATCTTCCATAGCTTGGCCCGTAGAGATCTCTCTTTTCAGCTAGTTGGAATTCATGAATGTTCAGCCTCTGAAGAATATTAGCAGGATCTAGTGACTTGTAGTCTCCACGTTCTTGAATCATCAGTGCCAGTGTATCGAATGAAGAATCAAGTGACCTCAGCAATTTCTTCACCACCTCATGGTCGGTGATGTCAGTGGCACCCAGTGCTTGAAGCTCATTTGAAATATCAGTGAGGCGATCAAAGGTTTGCTGGACATTCTCATTGTTGAGTCTTTTGAAGCGGTTGAAGAGATTGCGAAGAACGTCAACTCGAGAATCACGTTGAGTTGAGATTCCTTTATTGACCTTGGACAGCCTGTCCCAGAATAGCTTTGCAGACTCCAGAGCACTCACTCTGCCGTACTGTCCTTTGCTCAGATGGCCACATATGATATTCTTCGCTTGAGAGTTGAGTTGCTTGAATCTCTTCACATCAGCAGCATTCACGGAAGGAGTGACAGAGGGAACGCCATTTTCCACAACGTACCAGAGATCGTTGTCAATTGCCTCAAGATGCATGCGCATCTTATTCTTCCAGTAGGGGTAGTCCGTCCCATCAAAGGTAGGACACCCAGCCGAGACCTTGATCATGCCTGCAGTCGACATAACTAAAACTCCAGGTGGTTAAACCAAAATCACACAGAACAAGGGAGTACCTTGCTCTGATACCAATTGAAAGTGCGTTATATCGACTAGAGGGGGGGTGAATAGGCGATTTCTACAAATTCGTCACTGAGGAATTTCAAGGTGAGGAAATTCCTAAGCAACGAACTACTTAGCAGCGGAATAAGTACTCAGATGCATAACATGGCATAAGCATAGTCATCATGATGAAATGAAATAGGCACAGAGTACAGGTAGCGTGAAACACAGGATAAGCAGGCTGAAGACAAAGTGACTGAATAAATAGGAATGAGGAAATTGAGAAAGTCTTTAGTCAAAGTCTTCAAACAGTAACGATCAAGTACACAACAAGTATGCGAGGAAATGAAAGGGTTGAGGAAATAGAACCAGTAGCTCGGTGAAGACAATGGTTTGGTAGACCAGTTCCAACTGCTGTGACAGTTGTACGTCTGGTTGGAGCGGCTAGGTATTTAAACCTGAGGACACACAATCCTCACCGTATTCTCCTTGAGCTAAGGTCACACAGACCTCACCCAATCACTCGTGGTAAGTCTTCACAGGTGACTTCCAAACCTTCACAGACTCGGTCACTCGGCGATCCACAATTCCTCTTGGATGCTCTAGACCATGACGCCTAACCGCCTGGAGGATGCACAGTCCTCAAAGGTAACAAGCGTCGGTTCCACACAGGAACAATTTCTTCAGTGATGCTCAATCACTTTGGGTTTTAGGTGTTGGGTTTGGGTTTTTTCCTCACTTGATGATTTTTGCTCAAAGTCCTCGGAGGATGGGATGCTCTAAATGACAAGTGTCAGTTTCTCTCGGAGCAGCCAACCAGCTAGTGGTTTTAGGGGGCGGCTATTTATAGTCGAGGAGCAGCCCGACATGATAAGACATAAATGCCCTTCAATGATATGCCCGTTAGGTGGGTAGGATATTTTGGACAGCTGGCGCATAGCACAGCAACGGTCGGAAATTTGAGCTCTCAAATTCCTCAGGGCTATCATGTTCCTCACTTGTAGGCAATCCGCACTGGCGACTTCCTAACTCCTCAGTCAGAACAAATTCCTCAGAGAACAGAAGAACTTTGTCTCTGTCACTGAAGAACTTGACTGAACTTTATGAGATTTCCAATGGCTTCACTCGAAAGGATTGGTAGGTGTAGGATTTGAGTTGAGCATCACTTGGAAACTTTTCCTTAGTTTTACCTCGACCCCCTTTAACAGTACGGTGTTTCCTATGACTCAAGAAAGGGAAAACAAAACTATGAAAACAAAAGTCTTCACGCTTCATAATCCTCGCATCAATATCAAGTCTTCAAGGTCACACCAATTACCTCATTTTCAAAGTCTTCAAGAAAACCAAAGTCTTCAACTGAAGACATTCATTTTTAGGGGTCGACTTTCTTCGTAAATATCAAACTCCTCATAGACTTATAGAACCAATGTACACTCACAAACACATTAGTCCCTTAACCTATAAGTCTTCAATACACCAAAATCACTAAGGGGCACTAGATGCACTTACACCGCCCCCTCTAGATTGTAATCCAGAGGAAGATATCTATTCTGAGGCGGATTCAGATGCAGCTGACCACTCCTATTTACCCCCAAGGTGTTTGCTCTAACTTGGCATGGTGATGTTGGTCATATAATGCATATGTTGCCTTGCAGTGCCTACTTTCAACATCATATATGCCATCTGCTTAGTTTAGACATGTTCTATAATGCCACCTGTTTAGTTTCTATATCATATATGAGAATTATGCAATCTCATCTCTTTTAGCCAGCCTTAATATATATGAAATATGCAATGCCATCCTGTTTAACTAGGCATCATATATTTGACTGATATCTTGGCAATCCTTTTCTTCATTACATTTCCATTTGTCGACAATGTTTGTACATTCAACTACTCTTCCTGTGAATCAGCCATTTGAGTGGGTGATGGAAAAATCAGGAGTGAAAACAAGGTCTTCAGAGCAGATAGATCTACCTATCGAGGCAGATCTCTTGTTGGGTCCCGATAGCTCCTCAGAGATGGATTCAGAGACAGATGACCAGTCCTATTCCCCCACCGAGGTGTATGCTCTAACTTGGCACGGTTATACTGCTCATATCATGCATATGGTGTCTTGCATTGCATAGTTTAGACATCATATCCCAACATTGTTACCATCACTCCAGATTTATCCATGCTCTCCTTACATAATCTCACTATATTTTTTTCGTATGCATGTCAGATATTGTACACAGTCATGCTGAACATGTAGAGAAAAAGAGAAGAGTTTAGCGCATCAATACAATGTCATGCAGACATCGCTCCATGGTGGGTTCAATGGAAAACCCTCCCCGCCTGAAAGTGCGTTATATCGACTAGAGGGGGGGGGGTGAATAGGCGATTTTTACAAATTCGTCACTGAGGAATTTACAGGTGAGGAAATTCCTAAGCAACGAACCACTTAGCAGCGGAATAAGTACTCAGATGCATAACATGGCATAAGCACAGTCATCATGACGAAATGAAATAGGCACAGAGTACAGGTAGCATGAAACACAGGATAAGCAGGCTGAAGACAAAGTGACTGAATAAATAGGAATGAGGAAATTGAGAAAGTCTTCAGTCAAAGTCTTCAAACAGTAACGATCAAGTACACAACAAGTATGCGAGGAAATGAAAGGGTTGAGGAAATAGAACCAGTAGCTCGGTGGAGACGATGGTTTGGTAGACCAGTTCCAACTGCTGTGACAGTTGTACGTCTGGTTGGAGCGGCTAGGTATTTAAACCTGAGGACACACAGTCCTCACCGTATTCTCCTTGAGCTAAGGTCACACAGACCTCACCCAATCACTCGTGGTAAGTCTTCACAGGTGACTTCCAAACCTTCACAGACTCGGTCACTCGGCGATCCACAATTCCTCTTGGATGCTCTAGACCATGACGCCTAACCGTCTGGAGGATGCACAGTCCTCAAAGGTAACAAGCGTCGGTTCCACACAGGAACAATTTCTTCAGTGATGCTCAATCACTTTGGGTTTTAGGTGTTGGGTTTGGGTTTTTTCCTCACTTGATGATTTTCGCTCAAAGTCCTCGGAGGATGGGATGCTCTAAATGACAAGTGTCAGTTTCTCTCGGAGCAGCCAACCAGCTAGTGGTTGTAGGGGGCGGCTATTTATAGTCGAGGAGCAGCCCGACATGATAAGACATGAATGCCCTTCAATGATATGCCCGTTAGGTGGGTAGGATATTTTGGACAGCTGGCGCATAGCACAGCAACGGTCGGAAATTTGAGCTCTCAAATTCCTCAGGGCTATCATGTTCCACACTTGTAGGCAATCCGCACTGGCGACTTCCTAACTCCTCAGTCAGAACAAATTCCTCAGAGAACAGAAGAACTTTGTCTCTGTCACTGAAGAACTTGACTGAACTGTATGAGATTTCCAATGGCTTCACTCGAAAGGATTGGTAGGTGTAGGATTTGAGTTGAGCATCACTTGGAAACTTTTCCTTAGTTTTACCTCGACCCCCTTTAACAGTACGGTGTTTCCTATGACTCAAGAAAGGGAAAACAAAACTATGAAAACAAAAGTCTTCACGCTTCATAATCCTCGCATCAATATCAAGTCTTCAAGGTCACACCAATTACCTCATTTTCAAAGTCTTCAAGAAAACCAAAGTCTTCAACTGAAGACATTCATTTTTAGGGGTCAACTTTCTTCGTAAATATCAAACTCCTCATAGACTTATAGAACCAATGTACACTCACAAACACATTAGTCCCTTAACCTATAAGTCTTCAATACACCAAAATCACTAAGGGGCACTAGATGCACTTACACCGCCCCCTCCAGATTGTAATCCAGAGGAAGATATCTATTCTGAGGCGGATTCAGATGCAGCTGACCACTCCTATTTACCCCCAAGGTGTTTGCTCTAACTTGGCATGGTGATGTTGGTCATATCATGCATATGTTGCCTTGCAGTGCCTACTTTCAACATCATATATGTCATCTGCTTAGTTTAGACATGTTCTATAATGCCACCTGTTTAGTTTCTATATCATATATGAGAATTATGCAATCTCATCTCTTTTAGCCAGCCTTAATATATATGAAATATGCAATGCCATCCTGTTTAACTAGGCATCATATATTTGACTGATATCTTGGCAATCCTTTTCTTCATTACATTTCCATTTGTCGACAATGTTTGTACATTCAACTACTCTTCCTGTGAATCAGCCATTTGAGTGGGTGATGGAAAAATCAGGAGTGAAAACAAGGTCTTCAGAGCAGATAGATCTACCTATCGAGGCAGATCTCTTGTTGGGTCCCGATAGCTCCTCAGAGATGGATTCAGAGACAGATGACCAGTCCTATTCCCCCACCGAGGTGTATGCTCTAACTTGGCACGGTTATACTGCTCATATCATGCATATGGTGTCTTGCACTGCATAGTTTAGACATCATATCCCAACATTGTTACCATCACTCCAGATTTATCCATGCTCTCCTTACATAATCTCACTATATTTTTTTCGTATGCATGTCAGATATTGTACACAGTCATGCTGAACATGTAGAGAAAAAGAGAAGAGTTTAGCGCATCAATACAATGTCATGCAGACATCGCTCCATGGTGGGTTCAATGGAAAACCCTCCCCGCCTGAAAGTGCGTTATATCGACTAGAGGGGGGGGGGGTGAATAGGCGATTTTTACAAATTCGTCACTGAGGAATTTACAGGTGAGGAAATTCCTAAGCAACGAACCACTTAGCAGCGGAATAAGTACTCAGATGCATAACATGGCATAAGCACAGTCATCATGACGAAATGAAATAGGCACAGAGTACAGGTAGCATGAAACACAGGATAAGCAGGCTGAAGACAAAGTGACTGAATAAATAGGAATGAGGAAATTGAGAAAGTCTTCAGTCAAAGTCTTCAAACAGTAACGATCAAGTACACAACAAGTATGCGAGGAAATGAAAGGGTTGAGGAAATAGAACCAGTAGCTCGGTGGAGACGATGGTTTGGTAGACCAGTTCCAACTGCTGTGACAGTTGTACGTCTGGTTGGAGCGGCTAGGTATTTAAACCTGAGGACACACAGTCCTCACCGTATTCTCCTTGAGCTAAGGTCACACAGACCTCACCCAATCACTCGTGGTAAGTCTTCACAGGTGACTTCCAAACCTTCACAGACTCGGTCACTCGGCGATCCACAATTCCTCTTGGATGCTCTAGACCATGACGCCTAACCGTCTGGAGGATGCACAGTCCTCAAAGGTAACAAGCGTCGGTTCCACACAGGAACAATTTCTTCAGTGATGCTCAATCACTTTGGGTTTTAGGTGTTGGGTTTGGGTTTTTTCCTCACTTGATGATTTTCGCTCAAAGTTCTCGGAGGATGGGATGCTCTAAATGACAAGTGTCAGTTTCTCTCGGAGCAGCCAACCAGCTAGTGGTTGTAGGGGGCGGCTATTTATAGCCGGGGAGCAGCCCGACATGATAAGACATAAATGCCCTTCAATGATATGACCGTTAGGTGGGTAGGATATTTTGGATAGCTGGCGCATAGCACAGCAACGGTCGGAAATTTGAGCTCTCAAATTCCTCAGGGCTATCATGTTCCTCACTTGTAGGAAATCCGCGCTGGCGACTTCCTAACTCCTCAGTCAGAAAAAATTCCTCAGAGAACAGAAGAACTTTGTCTCTGTCACTGAAGAACTTGACTGAACTGTATGAGATTTCCAATGGCTTCACTCGAAAGGATTGGTAGGTGTAGGATTTGAGTTGAGCATCACTTGGAAACTTTTCCTTAGTTTTACCTCGACCCCGTTTAACAGTACGGTGTTTCCTATGACTCAAGAAAGGGAAAACAAAACTATGAAAACAAAAGTCTTCACGCTTCATAATCCTCGCATCAATATCAAGTCTTCAAGGTCACACCAATTACCTCATTTTCAAAGTCTTCAAGAAAACCAAAGTCTTCAACTGAAGACATTCATTTTTAGGGGTCGACTTTCTTCGTAAATATCAAACTCCTCATAGACTTATAGAACCAATGTACACTCACAAACACATTAGTCCCTTAACCTATAAGTCTTCAATACACCAAAATCACTAAGGGGCACTAGATGCACTTACACCGCCCCCTCTAGATTGTAATCCAGAGGAAGATATCTATTCTGAGGCGGATTCAGATGCAGCTGACCACTCCTATTTACCCCCAAGGTGTTTGCTCTAACTTGGCATGGTGATGTTGGTCATATAATGCATATGTTGCCTTGCAGTGCCTACTTTCAACATCATATATGCCATCTGCTTAGTTTAGACATGTTCTATAATGCCACCTGTTTAGTTTCTATATCATATATGAGAATTATGCAATCTCATCTCTTTTAGCCAGCCTTAATATATATGAAATATGCAATGCCATCCTGTTTAACTAGGCATCATATATTTGACTGATATCTTGGCAATCCTTTTCTTCATTACATTTCCATTTGTCGACAATGTTTGTACATTCAACTACTCTTCCTGTGAATCAGCCATTTGAGTGGGTGATGGAAAAATCAGGAGTGAAAACAAGGTCTTCAGAGCAGATAGATCTACCTATCGAGGCAGATCTCTTGTTGGGTCCCGATAGCTCCTCAGAGATGGATTCAGAGACAGATGACCAGTCCTATTCCCCCACCGAGGTGTATGCTCTAACTTGGCACGGTTATACTGCTCATATCATGCATATGGTGTCTTGCATTGCATAGTTTAGACATCATATCCCAACATTGTTACCATCACTCCAGATTTATCCATGCTCTCCTTACATAATCTCACTATATTTTTTTCGTATGCATGTCAGATATTGTACACAGTCATGCTGAACATGTAGAGAAAAAGAGAAGAGTTTAGCGCATCAATACAATGTCATGCAGACATCGCTCCATGGTGGGTTCAATGGAAAACCCTCCCCGCCTGAAAGTGCGTTATATCGACTAGAGGGGGGGGGGTGAATAGGCGATTTTTACAAATTCGTCACTGAGGAATTTACAGGTGAGGAAATTCCTAAGCAACGAACCACTTAGCAGCGGAATAAGTACTCAGATGCATAACATGGCATAAGCACAGTCATCATGATGAAATGAAATAGGCACAGAGTACAGGTAGCGTGAAACACAGGATAAGCAGGCTGAAGACAAAGTGACTGAATAAATAGGAATGAGGAAATTGAGAAAGTCTTCAGTCAAAGTCTTCAAACAGTAACGATCAAGTACACAACAAGTATGCGAGGAAATGAAAGGGTTGAGGAAATAGAACCAGTAGCTCGGTGAAGACGATGGTTTGGTAGACCAGTTCCAACTGCTGTGACAGTTGTACGTCTGGTTGGAGCGGCTAGGTATTTAAACCTGAGGACACACAGTCCTCACCGTATTCTCCTTGAGCTAAGGTCACACAGACCTCACCCAATCACTCGTGGTAAGTCTTCACAGGTGACTTCCAAACCTTCACAGACTCGGTCACTCGGCGATCCACAATTCCTCTTGGATGCTCTAGACCATGACGCCTAACCGTCTGGAGGATGCACAGTCCTCAAAGGTAACAAGCGTCGGTTCCACACAGGAACAATTTCTTCAGTGATGCTCAATCACTTTGGGTTTTAGGTGTTGGGTTTGGGTTTTTTCCTCACTTGATGATTTTCGCTCAAAGTTCTCGGAGGATGGGATGCTCTAAATGACAAGTGTCAGTTTCTCTCGGAGCAGCCAACCAGCTAGTGGTTGTAGGGGGCGGCTATTTATAGCCGGGGAGCAGCCCGACATGATAAGACATAAATGCCCTTCAATGATATGACCGTTAGGTGGGTAGGATATTTTGGATAGCTGGCGCATAGCACAGCAACGGTCGGAAATTTGAGCTCTCAAATTCCTCAGGGCTATCATGTTCCTCACTTGTAGGAAATCCGCGCTGGCGACTTCCTAACTCCTCAGTCAGAACAAATTCCTCAGAGAACAGAAGAACTTTGTCTCTGTCACTGAAGAACTTGACTGAACTGTATGAGATTTCCAATGGCTTCACTCGAAAGGATTGGTAGGTGTAGGATTTGAGTTGAGCATCACTTGGAAACTTTTCCTTAGTTTTACCTCGACCCCGTTTAACAGTACGGTGTTTCCTATGACTCAAGAAAGGGAAAACAAAACTATGAAAACAAAAGTCTTCACGCTTCATAATCCTCGCATCAATATCAAGTCTTCAAGGTCACACCAATTACCTCATTTTCAAAGTCTTCAAGAAAACCAAAGTCTTCAACTGAAGACATTCATTTTTAGGGGTCGACTTTCTTCGTAAATATCAAACTCCTCATAGACTTATAGAACCTATGTACACTCACAAACACATTAGTCCCTTAACCTATAAGTCTTCAATACACCAAAATCACTAAGGGGCACTAGATGCACTTACACCGCCCCCTCCAGATTGTAATCTAGAGGAAGATATCTATTCTGAGGCGGATTCAGATGCAGCTGACCACTCCTATTTACCCCCAAGGTGTTTGCTCTAACTTGGCATGGTGATGTTGGTCATATCATGCATATGTTGCCTTGCAGTGCCTACTTTCAACATCATATATGTCATCTGCTTAGTTTAGACATGTTTTATAATGCCACCTGTTTAGTTTCTATATCATATATGAGAATTATGCAATCTCATCTCTTTTAGCCAGCCTTAATATATATGAAATATGCAATGCCATCCTGTTTAACTAGGCATCATATATTTGACTGATATCTTGGCAATCCTTTTCTTCATTACATTTCCATTTGTCGACAATGTTTGTACATTCAACTACTCTTCCTGTGAATCAGCCATTTGAGTGGGTGATGGAAAAATCAGGAGTGAAAACAAGGTCTTCAGAGCAGATAGATCTACCTATCGAAGCAGATCTCTTGTTGGGTCCCGATAGCTCCTCAGAGATGGATTCAGAGACAGATGACCAGTCCTATTCCCCCACCGAGGTGTATGCTCTAACTTGGCACGGTTATACTGCTCATATCATGCATATGGTGTCTTGCATTGCATAGTTTAGACATCATATCCCAACATTGTTACCATCACTCCAGATTTATCCATGCTCTCCTTACATAATCTCACTATATTTTTTTCGTATGCATGTCAGATATTGTACACAGTCATGCTGAACATGTAGAGAAAAAGAGAAGAGTTTAGCGCATCAATACAATGTCATGCAGACATCGCTCCATGGTGGGTTCAATGGAAAACCCTCCCCGCCTGAAAGTGCGTTATATCGACTAGAGGGGGGGTGAATAGGCGATTTTTACAAATTCGTCACTGAGGAATTTACAGGTGAGGAAATTCCTAAGCAACGAACCACTTAGCAGCGGAATAAGTACTCAGATGCATAACATGGCATAAGCACAGTCATCATGATGAAATGAAATAGGCACAGAGTACAGGTAGCGTGAAACACAGGATAAGCAGGCTGAAGACAAAGTGACTGAATAAATAGGAATGAGGAAATTGAGAAAGTCTTTAGTCAAAGTCTTCAAACAGTAACGATCAAGTACACAACAAGTATGCGAGGAAATGAAAGGGTTGAGGAAATAGAACCAGTAGCTCGGTGAAGACGATGGTTTGGTAGACCAGTTCCAACTGCTGTGACAGTTGTACGTCTGGTTGGAGCGGCTAGGTATTTAAACCTGAGGACACACAGTCCTCACCGTATTCTCCTTGAGCTAAGGTCACACAGACCTCACCCAATCACTCGTGGTAAGTCTTCACAGGTGACTTCCAAACCTTCACAGACTCGGTCACTCGGCGATCCACAATTCCTCTTGGATGCTCTAGACCATGACGCCTAACCATCTGGAGGATGCACAGTCCTCAAAGGTAACAAGCGTCGGTTCCACACAGGAACAATTTCTTCAGTGATGCTCAATCACTTTGGGTTTTAGGTGTTGGGTTTGGGTTTTTTCCTCACTTGATGATTTGTGCTCAAAGTCCTCGGAGGATGGGATGCTCTAAATGACAAGTGTCAGTTTCTCTCGGAGCAGCCAACCAGCTAGTGGTTTTAGGGGGCGGCTATTTATAGTCGAGGAGCAGCCCGACATGATAAGACATAAATGCCCTTCAATGATATGCCCGTTAGGTGGGTAGGATATTTTGGACAGCTGGCGCATAGCACAGCAACGGTCGGAAATTTGAGCTCTCAAATTCCTCAGGGCTATCATGTTCCTCACTTGTAGGCAATCCGCACTGGCGACTTCCTAACTCCTCAGTCAGAACAAATTCCTCAGAGAACAGAAGAACTTTGTCTCTGTCACTGAAGAACTTGACTGAACTGTATGAGATTTCCAATGGCTTCACTCGAAAGGATTGGTAGGTGTAGGATTTGAGTTGAGCATCACTTGGAAACTTTTCCTTAGTTTTACCTCGACCCCCTTTAACAGTACGGTGTTTCCTATGACTCAAGAAAGGGAAAACAAAACTATGAAAACAAAAGTCTTCACGCTTCATAATCCTCGCATCAATATCAAGTCTTCAAGGTCACACCAATTACCTCATTTTCAAAGTCTTCAAGAAAACCAAAGTCTTCAACTGAAGACATTCATTTTTAGGGGTCGACTTTCTTCGTAAATATCAAACTCCTCATAGACTTATAGAACCTATGTACACTCACAAACACATTAGTCCCTTAACCTATAAGTCTTCAATACACCAAAATCACTAAGGGGCACTAGATGCACTTACACCGCCCCCTCCAGATTGTAATCCAGAGGAAGATATCTATTCTGAGGCGGATTCAGATGCAGCTGACCACTCCTATTTACCCCCAAGGTGTTTGCTCTAACTTGGCATGGTGATGTTGGTCATATCATGCATATGTTGCCTTGCAGTGCCTACTTTCAACATCATATATGTCATCTGCTTAGTTTAGACATGTTTTATAATGCCACCTGTTTAGTTTCTATATCATATATGAGAATTATGCAATCTCATCTCTTTTAGCCAGCCTTAATATATATGAAATATGCAATGCCATCCTGTTTAACTAGGCATCATATATTTGACTGATATCTTGGCAATCCTTTTCTTCATTACATTTCCATTTGTCGACAATGTTTGTACATTCAACTACTCTTCCTGTGAATCAGCCATTTGAGTGGGTGATGGAAAAATCAGGAGTGAAAACAAGGTCTTCAGAGCAGATAGATCTACCTATCGAAGCAGATCTCTTGTTGGGTCCCGATAGCTCCTCAGAGATGGATTCAGAGACAGATGACCAGTCCTATTCCCCCACCGAGGTGTATGCTCTAACTTGGCACGGTTATACTGCTCATATCATGCATATGGTGTCTTGCATTGCATAGTTTAGACATCATATCCCAACATTGTTACCATCACTCCAGATTTATCCATGCTCTCCTTACATAATCTCACTATATTTTTTTCGTATGCATGTCAGATATTGTACACAGTCATGCTGAACATGTAGAGAAAAAGAGAAGAGTTTAGCACATCAATACAATGTCATGCAGACATCGCTCCATGGTGCGTTCAATGGAAAACCCTCCCCGCCTGAAAGTGCGTTATATCGACTAGAGGGGGGGTGAATAGGCGATTTTTACAAATTCGTCACTGAGGAATTTACAGGTGAGGAAATTCCTAAGCAACGAACCACTTAGCAGCGGAATAAGTACTCAGATGCATAACATGGCATAAGCACAGTCATCATGATGAAATGAAATAGGCACAGAGTACAGGTAGCGTGAAACACAGGATAAGCAGGCTGAAGACAAAGTGACTGAATAAATAGGAATGAGGAAATTGAGAAAGTCTTTAGTCAAAGTCTTCAAACAGTAACGATCAAGTACACAACAAGTATGCGAGGAAATGAAAGGGTTGAGGAAATAGAACCAGTAGCTCGGTGAAGACGATGGTTTGGTAGACCAGTTCCAACTGCTGTGACAGTTGTACGTCTGGTTGGAGCGGCTAGGTATTTAAACCTGAGGACACACAGTCCTCACCGTATTCTCCTTGAGCTAAGGTCACACAGACCTCACCCAATCACTCGTGGTAAGTCTTCACAGGTGACTTCCAAACCTTCACAGACTCGGTCACTCGGCGATCCACAATTCCTCTTGGATGCTCTAGACCATGACGCCTAACCATCTGGAGGATGCACAGTCCTCAAAGGTAACAAGCGTCGGTTCCACACAGGAACAATTTCTTCAGTGATGCTCAATCACTTTGGGTTTTAGGTGTTGGGTTTGGGTTTTTTCCTCACTTGATGATTTGTGCTCAAAGTCCTCGGAGGATGGGATGCTCTAAATGACAAGTGTCAGTTTCTCTCGGAGCAGCCAACCAGCTAGTGGTTTTAGGGGGCGGCTATTTATAGTCGAGGAGCAGCCCGACATGATAAGACATAAATGCCCTTCAATGATATGCCCGTTAGGTGGGTAGGATATTTTGGACAGCTGGCGCATAGCACAGCAACGGTCGGAAATTTGAGCTCTCAAATTCCTCAGGGCTATCATGTTCCTCACTTGTAGGCAATCCGCACTGGCGACTTCCTAACTCCTCAGTCAGAACAAATTCCTCAGAGAACAGAAGAACTTTGTCTCTGTCACTGAAGAACTTGACTGAACTGTATGAGATTTCCAATGGCTTCACTCGAAAGGATTGGTAGGTGTAGGATTTGAGTTGAGCATCACTTGGAAACTTTTTCTTAGTTTTACCTCGACCCCGTTTAACAGTACGGTGTTTCCTATGACTCAAGAAAGGGAAAACAAAACTATGAAAACAAAAGTCTTCATGAGAGATATGTTTTATGGTCATGCCCCGCTGGTGAATGGTTTATTTTTATTGAATCTCGAACGTGATGTTACACATGTTTATAATGTGAATGCCAAGAAATGCAAGGTTGATAACGATAGTCCCACATACTTGTGGCACTGCCGCCTTGGTCATATCGGTGTTAAACGCATGAAGAAACTCCATGCAGATGGACTTTTGGAGTCTCTTGATTATGAATCATTTGACAGATGCGAACCATGCCTCTTGGGCAAGATGACCAAGACTCCGTTCTCCGGAACAATGGAGCGAGCAACCAACTTATTGGAGATCATACATACTGATGTGTGTGGTCCAATGAGTGTTGAGGCTCGCGGTGGTTATCGTTATGTTCTCACCCTCACCGATGATTTGAGTAGATATGGGTATGTCTACTTGATGAAGCACAAGTCTGAGACCTTTGAAAAGTTCAAGGAATTTCAGAGTGAGGTTGAGAATCAACGTGACAAGAAAATAAAGTTCTTACGATCAGATCATGGAGGAGAATATTTGAGTCATGAATTTGGCACGCACTTAAGGAAATGTGGAATTGTTTCACAACTCACGCCGCCTGGAACACCTCAGCGTAATGGTGTGTCCGAATGTCGTAATCGCACTCTATTGGATATGGTGCGATCTATGATGTCTCTTACCGATTTACCGCTATCCTTTTGGGGTTATGCTTTAGAGACTGCCGCATTCACTTTAAATAGGGCACCGTCAAAATCCGTTGAGACGACACCGTATGAATTATGGTTTGGGAAGAAACCTAAGCTGTCATTTCTAAAAGTTTGGGGATGCGATGCTTATGTGAAGAAACTTCAACCAGAGAAGCTCGAACCCAAGTCGGAAAAATGCGTATTCATAGGATACCCTAAGGAAACTATTGGGTATACCTTCTACCTAAGATCCGAGGGCAAGATCTTTGTTGCCAGGAATGGATCCTTTCTAGAGAAAGAGTTTCTCTCGAAAGAAGTAAGTGGGAGGAAAGTGGAGCTTGATGAGATGACCCTCGAACCGGAGAGTAGCGCAGCACAGGAAAATGTTTCTGTGGAGCCTACACCGGCTAGAGAGGAAGTTATTGATAATGATCATGATCAAGCTACCACTGAACTTCGAAGGTCCACGAGGACACGTTCCGCACCAGAGTGGTATGGCAATCCTGTCCTGGAAATCATGTTGTTAGATAACAGTGAACCTTCGAACTATGAAGAAGCGATGGCGGGCCCGGATTCCGACAAATGGCTTGAAGCCATGAAATCCGAGATAGGATCCATGTATGAAAACGAAGTATGGACTTTGACTGACTTGCCCGATGATCGGCAAGCCATAGAAAATAAATGGATCTTTAAGAAGAAGACTGACGCGGATGGTAATGTGACCATCTATAAGGCTCGGCTTGTCGCTAAGGGTTATCGACAAGTTCAAGGGGTTGACTACGATGAGACTTTCTCACCCGTAGCGAAGCTGAAATCCGTCAGAATCATGTTAGCAATTGCCGCATACTATGATTATGAGATATGGCAAATGGACGTCAAAACGGCATTCCTTAATGGTTTTCTTAAGGAAGAGTTGTATATGATACAACCGGAAGGTTTTGTCGACCCTGAGAATGCTGACAAGGTATGCAAGCTCCAGCGCTCAATCTATGGGCTGGTGCAAGCATCTCGGAGTTGGAACATTTGCTTTGACGAGATGATCAAAGCGTTTGGGTTCACACAGACTTATGGAGAAGCCTGTGTTTACAAGAAAGTGAGTGGGAGCTCTGTAGCATTTCTCATATTATATGTGGATGACATACTGCTGATGGGAAATGATATAGAATTCTTGGAAAGTATAAAGGCCTACTTGAATAAGTGTTTTTCAATGAAGGACCTTGGAGAAGCTTCTTATATATTAGGCATCAAGATCTATAGAGATAGATCGAGACGCCTCATAGGTCTTTCGCAAAGCACATACCTTGATAAGATATTGAAGAAGTTCAATATGGATCAGTCCAAGAAGGGGTTCTTGCCTGTATTGCAAGGTGTGAAATTGAGCTCGGCTCAATGCCCGACCATGGCAAAAGATATAGAAGAGATGAGTGTCATCCCCTATGCCTCAGCCATAGGGTCTATTATGTATGCCATGCTGTGTACCAGACCTGATGTAAACCTTGCTGTAAGTTTGGTAGGTAGGTACCAAAGTAATCCCGGCAAGGAACACTGGACAGCGGTCAAGAACATCCTGAAGTACCTGAAAAGGACTAAGGATATGTTTCTCGTATATGGAGGTGACGAAGAGCTCGTCGTAATGGGTTACGTCGACGCTAGCTTCGACACAGATCCGGATGACTCCAAGTCACAAACCGGATACGTGTATATTTTGAATGGTGGAGCGGTAAGCTGGTGCAGTTGCAAGCAAAGCGTCGTGGCGGGTTCTACATGCGAAGCGGAGTACATAGCAGCCTCGGAGGCAGCACACGAAGCAGTATGGATGAAGGAGTTCATCACCGACCTAGGAGTCATTCCAAATGCGTCGGGTCCAATGGCTCTCTTCTGTGACAACACTGGAGCTATTGCCCTTGCCAAGGAGCCCAGGTTTCACAAAAGGACCAGGCATATCAAGCATCGCTTCAACTCCATACGTGAACATGTTCAAGATGGAGACATAGATATTTGTAAAGTGCACACGGATTTGAATGTAGCAGATCCGTTGACTAAACCTCTTTCACGAGCAAAAAATGATCAACACCAGTACTCTATGGGTGTTCGATTCATCACAATGTAACTAGATTATTGACTCTAGTGCAAGTGGGAGACTGTTGGAAATATGCCCTAGAGGCAATAATAAAATGGTTATTATTATATTTCCTTGTTCATGATAATTGTCTGTTATTCATGCTATAATTGTGTTATCCGGAAATCGTAATACATGTGTGAATACATAGACCACAACATGTCCCTAGTAAGCCTCTAGTTGACTAGCTCGTTGATCAATAGATGGTTACGGTTTCCTGACCATGGACATTGGATGTCATTGATAACGGGATCACATCATTAGGGGAATGATGTGATGGACAAGACCCAATCCTAAGCCTAGCACTAGATCGTGTAGTTCGTTTGCTAAAGCTTTTCCAATGTCAAGTAACTTTTCCTTAGACCATGAGATTGTGCAACTCCCGGATACCGTAGGAGTGCTTTGGGTGTACCAAACGTCACAACGTAACTGGGTGGCTATAAAGGTGCACTACGGGTATCTCCGAAAGTGTCTGTTGGGTTGGCACGAATTGAGAATGGGATTTGTCACTCCGTGTGACGGAGAGGTACCTCTGGGCCCACTCGGTAGGACATCATCATAATGAGCTCAATGTGATCAAGGAGTTGTTCACAGGATGATGTGTTACGGAAACGAGTAAAGAGACTTGCCGGTAACGAGATTGAACAAGGTATCGGTATACCGACGATCGAATCTCGGGCAAGTATCGTACCGATAGACAAAGGGAATTGCGTACGGTATTGATTGAATCCTCGACATCGTGGTTCATCCGATGAGATCATCGAGGAGCATGTGGGAGCCAACATGGGTATCCAGATCCCGCTGTTGGTTATTGACCGGAGAGTCGTCTCGGTCATGTCTGCGTGTCTCCCGAACCCGTAGGGTCTACACACTTAAGGTTCGGTGACGCTAGGGTTGTAGAGATATTAGTATGCGGTAACCCGAAAGTTGTTCGGAGTCCCGGATGAGATCCCGGACGTCACAAGGAGTTCCGGAATGGTCCGGAGGTAAAGAATTGTATATAGGAAGTCCAGTTTCGGCCACCGGGAAGGTTTCGGGGGTAATCGGTATTGTACCGGGACCACCGGAAGGGTCCCGGGGGTCCACCGGGTGGGGCCACCTATCCCGGAGGGCCCCATGGGCTGAAGTGGGAAGGGAACCAGCCCCTGGTGGGCTGGTGCGCCCCCCTATGGGCCTCCCCTGCGCCTAGGTTTGGGAACCCTAGGGGTGGGGGGCGCCTCCACCTGGCTTGGGGGGCAAGCCACCCCCTTGGCCGCCGCCCCTCCCCTCAGATTGGATCTGAGGGGGCCGGCCCCCTCTCCCCTTCCCCCTATAAATAGTGGAGGGGTGGGAGGGAGGACACACCCCAGCCCCTGGCGCCTCCCTCTCCTCCCGTGACACCTCTCCCTCTCGTTGGTGCTTGGTGAAGCCCTGCCGAGATCCCGCTGCTTCCACCACCACGCCGTCGTGCTGCTGGATCCTCATCAACCTCTCCTTCCCCCTTGCTGGATCAAGAAGGAGGAGACGTCTCTCCCAACCGTACGTGTGTTGAACACGGAGGTGCCGTCCATTCGGCGCTCGGTCATCGGTGATTTGGATCACGACGAGTACGACTCCATCAACCCCGTTCTCTTGAACGCTTCCGCTCGCGATCTACAAAGAGGACACAAGACTCGTTCTCCGGAACAATGGAGAAGCAACCAACTTATTGGAGATCATACATACTGATGTGTGTGTCTCAATGAGTGTTGAGGCTCGCGGTGGTTATGTTATGTTCTCACCCTCACCGATGATTTGAGTAGATATGGGTATGTCTACTTGATGAAGCACAAGTCTGAGACCTTTGAAAAGGTCAAGGAATTTCAGAATGAGGTTGAGAATCAACGTGACAAGAAAATAAAGTTCTTACGTCAGATCATGGGGAGAATATTTGAGTCATGAATTTGGCACGCACTTAAGGAAATGTGGAATTGTTCACAACTCACGCCGCCTGGAACACCTCAGCGTAACGGTGTGTCCGAACGTCGTAATCGTACTCTTATGGATATGGTGCGATCTATGATGTCTCTTACTGATCTACCGCTATCTTTTTGGGGTTTATGCTTAGAGACTGCCGCATTACTTTAAATAGGGCACCGTCAAAATCCGTTTGAGACGACACCGTATGAATTATGGTTTGAGAAGAACCTAAGCTGTCGTTTCTGAAAGTTTGGGATGCGATGCTTATGTGAAGAAACTTCAACCAGAGAAGCTCGAACCCAGTCGGAAAAATGCGTATTCATAGGATACCCTAAGGAAACTATTGGGTATACCTTCTACCTAAGATCGAGGGCCAGATTTTGTTGCCAGGAATGGATCCTTTCTAGAGAAAAAGTTTCTCTCGAAAGAAGTAAGTGGGAGGAAAGTGGAGCTTGATGAGATGACCCTCGAACCGGAGAGTAGCGCAGCACAGGAAAATGTTTCTGTGGAGCCTGCACCGGCTTAGAGGAAGTTAATGATAATGATCATGATCAAGCTACCACTGAACTTCGAAGTCCACAAGGACACGTTCCGCACCAGAGTGGTACGGAATCCTGTCCTGGAAATCATGTTGTTAGACAAGTGAACCTTCGAACTATGAAGAAGCGATGGCGGGCCCGGATTCCGACAAATGGCTTGAAGCCATGAAATCCGAGATAGGATCCATGTATGAAAACGAAGTATGGACTTTGACTGACTTGCCCGATGATCGGCAAGCCAGAAAATAAATGGATCTTAAGAGAAGACTGACGCGGATGGTAATGTGACCATCTATAAGGCTCGGCTTGTCGCTAAGGGTTATCGACAAGTTCAAGGGGTTGACTACGATGAGACTTTCTCACCCGTAGCGAAGTGAAATCCGTCAGAATCATGTTAGCAATTGCCGCATACTATGATTATGAGATATGGCAAATGGACGTTAAAACGGCATTCCTTAATGGTTTTCTTAAGGAAGAGTTGTATATGATGCAACGGAAGGTTTTGTCGACCCTGAGAATGCTGACAAGGTATGCAAGCTCCAGCGCTCAATCTATGGGCTGGTGCAAGCATCTCGGAGTTGGAACATCGCTTTGATGAGATGATCAAAGCGTTTGGGTTCACACAGACTTATGGAGAAGCCTGTGTTTACAAGAAAGTGAGTGGGAGTCTGTAGCATTTCTCATATTATATGTGGATGACATACTGCTGATGGGAAATGATATAGATTCTTGGAAAGTATAAAGGCCACTTGAATAAGTGTTTTTCAATGAAGGACCTTGGAGAAGCTGCTTATATATTAGGCATCAAGATCTATAGGTCCCACTTTAGTCGGATCGGATTCGATGAACAGGGTCCTTATGAAGGGTAAATAGAAATTGGCATATCACGTTGTGGTTTTGGCGTAGGTAAGAAACGTTCTTGCTAGAAACCTATAGCAGCCACGTAAAAACTTGCAACAACAATTAGAGGACGTCTAACTTGTTTTTGCAGCAAGTGCTTTGTGATGTGATATGGCCAAAGGATGTGATGAATGATATATGTGATGTATGAGATGATCATGTTCTTGTAATAGGAATCACGACTTGCATGTCGATGAGTATGACAACCGGCAGGAGCCATAGGAGTTGTCTTAATTTATTATATGACCTGCGTGTCATTGAAATTCGCCATGTAATTACTTTACTTTATTGCTAACCGTTAGCCATAGTAGTAGAAGTAATAGTTGGCGAGACAACTTCATGAAGACACGATGATGGAGATCATGATGATGGAGATCATGGTGTCATGTCGGTGACGATGATGATCATGGAGCCCCGAAGATGGAGATCAAAAGGAGCGAAGTGATAATGGCCATATCATGTCACTATTTTGATTGCATGTGATGTTTATCATGTTTTTGCATCTTATTTGCTTAAAACGACGGTAGCATATAAGATGATCCCTCACTAAAATTTCAAGAAAGTGTTCCCCCTAACTGTGCACCGTTGCGAAGGTTCGTTGTTTCGAAGCACTACGTGTTGATCGGGTGTGATAGATTCTAACGTTCGAATACAACGGGTGTAAGCCAGATTTACACAGCAATACACTTAGGTTGACTTGACGAGCCTAGCATGTACAGACATGGCCTCGGAACACAAGAGACCGAAAGGTCGGACATGAGTCGTATAGAAGATACGATCAACATGGAGATGTTCACCATTGATGACTAGTCCGTCTCACGTGATGATCGGACACGGCCTAGTCGATTCGGATCATGTATCACTTAGATGACGAGAGGGATGTCTATCTGAGTGGGAGTTCATTACATAATTTGATTAGATGAACTTAATTGTCATGAACTTAGTCTAAATGTTACATATCTACCTTGTAGATCAAATGGCCAACGCTAATGTTACCCTCAACTTCAACGCGTTCCTAGAGAAAAACAAGCTGAAAGACGATGGTAGCAACTATGCGGACTGGGTCCGTAACTTGAGGATTATCCTCATAGCTGCCAAGAAATCATATGTCCTTGAAGCACCGTTAGGTGGCCCACCTGCTCTCCCAGCACTGCCAGACGATTTGAACGTTTGGCAGACATGCACCGATGATTACTCCTTCGTTCAGTGCGGCATGCTCTTCAGCTTAGAACCGGGGCTCCAAAAGCGTTTTGAGCATCACGGAGCATATGAGATGTTCGAAGAGCTGAAAATGGTTTTCCAAGCTCATGCCCGGATCGAGAGATATGAAGTCTCCGATAAGTTCTACAGCTGTAAGATGGAGGAAAATAGTTCTGTCAGCGAGCACATACTCAAAATGTCTGGGTTGCACAGCCGCTTGTCTCAGCTGAGGATTAATCTCCCGGATGACGCGGTCATTGACAGAATCCTCCAGTCGCTTCCACCTAGCTACAAGAGCTTTGTGATGAACTTCAACATGCAGGGGATGGAAAAGACCATTCCTGAGGTATATGCGATGCTGAAGTCAGCGGAGGCAGAGATCAGAAAGGAACATCAAGTGTTGATGGTGAATAAAACCACTAAGTTCAAGAAGGGCAAGGGTAAGAAGAACTTCAAGAAGGACGGCAAGGGAGTTGCCGCGCCCGGTAAGCCAGCTGCCGGGAAGAAGTCAAAGAATGGACCCAAGCCTGAGACTGAGTGCTTTTATTGCAAGGGAACCGGTCACTGGAAGCGGAATTGCCCCAAGTACTTAGCAGATAAGAAGGCCGGCAATACCAAAGGTATATGTGGTATACATGTAATTGATGTGTACCTTACCAGCACTCGTAGTAGTTCCTGGGTATTTGATACCGGTGCGGTTGCTCATATTTGTAACTCAAAGCAGGAACTGCGGAATCAGCGTAGACTGGCAAAGGACGAGGTGACGACGCGCGTCGGGAATGGTTCCAAGGTCGATGTGATCGCCGTCGGCACGCTACCTCTGCATCTACCTACGGGATTAGTTTTAAACCTCAATAATTGTTATTTAGTGCCAGCTTTGAGCATGAACATTGTATCTGGATCTCGCTTAATGCGAGATGGCTACTCATTTAAATCTGAGAATAATGGTTGTTCTATTTATATGAGAGATATGTTTTATGGTCATGCCCCGCTGGTGAATGGTTTATTTTTATTGAATCTCGAACGTGATGTTACACATGTTTATAATGTGAATGCCAAGAAATGCAAGGTTGATAACGATAGTCCCACATACTTGTGGCACTGCCGCCTTGGTCATATCGGTGTTAAACGCATGAAGAAACTCCATGCAGATGGACTTTTGGAGTCTCTTGATTATGAATCATTTGACAGATGCGAACCATGCCTCTTGGGCAAGATGACCAAGACTTCGTTCTCCGGAACAATGGAGCGAGCAACCAACTTATTGGAGATCATACATACTGATGTGTGTGGTCCAATGAGTGTTGAGGCTCGCGGTGGTTATCGTTATGTTCTCACCCTCACCGATGATTTGAGTAGATATGGGTATGTCTACTTGATGAAGCACAAGTCTGAGACCTTTGAAAAGTTCAAGGAATTTCAGAATGAGGTTGAGAATCAACGTGACAAGAAAATAAAGTTCTTACGATCAGATCATGGAGGAGAATATTTGAGTCATGAATTTGGCACGCACTTAAGGAAATGTGGAATTGTTTCACAACTCACGCCGCCTGGAACACCTCAGCGTAACGGTGTGTCCGAACGTCGTAATCGTACTCTATTGGATATGGTGCGATCTATGATGTCTCTTACTGATCTACCGCTATCTTTTTGGGGTTATGCTTTAGAGACTGCCGCATTCACTTTAAATAGGGCACCGTCAAAATCCGTTGAGACGACACCGTATGAATTATGGTTTGGGAAGAAACCTAAGCTGTCGTTTCTGAAAGTTTGGGGATGCGATGCTTATGTGAAGAAACTTCAACCAGAGAAGCTCGAACCCAAGTCGGAAAAATGCGTATTCATAGGATACCCTAAGGAAACTATTGGGTATACCTTCTACCTAAGATCCGAGGGCAAGATCTTTGTTGCCAGGAATGGATCCTTTCTAGAGAAAGAGTTTCTCTCGAAAGAAGTAAGTGGGAGGAAAGTGGAGCTTGATGAGATGACCCTCGAACCGGAGAGTAGCGCAGCACAGGAAAATGTTTCTGTGGAGCCTGCACCGGCTAGAGAGGAAGTTAATGATAATGATCATGATCAAGCTACCACTGAGCTTCGAAGGTCCACAAGGACACGTTCCGCACCAGAGTGGTACGGCAATCCTGTCCTGGAAATCATGTTGTTAGACAACAGTGAACCTTCGAACTATGAAGAAGCGATGGCGGGCCCGGATTCCGACAAATGGCTTGAAGCCATGAAATCCGAGATAGGATCCATGTATGAAAACGAAGTATGGACTTTGACTGACTTGCCCGATGATCGGCAAGCCATAGAAAATAAATGGATCTTTAAGAAGAAGACTGACGCGGATGGTAATGTGACCATCTATAAGGCTCGGCTTGTCGCTAAGGGTTATCGACAAGTTCAAGGGGTTGACTACGATGAGACTTTCTCACCCGTAGCGAAGCTGAAATCCGTCAGAATCATGTTAGCAATTGCCGCATACTATGATTATGAGATATGGCAAATGGACGTTAAAACGGCATTCCTTAATGGTTTTCTTAAGGAAGAGTTGTATATGATGCAACCGGAAGGTTTTGTCGACCCTGAGAATGCTGACAAGGTATGCAAGCTCCAGCGCTCAATCTATGGGCTGGTGCAAGCATCTCGGAGTTGGAACATTCGCTTTGATGAGATGATCAAAGCGTTTGGGTTCACACAGACTTATGGAGAAGCCTGTGTTTACAAGAAAGTGAGTGGGAGCTCTGTAGCATTTCTCATATTATATGTGGATGACATACTGCTGATGGGAAATGATATAGAATTCTTGGAAAGTATAAAGGCCTACTTGAATAAGTGTTTTTCAATGAAGGACCTTGGAGAAGCTGCTTATATATTAGGCATCAAGATCTATAGGGATAGATCGAGACGCCTCATAGGTCTTTCGCAAAGCACATACCTTGATAAGATATTGAAGAAGTTCAATATGGATCAGTCCAAGAAGGGGTTCTTGCCTGTATTGCAAGGTGTGAGATTGAGCTCGGCTCAATGCCCGACCACGGCAGAAGATATAGAAGAGATGAGTGTCATCCCCTATGCCTCAGTCATAGGGTCTATTATGTATGCCATGCTATGTACCAGACCTGATGTAAACCTTGCAGTAAGTTTGGTAGGTAGGTACCAAAGTAATCCTGGCAAGGAACACTGGACAGCGGTCAAGAACATCCTGAAGTACCTGAAAAGGACTAAGGATATGTTTCTCGTATATGGAGGTGACGAAGAGCTCGTCGTAAAGGGTTACGTCGACGCTAGCTTCGACACAGATCCGGATGACTCCAAGTCACAAACCGGATACGTGTATATTTTGAATGGTGGAGCGGTAAGCTGGTGCAGTTGCAAGCAAAGCGTCGTGGCGGGTTCTACATGCGAAGCGGAGTACATAGCAGCCTCAGAGGCAGCACACGAAGCAGTATGGATGAAGGATTTCATCACCGACCTAGGAGTCATTCCAAATGCGTCGGGTCCAATGGCTCTCTTCTATGACAACACTGGAGCTATTGCCCTTGCCAAGGAGCCCAGGTTTCACAAGAAGACCAGGCATATCAAGCGTCGCTTCAACTCCATACGTGAACATGTTCAAGATGGAGACATAGATATTTGTAAAGTGCACACGGATTTGAATGTAGCAGATCCGTTGACTAAACCTCTTTCACGGGCAAAACATGATCAACACCAGAACTCTATGGGTGTTCGATTCATCACAATGTAACTAGATTATTGACTCTAGTGCAAGTGGGAGACTGTTGGAAATATGCCCTAGAGGCAATAATAAAATGGTTATTATTATATTTCCTTGTTCATGATAATTGTCTGTTATTCATGCTATAATTGTGTTATCCGGAAATCGTAATACATGTGTGAATACATAGACCACAACATGTCCCTAGTAAGCCTCTAGTTGACTAGCTCGTTGATCAATAGATGGTTACGGTTTCCTGACCATGGACATTGGATGTCATTGATAACGGGATCACATCATTAGGGGAATGATGTGATGGACAAGACCCAATCCTAAGCCTAGCACTAGATCGTGTAGTTCGTTTGCTAAAGCTTTTCCAATGTCAAGTAACTTTTCCTTAGACCATGAGATTGTGCAACTCCCGGATACCGTAGGAGTGCTTTGGGTGTACCAAACGTCACAACGTAACTGGGTGGCTATAAAGGTGCACTACGGGTATCTCCGAAAGTGTCTGTTGGGTTGGCACGAATTGAGAATGGGATTTGTCACTCCGTGTGACGGAGAGGTACCTCTGGGCCCACTCGGTAGGACATCATCATAATGAGCTCAATGTGATCAAGGAGTTGTTCACAGGATGATGTGTTACGGAAACGAGTAAAGAGACTTGCCGGTAACGAGATTGAACAAGGTATCGGTATACCGACGATCGAATCTCGGGCAAGTATCGTACCGATAGACAAAGGGAATTGCGTACGGTATTGATTGAATCCTCGACATCGTGGTTCATCCGATGAGATCATCGAGGAGCATGTGGGAGCCAACATGGGTATCCAGATCCCGCTGTTGGTTATTGACCGGAGAGTCGTCTCGGTCATGTCTGCGTGTCTCCCGAACCCGTAGGGTCTACACACTTAAGGTTCGGTGACGCTAGGGTTGTAGAGTTATTAGTATGCGGTAACCCGAAAGTTGTTCGGAGTCCCGGATGAGATCCCGGACGTCACGAGGAGTTCCGGAATGGTCCGGAGGTAAAGAATTGTATATAGGAAGTCCAGTTTCGGCCACCGGGAAGGTTTCGGGGGTAATCGGTATTGTACCGGGACCACCGGAAGGGTCCCGGGGGTCCACCGGGTGGGGCCACCTATCCCGGAGGGCCCCATGGGCTGAAGTGGGAAGGGAACCAGCCCCTGGTGGGCTGGTGCGCCCCCCTATGGGCCTCCCCTGCGCCTAGGGTTGGGAACCCTAGGGGTGGGGGGCGCCTCCACCTGGCTTGGGGGGCAAGCCACCCCCTTGGCCGCCGCCCCTCCCCTCAGATTGGATCTGAGGGGGCCGGCCCCCTCTCCCCTTCCCCCTATAAATAGTGGAGGGGTGGGAGGGAGGAGACACCCCAGCCCCTGGCGCCTCCCTCTCCTCCCGTGACACCTCTCCCTCTCGTTGGTGCTTGGTGAAGCCCTTCTGAGATCCCGCTGCTTCCACCACCACGCCGTCGTGCTGCTGGATCCTCATCAACCTCTCCTTCCCCCTTGCTGGATCAAGAAGGAGGAGACGTCTCTCCCAACCGTACGTGTGTTGAACACGGAGGTGCCGTCCGTTCGGCGCTCGGTCATCGGTGATTTGGATCACGACGAGTACGACTCCATCAACCCCGTTCTCTTGAACGCTTCCGCTCGCGATCTACAAGGGTATGTAGATGCACTCCCCTCTCTCTCGTTGCTAGATGACTCCATAGATTGATCTTGGTGATGCGTAGAAAATTTTAAAATTCTGCTACGATCCCCAACAGTACTGTTGGAAATATGCCCTAGAGGCAATAATAAAATGGTTATTATTATATTTCCTTGTTCATGATAATTGTCTGTTATTCATGCTATAATTGTGTTATCCGGAAATCGTAATACATGTGTGAATACATAGACCACAACATGTCCCTAGTAAGCCTCTAGTTGACTAGCTCGTTGATCAATAGATGGTTACGGTTTCCTGACCATGGACATTGGATGTCATTGATAACGGGATCACATCATTAGGAGAATGATGTGATGGACAAGACCCAATCCTAAGCCTAGCACTAGATCGTGTAGTTCGTTTGCTAAAGCTTTTCCAATGTGAAGTAACTTTTCCTTAGACCATGAGATTGTGCAACTCCCGGATACCGTAGGAGTGCTTTGGGTGTACCAAACGTCACAACGTAACTGGGTGGCTATAAAGGTGCACTACGGGTATCTCCGAAAGTGTCTGTTGGGTTGGCACGAATCGAGAATGGGATTTGTCACTCCGTGTGACGGAGAGGTACCTCTGGGCCCACTCGGTAGGACATCATCATAATGAGCTCAATGTGATCAAGGAGTTGTTCACAGGATGATGTGTTACGGAAACGAGTAAAGAGACTTGCCGGTAACGAAATTGAACAAGGTATCGGTATACCGACGATCGAATCTCGGGCAAGTATCGTACCGATAGACAAAGGGAATTGCGTACGGGATTGATTGAATCCCCGACATCGTGGTTCATCCGATGAGATCATCGAGGAGCATGTGGGAGCCAACATGGGTATCCAGATCCCGCTGTTGGTTATTGACCGGAGAGTCGTCTCGGTCATGTCTGCGTGTCTCCCGAACCCGTAGGGTCTACACACTTAAGGTTCGGTGACGCTAGGGTTGTAGAGATATTAGTATGCGGTAACCCGAAAATTGTTCGGAGTCCCGGATGAGATCCCGGACGTCACGAGGAGTTCCGGAATGGTCCGGAGGTAAAGAATTGTATATAGGAAGTCCAGTTTCGGCCACCGGGAAGGTTTCGGGGGTAATCGGTATTGTACCGGGACCACCGGAAGGGTCCCGGGGGTCCACCGGGTGGGGCCACCTATCCCGGAGGGCCCCATGGGCTGAAGTGGGAAGGGAACCAGCCCCTGGTGGGCTGGTGCGCCCCCCTATGGGCCTCCCCTGCGCCTAGGGTTGGGAACCCTAGGGGTGGGGGGCGCCTCCACCTGGCTTGGGGGGCAAGCCACCCCCTTGGCCGCCGCCCCTCCCCTCAGATTGGATCTGAGGGGGCCGGCCCCCTCTCCCCTTTCCCCTATAAATAGTGGAGGGGTGGGAGGGAGGACACACCCCAGCCCCTGGCGCCTCCCTCTCCTCCCGTGACACCTCTCCCTCTCGTTGGTGCTTGGTGAAGCCCTGCCGAGATCCCGCTGCTTCCACCACCACGCCGTCGTGCTGCTGGATCCTCATCAACCTCTCCTTCCCCCTTGCTGGATCAAGAAGGAGGAGACGTCTCTCCCAACCGTACGTGTGTTGAACACGGAGGTGCCGTCCATTCGGCGCTCGGTCATCGGTGATTTGGATCACGACGAGTACGACTCCATCAACCCCGTTCTCTTGAACGCTTCCGCTCGCGATCTACAAAGGTATGTAGATGCACTCCCCTCTCTCTCGTTGCTAGATGACTCCATAGATTGATCTTGGTGATGCGTAGAAAATTTTAAAATTCTGCTACGATCCCCAACATTTTCTTCATTACATTTCCATTTGTCGACAATGTTTGTACATTCAACTACTCTTCCTGTGAATCAGCCATTTGAGTGGGTGATGGAAAAATCAGGAGTGAAAACAAGGTCTTCAGAGCAGATAGATCTACCTATCGAGGCAGATCTCTTGTTGGGTCCCGATAGCTCCTCAGAGATGGATTCAGAGACAGATGACCAGTCCTATTCCCCCACCGAGGTGTATGCTCTAACTTGGCACGGTTATACTGCTCATATCATGCATATGGTGTCTTGCATTGCATAGTTTAGACATCATATACACAATATTCAACACCATGTTCTTAGTTCAGACATCATATATGTGAATGCCATGTGCTTAGTATATAAATCACATATGTGAATGAAATCATGTGATCCTGATTACTTAGATACATGTATGTGAATTATGTCATGCGAACCTGTTTACTGAAGATATCATATAATTATCTCATGCCATCTTGTTTAGTTAGTCATCATATCTTTGAATTATGTCATGCTATGCTATCCAGTTTAGATAGACATCATATATGTGAAATTATGTCATGCTATCCTTTTTAGTTAAACAATATACATGTGAACTATTTCATGCCCTCTTTTTTCCACACTATCTATTGCATCTGTCTCTCATACAAGGTCTATACATTCAACTATGTTTCCTGTTTATCAGCCATTTGAATTGGAGCGAGTGATGGCAGTATCTAGCGGAGTAAAAACACGGTCTTCAAATAAAACAGTGCTACCTCTTGGTGGAGATAGCACCCCGGTTGTACATGCACAAGAACCAGCCCTACCACACATAACCCAGACTCCCGCAGATTGTATCCCTACTGCGATGGACAGAGAACCAACTTCACCCAATCTAACCCCAACCCCAGCAGATAGTAACCCAGTTCCTATTGAGACAGCACCATCTCCACCACAGAGCTCCAAAACAAGAGCAGTTAGTAAGGTAGCTCCAGCCCCCAAAGCGCCAGTACTACCACGGTGAACCCCAACTCCACTAGTTAGTACACCTATTCCTGTGGAGGAAGCACAACCAGCCATTCATAGTTTAGCATCTATCGCATTTGATGTTGTTAAATCCTATGTGTGTATCTTCCCATCATGGAAATATTATACTGAAGATGAAGGAAAATGACAGTTGCGGGTGTTCGTCCAGGAGTTATGTGTAAGTAATGTTATTCATGGCAATTACTTTGCTTTGTCCCAGACATTCTACCTCCATGATGGTTATAATACAACAAATGTTCCCATTTTTCTCTATAGAGAAGGGCCAATTTGAAAACTCAGGATGAGGTAACCTGTGCTAATACCTCTGCTATCTTCAAGAATGCTTGGTGGCAGTATCAGAATTACCTGAAGAAAACGTACTACACTGGCAAAGAAACTCATCAAATTCCCTTACGTTCTCCTGAGACACATTTACGGGATGATGACTAGGAACGCCTTGTTCTGTACTGGTCCCGAACCAAGAATGTGGTAAGGTCTATGAGCCATTTTTTATTTTTAAGTACTATATGACTGCGTCTTACTGTACTCTGTTCATGTAGAACAAGTGCTTAAACCTGAAGAGCAACTGTTCTCATTTAAGATTCCATTGCTATCGTGCATACTGCTTTGCTCTTGTATCATTGTATTTACTCATACAAACTTATTTTTAAATTGAAGGATCCAATCGAAACTCCAATGGCACAATAGGTATGTTTAAGCATGTTTGTTTAACAGGTTTGCTCTTATAAATAGCTCTGTTGATTTCAATTTCAATTGTGTATACAGTTGACTTCTCATATCATGCTCATTACTAGCATCACAACAGAGCCAATAGTGTTGTTGTACATGTACACCCATGGTACCCATCTGAAATCTTGTTGTGCCGTGTAGTTTCCCACGCTTTGTATTCTTTCAATGCTGCTTTGTCTTGAACTGATATGATTTGAACTAAACCTGTTATGTGTCTGCTTGTTTCTTCTTTTAGAATGCTGACAGAATATTGGGGAAGAGTACCTTATTAAGCCATGGTAAAGGAAGTAATGCAGATAAGGTTCAGGATAGTGAGACATCCTTGTTGGTCTCCAACAAAGCTGATAAAACAGCTAAGGAAAACTATCTTGAAGACAGTGAGACAACCCTAAAGTCTTGTCTTGGTGTAGTATTCGAGTTACTGGCCACTACCGCTGGCACAAGCTATTCGAACTCACTATCTGAATCAGTTTGATTTCTTGAGTCTCAACTACAAGCTGAAAGACATCGACCAGCTATGTTGCGACAAGAAGCCGAAGGACTGCGAAAGTCCCTGGAGAATTCAGATGCATACTTTCTGGTACAATAGCAAGTGTTGGAGGATTTTAGCACCAAACAGGAGAAAGCTAATAAGCTTGCTAAGCTTATTGCCAGCATGGTGGATACCCAGGATAACGTTTCTTGAGCTCTTCTGAAGTTGTTTCAGTTATGAACTTGTTTTGCTGCCGCGTTTATTTGCACTGGTGGCCAATTTAGACGGCCAGTGTATGTAATATGCTGCTTTGTTCCCTATATTTGCACTAGTGGCAAACTTTGATGCCCAGTGGATGTAATATGTGTAATAGCCGTAGTAGCCTAGCATTAGTTGCTTGCTTATTTATTTCCTTATTGTCTTGTTTAGTTGTTTGCTTGTAGTCACTGCAGTTCTTTTTCCGCGTTTTTCTAGTGGCCACAATAACCTATTCTTATAACTAGGCCACAATAACCATGGCAACATATGGACCATTGTAACCATGGTCCTGCTACCTGCTGTAGTAACCATGGGCCTCCTACAGGCCGTAGGATCCATGGGCCTTCTACGGGCCGTAGGATCCATGGGCCTTCTACGGGCCATATAATCAATGGGCCTTCTACGGGTCGTATAATCGTTTGGCCAAACATGGGACGTACTATCCGTGGACCAATAACGGTCCACAAAATGGGTTGTAAACGGGCTAGAGTGGAAATCGTCTGTTTATGGCCCAACCATAACAGGCTGTTAATAGGCCGTATTTGATGACGCTATGAAAACAGCCCAACGGGTTAACGGGCCACAAACGGGCCGACTGTAACCACGGGCTGAATTTGGTCCACAAGCGAAACAGGCCAATAACGGACCGTAAGTAACTGAATTCTAGAAATGAGCCCAAGAATAAATGGGCCCTTAGAAGGCCGAAAGTTAACACGGGCTGGAAACGACCAACAGAATAATGGGCATTTGATGTTTGCTTGAACTACGTCGGTATTTCCCCAAAGAGGAAGGGATGATGCAGCACAGCAACGGTAGGCATTTCCCTCAGTGATGAGACCAAGGTTATCGAACCAGTAGGAGAACCAAGCAACACTACGCAAACAACACCTGCATACAAAGAACAAATACTTGCAACCCGACGTGTTAAAGGGGTTGTCAATCCCTTTCGGGTAACGGCGCCAGAAATTGGCAAGTTGACGGGAGATAAATTGTAGTAGATTGGATAAATAGATCGCGAATAAAATAAAGTGCAGTAAAATATTTTTTTTGTTTTTAGAAATATAGATCTGAAAATAAAAGTGGCAAATAAATAAAAAGGCAAATAGCAAAATAGATCTGAAAATATATGATGAGAAATTAGACCCGGGGGCCGTAGATTTCACTAGTGGCTTCTCTCGAGAAAAATAGCATACGGTGGGTAAACAAATTACTGTTGGGCAATTGATAGAACTTCAAATAATTATGACGATATCCAGGCAATGATCATTATATAGGCATCACGTCCAAGATTAGTAGACCGACTCTTGCCTGCATCTACTACTATTACTCCACACATCGACCGCTATCCAGCATGCATCTAGTGTATTAAGTTCATGGAGAAACAGAGTAATGCAATAAGAACGATGACATGATGTCGACAAGATCTATTTATGTAGAAATAGACCCCATCTTGTTATCCTTAATAGCAATGATACATACATGTTGGTTCCCCTTCTGTCACTGGGATCAAGCACCGTAAGATCGAACCCATCACAAAGCACCTCTTCCCATGGCAAGAAAAATCGATCTAGTTGGCCTAACTAAACCAAAGATTCGAAGAAGAAATATGAGGCTATAAGTAATCATGCATATAAGAGATCAAAAGACTCAAATAACTTTCATGGATAAAAACATAGATCTGATCATAAACTCAAAGTTCATCGGATCCCAACAAACACACCGCAAAAAGAATTACATCAAATAGATCTCCAAGAGACCATTGTATTGAGAATCAAAAGAGAGAGAGGAAGCCATCTAGCTACTACCTACGGACCCGTAGGTCTACAATGAACTACTCACGCATCATTGGAGAGGCACCAATGAGGATGATGAACCCCTCCGTGATGGTGTCTAGATTGGATCTGTGGTTTCTGGAACTTGCGGCAGCTGGAATTGATTTTCGTCGACTCCCCTAGGGTTTCTGGAATATTGGGGTATTTATAGAGCAAAGAGGCGGTGCGGGAGGTGGCTGAGGTGGGCACAACCCGCCTGGGCGGGCCTGGGCCCCCAGGTGCTCCCTGGTGGGTTGTGCTCCCCTCGGAGCCCCCCTCAGGTACTTTCTTGGCCCAACTTATGTCTTCTGGTCCAGAAAAAATCACCAAAAAGTTTCGCTGTGTTTGGACTCCGTTTGGTATTGGTTTCCTGCGAAGTAAAAAACAAGCAAAAAACAGCAACTGGCACTGGGCACTATGTCAATAGATTAGTCACAAAAAAAATATAAAGTTGCTATAAAATGATTGTAAAACATCCAAGAATGATAATATAACAACATGGAACAATAAAAAATTATAGATACGTTGGAGACGTATCAGTTGTTAATGGGTATAAAGGGATACATTGTTCATTATGGGCCAGTTTCACCTCGGGCCTTTAATGGGCCTAGAGTTACAAAGGGCCTCGTATGGGCCGAAAGACGTCATGGGCCATACATGGGCCGGAAGTTAAAACGGGCTGGAATCATATTGGACGACCCAGATGACGCTACTGAGCCTAATTCGGATAGGCCATAATGGGCCGTGAGTTAGCGGGCTGTAAATGGGCTATATGCGAACATGTCGTTAACAGGCTTTCCGTGGGCCGACCCGCTACCTTTTGACCAAGTCAAACGGGCCGGCCTTTTCACCGAAATGGGGCTCTGTTGGGCCATGCCATGTGTCGACGTATCATAGGCGCCTCCTGTCCAATGAGTGGATGACATCTGTTCCAACGGTGAGCTGACACGTGGTTTCTCTGGCCATTGAGAATTTTACACGTGGAAAATCCCCATTGGTCTCGGCTGTTAACGGGTTATCGGATCCAAACCGGAACCCGATAGCTTAATGGTGACCCATTACAGTGGATGCCACATGACGGTTAACCTTGACGAAAGCACTTCCATGACGCGCCATTTATCGTCATGGAAGTGGACACTTCTGTGATGATAATTTTGGTATTGTCATGGAACACTTCTACGACAGCATAGGTATGACTATCTTGATTCTGTCATAAAATTGTCATGGATGTACATGCATGACAGAAAACGTGACCTACTGTGACAAACACGTATCATCACGGAAGTGTATTTTTTTTGTAGTGCGCCATCACACAATGCGAGATGCCGTGATTCCACTAGTGGTTCCCTTGAAGGCGGCAACCGGACCTTTACAAACAAGGTTGGGGCTCTCTCCACAACCGAATTGGAGGCTCCCAATGAACCATGGAGCTTCACCACAATGTAATGTGGCTCCGAGTTGACCTCAACCGTCTAGGGTGCTCAAACACCCAAGAGTAACAAGATCCGCGAGGGATTAGTGGGGGGAATCAAATTTCTCTTGGTGGAAGTGTAGATCAAGGCCTTCTCAACCAATCCCTAGAAAATCAACAAGTTTGATTGGCTAGGGAGAGAGATCGGGCGAAAATGAGCTTTGGAGCAACAATGAAGTTTGGGGCAAGAAGAGGTGAGTCTTCTGGGGGAAGAAGACCCCCTTTTATAGTGGGGGAACAATCCAACCGTTATCCCCTTATTCAGCCCGCAGCGCGCGGTACTACCGCTCAAGGGAGCAGTACTACCACAGGCGGCAGCGGTACTATCGCTAGACCCAGCGGTACTACCATTGTGATTGCGTGCAGCAGCTGCACAGGGAGAAGGGACAGGGGAGAGAGAGCCCGAGCGGCACTAGTAGCGGTGGTAGGTGCGGTACTACCGCTTATGAGCGGGACTACCGCTCCTACTGCTGCTGCTACTGCCACTGAACCTGACACGAGAGCAGCACGTCTCGAGTCGAGGCGGTACTAGCACGGAACCGGAGCGGTACTACCGCCTGTTGCTCTGGGCGGTACTACCGCTGATACAGCGGTACTACCGCCTGTTGCTCTCGGCGGTACTGCCGCTCCGGGCCACGGTACTACCGCTGGCACCTCTCCTATGCCACTTCCACAATAACAAAGGGTCCTCCAAGGATGAGGGAAGGAGCTGGGGGTGTAAAAGAGATGTGTACGTGTTGATTCCACCCACCCTTTCCGATACGGACCCCCTATTGATAGTACGGTATCTCCTATGACTCAAGTCCACCAAAACTGAAACGAAGGAAAACTACACCGTCTTCACTTTAAGCTCCGAGGGGAAGAAATCATCTTGTGCCAATGAATGAATATCTGAAATGCTCAATGCATATGATTAGTCCGCAAATGCATTGTCATCAATCACCAAAACCACTTAGAGAGAAATATGCCCTAATAATCTCCCCCTTTTTGGTGGATTGATGACATCACGGGATTTGCATGGAGATATAACAAGAGAATAAGCAAACCCCAGGGTCTACAAAATATAGACGGGCTCCCCCTAGATGTGTGCACTTAATTAAGAATGCCTTTAGAATGCAAAGCACACACACTAGGATCAACACTCCCCCTATATTTTATAGACCGACAACACTTGCATCTACAATATGGGAAATATAAACTAGGATGCAAGGAGTAGTAAGTGAGCATAAGAAGGACATAAGTTAAGCATGCAACTCACATACTAACAAAGTACTAGACAAGCATAAGATAATAATAAGATAGGATAGCATATGTCTCACACCATATGACAGGGTAACCAAGTCTCACAAGCACAAACCAAACCAAAGCAAACGACCGATAAAAGAGTTTGCGAGAGAGAAAGACAAGGCAAATAAGATGCACTCGCAACTCGGCAAATCCCTAAACTCTCTCCCCCTTTGGCATCGAGACACCAAAAGGGCAAGGAGTGCTACTACGGTCACAGGTGATAGCAATGCCAAAGATGCCCATCATCACAGCTCCGCGTGGTCGCTCGCGCCTCCGTCATCGGCAGTAGTAGGCTGATCGGTCTCTGAGTCCGTCCAGGGACAGTGCTGAGAGATCCACTCCTCCTCATCTGTGATCTTATCCTCTGACCCACTATTAACTTCAGCTCCAAGCTGATGCATAAGAGCCTTGTGACGAGTGCGTGAGTTCTTCTCTGACACATGTGCCATATACTGCCCATGGGACTCCATACATAACAACTTCTTCATCTTGAGCTTGAGCTTCTTAGCCCACGAAGGCTCCACTCCAGAGGGCTCATAATCCTCATCATCGTCGGCCTCAGCCTCATCAGCTCCCAAAGGAATCTCAGTCTCTGGAACAGGAGTGCCTCAGTGCTCCTTCTGTCTCAGTCGCACAATCTCTTGAGAGACCAAGTCACCGGTCTCCAACCTGACATCAGGATAAGTGTATGCCCATGCCTTCTCAATAAGCAACATCAGGTAAGGGGCATAGATGGGGCACTTGCGCTCAGTGATGGCAGAGAGGAGCTCTGACCACATGACGTGAGAAACATCCAAGGACTTTCCTGTGCTTGCATCCTTCTCATGCTGGCAAAAAAGCAACATATCCACAAGGTAAGAATGAACCTGATCCAAGTTCCCAATACGAGGGAAAAGGAAACAGCTCATATGTCTTCTTCTTCGTGACGGGATGAACCTTCACCGTGCTGTATGGCCAAAGAGCCGACTTGTGAGTAGAAGTATCCTCCTTGTGGGGACGAAAGCCAACCGGGTTGTCAAGCCCTTGATCTTCAACACCCAAAAGTTCCGTGAACGCCTTCGATTTGACTAAGAGAAGTCTGCATTGGTCATGCACGTCAAGGTCCTTTCCTCATCAGTGCCAAGGTGAACAGTGGCATAAAATTGAGCCACCATTTCTGCATCAAAATCCTTGTTGAACTCCATGAGCTTGAGGATGTTGAGCTGAGCACACATATTAAGAGCCTCTCCAAAGTAGGCACGATCCTTCTCCAAATAAGGAATGTCAATGGGACAAACACTCATGAAGGGATTCTTCTTTGCTTTGAGCACATCAAAGTAGATAGACCACTGCTGCCGGTTCCAGAAAGGGCGGCTGACAAGATCCGGTTCTTGAGGCTGGGAATACGGGTTGAGGCGATGAGCCACACAGAACTCCTTAGCAGACATTTCTGACACAGACTTGACCTTCGGCTTGGGCTTGCTCGCAACTTGCTTGGAAGGTGGCTTGGGTTGCGTTGGTTGAGCACTTGATGATGCAGCAGCGGCCTCAGAAGTGCGATAGTGCTTTGACCCTCCAGGACGCTCGGGGTTGATACGATGGACTGGGTGCTCCGAAGTGCCATCACCTGGAACCACACACACCAGCAAGGAAAGCAAAAGAAAAAACAAAGCATAAGCCAGCAGAAAAAGCAACAAGAATCAAGGATTGGTACGAGGAAAAAATGGAGGCCGGCATCCCTAGAAGTAGTACCGCCTCGAGGCAGCGGTAGTGCCGCCCACAAGCGGTAGTACCGCTCCTGGGGAGCGGTAGTACCGCCCGGGGCGAAGGACAACGGCCTGACCACTGCCACTGTTAGATCCGGTACTACCGGGGGTGCCAAATTCAAAAATACTCCTACCAATCCCCAATCCACCTAGTCTAGTAGACTTCTACGCCCTACTCAAGCCTCGTTTTAGCCAAAAACCGATGAATGCCAACAATATTGCCCTAAAGCCTAGATTCAACAAAGAGAACCAAGGGAGAGGAAAACGGAGGCAATACCAGCATCCATGGCAAGAGGAGAAGGTGGGGAACGATCCCACTGGACGGAAACATAGAAGACGACACGGAGAGAGGAAGAGACGAGGGGAAGAAAGGCGAATGAGTATGGGGGAGTTAAAACTCCCCCTGCCCGATTCATATCCCCCACGCCCCGCCTCACATCGGCAGTACCGCGTGACCGGGCGGTAGTACCGCTTACGGTTATGAGCGGTAGTACCGCCCTTCCACATCGGTAGTGCTGCCCAGTGACAACAAGAAGACACGGGAGAAAAAGGCTTAGCTAAGGGCAACGAAACACCGACAAACCGAGGGACCAACTCCAAGAGCAAAAGACAACCAAAACAAGAAAAGCACCCAAGGAGTGACTCAAGGCACAAAGACAAACCTACACGACTAGAAGCGATCGAAGAAAACTAAACACCTCTCAAGGAGAAGGCGGTGGCCAAAGCCACCTATGTTTGAGTCAATTGGTATGGCACCGCGAAGATTTTAACCTTGGGCCCATGACCAAAACTCATCTTTGAAGCACAAGTACCATAAAAAATGGTTAATGTGAAAGATTTGATCAATCTATGCATAATGGGGGGAGGGAGAGTTCATTGAGAGAACAACACTCTGATGTTTGCTTGAACTACGTTGGTATTTCCCCAAAGAGGAAGGGATGATGCAGCACAGCAATGGTCTCAGTGATGAGACCAAGGTTATCGAACCAGTAGGAGAACGAAGCAACACTACGTAAACAGCACCTGCACCCAAAGAACAAATACTTGCAACCCGACGTGTTAAAGGGGTTGTCAATCCCTTTCGGGTAACAGCGCCAGAAATTGGCAAATTGACGGGAGATAAATTGTAGTAGATTGGATAAATAGATCGCGAATAAAATAAAGTGCAGCAAAATATTTTTGGGGTTTTAGAAATATAGATCTGAAAATAAAAGTAGCAAATAAATAAAAAGGGCAAATAGCAAAATAGATCTGAAAATATATGATGAGAAAATAGACCCGGGGGCCGTAGATTTCACTAGTGGCTTCTCTCGAGAAAAATAGCATACGGTGGGTAAACAAATTACTGTTGGGAAATTGATAGAACTTCAAATAATTATGACGATATCCAGGCAATGATCATTATATAGGCATCACGTCCAAGATTAGTAGACCGACTCCTGCTTGCATCTACTACTATTACTCCACACATCGACCGCTATCCAGCATGCATCTAGTGTATTAAGTTCATGGAGAAACGGAGTAATGCAATAAGAACGATGACATGATGTAGACAAGATCTTTATGTAGAAATAGACCCCATCTTGTTATCCTTAATAGCAACGATACATACGTGTCGGTTCCCCTTCTGTCACTGGGATCAAGCACCGTAAGATCGAACCCATCACAAAGCACCTCTTCCCATGGCAAGAAAAATCAATCTAGTTGGCCTAACTAAACCAAAGATTCGAAGAAGAAATACGAGGCTATAAGTAATCATGCATATAAGAGATCAAAAGACTCAAATAACTTTCATGGATAAAAACATAGATCTGATCATAAACTCAAAGTTCATCGGATCCCAACAAACACATCGCAAAAAGAATTACATCAAATAGATCTCAAAGAGACCATTGTATTGAGAATCAAAAGAGAGAGAGGAAGCCATCTATCTACTACCTACGGACCCGTAGGTCTATAATGAACTACTCACGCATCATTGGAGAGGCACCAATGAGGATGATGAACCCCTCCGTGATGGTGTCTAGATTGGATCTGTGGTTTCTGGAACTTGCGGCGGCTGGAATTGATTTTTGTCGACTCTCCTAGGGTTTCTGGAATATTGGGGTATTTATAGAGCAAAGAGGCGGTGCGGGAGGCGGCCGAGGAGGGCACAACCCACCTGGGCGTGCCTGGGCCCCCAGGCGCGCCCTGGTGGGTTGTGCTCCCCTTGGAGCCCCCCTCAGGTACTTTCTTGGCCCAACTTGTGTCTTCTAGTCCAGAAAAAATCACCAAAAAGTTTTGCTGCGTTTGGACTCCGTTTGGTATTGATTTCATGCGAAGTAAAAAACAAGCAAAAATAGCAACTGGCACTGGGCACTATGTCAATAGGTTAGTCCCAAAAAATAATATAAAGTTGCTATAAAATGATTGTAAAACATCCAAGAATGATAATATAACAGCATGGAACAATCAAAAATTATAGATACATTGGAGACATATCAGCATCTCCAAGCTTAATTCCTGCTCGTCCTCGAGTAGGTAAATGATAAAAACAGAATTTTTGATGTGGAATACTGCCTAACATGTTCATCACATATTCTTTTCTTTGTAGCATGGAAATTTGGACTTTTATATGATTCAAAGCAATAGTCTAGTTTTGACACGAAGATTTCAATACTCAAGCATATCAACAAGCAACCATGTCTTTCAAAATATCAACACTAAAGCAAGTTATCCCTAGCCCATTATGCTCAATCATTTGTCCATTCTTGAAACACACTTGCATATTAGCTAGATCCAATGCTCAAGTACGATCATAGTGCCCCTTAGTTGGTGCTTTATAAGAGAAGATGGAGACTCAAAATAAAATAAAAATTCCATAAAGTAAAAGAAAGGCCCTTCGCAGAGGGAAGTAGGGATTTATAGAGGTGCCAGAGCTCAAAGCGAAAAAAGTAGAGATAAAACATTTTGGGTGGCATGCTTTTGCTGTCAACGAAAACGATCGAGTAGTTCCCAATACTTTCCATGCTAGATATATCATAGACGGTTCCCAAACAGAAAATAAAGTTTATTCCTTTTTCCACCATACTTTCACATTCCACGGCTAACCGAATCCACGGGTGCCGTCCATACCAACACTTTCCAAGGAATTTATTATTTGACAACATAAAGTAAATTCATTTTTCATTTAGGGGCTGGGCATACCTAATACCTTTGCCATACTCTCGTGCAATGACAAGTGAATAAACACTCATCTTGAGAATAGCACATCTAGCATGGAAAAAAATCAACCACCCCCTAACGTTTCATGAGCGGTACGAGCACACAAAAGAGAGAATTATTTTGAAATTAGAGATGGCACATACAAATTTGCTTAGAACGGCACGAAAATACCGCATATAGGTAGGTATAGTGGACTCATATGGCAAAACTTGTTTAAGGATTTTGGATGCACAAGTAGTGATCATACTTAGTGCAAATGAAGGCTAGCAAAAGATTGAGAAGCATCCAACCAAGAAACGAAAAATCTCATAAGCGAGCATTAAGCCTAACTAACACCGAATAATGCACCACAAGTAGGATGTAATTTCATTGCATGACTATTGACTTTCGTGCTTGCATAGGGAATCACAAACCTTAACACCAATATTCTTACTAAAGCATAATTACTCATCCACATGACCCACATATTATATCAACATATCGCAAAACTATTACAAGGAATCAAGTTTAATTTGTCCAATGATCTTCATGAAAGTTTTATTATATCCCTCTTGAATATCTATCACTTTGGGACTAATTTCATAAGTTGCTTTTGATAGCTCAAACAAATCTAAGTGAAGAACATGAGCATAAAATTTTCTTCTCTCAAAATAATTTAAGTGAAGCAAGAGAGAATTTCCAAAAAAATTTACTAACTCTCAAATAAATCTAAGTGAAGCATGAGTGCATTTCTTCAAAAATACTAAATCACACCGTGCTCAAAAAAAGATATAAGTGAAGCACTAGAGCAATTCCATAGCTCATGAGGATTTAAGTGAAGCATAGAGAGCAATTCTAACAAGTCATAGCATAATTTTGGCTCTCTCAAATAGGTGTGTCCAGCAAGGATTCATGACTAAAAATAAGAAGCAAAACAAGCAAAGACTCATATCATACAAGACGCTCCAAGCAAAACTCATGATATGTGACGAATAAAAATATAGCTCCAAGTAAAATACCGATGGTCGTTAGAAGAAAGAGGGGATGCCACTCGGGCATCCCCAAGCTTAGTTGCTTGCTTATATTTGGATAATGGCTTGGGGTGCCATGGGGTATCCCCAAGCTTAGGCTCTTCTTACTCCTTATTCCTTCATCCATCGTAATCTCACCCAAAACTTGAAAACTTCAATCACACAAAACTCAACAAAACCTTCGTGAGATCCGTTAGTATAAGAAAACCAATCTTTACTTTAAGTACTGTAGAAAACCCATTCAAATTTTGTTATTGCATTATATCTACTGTATTATAACTTTACCATGGCTTATAACCTCCAATACAAACAATAGATTCATCAAAATAAGCACACAATGCAAAGAAAACAGAATCTGTCAAAAACAGAACAGTCTGTAAAGATGCGAATTGTTCTAATAGTTATGTAACTCCAAAAATTATTAAAAATTAGGAAAACATAGTAAATTTGTATATAAATCTTGTGTAAAAAATTCAGAAGTTTTAGTCTCTTTTGTGAATTTTAAAAATCGTTTTACTGGATGCAAAATTTTCTGTTTTCCAACAAGATCAAATCAACTATCACCATAGCTACCCTAAAGGCTTTACTTGGCACAAACACTAATTAAAACACAAAAAACACAATCATAACAGTAGCATAATTGTGCGAACACTCAAGAACAGAAAGAAAAATACGAAAATAAATTTTATTCATTAGGTTGCCTCCCAACAAGCGCGATCGTTTTACGCCCCTAGCTAGGCATAAGATTTTATTGATGCTCACATGAAAGATAATAATGAAAACACAAAGAGAGCATCATAAAACATGTGACAACCATATTTAAGTCTAACATACTTCCGATGCATAGGAATTTTATAGGAAAATAAATTAGCAAGACAAGCAAGAGCTAGCATATGCATGGAAGAAAACAATAGCAATCTCAAGCTGAAGAGAGGTAATTTAGTAACATGAAAATTTCTACAACCATATTTCCCTCTCTCATAATAGTTACATGTGGGATCATATTAAAACTCAACAATATAGCTATCACATAACATATTCTCTACATGATCCACATGCATGCAAAGTTGACACTCTTCCAAAATAGTGGGATTATCATCAAATAAAGTCATGACCTCTCCAAGCCCACTTTTATCAAAAATTTCATAAGATTGAACACTCTCCAAATATGTGGGATTATTTTTACCTAAAGTTGACACTCTTCCAAACCCATTTTCAATATTATTGCAAACATTATTATCAATAACATATTCATCATGAGGCTTAAATAAATTTTCAAGATCATAAGAAGAATCACCCCAATCATGATCATTGCAATAAGTAGTGGACATATCAAAATCAGCATCCCCAAGCTTGGGGTTTTGCATATTATTAGCACAATTGACATTAATATAATTTATAATAACATCATTGCAATCATGCTTTTCATTCAAGGAGCTATCATGAATCACTTTATAAATTCCTTCGTTTAACACTTCATCACAACTTTCAGATTCATAAATCTCAAGCAAAACTTCATAAAGATAATCTAGTGAACTCAATTCACTAGCAATTGGTTCATCATAATTGGATCTTTTAAAAAGATTAGTAAGTGGATGAGGATCCATAACAATAGTTTTTTAGGAAGCGAATAGAAGGCACATGGCAACACAAGCAAACATGAGATCTGACGAGAAAAAGGCGAACAAAAAAGAAGGCGAATAAAATGGCAAATTTTTGTGAAGTGGGGGAGATGAAATAGAGAGGCAACTGGCAAATAATGTAAATTGCAAGGAGATGAGATTTGTGATTAGGAACCTGGTAGATATTGATGATGTCTCCCCGGCAACGGCGCCAGAAATTGGCACGTGGCCGGGAGACTATCTTGAGTTGATCCTCCCTAGCAACGGCGCCACAAATTCCTTTTGATGTTTGCTTGAACTACGTCGGTATTTCCCCAAAGAGGAAGGGATGATGCAGCACAGCAACGGTAGGTATTTCCCACAGTGATGAGACCAAGGTTATCGAACCAGTAGGAGAACCAAGCAACACTACGTAAACAACACCTGCACACAAAGAACAAATACTTGCAACCCGACGTGTTAAAGGGATTGTCAATCCCTTTCAGGTAACGGCACCAGAAATTGGCAAATTGACGGGAGATAAATTGTAGTAGATTGGATAAATAGATCACGAATAAAATAAAGTGCAGCAAAATATTTTTGGGTTTTTAGAAATATAGATCTGAAAATAAAAGTAGCAAATAAATAAAAAGGGCAAATAGCAAAATAGATCTGAATATATATGAAGAGAAAATAAACCCGGGGGCCGTAGATTTCACTAGTGGCTTCTCTCGAGAAAAATAGCATACGGTGGGTAAACAAATTACTGTTGGGCAATTGATAGAACTTCAAATAATTATGACGATATCCAGGCAATGATCATTATATAGGCATCACGTCCAAGATTAGTAGACTGACTCCTACCTGCATCTACTACTATTACTCCACACATCGACCGCTATCCAGCATGCATCTAGTGTATTAAGTTCATGGAGAAACAGAGTAATGCAATAAGAACGATGACATGATGTAGATAAGATCTATTTATGTAGAAATAGACCCCATCTTGTTATCCTTAATAGCAACGATACATACGTGTCGGTTCCCCTTCTGTCACTTGGATCAAGCACCGTAAGATCGAACCCATCACAAAGCACCTCTTCCCATGGCAAGAAAAATCGATCTAGTTGGCCTAACTAAACCAAAGATTCGAAGAAGAAATACGAGGCTATAAGTAATCATGCATATAAGAGATCAAAAGACTCAAATAACTTTCATGGATAAAAACATAGATCTGATCATAAACTCAAAGTTCATCGGATCCCAACAAACACACCGCAAAAAGAATTACATCAAATAGATCTCCAAGAGACCATTGTATTGAGAATCAAAAGAGAGAGAGGAAGCCATCTAGCTACTGCCTACGGACCCGTAGGTCTACAATGAACTACTCACGCATCATTGGAGAGGCACCAATGAGGATGATGAACCCCTCCGTGATGGTGTCTAGATTGGATCTGTGGTTTCTGGAACTTGCGGCGGCTGGAATTGATTTTTGTCGACTCCACTAGGGTTTCTGGAATATTGGGGTATTTATAGAGCAAAGATGCGGTGCGGGAGGCGGCCGAGGTGGGCACAACCCACCTGGGTGCGCCTGGGCCCCCAGGCGCGCCCTGGTGGGTTGTGCTCCCCTTGGAGCCCCCCTCAGGTACTTTCTTGGCCCAACTTGTGTCTTCTGGTCCAGAAAAAATCACCAAAAAGTTTCGCTGTGTTTGGACTCCGTTTGGTATTGATTTCCTGCGAAGTAAAAAACAAGCAAAAAATAGCAACTAGCACTGGGCACTATGTCAATAGGTTAGTCCCAAAAAATGATATAAAGTTGCTATAAAATGATTGTAAAACATCCAAGAATGATAATATAACAGCATGGAATA
This sequence comes from Thinopyrum elongatum, assembly GCA_011799875.1. Taxonomy (NCBI): domain Eukaryota; kingdom Viridiplantae; phylum Streptophyta; class Magnoliopsida; order Poales; family Poaceae; genus Thinopyrum; species Thinopyrum elongatum. The sequence goes on from CM022300.1 coordinate 43,699,287, forward strand.
ATCAAAAATTGTAGATACGTTGGAGACGTATCACACTCCCCCTATGTCCATGCCTACATCTAGAACAAGATATAATGATGACTGCGGTGGGGTGTGCCTAGATTCAAGCCACATTGCTCAAATCAATGATATTTAGCTCATGCCTTAACTCGCGAAATCTTGCTTCATCTAGAGGCTTGGTGAAAATATCCGCTAGTTGCTCTTGAGTGTTGATGATATCAATATCTCCACTGCGAAGGGCGGCCGGAGAGCAGAATTCGGCTGTTTCCCAGTCGCGCAATAGGATTCACAGCAGGTCCGTCATGGCAGACACAGTTCAGTCGGCACACAGCCCGAGATCGCCTCCGCAGTGTGAAGATCATGGTTTCCGCCAGGATCAGTACCTGGGTCGGGGCCACGGGCAGTTTGAGCCTCGATACCACCATGATGACCACCGTCGAGTGCCTACACCCCCTCCGAGGGGTGGTTCATATGCGCCCCGGCGGTATGATGACAGGCACCCGTTCGGCGTTGAGCGGAGGATTCCAGTCGACTCCTGAGAGCCCAGTTTTGATGCGAGGTCAGTCCTTGTTCAGGGCCTGCTTGACAGAGGCAGAGCTAACAGAGAAGGTCTGGACAGAGATCGCCCGAGTGGGAGCAGAGCGTTCGTCTCTGGGCCCGAGTGTTTCAGCAGAGCGATTCGAGCTGCTGAGATTCCTCCCAACTCCAGATTGGCTGCTGGAGTAAGCAAGTTTACTGGCGAGTCAAAGCCAGACACATGGTTGGAAGATTACCGAGTGGCAGTGTAGATTGGTGGAGGCAATGATGAAGTGGCCATGAAGCACCTGCCCTTAATGCTCGAGGGCTCGGCCAGGGCCTGGTTGAATCAGTTAGCCCCTGCTACCATATACTGTTGGGAAGACTTGTCTCGAGTGTTTATCAAGACATTTGAAGGCACTTGCAAGCGTCCCGCTAGGCTGTCTGAGTTGCAGCATTGTGTCCAAAAGCCGAATGAAACCTTGAGGGATTACATCCAGCGGTGGACTACGCTTCACCATCTGGTGGAGAATGTTTCAGAGCACCAAGCAGTCTGCGCTTTCAAGGAAGGCGTATGGTACAGAGAGCTCACACTAAAATTCGGTTGCTCCGGGGCCATGACTTTGAATCGGATGATGGAAATAGCCACTCGGTACGCGAATGGCAAAGAAGAGGACCGGCTCCGTAATGGCAAAGGGAAGACAGTCGACCCTGATGCTAGAGGTGGAAATCCCAGTCGGAAGCAGAAACGCAAGGCTGAAGCCACAGGGCAGGCTGAAGCTGCAGTGGTGAATACCCACGGAAAGTTCAAGGGAAAGCCTAAGGGGCCATGGGTTCCCAAGAAGATCAAGGACCAGTCGGGCTAGGATGTCCTGCATTTACCGTGTGCCATCCACACGAAGAAAGATGAAGAGGGCAACTTGATTTTGCCCAAACACAACACTCGACAGTGTAGATTCCTTATCCAGCAGTTCCATGAAGGTCAGCAGAGTGAGAAGGGCTTTGATAAGGATGAGGATGAAGAAAAGGTGGATGATTACCCATAGGTCAACGCTTAGCCGCGAGCCCTCCCTCGCCTAAGTTAAAAACCTACTCTGAGTGAGAGCATCCCTCTCACTCGGGGGCTTAGCCGTGAGCCCGTCCTCACCTAAGTTAAAAATTACTCCGAGTGAGAGCATCCCTCTCATTCGGGGGCTTAGCCGCGAGCCCGTCCTCGCCTAAGTTAGAAATCTACTCCGAGTGAGAGCATCCCTCTCACTCAGGGGCTTAGCCACGAATCAGTTTCGCCTAAGTTATAAACTACTCTGAGTGAGAGCATCCCTCTCACTCGGAGTAGTTTATAACTTAGGCGAGGACGGGCTCGCGGCTCTCACTCGGAGTAGTTTATAACTTAGGGATGATCTCATTCTCCAAGGGCTGAAACCTTGACTCATGCGGGACCTTGAACATGCAGCTGGAGCTTGGGTGACTGAACTGCCGTCTGTTCTATGGGGATTGAGGATGACTCCCAACCGATCTACCAACCGAACTCCTTTCTTCAATGTGTATGGGGCTGAAGCCGTGCTTCCTAGTGACCTGTTTCACAATGCACCCCGAGTGGAACTTCATTCCGAAGCTGAAGCCGAGCAAGCATGCCAAGATGCCGTTGACCTTCTGGAAGTAGAGCGAGAGATGGCTTTGGTTCGGTCAATGATTTATCAGCAGGATCTTCGTCGATTCGATGCAAGAAACATCAAGGGTCGAGCATTTCAGGAAGGAGACCTAGTACTCCGAGTGGATCAGCAGCGACCACACAAGCTCGCCCCCGCGTGGGAAGGTCCTTTCATCGTCACTAAGGTGCTTCACAATGGGGCATATCATCTTTACAACTTGAAGCTAAAGAAAGACGAGCCGCGCTCCTGGAATGCAGGTCTTCTTCGTCGTTTTTATACTTGACAGTCGGACTGTCAGGATGTAATAAGAGTACTTTTTCCTAGATTGTTTATCAAGACATGATTCCTGCAGTCTAATGATTGTTCTCTCATAAACATGTGTTCAAATCCCCCAGTGGGTAACTTAGCTGCGGAATCCGTTTTCGCCTAAGTTAAAAATCCACTCCGAGTGAGAGCATCCCTCTCACTCGGGGGCTTAGCCGCGAGCCCGCCCTTGCCTAAGTTAAAAACCTACTCCGAGTGAGAGCATCCCTCTCACTCGAGGGCTTAGCCGCGAGCCCGTCCTCGCCTAAGTTGAAAACCTACTCCGAGTGAGAGCATCCCTCTCACTCGGGGGCTTAGCCGCGAGCCCGTCCTCGCCTAAGTTAAAAACCTACTCCGAGTGAGAGCATCCCACTCACTCGGGGGCTTAGCCACGAGCCCGTCCTCGCCTAAGTTAAAAACCTACTCCGAGTGAGAGCATCCCTCCCACTCGGAGGCTTAGCGACGAGCCTGTCCCTGCCTAAGTTAAAAAATTACTCCGAGTGATAGCAATCCTCTCGCTCGGGGGCTTAGCCGCGAAACAGTTTCACCTAAGTTATAAACTACTCCGAGTGGGAGCATCCCTCTCACTCGGGGGCTTAGCCGCGAGCCCGGCCTTGCCTAAGTTAAAAACCTACTCCGAGTGAGAGCATCCCTCTCACACGGGGGCTTAGCCGCGAGCCCGCCCTCGCCTAAGTTAAAAACGTACTCCGAGTGAGAGCATCCCTCTCACTCGGGGGCTTAGCCGCGAGCCCGTCCTCGCGTAAGTTAAAAACCTACTCCCAGTGAGAGCATCCCTCTCACTCGGGGGCTTAGCCGCGAGCCCGTCCTCGCCTAAGTTAAAAACCTACTCCGAGTGAGAGCATCCCACTCACTCGGGGGCTTAGCCGCGAGCCCGTCCTCGCCTAAGTTAAAAACCTACTCCGAGTGAGAGCATCCCTCCCACTCGGAGGCTTAGCGACGAGCCTGTCCTTGCCTAAGTTAAAAACTTACTCCGAGTGAGAGCAATCCTCTCGCTCGGGGGCTTAGCCGTGAAACAGTTTCACCTAAGTTATAAACTACTCCGAGTGGGAGCATCCCTCTCACTCGGGGGCTTAGCCGCGAGCCCGGCCTCGCCTAAGTTAAAAACCTACTCCGAGTGAGATCATCCCTCTCACACGGGGGCTTAGCCGCGAGCCCGCCCTCGCCTAAGTTAAAAACGTACTCCGAGTGAGAGCATCCCTCTCACTTGGGGGCTTAGCCGCGAGCCCGTCCTCGCCTAAGTTAAAAACCTACTCCCAGTGAGAGCATCCCTCTCACTCGGGGGCTTAGCCGCGAGCCCGTCCTCGCCTAAGTTAAAAACCTACTTCGAGTGAGAGCATCCCACTCACTCGGGGGCTTAGCCGCGAGCCCGTCCTCGCCTAAGTTAAAAACCTACTCCGAGTGAGAGCATCCCTCCCACTCGGAGGCTTAGCGACGAGCCTGTCCTTGCCTAAGTTAAAAACTTACTCCGAGTGAGAGCAACCCTCTCGCTCGGGGGCTTAGCCGCGAAACAGTTTCACCTAAGTTATAAACTACTCCGAGTATAAAAGAGCTGATATTCAGATATGGTGTTCCGCACAGTATTATCACAAATAATGGCTCAAACTTCGATTCGGAAGAATTCAGAGCATTCTGCGCTTCCCAGGGCACTCGGGTAGATTACGCATCTGTTGCGCACCTGCAGTTGAATGGACAAGCTGAAAGAGCAAATGGTCTCATTCTCCAAGGGCTGAAACCTCGACTCATGCGGGACCTTGAACACGCAGCTGGAGCTTGGGCGACTGAACTGCCGTCTGTTCTGTGGGGATTGAGGATGCCTCCCAACCGATCTACCAACCGAACTCCTTTCTTCATGGTGTATGGGGCTGAAGCCGTGCTTCCTAGTGACCTGTTTCACAATGCACCCCGAGTGGAACTTTATTCCAAAGCTAAAGCCGAGCAAGCACACCAAGATGCCATTGACCTTCTGGAAGAAGAGCGAGAGATGGCTTTTGTTCGGTCGACCATTTATCAGCAGGATCTTCGTTGATTCCATGCAAGAAACATCAAGGATCGAGCATTTCAGGAAGGAGACCTAGTACTCCGAGTGGATCAGCAGCGACCACACAAGCTCGCCCCGGTGTGGGAAGGTCCTTTCATCGTAACTAAGGTACTTCACAATGGGGCATATCATCTTTACAACTTGAAGCTAAAGAAAGACGAGCCGCGCTCCTGGAACGCAGATCTTCTTCGTTGTTTTTATACTTGACAGTCGGACTGTCAGGATGTAATAAGAGTACTTTTTCCTAGATTGTTTATCAAGACATGATTCCTGCAGTCCCATAATGATTGTTCTCGCATAAACATGTGTTCGAATCCCCCAGTGGGTAACTTAGCTGCGGAATCCATTTTCGCCTAAGTTAAAAATCCACTCTGAGTGAGAGCATCCCTCTCACTCGGGGGCTTAGCCGCGAGCCCGCCCTCGCCTAAGTTAAAAACCTACTTCGAGTGAGAGCATCCCTCTTACTCGGGGGCTTAGCCGTGAGCCCGTCCTCGCCTAAGTTAAAAACCTACTCCGAGTGAGAGCATCCCTCTCACTCGGGGGCTTAGCCGCGAGCCCACCCTCGCCTAAGTTAAAAACCTACTCCGAGTGAGAGCATCCCTCTCATTCGGGGGCTTAGCCGCGAGCCCGTCCTCGCCTAAGTTAGAAATCTACTCCGAGTGAGAGCATCCCTCTCACTCGGGGGCTTAGCCGCGAATCAGTTTTGCCTAAGTTATAAACTACTCCGAGTGAGAACATCCCTCTCACTCGGGGGCTTAGCCGCGAGCCCGTCCTCGCCTAAGTTAAAAATTACTCCGAGTGAGAGCATCCCTCTCATTCGGGGGCTTAGCCGCAAGCCCGTCCTCGCCTAAGTTAGAAATCTACTCCGAGTGAGAGCATCCCTCTCACTCGGGGGCTTAGCCGCGAATCAGTTTCGCCTAAGTTATAAACTACTTGGAGTGAGAGCATCCCTCTCACTCGGGGGCTCAGCCGCGAATCAGTTTCGCCTAAGTTATAAACAACTCCGAGTGAGAGCATCCCTCTCACTCGGGGGCTTAGCCGCGAGCCGGCCCTCGCCTAAGATAAAAACCTACTCCGAGTGAGAGCATCCCTCTCACTCAGGGGCTTAGCCGCGAGCCCGTCCTCGCCTAAGTTAAAAATTACTCCGAGTGAGAGCATCCCTCTCATTTGGGGGCTTAGCTGCGAGCCCGTCCTCGCCTAAGTTAGGAATCTACTCCGAGTAAGAGCATCCCTCTCACTCGGGGGCTTAGCCGCGAGTCAGTTTCGCCTAAGTTATAACCTACTCCGAGTGAGAGCATCCCTCTCACTCGGGGGCTTAGCCGCGAATCAGTTTCGCCTAAGTTATAAACTACTCCGAGTGAGAGCATCCCTCTCACTCGGGGGCTTAGCCGCGAGCCCGTCCTTGCCTAAGTTAAAAACCTACTCCGAGTGAGAGCATCCCTCTAACTCGGGGGCTTAGCCGCGAGCCCGCCCTCGCCTAAGTTAAAAACCTACTCCAAGTGAGAGCAGCCCTCTCACTCGAGATCTTAGCCGCGAGCCCGTCCTCGCCTAAGTTAAAAACCTACTCCGAGTAAGAGCATCCCTCTCACTCGGGGGCTTAGCCGCGAGCCCGTCCTTGCTTAAGCTAAAAACCTACTCCGAGTGAGAGCATCCCACTCACTCGGGGGCTTAGCCGCGAGCCCGTCCTCGCCTAAGTTAAAAACCTACTCCGAGTGAGAGCATCCCTCCCACTCGGAGGCTTAGCGATGAGCCTGTCCTTGCCTAAGTTAAAAACTTACTCCGAGTGAGAGCAATCCTCTCGCTCGGGGGCTTAGCCGCGAATCAGTTTTGCCTAAGTTATAAAATCCGTTCGCACAAAGCATTTTGCAAGAAAGAAAGCAATATTCGGAGAAATCCACCAAGTTCAGATAAAACCGTCAAGTTCAGAAGTGCAAGCAAAAGTATTCGGACGTCAAGCCCGAGACAGTCTAACGATTACAGGATCACTCGGCATCCCGAGGCAAATAAATTTGAGTCATCAAGTTTTTTCTTCACTCAGCAAGAGGAGGACTCGCTGGCTCGACGAAAGTGTCCAGGTCGATGCCGTCAGCTATCCGAGTGGCTGCCTTAATGAAGGTCTCCATGAAGGATTTAAACTAGAGCTTCTTCGTGTTCGCCACTTGGAGAGCCTTCAGCTTTTCTTCTTTAGCGTCCTTGCAATGTACTCGGACGAGTGAGAGAGCCACATCAGCTCCGCAACGAGCAGTTGATTTCTTCCATGCCTGCACTCGACCAGGGATTTCATTGAGCCGAGTCATCAGTGACTGGAGGTCATTCTGAAGCACATCCTCTGGCCACAGCTCCTTATCTATCCGTGTCATCACAACCTTCAGTCCGGCAATGTACTCCAAGACGCTGGCGAGACGAGCTTCCAGTCGCAGCACGTTCATTGCGGCTTCATCTTTGACAAGTGAGTTCGAGGGGTCCAGGCCTGGTTCAATCCGCTCGGTTTCCTCCTCAAAATTCTGACAGAACTCTGCGCAAAGAGGGTAAGTATGAGTCAGCAGCAACATTGTGAAGAAGTTTTACAGATTCAGTCGGACGTAGAAAGGTACCTTCAAGCATGATGAACATCTTCTTTGCAAGGCCCCCTAAGTAAACCTCCAGCTCGTCCCTCTTCCGAGTGAGCTGGTCCACCTTGTCAGCCAAGACAACTTTCTCTTCTCTCAGTTGTGCAGCTTCCTTTTTTACCTCGTCAACAGCAGTCTTCAGAGCAGCATTTTCCTCCTTAAGCTTACCGACTGAAGCCAGCTTCCTCTCGGCGGCTTCAGTCTTCTCTCGGGTCACCTTCTGCGCCCCTGCGAGCTCAGTGTCCTTCCTCTCCAGCGCCTGCTTCATAGTGTCTAAAGAAATAACATTCTTCAGTCGTGCTTGGAGTTGGCAGTTTTCACTACGCACATCTGTTCGAGTGGAGTCACTCGGTTCAAGGGACGGATAAGAAAAAAATTGCAAAGCATACAGTCAGCAAAGAATTACCTCCCATGGTTTTCACCTCAGCCTGAGCTTCCTTCAGGTTTTTCTTGGCAACTTACAGATCAAGTTGGAGTTGGATCTTCTCCTTCTCCAGGGCAGCGTATTGAGTCCCAAGTTCACAAGATTTCTGAAAGCAAGAAAAAGACAATTCAGTCGACAAGGACAACTACCCTTTACTTCCGAGTGGAGAAGAGCAAATCTAGATTGCTATTATCAAAACCTTGTTCTTAGACCCCCGTCGACTACCCGCAGTTGACAGCGGTCTCGGGGACTACACCCAGTGGGTGCACTCAGCGTGCCCCCACTGGATAAATTTCCAACTTGGAACGGCCTGCCGGCCCGAGTGGAGGAAGAAAAACCTTGTTCTCAGACCCCCGCTGACTGCCTGCAGTCGACAACGGGCTCGGGGACTACACCCAGTGGGTGCACTAAGCGTGCCCCCACTGGATCAGTTACCCACTCGGCACGGCCCGACCAGCCCGAGTGAAGAGCTACAAACAAGCATATTCTAAGACCCCCGCCGAATCATACATTCGACAAGGGTCTCGGAGACTACACCCAGTGGGTGCACTCAGCGTGCCCCCACTAGAAGAACTACACTAAAAAGGAGAACACCCAGTGGGCGTACAGATCCAAGACGAAGAGAATCCAATCGGAAATCAACTTACAATCGCACTTACTCGGACATTGTTCTGAAGGGCAGAACTGGCGTCGTAAGCAGCCTTGCTAGATTCATACACCTCTTTCATCCACTGCATCATCAAGCCAGCTTGGATCATGGCCTCCTTGGCAGCTCCGGTCTAGTCCTCCGGGACATGATGCAGAGCAAATCCACTCGACGCAGGAGTTGGTGATGCAGCTGGAGGGTTCAGCGTTTGAGGCTGCTCAGTCGGACCTGTAGTTTGGGCAGTCGACACTGGAGGCTGGATAGTCGACAAAGGGTCAGCAAAAGAGACACCAACTCGAGGTGAGCTACCAAGTTCTGGAGCAGCAGGTTCAGGTGGCTGAAGATACGTCCGACTGGAAGTCACCCTCCGGGCGAGGTTCCGCAAAGTGTCCGAGGCCCTACTTTTTTCCCCTGCACTCCTTGGAGGCTCCTCCTCGACGTCGTCTGGAAGTTGGATAACGTCTGCTGGCACTAAGATCACTCGACAGTAAGATCCCAATTGACCGACAGAACAATTGATAAAATGAGAACTGATCATACCTGCTCGAGAAGTGGCCGCGTCTGCAGTCTCCGCGTCAGCGTGTTCGTCGTCGATCTCCATATGGGACCTAGAGGTAGCCGCCCTGGGATTCAGAATTCCACTCGGTCAGCAAAAACATAAGGGTCTGCGAGAACAAGACAGAAAGTGAAACGATTCGCAACAAAGGCACTTACGTCAAAGTGATAGGCACAGCAACCTTGATCCTGGGCAAAGCCTTCCGAGGTTTGGGTGGAGCAACCTTTGCTTGTTTGGCGATTTTCTCAGTCGGGTCAGGGGTCAGCGTCCGAGCGCACTTCAGAGTACTGGCACTCAACCCCCCAGCCTTGCCCTGGCTAGCTGCGGGATCTTGGGTCTGCTTGGTACAACACTCAGTACACAGTGGTGACTCGACCTCCTCGTCGTCTTCTGAGTCGTCATTGTCACCTTCACTATCGTCTGCATATTCGATGTCGGCGCTCCCCCCTCGCTCTCCTCTTCTCTAGTGAGTTGTTCCCCATTAGGTACAGGCGAGTATAGCTTTGTGAATACCTGCAAGACACAGATTGCAAAGATCAGTTGGACTGCAATACAGATGCATATCGAAAGCAAAAGACAAAAACACTCGGCAAGATTATGTCTCACCTCTCCTGGGAGGTGATCGGCGTCGAATGGCAAAATCCGTTTTGCTCCACGAGGATTATCCTTGTTCCCAGTAATGCTTCAAAGCCACCGTGCAACTGTCTCCTCTCGTACCTCCTCCAGGTGGGTCCAGGCAGTGTCCTCTGTGCCCGAGTACAACCACATAGGGTGGTCGCGAGCTTGCAAGGGCTGGATGCGTCGACTGAGAAACACTTCCAGCAAATCCATGCCCGTCACTCCGCCCTGGACCAGTGCAACGACTGCGTCAACCAGGATGGCCACTTCACCCTTCTCCTCCTCCTCTACAACCAATGAACGAGGGGCGCGGGGTCTCTCCAAAGAAAAGGGGAGAAGGCCAGTCAACTGGCCTGGAGTTGGGGCATCTTTGCAGTAAAACCAGGTCGATTGCCACCCCCTAACCGACTCAGGAAAGGTCATAGGAGGGAAAGAGCTCCTACCCCTCATTTGGATTCCCAAACCACCACATATTTGGATCACATGGGTCCTCTCATCAGTCAGATTAACTTTTTTAACCTACTGAGATCGGCTAGTGAAGATGTGCTTGAATAGGCCCCAATGAGGATGGCACCCAAGGAAGTTTTCACACATTGAGACAAATGCAGCAAGATACGAGATGGTGTTTGGAGGAAAGTGATGGATCTGAGCACCAAAGAAATTTAAGAACTCGTGAAAGAATGGATGTGGAGGCAGGGAGAAACCTCTTTCCACATGAGTCGTGAGGAGAACCCGCTCGCCGTCGCGTGACACAGGCTCAATCTCTCCCTCCGGCAGCCTCCAGGATCCAGGCGCTATCAGGCCATCGGCGGCGAGCCCCTCCAGATCCTCCTCCAAGACCGACAAGCGGATCCAATCCCCTTGGATCCAGCCCAGTGGCAGACCGGACCGCGAGGTCGACCCCTTGGCTGCTTTCTTGCCCTTCGCCGTCATCTTCTTCGCGCGCTCCAGGGCCTTCGTCTTGTCCTTCACCATTGCTGCAGTGGTCGTCGGGCGCAAGTCGAGCGGCGCGGCATTGGAGAGAGTGAGGCGGAAGGGCGAGGAAGAAAGGGGATAATGGTGGGCATTGTTGCACGCATCGGCTGCGTCGCTATAAATATCCGCGCGACCGAGTGACTGGCTGGTGGGCCCGAGTAATGTCGGCGCATCCCGCAACCGGCGCCTGCTCGATACATGGCGAAAATGGTGGCGTGAGGATCGAGGAGTCCATCTCCATTTGCTCCGCTTACCACGCCATCCCCGACTCGCGCGCTTCTCCAAATTTCAAATCCCGTGAAATCCGGGCGCGGTGGGTCAGTCGATCACGCCAAAGATACTCAAATCCAATCTGCCCAGTCCCAAGCTACATATTTCACTCGGCAATTCCAGAAGCCAGAATAGATCAAAGCGACTGGCGAAGGATTAAACTACCAACATACTGTCGAACCTCAAAGAAGGTGTTCCAGAGGCAATGAGTCGGGTCGAAGCCAGCTTCAATCCTTCTTCACTCGGTCCTCGATCCATTCGGGGGCTAATGATGATGACATGTACCTAGGGTAGGGTCATAGGCCTGACCTGTATGCCCTACTCAAGGACACTGCACAGGTGGTCAAGGCCCACAAAGCTAAACAGGAGATACCGACTAAAATCCTCACGAAGCGTGATTCACTCGACAGAGGATCCACTCGGATATCCCAATTCCACTCGACCTACGTTATTCACTTGGAGTATAAAATTCCACTCGAAAGACAGAAGACCTAGAGCCACCCCAGTATGGCAACGGTCAGGCGTTCACTCCGTCGCCTTAAAGGTCATTATGCACGGGCGTTACCAGTAACGTACGTGGCTTTATTTCCTCATTAAACCCTTGTGTAACCGAGGGCAGCGAGGGGTCAGCGCACTCTATATAAGCTACCCCTCCCCTCTTGCACAAGGGTTCACACTCCCTATAACTATACAACATTCCAATCGACAAGCCTCTGTGGCACCGAGACGTAGGGCTGTTACCTCCTCCGAGAGGGGCCTGAACTTGTAAAACTGTGCGTACAACCTCGCCGTTGCTAGGACTCTGCCCTCTCCTACGTACCCCCCATCTCTACTGTCAGATCCGTTCCCACGACAGTCGACGCATCACCGAATTAGACATGGGTGGGCATAGATGGAATTGGATGCACATCCACCACCAAGTCCTTGCTCCCGGTCATATGAATTGTTGCTTGACTATCAAGCAACCATGACACTCCACCAGAAGCAAACTCCTACAAGAGATCAATGCTTGGATTTAGGTACCCATTCTTGAATGGGTCCTTTGAGGTTAGTAACAAGGGTCTTAGGAACCCAAATAGACCATTCAATGTACTCATATTAAGAACCAATGAATTTAGCATAAACATGCCCATCACTAGCACGACATAAAACATAAGAGGGGTTAAAGTCGCCGGCTTTGTTGGTAGGGACGGTTTTTCCCTTCTTGGCATTACCACCCACTTCCTTGTTCTTGTTCTTCTTATGAGTACCCTCACCTGCCTTGACAAACGTTTCCTTGAGCGGAGAGGTTGCTTGGTCTTGTTCTTGTTCTTTTTCTTCCTTGACTCGGGCACAAACCCAAGTCCTTCCTTTCCCCCAACTTCCTTTTGGTTGCTCAAAAGGTCATTGAGGTTCTTTTCGCCTTGTATGCATGACACAAGGCCCTTCTCAAGTTGCTCTTTCAACTTGGCATTTTCCTCCACAAGATGCACATGCTCAAACCAAGGGTTAGTAGCATGGGCATTATCTATTAGAACAAAAGGAGGACACATGGAATCTCCTTGGTTAGCTTCACTTGGAGTTGATCATGAGACTCTTTGAGAGAAGCATGAACACCCTTCAAGACCTTGTGAGCCTTGTCAAGTGTATCAAAATCTTCCTTGAGTCTATCATGGCCAACCCCAAGTGCAGCTTTCTCAGATTTAAGCACACGAGTAAGAACAATAGCATGATCAAGATCTTTTTGCAATTTAGCATGGTCGACATTGTGTGACTCCTCAAGAGTCAAACGAAGACCTTGTTCTTCCTCAAGAGCATTGGAAAGCTCTGCAATCTCATCGGCATAATCACGACTATGCCCCTCCAACTTGGAGATAGTATCCTCATGAGTCTCAATGATATCATTGGCCTCACCAAGTTGTTCCAAGATAGCAACAAAGTGCTTCTTGGAATCACCCTTGAGCTTATTCACAAACTTGGTAAACTCGTTCTCATCAACGTTTACCACCTCACTATCATCAACACAATCTAACAATGAAGGAGTAGTAGTGATGGTGGTTTTGATGTTTGGGGTTACCTTGTTGATACCTTTGGCCATGAGACACTTGGCAATGATGTTCTTGTTCGGGGAGTCGAAGAAAGAGACTTTGGAAAGGGGAAGATGTGGCAATGGCAATGGTGGCCGTTGCCATTCCTTCTCCACTTGTATCTTCATCATCATCGGAGGCGTACTCTTCATGTGCCACCAGGCCCTTTGGAGGTATCTTCTTGGTGAAGTTGTTCTTGCTTGGGAAAGACTTGGCTTTGTCTTTGCGAATGAGTTTGCCACCATTTTCTTCCCTCTTCTCGTAAGGACACTCTGCCACAAAGTGACTCACATTGCCACAATTGTAGCAAGTCCTCAGTCGTTGCTTGTTCTTTGAGCCACTTGGGTTGTTCTTGGTGAAGTTGGGCCTTGAGTTCCTCTTGTTGCCCCAAAATTGCCTTGACACAAGAGCCATGTGCTCATGGTAAGCATATTTGGTGTCCTCGGGGCAACACTCATCTTCTTCTTCGTCTTCGTCTTCTTCTTCCGGTATGGCCTTGGCCTTCAAAGCAAGAGAGGTTGAGCTTTTCTTTGACCGGACACGAGCAAGAGCATTGTCAGTGGTCTTGTTCATGATGTTCATGGCAATAAACTCATCCAACACTTCACTTGAGGTAAAGGTGTGAAAGTTCGACCTTTGACGAATAAAGGAAGACATGGCCTTATTGAATGGCATGATGGCCTTGAGAAACTTGCGCTTGATCCAATTGTCATCTGTATCCTTGCTCCCATGGTCTTGGAGAGCAACCGTAAGAGTTGTTACCCTCCGGTAGAGATCACACGGATCCTCATCCTCTAGCATCACGAATTCATCGGCCTCATCAAGGACCACTTCAAATTTGCACCATTGGATGCCTGAGCTCCCCTTGTACAAAGATACAATGTGTTCCCAACAATCCTTTGCATGAGTGAAGGGACGTAAGTGGGATAGATCTTCGGGAGGGACCGCATCTTGAAGGATGAACAAAGCGGAGTGATTGTATTGATTATCCACTTCTTCTCTTGGGGTGAAGTTGTTCGGATCATGAGGGTAGAAGCCTTGCTCGATGATTCTCCAAAGATTTGTTGAGCTGTGATTCAAGTGAGACTTGATGCGAAAAACCCAATTAGAAAAATCACCCTTAACAAGCTTTGGAGGAGGACCAAGATTATTAATGTGAGGTGTAGGAACCGGTCCTCCATAGACCGGGGGAGGGGGAACCGAGGCAAAGGTTCCCGTCCCATTCTTGTCATGAGGGGAAGAAACATGAGTACCTTTAGCCGCTTCCTTAGCGGAATTGGCCTCCGACTCCGATGCGTTGGGATTAACCACAAGCAAGGGATCGGGAGAAGCTTTCAACCCCTCAAGCAATTCTTTAAGCATGGATTTGACTTCGGTCGTCATAGACGTCTTAAGTGAAGCCATAGCTTCATTTAAGTCGTCATGTGTGATCGAAGTCAACTCCACGGCCTCGGGCACTTCCTCCTCGGTGTCAATCATACTCTTCGGGTGATGAAACTCTTAATAAAGAGATGAGGCTCTGATACCAATTGAAAGGATCGATATGGTTGACTAAAGGGGGGGGGTGAATAACCACAAGTGGAGCGGTGTGGAGGCTAGGGTTAGCAACAAAGGTTGTCTAGATGTGCGACTAGGTGAGCAACCTATATGATGCTAACAACAACTACAACAAGTGCAAGCAAAGGATACAACACAATAATATCTTGCACAAAGTAAAGGTAAGAGATAACCACAAGTGGAGCCGGTGGAGACGAGGATGTGTTACCGAAGTTCCTTCCCTTTGAGTTGAAGTACGTCTCCGTTGGAGCGGTGTGGAGGCACAATGCTCGCCAAGAAGCCACTAGGGCCACCGTATTCTCCTCACGCCCTCACACAATGTGAGATGCCGTGATTCCACTAGTGGTGCCCTTGAAGGCGGCAACCAGACCTTTACAAACAAGGTTGGGGCTCTCTCCACAACCGAATTGGAGGCTCCCAACGAACCACGGAGCTTCACCACAATGGAATGTGGCTCCGAGGTGACCTCAACCGTCTAGGGTGCTCAAACACCCAAGAGTAACAAGATCCGCAACGGATTAGTGGGGGGAATCAAATTTCTCTTGGTGGAAGTGTAGATCGGGGCCTTCTCAACCAATCCCTAGAAAATCAACAAGTTTGATTGGCTAGGGAGAGAGATCGGGCGAAAATGAGCTTTGGAGCAACAATGGAGTTTGGGGGAAGAAGAGGCGAGTCTTCTTGGGGAAGAAGACCCCCTTTTATAGTGGGGGAACAATCCAACCGTTATCCCCTCATTCAGCCCGCAACGCGCTGTACTACCGCTCAAGGGAGCGGTACTACCGCAGGCTGCATCGGTACTACCGCTAGACCCAGCGGTACTACCGCTGTGACTGCGTGCAGCAGCTGCACAGGGAGAAGGGACAGGGGAGAGAGAGCCCGAGCGGCACTAGTAGCAGTTGTAGGTGCGGTACTACCGCTTACGAGCGGTACTACTGCTCCTACTGCTGTTGAACCTGACACGAGAGCAGAACGTCTCGAGTCGAGGCGGTACTAGCGCGGAACCGGAGCGGTACTACCGCCTGTTGCTCTGGGCGGTACTACCGCTGATACAGCGGTACTTCCGCCTATTGCTCTCGGCGGTACTGCCGCTTCGGGCCACGGTACTACCGCTGGCACCTCTCCTATGCCACTTCCACGACAACGAAGGGTCCTCCAAGGATGAGGGAAGGAGCTGGGGGTGCAAAAGAGATGTGTACGTGTTGATTCCATCCACCCTTTCCGATATGGACCCCCTCTTGATAGTACGGTATCTCCTACGACTCAAGTCCACCAAAACTGAAACGAAGGAAAACTACACCGTCTTCACTTTAAGCTCCGAGGGGAAGAAATCGTCTCGTGCCAATGAATGAATATCTGAAATGCTCAATGCATACGATTAGTCCGCAAACGCATCGTCATCAATCACCAAAACCACTTAGAGAGAAATATGCCCTAACACATGAAATGTACAAATTAAAGACAAATGTTTCCTATGTATTAACTGCTAGTAGCAGGTACCAAAGTGATCCATAAATGGTTCACTGGGCAGCTATTAAAATTATCAAGTACCTGAAAGACAAAGGACATGTTTTTGTCTATGGAGGAGATGAAGAGATCGTTGTATGAAATACATCTTCATGACTGATTTAGATGACTATCAGGCTATGCTAGGATAATATTTTGGAATAGTTTCTAGCATGGACAATATTGTGGATTCTATAACGAAGGAATATAGGTTGAGGCTTAAGATACTTCAAAGAAGGATGTCTGAATCAAGAAGTGTCTTGATATAGTTGATGTGATTCTAAGTGCAATGAAATCAACGACACAATATTATGAATAATGGTGCCATTGCTCAAAGCAAAAGGAATTTGGATCCCACGCAAAAGACCAGACATAACAAGCACAAGTATACAATACAAACCCACGTGTTCCGATATACTTTCTAATTGCGGTTATCGCTGCGTGTGCGCTTGTACTGTTCATGTTGTTTACTGCAGATAGTATGCTCAAGATATACATGGTAATAATAGATTTAATCATAATTATTATTTTTGAAATTGATTATGAAATTGTCTAACTTTCCAATAAAAACAATACGTAAAAATAATCGGCCAGAGATGAGGCATATTTTAAGGCAGATCCTATTTGCCGAGGCAACACCTATAGAGGAGCCAATTTGGGCAGCCCACTTATGGGGTCCGCGTGATATTTCCTTCACCGGTTGCTGTGATTTTTTTGTCTTCTCTATTTTTTACATCTCTTAGTTTGTTTCTCTATCATGTTTGGTTTTTGTTCCGTTTTTCTTTCGGTTTCTAGTGGTTTTATTTCGATTTTTTCATTTTTCCTGCTTTTGTTCTTTTTCCTTTCCGTTTTTGTTGTTTCTTTTTTCTTCTCTTTATTATGTATTATACAAAAAAGTTCAACGCGTATTACATAAATGTTCATCCGAAAAAAATATTCATCCATATATTAATAAAAAGTTTACCATGCATTATAAAAATTCTAATCATGTATTTACAAAATGTTCACTGTATATGACAAAATGTTATATGTGTATTTAAAAATTGTTTAGCATATATTACAGAAATGGTCACTGCCTTTCAAAAATGTTTATTGTATACTAAAAAAGTTCAGAACACAATATTAAATGTTCATAATTTATTAAGAAAATACTCAATGTACTTAAAAAAATGTTCAATGTGTGTTTATAAAAGTTGTACAGTGCATATTACAAAAATTAAGTAATGTTCAGAAATTTTAAAGAAAACACGTTTTAAAATAAATCATATTTCAGAAAAAGTTCAAAATAAGAGTCAACCAGAAAACGGTCGCTACATTACTGGCCGCTACAGTACACCGACTTACAGTAAACTAGTTCTGCGGTCTCCTACACTTTACACTTACTGCTTACTGGGCCGGCCCATTGTGCTCGCTTCTGGCGTCACGCTCACTGCTTGACGCCTGCGGGCGTCATACATGAGCTCTCGTTTTTTTTTTTTGAGCTCTCGTATTTTAATCGTATACTCCGTATATGGGTGACCACTTATGATGGATCTGAGACTTCATCGACCCATCATTTCTATCAGGTGGCAAAACTGTTATTTCCTCAGATTCAAATCCAAATTAATTGTCACAACTTTACTACAACTTTGTATTAAAATTGCCATATTTTATCCCCTCGTCCCGAACTCCCTTCCACCTGTACGATGACATCATCTAATTTTTCGTTCGCGAAAAGAAAGGGCTGTCGCGAACGTTCCCATCCACCCCCAGACGCACACTACCCTATTCATTCCCCTCACCTCCACACCGTCCAAAACTGAATCCCACCCACTCGACACAGAGAAGCGACCAAGCGTCAGGCGACGAGGCGGCCATGCGCCGGCGATGTGGGGGGTTGTTCTGTCTTCGCCGGATTCGTGGGGCAGTGGAGACGAGGGGGCGGTGGCGGAGAGGAGCTCCACCGGGACCCAGCATCGGGATGCGACGCGGCGGACACGGGGCGGCGACGGCGGGGAGGAGCTCCACCGGACCCAGCATCGGGACGCGGTGGGATCCTCTGTCCTCGCCGGAGTCGCGTCGCGGTGGGTACGACGCAGGCTGCGGCGGGGAAGAGCTCCACCGGACCCAGCATCAGGACGTGGTGCGGCGGGCTCCTCTGTCCTCGCCAGAGTTGCGACGCGACGTAGATGAGGCGGGCGACTGTGGGAAGGAGCTCCACCGGACCCAGCATCACGGCGTCGCACGACGGAGACGGGGCCGGGTGGTCTGTGCTCGCCGGAGTCGCGGCTTGCGTCGCTCCTTCCAAACTTTCGGTGTTTGAGCCTCGAGCTTGGGTTCGGCATCCTCGTCCCATCGCCTTCTAGCGGCCGTCTGAGTGATGGCCCAGCAACGTGCGCGATGTCCTGCCCGAGGAGGTGGACGAGACTTTTTGCGGCTCGCGGCCCAGATGCTCGTCGCCGGAAACCAGGGCTACGAGGTACTCCCAGCTCCTCCCTGTGCATCGACGTAGCCTCGATAGCAAGATGACTTTATTTAGATTGGTGGAGAAACGTGAGAACTAGTTTAGTGTGTTTTTGGTTTGCAAAGTTTTGATTGACTCTTTAGCTATCTTACTATGTGTTGTGTGTGCTAACTAGTTCAGTGCACGCGAAATGGAAGAATGGATCTGTTGTTGTCCAGTGAAATGTCGAATTGCCTCACGGAAAACACATCGCCGCGACTCCGGCGATTTTTTGCCATAATATGTACAGTTTTTGCCATCATTTGGGGTTAATTTTTCCATCATGAGACTTGTGATTGCATTAGTTGTCAGGAGTATCGATAGAGTTCATGCATCATCATGGCAAATTTAGAAATCATGTAATCATTACACGGCAAATTCATGACAACTTTTATTTTGTAGAACATGGCAACTTTTGTGTAAATGAATGGACACGGCAAATTCATGACAACTTTTATTTGTAGAACATGGCAACTTTTGTCGAATTGCCTCATGAATTTTTAGAACATGGTAAATTCATGACAACTTTTATCTGTAGAACACGGCAAATTCATGCATCACCATGGCAAATTCACATGACAATTTTAGATGTAATTGTGCTTACTATAATTTTTCACGGCAATTTTGCCATGATTTTAGGGAGTAAACAATGTTTGGTCACATGTTTTTTGTGTACAACTATTTCAGATATTGTATGGCGACATTTAGAAGTTATAATTCATGGCGAACTCAAATTATGTTTTTGTCATTCGAAACTCAAAATTATGTTGCCATGGCAACTCAAATTTTATTGTAATGCCAAATTACATTATTTTTCTTGCCATGGAAAAAAATCATAATATGTTGCCTTGGAAACACAACGTATGTTGCCAGGCCAAATTTAATTATCTACTTTGCCATGTCACTTTTACTTCATTTTGTCATGGCAAAAAATTTCCTTTATTGCCATGGCAACTTTACTTTTAAATACATGGCATTTTTACTTTAACATACATGGCAATCTTTACTCTACTTTGCCATGTCAATTTTTTACCTTTTTTGCGATGGCAAAATATTACCTTCATTGCCATGGCAAATTTACTCTAAAATACATGGCAATTTTATTTTAACATACATGGCAATTTTCAATCTATCGTTCTGTGGCCATGGCAATTTTGACATGGCAAATTTAGGTTTATTGTCATGGCAATTTTTATTTAAAATACATGGCAAATTTACTTTTTGTCGCTCATGGCAAATATACTTCCATGGAGCAAGGCAAGTTTTACCTCTTTTTTTTCCATGACAAAAAATACTTTACACCCATGGCAAATTTTGAATTTTTCCACCGTTATCTTTTTAAAGAACATGGCAATTTTACTTTATAGCATGGTAATTTTACTTTTATCTTTGTCATGCCAATTATTAATTTTTCTACACCATGGCAAAATTAACCCTTTATTGCCATGGCAAATGTACCTTTTATTTCCCATGGCAATTTTTATTTATTTTAGATGGAAATTTTATTTTTCTCACTCATGGCCAACATACTTCTATGCAACATGGCAAGTTTTACTTTCATTTTTGCCATGGCAAAAATACTTGCAAAACACGACAATTACTACTAAACAATAGATGGTGCATTTTATTGTTTTGTGCTTCACATGATGGCAAATTTATATAGTAAAAATGGCATACAAAATTTAATTCATTTTTTTCCATCATGGTACATATGCAAACTGCCATGAACTTTTTCTTTCCTTTTTGTGCCATTGCATAAAAAATATCTTTTTTTACCATGGCAAAAATTGTTTATAAAGATGATGGAAATTTTTGGTTTGAAACCATTGGGATTCTTTAGTAGTATCTTGTTTTTTATTTTCTATCTATCACGACATTTAAAAAAAAAATCAGTGATGGCAAGTTCATATGCATCCACACTACACATTTGCTATGTTTTTGATTGGTAAACAACAAGTACTCGCCATGGCAAATTCATACATTTTGACATCTTTGCAAAGAAGATCTTTTTGGTTAATTCATCTTATAGCGGCAGAGATCTCATGGTTCATTAATACATTTTTATTTTTGGCGCATTTTTTATTATTTTTCAGTGCATGGCAAAATCTGGCCTCTTATTAGTTACATCCAATAGTGGGCTTCACTACTGGAATCAGGGAATTTGCCATCAGCCTGTTCTTTGCCGTCTGCTAGCCGACGGCAAAGAACTGGCTGATTGCAAATATACAGTTTGCCATCTGCCATTTCTTTGCTGTCTGCTAGCGGACGACAAAGGTCCAGAAGGCAGATGGCAAAGAGCCCAGCTGGGCCCCACTGGACACTGCGGCTGGTTAGGTCAGACGGACGGGCTGGATGCCGTCCACCAGCTCTTTGCCATCTGCCTTCTGGACCTTTGCCGTCCACCAGCAGACGGCAAAAAAAATGACCTAGCTAACGGCCGTTCCCCCCGGCCCCACCCCACTAGCTAGTCTCTTTGCCGTCTGTTAGCTAGGCTCTTTGCCGTCTGCTAGCAGACGGCAAAGAGCGAACTAACTAAAACGGTCAGCTCCGCCCCACCCCCTCTCTCTCTCTCCCCTCACCTCACCCGCGCGCCGCCCTCGTAGCCCAAGCCGTCGCCGGTCCGCGCCACCCCCGGAGCCCGAGGCGCCGGTGGCCAGCCTCGCCCCCCGGAGCCCGCCCTGCCGCCGCCCCATCGCCGGAGCCGCGACGCCCCGCCCCGCCGCCGGAGCCGCACCGCGCCGCGTCGCCCCTCCCCACGGCCTTCCTCCACTCGCCCCCCCTCCACGGGCCGACCTCGCCGGAGCTAGCTAGGTGAGTTCTTGTGCTTTTTTTTCTTCTGTTTTTTAGATTTAGTTTAGTTTAGTTTAGTTTAATTTTGTTTAGTTTAGTTTAGGTTTAGATTTAGTTTAGTTTAGGTTTAGTTTATTTTTTTCTTCTGTTTTTTAAGAATAAACAAGAAAGATGAAAAAAAATAAGAAGTAAAAGAAGAAGAGGAAGAAGAAGAAGAAGATGATGAAAAAAAGAAGTAGAAAAAGTAGAAAAAGAAAGAAAAGAAGGTCGAGAGTCGAGGGGTCGAGGGTCGGCGAGGGGTCAAGGGTCGAGGTGTCGAGGGGTCGAGGGGTCAATGGTCGAGGATCTCCGAGGGGTCGACGGTCGAGGGTCGCCGAGGGGTCGAGGGTCGAGGGGTCGCCGAGGGATCAAGGGTCGAGGGGTCGAGGAACAAGCAGTGCGAATCGTTTTTTTACAACTTGGCGGTGGCATCCTGTTGTAAATATTTAGTTAGGTTGATGGCAAAAACAATAATGCTATGTTACTCATCTTTGGATTTCAATGTGCAGTTGTTTCGTCGCTGCGAGGGTCTGGTGTTCGACGAGCTCTGCCCCTGCGTTCGTGGGTGAGCACAAATGACATCTCCTCCTCCCCCTTAATTATTTGCTCTGTTCTGGTGTTTGTGCCGATGAAACTTGCTAGCTATAGGTGTCTTCAATCATCAGTATGCATGACCAATATGCGTCACCCGTTCGAAAGGGTTACAGTTATAAATATGCATGCATTTGCATATTTATAACCGTGATTCTTTCAAATTGTCCAACATTATCCATAGACAGCCTGAGTATGTGTAGATTGGGTTCGTTTTCCCATATGCTCTGCTCCGTATCCGACGCATAAATTTTGTCAGTGCCTCCCTGTTGTTCTCCGTGTACACATCCTCTCTGTTTATTGCAGAGACGTGTATCAGGAGAACAACGGGGAGGTGCTGCCGAAATTTTGCGTCGGATCCGGAGCAGAGTATAGGAAAACGAACCCAATCTACACATACTCGGGTGGGATTAGGACCTATCTTTACCTATTAGAGTGTAGGTTGCATGGACGTAATAAAATTGAAAAACTAGATTAACTGATGAATATATACATGGTGAATTATATATGTGTTTCTTGTGTGTCCAGTAGCTAGGCAAGCCAAGATGAGTGATCGTGCGTGGATATACACCGGTCACACTAGTCAGAAAGAGATGACCAATGAATGGTTAACAAAAACCAAGGGGTTTGTGAAAGCCGCATTTGCAAATGGCCAGAGGAAAACCTGGTGCCCATGTGTCCGGTGCGACAATTGGGAAAAGATGACAGAGGATGAAATTGGCAAACACCTGCAGAAGAGTGGTTTTACGCCCGGTTATACGGTGTGGACATTTCATGGCGAGTCTGCCCAATGTACCAGAGCTGAGGTGGTTTGTCGTTGCACCGACGAGCATGGTACCGGGATGGAAGACATGATGCAAGACTTTGATGATGCTTGAGATTCGGACGATGAGATGGAGGAATCTGCAAAGGCCTTCAATGAAATGTTGGAGTCTTCAAAACGTCCTCTCCACGAGCACACTGAGCTTTGTCAGCTGGATGCCATCTCACAAGTAATGACTCTGAAGTCTCAATTCAACTTGGGCAGAGAATGCTATGACGCGATGATGATAGTATTTGGACGCTTTCTACCCAAAGGCCATGTAATGCCTGCAAACCTGTACCAGTCGGACAAAATCCTCCGTGCACTTAAGATGCCCTATGAGAAGATACATGCCTGTGAGAAAGGATGTGCCTTATTTGGGCTTGAGTATGCGGGCTTGAACTATTGTCCCATTTGCAAGTCTTTCAGGTATGTTGTGGTAGACAACGGTATGGGTGAGAAGACGCAGACCAAAATCCCCATTAATGTTCTTTGGTATTTGCCAATCGTACCAAGACTTCAACATCTTTTCATGGTCGAAGAGACGGCAAGACAGATGACATGGCACAAAATGGGCAAAAGAACCGAACTAGATGCAGATGAGCATCTGATGATGGTACACACATCGGATGGTTCTGCGTGGAAGCGCTTCGATGCATTACATGAGCAAAAAAGGGCAGATCCAAGGCATCCTCGAGTCGCCATCAGCACGGATGGGTTTAGTGTGTTTGGTCTGACGGCAACCCAATACAGTTGTTGGCCCGTATTTGTCATTCCACTCAATCTCCCCCCCCCCCCCCCCCCCCCCCCCGGACAGATTATGTAAAGAAAGAACATTTTCCTGACGTTGATAATTCCAGGGCCCAACTATCCGGGGAAGAATATGAATGTGTACATGCAGCCGCTCAAGGATGAATTGTAAGAAGCTTGGGATAATGGGTTCAAGACATACGACACCGCTAGCAAACAGAACTTCATAATGCGTGTCTGGTACATGTACTCGATGCATGACTTGCCGGCGTATGCGCTATTCGTTGGCTGGTGTGTGCATGGAAGGTTCCTGTGCCCCACATGCAAGGTAGCTCTTGAGTTTCGTTGGTTGTAGGCGGGTCGCAAGTTTTCTTGCTTCGACTTGCATAGACAGTTCCTGGATCCTCGCCATAAGTTCAGGAAAGACAAGAAGAGCTTCATCAAAGGTAGAGTTGTCAAAAACTCTGCACCACCTGCGTTGACAGGCCAAGAGACCCTGGATCTGTTAAACGCTCTCGAGCCAGATCCAGAGCGTCCAGGGTATTTCAAGGGGTATAATTCAGAATACGCCTGGACTCACAAGACAGGCTTGTGGGATCTGCCTTACTTCAAAGACCTCCTTTGCCCACACAACATCGACGTGATGCACACTGAAAAGAATATCGCCGAGGCCCTTTTTGGTACATTGTTCGGCATAGAGGGGAAGTCAAAGGATAATACTAAGGCTAGAGTCGATCAAGAGGCGCTATGTGATAAACCGTTACAAAACATGCAAGAACCGAAAGGAAAGCAGAACTGGACAAAGCCAAAGGCATGGTTCAATCTTGGAAGGCCAGCTATGAGGGAAATTATCTTGTGGGTGAAAACGCAATTGATGTTCCCCGATGGGTATGCA
This sequence comes from Thinopyrum elongatum, assembly GCA_011799875.1. Lineage (NCBI taxonomy): Eukaryota > Viridiplantae > Streptophyta > Magnoliopsida > Poales > Poaceae > Thinopyrum > Thinopyrum elongatum. The sequence goes on from CM022300.1 coordinate 43,723,390, forward strand.
GCGAATCTAAAGAGGGGAGCGAGTCTTGAAAAATTAAAAATATTTGGTCTCAAGAGTCATGATTGGCACATATGGATTGAGCGGGTAATGTCGGTGATGTTGCGTGGCTTTATCCCTGAGGATGAATGGCTAGTACTAGCAGAGCTGAGCTATTTCATCCATGTTCTTTGTGCGAAAGAACTATCGCCTGTCGTGCTAGAAGAAATGGAAGAGTTGGCGCCGGAGTTGATCTGTAAGTTAGAGAAAATCTTTCCGCCAGGCTTCTTTAATCCAATGCAACACTTGATTTTGCATCTCCCGATCGAGGCAAGATTGGGGGGAGGCATGCAAAATCATTGGTGCTACGCAACTGAGAGGATGCAGAAGATGCTCCGAGCAAAATGTAAAAATAAACGTAGAATTGAAGCATCGATGGCCGAGGCATTCATTACTGAGGAGGCGGCAAACTTCGTGACATCACACTACGAAGCCAAAAATCGTCATTTGCATAATCCGAAGCCTCGGTACAATGCTGGCGACCCTAAAAAGGTGGATCCAACCTCAGCCTATTCAAAGGGAATCTCGCACCAGCCGGTGCTTCGAAACCAATATCGTTGGATGTCGAAGAATGGCGGATCATTTTGTTGTATATCTTCAACAACCTAACAGAAGTGCGGCCGTACATCGAGTAAGTTCTCGCGGTACATTGTTTCACAACTTCTAATTCCTTTGAACTGCTCTTATTCTCGGATATTTGATACAGTCGATACGTCGCCAAATTCTCGGATGGAGCGGAGATCGAAAAGGAATCCATCAAAGAGTATGAGCTTCTGGCAAAGCAAGGAGGCGGCTTTCCCGGTTTCATCTCTTGGTTCAAATAAACGGTAATTTGCATTAGACCATTCTCATTTCTTCGTCTAATTTGCGGCTAATGCAACAATCCTTTCGTATTAAACTTGTAGGCTAATTCAGAGTTTATGGACGCCGAATTGAGACAAGTCGCTAAAGGTTTTGACTATAAGGTCCGTTCATTTGACAAATACGACATCAACGGGTATTGCTTTCGTACCTTCGGCAAAGAGCTATCTATGGCCGACCGAAAGTCTACAAATTGTTGTGTCTCTGCTATCGGCGATGGAGGTACCGAGTATTATGGGAGAGTTGAAGCAATTTATGAACTTCTATTCTATGGTGAAAACCCACCGAATGTCGTAGTCTTCAAATGTTATTGGTTCCAGCCGAAGGAGACTAGAAGGACTCATGAACATATAGGGCTAGTCGAAATCAAACAAAGCACGCATTTATATATTCCCGATGTCTATATTACGGCTCAACAGGCGACCCAAGTTTTCTATCTACCGTGGGCCTGCCAAACTGATCGAAATCTGAATGGTTGGGATGTCGTTTATGAAGTGCCGCCACGTGTTAGATCACCTCCCCCCAATGAAGAGGATTATGAACCTCACATTAACCCAGACACATATGAAGGTGAATTCTTCCAAGAAACACGTCTTTCCAAAAAACGCTTCAAGAAACGCTCTACTTCACCCCAGAACATTGAAATAGACAGCGACAGTGAATCCGACTTCACCCCTGAGCCGGAACAAGAAGAGCCGGAACAAGAAGAGGTTGCTGCTGCGGATGACCTGTCAATGCTTGACCGATTACATAAAGGTGGCCTTCCACATGTTGATGCCGCTGAACCCGATGAGCACGTCATTCATGATAGTGATGATGATGATGCATTTATTGATCCCGGAGCATATATAGACAATCAAGATTATTATTAGGTCATATCAGGCATTCAATTTGTATTATATACATATATATATTGTTAGTTCATGTTAGGTATTCAATTTTTTTATGTTGTACTTGATTTATATAGTTACTTGTATGATTGTATGATTTATATAGTTACTTGTATAATTTTCTTACTTGTATGATTGTTTGTTATACATAGTGCCATGGTCTTGATATCCGTCCCCGTCGGCCCTCGTCCGGTTTATGATTCAGATGTGGTATATTCTCTTTTATAACTATTTGTTGCATTTCGCATTTATGACAATTATGCCCATCAAGTTGACATATAGATATTTTTCTCTAGGAGGTATGTGAACCGGAAATTGCAACCGACCCTCTTGTTGAGAAGTTAAATTTGGTTGAAAAAGAAAACAAGTATTTGAAAGAAAAAATGAAAAGAATTAAAGAAGAGAAGATGAAATTGGAGTTGTATGTTGCCGATGTCGTCGATGATCACAAGATCAAGATGGAAGCAATGCGCTTGAAGATGGATGCAATGCGCTTGAAGATTAGTAAGATTAGAAAATATGCCATTGATAATGAGGCTTGGTATCATTATGCCGTTGGATCAATTGTTACCTTAGTTGCGATCTTGATCGCATTTGTTGTGATGACGGTAAGTTTTCTCTAGTATTTTGCTTAGCAAACGCATACTTAGCTTCGTACATGCTTGTTAGCCCTATTATGCCACATACTTAGCTTATTTCCCACAAAAAAGACGTACTTAGCTAATTATCCTCCAAAAAGGCATAATTAGCTTATTTAGTTCATTTATGACATAATTAGCTTATTATCCTCAAAAATGGCATAATAACCATGGTTCTCTCATAAATGTCATATACTTAGCTTATTTTCCACCAAAATGGCATAATTACCTGAGTTAGATAAAAAATGTGCTATACTTACCTAAGTTGGCTAAAAAATGGCATCATCACCTAGGTTAGCACAAAAATGACCTATACTTACCTTATTTTTCTCCAAATTGATATAATAAGCTTAGTTAGCTCAAAAATGGCATAATTACCTAAGTTAATTCTAAAATGGCACAAATAAGGAATAAGAAGAAGAAAAACAAGGAAGAGGAGAAAAAGAAAGAATAGAAGAAGAAAGAGAAGAAAAAGAAAGAATAAAAGAAGAAGAATGAGAATGAGAAGGAAAAGGATAAAAAGATAGAAGAGAAGAAGAAAGATGAGAAAAGAAGAAGAAGAAGAAGAAGAAGAAGAAGAAGAAGAAAATATCTTCTTCTTCTTCTTCTTCTAGTCTTCTTCTTATTCTAACTTTCTTACTCCCATTTTTGCAGGTTTGATTCACTTCATGGAAGCATCATTTATGGACTGCTAGTGTTTTGTTTTTGTTTCCATTTGTATTGATGAACAATGTGAAACTATGTATGTATATATGGATGAACTCCGTGAAACTATATATGTATTGGATCTTTTAATACCCTATGTGTTCTGTTGCATTGATGGACTGCTACATGTTGGATACATGGGCTATGTTTGAGGTTGAAACTATATATATCATATATGTCTTTTGAAAATGCAGGGATATAACAGAAACCAGAAAAAACAGTAACAATACAGGCACTTTGTCGTCTGCCACCGACGGCAAAGGGGTCTTTGCCGTCCGCCACAGACGGCAAAGAGGCCACGTGGCAGCAACCTGTACAACCTGGGAGCTGACCCATTTGGTCACTTTGCCGTCTGTGGCAGACGGCAAAGGCTGGAGAGGTTTGCCGTCTGTGGCAGACAGCAAAGAGCTGGGTGAAGTGACGCGTCTGCTGACGTTACAAGGCGGACGACAAAGGGGAGGGCATGTTTGCCGTCAGCTGGTAGACGGTAAAGCCTCCCGTTAGCCACCTAACGTGCCTAATGTCTGTTCTTTGCCGTCTGCCACCGACGGCAAAGGGTCTTTGCCGTCCGCTGTGAGAAAGCAGATGGCAAAGAAACTGTTTACCGTAGCTTACTGTGCCGGACAGCTTTGCCGTCAGCGGCTGACGGCAAAGAGGTTTGCCATCAGCTTTCTGGTCCTTTGCCGTCTGCCATGGTAGACGGCAAAGAAGCTGATTCCTGTAGTGCTTGTTTAGTCACAGTTGAAAGGATCGATATGGTTGACTAGAGGAGGGGGGTGAATAGGCAACTACCAATTTTTAGCTTTTCTTATCAATTTAAGTTTAGCAACAAGTAGGTTGTCTAGATGTGCAACTAGATGAGCAACCTATATGATGCTAACACACACAAACAACAAGAGCAATCAAGATATACAACACAGGTAAAGCTTGCACAAAGTAAAGGTAAGAAATAACCACAAGTGGAGCCGATGGAGACGAGGATGTGTTACCAAAGTTCCTTCCCTTTGAGGGGAAGTATGTCTTCGTTGGAGCGGTGTGGAGGCACAATGCTCCCCAAGAAGCCACTAGGGCCACCGTATTCTCCTCACGCCCTCACACAGTGCGAGATGCCGTGATTCCACTAGTGGTGCCCTTGAAGGCGGCGACCGAACCTTTACAAACAAGGTTGGGGCAATCTCCACAACTTAATTGGAGGCTTCCAACAACACCACGAAGTTTCACCACAATGGAATGTGGCTCCGAGGTGACCTCAACCGTCTAGGGTGCTCAAACACCCAAGAGTAACAAGATCCGCAAGGGATTAGTGCGGGGAATCAAATTTCTCTTGGTGGAAGTGTAGATCGGGGCCTTCTCAACCAATCCCTAGAAAATCAACAAGTTTGACTGGCTAGGGAGAGAGATCGGGCGAATATGAGCTTTGGAGCAACAATGGAGTTTGGGGGAGGAAGAGGTAGTTCTTCGTGAGGAAGAAGACCCCCTTTTATAGTGGGGGACAAATCCAACCGTTATCCAGCTCTCAGCCCGCAACCAAGCGGTACTACCGCTCCAGGAGCGGTACTACGGCTCCCTACATGATGCACAGGAGACTGAAGGAAAACAGGGGAAAACAGAGGAACGGGCGGAAGTAGCAGCGATGGTAGGGGCGGTACTACCGCCATTATTACCGCTCCTACTACCGCTTGTTCTTTAGGGGCAAACCGATAGCACGGTAGAGACCCAGAGGCACTACCATAAAATCCGACACGAAAATCGAGGCCCCAACCGCGAGCGGTAGTGCGAGCGGGACTAGCAGCGGTACTACTGCTTTTCAGCGGTACTACCGCTGCTGCCCGCGGTACTACCGCTTGCAACACTCCACCACTTCCTTCAGCACAAGAGGACAACTCCAAAGAGACAGAAAGAGACGATGGGTGCAATGCGAGTGTGCACATGTTGATTCCACCCAAACCTTTTCGAAGCGGACCCCCTCTTGATAGGACGGTTTTCCCTACGACTCAATTCCACCGAAAAGAAACGGAGGAAATAAAACCGTCTTCACTTGAAACTCCGAGGGGCACGAATTGTCTTGTGCCAAATGCTTGATAGTCTGAAAAGGCTCAATGCACACGATTAGTCCGCGAACACAATGTCATCAATCACCAAAACCACTTAGGGAGAAATATGCCCTAACAATGTCCCCCTTTTTGGTGGATTGATGACAACATGGGATTTGCACTAAAGAAAAAAAGCAAGGAGGTGTGCAAACCCACATATCTACAAAATATAGACGGGCTCCCCCTAGATGTGTGCACTATTTTAGATATGCTATTGGAATGCAAAGTACACACATATAGGGTCCACACTCCCCCTATATTTTATAGACCAAGCCATACTTGCACAAACATAAAAAGATGATAGTAAGCAAGTAACATCATGTGAGCATACGGATAAGAGCAAGAACATGCGATACATCTCACAAGCAAGTAATAGCATAAGGTACTTAACATAAATAGATAGAGATAGGATAGCACGTATGTCTCACACCATATGGTCTCGAACACACAAGACAACCACAAACCAAAGCAAACGAAAGAGTTTGAGCGAGAAAAGCAACGGCAAACGAAACACGAACACACTCGACTCACGACACACTACAAAGCTTGCAAATCCCTAAACTCTCTGCCTCTTTGGCATCGAGACACCAAAAGGGTAGAGAGAACACCTAAGAATGACGGTGGTAGCAATACTCCAATACATCACCAATCGTGCTCCTCCTCATCCTCAGAAGCCTCTGCAGCAGGTTAAGGGCCTCCAGTTCCCTCATCAGAATCGGTCCACGGGCAGTGCACTCTAATCCATGACTCCTCATCAGTGATCTTCTCCTCGGAGCCATATGAAACGTTGAGGCCAACCTGCCTCATGATGGCCTTGTCACGACAACGAGCCTTCTTTGCATTCACATGAGCCTTGTACTGACCTTTTGCCTGAAGGAGGAAAAGCTTCTTCATCTTCTGCTTGAGCTTCTTAGCCCATGATGGTTCCTTAGACGGCTCATAGTCCTGCTCATCATCATCATCATCCTCAGATCTGACAGTGTCATGCTCTGGTGGAGCAGGAGTAGGCGTCCCCCACTTCTCCTTCTATCTCAGCTGAACAACATCATGAGACACTAAGTCTCCAGTGACAAGCTCCTCATCCGGAAACGCAGAAGCCCAAGTCTCCTCAATAAGCTGCATCAAGTAGGGGCCATAGATGATGCACTTGCGCTCCAAGATCGCACAGCGAAGTTCTGACCACATGACATGAGAAACATCCAACACCTCCTGAGAACCCTGCTGCTTCTGGCAGAAGAGAAGTAAGTCCACCAGATAGGAGTGCACCATATCCTGGTTGCCAATACGAGGGAACAGAGTGTTCCTGAAGATCCGATGCATGATATCCAGAAAGGGCAGAGCTCATAGGAGACATGCCCAGTCTCAGACACCTTCCTGGTAGAGAAAGGCCACAAAGCCTCCTTGTGTGTGGCAGTAACCTCTCGGTGAGGGCGAAACCCAACTGGGGTCTGGTCATCCAGGTGAGAGTCCTGTCCTCATCATGCCCAAAGTGTACTATGGCATTGAATTGGGCCACAAGCTCCACATCAAAATCCTTGTTGAAAGAGATGATCCTCTTGATGTCCAGCTCCTCGCACCTCTGAGCAGCTCCAAAGTAGGGCAAGTCCCGCTCCATGTGAGTGAGATCAACAGACTTGACTTTCACAAACAGATTCTTCTTTCCCTTCAACACATCATAGAAGATAGACTGCTGAAACTTGTTCCAGAACATACGATGGACAAGCGAAGGATCCTGAGGCTCCCGGTACAGATTGCGCTTACATGCCATACCGAACTCTAGAGCAGACATCGGATGAGCGCCCTTGGCCCCTCTATTCTTGACTGCAGTCACTTTGACTCTCTGTCTTGGCTGCACACTGGCGCCACTCACAGGCACTGAGCCACTCTCTGGCAAGGTGCTCCCCACTGGCACATCAGCAGAACGGTAGCGCTTGGAGCCACTGGTACGGGCGGGATTCTTCCGGCGAGCCTGATGCCCGAAGCTACTACCGCCTAGAACACACACAAGAACACGAAGGAGGCAAATAGCATAAGCCAAAGGAAAACGAGAAACACAAGAGTGAAGGTGGAACGGGAAAAACTGGAAGTTAGCAGCTCGCAGCGGTAGTACTGCACCTCTCAGCAGTAGTACCGCCGACAAGCGGTAGTACCGCTCCGAGGGGCGGTAGTACTGCTTGAGGCGAAAGTCAACGGGGCTGAACACTTCCGTGGAGAGATCCGGTAGTACCGGAGGTGCCAAATTCAAATTTTTGCGGTTAAACCTTCAATCTACCTACTCTAGCAATCTTCTACGCCCTACCCATGCCCTAATTTGACCAAAAATCGAAGAATGCAACGGATATTGCCCTAAAACCTAGATCCAACAAGTAGAACCAAAGAGGAGAAGAACGAGGGTAATACCGGCTTCCATGGCAAGAGGAAAGGGTAGGGATCGATCCCACGAAAGATGACCCGGAGACGGCGGCCCGGCGGCGGCCCTCTGCTGCCTGTTCATCGCCAGAGAGAGAGATGGGAGAGGAGGCGAGTGAATGGGTATGGGGGAGAGAAAAACTCCCCCTGCCCCGATTCATAACCCTCACCCCAACTCACAGAGCGGTAGTACTGCCCTGGCTCAGCGGTAGTACCGCGCAGGCGAAAACAGGCAGGAACGAGAGGAAAATGGTTGGCTTATGCAAGCGAGAAAACCAAGAAAGCTCAAGAGAGAGAGAGAGACACGACAAGGAACAACAACAAACAGAAGAGACACCTCAAGCATAAAACAAGAAAACAAAGAAGCATACTAGAAGTGTCTCAACACACACACATAAAGACCTCGAGACTAGATACGACACGTAGTCAACACGAGGAGGGGGCGGTGGCCGAAGCCACCTATGTTTGAGTCAACAGGTATGGCACCGCGAAGATTTTAACCTTGGGCCCATGACCAAAACTCATCTTTGAAGCACAAGTACCATAAAAAATGGCTAATGTGAAAGACTTGATCGATTTATGCATAATGGGGGGAGGGAGAGTTCATTGAGAGAACAACACTCCCCCTATGTCCATGCCTACATCTAGAACAAGATATAATGATGAGTGCGGTGGGGTGTGCCTAGATTCAAGCCACATTGCTCGAATCAATGATATTTAGCTCATGCCTTAACTCGCGAAATCTTGCTTCATCTAGTGGCTTGGTGAATATATCCGCTAGTTGCTCTTGAGTGTTGATGTAGATGATATCAATATCTCCACGCTTGATGTGATCCCGAATGAAATGATGACGAATCTCAATATGCTTCGTCTTGCTATGTTGCACCGGATTGTGGGAAATCTTGATAGCACTTTCATTGTCACACAAAAGAGGAACTTTGTCACAAGTGACACCGTAATCCTTTAAATTTTGCCTCATCCATAGCAATTGTGCACAACAACTTGCGGTGGCTACATACTCGGCCTTGGTGGGCGAGAGAGACACACAATTTTGCTTAGAGAGACCAAGGAATTGGCACCCTCCGGAAGTTGACTTCCTCTCCACACAATCTCTCGCCCAATCCGAGTCCGAGTAACCCATGAGATCGAAGCTTGCTCCTTTGGGGTACCATAAGCCAAAGTTTGGGGTATGAGCCAAATATCAAAAGATTCGCTTGAACGCCACATAGTGGCTTTCCTTAGGTGCGGCTTGAAACCATGCACAAATTCCCACACTCAACATGATATCCGGTCTAGATGCACAAAGGTAAAGCAAGGATCCAATCATGGAGCGATATACCTTTTGATCCACTGATTTACCATTGGGATCACTATCAAGCTTGCATTTGGTGGGCATGGGAAACTTGACCGGCTTGACACCATCTAGCTTGAATCTCTTGAGCATGTCTTGGGTATACTTGGCTTGGTTGATGAATGTTCCTTCTCTTCTTTGCTTGACTTTGAACCCAAGAAAGAACTTCAACTCTCCCATCATAGACATCTCAAACTTCTCGGTCATTAGTGCGGCAAACTCATCATTAAAGGATTTGTTAGGAGAACCAAAAATAATATCATCAACATATAGTTGGCATATGAACAAATCCGCTTGGACCCTCTTAGAAAAAAGAGTGGGATCGATTTCCCAATTTCAAACCCATGATCTTGCAACAACTCGGTAAGGTGCTCATACCATGCATGTGGGGCTTGTTTAAGGCCATAGAGCGCCTTATTGAGTTTGTATACATGATTGGGGAGCTTGGGATCCTTGAATCCCGGAGGTTGTTTGACATATACCAACTCATTCAAAGGACCATTAAGAAATGCACTTTTCACATCCATTTGTTGCAACTTAAAATCATGGTGAGATGCATATGCAAGCAACATGCGAATAGATTCAAGACGAGCAATGGGGGCAAAGGTTTCACTGTAGTCAATACCCTCGACTTGGGAGTAGCCTTGTGCCACAAATCTTGCCTTGTTTCGAACAAGCACACCGTTCGCATCATGCTTGTTCTTGAATATCCATTTGGTCCCAATGACATTCTGTTCCTCCGTTGGCCTTGGCACTAATTCCCAAACTTGATTGCACTCGAAGTTGTTGAGTTCGTCATGCATGGCTTCAAGCCAATCCTCATCATCGAGCGCCTCATGTACCTTTTGGGGTTCAACACATGAAACAAACGCGTGATGCTCACAAAAGTTTGACAATTGTTTACGAGTAATTACCCTTTTCCTCAAGCTTCCAAGCACGTTCTCCATGACATGTTGTTGATGCTCGAGCTTGGAAGCCACCTTGGCGGCACGGCGCTCTAAAAGTTCCTCAATAGGCATTTGAGGATCAACATCTTGTTCATCTTGAGCACCGTCTTGAGCTTGCCCTTGATCTTGAGAAGCCTCTTGATCTTGAGCTTGCTCGGTATCATGAACTTGATCTTGGGCATCACTTGGTGCATCACCATCATCATGAGGTTGATCTTGCCCTTGATCTTGTTCATTGGTTGCGAGCCTTCAATTTGTTCTTCGAAAGCATGTGGGTCTAGCGTTGGTGATGGCTCCACTTGAGTAGAGCATTGTTCTTCTCCATCAGCCACAAGGGGTTCCTCAATGGGGAGTATTTGACCAATCCCCATTCTTCTTATGGCTTGAGGAGGAATTTCATCACCTACATCACAAAGACCACTTTGCTCCACTTAGGAGCCGTTATTTTCATCAAACTCCATGTTACACGTCTCCTCAATGAGTCTGGTGGACTTGTTGAGGACACGGTAAGCATGAGAGTTTGTAGCATAACCAACAAATATGCCCTCTTGAGATCTAGGTTCAAATTTAGACAAACGAACACCTTTCTTGAGAATGAAACACTTACAACCGAACACCCGGAAGTACTTGAGGTTGGGCTTGTTGCCGGTAAGAATCTCATATGGAGTCTTGTTCAAGCCTTTGCGGAGGTAGAGCCGATTGGATGCATGACATGCGGTGTTGATGGCTTCGGCCCAAAAGTTGTACGGAGATTTGAATTCCGCCATCATGGTCCTTGTCGCGTCCATCAATGTCCGGTTCTTCCTCTCCGCCACACCATTTTGTTGAGGGGTATGCGGCATATTGGTGCTTGATCCCCTCATCACTAAGAAACTCATCCATGGTGTAGTTTTTGAACTCGGTGCCGTTGTCACTTCTAATCATCAAAATCTTTGCTTCATGTTGACGTTGAGCTTCGTTTGCAAAGTTGATGACGGTTTTTTGAGTCTCACTCTTCCTCTTGAAAAAATATACCCGTGTATATCTTGAGTAGTCATCCACAATTACCAAGCAATACTTTCTACCACCAAGACTATCAAAGGATGGAGGACCAAAGAGATCCATGTGAAGGAGCTCCAAGGGCCTCTTCGAGTAGATGACAGTCGAGGGTCGGTGAGCCGTCTCATGTAGCTTTCCTTCAATACAAGCACCACAAGCACGCTCTTTGGCAAAACTCATATTTGTTAGTCCACAGACATGATCCCCGTTGAGGAGACTTTGCAAAGATCTCATATTGACATGGGCTAGTCGGCGATGCCAAAGCCAACCCACATCAACTTTAGCCATTAGACAAGTCGCAGTCATAGTGGGTCGCCCCGAGAAGTTCACCACATAGAGACCATTCTCGACATTCCCAACAAAAGCTACTTTAAGAGTGTTGCTCCATAAAAGGGCCACGGTATCAAGATCAAAGAATGTTGCAAAGCCCATAAGTGCAAGTTGACGAACGAAAAGCAAATTATATGCAAGGGACTCAACAAGCATGACCTTCTCAATAGATAAATCTTGAGAGATGACCACCTTGCCAAGTCCCAATACCTTAGATGTCGAAGCATCACCGAATTGGACATGGGTGGGCATAGATGGGATTGGATGCACACCCACCACCAAGTCCTTGCTCCCGGTCATATGATTTGTTGCTCCACTATCAAGCAACCATGACACCCCACCGGAAGCAAACTCCTACAAGAGATCAATGCTTGGATTTAGGTACCCATTCTTGAATGGGTCCTATGAGGTTAGTAACAAGGGTCTTATGAACCCAAATAGACCATTCAATGTACTCATAATAAGAACCAACGAATTTAGCATAAGCATGCCCATCACTAGCACGGCATAAAACATAAGAGGGATTAAAGTCGCCGGCTTTGTTGGTAGGGACGGTTTTGCCCTTCTTGGCATTATCACCCACTTCCTTGTTCTTCTTCTTCTCATGAGTACCCTCACCCGCCTTGACAAAAGTTTCCTTGAGCGAGAGAGGTTGCTTGGTCTTGTTTTTCTTCTTCTTCTTTGACTTGGGTACACACCCAAGTCCTTCCTTTCCCACCACTTCCTTTTGGTTACTCAAAAGGTCATTGAGGTTCTTTTCGCCTTGAATGCTTGTCACAAGGCCCTTCTCAAGTTGCTCCTTCAACTTGGCATTTTCCTCCATAAGATGCACATGCTCACAACAAGGGTTAGTAGTATGGGCATTATCAATTAGAATGAAAGGAGGACACGTGGAAATCTCCGTGGTTAGGTTCACTTGGAGTTGATCATGAGACTCTTTGAGAGAAGCATGAACACCCTTCAAGACCTTGTGAGCCTTGTCAAGTGTATCAAACTCATCCTTGAGTCTATCATGGCCAACCCCAAGTGCAACTTTCTCGGATTTTAGCACTCGAGTAAGAACAATAGCATGATCAAGATCTTTTTGCATTTTAGCTAGACCAACGTTGTGTGACTCTTCAAGAGTCAAACGAAGTCCTTGCTCTTCCTCAAGAGCATTGGATAGATCCGCAATCTCATCGGCATAATCACGATTATGCCCCTCCAACTTGAAGATGGTATCCTCATGGGACTTAATGATATCATTGGCCTCACCAAGTTGTTCCAAGAGAGCAACAAAGTGCTTCTTGGATTCACCCTTGAGCCTACTCACAAACTTGGTAAACTCATTCTCATCACCAATCACCACCTCACTTTCATCAGCACAATCTAACAATGAAGGAGTAGTAGTAGTGATGGTGGTTTTGATGTTTGAGGTTACCTAGTTGATACCTTTGGCCATGAGACACTTCGCAATGGTGTTCTCATTGGGGGCGCCGAAGAGAGACACCTTAGAGGGGGAAGATGTGGCAATGGCAATGGTCGCCGTTGCCATTCCTTCTCCACTTGTATCTTCATCATCATCATCGGAGGCGTACTCTTGATGTGCCACCAAGCCCTTTGGAGGTATCTTCTTGGTGAAGTTGTTCTTGCTTGGGAAAGACTTGGCTTTGTCTTTGCGAATGAGTTTGCCACCATTGTCTTCCCTCTTCTCATAAGGGCACTCTACCACAAAGTGACTCACATTGCCGCAATTGTAGCAAGTTCTTACTCATTGCTTGTTCTTAGAGCCACTTGAGTTGTTCTTGGTGAAATTGGGCCTTGAGTTCCTCTTGTTGCCCCAAAATTGCCTTGACGCAAGAGCCATGTGCTCATGGTAAGCATATTTGGTGTCCTCGGGGCAACACTCCTCTTCTTCTTCCTCCTCTTCTTCTTCCGGAATGGCCTTGGCCTTCAAAGCAAGAGTGGTTGAGCTTTTCTTTGACCGGACACAAGCAAGAGCATTGTCGGCGGTCTTGTTCATGATGTTCATGGCAATAAACTCATCCAACACTTCACTTGAGGTTAAGGCGTGAAAATCCGGTCTTTGACGAATCATGAAAGACATGGCCTTGTTGAATGGCATGATGGCCTTGAGAAACTTGCGCTTGATCCAATTGTCATCCGTATCCTTGCACCCATGGTCTTGGAGAGCAACCGCAAGAGTTGTCACCCTCCGGTAGAGATCACGAGGATCCTCATCTTCTAACATCACGAATTCATCGGCCTCATCTAGGACCACTTCAAAGTTGGACCGTTGGATGCTTGAGCTCCCCTTGTACAAAGATACGATATGTTCCCAACAATCTTTTGCACGAGTGAAAGGACGAAGGTGAGATAGATCTTCGGGAGGAACCGCATCTTGAAGGATGAACAAGGAGGAGTGATTGTATTGATTGTCCACTTCTTCTCTTGGGGTGAAGTTGTTTGGATCATGCGGGTAGAAGCCTTGCTCAATGATTCTCCAAAGGTTTGTTGAGCTGTGATTCAAATGAGACTTGATGCAAAAAACCCAACTAGCAAAATCACCCTTAACAAACTTAGGAGGAGGACAAAGATTATTTATGCGCGGTGTAGGGACCGGTCCTCCAAAGACCGGGGGAGGGGGAACCGAGGCAAAGGTTCCCGTGCCATTCTTGCCACGAGGGGAAGAAACTTGGGCACCTTTAGCCGCTTCCTTGGCGGAATTGTCCTCCAACTCCGATGCGGTGCGATTAACCACAAGCAAAGGATTGGGAGTAGCTTTCAACCCCTTAAGCAATTCTTTAAGCATGGACTTGACTTCGGTCGTCATAGACGTCTTAAGTGAAGCCATAACTTCATTTAAGTCGTCTCGAGTGATCGAAGTCAACTCCACGGCCTCGGGCGCTTCCTCCCCGGTGTCAACCATACTCTTCGGGTGGTGAAACCCTTAATAAAGAGACGAGGCTCTGATACCAATTGAAAGGATCGATATGGTTGACTAGGAGCGGGGGTGAATAGACAACTACCAATTTTTAGCTTTTCTTATCAATTTAAGTTTAGCAACAAGTAGGTTGTCTAGATGTGCAACTAGGTGAGCAACCTATATGATGCTAACACACACAAACAACAAGAGCAAGCAAGATATACAACACAGGTAAAGCTTGCACAAAGTAAAGGTAAGAAATAACCACAAGTGGAGCCGGTGGAGACGAGGATGTGTTACCGAAGTTCCTTCCCTTTGAGGGGAAATACGTCTCCGTTGGAGCGGTGTGGAGGTACAATGCTCCCCAAGAAGTCACTAGCTAGGACCACCGTATTCTCCTCACGCCTCACACAATGCGAGATGCCGTGATTCCACTAGTGGTGCCCTTGAAGGCGGCGAACGAACCTTTACAAACAAGGTTGGGGCAATCTCCACTACTTAATTGGAGGCTCTCAACAACACCACGAAGCTTCACCACAATGGAATGTGGCTCCGAGGTGACCTCAACCGTCTAGGGTGCTCAAACACCCAATAGTAACAAGATCCGCAAGGGATTCGTGGGGGGAATCAAATTTCTCTTGGTGAAAGTGTAGATCGGGGCCTTCTCAACCAATCCCTAGAAAATCAATAAGTTTGATTGGCTAGGGAGAGAGATCTAGCGAATATGAGCTTTGGAGCAACAATGGAGTTTGGGGGAGGAAGAGGTATTTCTTCGTGAGGAAGAAGACCCTCTTTTATAGTGGGGGACAAATCCAACCGTTATCCACCTCTCAGCCCGCAACCAAGCGGTACTACCGCTCCAGGAGCGGTACTACCGCTCCTTACAGGATGCACAGAAGACTGAAGGAAAACAGGGGAGAACAAAGGAACGGGCGGAAGTAGCAGCGGTGGTAGGGGCGGTACTACCGCTCCTACTACCGCTTGTTCTCTAGGGGCAAACAGATAGCACGGTAGAGACCCGGAGGCACTACCGTAAAATCTGACACAAAAAATCGAGGCCCCAACCGCGAGCGGTAGTGCGAGCGGCACTAGCAGCGGTACTACCGCTTTTCAGAGGTACTACCGCTGCTGCCCGCGGTACTATAGCTTGCAGCACTCCACCACTCCCTTCAGCACAAGAGGACAACTCCAAAGAGACGGAAAGAGACGATGGGTGCAATGCGAGTGTGTACGTGTTGATTCCACCCGAACCTTTCCGAAGCGGACCCCCTCTTGATAGTACGGTTTTCCCTACGACTCAATTCCACCGAAAAGAAATGAAGGAAATAAAACCGTCTTCACTTGAAACTCCGAGGGGCACAAATCTTCTTGTGCCAAATGCTTGATAGTCTGAAAAGGCACAATGCACACGATTAGTCCGCGAACACATTGTCATCAATCACCAAAACCACTTAGGGAGAAATATGCCCTAACAACAGTAAAAATTGGCCCAAACTGGTCTTTTCTTCCTATACTTTTTTCACAACAAAAAGGCCTGTAGGCCCCTAAGGGCATCTCTAGCCGATCCCCTGTAAGTTAACTGAGTAAAACCCTTAGTGGAGTATATGTACTCCACTAATTTTTGCCGTTACTAGCCGATCCCCTAAACTTAATGGAGTAAACTTCAATTTGATCAAATCCAAAGCAATTCGAACCGAAAGTAGCATGCATTCAAACATAAACATAGATAGTTTTGCACAACCGAACATAAAACACAAATTTAAACTAAACTAAGCTTAACTAAACTATTTTCGATCGAATGTGAGGTCGAGCCAATCCTTCCTCGTCAGGTACGGTGTGCTGCGATTTGGGTCTGGGCCGGTGCCGTCGTCTTCATCGTCGGGGAAGACACTCCTCCACTCGTCGACGTCGATCTTCGCGTCCTCGCCTCCCAACTCGCCGTCCTCCGCTCCGCCATCCTCGCCGCCTTCGACCTCGTCGTTGGAGGAGATAACGATAACCTCCCACCAGCGTCAGCAAATATCATCCGCTCCGCCTCCACGAGCTCCGGGTGTTGCCGGCAGAGCTCTTGCATGTAGGCCTCGTCGGCATCCTCGGCCTCGAGGCGCTCCCTCGCCTCGCGGTCCTCCCGCGCCATAGCCGGGTTCACCACCCCCGACTCAGGCGGGACGAGGTGGACCGAAGCCGTGCCGAAGGGGAAGTTGAGCCGGGCCGCCGCGCCGTGGTAGCGGACTTGCCAGCGGTCGTACTCCATGGCTGCGAGCTCGGCTGTATGGAAGCTCCTGAGCCACCGCCGGGTGTGGGTCTCCCGCTCCGTGATTTCGGCTACCCACGTCCCCCACCGCCGCTGCCGGACCCCGAGGTAGGTCCTCGTCGGTGGCCAGGGCGGAGGGAGGACGGGGAAGTCCTCGAACCGGCGTAGGGGCGCGGCGGTGGGCGGATCAGGCGAGCGGCGACGACGACGGCTCGATGAAGCGCCCGCGGAGGATGACCCGCATGCGTGGCGGCGCGGATCCGCGCTGCGGATCGGCGGGCACCACATCCGGCCATCGGAGAGGCGGGAGAGGGCAGGGGGCGTGCCGGCGGCGGTGCGGGGGGGGGGGGGGGGGGGGGGGGGGGGGGGGGGGGGGGGGGGGGGGGGGTGGGGGAGAGAAGAGAGCCGATTTTACTCGTCCACGGAGAGTAGGAGTAAATATACTCCGGTGGATAGGGAAGGAGTAAAAATTATACTCCACTAAGTTGATAGAGGGGATCAATTAGAAACGCCCTAAGGTAGGGTGTTCGGGCTGAGTGATTCTCGTCCCGAACGCATGCATTCGGTCGATGCCTCCCACAGGACCGAACGAAATCGTTCGATCTGGGGCTCTTCCAAACCGAACGTTCGGCAGTTATCGAGTCCTAAAATTATACTAAAGCTGTGACAATATATATGAATCGCAGGGAGTAGTATAACTGTTTTTTTTTTGGAAGAGACAATCTAGTCTGTAATCAACACAATGAAGCAGTGGCATCTCGTCCTGGACGATAATGCATCACACCGAGTGAGTGGAGTGGCGGGAGTAGGACTGCAAACGAGTCGAGTTCTAGCGAGTTGGACTAGGCTCAACTCAGATTATACTAAAATTCGAGCGAGCTCAAACTGAGTGAAGTTCAAGGTCGAGCCATAGAAAGTGGCTCGTGCTCAGCTTGTATCGATCTCGAGACGATCTCGAACTAGTTTCGAGCTAAATAATAAGATGATTTTATGAATAATCTAAGGCAATTTTTTAAACATTATGACCAACAACACAACATAGAAAACCACTATAGAATTTGACTTATTCTCTCTCAACTAAAGACTCGGACTTGATAAGTAGGGATCAATGAACTAGAAAGATAGAAAAATGGAGGTGCGTCTACTCTTAAACTTTTGCTGAGAATAATAGAATATTTGACACATGACTGATCACGCACCAAATTGAGGCTAAATTCCTCCTGTTTAATGAGGCCTCCATGTTTCCTACTAGGTAAAATTGAGAAAAATTGTACACAATATATATGGCAATAAATTATCCTATTTTCTTTAAATATACATCAAGATTATTAAATATAGTTATATGACATCGAGTTATCGAGCTAAAATCAAGCGAGCCAATGTTGACTCAAGATTAACTCATTTTTCTATCGAGCTACATAAAGTGTTCATACTTAGCTCATTTCTTTTCAAGTCAATCTCAAGTCGAACCAAAATACGAATCGATCTCGAGCAGCTCACTAGCATCGAGCTTTTCTTGCAGCCCTAGGCGGGAGCAATCGATTCATCCTTTGAATCTGTTGAACGAGTGGCGACGACGCGGTTGCGCTGCGCGCGCGCGCACCCGCATGTCGGCTAAGTTGCTTTGGAACGAACCATCGTGTTTCTGCCACTGTGTGGCAGCCCGTATGTATCTACCATATTCTACCTGCAACCGAAGGGAAAGGTGTCAATAGTGGACGTTCCGGCCGGCCCGTCTTCGAACATACGTACATGGTGCTCATTTTTTTAACATCAGTACAGACGCAAGCGCTCATATATACGCGCATACACTTATCCCTATGAACGCACACACGCACATCCTATCTCTATGAGCACCTCCGAATGACTGAGCCGGCGTATCATCTTGAAACTTACGAAGTCACCGTAGGCACCTCGTCATCGACGAAAACGTCTCCTTCCACTGAATGCGCATCGCCGGAAATCCTGAAATAAATGCGAGCACCAGGATTTGAATCCTGATGGGCTGAAAATACCACAATCCCTCTAACCATCCAACCACAGATTGGGTCGCCGTACATGGTGCTCGTTGAGTTGTAAAGTTCCACAATATAGAAGCTAGCCAGCACTACATCTGCACAAACTCATCAAGGATCAGCGGTACATGTATGGAGGTAATGATGCGTTGAGTGGATGTCATTGTTTCGAAAAACGTGCGGTGCCGCCGCTACTCGTCCCAAGTTCACACACACGCCACTACGAGCGAGCTGCCAGCAAAATATCTCCTGGGAGGACACCTCTTATTCCACCACCGGCCATCAAACCCACTCACGTAGAGAGATCATTTGACTATAAAATGCTCCACACATCCATGCCGGAAGAGCCCTCCCACGCCGTGCGACCTAAGCTACAATCCAGAGCACCACTACGTACGTACGTGCACTTCCACTCCCGCACTGCACCGAAGCAATGGCGTCAAAGTCCGCAGCTTGTTTCCCGGCGCTCTTCCTGGCGCTGAACCTCCTCCTGGTCGCCGGCGTCGGCGGCCAGACCCCCGCGGGCGGCCGCAACCCGTGCCCGACGAACGCGCTGGCCGACCTCAAGGTGTGCGCCGACGTGCTGGTGCTGCTCAAGCTCAAGATCAACGTGCCGGCCAACCAGCAGTGCTGCCCGCTGATCGGGCAGCTCGTCAAGCTCGACGTCGCCGCCTGCCTCTGCGCCGCCATCAAGCTCAGCGTCCTCGGCATCCCCGTCAACCTGCCGCTCGACATCCCCCTCGTCCTCAACTACTGCGGCCGGAACGCATCCGCCGGCTCCAACTGCTCCTGAAGTCTTATATAACATACTCATGCATGCACTACCTGCGTACTCCTTCCGTCCGGAATTACTTGTCGTAGAAATGAATAAAAGTGGATGTATCTAAAACTAAAATACGTCTAGATACATTCATTTCTTTGACAAGTATTTCTGGACGGAGGGAGTACGTGCATTATTGGTGTTGCCTAATTTACCTTCTCATGTATACCATACGTTTGTTGTTGTATCCGTAGATGTTTCGCTGATTGGCATGTCGATGAACATCCCAAAGGGAAATCACAGAGTTGTTTGTGCTTTACTGCAAATAATAAACGTTCCTCCAGTTTGTCAACTGCACGTGACTGCTAATTTCTTCCGTGTATGTCCAGGCATAAATGTGAGATCTTCTCTCTATTCATATGCATGGTTTTCACATTAAGTGTAATCTCACCGAAATTTCATTAATTTCGGTACATACTGAAATAGCTGTGTTTATTTAGGTAGTGCACACAAATTCAAATTATTTTATTTATTTTTTTGAATTTTCAAGATATTTGGTTGGATCCCAATGAAGTTCAAGTGAAAAATTTCCTTTGTCCGAGGCCACTAATTAGCATATGTATAGCAATACCTAGAAGAAGAAAAGTTTGTGTTTTCCCTCCAAACCATTAACTTGGCTCATTTTTTGGGTTCAAATTATTTTGGAGCTCACATGGCTCCAATCTATGACTCTCTTCATCGGCGATGGTCGATGCTCTAGTCCTGTGCGACCTTACCACGTCTACTTTTCGATTGTCTATTATCACAAAGTTTGCCCTGCTTCGGTGAGGGAGGAGCGTTGATGATGAGGCTCACTTCAATACTTGTGGTCGCTGCCGGATGGTCCATGAACCAGGTTCTATTTTTTTTACATCCAGTGTTCTCTATGACTATCATGATGTGAATAGATTAGAAGTTTCTCGTGCAATTTTTTTTAAGAAGCACAATGAATAGATTGGAAGTTTCTCTTGCAAAAAAAATTAAGGAGCACATTGAATAGATTGGAAAGAGGGTAAGACAAGAATAAACATGATCAAGAAGCACAAAACTAATGGCCATGTAGCTACCAATAATTCCCAACATGATCTTCGTTAACCTGCTCATTTTTAAGTGGCTTTAAGACTCACTAATGTTCATGGATATTACTCCTATAAAGGATGCTGGAGTACCCGCCTCCCAGGGGCCTTCGAGGGTGAGCGTGCCTTCCGCATCGCCC
This sequence comes from Thinopyrum elongatum, assembly GCA_011799875.1. Classification (NCBI taxonomy): domain Eukaryota; kingdom Viridiplantae; phylum Streptophyta; class Magnoliopsida; order Poales; family Poaceae; genus Thinopyrum; species Thinopyrum elongatum. The sequence continues at coordinate 43,743,877 of CM022300.1, forward strand.
GTTCCGCAGAGGCGTGCCACGGGGGCTTCTCGGGGGCTCTCTGCATCGTCCGATCAGTTGAAGTGCTCCTACTGGTTTGATAAACCTTAAGGTCATTGACGTGAGGGAAAGTTGTTGCTTTCTATAAACTTGCGACTTGGGGCCCAACAACTTCCTAACAGAGAAGAAGCAATCAACGACGACAATTAGATGTTGAGATTCAAATAAATATCTTATGTACTCTAGAATTCTCTATTTGCTTGTAACTAATCATACACTACTAACCTATATAGGGGGTATTTGTCCCTTTTATTTTACTTTCCTCATATTTAAAGGATTTCGGTTTAAGTAAAGATCCACTCCATAGTTATGCCTTGAAAAGAGAAAACTTTACTTAACTTTTGATACAAGCTGCAATTTAAATTTAGAGTGGCGCAAGTTAACTTTTTAAGGACAAGTGGTTAGGGTTATATAAAAGTGCATGTGTAAGAAACTTTAGCAACCTTACATTCTTTTAATTTTGCAAATTAAACTAAATGGTAGAACAAAGTATTTTAGTTGAGATTGTACTACAATGGAATAAATTAAATTGGTATAAAAGTTTGGTATAACTACTTTTTATCTGAACCTATGTTGAATAGAACAGACTATAGTCCACACTATCATAAGTGATCGTGTGATCTTGGCGCCACATCTGTTTAAATATGAATTAGGCACTTACGTGTCAACCAGGATGTAGAGTGACCTCGGCATGAACATTTGAATCTTGTGGTAGACTGGGTGGCATCTCTGAGTCTCTTCTTAGAAGCTTTGAACTTGATCTACGTTATTTGTTGCTTTAGAGCCATGTTGTAAAACTGGTCAAACTCAGTCGGCTCCGAGAGAATAAGAGCGAGCTGAAGGTCCTCTTTGAGGCCACCCTAAATTGGTAAATCTTACTCTTCTCATCGGGAACATCTTGCTTGGCATATCGAGCAAGCCTCTGGAACTCGGAGTTATATTCATAGACGGACATACTTCATTGCTTGAGATTTCTGAATTTCTTGTGCATGCCTTCAGTCACACTTGTTGGAATATGGTGAGCTCTGAAATCATGAAAGAAATCGGTCCAGCTGACCACTCGACCCCCTCTGGAGTCCTTGTACTACTGCCACCAATCTGTCGCTTGATTCTTGAGTTGGAAAATAGGGAACTTGACGTAGTCCTCAGGCCAGACATTGCTGCTTTCGAAGTGCTTGTTGATATCGACGAGCGAGAGGCTCGGCGCAGAAGCTGAAAGTCTTGGGCTGGTTGCTGAGAAACTGGTTCAGAGTTGCGAATTGAGGTTGATTGTTGAAGTTGCCCTGGCTTTGATTTCCTTGAAGGCTCGATCATGACCCTGGATGCTTCCTCTTCTTGTTTCCATTTACCTCCCATTGAGCAATCATTAAGCAACCTCCTCCAAGTCATCGCCTTTGAACAAACCATCGTCATAATAATCCAAGGTCGAAGAATCCTCGAAAAATCTTTCACAATCGATCTCATCTACACAATTTGTACAATCCACATCATCTACACAAAACACAAGTTGTATACAAATAGAATATAAAAATTCAAACTTAAATTGCCTCTAGGGATCATGTTAATGAAGAAATTGACCTCGGCGGCGGTTGAGCCTGCGAGGAAAGGCCGGAGGAGAACCATGGGGGGGGGGGGGGGGGGGGTATATGGGAGCAGAAGGTAACCGGGCGACCACACGGGGCACAGGGTGGGGTGGCGGGCCAACAACCAGTGGCTGGAGCGCGGTGTGGGCGGGAGTGATCTTGGCGGCGATAATGTGTTGAAATGGGACGGTGACGTCCTCAACACATCATAGATTTTGTTGTTTTTTGGAGCTGGTTTAGGAAATCTGATAGACTTGTCTAATAAAGCATAAGAAGTGTGATGGAATTAAAACAACTCTATCAGAGTCGCCATACCCACAGCCTTCAAACCGTGTATGGAGGGTGCTACATTTTTTTTGAAGGTTGTGTGTAGACACATAGTCCTCATATGCTACCTTCATTATTTTCTTCTATTTTCTTCTATCTACTCCACTAGTTCAACTGGGTAATTTCCCCGCGCATTGCTGCGGGATTTTAAAGGTTATTTTTTTGATAAACTTTGTATGAATGAAGTGTTCTAAATCAAAAAATATTAATTCTAAAAATAATGGCGTGTGAACAAAGAGTATGCATGTATGTTGGACCATTAAAGATGAAACAACTGAATTGGGTACGCATGTGCACAAAATAGTTTTAGTGGATGAGGACATGGCACATTTGGTGATGTGAAGGGCTGCATGTTGAGAGAATTAGAGTTAGTGGGGATCAACTATTTAGGTATTATAGACTTGTCATTGACATCAAATAATTCAACAATATTATTACAAGCCACTAATTTAAATGTAACAATAATTCAAATCAATAAACAATATGTATGCGACAAACAATCCAATGAAACAAATTGTTCAAGTAAAAAGTAATGAATTAAAAAAAATAAACATAGTATTGCCTAGCTAGTTACCATTGATGCTCAATGCGATCTTCACACAACTGATGATGGGAGGCCCAATCTTCTATCTTCTGGTATGCCTCAAAAGATGTCTGGATGCGATTTGCGTGCCTACGAGGCTTGACAGTTGTGCTCATATGTTCATAGTTGTTGGCTATGGATGTTTTCCCCTTACCCTCAATGATCATGTTGTGTAGGATTAAACACCATGTCATGATCTTTCCCAAGCAATCATTGTTCCAGAAACAAGCATGACTCTCGGTAATTGCAAACCTAACTTACAACACTTAAATGATCTCACAATGTATACATGAAAAAATTAGGGAAAACTCAACCAATGATCTCACAATGTATACTTGTGGATTCGATTTGGACCAGCCTTCAAAAAAACATGCCGATGGAGCACGGAAGGGCGATTCGGCTATATATACTGGTTGTTTCAAACAAAAAATCAGCGTACGAGCGGCTGTTAGTCGATCGGGCCGATATGACGACTCTGCTAAAGTTGCTCTTGAAACATCGAAGAGATACATAAACTATGATGTTGGCAGACAACACCACACGCGTGCGCCGTAGTGCACGCTCCACGCACTGCCTCAGAGTTCAGACTCGCTGCGGGCAAAGTTGCACGATAAAGTCATTTCTTCATAGAACATGAATCGCATCAACAAGTTCCGGCGGCAAAACAACAACATCATTTCAAGACACACAAGATACCAAATTCTTTTCTGCCATGCTATTTCCCCTATCACTCGATCAAAGAACGAAAAAAAGGAAGAAAAAAATATATGTGAGAGCAGCGCCCGCGATCGGCGCGGTGAGCTCAGGACAGCGACGCCAGCGACGAAGACATGCTGCCGCCCGCCTTGGCCACGGCGACGTAGTTGAACGACGATGCCGACGCTGCCGACAGCCGCCGCGCGCCCTGCAGGAGCTCGCCGCAGCGCCCGGCCCCCGCGGCCGACGACCGCGGCCTGTCGAGCTCGGCCGAGGAACGGCCTCCTCCGCCGCCGCCGCAGCTGGAGCCGCTGCTGCTGCTGCGCATCGACGGCGCGGAGCACGTGAGCCTGCCGGCGTCGACCCTCTTCCGGTTCGTGCTGCCCGGCTCCGGCGTCCTGCTGAAGCCGCTGGCGCTGCCGCTGGGCCTCTTCAGGCGCGGCATCGTCTCCTTCTCGCTGAACAGAGTGCGCAGCTTCTTCTGCTCCTGCAACACGCCATCAGTTTACTTCAGGTGAGTTCAGAATCCGCATGAAATCAAGCAAGTGTCATCCAAAAGCAGTTAACAGCACTCAGCAGGGATGTTTTATTTATTTACCCGGAGTCGCCTCCTCTCCTCCTCCTGCCTCAGCCTGGCTTGCTTATGCTCTTCCAACACGGCCACTAGGCGAGCCTTTACAAGAGACGAGAGGCAAACAGTTCATCAGCTGCCATGGAAATTGTTACTGCGTAGTACTTATGCTGGTACAGTAGAGCTGAAGCTAGCTTACCCCGTCGTACAGAAAAGGCTTCTTCCTTTCGCTCTCCCATGCCAGTGTTCGACTCATCAAGTTATCAACAATAGCTGCAGACCAATGAACAGTGGGTTATTTTTGCCCAAACATTCTTCTGAATTAAATAGATGTTTAGGTCACAGAAGGGGTAATTAAGTTTATGTATGTTTCATAAAAACCCAGATGTATATGTACGTGTACATACATGGAATCTTCATGATGATGACCCTGGCTTTCTCGGCGCGTTTCAGGTTCAGACGTGCAGTCCTGCCGGTGCTGAACCTGTTCTCATCCTGAAACCAGCAGAGGAGATCAGCACCCAGAGATCACTGTCCAATGCACCCAAATACAGTAGACATTTAAATTGTAGTATGTAAGATCTGGAGACATACCACGTTGTGGTCGTCGAGCCATTTCTCTTCCTCGCAGGCCAGCAGCCACTTGTTGATCTTCTCCATGACGTCCTTCCTCGACTGATGCTCTTCCTTGGCCTTGGCTATCTGGTCGTCGATGCTGGCCATCAGCTCAGAAGGGTTCACGAGGCCTGATAATATGTAAGATGCAGTCACCATTAGAATGGCGTCCACATTTGAAATGCATTTCAGTAAGTAGAGAAAAGCTCGGTGTGTCTGAATTTTTTCTTTCCCAGTAGTAAAACTGAACAAGAAGCCTGAACTCGGGGTGTTACGTACCGGAGTCGATGAGCGCGATGGACTTCTCGGGCACGGTGCTGGCGTCGGGCTCGACGTGCATGCTCCGGCAGATGTTCTCCAGCTCCAGCCTCCGCTTGAGCACGAGCTCCTTCATCCGGCCGGCCTTGAGCCTCGTCAGCCTCTCCACCTCCTCCTCCGTCTTCTTGATGCTCACCATGGACAGCACGCCGGAGGACAGGAGGACCTCCTCCTTGGCGGGCCTCAGGACGGCCGCCGCCTTCTGGAAGCCCCGCCGCTCCTCCACCGGCGAGTCCATCAGGTCCCACAGCTCCACCAGCGGCACCACGGCTTCCCGCAGCTGGGGCAAAAACGGAGAACGCATGTGCAGCAACCATTAACGTCACGTTGGAGCTTGGAAACCCATCAAGTTAATCGGTGGTGGTACACTAGTATGTACCATGGCTGCTCGCTTGGCCTTCTCGGAGGTGAGCATGGCGACGACCTGGGAGAGCCTGGTGAGCGTGGTGTCGCTGATGCTGGTGGGCTTGCCGGGGTCGGCCTCGTGCAGCCCCGGGTGGACCTCGTTCACGATCGCGATGAAGTCCTCGCCCAGCACGTCGCACAGCGAGTGCACCTCCGTCACGTGCTCCAGGACCTTGTGCAGACGATCCGACTGCAAACAATTTTTCAGGAGCCGTCAGCTTGTCGCCATCATATCCAGATGTTGCCAGTGATTGTTATTAGTACATATCAACATTTTATATACTTGACAAATCACAATCCTTGGCACGTTGTAATCTTCTGAAGATTTAAAAGTCGCTATAATGATTGCTAGGAAATATTGACGTGAATGGACCGATTAGCCAACTTAACAACGGCGTGGAAAGCACAGGATCTGAACTGGGACGTCCTACTAACTGGCTGTTGATAGGTCCGTCTTAAACAAAGCTAAAATCGATTGGATATCTTGATGAAGGGCTTATTTTAAGCAATCCTTGTCGGATGTATCCGTCCATCGACTGCCAAACGAAAAGCCGTAAAATTCTGAAGTTTCAGAACGAATTTCTTACCTTCTCTTTCTGAAGAGTGGACAGGCGTGCCCTGTACTCGCCCAGCCTCCTGATGGTGAGGTCATGGCCGTCGCCGGCCCTGGGGGAGGAGTCCTGGCCGTGGTTCCGCCCTGCGATTTCAGCGCTGATCTTCTCGATCTCCGACCGGATGTCAGAGAACTGCTTGCTCCGTTCTGCTCTCATCGCCCGTAGCTCTTCCAGCAGAGCCGTCGCCGATGACACCCGCTCGTTCAGCGACACGGTCCATTTGTTCACCTGAATATGAAAAAAAAATTGGAATACTGAGTAAGTTTCAGTAAACAGGTCATGATTTTAGTGAGCAAGTTAAACAGAGGCCTCGACAAACAATCGCATGTCCGTCTAGTTCTGTTACACCGTACCAATATAATATTTGCAGACTCGATACAGAATCACGATTAAGTGCCTTAAAACTACCGATTATTGATCGGTCAGCGAACTACACCTTTTTTTATCGGGGCTACACCTTTTTTTTAAGATCATCGTGAACTACACTTTTAAAGGTAGTTTCGCAAAGCTACACTTGTTTTGTGTCATTGTTCAGAAACCTCATTTGTTTCTACGAAACCCGGTGCGGAATTTCCGTTGACACATTTTTTCTAATAACACCGAATCTATTTCTTTTTCACACACACCACCACGTGTACCACCATACCAATAGGTGGGCTCTAAAAAGCTTCCAGTATTAGTGAGCCTCCGGTTCAAAATTTGGTGTGCAGCTGTGGGCCACATTTAGCTTCTCTGTAAAGAGTAAAGTGCACTCCTAGTCTCTTAGGAGTATGTGATGAGCTTATGCTCTGATAATGCATGTTTGCCTCTCTAAACTCGTTAAAAATGTCCATTGTTGTGGCAAGTTGACGGTGCCATCCTAGTTAGCTAGGACCCACATGACAGCTGCCTCCATTTCTCTCTTCATCCTAGTATCAGTTATATCTATTTTTAAAATAACAGTACAAAAGAGCTTGATTCTGTGAAACTATTCGTTACAAGTCTATATTTCCCTTTATGGATAGGCTGAAAAGACTGTATGTTTACGAAATATTCTCGAAAATCTTGGACCGATAGAGATCAAGGTTTTTTTTAGAAAAGGAGGGAATCCCCAACCTTTGCATCAATATCAATTCTAAAGCTAAAGGTTTTAAACTTCTATTAAGTTTTAGAATTCCTGTGCCTCGAATGGACTTCCTTCGGGTTGACTCTAAAATGGAGTGCAAAACCATATATTTTGTATCATTTTTTTTTGAAAATATGACATCTTACAGTCGTGATTAATATTTAACGCGGAACTTTTTTGACTCCTCAAAGTAAGTTCTGAAAAAAATAAGATGGATGCAGGGACAGGAGAACCGGATTGCCGCCTGCCTGTCAAAGGCCCCCAAGTTACGTACCTTGAACTGCGTGGAGTTTTCGGCGCCGAGGGCGGCGGTGAGGGCGGCGGTCTCGGCCTCGCTGGCGGCGAGCGACTGGTGCAGCAGCGCGCGCTCGCCGGTGGCCTCGTCGACCTTGCGGCGGTACACCCGCGTGCACTCCGCCTCCAGCTCGTGCACCATCCGCTCCCTCTCCTCCCGGCTCTTGCCTATCTCCCCCCACAGTTGCTGCACACACAAGGCAAACACCCATCAACGACTCTCCACGTATCAAAACTAGAACAGAGTCCAGCCGGGAGAAGATGGACGGACGCACCCTGAGCTCCGCGAGCAGGGGCGCGCAGCTGCCGACCTCGGCGCCGCCGCCGGCGCCGGACAGAGCCAGCGGCGCCATGGCGTACAGCAGCTCGGCGGCGACTTCTCCCATGGTCGTTGTACGCGTATGCTGGCTGTTGGAGAAGAGAAGACAATGCACCAGCTAGCTCGAGAGTTGGGAGAGGGTTTAAGCGTTCAGCTAGCAAGAGGGAGACCTCATTGATTGATGGATGGATGCGTCGGGTGGGGAGCATATATAGCTGAAAGTGCCAGGCCCTCGGGCCGGGAGGCCGGGCCCGCTCGCAGCCTCCGTGGCTCGGTACGCGACAAGCATCGGATGGTCCTGTGTGTAACCACTGACCAGCCAGCAGCCGCGCTGATGATGATGATGATGATCGACTGACTCCGTGTAGGGCAGAGCAAAAAGAAGCCTGGCTAATAAAGCCAGGGTTTTGGTGCTTGAATAATATGCCTGATTTGTGGTTTGTTTATGCCTACTTCTGGTTCTGGCTGCAGTTGGCCTGGAACCATCGACGATCATGCATGCTGGTCATCAGTCCTAATAACCCTAATAGATATTGACACTTGCCGACTTGCGCGCGTCACAAACAAATGAATTAACAACGTCCGTCCGGGGTGTTTGCATCATCCATTCTCATTAGGCCAAGTCAAAAATCAGATCGATGTGCATAGTTAATTGCATATAGACATGACATGCACGAGAAGTAATAACAAGAACTCTCCGCCGGCCGTCCCTACCGAGATTTCGCACAACACTATATATTTATCTCGCTAGTTTAGTGCAACATGCGTGTCAATGCTCGTTGGGTAAGTACTGTACTATGTTTCATATTTACGTCAGGGTTAGCAGAAGTCCAATAAAAAGAAAGAAAATCCGGACGGTGCAACGGAAAGATGTTTGCCCGTACATTTCATGCATGGGAAAAGGAAAAAATTGCCATCTGACTAAGATTAAGAAGAGCTACCCGAAACATAGATAATTTGCATCATCCGTTGCACTCCCACATGGATAAAAGAATAAGCTTTGCTTTGCAGGCCATGTCGAAAAACAGAGCATGTAGCAGTACATGCTCTCTCCGTTTCTACATATAATCCCTTTTAGAGATTTCAATACGGACTACATACGAATGTATATAGATATATTTTGGATTGCAGATTCATTTATTTTGCTCCGTATGTAGTCCGTACTAGAACCTCTAAAAGGGTTTATGTTTAGAAACGGAGAGAGTAGTTAATTGCATGCATATACTACTCTGCCACGGACATGACGAGAGAGTAGTTAATTGCATGCATATACTACTCTGCCACGGACATGACATGCGCGAGTAGTTGATCGATGACTAAACCGGTAGTAACAATCAATAACAAGAACACTCAGCCGGCTGCCCCTGACGAGATTTTGCACTATATGTGTGCCGCCACTTTAGTGCAACATGTGTATTAATGCTAGTTAGGTACTATGTTTCATATTTACGTCAGGATTTCAATAGAAGAAACAAGCCCGGACGGTCCAACGAAAAGATGTTTACCCGTACTTTTCATGCACGCATCAGTGCATGGGAAAAGGAAGAAAATTGTCACCCGATTAAGATTAAGAAGAGCTACCCGAAAGGTGTCTATCCCATTTCACTATTCGTGTACCCATGCATGATGTCGATCGACATCGACAGCAAGCAAATCCCTCGATTATTGCTCGATTAAGCCCTCTTTAGCTTTCCAAGAGGGTTTCCGGGCTTTTTTGGCGGTAGGTTAGCAAGTGCATAAATAAAGCAGGCTTGAGGTCAACTACTACCCGGAAATAGACCACACACCAGATGCTATGATTGGGATTGTTCCTTCCTTAGCTTCTTTATCTTTGGGCTTGTCTCAGGACAGTGGAACGGTGGTTGCATGCAACGGCAAAGCTGATGAATGATATGCATGGGTTGGTGCATGACCAATCCCCGAATCCTATCCCCAACCGGCGGCAAACCCCCGCCCATGCTTTTGCACCTATGCGAATGTGTTCGCCAACCTCATATTTGGCGTGAAAAAACTAAGTGTTGTGTGCGCTTGCATGGGGCCTACGCCTGATGCAAACATTCCAGCAGTCCCAATCATCAACGGTCGATGCCGCTGCATTCATTAAGCTGAAGAAAGCGTGGATAAAGGACCAACAGATTGATTTGACAGAAAAAGAATCGCATGCTCGTTTCGGTGGTTGACATATGCTTCAAACAGATGTCGAGTGTCGGGTTCACCCAAGTGTGAGTAACTGGACAGGGTACTCATGGATACCGAATGGGAGTTAAAATATCAAGGCATTATCAGATCATGCGCCCATCATTCTCGATACTAACTCTACAAGCACATCTACGCGCCGCCTTTTCAAGCTTGAATTGGGATGGTTGCATAGGGATGACTTTGGAGATATAATCAAGAATATATGGGAGAGGCCCGCCATTGGTCGTACGTCTATTCAGAGATGGAACTTTAAAATTAGGGCCATCAGGCGGTATATCTCTGGATGGGCGAAACGCACCAATGGTTACCATTGTAAAAAAAGAAAAACAACGTCTCTCCACCATCATTGATGACCTCGACAAAATCGCAGAGACTCGCATCTTGTCGCAAGAAGAGATTGAACTAAAAAATCAATCCAACGAGAAGATCGCACGTCTTTTGCGAGAAGAGGAAATCAAATATTACCAACGATCAAAAGCCGACTTTATTTTGAAGGGAGACAATAATACACGATACTTTCAATTGGTTGCCAATGGGCGACATAGCAAGAAGTGTATCTTCTCTCTTCAACAAGATGAGGGGCGGATCGAAGGTCAGGCGGAGCTCAAAAATTATATCACTAAATACTACAAGTCTCTTTTCGGGCCGCCAGATGAAGGGAATTTTACCCTTGATGAGACCCGAACAGATGATATCCCACAAGTCTCGGCAGAAGAAAACAATATCCTTACGTCACCATTCTCGGAGGAGGAGGTGAAAGCTGTGGTGTTCCAAATGGAACATAACAAAGCTCCAGGCCCTGATGGCTTCCCCACAGAATTCTATCAGAATTTTTGGGAAGTCATCAAGACTGACCTTTTGGAGTTGTTCAATTGTCTCCATGCCGGCCGACTTGAGCTTTTTAGGCTTAATTTTGGTGAGATTGTGTTGTTGCCGAAAATTAAGGAGGCTGAGCGGATTCAGCAATATCGACCCATATGTCTCCTTAATGTCAGCTTCAAGATTTTCACCAAAGTGGCCACTAATCGGCTCAACACGGTTGCAGACCATGTCGTCCGACCATCTCAAACTGCTTTCATGCAAGGAAGAAATATACTCGATGGAGTAATGATCCTACATGAGACCGTTCATGAGATGCACCGGAAAAACATGAGTGGAGTAGTTCTCAAGATTGATTTTGAAAAGGCCTATGATAAGGTCAAATGGTGCTTCCTTCAACAGGCCCTAAGAATGAAAGGATTCTTCGATAAATGGCGCGAGTGGATCCAAAATTTCGTTACTGGAGGTAGTGTGGCCGTCAAAGTAAATGATGACGTAGGCCATTACTTCCAAACGAAAAAAGGACTACGCCAGGGCGACTCCATGTCCCCAATGTTATTTATGTTGGGGAACGTAGTAATAATTCAAAATTTTCCTACGTGTCACCAAGATCAATCTAGGAGATGCTAGCAACAAGTAAGAGGGAGTGCATCTTCATACCCTTGAAGATCGCTAAGCGGAAGAGTTACAAGAACGCGGTTGATGGAGTCGTACTCGCGGCGATTCAAATCGCGGAAGATCCGATCCAAGCGCCGAACGGACGGCGCCTCCGCGTTCAACACACGTACAGCCCGGGGACAGCTCCTCCTTCTTGATCCAGCAAGGGGAGAGGAGAAGTTGAGGGAGAACTCCGACAGCACGACGGCGTGGTGGTGGAGCTTGCGGTTCTCCGGCAGGGCTTCGCCAAGCACTACGGAGGAGGAGGAGGAGGAGTTGGAGGGGGGAAGGGCTGCGCCAGGGGAAGGGTTTCAGCTCCCATGCACCTCTCCACTATATATAGGGGTGGAGGGGGCTGGTTTCTTGCCCTCCAAGTCCATTGGGGCGTTGGCAAAGGTGGGAGGAAAGAAATCCCATCCTTTCCCTTCCCCACCGATTGTTATCCCCCCTTTTTAGGGATCTTGATCTTATCCCTTCGGGATATGATCTTATTCCTTCTAAGGGGGATCTTGGTGCGCCTTGACCAGGGGTGTGGGGCCTTGCCCCCACTACCCACGTTCATGTGGGTCCCCCCATGCAGGTGGGCCCCACTTCGGAACCTTCTAGAACCTTCTCGGTACAATACCGAAAAATCCCGAACATTTTCCGGTGGCCAAAATAGGACTTCCCATATATAAATCTTTACCTCCGGACCATTCTGGAACTCCTCGTGACGTCCGGAATCTCATCCGAGACTCCGAACAACTTTCGGTAACCACATACAATTTCCCATAACAACTCTAGCGTCACGGAACCTTAAGTGTGTAGACCCTACGTGTTCGGGAACCATGCAGACATGACCGAGACACCTCTCCGGCCAATAACCAATAGCGGGATCTGGATACCCATATTGGCTCCCACATGTTCCACGATGATCTCATTGGATGAACCACGATGTCGGGGATTCAATCAATCCCGTATACAATTCCCTTTGTCCATCGGTATGTTACTTGCCCGAGATTCGATCGTCGGTATCCCTATACCTTGTTCAATCTCGTTACCGGCAATTCTCTTTACTCGTTCCATAACGCATGATCCCGTGGCTAACTCCTTAGTCACATTGAGCTCGTTATGATGATGCATTACCGAGTGGGCCCAGAGATACCTCTCCGTCATACGGAGTGACAAATCCTAGTCTTGATTTGTGCCAACCCAACAAACACTTTCGGAGATACCTGTAGTGCACCTTTATGGTCACCCAGTTACGTTGTGACGTTTGATACACCCAAAGCATTCCTATGGTATCCGGGAGTTGCACAATCTCATGGTCTTAGGAAATGATACTTGACATTAGAAAAGCTCTAGCAAACGAACTACACGATCTTGTGCTATGCTTAGGATTGGGTCTTGTCCATCACATCATTCTCCTAATGATGTGATCCCGTTATCAACGACATCCAATGTCCATGGTCAGGAAACCACAACCATCTATTGATCAACGAGCTAGTCAACTAGAGGCTCACTAGGGACATGCTGTGGTCTATGTATTCACACATGTATTACGGTTTTCGGTTAATACAATTATAGCATGAACAATAGACAATTATCATGAACAAGGAAATATAATAATAACCATTTTATTATTGCCTCTAGGGCATATTTCCAACAGTCTCCCACTTGCACTAGAGTCAATAATCTAGTTCACATCACCATGTGATTTACATTGTTATGAATATAACACCCAGTGAGTTCTGGGGTTCGATCATGCTTTGCATGTGAGAGAGGTCTTTAGTCAACGGGTCTGCGACATTCAGATCCGTGTGTACTTTGCAAATCTCTATGTCATACTGTAGACACTGCTACCACACTCCACTTGGAGCTATTCCAAATGGCTGCTCCACTATACGTATCCGGATTGCTACTCAGAGTCATCCGGATTGGTGTTAAAGCTTGCATCGACGTAACTCTTTACGACGAACTCTTTATCACCTCCATAACCGAGAAATATTTCCTTAGTCCCCTAGTTACTAAGGATAATCTTGACCGCTGTCCAGTGATCCATTCCTGGATCACTCTCGTACCCCTTGACAGACTCATGGCAAGGCACACACATGTGCGGTACACAGCATGGCATATTATACAGAGCCTATGGATAAAGCATAGGGGACGACCTTCATCCTATCTCTTTGATCCACCGCGGTCGAGCTTTGAGTCTCACTCAACTCCACACCTTACAAATCAGGTAAGAACTCCTTTGACTGATCAATTTTGAACTCTTTCAAATCTTGTCTAGGTATGTACTCATTGAAAGTCTCATCAAGCATCTTGACCTATCTCTATAGATCTTGATGCCCAACAATTAGGTAGCTTTATCCAGGTCTTCCTTTGAAAAACTCTTTTCAAACAACCGTTTATGCTTTCCAGAAATTCTACATCATTTCCGATCAACAATATGTCATCCACATATACTCATCAGAAATTCTATAGTGCTTCCACTCACTTTCTTGTAAATACGAGTTTCTCATAAACTTTGTATAAACTCAAAAACTTTGATCACCTCATCAAAGCGTATATTCCAACTCCGAGATGCTTGCTCCTGTCCATCGAAGGATTGCTGGAGCTTGCATACTTTTTAGCATCCTTAGGATCGACAAAACCTTCTGGTTGTATCACATACAACCTTTCCTCAAGGGAAAGATGTTTTGAAATCCATCTGCCAGATTTCATAATCGAAAAATGCAGCAACTGCTAACATAATTCCAACAGACTTTAGCATCGCTACGGGTGAGAAAGTCTCATCGTAGTCAACTCCTTGAACTTGTCAGAAACTTGTTTGCGACAAGTCGAGCTTTATAAATGGTAACATTTACCATCAGTGTCTGTCTTCTTCTTAAAGGTCCATTTGTACTCAACGACCTGCCATTCAACGGGCAAGTCTACCAAGGTCCATACTTGGTTTTCATACATGGATCCTTTCTCGGATTTCATGGCCTCTAACCATTTGTTGGAATCCGGGCCCATCATCGCTTCTCCATAGTTTGTAGGTTCATTGTTGTCCAACAACATGACCTCCAAGACAGGGTTGCCGTACCACTCAGGAGCAGTACGCGTCTTTGTCGACCTACAAAGTTTGATAGTAACTTAATCCGAAGCTTCATGATCATCACCATTAACTTCCTCTTCAACTGACGTAGGCTCCACAGAAACATCTTTCTGTGATGCGTTACTCTTTAGTTGAAACAAAGGTTCAACAACCTCATCAAGTTCTATCTTCCTCCCACTCAATTCTTTCAAGAGAAACCTTTTCTCGAGAAAGGACCCGTTTTTAGCAACAAATACTTTGCCCTCGGATCTGAGATAGAAGGCATAACCAAATGTTTCCTTAGGGTATTCTATGAAGATGCATATTTCCGCTTTGGGTTCAAGCTTATCAGACATAAGCGTCGTATTCCCAAACTCTGAGAAATGACAGCTTAGGTTTCTGCCAAACCATACGGTGTCATCTCAACGGAATTAGATGGTGCCCTATTTAAAGTGAATATAGTTGTCTCTAATGCTTAACCCCAAAATGATAGTGGCAAATCGATAAGAGACATCATAGTACGCACCATATCCAATAGAGTACGACTACGACGTTCGGACACACCATCACACTATGGTGTTCCAGGTGGCGTGAGTTGTGAAACAACTTTCACATTGTCTTAAGTTGTATACAAAACTTGTAACTCAGATATTCACCTCCACGATCATATCGTAGACATTTTTATCTTCTTGTCACGATGATCTTAGGCTTCACTCTGAATTTGTTTAAACTTTTCAAACGTTTTAGACTTGTGTTTCATTAAGTAAATATACTCATATCCACTCAAATCATCAGTGAAGGTGAGAAAATAACGATATCCACTGCATGCTACAACACTCATTGGACCGCATACATCAACATGTATTATCTCCAATAAGTTACTAGCCCGCTCCATCATACCGGAAACGGGGTCTCAGTCATCTTGCCTAAGAGGCATGGTACGCATGTCGCAACCGATTCGAAATCGAGTGAGTCCAAAGATCCATTAGCATGGAGTTTCTTCATGCGCTTTACACCAATATGACCTTTAGCGGCAGTGCCACAAGTATGTGGTACTATCATTATTAATTTTGCATCTTTTATGAGCATGTGTATTACTACGATCGAGATTCAATAAACCATTCACATTGGGTGCATGACCATTGAAGGTATTATTCATGTAAACAGAATAACCATTATTCTCTAACTTAAATGAATAACCGTATTGCAATAAACACGGTCTAATCACGTTCATGCTCAACACAAACACCAAATAACATTTATTTAGGTTCATCCCTAATCCCGAGAGAGTGTGCGATGGTGATCACATCAACCTTGGAAACACTTCCAACACACATCGTCACCTCACCCTTAGCTAGCCTCCATTTATTCCATAGCTTTTATTTCGAGTTACTAACATTCAGCAACCGAACCGGTATCCAATACCCAGGTGCTACTAGGAGTACTAGCAAGGTACACATCAATAACACGTATATCAAATATACTTCTGTCGACGTTGCCAGCTTTCTTATCTACCAAGTATCTAGGGTTGTTCCACTTCAGCGACCGTTCTCCTCATAACAGAAGCACCTAGTCTCAGGTTTGGGTTCAACCTTGGGTTTCTTCACTGGAGCAGCAACTGACTTGCCATCCATGAAGTTTCCCTTCTTGCCCTTGCCCTTTGTGAAACTAGTGATTTTACTAACCATCAACACTTGATGCTCGTTCTTGATTTCTACTTTCGCGGTGTTAAACATCGCGAACAGCTTAGGGATCATCTTATCCATCCCTGGCATGTTATAGTTCATCACAAAGCTCTAGTAGCTAGGTGGCAGTGACTTGGAGAACTATATTAATCACTATCTTATCTGGAAGATTAACTCCCACTCGATTCAAGTGATCGTAGTACCCAGACAATCTGAGCACATGCTCACTGATTGAGCTATTCTCCTTCATCTTGCAGGCAAAGAATCTTGTTGGAGGTCTCATACCTCTCAACGCGGGCATGAGCCTGAAATCCCAATTTCAGCTCTTAGAACATCTCATATGTTTCGTGACGTTCAAAACGTTTTGGAGCCTCCATTCTAAGCCGTAATGCATGACGCACTAAACTATCAAGTAGTCATCAGAACGTGCCTGTCAGATGTTCAAAACATCTACAGACGACGCTTGAGGGGGTGGCGCATCGAGCGGTGCATTAAGGACATAAGCCTTCTATGCAGTAATGAGTACAATCCTCAGATCACGGACCCAGTCCGCATTATTGCTACCATCATCTTTCAACTTACTTTTCTCTAGGAACGTATCAATAAAACAGGGGAGCTACAGTGCGAGCTATCTACAACATAATTTGCAAAGACATTTTGACTATGTTTATGATAATGAAGTTCATCTGATGAACTCCCACTCAGATAGACATCCCTCTAGTTATCTACGTGATACATGATCCGAATCGACTAGGCCGTGTCCGATCATCATGTGAGACGGACTAGTCATCAACGGTGAACATCTCCATGTTGATCGCATCTACTATACGACTCATGTTCGACCTTTCGGTCTCTCGTGTTCCGAGGCCATGTCTGTACATGCTAGGCTCGTCAAGTCAACCTAAGTGTTTCGCATGTGTAAATCTGGCTTACACCCGTTGTATGCGAACGTTAGAATCTATCACACCCAATCATCACGTGGTGCTTCGAAACAACGAACCTTCGCAACGGTGCACAGTTAGGAGGAACACATTTCTTGAAATTTTAGTGAGGGATCATCTTATTTATGCTACCGTCGTTGTAAGCAAATAAGATGTAAACATGATAAACATCACATGCAAATCATAAAGTGACATGATATGGCCAATATCATCTTGCGCTTTTGATCTCCATCTTCGAGGTGCGGCATGGTCACCATCGTCACCGGCATGACACCATGATCTCCATCATCATGATCTCCATCATCGTGTCTTCATGAAGTTGTCTCGCCAACTATTACTTCTACTACTATGGCTAACGATTAGCAATAAAGTAAAGTAATTACATGGCCTTTTACATTGACTCGTAGGTCATACAATAAATTGAGACAACTCCTATGGCTCCTGCCGGTTGTCATATTCATCGACATGCAAGTCGTGATTCCTATTACAAGAACATGATCAATCTCATACATCACATATATAATTCATCACATCCTTTTTGGCCATATCACATCACATAGCATACCCTGCAAAAACAAGTTAGACGTCCTCTAATTGTTGTTGCATGTTTTACGTGGCTGCTATGGGTTTCTAGCAAGAACGTTTGTTACCTACGCAAAAGCCACAACGGTGATATGCCAATTGCTATTTACCCTTCATAAGGACCCTCTTCATCGAATCCGATCCGACTAAAGTGGGAGAGACAGACACCTGCTAGCCACCTTATGCAACAAGTGCATGTCAGTCGGTGGAACCTGTCTCACGTAAGCGTACGTGTAAGGTCGGTCCGGGCCGCTTCATCCCACAATGCCGCCGAATCAAGATAATACTAGTAACAGTAAGCAAATTGAACAAATCATCGCCCACAACTACTTGTGTTCTACTCTTGCATAGAATCTACGCATAGACCTAGCTCTGATACCACTGTTGGGGAACGTAGTAATAATTCAAAATTTTCCTACGTGTCACCAAGATCAATCTAGGAGATGCTAGCAACAAGTAAGAGGGAGTGCATCTTCATACCCTTGAAGATCGCTAAGCGGAAGCGTTACAAGAACGTGGTTGATGGAGTCGTACTCGCGGCGATTCAAATCGCGGAAGATCCGATCCAAGCGCCGAACGGACGGCGCCTCCGCGTTCAACACACGTACAGCCCGGGGACGTCTCCTCCTTCTTGATCCAGCAAGGGGAGAGGAGAAGTTGAGGGAGAACTCCGACAGCACGACGGCGTGGTGGTGGAGCTTGCGGTTCTCCGGCAGGGCTTCGCCAAGCACTACGGAGGAGGAGGAGGAGTTGGAGGGGGAAGGGCTGCGCCAGGGGAAGGGTTTCAGCTCCCATGCACCTCCCCACTATATATAGGGGTGGAGGGGGCTGGTTTCTTGCCCTCCAAGTTCATTGGGGCGTTGGCAAAGGTGGGAGGAAAGAAATCCCATCCTTTCCCTTCCCCACCGATTGTTATCCCCCCTTTTTAGGGATCTTGATCTTATCCCTTCGGGATATGATCTTATTCCTTCTAAGGGGGATCTTGGTGCGCCTTGACCAGGGGTGTGGGGCCTTGCCCCCACTACCCATGTTCATGTGGGTCCCCCCATGCAGGTGGGCCTCACTCCGGAACCTTCTAGAACCTTCTCGGTACAATACCAAAAAATCCCGAACATTTTCCGGTGGCCAAAATAGGACTTCCCATATATAAATCTTTACCTCCGGACCATTCCGGAACTCCTCGTGACGTCCGAGATCTCATCCGAGACTCCGAACAACTTTCGGTAACCACATACAATTTCCCATAACAACTCTAGCGTCACGGAACCTTAAGTGTGTAGACCCTACGGGTTCGGGAACCATGCAGACATGACCGAGACACCTCTCCGGCCAATAACCAATAGCGGGATCTGGATACCCATATTGGCTCCCACATGTTCCACGATGATCTCATCGGATGAACCACGATGTCGGGGATTCAATCAATCCCGTATACAATTCCCTTTGTCCATCGGTATGTTACTTGCCCGAGATTCGATCGTCGGTATCCCTATACCTTGTTCAATCTCGTTACCGGCAAGTCTCGTTACTCGTTCTGTAACACATGATCCCGTGGCTAACTCCTTAGTCACATTGAGTTCGTTATGATGATGCATTACCGAGTGGGCCCAGAGATACCTCTCCGTCATACGGAGTGACAAATCCCAGTCTTGATTTGTGCCAACCCAACAGACACTTTCGGAGATACCTGTAGTGCACCTTTATGGTCACCCAGTTACGTTGTGACGTTTGATACACCCAAAGTATTCCTACGGTATTCGGGAGTTGCACAATCTCATGGTCTTAGGAAATGATACTTGACATTAGAAAAGCTCTAGCAAATGAACTACACGATCTTGTGCTATGCTTAGGATTGGGTCTTGTCCATCACATCATTCTCCTAATGATGTGATCCCGTTATCAACGACATCCAATGTCCATGGTCAGGAAACCACAACCATCTATTGATCAACGAGCTAGTCAACTAGAGGCTCACTAGGGACATGCTGTGGTCTATGTATTCACACATGTATTACGGTTTCCGGTTAATACAATTATAGCATGAACAATAGACAATTATCATGAACAAGGAAATATAATAATAACCATTTTATTATTGCCTCTAGGGCATATTTCCAACAATTTAACATTGTTGCTGATATGTTGGCGGTTCTGATTGAGCGCGCTAAGCAGGACAGTCAGATTGCAGGAGTAGTGCCACACCTAGTGGATGGTGGCCTCTCCATTTTGCAATATGCCGATGATACAATTCTTTTTATGGAACATGACCTAGACAAGACTCGAAACCTGAAACTCTTGCTTTCGGCATTTGAGCAAATGCCGAGCCTTAAAATTAACTTCCATAAAAGTGAATTGTTCTGCTTTGGAGAAGCCATTGAGGTGGCGGCTGATTATGCTGACCTGTTTGGTTGTGCACAAGGCCAATTCCCAGTTAAATATTTGGGAATTTCAATTCATTACCGTCGTCTCACTAATGCGGAGTGGAAACATGTAGATGAGCGTTTAGAGAAACAATTGAGCAGTTGGAAAGGCAAGTTGCTCTCTGTTGGAGGACGACTGGTCTTGATCAACTCTGTTCTCACAAACATGGTTCTCTATATGCTTTCGTTTTTCCAACTCCCAAGAGGGGTCTTGCAAAGATTGGATTATTTCAGATCTAGATTCTTTTCGCAAGAAGACAATGAAAAGAAAAAATACAAATTGGCAAAATGGAGCGTGGTTTGTAGGCCAAAAGACCAAGGTGGCCTTGGCATTCATGACCTGCAAGTCAAGAATGATGCCTTACTTAGTAAATGGTTGTTCAGACTTCTTACTGAGGATGGTGTTTGGCAAACCCTGTTGCGCAACAAGTATCTATGCCAAAAAGCTGTGTCTCAGGCCTACTGGAAACCTGGTGATTCACACTTTTGGGCAGGTCTAATGGCGGCAAAGAAACATCTTTTCCGCTTTGGATCTTTCGCGATTAAAGACGGGTCTGAGATTCGTTTCTGGGAGGACATCTGGCTAGGCAATGCCAGGCTCCGGGAACAATATCCAGCTTTGCACCGCATTGTTGGCGATAAGAATGAAACTCTTGCGCAGGTGCTCAGTTCCTTTCCACCAGATATTTCTTTCGGGCGGGATTTGATTGGCCCCCGTCTTGTGTCATGGCAACATCTTTTGTCCCGATTGGATACGATTAATCTAACACAAGGACGAGATGTGTTCCGCTGGAACCTCACTGCATCTAGGTCCTTCACAGTCGACTCGATGTACCGTGCGCTCACGCATTCAGAGGTCCCAGTGGATAATAACAAGAAAATCTGGAGATCAAAGATTCCACTGAAAGTTAAGATCTTCATGTGGTACCTTCGGAAGGGAGTAGTGCTAACCAAAGATAACCTCGCCCGTCGCAACTGGCATGGAAGCAAGAAGTGTGGCTTTTGTACTCATGACGAGACAATCAGACACCTCTTTTTCCAGTGCAAGTTTGCACGTTCTACGTGGTCAATCATCCAAATAGAGTCTAATCTTTATCCGCCCACAAGTGTTGCCAATATTTTTGGTCACTGGCTGGACGGTATTCCTTATAGATTCAAAACGCTAATAAGGATGGGAGCGTATGCCTTATTATGGTCGCTTTGGCTATGTAGAAATGATCCGATTTTTAATGACAAAAACTCTTCTCCTTTGCAGGTTATTTTCCGTTGCACGCAATTGCTTCGTACGTGGTCTATGCTTCACCGTACGGAGTTCCAACCGTTGTTCAAGGCGATGTGTACGCAATTGGAGCGAGTGGCCATGGAGGTTTTTTCCCAACATGGGTGGTAGCATAACATCCGTATCGGCCCATCACATCCTTCAACATAGGCAGATTGACGGTCTTATTTGACTCTACTAGTGCCGATATGTCATCTTTTTATTTTCTTTCAGACTATTTGTGTTTGGCTGTGTGCATCCTAGCTATGCAGAGGCCAGGTGTTACTCATCATGATTTGTATCTTCTTGATGCTACGTTTTGAGTTAATAAAGACGCCCTTTATCAAAAAAAAAGTGTACGTGTACCTCTCATGGAATTTTTCTAAACCGTTGTTCATACGAGCAGTCTAGCAAAGATGTCTCAACAAACATTCCTAGAAAAGCATGTTTCAAGAAACACACTATTTATCTGTGGACTAGTCCATGGATACGGATACAGGAGTCGGCCCCTATTTTTTCCTTGAACTCCGCGACACTCAAAATAATTATAGAAAATAGCACAATTCATCCGTAAATAACTTGCAAATATCCCTAGAACTCCGCAACACTCAAAATAATTATAGTAAATAGCACAATTCATCCATAAATAACTTGCAAATATCCCTAGTAAACGTAAATGGTCTGCCCTCGTTCATGTCGACGTTCGGGCTATACAACGTGATGATTATCAAGTTGCAACATTGATTGAATCACTGAATTGGCCAACATGTAAAGCAACAAGAAGCAAAAAAAATATGATCTCCATTGTCGACGAGCCTTGTGGCCACATTGTCTCCACTCGTGCAACCGCAGCACAAAACTTCATGACGGAGTTGGAGATGGTGTACCACTGATGGGCTAGCGAATTCACATTGTGGGCTTGGACCCTCCTTGCCTCATGCCTACAAAGTCCGCACATGCGACTTTACAAGCATCGCACAACAACTCGTCCTCCATCACTGAGTACTCCGCCATTGCGCTTACTCTAGAAAACAATGAGAAGTTCAACAAAAAAAATTCAGTGGCATTTGACCAAACACCTGTCGCATGTGTTATCTGCCATGGACGGTGTCGGCAGGGGGACGGAGGGTACCTGGCTATGGACGGATCCTGAGTGAACGACGACGTAGTCCATGGTGGGCAGGCATGTGGGTGGGTGTTGTGGATGTCCGACAATGCCTGGGCGGAGAGGTACAGCGGCGGCGACAGACGAGGAGGGTGTGGATGCAGAGCAAGGGGGAGCAGGGGTGGACTGGAAGAAAAGTGGCCTGGGGGAGGATTTGAGTGGGCCAGGGGTGTCGGAGTCCTATGTGACAACGATTCATGTTGGAAATATGCCCTAGAGGCAATAATATTATATTATTATATTTCCATGTTCATAATTAAGAGTTTATATTTCATGCTATAATTGCTATGATTCTGGAATATGCGATTCAGTGGAAAACTCATATGCATGTGCGAAATGATAAACAATAATATATAGGTTTCCGGTCTTGCCTCTAAGACTGGATCAAGTGTTGTTGGTGATCATGTTTTTTGGATCTTAGGATATCGTTAAGTGTAACAATAGTCCTAAAACAACATTGAGAGTATGACATTAGAAGAACGATCATATTGAATCGACCCGAACTTGTTTGTTATACTTTGAGATAATATCGTCTGAAATCCATTGTCATAACACGGAGTGTTAGCATGCATGTGTTTTAGTTCCTCTGACCATGAGAGTATCATAGTCACTTCCTATCGTATGGCGAACTTTCGGGTTGCTCAAACGCCATCTGTAACTAGGTGATCGTAACAACAACTTACAGGTCCATCAGAAACTTTGATAAGGGACTAGATAGCTTGAGAGTGGGATTTGCTCCTCCGATGATGGAGAGATATTCTTAGGGTCCTCTCGGTGTGACGGCATCCATCATCATCTGCCCAGACATAGGTGACTACATTACGGGGATGTCGGAACACTTCAACGAGAAAGAAGAACAAAACCGGCAACATGATCAACGGTATAGTGAGCACGTGCATGACTCAGGAGGATACCAATGCATCCCAGGTTTTGTAAAGTATCGTGAAGCAAAGGGAACATCACATGATAACCAAAGGTTCACTCGAATGTCATTCGTGTAATCATAGGGATCGATATGGGCGTCCACGGTTCCGCTGTCGGTCATTGAACGAGGGGTTTCTTTCATGTCTATGATTTACCGAACCTACGGGGTCACAAGCTTCAGGTAATCATGATCTGCTGAGTATTAGTAGGACGGGAGTATCGAGGATTTATTTGTGAAATTATTTCATTAATATTCGGAATAGTTCCGAGAGGAACCGAAGCGTTTCGAGGTCACCGGAAGGGTTTCAGAATTTATCGGGCAATACCGGGTATTCCCGATAATTAATATATAGGTGGAAAATGTTTTTAGTGATGTTAAATTATATATAAAAGGCTCTAGTAATTGTTTATAATTAATTTAATATCAACGGGCCTTAAAAGGCCAAGTGGTGGAAGACCACTTGGGCCACTTGGGCCCAATTGGGGTGGTGCCCACTTCTCCCCATGGAAAGGGGAGAGGGAGGCCGAATTGGAGGGGGAGTCCACCTCCTCCTTGGCCGGACAAGGGAGGAGACTCCCCCTGGTGGTGCCCCTCCTCTCCTCCTAACCTATATATACCTGAGGTATTGAGCTCTTTTGAACACAAAAAAGTTTTGGAGCCTCCTCTAGTTTTTCTAGTTCTAGTTCTAGTTGGTCCTAGTTGACTAATTAGAGCTAGGTCGATTTCCTCTAATCCTCATAACTAGAAGTCCTGTGTGGTTCTAATCTCCTCCCTCTAATTCTCCGGTGACGACTAGCTCTGGACGGCAAAGCGCTGCCGGATCGTGAAGACCGTATGCTAGCAACCAAGAAGAAAGGTTGTGCTTTCGGTCTTTGGTTTGAGGGATCGTTCGAGGGCGGTGAAGGAAATATGCCCTAGAGGCAATAATAAAGTTGTTATTTTATATTTCCTTATTCATGATAAAGGTTTATTATTCATGCTAGAATTGTATTGATCGGAAACCTAAATACATGTGTGAGTACATAAACAAATACCGTGTCCCTAGTGAGCCTCTACTAGACTAGCTCGTTGATCAAAGATGGTTAAGGTTTCCTAACCATAGACATGTGTTGTCATTTGATAACGGGATCACATCATTAGGAGAATGATGTGATGGACAAGACCCATCCGTTAGCTTAGCATAATGATCGTTCAGTTTATTGCTATTGCTTTCTTCATGTCAAATACATATTCCTTCGACTATGAGATTATGCAACTCCCGGATACCGGAGGAATACCTTGTGTGCTATCAAACGTCACAACATAACTGGGTGATCATAAAGATGCTCTACAGGTATCTCCGAAGGTGTTTGTTGAGTTGGCATAGATCGAGATTAGGATTTGTCACTCAGAGTATCGGAGAGGTATCTCTGGGCCCTCGAAGAGGTATCTCTGAGATGATCATGTTTTGTAAGTTATCGGCAACCGGCAGGAGCCTTATGGTTGTCTCTTTATCGTATGAAATGCAAACGCCATGTAATTGCTTTACTTTATCACTATGCGTTAGCGATAGTTGTAGAAGCAATAGTTGGCGAGACGACCACGATGCAACGATGGAGATCAAGGTGTCGAGCCGGTGATGATGGAGATCATGACGATGCTTTGGAGATGGAGATCAAAAGCACAAGATGATGATGGCCATATCATGTCACATATTTTGATTGCATGTGATGTTTATCTTTTATGCATATTATTTTGCTTAGAACGACGGTAGCATTATAAGATGATCCCTTCACTAAATTTCAAGATAAAATTGTTCTCCCCGAGTATGCACCGTTGCTAAAGTTCGTCATTTCGAAGCACCTCGTGATGATCGGGTGTGATAGACTCTACGTTCACATACAATGGGTGTAACACAATTTTGCACATGCAGAATACTTGGGTTAAACTTGACGAGCCTAGCATGTACAGACATGGTCTCAGAACACTGGAGACCGAAAGGTCGAACGTGAGTCATATAGTAGATATGATCAACATAGAGATGTTCACCATTGATGACTACCCCATCTCACATGATGATCGGACATGGGTTAGTTGATTTGGATCACGTATGACTTAGATAACTTGAGGGATGTTTATTTAAGTGGGAGTTCATTAGTAATATTGATTAATTGAAATTAATTTATCATGAACTTAGTCCTGATAGTATTTGCATATCTATGTTGTAGATCAATGGCCCGTGCTACCGTTCCCCTGAATTTTAATGCGTTCCTAGAGAAAGCTAAGTTGAAAGATGATGCTAGCAACTACACGGACTGGGTCCGCAACTTGAGGATTATCCTCATTGCTGCACAGAAGAATTATGTCCTTGATGCACCGCTAGGTGACAGACCTGCTACAGGAGCTGATGCACATTTTATGAACGTCTGGCAGGCTCGATCTGATGACTACTCTATAGTTCAGTGTGCCATGCTTTACGGCTTAGAACCGGGACTTCAAAGACGTTTTGAACATCATGGAGCATATGAGATGTTCCAGGAGTTGAAGTTAATATTTCAAGCAAATGCCCGGGTTGAGAGATATGAAGTCTCCAACAAGTTCTATAGTTGTAAGATGGAGGAGAACAGTTCTGTCAGTGAACACATACTCAAAATGTCTGGTTATTATAATCACTTAACTCAGCTGGGAGTTGATCTTCCAGTTGATTGTGTTATTGACAGAGTTCTTCAATCACTGCCACCAAGCTACAAAGGCTTCGTGATGAATTATAATATGCAAGGGATGAACAAAACAGTTCCCATGCTCTTCACAATGCTTAAGGCCGCGGAGGTAGAAATCAAGAAGGAGCATCAAGACCACTAGTTTCAAGAAAAAGGGCAAGGGAAGGAAAGGAAACTTCAAGAAGAATGGCAAGCAAATTGCCACTCCCGGGAAGAAGCCCAAAGCTGGACCCAAGCCTGAAACTGAGTGCTTCTACTGCAAAGAGAGTGGTCACTGGAAGCGGAACTGCCCCAAGTATTTGGCGGATAAGAAGGATGGCAAAGTGAACAAAGGTATATTTGATATACATGTTATTGATGTGTACCTTACTAATGCTCGTAGCAGCGCCTGGGTATTTGATATTGGTTCGGTTGCTCATATTTGTAACTCGAAACAGGAGCTGCGGAATAAACGAAGTTTGGCTAAGGACGAGGTGACGATGCGCGTTGGGAATGGTTCCAAGGTCGATGTGATCGCCGTCGGCATGCTACCTCTACATCTACCTTCGGGATTAGTTTTAGACCTGAATAATTGTTATTTGGTGCCAGCTTTGAGCATGAACATTATATCTGGATTTTGTTTATTGCGAGACTGTTATTCATTTAAGTCAGAGAATAATGGTTGTTCTATTTTTATGAATAATATCTTTTATGGTAATGCACCCTTGAAGAGTGGTCTATTCTTGTTGAATCTCGATTGTAGTGATACACATATTCATAATATTGATGCCAAAAGATGCAAAGTTGATAATGATAGTGCAACATATTTGTGGCACTGCCGTTTAGGTCATATTGGTGTAAAGCGCATGAAGAAACTCCATGCAGATGGCTTTTGGAATCACTTGATTATGAATCATTTGATATTTGCGAACCATGCCTCATGGGCAAGATGACTAAAACTCCGTTCTCCGGAGCAATGGAGCGAGCTAATGACTTATTGGAAATAATACATACCGATGTATGCGGTCCGATGAGTGTTGAAGCACGCGTGGGTATCCTTATTTTCTTACCTTCACAGATGATTTGAGTAGATATGGGTATATCTACATGATGAAACACAAGTCTGAAACATTTGAAAAGTTCAAAGAATTTCAGAGTGAAGTGGAGAATCATCATAACAAGGAAATAAAGTTTCTACGATCTGATCGCGGAGGCGAATATTTAAGTTACGAGTTTGGCCTTCATTTAAAACAATGTGGAATTGTTTCACAACTCACGCCACCTGGAACACCACAGCGTAATGGTGTGTCCGAACATCGTAACCGTACTTTATTAGATATGGTGCGATCTATGATGTCTCTTACCAATTTACCACTATCATTTTGGGGTTATGCATTAGAGACGGCCGCATTCACGTTAAATAGGGCACCGTCTAAATCCGTTGAGATGACACCATATGAACTATGGTTTGGCAAGAAACCTAAGCTGTCATTTCTTAAAGTTTGGGATTGCGACACTTATGTCAAAGGGCTTCAACCTGATAAGCTCGAACCCAAATCGGAGAAGTGCGTCTTCATAGGATACCCTAAGGAAACAATTGGGTACACCTTCTACCACAGATCCGAAGGCAAGACCTTTATTGCTAAGAATGGATCCTTTCTAGAGAAGGAGTTTCTCTCGAAAGAAGTGAGTGGGAGGAAAGAACTTGATGAGGTAATTGCACCTTCTCTCGAATTGGAAAGTAGTACATCACAGAAAACCGTTCCCGTGATGCCTACACCAACGAGAGAGGAAGCTAATGATGGTGATCATGAAACTTCAGATCAAGTTACTACTGAACTTCCTAGGTCGACCAGAGCACGATCCGCACCAGAGTGGTATGGTAATCCTGTCCTGGAAGTCATGTTACTAGACCAAGGCGAACCTACGAACTATGAAGAAGCTATGATGATCCCAGATTCCGACAAATGGCTTGAGGCCATGAAATCTGAAATAGGATCCATGTATGAGAACAAAGTGTGGACTTTGGTGGATTTGCCCGATGATCGGCAAGCCATAGAAAATAAATGGATCTTCAAGAAGAAGACTGACGCTGATGGTAATGTTACTGTCTACAAAGCTCGACTTGTTGCGAAAGGTTTTCGACAAGTTCAAGGAGTTGACTACGATGAGACTTTCTCACCCGTAGCAATGCTTAAGTCTATCTGAATCATGTTAGCAATTGTTGCATTTTATGATTATGAAATCTGGCAAATGGACGTCAAAACTGCATTCCTTAATGGATATCTTAAAGAAGAGTTGTATATGATGCAACGAGAAGGTTTTGTCGATCCTAAGGATGCTAACAACGTGTGCAAGCTCCAGCGATCCATCTATGGACTGGTGCAAGCATCTCGGAGTTGGAATATATGCTTTCATGAGGTGATCAAAGCATATGGTTTTATACAGACTTACGGTGAAGCCTGTATTTACAAGAAAGTGAGTGGGAGCTATGTAGCATTTCTGATATTATATGTGGATGACATATTATTGATTGGAAATGATATAGAATTTCTGGATAGCATAAAAGGATACTTGAATAAGAGTTTTTCAATGAAAGACCTCGGTGAAGCTGCTTATATATTGGGTATCAAGATCTATAGAGATAGATCAAGATGTTTAATAGGACTTTCACAAAGCACATACCTTGATAAAGTTTTCAAAAAGTTCAAAATGGATCAGTCAAAGAAAGGGTTCTTGCCTGTGTTACAAGGTGTGAAGTTGAGTCAGACTCAAAGCCCGACATTGCAGAAGATAGAGAGAAAATGAAAGTCATTCCCTATGCCTCAGCCATAGGTTCTATCATGTATGCTATGCTGTGTACCAGACCTGATGTGTGCCTTGCCATAAGTTTGGCAGGGAGGTACCAAAGTAATCCAGGAGTGGATCACTGGACAGCGGTCAAGAACATCCTGAAGTACCTGAAAAGGACCAAGGATATGTTTCTCGTTTATGGAGGTGACAAAGAGCTCGTCGTAAATGGTTACATCGATGCTAGCTATGACACTAATCCGGATGACTCTAAGTCACAAACCAGATACGTATTTATATTGAATGGTGGAGCTGTCAGTTGGTGCAGTTCCAAGCAAAGCATCGTGGCGGGATCTACGTGTGAAGCGGAGTACATAGCTGCTTCGGAAGCAGCAAATAAAGGAGTCTGGATGAAGGAGTTCATATCCGATCTGGGTGTAATACCTAGTGCATTAGGTCCAATGAAAATCTTTTGTGACAACACTGGAGCAATTGCCTTGGCGAAGGAATCCAGTTTTCACAAGAGAACCAAACACATCAAGAGACGCTTCAACTCTATTCGTGAATATGTCAAGGATGGAGACATAGAAGTTTGCAAAATACATACGGATCTGAATATAGCAGACCCATTGACTAAGCCTCTTCCACGAGCAAAACATGATCAGCACCAAGACTCCATGGGTGTTAGATTAATTACAATCTAATCTAGATTATTGACTCTAGTGCAAGTGGGAGACTGAAGGAAATATGCCCTAGAGGCAATAATAAAGTTGTTATTTTATATTTCCTTATTCATGATAAAGGTTTATTATTCGTGCTAGAATTGTATTGATCGGAAACCTAAATACATGTGTGAGTACATAAACAAATACCGTGTCCCTAGTGAGCCTCTACTAGACTAGCTCATTGATCAAAGATGGTTAAGGTTTCCTAACCATAGACATGTGTTGTCATTTGATAACGGGATCACATCATTAGGAGAATGATGTGATGGACAAGACCCATCCATTAGCTTAGCATAATGATCGTTCAGTTTATTGCTATTGCTTTCTTCATGTCAAATACATATTCCTTCGACTATGAGATTATGCAACTCCCGGATACCGGAGGAATACCTTGTGTGCTATCAAACATCACAACGTAACTGGGTGATCATAAAGATGCTCTACAGGTATCTCCGAAGGTGTTTGTTGAGTTGGCATAAATCAAGATTAGGATTTGTCACTCCGAGTATCGGAGAGGTATCTCTGGGCCCTCTCGGTAATACACATCATAAGCTTGCAAGCAAATGACTAAGGAGTTAGTTACGAGGTGATGTATTACGGAATGAGTAAAGAGACTTGCCGATAACGAGATTGAACTAGGTATAGAGATACCGACGATCGAATCTCGGGCAAGTAACATACCGATAGACAAAGGGAATTACGTATGTTGTCATAACGGTTCGACCGATAAAGATCTTCGTAGAATATGTAGGAGCCAATATGGGCATCCAGGTTCCGCTATTGGTTATTGACCGGAGAGGTGTCTCGGTCATGTCTACATAGTTCTCGAACCCGTAGGGTCCGCACGCTTAACGTTCGTTGACGATATAGTGTTATATGAGTTATATGATTTGGTGACACCCCCGGTATGTGTTATGGGCTTAATGGGCCAAGGGATGGACAGACCAGCCCACAGGGGGCTGGTGCGCCCCTCTCCCTGGCCGGCCAGCCCTAGTGAAGGAAAGGGGGGAGGGCTAGCCCCTCCTGCCTTTCACTTTCGTAGTGCTTAGGTGAAGCCCTGCGGAGATCAATTCACCATCACCATCACCACGTCGTCGTGCTGCCGGAACTCATCCACTACCTCGCCGTCTTGCTGGATCAAGAAGGTGTGGACGTCACTAAGCTGAACGTGTGCTGAACGCGGAGGTGCCGTATGTTCGGTACTCGATCGGTTGGATCGCGAAGAAAGTTCGACTACATCAACCGCGTTGTCAAACGCTTCCGCTTATGGTCTACGAGGGTACGTAGACACACTCTCCCCTCTCGTTGCTATGCATCTACTTGATAGATCTTGTGTGTGCGTAGAATTTTTTTTGTTTTCCATGCAACGTTTCCCAACAGGCGGTTCGTGGGATCGTCATCAACGGCTCGAGGGACTCCAAGTTGATGGGGAACGAAGCATGAAAATAAAAAAAAATCCTACAAAACACCCAAGATCCAATCTAGGAGATGTATAGCAATGAGATAGGAGTGTGTCTACCTACCCTGGTAGACCGAAAGTGTTAGCGTCGTAATGCGGCTTATGTAGTCGTACTCGTCGCGATCCAATCCGATCTAGTGCCGAACAGACGACACCTCCGAGTTTAGCACATGTACGGCTCAGCGGCGTCCTCTCCTTCTTGATCTAGCAAGCGAAGGAGAGGAGGTAGATGAGATCTGAACCAACACGACAGCGCGGTGGTGGTGATGGCAGCGGAACTCTGGCAGGGCTTCGCCAAGTGCTGACAGAACATGGAGGAGGAGTAACGGGAGGGAGACGGGGCAAGCATAGAAGGGTTGGATCCCTCGTGCGCCTCCCCACTATATATAGGGGTGAGGGAGGGGCATGGAAGCCCTAGCCCCTTCCCAAGGTAGGGGGGCGGCGGCCAAGGGGGAGGAGTGCCCACCAAGCCAAGTGGAGGCCCTCCCCCTTAGGGTTTCCCCTCTCCATGCACATGGGCCTTGTAGGGGCTGGTGTGTGACGCCCCCGGCCCGATCGTGCACTAACCATACACGCAAATGCACACGATCAAGCCTAAGGACTCACGGGAAGATATCACAACACAACTCTAAAACATAAATAAAGTCATACAAGCTTTATATTACAAGCCAGGGGCCTCGAGGGCTCGAATACATAAGCTTGCGAACAAGCGTCAGCGGAAGCATCAGATATCTGAGTACAGATATTAAAAAAAAGAAACAGAAAGGCCTTTAGAAAGGCGGGGCAAAATAAAACACTACGATCGAAAGGCGTAGGCCTACTGCCTGGGACCCTCCGATCCTACTCCTGGTCGTCAGTCAACTCATAGCAGAATCCATCCTCTGGGTAGTAGTAGTAGCGATCGTCGGCAGGGCAGCTATCTCAGGGGCTCCGTCATCTTGTTACGACAAACTGATACGCGGAGAAAAGGAAAACAAAGCAACCGTGAGTACTCAGAAGTACTCAGCAAGCAAGGATCTACACTACATATGCAACATTTTCAAAGGGAGGCTGTATATGTGGACTGGGCTGCAGAAATGCCAGAATAGAGAGAAGACCTAGTCCTATCGAAGACTAGCATCTTCAGCGGTCTTGCAGAAATAGAAGAGGGTAGAACAGTACAATATAATGTAGTAGTATCATTAAGTCTCATCCTCACCCAGAGATCCTTTCTCGACTCCCTGCGAGAAAGCAATCCCAGAGCCATACAGTCATCAACCTCGTCCTGAGATCCCTTCTCGGCTCCCTGCGAGAAGCAATCCCAGAGCCATAGTATCCAAGTATCCAGTTCTAAATTGTATCAATCAGGATACAACTCCGAGTGTCCTTTACCGTAGGACCGGCTATCGATAGAAATGTTCTTCCCTGCAGGGGTGCACCAACTTACCCAACACGCTCGATTAACTCCGGCCGGACACACTTTCCTGGGTCATGCCCGGCCTCGGTCAAAGGACACATCGCAACCCTACCTACAGCTCAGCAGAGAGGTCCCCGCCGGTCTACATCCTAAGCGCAAGGGGGTCTTGGCCATCGCCCCTCGCCCTCCGGGTCGTTGCGCACACGGTGAAGCCAGGCACCAACACTACAGGAAGGCGCCGGTCCATCCGTGCCGCGATGCTGAACTAGACTTCTGACAGAGCTTTCGGCTGATGCATACGATGCAGAACGCCCATACTATGCCCACGTGATGGTTAGTGCTATCAGACCAGAGGCCTGCTCGGATCAAATATCCAAATCGTTAGGACTAGGGCTTGCGGTAACGAGCAGAGACTCACGAAAGATGTGACCCCGTCGCCCCGTCTCGAGGACTTGCGGCAAGGGTTAAGAATGCCCGGCCGCGCCTCGTATTCACCACTCGGGCACCACACTGGCAACCCGCCTTCACATCACACGCGGGTACCCCTCAGGGTCGACCCGCCTTTCCAAGTAACAATAGTACATTCCAAGTATCCGTGTGTCCATAACATCAGGGGAATCCGAGGTATCACCCTCGTTGGATTCCTACTCGATGTGTCTGTCGAGGTGAACTCGGAGGAATCACCCTCACTGGGTCCACACTTGAGGTGTTGTACGACAGCGTCGTTATCGGAAGCGGTGAAGGAGGAATCACCCTCGATGACCACGATCGAATAGCTACTCTACAGAGTTAACATCAGAAGTGCTACATGAGGTTTCACCCTCGGCACTCGATAGTAACGCTGCAGTGTCGTTACAACTAAGGGGGGTGATGTGCGGTGTCGGGTCCTGGTCTTCAATTCCCGTTGATCGGGTCTTCTGACGATCCAGCGCGGCAGCCGGGATAAGTGGGGTCACTGATAGGTCTCTACCCAGCCTAAACTAAGCAGTTTAGGATATGCAGGTAATTATCAACAGCAGGCTACAATAAACAGGCTATGCATCAGAATAGGTAAAGCAGTAGCAGCAGCAATTCTAATGCAAGCATGGGAAATTAGAATGGGCGATATCGGGATGATCAAAGGGGGGGGCTTGCCTGGTTGCTCGGCGGCAAGGGCAAGGTCGTCTATGGTGTCTTCGGGATCCGGAGCTGCGTCGGTCTCGGGGACGACGTCGGGGTCGGGGGCTATCGAGAGAGAAGAGGGGGAGGAAACAGTATAAATATAGAGCAAACATGAGCATGACAAATACGATACACGGTGCTAGGGGTAGTCTAACGCAGCATCACACGTATCAGACGGAGCGGGAGAATATCTGACGATATTTCCCGGGTCTTTGGAATTATCGGACAGAGGATAAGAGGGGAACGGTTGCAAGTTCGGATAGTTAGGGACGCGTGACGGACGAACGGACCGCGTATTCGGATTCGTCTCGTCGTTCTGAGCAATTTTCATGTACAAAGTTTTTCCATCGGAGTTACGGATTATTTAATATGATTTTCTAAAGTTTTTATTAATTTCTGGAATTTAAATTAATTATTTAATTTCGAATTATCCAGAATAGCGATTGATGACGTCAGCATGACATCATGCTGACGTCAGCAGGCAACAGTGCTGTTGACTGGGTCAACTACGTGTGGGTCCCGCACGTCATACAGTGATTAGTTTAATTAGGGTTTAGCTAATTAATTACTGTTTAATTAAACTAACTAATCAATTAGATTAACCTAATCAGAGTTTAATTAACTTAATTATTTCACTAATTAATTAATTAATTAATTACTAATTATTTTTACTAATTCATTTTCTTTTCTTTTTTTTTCTTAAATTCGTTTTTGGGGGCGGGCCCCATCGTCAGTGGCACAGAGGCCACTACACCGGCGTGCGATAACGGGGGAGGGGCGTGCGTCGGGGGCGGGGTCGGCGCGAGCGGTCGGCGGCGCCCGATCCGGTTTGGACGGGTGGGGGGGGAGTGAGCGAGGGGGGGGGGGTAGCTAGGGTTTGGTCGGGGCTTATAGGCCAGGGGGCGAGCGGGTGGGCCGGCCGGCTGGGCTTTGGCCCAGTTGGGCGGGGGGGTGGGTTTCTCTTTTCTTTCCTTTTCTTGTTCTATTCTTTTCCTTTTTTTTCTTTATTCTACACTCTGTTTTTTAAATAGTTAGGCCACCATATGAGTTTTGCAAAACATGAGACCTAGTTCATAAATACCAGTGCTTTATTCCCTAACACCTAACAATTCGGTCTTGGCAAAATATAATTTCATATTTAATTTAGATTAAATAAAAGGGCTATTAATTATTATTTTTATCCACTGTTCGAGGATGATTGAGTCACTTATCCAATTCCAATAAGGTTGGTTTCAATTTTAGAAGTGTCTTTGGAATTTTTGTTATTTATTTAACATTTTAGTTTTCATGTTGGTCAACTTTTATTTTCCACTTTCATTTAAATTTGAATCTTGACTTAGGA
The DNA here is from genome assembly GCA_011799875.1 of Thinopyrum elongatum. NCBI lineage: Eukaryota > Viridiplantae > Streptophyta > Magnoliopsida > Poales > Poaceae > Thinopyrum > Thinopyrum elongatum. The sequence goes on from CM022300.1 coordinate 43,778,609, forward strand.
GTTGAAATGCATTATGATGCAACTGATGATCATGCACTGTTAATCATGCTGACATGGCATAATCAAAATGGGATTACTGTAGTTAACCACTGGGGGTGTTACATGGTGCCCCTGGCCCATTAAGGCCAGGGCGCCGCCCTGCAGCCCATGCTACTTTATGGGACGTGGTGGAACCCACTGAGGACTTTCGGACCCCTCCGGTGGCTTCCCGGTACAATACTGAAAAAAAACGGACTTTTTCCCAGAACCCCGACAATAACTTTCCATATATAAATCTTTACCTCCGGACCATTTCGGAGCTCCTCGTGATGTCCCGGATCCCATCCAGGGCTCTGAACAACCTTCAGACTTTCCACTATTAATATCTCAATACTACCCTAGCGCTACCGAACGTTAAGAGTGCGACCCTACGGGTTCGAGAATCATGCAGACATGACCGATACTCCTCTCTGGTCAATAACCAATAGCGGGACCTGGATGCCCATATTGATTCCTACATATTCAACGAAGATCTTTATCGGTTGAACCACGATGTCAAGGATTCAGTCAATCCCGTATGCCATTCCCTTTGTCCGGCGATATGTTACTTGCCCGAGATTCGATCATCGGTATCTCCATACCTAGTTCAATCTCGTTACCAGCAAGTCTCTTTAATCGTTCCTTAATACAAGATCCCATGAACAAACTCATTAGTCACATGAAGATTCTTATGATGTTGTTGAAAGAACATGTGGTGCCCCCATGTGTGGTTTTGGTAATTGAGTACATTCTTTATGGACTAATGGTTGCCTTGAGTTATATTCATAGGATTTGTCCATAGGCTTTTCTTGAAGTCCATTTGTTGGTTTCAAAGAGTTTATGTGTTGGCCAAGGTGCTTTTCAAGGAATTATCCAAAGATTGGTCATGTGAGAGTTGAGCTTATTGCAAGCATGTCTTTAAGAAGAAGATTGTATGAACATTCATGTTTACCTTCAAGACATCATCCTAATGAAGAGAGTTGGAAAGGTTCAAGGTTGATCAAGACTAAGTACAAAGAATGATTCAAGTTGATCAACACACAAAGTGTAGAAGATGTACCGAGTGGGATCAAGTGGTCTCATGGTATGGTAAGCATTGTCCATTACGCTTTGTGTACTAACCCATGGTCTACGTGAGAGTTCTATGTGGGGTTAGGTATGTTCCATGGGTTTGCATCAAGAGGAAGATCTCATACAACCCATGGAGGATGACATCAAGTGGTGATCGTCATCAAGATTGTGGTGTGCAAGGTCAAGTGGTGCATCATGAAGAGATCAAATGCTTGAAGCTTTCCGTCCATTGTGGTGGCAATGGACTTGTGAAGATGTACCGAAGAGTGGCTCACCCATAGTGGAGTATGGGGGAGCAATCAACTAGTCTTCATCGAGCCAACACAATCAAGAAAGGTGGTCCAACTTGAGGAAGTCAAGATCGCCATCATCTAGCTCAAGTGGACTATGTGCAAGGCAAAGGTTTGCCCTTGATAGGTTTTCTATTTTACCGGTCTCATGGTGGTAGTTGGGAGACCGGGTTATAGGATCGATTGCCGTACCATCAAGGGGGGCTCTCAAGTTAGTAGCTTGATCATATTGTTCATAGAGATCTCAAACCATTGCATCCTTGCATCATCTTTCTTGGTTCTTGTTTGGTGTTTCTCTTTGTGAGTTTTAGAGCTTATGGCCACCTTCTTGACAAGCACGAGTTCATCGAAAATGGAGTTCATATATGCATCTTCTATGATGTTTTCGATGTTGGAGTTCTTACCGGTTCTTCATTCATAGAGGTTTCACATCTCTATATCATTGGTATTTTTCTACTGTCGCTATTTGGATAGTACTCATCGTCATCTATCCAACAAGCTTGAGTTTGCTCTATTCGTAGCCCGTATGAAGAAGTTATGGCAGTTTTAGTCTCTGGACAGTTTTTCTGTGCTCAGGCGGTAGTACCGCTCGGTACCATGGTAGGCGGTACTACCGCTATGGACTACCGTTGCTTCTACCGCTTGGGAAATCCTTTCTGTGCTTCTTTCTGTTGCCTATTTTCTTGTAGCGGTAGTAGCCTGATGTCGCTTGAACTACGTCGGTCCAAAGAGGAAGGGATGATGCAGCACAGCTACGGTAGGTATTTCCCTGAGTGATGAAACCAAGGTTATCGAACCAGTAGGAGAACCAAGCAACACTATGTAAACGGTACTTGCACACAAAGAACAAATACTTGCAACCGGACGCGTAAGAGGGGTTGTCAATCCCTCCCGGGTAAAAGATAGATAATTTTGTGGTAGATTGGATAAATAGCTCTCGATAAAACGCAAATAAAATAAATAATAAAAAGTGCAGCAAGGTATTTTTGGGTTTTTAGAATAATAGATCTGAAAACAAAAGCGAATAAAAATAGATCTCAAAGCAAATATGATAAAGAATAGACCCGGGGGCCATAGATTTCACTAGTGTCTTCTCTCGAGAAAATAGCATACGGTGGGTAAAAAAATTACTGTTGGGCAATTGATAGACCCTCAAATAATTATGACGATATCCAGGCAATGATCATTATATAGGCATCACGTCCAAGATTAGTAGACCAGCTCCTGCCTGCATCTACTACTATTACTCCACACATCGACCGCTATCCAGCATGCATCTAGTGTATTAAGTTCATGGAGAAATGGAGTAATGCAATAAGAACGATGACATGATGTAGACAAGATCTATTCATGTATGAATAGACCCCATCTTGTTATCCTTAATAGCAACGATCAATACGTGTCTTGCTGCCCCTTCTGTCACTGGGAAAGAACACCGCACGACCGAACCCATCACAAAGCACCTCTTCCCATGGCAAGAAAAATCGATCTAGTTAGCCTAACTAAACCAAAGATTCGAAGAAGAAATATGAGGCTATAAGTAATCATGCATATAAGAGATCAAAGAAACTCAAATAACTTTCATGGATATAAAGATCTGATCATAAACTCAAAGTTCATCGGATCCCAACGAACACACCGCAAAAAAGAGTTACATCAAATAGATCTCCAAGAGACCATTGTATTGAGAATCAAAAAAAAGAGAGGAAGCCATCTAGCTACTACCTACGGACCCGTAGGTCTACAATGAACTACTCACGCATCATCGGAGAGGCACCAATGAGGATGATGAACCCCTCCGTGATGGTGTCTAGATTGGATCTGGTGGTTCTGGAACTTGCGATGGCTGGAATTGTGTTTCGTCGACTCCCCTAGGGTTTTTGGATTTTCAGGGTATTTATAGAGCAAAGAGGCGGTGCGGGAGGCGGCCGAGCTGGGAACAACCCACCAGGGCGCGCCTGGGCCCCCAGGCGCACCTAGGTCGGTTGTGCTCCCCTCGGGTACTTCTTTGGCCCAACAGGTGTCTTCTGGTCAAGAAAAATTCTCCAAAAAGTTTTGCTGTGTTTGGACTCCGTTTGGTATTGATTTTCTGCGAAGTAAAAAACAAGCAAAAAACAGCAACTGGCACTGGGCACTATGTCAATAGGTTAGTCCCAAAAAAAGATATAAAGTTGCTATGAAATGATGGTAAAGCATCCAAGAATGATAATATGACATCATGGAACAATAAAAAATTATAGATAAGTTGGAGACGTATCAGCAGCCCCAAGCTTAATGCCTTCTCGTCATCGAGTAGGTAAATGATAAAAACAGAACTTTTGATGTGGAGCTGCCTAACATGTTCATTACATATTCTTTTCTTTTGTAGCATGGATATTTGGACTTTTATATGGTTCAAAGCAATAGTCTAGTTTTGACATGAAGATTTCAATACTCAAGCATATCAACAAGCAACCATGTCTTTCAAAATATCAACACTAAAGCAAGTTATCCCTAGCCCATTATGCTTAATCATTGATGCATTCATGAAACACAATTGCATATTAGCTACATCCAATGCTCAAGTATGATCATAGTGCCCCTTAGTTGGTGCTTTATAAGAGAAGATGGAGACTCAAATAAAATTGCATAAAGTAAATAGAAGGGCCATTCGTAGAGGGAAGTAGGGATTTGTAGAGGTGCCAGAGCTCAAAGCAAAAAAAATTAGAGATAAAACATTTTGGGTGGCATGCCTTTCCTGTCAACGAAAACGATCGAGTAGTTCCCAATACTTTCCATGCTAGATATATCATAGGCGGTTCCCAAACAGAAAATAAAGTTTATTCCTTTTCCACCATACTTGCACATTCCACGGCTAGCCGTATCCACGGGTGCCGTTCATACCAACACTTTTCAAGGAATTTATTATTTGATAACATAAAGTAAATTCATTTTTCATTTTGGGACTGGGCATCCCTAATACCTTTGTCATACTCTCGTGCAATGACAAGTGAATAAACACTCATCTTGAGAATAACACATCTAGCATGGAAAAATATCAGCCACCCCCTACCATTTCATGAGCGGTACGAGCACACAAAAAGGAAATTTATTTTGAAAATTAGAGATGGCACATACAAATTTGCTTAGAACGGCACGGAAATACCGCATATAGGTAGGTATGGTGGACTCATATGGCAAAACTGGGTTTAATGATTTTGGATGCACAAGTAGTAATCCTACTTAGTACAAGTGAAGTCTAGCAAAAAGATTGAGAAGCATCCAACCAAGAAACGAAAAATCACGTAAGCGAGCATTAAGCATAACTAACACCGAATAATGCACCACAAGTAGGATGTAATTTCATTGCATAACTATTGACTTTCATGCTTGCATAGGGAATCACAAACCTTAACACCAATATTCTTACTAAAGCATAATTACTCACCAACATGACTCACATATCACTATCATCATATCTCAAAACTATTACAAGGAATCAAGTTTATTTTGTCCGATGATCTTCATGAAAGTTTTTATTATATCCCTCTTGAATATCTATCACTTTGGGACTAGTTTAATATGTTGCTTTTGATAGCTCAAACAAATCTAAGTGAAGAACATGAGCATAAAAAATTTCGTCTCTCAAAATAATATAAGTGAAGCATGAGAGAATTTCTTCAAAATTACTAACACTCAAATAAATCTAAGTGAAGCATGAGAGCATTTCTTCAAAAATATTAAAGCACACCATGCTCAAAAAGATATAAGTGAAGCACTAGAGCAATTCCATAGCTCAGAAAAAAATTAAGTGAAGCATAAACAACAATTCTAACAAATCATAGCATAATTTTGGATCTCTCAAAAAGGTGTGTTCAGCAAGGATACTTGACACAAAACAAAAAGCAAAACAAGCAAAGACTCATATAATACAAGACGCTCCAAGCAAAACTCATGATATGTGACAAATAAAAATATAGCTCCAAGTAAAATACCGATAGTCGTTAGAAGAAAGAGGGGATGCCACTCGGGGCATCCCCAAGCTTAGTTGCTTGTTCATCCTTGAATATTAACGTGGGGTGCCATGGGGCATCCCCAAGCTTAGGCTCTTGCTACTCCTTATTCCTTCATCCATCGTGATCTCACCCAAAACTTGAAAACTTCAATCACACAAAACTTATCAAAACCTTCATGAGATCCGTTAGTATAAGAAAACCAATCTTTACTTTAGGTACTGTTGTAAACTCATTCCAATTTAATTATTGCATTATATCTACTGTATTCTAACTTTACCATGGCTTATAGCCCCCGATACATGAAGGAAATATACCCTAGAGGCAATAATAAAATTGTTATTTTATATTTCCTTATTCATGATAAAGGTTTATTATTCATGCTAGAATTGTATTGATCGGAAACCTAAATACATGTGTGAATACATAAACAAACATCGTGTCCCTAGTGAGCCTCTACTTGACTAGCTCGTTGATCAAAGATGGTTATGGTTTCCTAACCATGGACATGAGTTGTCATTTGAAAACGGGATCACATCATTAGGAGAATGATGTGATGGACAAGACCCACCCGTTAGCTTAGCATAAGGATCGTTCAGTTTTATTGCTATAGCTTTCTTCATGTCAAATACATATTCCTTCGACTATGAGATTATGCAACTCCCGGATACCGGAGAAATACTTTATGTGCTATCAAACATCACAACGTAACTGGGTGACCATAAAGATGCTCTACAGGTATCTCCGAAGGTGTTTGTTGAGTTGGCATAGATCGAGATTAGGATTTGTCACTCCGAGTTTTGGAGAGGTATCTCTGGGCCCTCTCGCTAATACACATCATAAGCTTGCAAGCAAATGACTAAGGAGTTAGTCACAAGATTGATGTATTACAGAACAAGTAAAGAGACTTGCCAGTAACGAGATTGAACAAGGTATGAAGATACCGACGATCGAATCTCGGGCAAGTAACATACCGATTGACAAAGGGAATTACGTATGTTGTCATAACGGTTCGACCGATAAAGATCTTCGTAGAATATGTGGGAGCCAATATGAGCATCCAGGTTCCGCTATTAGTTATTGACCGGAGAGGTGTCTCGGTCATGTCTACATAGTTCTCGAACCCGTAGGGTCCGCACGCTTAACGTTCGATGTCGATATAGTATTATATGAGTTATGTGATTTGGTGACCGAATGTTGTTCGGAGTCCTGGATGAGATCACGGACATGACGAGGAGTCTCGAAATGGTAGAGAGGTAAATATTGATATATAGGATGATGGTATTCGGACATCGGAAGTGTTCCGGAGGGTACCGGTACTTATCGGGTCATCGAAAAGGAGTTTCGGGCACCCCCGGCAAAGATATGGGCCTTATGGGCCAGGAGAGGGAACACACCAGCCCACAAGGGGCTGGTACGCCCCCTATAGAGGCCTTCCTATGAGGAGGAGAAGGAAAGAGGGGAGGGAAACGAAAGTGTGGAGTAGGACTCCCCCTTCCTTCCCTCTCCCCCCCCCTCTTTCCTTCCCCCTTCTTCATATAAGGAAAGGGGGGCGCAGGGCAAGGCAGCAGCCCTAGGGCTGCCGCCAGGTCTCTTGGGGCGCCCTAGGGGCTGCCTCCTCCCCTTCCACCTATATATATGTGGGGAGGGGGCGCCACACAAGGACACAACATTGTCTTAGCCGTGTGCGGCGCCCCCGTCCACCGTTTACTCCCTCGGTCATATTTTCGTGGTGCTTAGGCGAAGCCCTGCGGAGATCACTTCACCATCACCGTCACCACGCCGTCGTGCTGATGGAACTCATCTACTACTTCGCTCATCTTGCTGGATCAAGAAGGCAAGGGTGTCACCGAGCTGAACGTGTGCAGAATGCGGAGGTGCCATGCGTTCGGTACTAGATCGGTTGGAGCGCGAAGAAAGTTCGACTACATCAACCGCATTGTGAAACGCCTTCGCTTACGGTCTACGAGGGTACGTAGACACACTCTCCCCATCGTTGCTATGCATCTCCTTGGATAGATCATTGCGTGTGCGTAGAAATTTTTTTGTTTTCCATGCAACGATTCCCAACAGTGGTATCAGAGCCAGGTCTATGCGTAGATGATATGCACGAGTAGAACACAAAGAGTTGTGGGCGGTGATAGTCATACTGCTTACCACCAACGTCTTATTTTGATTCGGAGGTATTGTGGGATGAAGCGGCCCGGACCAACCTTACATGTCCACGTACATGAGACCGGTTCCACCGACTGACATGCAACTAGTTTTGCATAAAGGGGGCTGGCGGGTGTCTGTTTATCCTACTTTAGTTGAATCGAATTTGACTGCGGCCGGTCCTTGAAGAAGGTTAAAACAGCAAACTTGACGAATCACCGTTGTGGTTTTTGCCGTAGGTAAGAACGGTTCTTGCTAGAAGCCCGTAGCAGCCACGTAAAACTTGCAACAACAAAGTAGAGGACGTCTAACTTGTTTTTGCAGGGCATGTTGTGATGTGATATGGTCAAGACATGATGTGATATACGTTGTTGTATGAGATGATCATGTTTTGTAAGTTATCGGCAACTGGCAGGAGCCTTATGGTTGTCGCTTTATTGTATGAAATGCAAACGCCATGTAATTGCTTTACTTTATCGCTATGAATTAGCAATAGTTGTAGAAGCAATAGTTGGTGAGACGACCACGACACAACGGTGGAGATCAAGGTGTCGAGCCGGTGACGATGGAGATCAAAAGCACGAGATGATGATGGCCATATCATGTCACATATTTTGATTGCATGTGATGTTTATCTTTTATGCATCTTATTTTGCTTAGTACGGCGGTAGCATTATAAGATGATCCCTTCACTAAATTTCAAGATAAAAGTGTTCTCCCCGAGTACGCACCATTGTGAAAGTTCGTCGTTTCGAGACACCACGTGATGATCGGGTGTGATAGACTCTACGTTCACATACAACGGGTGTAAGACAGTTTTGCACATGCAGAATACTTGGGTTAAACTTGACGAACCTAGCATGTATAGACATGGCCTCGGAACACTCGAGACCGAAAGGTCGAACGTGAATCATATAGTAGATATGATCAACATAGAGATGTTCACCATTGATGACTACCCCATCTCACGTGATGATTGGACATGGGTTAGTTGATTTGGATCACGTATCACTTAGATGACTTGAGGGATGTCTATTTAAGTGGGAGTTCTTGAGTAATTTGATTAATTGAACTTAATTTATCGTGAACTTAGTCTTGATAGTTTTTGCATACCTATGTTGTAGATCAATAGCTCGCGTATAGCTTCCCTGTTTTATTTTGTTATGTTCCTAGAGAAAACTAAGTTGAAAGATGATAGTAGCAATGATGCGGACTGGGTCCGTGATCTGAGGATTATCCTCATTGCTGCACAGAAGAATTATGTCCTTGATGCACCGCTAGGTGACAGACCTATTGCAGGAGCAGATACAGACATTATGAACGTTTGGCAAGCTCGATATGATGACTACTTGATAGTTTAGTGCGCCATGCTTTACGGCTTAGAACCGGGACTTCAAAAACATTTTGAACGCCACAGAGCATATGAGATGTTCCAAAGAGATGAAATTGGTATTTCAGACCCATGCCCGTGTCGAGAGGTATGAGACCTCTGACAAGTACTTTGCCTACAAGATGGAGGAGAATAGCTCAGCCAGTGAGCATGTGCTCAGAATGTCTGGGTACTACAATCGCTTGAATCAAGTGGGAGTTAATCTTCCAGATAAGATAGTGATTGACAAAGTTCTCTAGTCACTATCACCAAGCTACTAGAACTTCGTGATGAACTATAATATGCAAGGGATGACGAAAACGATTCCCGAGCTCTTCGCGATACTGAAATCGGCGAAGGTAGAAATCAAGAAAGAGCATCAATTGTTGATGGTTGACAAGACCACTAGTTTCAAGAAAAAGGGTGAGGGAAAGAAAGGGAACTTCAAGAAGAATGGCAAGCAAGTTGTCGCTCCCATGAAGAAGCCCAAAGCTGGACCCAAGCCTGAAACTGAGTGCTTCTACTACAAAGGAAATGGTTACTGGAAGCGGAACTGCCCCAAATACTTGGCGGATAAGAAGGATGGCAAAGTGAACAAAGGTATATTTGATATACATGTTATTGATGTGTATTTTACTAGTGTTCATAGTAGCCCCTGGGTATTTGATACCGGTTCAGTTGCTAAGATTAGTAACTCAAAACAGGAGTTGCAAAATGAACAGAAACTAGTTAATGACGAGGTGATGATGTGTGTTGGAAGTGATTCCAAGTTTGATAAGATCACCATCGCACACTCCATCTACCTTCGGGATTAGTATTGGACCTAAATAAATAAATATTATTTGGTGTTTGCGTTGAGCATGAATATGATTGGATCATGTTTATTGCGACACGGTTATTCATTTAAGTCAGTGAATAATTGTTGTTCTGTTTACATGAATAAAACCTTCTATGGTCATACACTCAATGTAAATGGTTTATTGAATCTCGATCATAGTGATACACATATTCATAATATTGATGCCAAAAGATGCAAAGTTGATAATGATAGTGCAACATATTTGTGGCACTGCCGTTTAGGTCATATTGGTGTAAAGCGCATGAAGAAACTCCATGCAGATGGGCTTTTGGAATCACTTGATTATGAATCATTTGATACTTGTGAACCATGCCTCATGGGCAAGATGACTAAAACTCCGTTCTCCACAACAATGGAGCGAGCTAATGACTTATTGGAAATAATACATACCGATGTATGCGATCGGATGAGTGTTGAAGCACGCAGCGGGTATCGTTATTTTCTGACCTTCACACATGATTTGAGTAGGTATGGGTATATCTACTTGATGAAACACAAGTCTGAAACATTTGAAAAGTTCAAAGAATTTCAGAGTGAAGTAAAGAATCATTGTAACAAGAAAATAAAATTTCTATGATCTGATCACGGAGGCGAATATTTGAGTTACGAGTTTGGCCTTTATTTAAAACAATGTGGAATTGTTTCACAACTCACGCCACCTGGAACACCACAGTGTAATGGTGTGTCCGAACATCGTAACCGTACTTTATTAGATATGGTGCGATCTATGATGTCTCTTACCGATTTACCACTATCGTTTTGGGGTTATGCATTAGAGACAACCGCATTCACGTTAAATAGGGCACCGCCTAAATCCGTTGAGACGACACCGTATGAACTGTGGTTTGGCAAGAAACCTAAGTTGTCGTTTCTTAAAGTTTGGGTTACGACACTTATGTCAAAAGGCTTCAGCCTGATAAGCTCGAACCCAAATGGGAGAAGTGTGTCTTCATAGGATACACTAAGGAAACAATTGGGTACACCTTCTACCACAGATCCGAAGGCAAGATCTTTGTTGCCAAGAATGGAACATTTCTAGAGAAGGAGTTTCTCCCGAAAGAAGTAAGTGGGAGGAAAGTAGAACTTGATGAGGTAATTGTACCTTCTCTCGAATTGGAAAGTAGCACATCAGAGAAAACCGTTCCAGTAATGCCTACACCAACTAGAGAGGAAGCTAATGATGATGATCATGAAACATTGGATCAAGTTACTACAGAACTTCGTAGGTCAACCAGAACACGATCCGCACCAGAGTGGTACGGGAATCCTGTACTGGAAGTCATGTTACTAGACCAAGGCGAACCTACGAACTATGAAGAAGCTATGATGAGCCCAGATTCCGACAGATGGCTTGAGGCCATGAAATCTGAGATAGGATCCATGTATGAGAACAAAGTGTGGACTTTGGTGGATTTGCCCGATGATCGGCAAGCCATAGAAAATAAATGGATCTTCAAGAAGAAGACTGACACTGATGGTAAAGTTACTGTCTACAAAGCTCGACTTGTCGCGAAATGTTTTCGACAAGTTCAAGGGGTTGACTACGATGAGACTTTCTCACCCGTAGCGATGCTTCAGTCTGTTCGAATCATGTTAGCAACTGCCGCATTTTATGATTATGAAATCTGGAAAATGGACGTCAAAACTGCATTCCTTAATGGATATCTTAAAGAAGAGTTGTATATGATGCAACCAGAAGGTTTTGTCAATCCTAAAGGTGCTAACAAAGTGTGTAAGCTCCAGCGATCCATCTATGGACTGGTGCAAACATCGCGGAGTTGGAATATACGCTTTGATAAGGTGATCAAAGCATATGGTTTTATACAGACTTATGGTGAAGCCTGTATTTAGAAGAAAGTGAGTGGGAGCTCTGTAGCATTTTTTATATTATATATGGATGACATATTGTTGATTGGAAATAATATAGAATTTCTGGATAGCATAAAAAGGATACTTGAATAAGAATTTTTCAATGAAAGACCTCGGTGAAGCTGCTTACGTATTGAGCATCAAGATCTATAGGGATAGATCGAGACGCTTCGTAGGACTTTCACAAAGCACATACCTTGACAAGATTTTGAAGGAGTTCAAAATGGATCAGTCAAAGAAGGAGTTCTTGCCTGTATTACAAGGTGTGAAGTTGAGTAATACTCAAAGCCCGACCACGGCAGAAGATAGAGAGAGAATGAAAGTCATTCCATATGCCTCAGCCATAGGTTCTATACGATATGCCATGCTATGTACCACACCTAGTGTGTGTCTTGCCACTTATCTAGCAAAGAGGGTACAAGAGTGATCCAGGAGTGGACCACTGGACATCGGTCAAAATTATCCTTAGTTACCTAAGAGGACTAAGGAAATGTTTCTCAGTTATGGAGGTGATAAAGAGTTCGTCGTTAAGGGTTACGTCGATGCAAGCTTTAACACCGATCTGGATGACTCTGAGTCTTAATCTGGATACATATTGAAAGTGGGAGCAATCAGCTAGAGTAGCTCCATGCAGAGCATTGTAGACATAGAAATTTGCAAAATACATATGGATCTGAATGTGGCAGACCCGTTGACTAAACTTCTCACACAAGAAAAACATGATCACACCTTAGTACTCTTTGGGTGTTAATCACATGGCGATGTGAACTAGATTATTGACTCTAGTAAACTCTTTGGGTATTGGTCACATGACGATGTGAACTATGGGTGTTAATCACATGGCGATGTGAACTAGATTATTGACTCTAGTGCAAGTGGGAGACTGAAGGAAATATGCCCTAAAGGCAATAATAAAGTTGTTATTTTATATTTCCTTATTCATGATAAAGGTTTATTATTCATGCTAGAATTGTATTGATCGGAAACCTAAATACATGTGTGAATACATAAACAAACATCGTGTCCCTAGTGAGCCTCTACTTGACTAGCTCGTTGATCAAAGATGGTTATGGTTTCCTAACCAATGGACATGAGTTGTCATTTGATAACGGGATCACATCATTAGGAGAATGATGTGATGGACAAGACCCACCCGTTAGCTTAGCATAATGATCGTTCAGTTTTATTGCTATTGCTTTCTTCATGTCAAATACATATTCCTTCGACTATGAGATTATGCAACTCCCGGATATCGGAGGAATACTTTGTGTGCTATCAAACGTCACAACGTAACTGGGTGATCATAAAGATGCTCTACAGGTATCTTCGAAGGTGTTTGTTGAGTTGGCATAGATCGAGATTAAGATTTATCACTCCGAGTTTCGGAGAGGTATCTCTAGGCCCTCTCGGTAATACACATCATAAGCTTGCAAGCAAATGACTAAGGAGTTAGTCACAAGATTGATGTATTACGGAACGAGTAAAGAGACTTGCTGGTAACGAGATTGAACTAGGTATGAAGATACCGACGATCGAATCTCGGGCAAGTAACATACCGATTGACAAAGGGAATTACGTATGTTGTCATAATGGTTCGACCGATAAAGATCTTCGTAGAATATGTGGGAGCCAATATGAGCATCCAGGTTCTGCTATTAGTTATTGACCGGAGAAGTGTCTCGGTCATGTCTACATAGTTCTCGAACCCGTAGGGTCCGCACGCTTAACGTTCGATGACGATATAGTATTATATGAGTTATGTGATTTGGTGACCGAATGTTGTTCGGAGTCCCGGATGAGATCACGGACATGATGAGGAGTCTCGAAATGGTAGAGAGGTAAATATTGATATATAGGACGATGGTATTCGGACACCGGAAGTGTTCCGGAGGGTACCGGGTACTTATCGGGTCACCGGAAAGGAGTTTCGGGCACCCCCGGCAAAGATATGGGCCTTATGGGCCAGGAGAGGGAACACACCAGCCCACAAGGGGCTGGTGCGCCCCCTATAGAGGCCTGCCTATCAGGAGGAGAAGGAAAGAGGGGAGGGAAAGGAAAGTGTGGAGTGGGACTCCCCCTTCCTTCCCTCTCCCCCCCCCCCTCTTTCCTTCCCCCTTCTTCATATAAGGAAAGGGGGGCGCAGGGCAAGGCAGCAGCCCTAGGGCTGCCGCCAGGTCTCTTGGGGCACCCTAGGGGATGCCTCCTCCCCTCCCACCTATATATATGTGGGGAGGGGGCGCCACACAAGGACACAACATTGTCTTAGCCATGTGCGGCACCCCCGTCCATCGTTTACTCCCTCGGTCATATTTTCGTGGTGCTTAGGCGAAGCCCTGCGGAGATCACTTCACCATCACCGTCACCACGCCGTCGTGCTGACGGAACTCATCTACTACTTCGCCCGTCTTGCTGGATCAAGAAGGCGAGGGCATCACCGAGCTGAACGCGAAGGTGCCGTGCGTTCGGTACTAGATCGGTTGGAGCGCGAAGAAAGTTCGACTACATCAACCGCGTTGTGAAACACTTCCGCTTACGGTCTACGAGGGTACGTAGACACACTCTCCCCCTCATTGCTATGCATCTCCTTGGATATATCATTGCGTGTGCGTAGATTTTTTTTTGTTTTCCATGCAACGATTCCCAACAATACAAACCATAGATTCATCAAAATAAGCACACAATGCAAAGAAAACAGAATCTGTCAAAAACAGAATAGTCTGTAAATACGCGAATTTTACCCATACCTCTGTAACTCTAAAAATTCTGAAAATAAAGTAAAACGTAGTAAATTTGTATACCAATCTTGTGAAAAAAATTCAGAAGTTTTCGTCGCTTCTGTGAATTTTGATAATTATTTTACTGGACGCAAAGTTTCTGTTTTCTAACAAGATCAAGTCAACTATCACCCAACATGATCCCAAAGGCTTTGCTTGGCCCAAACACTAATTAAAACATAAAAACACAATCATAACAGTAGCATAATTGTGCAAACACTCAAGAACATAAATAAAAAGGCAAAAATAAATTTTATTCATTGGGTTGCCTCCCAACAAGCGCTATCGTTTTATGCCCCTAGCTAGGCATAAGATTTCAATGATGCTCACATGAAAGACAAGAATTGAAGCATAAAGAGAGCATCATAAAACTTGTGACAAACACATTTAAGTCTAACATGCTTCCTATGCATAGGCATTTTGTAGGCAAACAAATTATCAAGACAAGGAATATTTAGCATATGCGAGGAACAAGAAAGAAACAATAGCAATCTCAACATAACGAGAGGTAAATTAGTAACATGAAAATTTCTACAACCATATTTTCCCCTCTCATAATAATTACATGTAGGATCATAATCAAATTCAACAATATAGCTATCACATAAAATATTCTTTTCATGATCCACATGCATGCAAAGTTGACACTCTTCCAAAATAGTGGGATTATCATCAAATAAAGTCATGACCTCTCCAAGCCCACTTTTATCAAAAATTTCATAAGATTGATCATTCTCCAAAGTAGTGGGATCATTATTACCTAAAGTTGACACTCTTCCAAACCCACTTTCAATATTATCGCAAACATATTCATCTTGAGGCTTAAATAAATTTTTAAGATCATAGAAATCATTATCACCCCAATTATGATCATTGCAATAAGTAGTAGGCATAACAAAATTATCATCCCCAAGCTTGTAGCTTTGCATATCGTTAGCACAATTGTCATTAAGAAAATTTGTAATAACATCATTGCAATCATGCTTTTCATTCAAGGGGCTATCAAGTGTGGGTGCAATAGCAATAATTTCTTGTTTAACATAAGGAACTATAGCAAGTTTATCTCCATAAGCATCATTAATATTGGCATCAAGGCCACAAGAATCGCAAGAATCATGTTCATCAAGAGGGGATAATTCAATCAAATCAACGGAATCATAATTATCCATAGCTTCATGCATATCATTATTTTCTTCCAAAGCAGAGGACATTCTCTCAATAAATTCTTTAACATAGGCATTATGAGCATAATTTTCATAGCAATATTTAAGTATGTCAAAATTTTCAGATTTGTAGAGAGTAATATCATACTTTTCAATCAAAGAAGCAACTTCATAAGCACCCTCAAAAGCAACAAATTCTTCAATTTGTTCGATATCATAGTAACTATAAATTTCCTTGGAATAAGAAGATAAGATTTCATTGTCATTAAACTCACATAGATAGGGAAGGTGTTTTCTAGGGTTCTTAGAGCAACAAGTAAAATCACAAATTTCACAAAGATTCCAAGCATAGCATAGCAAACAATTTATTTGATTCCATAAGAGCTTCCCTTTTTCAGACAAATGATGACGCACAAAATGAGCATGCTCATCTAAAGATTTTCCCTCAACTAAACTAGTTGGGGTTTCAGCACGAGCACAAATGGATCGAAGATGACCCAAGTAGAAGACTTTAAGTGGATCCATATCAATAGATTTTTAGCAAGCGAAGATGCCAGCAAATAGAGGCTCATGGCAACAAAAGCAAGGATAGCAAACAAGAGATCTGACAAGAAAAGGGCGAACAAAAAAGAAGGCGAATAAAACGGAAATTTTTTGTGAAGTGGGGGAGATGAAAACAAGAGGCAAATGGGAAATAATGTAAATAGCAAGGAGATGAGATTTGTTATTAGGAACCTGATAGATGTTGATGATGTCTCCCCGGCAACGGCGCCAGAAATTCCTTTTGATGTCGCTTGAACTACGTCGGTATTTCCCCAAAGAGGACGGGATGATGCAGCACAGCTATGGTAGGTATTTCCCTCAGTGATGAAACCAAGGTTATCGAACTAGTAGGAGAACCAAGCAACACTATGCAAACGGTACCTGCACGCAAAGAACAAATACTTGCAACCCGACGCGTAAGAGGGGTTGTCAATCCCTCCCAGGTAAAAGATAGATAATTTTGTGGTAGATTGGATAAATAGCTCTCGATAAAACACAAATAAAATAAATAATAAAAAAGTGCAGCAAGGTATTTTTGGGTTTTTAGAATAATAGATCTGAAAACAAAAGCGAATAAAAATATATCTCAAAGCAAATATGATAAAGAATAGACCCGGGGGCCGTAGATTTCACTAGTGGCTTCTCCCGAGAAAATAGCATACGGTGTGTAAACAAATTACTGTTGGGCAATTGATAGAACCTCAAATAATTATGACGATATCCAGGCAATGATCATTATATAGGCATCACGTCCAAGATTAGTAGACCGACTCCTGCCTGCATCTACTACTATTACTCCACACATCGACCGCTATCCAACATGCATCTAGTGTATTAAGTTCATGGAGAAACGGAGTAATGCAATAAGAACGATGACATGATGTAGACAAGATCTATTCATGTAGGAATAGACCCCATCTTGTTATCCTTAATAGCAACGATCAATACGTGTCTTGCTGCCCCTTCTGTCACTGGGAAAGAACACCGCACGACCGAACCCATCACAAAGCACCTCTTCCCATGGCAAGAAAAATTGATCTAGTTGGCCTAACTAAACCAAAGATTCAAAGAAGAAATACGAGGCTATAAGTAATCATGCATATAAGAGATCAAAGAAACTCAAATAACTTTCATGGATATAAAGATCTGATCATAAACTCAAAGTTCATCGGATCCCAACAAACACACCGCAAAAAAGAGTTACATCAAATAGATCTCCAAGAGACCATTGTATTGAGAATCAAAAGAGAGAGAGGAAGCCATCTAGCTACTACCTACGAACCCGTAGGTCTACAATGAACTACTCACGCATCATCGGAGAGGCACCAATGAGGATGATGAACCCCTCCGTGATGGTGTCTAGATTGGATCTGGTGGTTCTAGAACTTGCGGCGGCTGGAATTGTGTTTCGTCGACTCCCCTAGGGTTTTTGGATTTTTGGGGTATTTATAGAGCAAAGAGGCGGTGCGGGAGGCGGCCGAGGTGGGCACAACCCACCAGGGCGCGCCTGGGCCCCCAGGCGTGCCCAGGTGGGTTGTGCTCCCCTCGCAGCCCCCCTCTGGTACTTCTTTGGCCCAACAGGTGTCTTCTGGTCCAGAAAAATTCTCCAAAAAATTTCGCTGCGTTTGGACTCCGTTTGGTATTGATTTTCTACGAAGTAAAAAACAAGCAAAAAACAGCAACTAGCACTGGGCACTATGTCAATAGGTTAGTCCCAAAAAATGATATAAAGTTGCTATAAAATGATGGTAAAACATCCAAGAATGATAATATAACAGCATGGAACAATCAAAAATTATAGATACGTTGGAGACGTATCATAGCCCGATAGTACCGCTTAAGCGATACTTCCGCACTCTACTACCGTGTCTAATACCACTTAGGAAATACCTTATGTGCTGGTTTCTGGTTGCCACCTTTGCCTAAGTGGTAGTACCGCTGTGGGATGGACGGTATACCGCTTCGGCGGCACTACTGCTCCTGCGCTTCACGTGCCCACCATGCTTCTCCTAGAACTGCCGCTTAAGCGGTAGTACCACTCCTAGGAGCGGTAGTACCACTTCAGTGCGGGCTGGGCAAATAACGGTTGGATTTTTTCCCACCTTTAAATGGGTGTCTTCTTCCCCAATGGACCTTATCTTTTGATCTCGTGTTCTTCCCCCATTGTTGACTTTCTTCGAGCTTTCTAACTCGCAATCCCTCCATGGATTCTTGCTAGTTTTTGAGGGAAAAGGGAGAGGAGATCTAGATCCACATTTCCACCAATCACTTTCTCCTCTATGTGAGGGGAACCCCTTGGATCTTGATCTTGGAGTTCTTTGTGTTCTCTCCTTTGTTCTTCCTCTCATTTTCCTCCATAGCATTAGTTGTTATGGTGGGATTTGGGAGAGAAGGACTTGGGCACTCCTTGTGCCCTTGCCACTGCATTTGGTGCATAGGTTTGAGTTCTCCACGGTGATACGTGGAAGTGAAAGTTGAGAAGCTTATTACTCTTGGGTGTTTGAGCACCCTAGAGCTTGTTCCTCTTGGGTGCTTTGGTGCCATAGACAGCTAGTGCGTTCGGAGCTCAATCATTGTGGTGTAAAACTCCGGGCAAGCATCGGGGTCTCCAATTAGGTTGTGGAGATCGCCTTGAGCAATTTGTACGAGTTCGGTGACCGCCCCCAAGGGTTGCCATTTGTACAGGTTCGGTGACCGCCCTCAAGGATCCCTTAGTGGAATCACGGCATCTTGCATTGGGCGAGGGTGTGAGGAGATTATGGTGGCCCTAGTGGCTTCTTGGGGAGCATTGTGCCTCCACACCGCTCCAAACGGAGATTAGCATTCGCAAGGGTGTGAACTTCGGGAATCAGGATACATGTCGTCTCTGCGGGCCTCGGTTATCTCTTACCCGAGCCCTTTGACTTATGCACTTTACTTTCTGATAGCCATATTGTTTTATGTTATATATCTTGCTATCACCTAGTTGTTTATCTTGCTTAGCATAAGTTGTTGGTGCACATAGGTGAGCCTAGTTGTTTTAGGTTTTGTGCTTGACAAATTAAACGCTAGTTTTATTCCGCATTTGTTCAAGCCTAAACTTAATTATTTTAAAGCGCCTATTCACCCCCCCCCCTCTAGGCGACATCCATGATCTTTTAGTTGTATTACGGAGAGGGCCCAGAGATATCTCTCCGTCATACGGAGTGAAAAATCCTAGTCTCGATTCATGCAACCCAACAGACACCTTCGGAGATACCTGTAGAGCACCTTTATGATCACCCAGTTACGAAGTGACGTTTGATAGCACATAAGGAATTCCTCCAGTATCTGGGAGTGGCATGATCTCATGGTCTAAGGAACTAATACTTGACATGAAGAAAGCTATATCAAATAACTAAACGATCTGATGCTAATGCTTACGATTAGGTCTGTCCATCACATCATTCTCCTAATTATGTGATCCCGTTATCAAATGACAACTCATGTCTATGGTTAGGAAACCTTACCATCTTTGATCAACGAGCTAGTCTAGTAGAGGCTTACTAGGGACACGGAGTAGTTTATGTATTCACACATGTATTTAAGTTTCCGGTCAATACAATTCTAGCATAAATAATAAACATTTATCATGAATGGGAATATGATAATAACCATTTTATTATTGCCTCTAGGGCATATTTCCAATAATCTCCCACTTGCACTAGAGTGAATAATCTAGTTCACATCACTATGTGATTAACACCCAATGAGTTCTGGGGCTTGATCATGTTTTGCTTGTGAGAGAGGTTTTAGTCAACGGGTCTGCAACATTCAGATTCATGTGTACTTTGCAAATTTCTGTGTCATATTGTAGATGCTGCTACCACGCTCCACTTGGAGCTATTCCAAATGACTGCTCCACTATATGTATCCGGCTTGCGACTCAGAGTCATCTGGATCGGTGTCAAAGCTTGCATCGACGTAACCCTTTACGACGAACTCTGTATCACCTCCATAACTGAGAAACATTTCCTTAGTCCTCTTGAGGTCCTTAAGGATATCCTTGACCATTGTCCAATAATCTACTCCTGGATCACTTTGGTACCTCCCTGCCAGACATATGGCAAGGCACACATCAGGTCTGGTACACAGCATGGCATACATTATAGAGCCTATGGACGAGGCACAGGGGACGACTTTCATCCTTTCTATTTCTTCTGCCGTGGTCGGGCTATGAGTCTTACTCAATTTCATACCTTGCAACACAGGCAATAACCCTTTCTTTGACTGGTCCATTTTGAACTTCTTCAAAATCTTGTCAATGTGTGTGCTTTGTGAAAGTCCTATTAGGCGTCTTGATCTATCTCTATAGATCTTAATGCCCAGTATGTAAGCAGCTTCACCCAGGTCTTCCATTGAAAAACTCTTGTTCAAATAACCCATTATGCTTTACAGAAATTCTATATCATTTCCAATCAACAATATGTCATCCACATATAATATTAGAAATTCTAGAGAGCTCCCACTCACTTTCTTGTAAATACAAGCTTCTCCGTAAGTTTGTATAAAACCAAAAGCTTTGATCACCTCATCAAAGCGTATATTCCAACTCCGAGATGCTTGCACCAGTCCATAGATGGATCGCTGGAGCTTGCATACCTTGTTAGCATGCTTAGAATCGACAAAACCTTCTGGTTGCCTCATATACAACTCTTCCTTAAGAAACCCGTTAAGGAATGTTGTTTTGACGTCCATCTGCCAGATTTAATAATCATAAATGCGGCAATTGCTAACATAATTCTAACAGACTTAAGCATCGCAACGGGTGAGAAAGTCTCATCGCAGTCAACTCCTTGAATTTGTCAAAAACCTTTTGCGACAAGTCGAGCTTTATAGATAGTGACATTACCATCAGTGTCTATCCTCTTCTTAAAAATACATTTGTTCTCAATGGCTTGCCGGTCAATGGGGAAGTCCACCAAAGTCCATACTTTGTTCTCATACATGGATCCTATCTCGGATTTCATGGCCTCGAGCCATTTGTCGGAATCAGGGCTCATCATTGCTTCTTCATGGTTCGTAGGTTCGCCGTTGTCTAACAAAATGACTTCCAGGACGGGATTACCATACCACTCTGGTGCGGAACGTGTCCTGGTCGACCTATGAAGTTCAGTAGTAACATGATCCGAAGTTTCATGATCATCATCATTAGCTTCCTCTCAAATTGGTGTAGGCATCATGGGAATTGCTTTCTATGATGTGCTACTTTCCAATTCGAGAGAAGGTACAATTACCTCATCAAGTTCTACTTTCCTCCCACTTACTTCTTTCAAGAGAAACTCCTTCTCTAGAAAAGACCCATTCTTAGCAAAAAAGATTTTCCCTCGGATCTGTGATAGAAGCTATATCCAATGGTCTCTTTAGGGTATCCTATGAAGATGCACTTCTCCGCTTTGGGTTCAAGCTTACCAAGTTGAAGCCTCTTGACATAAATGTCGCATCCCCATACTTTAAGAAACGACAATTTAAGTTTCTTGCCAAACCATAATTCATACGGTGTCGTCTCAACGGATTTAGACGGTGCCCTATTTAAAGTGAATGAGGTTGTCTCCAATGCATAACCCCCAAATGATAGTGGCAAATCGGTAAGGGACATCATAGAACGCACCATATCTAAATAAAGTACGATTACGACGTTCAGACACACCATTACGTTGTGGTGTTCCAGATGGCGTGAGCTATGAAACAATTCCACATTGTCTTAAATGCATACCAAACTCGTAACTCAAATATTTACCTCCATGATCAGATCGTAGAAATTTAATGTTCTTGTTACGATGATTCTCTACATCACTCTGAAACTCCTTGAACTTTTCAAATGTTTCAGACTTGTGTTTCATTAAGTAAATATACCCATATCTATTCAAATCATCTGTGAAGGTAAGAAAATAATGATAACCACCACGTGCTTCAACACTCATCGGACCGCATACATCGGTATGTATTATTTTCAATAAGTCACTAGCCCACTCCATTGTTCCGAAAAATGGGGTTTTAGTCAATGATGTCTACTACACAACTTGTTCTTATAGACTCGTGTTGGGCCTCCAAGCGTAGAGTTTTGTAGAACAGTAGCAAATTTCCCTCAAGTGGATGACCTAAGGTTTATCAATCCGTGGGAGGCGTAGGATGAAGATGGTCTCTCTCAAACAACTCTGCAACCAAATAATAAAAAGTCTCTTGTGTCCCAAACACACCAAATACAATGGTAATTTGTATAGGTGCACCAGTTCGGCGAAGAGATGGTGATACAAGTGTAGTAATGATAGTAGATATTGATTTTTGTAATAGGAACAATAAAAAACAGCAAGGTAGCAATTGATAAAACGGAGCACAAACGGTATAGCAACTCTTGAAAATGAGGCCTAGGGTCGTATTTTCGCTAGTGCAATCTCTCAACAATGCTAATATAATTGGAGCATATAACCATCCCTCAACGTGCGATGAAGAATCACTCCAAAGTTCCTATCTAGCGGAGAACATAAGAAGAAATTGTTTGTAGGGTACGAAACCACCTTAAAGTTATTCTTTCCGTTCGATCTATTCAAGAGTTCGTACAAAAATAACGCAAAGTAATTCTTTCTGTTCGATCTATCCAAGAGTTCGTACTAAAATAACACCGTATGATATGCATCAACCAACTCTAATGTCACCTAGATACTCCAATGTCACCACAAGTATCCATGAGTTAATTATACGATACGCATCAAACAATTTCAGATTCATAATACTCAATCCAATACAAAGAACCTCAAAGAGTGCCCCAAGATTTCTACCGGAGAAACAAAGACGAGAACGTGCATCAACCCCTATGCATAGATTACCCTAATGTCACCTCGGGAATCCGCGAGTTGAGTGCCAAAACACATATCAAGTGAATCAATATAATACCCCATTGTCACCACGGGTATTCATATGCAAGACATATATCAAGTGCTCTCAAATCTATAAAAGTATTCAATCCGATAAAAGTGAAATCTCAAAGGGAAAACTCAATTCATCACAACAAGATAGAGAGGGAGAAACACAATATGATCCAACTATATTAACAAAGCCCGCGATACATCAAGATCGTGCCAAATCAAGAACACGAGAGAGAGAGAGAGATTAAACACATAGCTACTGGTACAAACCCTCAGCCCCGAGGGTGGACTACTCCCTCCTCATCATGGAGACCATAGGGATGATGAAGATGGCCTCCAGTGATGATTTCCCCCTCCGGCAGGGTGCCGGAATGGGCTCCTGATTGGTTTTTCGTGGCTACAGAGGCTTGCGGCGACGAAACTTCCGATCTAGGGTTATTTCTTATGGTTTCTCTATTTATAGGATTTTTTAGCGTTGGAATCACGTGAAGATGGGCCTCGAGGTGGGCACAACCCACCTGGGCGCGCCTGGGCCTCCTGGCGCGCCCAGGTATCTTGTGCTCACCTCCTTCACATCTGGTCCTCCCACAAAGCTTCTAGTGCCTCTTTTGTTCCCAAAAAATTGTCAAAAAGTTTCATTGCATTTGGAGAACTTTTATTTTTGCACAAAAAACAACACCACGGTAGTTCTGCTGAAAACAGCGTCAGTCCGGGTTAGGTCCATTCAAATCATACCAAAACCATATATAATTTTTGTAAACATGGCATGAATACTTCATAAATTATAGATACGTTGGAGACGTATCAGCATCCCCAAACTTAATTCCTACTCGTCCTCGAGTAGGTAAATGGTAAAAGAAATAATTTATGAAGTGTGAATGCTAGCAAAGTGCATAAGTTTGATCAATGATAGTTTCAATCATTTTTCCTCGCATCATAACAGCAACTCTTTCTCATAAAACTCATCATGATAAAGTAGCAACCAATTCACATGTTATGGTTCAAACAATGAATTCTCTTGAAACTCAACAACCTATATTCTTAGTCACCAAACAATTGCAATTCAACTTATTCAACAGAGTCTAAGTAAGAGCTCCACATACTCAATCATCATATAGTCTTCTATGATTGCTAGTACTCAAAGCATATTTTTAGAACAAATGGCATCCATCGAACACAGAGAAAGATAGGGGCTTAGTGTTTCGCCTCCCAACTCATTTATCATAGAGATAATTGTCAACAATAATAAATCATGATCAAATATATTTGACTGGACATATGTGCCTAGATATTTCCCCACCAAATGATGCTTGCCAACTAGAGAATAATTAAGGTTGAAATGAGAATGCATTCTATTGACTCTTGCATAAAAGTAAATACTGAAAAGTAAAAGATAGGCCCTTCGCAGAGGGAAGCAGAGGTTGTCATGCGCTTTTTATTTGGATGCCCAAACTCTTAATGCAAAGGAACGTCACATTATATTGCCCCTTATGATAGCAACCTTTATTATGCAGTCCATCCCTTTTATTACTTTGCCATCACAAGTTCGTACAATGCTCAATTTTCCCTTACAATAAAAGATCAAACATATATAGGAGCAATTTTTATTGCTTTATGCATCGATGACAACTTACTTGAAGGATCTTATACAATCCATAGGTAGGTATGGTGGACACTCATGGCAAGAAACTGGGTTTAAGGGTTTTGGATGCACAAGTAGTATCTCTACTTAGTACGAATTTTTGGCTAGCAAAAGATCCTAGGCAAACACCACATGTTGGAGGATCCATAACAATATAACTTCTATGCAAATATACACAAGCATAACTCATTACATTGTCTTCCTTGTCCAACTTCAACTAATTTTCTCAAGTTTGAAAATAATTAATGGGTATTCACAATCATAGAAGATGTCCAAGATAATATATTTGTATGTGAAAGTTCTCTTCCTTATACTAATCATTCATGAATTGCTTGTATGACCAATATTGTGATTGTCAAGCTTCAAAAGATTTCACTTTCTAAACCCAATGTGAAGCTACCACTAGGCATGATATGAACATATAATTTCAACTTCATGATATTCAATTCATTCAACAATTTACTCATAGGGTATAAGTGAAGCACAAGAGTAAATGACAAACTACTCCAAAAAGATATAAGTGAAGATCAAGCGAGTAGTTATGTAAATGGGTAGCTATTTGAGGACTCTCTTTTATTTAAAAAATTTCAGATCTAAGTGTCTTATTAAAAAACCAAGCAAAACAAAATAAAATGGCATTCCAACAATAGCACACATCATGTGAAGAAGCAAAAACTTAGGCTCAACCGAGGCTAACCGATAATTGTTGATGAAGAAAGGTGGGATGCCTACCGGGGCATCCCCAAGCTTAGATGCTTGAGACTTCTTGGAATATTAACTTGGGATACCTTGGGCATCCCCAAGCTTAAGCTCTTGTGTCTCCTTAATTCCTTTTATATCACGGTTTCCCTAAACCTTAAAAATTTCATCCACACAAAACTCAACAAGAACTTGTGAGATAAGTTAGTATAAATCAATGCAATAACCTTATCATTCACTAATGTAGAAAATCACTAAAATTATAATTTAACATTGCATGCTAAATTCCTCGGCATATTTAATACCCCTATCCTCAAATAGAATCATTAAACAAGCAAACATATGCAAACATAACAGCAATCTGTCTAAACAGGACAGTCTGTAAAGGATGAAGCAAGATCCATACTTATTTAACTCAAAAAATTCTGAAAATTTACCACACTGTAGAAAATTTATCATATCTTATTGTGCAAAAAAAATAACATTTTATCACATTCTGACTTTTCTCGGGAATTTTTGTAACAGCTTTAAACTTTCTGTTTTGAAACAGCAACTCATATACTTGCAAACTAAGCATGGTAAAGGCTACACTTGACATTTTTATTGAATAGAAGATACAAAACATTACTCTAAACAACAGAAATCAAATCATAACAAAATAAAATGACACTCCAAGCAAAACACATATCATGTGACTAATGAAAATATAGCTCCAAGTGAGGTTACCGATAATGTTGGAGACGAAAGAGGGGATGCCTTCCGGGGCATCCCCAAGCTTAGTTGCTTGGATATTCCTTGAATATTACCTTGGGGTGACTTTGGAATCCCCAAGCTTAGGGTATTGTCACTCCTTATTCTCCTCATATCGATATCTCACCCAAAACTTGAAAACTTCAATCACACAAAACTCAACGGAACTTCGTGAGATGTGTTAGTATAATAAAGAGCAAATCATTCACTTGGGTACTGTCAAAGACAAGATTCATAATTATTATCACACAATTCCAAATATACTATATCATTTCCACAATTTATATTGACCAATATAAGCCATAGAAACAATAAAACAAGCAAACTATGCATTAAAAACAGAATCTGTCAAAAACAGAATAGTCTGTAATGATCTGAATTTTTCTCATACTTCTTAAACTCTAAAAATTCTGAAAAATTAGGAAAACGTGGGAAATTGGTATATAAATCTTTTGTAAACAATTCAGAAGTTTTCGTCGTTTCTGTGAATTTTCAAAATTCTGCTACTGGACGCAAAATTTTCTGTTTTCCAACAAGATCAAATCAACTATCACCCAACATGATCCCAAAGGCTTTACTTGGTACTTTATTGAAACAAAAGCTATAAAACATGATTAAGAAAATAGCCTAATCATGTTAACACACAAAAACAGTAGGTATAAATATTGGGTTGTCTCCCAACAAGTGCTTTTTTTAATGCCTTTTTAGCTAGGCATGACGATTTCAATGATGCTCACATAAAGATAAAGAATTGAAACATGAAAAAGAACATCATGAATAACATGGTAAGCACACTTAAGCCTAACACACTTCCTATGCATAGGGATTTTGTGAGCAAAGAATTTATGGGAACAAGAATCAACTAGCATAGGAAGGCAAAACAAGCAAAACTTCAAGATTTTCAACACATAGAGAGAAAACTTGATATTGTTGCAATATGTAAAAGCATAAGTTCCTCTCTCATAGTAATTTTCAGTAGTATCATGAATGAATTCAACAATATAACTATCACATAAAGCATTCTTTCCATGATCTACAAGCATAGAAATTTTATTACTCTCCACATAAGCAAAATTATTCTCATGAATAATAGTGGGAGGAGCAAATTCAACAAAATAACTATCATGAGATACTTGATTGGCATAATCCAATTGAAAATTAAAATCATGATGAAAAGTTTCATGGTTATCATTATTCTTTATAGCATACATGTCATCACCATAATCATCATAGATAGCAACTTTGTTTTCATAATCAATTGAAACCTCTTCCAAGATAGTGGAATCGTCATTAAATAAAGTCATGACCTCTCCAAATCGACTTTCATCAATATAATCATCATAAATAGGAGGCATGCTATCATCATAATAATTTTTCTCATCAAAACTTAGAGGACTAAAAATATCATCTTCATCAAACATAGCATCCCCAAGCTTATGGCTTTGCATATCACTAGCATCATGGATATTCAAAGAATTCATACTAGCAACATTGCAATCATGCTCATCATGCAAAGATATTATGCCAAACATTTTATTGCATTCTTGTTCTATCAATTGAGCACAATTTTTTGATCCATCATTTTCAAGAAAGACATTATAAGGTGAACAATATGAGACCACCTCAATTCCATTTTTTTTGTAGTTTTCTTTTATAAACCAAACTAGTGATAAACAAGAAACTAAAAGATTCGATTGCAAGATCTAAAGATATACCTTCAAGCACTCACCTCCCCAGCAACGGCGCCAGAAAAGAGCTTCGTTGATGGGATGTGAGTGCCGCTTACCTAACCTCCCCGGCAACGGCGCCAGAAAAGAGCTTGATGTCTACTACACAACTTGTTCTTGTAGACTCGTGTTGGGCCTCCAAGCGCAGAGTTTTGTAGGACAGTAGCAAATTTCCCTCAAGTGGATGACCTAAGGTTTATCAATCCGTGGGAGGCGTAGGATGAAGATGGTCTCTCTCAAACAACTCTGCAACCAAATAATAAAAAGTCTCTTGTGTCCCCAACACACCAAATACAATGGTAATTTGTATAGGTGCACAAGTTCGGCGAAGAGATGGTGATACAAGTGTAGTAATGAAGGTAGATATTGATTTTTGTAATAGGAACAATAAAAAATAGCAAGGTAGCAATTGATAAAAAGGAGCACAAACGGTATAGCAATGCTTGAAAATGAGGCCTAGGGTCCGTATTTTTGCTAGTGCAATCTCTCAACAATGCTAATATAACTGGATCATATAACCATCCCTCAACATGCGATGAAGAATCACTCCAAAGTTCCTATCTAGCGGAGAACATAAGAAGAAATTGTTTGTAGGGTACGAAACCACCTTAAAGTTATTCTTTCCGTTCGATCTATTCAAGAGTTCGTACTAAAATAACGCAAAGTTATTCTTCCCGTTCGATCTATCCAAGAGTTCGTACTAAAATAACACCATATGATACGCATCAACCAACTCTAATGTCACCTAGATACTCCAATGTCACCACAAGTATCCATGAGTTAATTATACGATACGCATCAAACAATTTCAGATTCATAATACTCAATCCAACACAAAGAACCTCAAAGAGTGCCCCAAGATTTCTACCGGAGAAACAAAGACGAGAACGTGCATCAACCCCTATGCATAGATTACCCTAATGTCACCTCGGGAATCCGCGAGTTGAGTGCCAAAACACATATCAAGTGAATCAATATAATACCCCATTGTCACCACAGGTATTCATATGCAAGACATATATCAAGTGCTCTCAAATCCATAAAAGTATTCAATCCGATAAAAGTGAAATCTCAAAGGGAAAACTCAATTCATCACAACAAGATAGAGATGGAGAAACACAATATGATCCAACTATATTAACAAAGCCCGCGATACATCAAGATCCTGCCAAATCAAGAACACGAGAGAGAGAGAGAGAGAGAGAGAGATTAAACACATAGCTACTGGTACAAACCCTCAGCCCCGAGGGTGGACTACTCCCTCCTCATCATGGAGACCATAGGGATGATGAAGATGGCCTCCGGTGATGATTTCCCCCTCCGACAGGGTGTCGGAACGGGCTCCCGGTTGGTTTTTCGTGGCTACAGAGGCTTGCGGTAGCGGAACTTCCGATCTGGGGATATTTCTGATGGTTTCTCTATTTATAGGATTTTTCAGCATTGGAATTACGCGAAGATGGGCCTCGAGGTGGGCACAACCTACCTGGGCGCGCCTGGGCCTCCTGGCGCGCCCAGGTGTCTTGTGCTCACCTCCTTCACCTTTTGGTCATCCCACGAAGCTTCTAGTGCCTCTTTTGTTCCAAAAAAATCGTCAAAAAGTTTCGTTGCATTTGGAGAACTTTTATTTCTGCACAAAAAACACCACCACGGTAGTTCTGCTGAAAACAGCGTCAGTCCAGGTTAGTTCCATTCAAATCATACCAAAACCATATAGAATTGTTGTAAACATGGCATGAATACTTCATAAATTATAGATACGTTGAAGACGTATCAGTCATCTTGCCCATAAGGCATGGTTCACATGTATCAAATGATTCATAATCAAGTGATTCCAAAAGTCCATCAGCATGGAGTTTCTTCATGCGTTTTATACCAATATGACCTAAGCGGCAGTGCCACAAGTATGTGGTACTATCATCATTAACTTTTCATCTTTTGGCATCAATATTATGAACATGTGTATGATTACGATCGAGATTCAATAAGAATAAACCATTCACAAGGGGTGCATGACCATAAAAAGATATTATCCATATAAACAGAACAACCATTATTCTCTGACTTAAATGAATAACCGTCTCGCAATAAACAAGATCCAAATATAATGTTCATGCTCAATGCAGGCACCAAATAACAATTATTTAGGTTCATAACTAATCCCGAAGGTAAACATAAAGGGAGCGTGCCGACGGCGATCACATCAACCTTGGAACCATATCCGACACACATCGTCACCTCGTCCTTAGCTAGTCTCCATTTATTCCATAGCTCCTGTTTCGAGTTACAAATGTTAGCAACCGAACCAGTATCAAATACCCAGGCGCTACTTCGAGCACTAGTAAGGTACACATCAACAACATGTATATCGCATATACCTTTGTTGACGTTGCCAGCCTTCTTATCTGCCAAGTACTTGGGGCAGTTCCGCTTCTAGTGGCCCTTCCCCTTGCAATAGAAGCACTCAGTCTCGGGTTTGGGTCCAGCCTTGGGTTTCTTCACGGGAGCGGCAACTGCCTTGCCATTCTTCTTGAAGTTCCCTTTCTTTCCCTTGCCCTTCTTGAAACTGGTGGTCTTATTGACCATCAACACTTGATGCTCTTCTTGATTTCTACCTCCGCGGCCTTAAGCATCGCGAATAGCTCGAGGATCATTTTCTCCATCCCTTGCATATTATAGTTCATCACAAAGCCCTTGTAGCTTGGTGCCAGTGACTGAAAAACTCTATCAATCGCTATTTCATCCGGAAGATTAACTCCCAACTGATTCAAGCGGTTGTAGTACCCAGACATTCTGAGTACATCCTCACTAATGGAGCTGTTCTCCTCCATCCTGCAGCTAAAGAACTTGTCAGAGGTGTCATACCTCTCAACTCGGGCATGAGCCTGAAATACCAATTTCAGCTCCTGGAACATCTCATATGCTCCGTGGTGCTCAAAACGTCTTTGGAGCCCCGGTTCTAAGCCGTAAAGCATGGCGCACTGAACTATCATGTAGTCATCACTTCTAGTCTGCCACACGTTCATAGTGTCCAGATTTGCGGGAGTGGGTGGCACACCTAGCGGTGCTTTGAGGACATAAGCCTTCTGTGTAGCAGTGAGGATAATCCTCAAATTACGGACCCAGTCCACATAGTTGCTTCCATCATATTTCAACTTAGCTTTCTCTAGGAACGCATTAAAATTCAGGGGAGCTATAGCGCGAGCCATTGATCTACAACATAATTTGCAAAGACATTAAGACTATGTTCATGATAATTGGTTCAGTTAATCGAATTACTAGTGAACTCCCACTTAAATCAACATCCCTCAAGTTGTCTAAGTGTTACATGATCCAAATCAACCAACCCATGTCCGATCAGCACGTGAGATGGGGTGGTCGTCAATGGTGAACATCTCCATGTTGATCATATCTACTATATGACTCATGTTCGACCTTTCGGTCCTCCGTGTTCCGAGGCCATGTCTGTACATGCTAGGCTCGTCAAATTTAACCCAAGTATTCCGCATGTGTAAAACTAGCTTACACCCGTTGTATGCGAGCGTAGAGTCTATCACACCCGATCATCACGAGGTGCTTCGAAATGACGAACTTTCACAATGGTGCATACTTAGGTAGAACACATTTTATCTTGAAATTAAGTGAAGGGACCATCTTATAATGCTACCATCGTCCTAAGCAAAATAAGATGCTTAAAAGATAAACATCACATGCAATCAAAAAATATGTGACATGATATGGCTAATATTATCTTGTGCTTTTGATCTCCATCTCCAAAGCACCGACATGATCTCCATCGTCACCGGCATGACACCATGATCTCCATCATCGTGTCGTCACATGGTTTTCTCGCCAACTATTGCTTCTACAACTATTGCTAACACATAGCGATAAAGTAAAGCAATTACATGGCGTTATTAGTTGACACATAGGTCATATAATAAATTAAAGACAACCCTATGGCTCCTGCCGGTTGCCGTACTCATCGACATGCAAGTCGTGAACCTATTACAAAACATGATCATCTCATACATCAACATATATCACATCACGTTTTGGCCATATCATATCACAACATGCCCTGCAAAAACAAGTTAGGCGTCCTCTACTTTGTTGTTGCAATTTTTACGTGGCTGCTAGGGCAAACTATAAGAACCATTCTTATCTACGCAAAACCACAACGGTGATATACAAGTTGCCTTTTAACCTTCTACAAGGACTGCAGTTATCAAATTAGATTCAACTAAGGTGGGAGAGACAGACACACGCAAAGCCACTTTTATGCAATACAAGTTGCATGTCAGTCAGTGGAACCGGTCTCTTGTGCGTGAACAAGTATGGTTGGTCCAAGACACTTCATCCCACAATACCACCGAATCAAAATAAGACAAAGGAAGTAAGCAATTTGAACATCAACGCCCTCAACTTCTTTGTGTTCTACTCGTGCATATACATCTACGCATAGACCTAGCTCATGATGCCACTGATGGGGAACGGAGCATGAAAATCAAAAAAATTCCTACGAAACACCCAAGATCCAATCTAGGAGATGTATAGCAATGAGAGAGGAGTGTGTCTACGTACCCTTGTAGACCGAAAGCATTCACGTCGTAACGTGGTTGATGTAGTCGTACTCGTCACGATCCAATCCGATCTAGTGCCGAACGGACGGCACCTCCGAGTTTAGCACATGTACGGCTCAGCGGCGTCCTCTCCTTCTTGATCTAGCAAGCGAGGGAGAGGAGTTAGATGAGATCTGAACCAACACAATGGTGTGGTGGTGGTGATGGCAGCGGAATTCCGGCAGGGCTTCGCCAAGCGCTGACGGAACTTGGAGAAGGAGTAATGGGAGGGAGATGGGGCAAGCGCGGAAGGGTTGGATGCCCCCTATACCTCCCCACTATATTTAGGGGTGAGGGAGGGGCGTGGCATCCCTATCCCCCTTCCCAAGGAAGGGGGCGGCGGCCAAGGGGGGAGGAGTGCCCTCCAAGCCAAGTGGAGGCCCTCCCCCTTAGGGTTTCCCCTCCCCATGCGCATGGGCCTTGTAGGGGCTGGTGCCCCTGCCCCATTAAGGCCAGGGCGCCCCCCTGCAGCCCATGCTACTGTTTGGGACGTGGTGGAACCCTCTGAGGACTTTCGGACCTCTCCGGAACCCTCTGGAACCTTCCGGTGGCTTCCCGGTACAATACCAAAAAACCGGACTTTTTCCCGGAACCCCGAGAATCATGCAGACATGACCGAGACTACTCTCCGGTCAACAACCAATAGCGGGACCTAGATGCCCATATTTATTCCTACATATTCAATGAAGATCTTTATCGGTTGAGCCACGATGTCAAGGATTCAGTCAATCCCGTATGCAATTCTCTTTGTTCGACGATATGTTACTTGCCCGAGATTCGATCGTCGGTATCTCCATACCTAGTTCAATCTCGTTACCGACAAGTCTCTTTACTCGTTCCGTAATACAAGATCCCGTTACCAAACTCATTAGTCACATGAAGCTTCTTATGATGTTGTATTACCGAGAGGGCCCAGAGACATCTCTCCATCATACAAAGTGACAAATCCCAGTCTCGATCCATGCAACCCAACAGACACCTTCGGAGATACCTATAGAGCACCTTTATGATCACCCAGTTATGAAGTGACATTTGATAGCACACAAAGTATTTCTCCGGTATCTGGGAGTGGCATGATCTCATGGTCTAAGGAACTAATACTTTACATGAAGAAAGCTACAGCAAATAACTAAACGATCTGATGCTAAGCTTACGGTTGGATCTGTCAATCACATCATTCTCCTAATGATGTGACCCCGTGTAACACCCCCAGTGGTTAGCCACAGTAATTCCATTTTGATAATGCCAAGTCAGCATGATTAACAGTGCATGATCATCATTAACATCATATTGCATTTCAACTCCTAACCTCAAATTCAAATTTAAATGAAAGTGGAAAATAAAAGTTGTCCAACATAAAACTAAATTGTTCATTAAATGGAAAATATTACAAAGACTATTCTAAAATTGAAACCAACAATAAATAAAATAATTAGGTGGCTCTAACATTGTCAAAATAGCTAGGATTAATGCATTTTAATTATTATAAAAATTGTGTGAGATCCCTTTAACTCCAAACTAGTTTTTGACAGTGGTAGAGGATGCCTAGTATTTATTGGAACAGTTCCTATGTTTTACAAAATTCAATTTGAGGCCTAACAATTTACTAAACAGAGAATAGGAATAAAGAAAAGAGAAAGAAAGAAAAAGAAAAAAAAGGGGAAAAGAACCCCCGCTCCCCCCCCCCCCCACTGGGCCTCGGCCCAGCAAGCCATCGGGCCGCCAGGCCGGCCAGTCGCCCCCGTATAACCCCCCCCCCCCCGGTCCACCACCGAACCTAACCCACACCCGTCCCCCCATTTCCCCCCTCGCTCCTCTCTCTCCCTCGGCGCGCCGGGCCCGAGCGCGGCACGCCCTCGCCGCCCGGAACCGCGTCGCCTCCGCCTCGAACTCGCCGCGTCGTCCTCGCCTCCTCCCCGACGGCTCCCTCGCGCCTCGCCGCCTGATCCCCTGCCACGGGGGTGGACCCCGAACCCCTTCGCCCCCCTCTCTGTCCTTCGACCACGACAGGCGCGCGCCGCGCCTCCCCCCCCCACTCCCGTGCCTCCACCGCCGCGTCGGGTGTTGCGCCGTTCGCGCGCGCGCCCGTGCCTGTCTACGCGCACGCACGCACGCGCACCGCCCACCGCGCTCGTCCGGTGATGGGTGCGAAGCGCACGAGACGCGGCTCGCAGTGGCTGCGGGTCGTCCGCTGCCCGTGCTCGCATCTCCCGATGGGCCCGGACGCCGCCCTGCGCGCGGCCTCGCCTTGCTCGCGCCGCCCGCTCCGCACGCCGCGGTCGCCGCGCCAGCGCCCACTCGCGCTGTGCCCGACGCCGCGCCGCTGGTGGCTGGCCCCGCGCCCGCGGCCCCCCCCCTCCGCCCGCGCGCCCGCGCGTGCACTCCCTCTGGACACCAGACATGTCCGGCGCCCAGACGTGCGCGCCGCGGACATGTCCGCCCCTGGGCACTGACCCCAGGGACCCCCCCGAAACGTTTTTTTTTGAAAAATTAAAAATTAAAATAAAATAAATAAAAATAATTAATTAATAATTAATTAGTTAATTAATTAAGTTAATAATCCTGATTAGGGTAATCTAATTAAGTAGTTAGTGTTAATTAAACAGTAAATTAATTAGTTAACCTAATTAGCCTAATGTGAGTATGACAGGTGGGACCCACTGGTCCTGACGTCATGCTGACGTCATGCTGACGCAAAAGACACTGTTTCGGATAATGTTTGATTTAAATAAATTAAATAAATTTCAGAAAGGAAATCAATAAAAACTTTAGAAAATCATATCTTTTAATCCGTAACTCCAATGGAAAAACTTTGTACATGAGAGTTGCTCAGAACGACGAGACGAATTCGAATACGCGCTCCGTTTGTCCGTCACGCGTCCCTAACTATCCGAACGTGCAACCGTTCCCCTCCGGTCATCTGTCTGACAAATGTCCGGAACCGGGAAAACATTCCCGGATGGATTCCTCCTTCCTCGGTGACGTGCAACCACACGTTAGAACACACCCGGCACTGCATATTGTCATGCCGTACTTTGCGTTGCTCATGATTTGCTGTGTATTTATACTGTTTCCTCCCCCTCTTCTCTCTCGATAGCCCCCGACACCGACGTCGTCCCCGAGACCGACGCAGCTCCGGAGCCCGAAGACACCATAGACGACCTTGCCCTTGCCGCCGAGCAACCAGGCAAGCCCCCCCCCCCCTTTGAGCATACCGATTTCGCCCATTCTATTTCTCATGCTTGCATTAGAATTGCTGCTGCTGCTGCTGCTTTACCTATTCTGATGCATAGCCTGTTCATTGTAACCTGCTGTTGATAATTACCTACATATCCTAAACTGTTTAGTCTAGGCTGGGTAGAGACCTATCAGTGACCCCACTTATCCCGACTGCCGCGCTGGATCGTCAGAAGACCCGATAAATGGGATTGAAGACCAGGACCCGACACCGCACATCACCCCCCTTAGTTGTAACGACACTGCAGCGTTACTATCGAGTGCCGAGGGTGAAACCTCATGTAGCACTTCTGATGTTAACTCTGTAGAGTAGCTATTCGGTCGTGGTCATCGAGGGTGATTCCTCCTTCACCGCTTCCGATAACGACGCTGTCGTACAACACCTCAAGTGTGGACCCAGTGAGGGTGATTCCTCCGAGTTCACCTTGACGGATACATCGAGTGGGAATTCAATGAGGGTGATACCTCGGATTCCCTGATGTTATGGACACACGGATACTTGGACTTTACAATGTTACTTGGAAAGGCGGGTCGACCCTGAGGGGTACCCGCGTGTGATGTGAAGGCGGGTTGCCTGTGTGGTGCCCGAGTGGTGAATACGAGGCGCGGCCGGGCATTCTTAACCCTTGCCGCAAGTCCTCGAGACGGGGCGACGGGGTCACATCTTTCGTGAGTCTCTGCTCGTTACCGCAAGCCCTAGACCATTAACGATTTGGATATTTGATCCGAGCAGGCCTCTGGTCTGATAGCACTAACCATCACGTGGGCATAGTATGGGCGTTCTGCATCGTAGCATCAGCCGAAAGCTCTGTCAGACGTCTAGTTCAGCCTTGCGGCCGGGACGGACCGGCGCCCCCCTGGTGCCTGGCTTCCCCCTGCACGCAACGACTTGGAGTGCACAGGGCGATGGCCCAAGACCTCTGAGCGCTTAGGATGTAGACCGACGGGGACCTCTCTGCTGAGCTGTAGGTAGGGTTGCGATGTGTCGTTTAGCCGAGGCCGGGCATGACCCAGGAAAGTGTGTCCGGCCGGAGTTAATCGAGCGTGTTGGGTAAGTTGGTGCACCCCTGCAGGGAAGAACACTTCTATCGATAGCCGGTCCTACGGTAAAGGACACTCGGAGTTGTATCCCGATCGATACAACTAGAACTGGACCCTTGAGACGTTAACAGGTTGATGACTGTATTGGCTCTGGGATCGCTTTCTCACAGGGAGTCGAGAAAGGATCTTAGGACGAGGTTTGATGACTGTATTGGCTCTGGGATCGCTTTCTCATAGGGAGTCGAGAAAGGATCTCAGGACGAGGTTTGATGACTTTATGGCTCTGGGATTGCTTTCTCGCAGGGAGTCGAGAAAGGATCTCTGGGTGAGGTTGATATTATTACTGCTACATTATATGGTATTGTTCTACTCTCTTCTACTGCTGCAAGACCGCTGAAGATGCTAGTCTTCGATAGGACTAGGCCTTCTCTCTATTCTGGCATTTCTGCAGCCCAGTCCACATGTACAGCCTCCCCTTGATAATGTTGCATATGTAGTGTAGATCCTTGCTTGCTGAGTACTTCTGAGTACTCACGGTTGCTTTGTTTTCCTTTTTCTCCCCATATCAGTTTGACGTGACCAGAGGACGGAGCCCCCTGAGACAGATGCCCCGACGATCGCTACTACTACTACCCAGAGGATGGATACTACTACGAGTTGACTGACGACCAGGAGTAGGATCGGAGGGTCCCAGGCAGGAGGCCTTCGCCTTTCGATCGTAGTGTTTTATTTTGCCCCGCCTTTCTAAAGGCCTTTTTGTTTCTATTTCATATCTGTACTCAGATATTTGATGCTTCCGCTGACGCTTGTTCGCAAGCTTATGTATTCGAGCCCTCGAGGCCCCTGGCTTGTAATATAAAGCTTGTATGACTTTATTTATGTTTTAGAGTTGTGTTGTGATATCTTCCCGTGAGTCCTTAGGCTTGATCGTGTGCATTTGCGTGTATGATTAGTGCACGATCGGGCCGGGGGCGTCACAAGTTGGTATCAGAGCCGACTGACTGTAGGAACCCCCCTTTCCAACTCCTTGGCCGAAGTTGAGTCTAGTGGTCCAAAACTGTTTTACTAACTTGGCTGTGTGGCTTACGGGCCCACGTCGCCAATTGGGTGGTATTAGTATCTTTTATTCCTCATCTTTACTCTGGGACTCTGACCTCTCTTCCTTTCGGGTTAACTAAAGTTTACTAACGCCGACACTTAGGATCTCGTAATTCTCGTCCACCCGGAGAGCTGGATATATGTGCGATTTCCCTGACATTGATCTGATTAGTCTGATAATCATTTTCCTTTCCATTGTTTTGTTTAACCTTTCTCTCCGAGATCGGTTATACTTCTCCTTGTCTTTTGACAATCATGAGTTTCCTCTGTTTCAGATGGATCGTTTGTTTCCACCACACCCTGCGACGCAGCTACCAGCTGTTCGAGCAGGGATACATCCAGAGTACATTCTTTATCCACTGGGGCAGATGTCAATCCGTTACAATACCCCAGTACTGTCTCCTCCAGATACCCGCAAAGACTTTGTGATTTATTGTGATGCATCCCGTGAAGGATTAGGCTGTGTCCTAATGCAAGAGCGTAAAGTGATTGCTTATGGCTCTCGTCAGTTGCGCCCACATGAAGAGAATTATCCGGTACATGATCTAGAACTAGCTGCTGTCATCTATGCACTACAGTTATGGCGACATTACCTCCTCGGTAATCGTTGCGAGATATACACGGATCATAAAAGTCTGAAGTACTTGTTCACTCAGCCATCTCTAAACCTCCGTCAGCAAAGATGGATGGAGGCCATTGCGGACAATGATTTGGGTATATCCTATACCCCTGGCAAGGCTAACGTGATGGCTGATGCCTTAAGCCGCAAGTCCTATTGCGACAACCTCATGGTTAGGCGAGCTCAACCTCGACTTTTTGAACAACTGTGCAAGCTAAATCTGCGTATTGTTCCACAGGGTTCTCTTAATAACCTTGTGATACAACCAAATCTTGAGAAAGCTGTTAAGAATGCGCAAGCTAAAGATGCTGAAGTTGATCTGATGAAGAAAGACCTTCACCTTGTAAAGTACAGGGATTTCTCGCTGTCTGAAGATGGAACCTTGTATTTCAGAAACCGCATTGTGGTACCTCGTTTCGAACTCATGACTGACAAAGTAATGAAGGAGGCACATGACACACCATTGTCTATTCATCCGGGTAGCACCAAGATGTATCGTGATCTCCGTCAAAGGTACTGGTGGTCTAAAATGAAGCAGGACATTGCTCGTTATGTTGCTGAATGTGATGTGTGTCGACGCGTTAAAGCAGAACATCAGAAGCCAGCTGGAATTCTGCAACCACTTCCTATTCCTCTATGGAAATGGGATAAGGTTCAGATGGATTTCGTTACAGGACTTCCCAGGTCACAGAAGGGTCACGATGCTATTCTTGTCGTCATCGACCAACTCTCTAAGGTTGCACACTTTCTGCCTGTCAAAGAAACTATCACTGCTAGTCAGTTAGCAGAGTTGTATATCTCCAGAATTGTATCACTCCACGGTATTCCGAAGGAGATCAGTTCGGACCGTGGCGGTCTTTTCACTTCCAAATTCTGGGAAAGTTTTCAAACAGCTATGGGAACTCATATCACCTGGAGTTCAGCTTATCACCCCCAATCCCAAGGCCAAGTCGAACGAGTCAATCAAGTGCTTGAAGACATGCTTCGGGCTTGTGTTATTTCTTTCGGCAAGAAGTGGGAAGAATCTCTTCCGTATGCTGAGTTCTCTTATAACAACAGCTATCAAGCCAGCTTGAAAATGGCCCCCTTCGAAGTACTCTATGGACGTAAGTGTCGAACCCCTCTGAATTGGTCAGAAACTGGGGAACGACCGCTCGTGGGTCCAGATATTATTCAACACGCCGAAGAACAAGTTCGTATTGTCCGGGAAAATCTCAAGGCGGCTCAGGACCGCCAGAAGAGCAACTATGATCGCAAACGATGGGTTTTGACTTATCAACCTGGTGATCAGGCTTATCTGCGAGTCACCCCGATGAAAGGCACTCACCGTTTTGGAATCAAGGGCAAGCTAGCTCCACGCTACATTGGTCCTTTCCGCATTGTTGCTAGACGTGGTCAGGTGGCATATAAATTGGAATTGCCGCCGCAATTCTCTCATATCCACGACGTCTTCCACGTGTCGCAGCTTCGTCAATGCTTCAAGGAATCTCCGCACCGAGCAGTGGATCACGAGGTGCTCGAATTGCAAGATGACCTATCTTATAAGGAGCATCCGATCCGCATTCTCGATCAAGCTGAACGTCGGACCCGCCAGAAAGTTACCAAGTTCCTCAAAGTTCAGTGGTCAAATCATATGAAGATGAACCACTTGGGAACGCGCGAGGATAATCTTCGTGCGGAATACCCCGAACTTTTTCTTCTACCTCTTAATTCTGGGACGAGAATTCTTGTTAGTAGAGGAGATTTGTAACACCCCCAGTGGTTAGCCACAGTAATTCCTTTTGATAATGCCAGTCAGCATGATTAACAGTGCATGATCATCATTAACATCATATTGCATTTCAACTCCTAACCTCAAATTCAAATTTAAATGAAAGTGGAAAATAAAATTGTCCAACATAAACTAAATTGTTCATTAAATGGAAAATATTACAGAGACATTCTAAAATTGAAACCAACAATAATAAAATAATTAGGTGGCTCTAACATTGTCAAAATAGCTAGGATTAATGCATTTTAAATATTATAAAAATTGTGTGAGATCCCTTTAACTCCAAACTAGTTTTTGACAGTGGTAGAGGATGCCTAGTATTTATTGGAACATTCCTATGTTTTACAAAATTCTTTGAGGCCTAACAATTAACTAACAGAGAATAGGAATAAAGAAAAAAAGAGAAAAGAAAAAGAAAAAAAGGGGAAAAGAACCCCCGTCCCCCCCCCCACTGGGCCTCGGCCCAGCAGCCATCGGGCCGCCAGGCCGGCCCAGTCGCCCCCATATAACCCCCACCCCCCCCCCCCCGGTCCACCACCGAACCCTAACCCACACCCGTTCCCCCTTTTCCCCCTCGCCTCCTCTCTCTCCCTCGGCGCCGCCGGCGCCCGAGGCGGCGCACCCCTCGCCGCCCGGAACCGCGTCGCCTCCCCTCGAACTCGCCGCGTCGTCCTCGCCTCCTCCCCGACCGGCTCCTCGCGCCTCGCCGCCTATCCCCTACCACGGGGGTGAGACCCCGAACCCCTTCGCCCCCCTCTCTGTCCTTCGACCACCGACAGGCCGCGCCCGCGCCTCCCCCCCCCCACTCCCGTGCCTCCACCGCCGCGTCGGCGTTGCGCCGTTCGCGCCGCGCGCCCGTTGCCTGTCTACCGCGCACGCACCACGCGCACCGCTTCACCGCGCTCGCTGGTGCGAACCCCGCGCCGAGCACGCGCTCGCGTGGCCTCGCGCGCGCCCCCACGTCGTCCGCTGCCCGCTGCTCCGCCATCCCTCCATGCGCCGCACCGACCGCCCCGTCCCTGCCCGCGCGCCTCGCCTTGCTCGCGCCGCCCCGCTCCCGCACGACCGCGGTCGCCGCGCCCGCGCACCGCTCGCGCTTGCCCGACGCCGCCCGCTGCGTGGCCTGCCCCGCGCCCCGCGGCCCCCCCCTCCCCCCGCGCCCGCGCGTGCACTCCCTCTGGACACCAGACATGTCCGGCGCCCAGACGTGCGCGCCGCGACATGTCCGCCCCTGGGCCACTGACCCCAGGGCCCCACCCCGAAACTTTTTTTTTTTGAAAAATTAAAAATTAAAATAAATAAAAATAATTAATTTAAATAATCAATTAGTTAATTAATTAAGTTAATTAATCCTGATTAGGTTAATCTAATTAAGTAGTTAGTGTTAATTAAACAGTAAATTAATTAGTTAACCTAATTAGCCTAATGTGAGTATGACAGG
Source organism: Thinopyrum elongatum (assembly GCA_011799875.1). Lineage (NCBI taxonomy): Eukaryota > Viridiplantae > Streptophyta > Magnoliopsida > Poales > Poaceae > Thinopyrum > Thinopyrum elongatum. The sequence continues at coordinate 43,820,239 of CM022300.1, forward strand.
TGGGACCCACTGGTCCTGACGTCATGCTGACGTCAGCAAGACACTGTTTCGGATAATGTTTGATTTAAAATAAATTAAATAAATTTCAGAAATCAATAAAAACTTTAGAAAATCATATCTTTTAATCCGTAACTCCAATGGAAAAACTTTGTACATGAGAGTTCTCAGAACGACGAGACGAATTCGAATACGCGCTCCTTTGTCCGTCACGCGTCCCTAACTATCCGAACGTGCAACCGTTCCCCTCCGGTCATCTGTCTGACAAATGTCCGGAACCGGGAAAACATTCCCGGATGGATTCCTCCTCCTCGTTGACGTGCAACCACACGTTAGAACACACCGGCACTGCATATGTCATGCCGTACTTTGCGTTGCTCATGATTTGCTGTGTATTTATACTGTTTCCTCCCCTCTTCTCTCTCGATGCCCCCGACACCGACGTCGTCCCCGAGACCGACGCAGCTCCGGAGCCCGAAGACACCATAGACGACCTTGCCCTTGCCGCCGAGCAACCAGGCAAGCCCCCCCCCCCCCCCGCTTTGAGCATCCCGATATCGCCCATTCTATTTCTCATGCTTGCATTAGAATGCTGCTGCTGCTGCTGCTTTACCTATTCTGATGCATAGCCTGTTCATTGTAACCTGCTGTTGATATTACCTACATATCCTAAACTGTTTAGTCTAGGCTGGGTAGAGACCATCAGTGACCCCACTTATCCCGACTGCCGCGCTGGATCGTCAGAAGACCCGATCAATGGGATTGAAGACCAACCCGACACCGCACATCACCCCCCTTAGTTGTACGACACTGCAGCGTTACTATCGAGTGCCGAGGGTGAAAACCTCTTGTAGCACTTTGATGTTAACTCTGTAGAGTAGCTATTCGGTCGTGGTCATCGAGGGTGATTCCTCCTTCACCGCTTCCGATAACGACGCTGTCGTACAACACCTCAAGTGTGAACCCAGTGAGGGTGATTCCTCCGAGTTCACCTTGACGGATACATCGAGTGGGAATTCAATGAGGGTGATACCTCGGATTCCCTGATGTTATGGACACACTACTTGGACTTTACAATGTACTTGAAAGGCGGTCGACCCTGAGGGGTACCCGCGTGTGATGTGAAGGCGGGTTGCCTGTGTGGTGCCCGAGTGGTAATACGAGGCGCGGCTGGGCATTCTTAACCCTTGCCGCAAGTCCTCGAGACGGGGCGACGGGTCACTTTCGTGAGTCTCTGCTCGTTACCGCAACCTAGACCATTAAGATTTGGATATTTGATCCGAGCAGGCCTCTGGTCTGATAGCACTAACCATCACGTGGGCATAGTATGGGCGTTCTGCATCGTAGCATCAGCCGAAAGCTCTGTCAGACGTCTAGTTCAGCCTTGCGGCCGGGACGGACCGGCGCCCCCTGGTCCTGGCTTCCCCCTGCACGCAACGACTCGAGTGCACAGGGCGATGGCCCAAGACCTCTGAGCGCTTAGGATGTAGACCGACGGGGACCTCTCTGCGGAGCTGTAGGTAGGGTTGCGATGTGTCGTTTGGCCGAGGCCGGGCATGACCCAGGAAAGTGTGTCCGGCCGGAGTTAACTCGAGCGTGTTGGGTAAGTTGGTGCACCCCTGCAGGGAAGAACACTTCTATCGATAGCCGGTCCTACGGTAAAGGACACTCGGAGTTGTATCCCGATCGATTCAACTAGAACGGACCCTTGAGACGTTAACAGGTTGATCTGTATTGGCTCTGGGATCGCTTCTCACAGGGAGTCGAGAAAGGATCTCAGGACGAGGTTTGATGACTGTATTGGCTCTGGGATCGCTTTCTCACAGGGAGTCGAGAAAGGATCTCAGGACGAGGTTTGATGACTTTATGGCTCTGGATTGCTTTCTCGCAGGGAGTCGAGAAAGATCTCTGGGTGAGGTTGATATTATTACTGCTACATTATATGTATTGTTCTACTCTCTTCTACTGCTGCAAGACCGCTGAAGATGCTAGTCTTCGATAGGACTAGGCCTTCTCTCTATTCTGGCATTTCTGCAGCCCGTCCACATGTACAGCGCCTCCCTTGATAATGTTGCATATGTAGTGTAGATCCTTGCTTGCTGAGTATTCTGAGTACTCACGGTTGCTTTGTTTTCCTTTTTCTCCCCATATCAGTTTGACGTGACCAGAGGACGGAGCCCCCTGAGACAGATGCCCCGACGATCGCTACTACTACTACCCAGAGGATGGATACTACTACGAGTTGACTGACGACCAGGATGAGGATCGGAGGTTCCCGCAGGAGGCCTTCGCCTTTCGATCGAGTGTTTTATTTTGCCCCGCCTTTCTAAAGGCCTTTCTGTTTCTATTTCATATCTGTACTCAGATATTGATGCTTCCGCTGACGCTTGTTCGCAGCTTATGTATTCGAGCCCTCGAGGCCCCTGGCTTGTAATTAAAGCTTGTATGACTTTATTTATGTTTTAGAGTTGTGTTGTGATATCTTCCCGTGAGTCCTTAGGCTTGATCGTGTGCATTTGCGTGTATGATTAGTGCACGATCGGGCCGGGGGCGTCACACCCCGTTATCAAAATGACAACTCATGTCTATGGTTAGGAAACCTTAACCATCTTTGATCAACGAGTTAGTTAAGTAGAGGCTTACTAGGGGACATGGTGTAGTTATGTATTCACACTGTATTTAAGTTTCCGGTCAATACAATTCTAGCATGATTAAAAACATTTATCATGAATGGGAAATATGATAATAACCATTTTATTATTGCCTCCAGGCATATTTCCAACACAAGTTGATCTACACTAACTTGTCTACTTCCGCTGCACTCCGAGTCGGTAACGATTGTTGATCCAAACCATATGCATCTCATATGTTCTGTGGGTGATCATAAGGCAATTTTTTTTCTACTATGTTTCCCAATAGTAAGGACTCCCGCAAAGCTCTCGCCCCCCTGTGTGCATCCGTTTTGCAGGAATTCATACAAGCGGACTTCCGCGGATGAATAGAAGTCTGTGTTGGATGGCAAACTATGTCTGAATGTATGTAGGCATTTTGGTAGTCCATATTGGAGGGCCCTTATGCCACACTTTATAGATAAAGTAGTAGACAGTCCATACATGGCGCACCTACAGCTTAACAATAAGCCCAACAAAATGATCTTAGGAGTTCATCAGCGAGGGCTGGGTAGGAGAATTTTTTTTAAAAGGCACTTTTATTGACTTAAAATGTAGCATAGAGCGATACACAAACTCATGACAACAACCTATCCTGAGTCTTGCCCAACTTCAGTGAAGAATCAATATAAACAATTGTAGAGATGGTACCTAGGACCCGTCAAGCAGCACCAGAATAAGGTGAAGACTTACTTGTGTCCCCAACAGTCCTTGTACTGCTAGTTGCAACAAGTTTGAGTGGACAATGTATAAAATATGGTTGTAGCATCAAAATAAATCAGAACTGAAAATAGAAGTGCAAATAATGAGATTTGGAGTTTTCCTTATATAGATAAATTGGACCGTGGTTCATAGGCTCATTAGTAGCATTTCTCATAAAAGTGGTGACACATAATAATAAGCGTAGTTATGTGAAATTAATCATCAAACAATCATGTCATGGTATATTATGATATAGGTTGAGACCATGTTATATATTCGGCATGTCCATAATTCACTAGATCGACACATGAATAACCTAATGGTTGATACTCCACTCAAAGTGATTGAAACCTAATAAAACAGATTAATTGCATAAAGCAATATTCCCCTTACCCGCACAATGCATGACATAAGGAGTCATACTTTGTTTTTAATCTTAGTGCGGTAATTCCTGGTGCAGTTTGCTTCCTTGAAACGGCAACACCATAATGGATGTAGTCAACAATCGCCTAAGATGTATAGTAAGGTGGCTAGGGAAGAGTTCAAGTGAGTATGATATCTTGGGAGATAAACTTCAAAGGGTGTCTCCGGATAGGAATCAGACCGAACAAAAGAGACTTTCAAAGTCTATGTGTAGGTTTTAAATAGAAGTCATCGTGTGAAAACGGTCAATTTAAATTGACGGTGTTCCGGCCCAGGGGTGTCTACCATGTCGATTGCCGGCCTGGTGGGCGGCCTGAGGACCCCCTAAGTCGATTCTGCCCTAGGCCATCATGGCGGCCCATGGCACTCTACATTGGAGACTCTGAAGCCTTGTCGTACAAGTCAAGGAAGACAGAGCCGTGGAGGACTCCCCTTCGCCGACTAGCATGATAGTTGTGTAACCTAGGGGGGCTAATATGTTATATAAATCGGGACAAGCTAGTCGATAGACATCATACAATCCCTTGGTTCATACATGTACTTTGTACCCCCAATCGCAATATACATAGTAGGATTAGGGTTTTACCTCCACCTAGAGGGCCCAGACCTGGGTAAACTCGCCTCCTTGTTTCTCCTCTCAACCTAATCACCACAATGGGATGCCCCCTCGAGGGATCAATCATCTTCGATAGGGGGTTTCCATGCAGGTACCACTTGGTGAACGCAGAGGTCTGATGGGATATCTGATCGAATCCACCGTGATCTACGCGTCGGGCAAATGTTGTCTTCGGCACTGACATGTTCATCGACGACTTGAATGTCCACCTCGGCCAGATCAAAAACTTTGCCAGGGCAGATCATCAGATTTGACATCCAGGAGTGTGTCGCGGGTTCTCGCGATGAGATGGTTTTCCAGGCTTGGCGTCTTGTCAGGCCCGGAGCAGCAAGAGGTCAATTTTTTGACCCACCCACCATCCACCTGATCGTGAAGACCTCACTAACACTGAAGTGTTCGAGGCCGAATTGAAAGATGGAAGACCTGGACGAGGTGGTTGTCGTGTCTGGCGGAAGACCGGTCGCCAGCCGTAGTGCCATTACGCCTATGGCACGCAACCTTGGTCCAGGAGTGTTACATAGTGGATACACCCAAAGTAAGCCATGATGACGGTCATGAGGCCCGATTATGCGAGTTCAAAGCCGAAGAACCGCAGCCACGGACAACAGCGAGATGAAGCTAAGTGATGGAGAAATTAGGTGCTAGATGAAGATTTTGTGCAGCCCGAGGCATGATGAGTAGATTGAAGGCCATGTCCTTCATGGGCAAGGTCTCTAAGGAGCAACGTTGTTTTGCAGCGCAGGCTGGCCAAGCTCGATGTCTACGTAACTCCCTTGTCCATCAGTAAGGCAGAAGGAACATCCCAATTGCAACCAAGGCCTCTCTAGCTATAGAGAATTGGCACTTGGATCAAGCCATGCAGACATTGCAAACCTAGGCGACAATGAGAGCACATTGCTATTAGAACAATGGTGTTGAGCAGACCCAACTGAATGATAACTATGAGGACACATTGTTATTAGTGTAATATACAAGTGTTAAACATATACTCATTCCTTGGACCATGAGAGTATCAAGTACCTTCATGACGGACATTGCACCTTGGGGTTCGTCAAACGTTATGCGTAACATGGTGATTATAACGGCAACTTTTGGGTGCATTGGAAAAGTGTCAAGGAACTTCATAGCTCAAGATTGAGATTTGCTCCTCCGATGATGGAAAATATTCTTAGGGCCCTCTAGGTATTTTGATATCCATCATCGTCTCACAATAGATAGCATGATAGTATCACTGGGATGCTGAAATACAGAAACAAGAAAAGAGAAAAAACTAGTAACGAGGATAACTTAGTATTGTGATCAAGTTTTGCTTCACAAGGATGCCAAAAAAGTCTCTCCCTTGGTTTTGTCAAGTGTCATAAAATAAATGGCATTGTGTACGGAACAAAAGGTTCGTTTGATTAATATTGTACATGTTAGGAGTCAATATGGATGCTCAGATCCCGATATCGATTATTGACCGAAGGAGTTCCGGTCATGTCTACACATTATCAAAACCGGCGGGTCACACGCTTAGGGTCATCGATTTGTTGAGTACTAGAAGTGCTAGGAGCATGAGAGACCACACTGGAAAAGTTCTGGAAAGATTGAAAATGTTTCGGAGAGAAAACCAATTTGTCGAAAACCGGGAAAGTCCCGGAGTGTCGTGGAAGCCACCGAAAGCTCCGGGAATGTTTTGGAATGTTCTGACACCTTCCAAAATATTCGAGAGGCACTAAGGGATGCTCCCTTGGCTGTGCTAAGTGGGGCAGCCGCTTGGGGGCCGAAACCCATGTACGGGCCAGCTCCCCCTCCCCTTGACTTGAGGGCAATTTTGGGGGGGCTAGGGTTGGGGCGCCGCACTCCTTTGTGGTGGAGCCCCTCCTCCAAGGTGGCCTCCTCCCCTGTACCTATAAATACCTGAGGAGGGGCAGCCCTCCTAACACAATTCTATGCTTGAAGGTTGCTCTCCCTCTCTCTCTCTCTCTCTCCCGAAAGTTCTCAAGCACGTAAGGTTGCTCCACCTACACATCTAGTTCTCCGCTAGGTCTTCTTTTGGATGGCAAAGCCGTGCTGGATTGGTGACCTCGTCACTTGGATACGGCAGAGGGATCGTTCATTTGATCCATGAACGAAAGAAAATGATTCCCATGGCTGGGTGGTTTAATCCTATTTGCGGGAATCTCCATCAACAATCATCACACCTCTAATCTCCATTGCATTCATTGGTAAAGATTAAATCAAACCTATTTGCGTCTTCATAGTGATCTTGGGCTTACTTGTAAGCCTGAATTTTGTGTTTTCTACTACGTTTCCCAACTCTGGTGACACTAGAGTTGATATCACTCATTGCTAAGCCCAAGTGACACTGGAGTTGATATAACTTTATCCATTCTTCAATACCCACTTATATACTTTGAGGTAGATTAAGAAGAATATGGGCAAAGAAGGCAAGACTACATTCACCAATTGGAGCTTGCCACCATAGCTAAAGAAATGAGCCCATCTTGAAAGACTTCTTTGGGTTCTGGATATGAGTATATGAAGAACTCTACAGTTTAGTATACATGTGCAATCCAAGATAAGTGAAAGGCAGAGTACCAAGGGGAATTGCAGAACACGGTGAAGAGTTGAATTTTTATCTGCGGGTATGTCGATGGGGAACATATTGACTTGCAATAGTTATTTTGAGCCAAATTGCAAAATATGTGAAGAAGGTCTTTCAAATTCTTCAATTGGTACACATTACTGACAAAATAATCGGTTCTCATCTGGATACTACATGGTATGGTTGGCTAGTTTGGCAAGATTGCAATGGTATAGGCCTTACCAAATCCTTTGAGCAGAGCCTCACTTATATACTACTTCGCCGGTTTATTAGGCCCCTTCTATTATGGGCTAAAGTTTGACGATAAATTTTACTAATAAATATATAAACATATGTCACAAAAATTATACCGTGGATAGTTCTTTCAAATACAAATCCACAATACTTTTACGTATCATATAATTTAATTTTGTTATTTAATAGATTGGTCAAGTTTAACACAAAAATACGAGGGGGTCCAGTAAACCCAGACAGGGGTTAAGCAACTACAACATAGAAGAGGGAGAGTGGATCTCCTTGCCTGACTGCCCTTTTAACATTAATGGTAGGTCCCAGGAAACCACTTATCCTTCACCTTACTAATGACCCGGAGAAAATGTTCTAATTATAATAAAGCGGGTAATATAATGAGCATCGCTATCCACGGGCTCATACTTCAGCACTACAACGCTTGGTGTTCAGACCTTAGCTCGAGACATCACGTCCAAGGACAAGGCAATTGAATACGGATTCACACACACCAATGAGAAGATATATCTATCGAGGGTGTTCGCAAGCATTCATCACATCACCCATATATCTCATCCAACTCAATAACGTTTGAGACGAACACTACCCATGCGTTGAGCATATGTGCTTTGAAGCTCCCATTTGCATGCACTACATAATAAGGCACTCCATCCAGAAAGGAAATTCAAGACATAAGGAATAGCACCTCCATCTAGCAATCAATTAATTATATATGCCCAGTCGTGTTGTTAGAACTTGGAATAGACTGAGCATGCAAGAAGAATATTAGTGTATCTTATTCTTGCAAGAATATGTTATATGCAAAGTCAATTGTTAAAACTATGAATAGATTGAGCATGGAGGGCTATATTATTGTATTTTTGGCAAGATTCTATTAAGTCATATACCATTTTAGGCAATATTACACAAAAATTCATTGTAAAAGTTATGCATTGGAGATTTTGAAAAGTCAAGTGTACTCTTACATTTTAAGACGGACCGTGGGCATAAACTCCATAAAGAATAACATAAAAACGATTTACAGAAAAGATGTCTAGCTAGAGACAAGGCGGTGATTAGATTAGGATTAGATAGCCTTCACTTATTACGGTGTAAGGAAACATCACGTGAGCGTTCTCCCAACCCTGCACGCCCTTAATTTGCCAGGTGTATTCGGGTCCGCATGCTGACAGTCAGTGCAAGTTAGCTAATCACAGAGCACTACTAGCTGTGACAGCAAGAAGCAGACATTATCCAGATTGGATACGCAAACCCTAATCAGCAGGCAGTAGCCTTGCCCTGTCTGTACTATAGAACAATATAAAAAGCACCCAGCCAAGCATCTTGCTTAGTCCCAGCCTCTCTTTCTTTTGGCTAAGTGTTCTTGGATATTATAAGCTTTACAGTGATGATTAGCTAATACTTGAAAGCACTAGCTTTAAAACAAATACAAGCACAATGATCGTACGCGTATCTACATTTTATTGATGGTTGTATGCTTTGCAAGAAAATACTTGAAAAGAGATATTACCTACAAAGGTTGATTATACACCACCCTTATTGAGCACACAATGATTGGAATAGATTCGAACTACGAACCATGTAACATACCACATAAACAGATTATGTGCCATGGTAATGCCTTCCATTAAAAAAATCGCAACAAGGTTCCTTTACCTCCACACTCGTAATCACATTATTATTTTTGAAACAGAGTAATCATATATATTATTATTTTTGATAATGACATTTTTATTCAGTAGGTATATCAAGGCGATACGAGCACACTGACAAATGTCCAGCCTATGCATAAAATGATGCACACAATCAAAAAGAAAATGTTTTTACAACAAGAATAAAAAAAGTCATAGTAGCATCATTTTTACAGAAAGTGGCATCTAGTTGGTACTAGAGATGTAGAGACGGTAAAACTCCGCCCAGAAAACTAATTCTGAATTTAAGTACACTTACTACTAAAGTTCTTATAATTACATGCATAGAGTATGTTTTTAAGTTCTTAGTTAAGCCAACCCAGCGGTTCCATGCCTGGAGTATTTATTAATACTACCTTCGTCCTGGTTTATTGGTCCCATCGTATTTTGTGCCAAATTTTGATCTTCGATTTACACTACAAAATGTTCATGCATGTCATAAAAAATTATATTATTGAAAACTATGTTTCAAATACGAATTCAACGATACAATTTTTATTGACATGCATTAACATTTTGTTAGTTAAATTTTTGTCAAAATTTGGCATAAATTACAAAGGGAACCAATAAACCAGGACGGAGGTAGTAGCTGCACAATTTCCCTCAAAAACAAATTAGGTGCACAATAATATATTGTCGGAGTAGCATATTATATTATGTAATCAGTGCCAAACTTCCAATTTAGTTAGTACAGGTAGTTCATAAGCAATGTTCAATAAACTGGCCAACAGGTTAGTAGGTTTCTTTCAAATGATTGTCCAATCACTTCTTAGATCCTATGAGAGACACTCACGATCATTTGTGCAGATCTGTAGGTTACAACTGCAGAAGCAACAATGTATTGTGTACACCCAAGTACCACGCATAGACGCACTCACCCGCACACCCAACAGATACAAGCTTTTCTTAGACTACGATCACTTCTTTTTTTTGCGGGAAAAGACTACATCACATAGCTCAAAGAATAGGCAGTCATCAATTTCAAACAACATTCAACCGGTTTAGATAACAATTCAATAACAGCTATGTCATAGGCATATATTCTTATTTTCACCTATTGTGGCTTTTTCAGACATTTGCTATTTTTATTGTACTGAATGATGATACTTGTGACAGAGATGAACTTGGAGCCGGTAGAATCTGGACGCTAAATCGGGTCTATCGCACCGCCGCCGCCTCCCCTGAAAAAGCTTAGGGTTCCTCCTCGCCTCCCGTCGGCGCTGCCCCGGTCCGCCTCGTCTCCGGTGGCCTTAGGGCCATGGGGGTGTGGTGGATCCTGGCCTTTGCAGATGGGAGAGCTTCGTTTTTTAAATGTTTCTTTAAGTTTTTGTTAGGGTTTTGTGTCCTGCTCAAGAAACGAGACGGCGACGGCTCCCTGAAGATAGAATAGGTTCTCCCGTCTACCCTCTTTGGTGGTGCATCTAGCATCACCGGTGGGCGTGTGAAAGTGTGTCTTCGTTGGATTGTCTTCGGTGGATCTGTTCAAATCTGGTTCATCTACGTTCGTGTGTCTTCAGGTTGGATCCTTCCTATCTAACCTACTCTGCATCGGCGGCGGTTGTTGTCTGATGTGCTGGTTCTATGGGGCCTTAGTACACAACTTTCTGATTGTCTACTACAATAAATTTTGTCCGGCTCCGGCAATGGAGAGACATGACGGCAGCGCGCCTTCGGCTCGCTTCAGTGATTGTAGCATCGTTAGGTGTGTCTACGGACTGAAATATTTTTTATCATTCCTGGTTTTCTATGTACATTATAGATGAATAGATAGAAGTTTTTCTCAAAAAAAATGATGATACTTGTTATTTACTAATACTGACTGGTGCATCACAATTACGCAGAGGTTGGAGCATTCCTTCTAAAAAAAACTTGGTCCCTGGATCTGTTTACAACCACCCCATTAATCACAGAGTCTTGCTATGCGTACGACTCTTGCTTGTCCGATTTTCATACGACATAGCAGCAGATCAACCGTTCACTCCTGATCCAAACGGCAGCACACCACTAGATTAGACACGATAGAGTCAGACAAGTCGTACGCGTGGTTCCGAATCACAATCTACATAATCACACAATGCCGATTTTTCAGCTAAACAATCTTAACGATTCCAGTTGCCTTGTAATGCAAGTTTGAAGGAAACTAATATTTTTGTTAGCAATCCACGACAATTGATATATGGTATTTTATATTTTTATTCAAAAATGGAACACCAGGTTTATTCCTGTGAAGCATCATTGGAATCTAAAAATAAGTCTGCAAGACCTGACTTTTTTATGCAAAGGTTGAAAAAACTATTTATATTTTTCATGCAGAGGCTGAGAAAAATATAGACAATAGAATACCGAGTACAGGAAAGAACTACCGTCGAATGAAATAACTGATGTGGTTCAGGCCGTTCAGGTAAAAATAGACAACAAATCGTTAGTATCAATAATTGACCACACGGCACACACACACAGATAATCATCACTTCACCAGCAAGGCAAAAGCATAGTTTTCACTCGACCTTTGTAAAAGTCTACAAATCCTTTGAACTGCTCTCAGCACAAAACAATACGGAACTCGATTTCTCGGCCCATGAAAGCACAAGCGGAAATCAAATCAGAGGATTGACAAAGCCCCTGAGGATTTCGCCGTCAGTATAGTATTTTGGACTGTGAAGGAGGCATGCATTCATCATGCACTACTACTAGCTTTCTGAAGCATGCAGCTTGTTCTTACCGAAAGCGCTGCGGCTCCGGTACCATGCAGCTGCAGCCACTGCTCCTGGGTCAGAATTGAAACCAGGTGGTCGGGAGAAATGTACGATGACCGTCCTGCCTGCAAGTGCACTGAACCGCATCACTACGGGAACGGACATATCAAAGGGAAAAGGCACAAGAGAACAGATTTTAGTGGAGGTACAAGTGCACGAGCTCAAAAAGCCAAAGAAAGCTTTGCCGAAGGAGACCAGGCAAGTTACGGATTATTTCTTCTTAAGAAAGGGCAGGTGAAGATCGTACTTTGCTGCATTTGTTTAGTGATTCAGCACCATCTGATGCTGCTTCACAGAAGCGATAATGCCAGTCACCCGGATCATCCCCAGCTTTAAGAGACGTTTCAAGCACAATGAATAATCACATAATTAACATAATTGAAGGTATGATGCAGGAAGAGCAAGGCTTGGAGATAACCTGTTTCAAAACTGTAGAAGCGGGAATTAGAGATCCAACATTGTGCGATATCCTGCTCTGGCACCACCATATTTGCTAACAGCAGCAATAGAGGCTTCTAAAGCATCAGCCCCTCAGAAAAGCAGAATACTTTGTTTAGTATGCACATTTCTTGATAGTTGTCTCGGTAATAATGGAATATATGTTGTTTTCTAAGCTTTCAATCATAATGATTGAGACATATATCTTACATTCATATGCCGTAACATTTTGTTTTGTTTTAAGCTTGCATTGCAGCCTTGCAGAGTATGTCATACCTGAAGCATCGTATATAAGAATAATTTACTTGTGTTTTCATATCTGGCCCATATGCAACAAGGACAAGCCAGATTACTTTACAGGATCCACTTGTTCCACCCCTCACCTTCCGGATGTTGACCCAATCTCATTTACTGTGTTCCAGCTGCATCGTTCAGATGTAACTGGCAAGAGGAAAGTTGACTTAAATATGTATACTGGTAAAGAGGAACTGGCAAAGAGGAAGTTGAACTTAAATAAGGTCAACTTGTATGGATGACTGGAAAACCCCAGCCACATACAAGGTTTGAATGAAAAAACAGGACCATGACGCAGAAAGAAATGCTGTCCTTAACCAGTGAATCTTTACAAGATTACATACGAATACTAGGTAACGGGAGTCACACATCAATAATATGCATTGTTTGCAACTTACCTGTTTTCCATATCTTCAAGAATAGCGTTTGCACACCTCTATACATCTGAAAAAAAAATCAGCTAGTAATGATCTTAAAACAGCTCTCATCGGACAAACACTAGGTTGATAAACCCCTAGACTACCCGTAGTGTTCCACGTCACCGTCACCGACTTTACTGTCCCAATCATTTAGGTTATCCTTGAGATCAATGGGTTCTTTAGCAGCTGCTTCAATAGCGGCCTCCAACATACACCCTTGCTTGCTTAGTTCCTGGCGTTCTGAAAGAATCTGCAGAACAATAGCTAACCATCATGCTTAAGAAATTGGGAGTGGCAACTGACATGCATGTTCCAGTATGGTCACAAATTTCACGCTAGTATTTGCTAAACTTGCGTCAGACAGAAAATGTTTTCATAGTTCTCTTTTTTATTACCACTGTGTTCTCCTCACCTTTCCTCTGGTATCTTTAAAAAAAATGCATCTATAGACAATAACTGGAATAGACCTTTATAAATACAACCCTGCAGAACCAGTCCAATAGCATTATGAGGTTCTTGTATAGTTGTATATTTCTAAATAAAAGTGGAGGTGAACCTACTAACCAGCATGACAGCCTCAGGGGAAGAGAATTTTACTTTACCCTCGTCATCCTTCATTGAAGGTGATGGTTGGGGTACTGAACAGGAAATTTTTGCTGGTGGGCGATTTCCTACAATAAACATCATTAGAAAACGGGGTTGAACGGCAAAAATGTTGTATCAGAGCTTAAACCTTCTTTTGTAACAAACTAATACTAAATGATGTGTGATAAAACCAATAATATATTTAAAACGTTGGTAACTTCGCCCTACATTCAGTTCAAAAAAGTCCTGCTAATTTTCTGCCACCCAACTAGCCTGGTTCTGCCCTCCAATTAAAGCTTGTACAGAAAGAGTTTGAAAGCGTAGTTTTGCTAAAGATCACTAAATACGTAAACTTAAGTATTCTCAAAATAAAAAGCTAGTAACAGAAGGCACAGAACTAGAAAACCCCTCACATGAAACCTAGAATCGATATTAGTGGCTAACAGCCTGCAGACATGCAACTAGTTTTTCTGCTAGCAAGATAACTACCTCAGAACCAATAGGCCAAGCTGGGCTTTAGTGGGAGCGTCAAGTCGCTGCAAAATGTTTTCATCTGATCGCATAATGTGATAGAAAGTCCTGCAATGGTAAACATATTTAAAGTATTTATAATACGTCATTCATAATAATTAAGGAATTAGCCACGGTCAAATGATTGCATATCCGATGAAAATGCAGAATACAACACATTAGCAGTAAAGTGAATTGGCTGGCTCATCAGCGATTGGTCAAATAAATTAATGCGGATACATGTTCAAGCAACCACCCAGATCATCATAATATATGTCATACTAATTAACTCCCTCTGTAACAATCTAAGACGTTTTAGATCACTAAAGTAGTAATTAAAGTGGAGAGATGTTCATAAAGCTTACCACAGATTATCTTAGGGCCTTTAGCAGATATCAATATTCTCTTAGAGAGATCCATACAAGAACTAACCAGCCATATCAAGTGATGTCATAAATGTGCCAGTGTAGACTCTGTCAACAGCAATCCCAATCCTCAACTGTAACTCATGGACCGCTTTTCTTGCTGCAATCATAGCTCCATTACAGGAGTAGCACCTAATCTTTAAATGGGTATTAGATAACAAAGTAACATTACTTACATGATTCTAACGTAAACAATGCAGATAAGGAACTGATACAGCAATGCACCTCTAAAGATATCACAGTTTGCCACAGTCGATTTATGGCACTAACTTATATGGAAGATGTTCATGGGTAGTAAAACTAACACACTTATGTCTGTACTTTTTTCTTCTACGTTTGGCATTCCCCTTTATCACTGAAGCCCCTGAGAGATGGTATCAGTCTCCTAAAAATGCTAAATCACTGTCTGCTCAGTCCTAGCGTCGCATACCAGTCAGTTTCTGGGACATTTCCATTGTAATAGAAATGGATAACTAGATGATATGGGCATAGTCGAATTCCTCCAGAACTGACATCTTAAGTACTAAATTCTCTAATCACTGTGAAAGCTGCAAATGGTAAATATATTGGCAGACCCATATAACTTCCTCGTCATATTCATATTTGTGCCTGGTATTTTTCTGATGGTAAAAATCAACTCTTAAGTAACAAGAAATGCTCAGATTTGTAGTTTACCCATTGATTAGGAGACAGCATTGCTCCCTCTTGTGATAGGAAGATACTGAGTTTCCTGCAAAGACGAAAGACCACCACCAATAAGCAAAAGTACCAGACTAGTAAATACAATTAACATTAGTTTGGCAGAAACTCGCACTGAACAGTATCTACGATAATTAAACATTATACCAGGGCAGGGACAGCACGAGTTTTCTTGCTTAATGAAGGCTACTCTCCTTTCACTTCAGAATTAACCTTAAGTGCTTGTGAAAATGATTAAATGAAGGTAAGTGATGCCGTGAAGGAGAGTCCCACCCAAACTTTCAACCCCCATTCCACTCCTTTCCCTGGGCATTCAGGC
Organism: Thinopyrum elongatum; assembly: GCA_011799875.1. Classification (NCBI taxonomy): domain Eukaryota; kingdom Viridiplantae; phylum Streptophyta; class Magnoliopsida; order Poales; family Poaceae; genus Thinopyrum; species Thinopyrum elongatum. Next base: position 43,835,618 of record CM022300.1, read on the forward strand.
AATGGCCTCTTTATTCCTAGTGAGGACCTACCCTAGTTATTTTCATAACCTTATGCAAACTTCACCTTTCAGTATTTCAAACAATTTAACTAGCTAGCTTAGCTTAGTGTTGAATTTCCAAAGATAAAAAAACATGATTTCTTGTACTCAAACCGACTGATAAGATTGCATAGATTTTAACGATAGTTCAGTGCTTGCAGTCAACTAAAGGAAAATGGAGAAACACAAGAGACGATAGAAATAATAAATTACATATTCACAACCATACCTGTGATAGTATTTGCTTAAGAACATGTTCGACTACCACATACACTGTCTGTAGCTCAACAACAGCAGCACCAGGTTCTCCATGCTGGGAAACAAATCAGATGCTTATCATATTTGGAAAAAATAAGTTTGCAGCTCTTGGTATACTGAAAGCAAACACAAATCTCACACAAACTCTAACTTAATCCAAGTACATCAATTGCTTATTTGCATCCATGCTATAGCCTATATGAGAACATTGTTGATGCCATCTAGACTTACATTCCAAGCCAAGCCCAATTTGCTCAGGACCTAACGATCAGATGTCACTTGCCCATGCAACGTGCAAACCGAGAGGCTTACTCCCATGTACCAACACCCTCAGATGCATGTTTTGGCCTGCAGCAACATCTGCAAGAGATAAGCCAGCATCTGCAGCAGCCCCAGCAAACTGTAGAACAAACGAAGTGAAGACTTCAGAGAACAGCAGGAAATATTTACAACAAGGCATTGGTTTATATTCAAGTTAGGATCCCACAAAATGTTTGGTGACACTGTCACAACCCAAGTTTGTGAGAATGTAGCGATGAGTGGTGGCTGCACCGTGGCATTAATGAGATCGACAGGGACAGGGCATGGTAGAGGAGAAACCCCTTTGATAAGCCTGAGGCTTACACGTATCCATTATATGATAACTCCTTGATCCACAAGTCGGATCAGATCCTTCCTACACAACCCTGATTATTTCATATCTTACTTAGCACTTAACCTTTTAACTAACTGACAAACTTGATAAGCAGGAATAGAAATCGCAAAGCTAAGCCCATGTTGCAGGTTGATGGACCACGAGGCCACGTAATGCTGGCCTCACATAGTATCGATTAAGACAACCACAATGACGGAATTTGTTCACCACATAGTATCAGTTTTATTAAGTACACACAAAAAAGATAGTTCCCCATCAGTCCAAAAATAATTCCTGTTAATGTCTGGTACTATGATTTCCTCATCTAGCAGGCTAGCACCTAATACTTAAAAGGCACCATCGGTTTGTTTGACAAGATACAAGCGGGTCAAACCAGAAAAATGCATGCACACGTGGTAGATCAATTGAAGGGATTTTTCCTAGGTGGCATTGCTTAACAAATCAAGAAGTGTAACACACCGTATCACCAAAATGCCATAAAACAAGAATTTAAAATCGAAAAGGCGCCAAATGGAATACCTTATGCACAAGGAAATTGTTCCTGCTAAACCTCTTCTACCAGCTATCCCCCAGGAGGGGGAGGCACAATCATCTCACAACAATTCATCTGCAATTGGTGGATAATACTGATTACAAGCTGATTTAGTATGGTATGCTATACTAAGGTCGTAAGGTGTTATAATGCCCATCAACCTCTATCTTTAGCCCTTCAGATTTTGCCTGCTCAGCACTAATCCAAAATTAAGTCTCTCGCCAGTGTAGTTCTGCAAATGCCCGACAACAGAACGTGAGTACAGAATGCAGTGTACCGAATGTAGTGCAACTAGAACAAATACAATGACATAAACAGAAACAAGCTGTACAGATAAATTTTTGGGAAACAACACCAGTATAACAGCACCACACATGCATTTATAGCCAAGTAACCCCGTGGGCACGAGCATAGGTCAAGGATAGCTTCATCCAATAATCAGTAGAGAACGGTGTCAAGATCATAAATAAAAAAGATTTAAGTGTAAGGTTTGTTTTCTTGACTGTATTTCACATCTCAAGAACATTTCCTCATAAATAATTATAATACTACACATAATATTGAGGGTGTTCCCTCCATTCCTCTCAGTACTTTCACCACAGCTGTTTCTCCAGGAGCTTGCATAGCACTTTGAGCAGGAGAGAGACCACAGGCCTCACTGGTAAATTGCCACAGAGCTCAACATATTAAACTTCGACCCCAAATCAAATTCTTGGCTCTGTACCACTCTACAGACAAAATTGCCTTTCAAGAAAATCCAATTCGACCATATCTACAGCCACATTTTAGTTTGTCCCAAGTTTATTTTCGGAACCTGTGAGCCCCTGTCATCTCGTAGACTATTTGTCTACACAGTACACACAATTAACAGGTGGAGAAACTAGAAATTCTTTCGTAATCAAATTGGCATTGATCAATCCAACTTCCCCCCCAGTAAACATCAGCTTCAATTCACACTAGTGCTGAATTACTTCAGATTCAACTATCTTTCCTATTACTAATGATTGTCCTTTCATAATAGAAACTACCGAGTACTGTTATTATCAAAGGCATCCCATGGTGCCCGTCACAGCTCGAATAGCCTACAATGCACACTACAGTGCAAAAAATGTGAGCTAGAGCATCTTAAGCGTGAAAGCAGGTTGACACAAAGTTTTATTGAAAAGAACCTACAGCTAAAATAGAATCAACAGGTGGAGAAGCAAAAACTCTCAGAAACAGCAGCTGTCAACATTCCTGGCCAACAAATCCCGCATGGGCTGGCCTCATGGCCCTTCCACCACCTACGAATAAAATTGGTATAGTACAGAAATAAGATTTTATGATATGGTCTCCATATATAAATCCTGGCTAGAGTAAATTTGACATTTTGTTTATGCAGAGAAGATCTAATCTGTATAAGAATGTACTATCTTTTGTATCATCATCAGAAGATACATTACAGCTACCAAAGTAATAGCAGACCTGGATGCATATTTGTAATCTTGACAAATACACGGAAATAACAATTACATTTCTTAGGCACCAGTTCACAGTTTCATAGAACCAGCAGGAATATTTCATAATAAACAGAACCACAGATCATATCAAACCTGAGTACGTTCAAGCTGTAGCTCTGATGTTATCATATTACTTATGAGAACTAACTCATTGCAGCGAACCTCAGTTACAGGTTTTTTCATGAGAAGTGGGTGGATATTTACTTCAGCAATTGTAATCAAAATTAGAGGCTACTTTTGTCAATCATATCAACTATATAAAAATGAATGCAGCTGGGTAATGAGTAAATAGATTACAAGCTCATGAATTAGGCTCCAGTCTATGCTACAAATGTACAGGCACCTTGCAATAACATCATGCTCTATGTCTAGCATAGTTCAGGCAACAAAGACTAACACAGGGCCCCACTGCCCTACACACCCTTCGGATAATATCGTGGTAACTGGTTGAGGATAAAGGCTAGCAGAATCACTACTTGTAAGTAAATATGGTAAAGCGCCCTTTCTTTATTACTTTGTTCATCGTGATATCTAGAGTGCTAAAAAAATGGGTTCACGAGAAACACGAGTGTCAATCACAACTTTATATGAGGCAGCCGGTTGCATACAGAAAACAGAGTGCAAACAACACAAAAAAACATAATGGATCTTCCCCGTGGGACCACAAGCACCACCTCCACATGGGCAAGGCAGTCATGCCTTTTCTAATCAAATGCCACAGGGTGCAGTCCATCAGGGTGTACACTGTCAGTGGCCCCCAAATCATAGCAACCAGCCACAATCCGAATGTATTCGTGCCGCACAATGAACCTCACATTTGAGATTCATGGTAATCGTAAAGCAACCAAGATATGACACCATCATACAGGAATATTACCTGAGAACTGCGTAACTGAAAGCATCCTAATCCGACATCATTAGAAATTTTTCAGAAGAACGCATATAAATAAAAAGATATGCGAGATGACAGCTATCATGGCAAATCAAGTCAGTAACGCAAATAAAGAGGCAAACCCTACAACGTTGTAAGTTGTGATCTCAGCTGGGTCATGCCCTACATACTGCCTTGTTACACTACACGGAGAGAATCAACATATAAACCAATCCGAACATTGCACTAATGAAGCAAGTTCCAACCCATCGCATTCGCAAAAGCCGGATTCACCAACGGGACGTACCTGAGGATGAACGCCAAATTATCAAGGCCCGCCCACAGCATCAGCGCGAAGAACAACTTTAATCTGCAACATGTAGGAGAATTTCCGTCACGGAACGGTCCCGAGCGTCATCGGAAACGCATTTCCCAGCGAACAGTGCTCTCACCTGAGGGAACGTCCAGTAGTGCAGCCCGGGTAGGTCTCCACCAGCTCCCTCGATGAACTCCTCCCACATCTGCAAAGCGCGACCGGCCCGAAAGGCCCCGGCCAGAGGGGCCGGCTACGGCCTTAAACCCTAGAATCGACAAAACCCACCGGAAATCGGCTTGAAAGCGGGGGAATGGGCGCGGGAGTACCGTCGGGTTGTTTCTGAGCTTCTTCCCCTGCAGGGCCAGGGAGGGGGAGGCCCCCGGCGGCGGCGCGCGCGCGCCCCGGCGATCGCCGGCGGGGAGACTTGGGGAGCGAGAGGAGAGAACGGGGGGGGGCCGAGCAGTACGAAAGCGAGTCGCCCCGCCCCGGTTTCCTGTGGCCTTTTTCCTTCCCCTTGCTTGCGCGAGTTGAAGGGGGGTTGGGTGTGGGGAGGAGGATTCCTTTTATAGGCGCGGGATAAGCAGTTTCACTGAACGAAATGGATAACGATGGAATTACATGCGTGTCCTCTTTGGTAGAACCGCCGCCTCGGAATTTAATGCAATTACGGCCCCGCTCCTCCCCGCGCGACGGGACTTCTATGCGTTGTTTCCAGTTTCCAATTTCATGTAAGATTATTATAAGTATAATGCCCATTGACGATGGGCAAATAAACGCTGGTTACAAATTACTAGGGCCTAGAGTTATAGAAATGAGAAAGAAACTTACTACTGTTATTTTCTTTTCTCCCAAACAAAAGAAATGGGTTACTGTACAAAATGGGAAAGGAATTTAAAATCGGCCCATTGGCTGAGCGCCCGAGCGGTCGCTTGCGACACATCTTTGCCTCGTGGGGCCCACGCACCGGTTTTTGTTTTTTTTTTTTTTTTTGGGGGGGGGGGGGGGGGGTTTTGTTTTTTTTTTTTTTTTGTTTCTCTGTCCCCCTCGATCTCTCTATCTCCACCGAACACCCTTATCCACGCATTTCCCAGGCGTTGACTTCCTCTTCTCTTTTTACCTCTTCCGCGTGCTCCTCCGCCTCGCTGCGTCAAACCGGTTATCGTGTGCCTCCCCCCTGCGGCCCCGGCCCCCCTCCTCACCCCTCACTCTCTCTAGCGCTCCGTTGACACCCCACTTTCTTCATTGACTCCTTGTGATCCCCGGCACAACCTCCCTTCCTCTAAGGACCTCCATGGCTCTGCCTCGAGCTATCGCAAGCCGACGGAGGACACGCACGCATCCAATCATCAAGCCCTCGACCGCACGTTGTTTTAGAATTTAGAAGAAAAAATTTGTATTTCTCCAAAACACAAAGAACATCGACTTTACGAAATGGGAAGATTTAAATTGCCGACCGGCTGAGCGCCAATCTTTCGTCCCGCTAGCACTTGCCTGCCCTCCCATGGCCCACGACCGCTATGTGCCCCTTTCGTATCCAGTGTAACACCCCCGGTGGTTAACCACAGTAATCCCATTTTGATAATGCCAAGTCAGCATGATTATCAGTGCATGATCATCATTAACATCATATTGCATTTCAACTCCTAACCTCAAATTCAAATTTAAATGAAAGTGGAAAATAAAAGTTGTCCAACATAGAAACTAAATTGTTCATTAAATAGCAAATAAATCAGAGACAATTCTAAAATTGAAACCAACATCATTGGAGTTGGGTAAGTGACTCAAACATCTTCAAACAGCGACTAAAAACAATATTTAATAACCATTTATTAAATCTAATTTAAGTATGAAATGATGTTTTGCCCAAACTGATTTTAGGTTTTAGGAAATAAAGCACTGGTATTTATGGACTAGGTCTCCCTTTTTACAAAATTCGGTTTGGGGCCTAACTATTTACTAAACCGAGGTATATGAATTTATAAAAAGAAAAAGAACAAAAGAAAATAAAGCCCCCCCCTTTGATCATCCCGATATCGCCCATTCTATATTCTCATGCTTGCATTAGAGTTACTTCTGCTGCTGCTTTACCTATTCTGATGCATAGCCTGTTCATTGTAACCTGCTGTTGATAATTACCTACATATCCTAAACTGTTTAGTCTAGGCTGGGTAGAGACCTATCAGTGACCCCACTTATCCCGACTGCCGCGCTGGATCGTCAGAAGACCCGATCAATGGGATTGAAGACCAGGACCCGACACCGCACATCACCCCCCTTAGTTGTAACGACACTGCAGCGTTACTATCGAGTGCCGAGGGTGAAACCTCTTGTAGCACTTCTGATGTTAACTCTGTAGAGTAGCTATTCGGTCGTGGTCATCGAGGGTGATTCCTCCTTCACCGCTTCCGATAACGAACGCTGTCCTACAACACCTCAAGTGTGGACCCAGTGAGGGTGATTCCTCCTAGTTCACCTTGACGGATACATCGAGTGGGAATTCAATGAGGGTGATACCTCGGATTCCCTGATGTTATGGACACACGGATACTTGGACCTTACAATGTTACTTGGAAAGGCGGGTCGACCCTGAGGGGTACCCGCGTGTGATGTGAAGGCGGGTTGCCAGTGTGGTGCCCGAGTGGTGAATACGAGGCGCGGCCGGGCATTCTTAACCCTTGCCGCAAGTCCTCGAGACGGGGCGACGGGGTCACATCTTTCGTGAGTCTCTGCTCGTTACCGCAAGCCCTAGTCCTAACGATTTGGATATTTGATCCGAGCAGACCTCTGGCCTGATAGCACTAACCATCACGTGGGCATAGTATGGGCGTTCTGCATCGTATGCATCAGCCGAAAGCTCTGTCAGACGTCCAGTTCAGCACTGCGGCACGGTCGGATCGTGTCGACCACCCGAGGCGATGCTGGTATCCACCCTGTGCGCAACGACCCGGAGGGTGAGGGGCGATGGCCAAGACCCCCTTGCGCTTAGGACGTAGACCGGCGGGGACCTCTCTGCTGAGCTGTAGGTAGGGTTGCGATGTGTCGTTTGGCCGAGGCCGGGCATGACCCAGGAAAGTGTGTCCGGCCGGAGTTAATCGAGCGTGTTGGGTAAGTTGGTGCACCCCTGCAGGGAAGAACATTTCTATCGATAGCCGGTCCTACGGTAAAGGACACTCGGAGTTGTATCCTGATTGATACAATTTAGAACTGGATACCTGTGATGAGACCTGTATATATGGCTCTGGGATTGCTTCTCGCAGGGAGTCGAGAAGGGATCTCAGGACGAGGTTGATGAATGTATGGCTCTGGGATTGCTTCTCGCAGGGAGTCGAGAAGGGATCTCAGGACGAGGTTGATGAATGTATGGCTCTGGGATTGCTTTCTCGCAGGGAGTCGAGAAAGGATCTCTGGGTGAGGTTGATATTATTACTGCTACATTATATGGTATTGTTCTACTCTCTTCTACTGCTGCAAGACCGCTGAAGATGCTAGTCTTCGATAGGACTAGGCCTTCTCTCTATTCTGGCATTTCTGCAGCCCAGTCCACATATACAGCCTCCCCTTGATAATGTTGCATATGTAGTGTAGATCCTTGCTTGCTGAGTACTTCTGAGTACTCACGGTTGCTTTGTTTTCCTTTTTTCTCCCCATATCAGTTTGACGTGACCAGAGGACGGAGCCCCCTGAGACAGATGCCCCGACGATCGCTACTACTACTACCCAGAGGATGGATACTACTACGAGTTGACTGACGACCAGGAGTAGGATCGGAGGGTCCCAGGCAGGAGGCCTTCGCCTTTCGATCGTAGTGTTTTATTTTGCCCCGCCTTTCTAAAGGCCTTTCTGTTTCTATTTCATATCTGTACTCAGATATCTGATGCTTCCGCTGACGCTTGTTCGCAAGCTTATGTATTCGAGCCCTCGAGGCCCCTGGCTTGTAATATAAAGCTTGTATGACTTTATTTATGTTTTAGAGTTGTGTTGTGATATCTTCCCGTGAGTCCTTAGGCTTGATCGTGTGCATTTGCGTGTATGATTAGTGCACGATCGGGCCGGGGGCGTCACACCCCGTTATCAAAATGACAACTCATGTCTATGGTTAGGAAACCTTAACCATCTTTGATCAACGAGTTAGTTAAGTAGAGGCTTACTAGGGACATGGTGTAGTTTATGTATTCACACATGTATTTAAGTTTCCGGTCAATACAATTCTAGCATGAATAATAAACATTTATCATGAATGGGAAATATGATAATAACCATTTTATTATTGCCTCCAGGGCATATTTCCAACACAAGTATGATCTACACCTACTTGTCTACTTCCGCTGCACTCCGGAGTCGGTAACGATTGTTGATCCAAACCCTATATGCATCTCATATTGTTCCTGTGGGTGATCATAAGGCAATTTTTTTTTCTACTATGTTTCCCAATAGTAAGGACTCCCGCAAAGCTCTCGCCCCCCTGTGTGCATCCGTTTTGCAGGAATTCATACAAGCGGACTTCCGCGGATGAATAGAAGTCTGTGTTGGATGGCAAACTATGTCTGAATGTATGTAGGCATTTTGGTAGTCCATATTGGAGGCGCCCTTATGCCACACTTTATAGATAAAGTAGTAGACAGTCCATACATGGCGCACCGACTAGCTTAACAATAAGCCCAAGCAAAATGATCTTAGGAGTTCATCAGCGAGGGCTGGGTAGGAGAATTTTTTTTTAAAAGGCACTTTTATTGACTTAAAATGTAGCATCAAGCGAATACAAAACATCATGAGCAACAACCTATCCTGAGTCTTGCCCAACTTCAGTGAAGAATCAATATAAACAATTTGTAGAGATGGTACCTAGGACCCGTCAAGCAGCACCAGAATAAGGTGAAGACTTACTTGTGTCCCCAACAGTCCTTGTACTGCTAGTTGCAACAAGTTATGAGTGGACAATGGTATAAAATATAGGTTGTAGCATCAAAATAAATCAGAACTGAAAATAGAAGTGCAAATAATGAGATTTGGAGTTTTCCTTATATATAAATTGGACCGTGGTTCATAGGCTCATTAGTAGCATTTCTCATAAAAGTGGTGACACATAATAATAAGCGTAGTTATGTGAAATTAATCAATCAAACAATCATGTCATGGTATATTATGATATAGGTTGAGACCATGTTATATATTCGGCATGTCCATAAATTCACTAGATCGACACATGAATAACCTAATGGTTGATACTCCACTCAAAGTGATTGAAACCTAATAAAACAGATTAATTGCATAAAGCAATATTCCCCTTACCCGCACAATGCATGACATAAGGAGTCATACTTTGTTTTTAATCTTAGTGCGGTAATTCCTGGTGCAGTTTGCTTCCTTTGAAACGGCAACACCATAATATGGATGTAGTCAACAATCGCCTAAGATGTATAGTAAGGTGGCTAGGAGAAGAGTTCAAGTGAGTATGATATCTTGGGAGATAAACTTCAAAGGGTGTCTCCGGATGAGGAATCAGACCGAACAAAAGAGACATTTTCAAAGGCTATGTGTAGGTTTTAAATAGAAGTCATCGTGTGAAAACCGTCAATTTAAATTGACGGTGTTCCGGCCCAGGGGTGTCTCACCATGTCGATTGCCGGCCTGGTGGGCGGCCTGAGGACCCCCTAAGTCGATTCTGCCCTAGGCCATCATGGCGGCCCATGGCACTCTACATTGGAGACTCTGAAGCCTTGTCGTACAAGTCAAGGAAGACAGAGCCGTGGAGGACTCCCCTTCGCCGACGTAGATGACTAGTTGTGTAACCTAGGGGGGCTAATATGTTATATAAATCGGGGACAAGCTAGTCGATAGACATCATACAATCCCTTGGTTCATACATGTACTTTGTACACCCCAATCGCAATATACATAGTAGGATTAGGGTTTTACCTCCACCTAGAGGGCCCAGACCTGGGTAAACTCGCCTCCTTGTTTCTCCTCCAACCTAATCACCACAATGGGATGCCCCGTCGAGGGATCAATCAGCTTCGATAGTGGTGTTTCATGCAGGTACCACTTGGTGAACGCAGAGGTCTGATGGGATATCTGATCGAATCCACCGTGATCTACGCGTCGGGCAAATGTTTGTCTTCGGCACTGACATGTTCATCGACGACTTGAATGTCCACCTCGGCCAGATCAAAAACTTTGCTCCAGGGCAGATCATCAGATTTGACATCCAGGAGTGTGTCGCGGGTTCTCGCGATGAGATGGTTTTCCAAGGCTTGGCGTCTTGTCAGGCCCAGGAGCAGCAAGAGGTCAATTTTTTGACCCACCCACCATCCACCTGATCGTGAAGACCTCACTAACACTGAAGTGTTCGAGGGCCGAATTGGAAAGATGGAAGACCTGGACGAGGTGGTTGTCGTGTCTGCGGAGAACCGGTCGCCAGCCGTAGTGCCATTACGCCTATGGCACGCAACCTTGGTCCAGGAGTGTTACATAGTGGATACACCCAAAGTAAGCCATGATGACGGTCATGAGGACCCCGATTATGCGAGTTCAAAGCCGAAGAACCGCAAGCCACGGACAACAGCGAGATGAAGCTAAGTGATGGAGAAATTAGGGTGCTAGATGAAGATTTTGTGCAGCCCGAGGCATGATGAGTAGATTGAAGGCCATGTCCTTCATGGGCAAGGTCTCTAAGGAGCAACGTTGTTTGCAGCGCAGGCTGGCCAAGCTCGATGTCTACGTAACTCCCTTGTCCAATCAGTAAGGCAGAAGGAACATCCCAATTGCAACCAAGGCCTCTCTAGCTATAGAGAATTGGCACTTGGATCAAGCCATGCAGAACATTGCAAACCTAGGCGACAATGAGAGCACATTGCTATTAGAACAATGGTGTTGAGCAGACCCAACTGAATGATATACTATGAGGACACATTGTTATTAGTGTAATCATACAAGTGTTAACATATACTCACTTCCTTGGACCATGAGAGTATCAAGTACCTTCATGACGGACATTGCACCTTGGGGTTCGTCAAACGTTATGCGTAACATGGTGATTATAACGGCAACTTTTGGGTGCATTGGAAAAGTATGTCAAGGAACTTCATAGCTCAAGATTGAGATTTGCTCCTCCGATGATGGAGAAATATTCTTAGGGCCCTCTAGGTATTTTGATATCCATCATCGTCTCACAATAGATAGCATGATAGTATCACTGGGATGCTGAAATACAGAAACAAGAAAAGAGAACAAAACTAGTAACGAGGATAACTTAGTATTGTGATCAAGTTGTTGCTTCACAAGGATGCCAACAAAAGTCTCTCCCTTGGTTTTGTCAAGTGTCATAAAATAAATGGCATTGTGTACGGAAACAAAAGGTTCGCTTGATAATTATTCGTACATGTGTAGGAGTCAATATGGATGCTCAGATCCCGATATCGATTATTGACCGGAAGGAGTTCCGGGTCATGTCTACACATTATCAAAACCGGCGGGGTCACACGCTTAAGGGTCATCGATTTGTTGAGTACTAGAAGTGCTAGGAGCATGAGAGAAACACACTGGAAAAGTTCTGGAAAGATTGAAAATGTTTCGGAGAGAAAACCAATTTTGTCGAAAAACCGGGAAAGTCCCGGAGTGTCGTGGAAGCCACCGAAAGCTCCGGGAATGTTTTGGAATGTTCTGACACCTTCCAAAATATTCGAGGAGGCACTAGAGGGATGCTCCCTTGGCTGTGCTAAGTGGGGCAGCCGCTTGGGCCGAAAACCCATGTACGGGCCAGCTCCCCCCTCCCCTTGACTTGAGGGGCAATTTTGGGGGCGGCTAGGGTTGGGGCGCCGCACTCCTTTGTGGTGGAGCCCCTCCTCCAAGGTGGCCTCCTCCCCTGTACCTATAAATACCTGAGGAGGGGCAGCCCTCCTAACACAATTCTATGCTTGAAGGTTGCTCTCCCTCTCTCTCTCTCTCTCTCTCAGAAAGTTCTCAAGCCGTAAGGTTGCTCCACCTACACATCTAGTTCTCCGCTAGGTCTTCTTTTGGATGGCAAAGCCGTGCTGGATTGGTGACCTCGTACACTTGGATAGCGGCAGAGGGATCGTTCATTTGATCCATGAACGAAAGAAATGATTCCCATGGCTGGGTGGTTTAATCCTATTTGCGGGAATCTCCATCAACAATCATCACCAACCTCTAATCTCCATTGCATTCATTGGTAAAGATTAAATCAAACCTATTTGCGTCTTCATAGTGATCTTGGGCTTTACTTGTAAGCCTGAATTTTGTGTTTTCTACTACGTTTCCCAACTCTGGTGACACTAGAGTTGATATCACTCTATTGCTAAGCCCAAGTGACACTGGAGTTGATATAACTTTATCCACTTCTTCAATTACCCACTTATATACTTTGAGGTAGATTAAGAAGAATATGGGCAAAGAAGGCAGAACTACATTCACCAATTGGAGCTTGCCACCATAGCTAAAGAAATGAGCCCATCTTGAAAGACTTCTTTGGGTTCTGGATATGAGTGATATGAAGAACTCCTACAGTTTAGTAATACATGTGCAATCCAAGATAAGTGAAAGGCAGAGTACCAAGGTGGAATTGCAGAACACCGGTGAAGAGTTGAATTTTATCTGCGGGTATGTCGATGGGGAACATATTGACTTGCAATAGTTATTTTGAGCCAAATTGCAAAATATGTGAAGAAGGTCTTTCAAATTCTTCAATTGGTACACATTGACTGACAAAATAATACGGTTCTCATCTGGATACTACATGGTATGGTTGGCTAAGTTTGGCAAGATTGCAATGGTATAGGCCTTACCAAATCCTTTGAGCAAGAGCCTCACTTATTACTACCTTCGTCCGGGTTTATTAGGCCCCTTCTTATTATGGGCTAAAGTTTGACGATAAATTTTACTAATAAAATATAAACAATATGTCACAAAAATTATACCGTGGGATAGTTCTTTCAAATACAAATCCGACAATACTTTTCGTATCATATAATTTATATTTTGTTATTTTAATAGATGGTCAAAGTTTAACACAAAATACGAGGGGGTCCAGTAAACCCAGACAGGGGTAGTAGCAACTACAACAAATAGAAGAGGGGAGAGTGGATCTCCTTGCCTGACTGCCCTTTTACATTTAATGGTAGGTCCAGGAACTCCATTATCCTTCACCTTACTAATTGACCCGGAGAAAATGGTCTAATTATAAATAAAGCGGGTAATATAATGAGCATCGCTAGTCCACGGGCTCATACTTCAGCACTACAACGCTTGGTGTTCAGACCTTAGCTCGAGACATCACGTCCAAGGACAAGGCAATTGATACGGATTTCACACACACCAATGAGAAGATATATCTATCGAGGGTGTTCGCAAGCATTCATCACCATCACCCATATATCTCATCCAACTCAATAACTTTGAGACGAACACTACCCATGCGTTGAGCATATGTGCTTTGAAGTCTACCATTTGCATGCACTACATAATAAGGCACTCCATCCAGAAAGGAAATTCAAGACCAATAAGGATATAGCACCTCCATCTAGCAATACAATAATTATATATGCACAGTCGATGTGTTAGAACTTGGAATAGACTGAGCATGCAAGAAGAATATTAGTGTATCTTATTCTTGCAAGAATATGTTATATGCAAAGTCAATGTGTTAAAACTATGAATAGATTGAGCATGGAGGGCTATTATTATTGTATTTTTTGCAAGATTCTATTAAGTCATATACCATTTTAGGCATATTACACAAAAATTCATTGTAAAAGTTATGCATTGGAGATTTTGAAAAGTCAAGTGTACTCTTACATTTTAAGACGGACCGTGGGCATAAATCCATAAAGAATAACATAAAAACGATTTACAGAAAAGATGTCCTAGCTAGAGACAAGGCAGGTGATTAGGATTAGGATTAGATAGCCTTCACTTATTACGGTGTAAGGAAACAATCACGTGAGCGTTCTCCCAAACCCTGCACGCCCTTAATTTTGCCAGGTGTATTCGGGTCCGCATGCTGACAGTCAGTGCAAGTTAGCTAATCAGGAAGCACTAACTAGCTGTGACAGGCAAGAAGCAGACATTATCCAGATTGGATACGCAGAACCCTAATCAGCAGGCAGTAGCCTTGCCCTGTCTGTACTATAGAACAATAATACAAAGCACCAGCCAAGCATCTTGCTTAAGTCCCAGCCTCTCTTTCTTTTGGCTAAGTGTTTCTTGGATTATTATAAGCTTTACAGTGATGATTTAGCTAATACTTGAAAGCACTAGCTTTAAACAAATGAACAAGCACAATGATCGTACTGCGTATCTACATTTTATTGATGGTTGTATGCTTTGCAGAAAAAATACTTGAAAAGAGATATTACCTACTCAAAGGTTGATTATACACCACCCTTATTGAGCACACAATGATTGGAATATGTAGTCGAACTTACGAACCATGTAACATACCACATAAACAGATTATGTGCCATGGTAATGCCTTCCATTAAAAAAATCGCAACAAAGGTTCCTTTACCTCCACAACTCGTAATCACATTATTATTTTTGAAACAGAGTAATCATATATATTATTATTTTTTGATAAATGACATTTTTATTCAGTAGGTATATCAAGGCGATACGAGCACACTGAGCAAATGTCCAGCCTATGCATAACATGATGCACACAATCAAAAAGAAAATGTTGTTTTACAACAAGAATAAAAAAAAGTCATAGTAGCATCATTTTTTAACAGAAAAGTGGCATCTAGTTGGTACTAGAGATTAGAGAGCGGTAAAACTCCGCCCAGAAAACTAATTCTGAATTTAAGTACACTTACTACTAAAAGTTCTTATAATTACATGCATAGAGTATGTTTTTAAGTTCTTAGTTAAGCCAACCCAGCGGTTCCATGCCTGGAGTATTTATTAATTACTACCTTCGTCCTGGTTTATTGGTCCCCATCGTATTTTGTGCCAAATTTTGATCTTCGATTTAACTAACAAAATGTTCATGCATGTCATAAAAAATTATATTATTGAAAACTATGTTCAAATACGAATTCAACGATACAATTTTTATTGACATGCATTAACATTTTGTTAGTTAAATTTTTTGTCAAAATTTGGCATAAATTACAAAGGGAACCAATAAACCAGGACGGAGGTAGTAGCTGCACAATTTCCCTCAAAAACAAATTAGGTGCACAATAATATATTGTCGGAGTAGCATATTATATTATGTAATCAGTGCCAAACTTCCAATTTAGTTAGTACAGGTAGTTCATAAGCAATGTTCAATAAACTGGCCAACAGGTTAGTAGGTTTCTTTCAAATGATTGTCCAATCACTTCTTAGATCCTATGAGAGACACTCACGGATCATTTGTGCAGATCTGTAGGTTACAACTGCAGAAGCAAGACAATGTATTTGTGTACACCCAAGTACCACGCATAGACGCACTCACCCGCACACCCAACAGGATACAAGCTTTTCTTAAGACTACGATCACTTCTTTTTTTTGCGGGAAAAGACTACGATCACATAGCTCAAAGAATAGGCAGTCATCAATTTCAAACAACATTCAACCGGTTTAGATAACAATTCAATAACAGGCTATGTGCATAGGCATATATTCTTATTTTCACCTATTGTGGCTATTTTCAGACATTTGCTAGTTTTATTGTACTGAATGATGATACTTGTGACAGAGATGAACTTGGAGCCGGTAGAATCTGGACGGCCTAAATCGTGTCTATCGCACCGCCGCCGCCTCTCCCTGAAAAAGCTTAGGGTTCCTCCGCCTCCCGTCGGCGCTGCCGCCGGTCCGCCTCGTCTCCGGTGGCCTTAGGGCCATGGGGGTGTGGTGGATCCTGGCCTTTGCAGATGGGAGAGCTTCGTTTTTAAATGTTTCTTTAAGTTTTGTTAGGGTTTTGTGTCCTGCTCAAGAAAGCGAGACGGCGACGGCTCCCTGAAGATAGAATAAGGTTCTCCCCGTCTAGCCCCTATTTTGGTGGTGCATCTAGCATCACCGGTGGGCGTGTGAAAGTGTGTCTTCGGTGGATGTGTCTTCGGTGGATCTGTTCAAATCTGGTTCATCTACGTTCGTGTGTCTTCAGGTTGGATCCTTCCTATCTAACCTACTCTGCATCGGCGGCGGTTGTTGTTCTGATGTGCTGGTTCTATGGGGCCTTAGTACGACAACTTTCTGATTGTCTACTACAATAAATTTTGTCCGGCTCCGGCAATGGAGAGACGATGACGGCAGCGCGCCTTCGGCTCGCTTCAGTGATTGTAGTCATCGTTAGGTGGTCTACGGATCTGAATATAATTTTTATCATTCCTGGTGTTCATTGTACATTATAGATGAATAGATAGAAAGTTTTCTCAAAAAGAATGATGATACTTGTTATTTACTAATAATGACTGTGTGCATCACAATGACGCAGAGGTTGGAGCATTCCTTCTAAAAAAAACTTGGTCCCTGGATCTGTTTACAACCACCCCATTAATCACAGAGTCTTGCTATGCGTACGACTCTTGCTTGTCCGATTTCATACGACATAGCAGATCAAGCCGTTCAACTCCTGATCCAAACGGCAGCACACCACTAGATTAGACATCGTATAGAGTCAGACAAAGTCGTACGCAGTGGTTCCGAATCACAAATCTACATAATCACACAATGCACGATTTTCAGCTAAACAATCTTAACGATTCCAGTTGCCTTGTAATGCAAGTTTGAAGGAAACTAATATTTAGTTATAGCAATCCACGACAAATGATATATGGTATTTTATATTTTTATTTACAAAAATGGAACACCAGGTTTATTCCTGTGAAGCATCATTGGAATCTAAAAATAAGTCTGCAAGACTGACTTTTTTATGCAAAGGTTGAGAAAAACTGATTTATATTTTTCATGCAGAGGCTGAGAAAAATATAGACAATAGAATACCGAAGTACAGGGAAGATACTACCGTCGAGATGAAATAACTGATGTGGTTCAGGCCGTTCAGGTAAAAATAGACAACAATCGTTAGTATCAATAATTGACCACACGGCACACACACACAGATAATCATCACTTCACCAGCAAGGCAAAAGCATAGTTTTCACTCGACCTTTGTAAAAGTCTACAAATCCTTTGAACTGCTCTCAGCACAAAACAATACGGAACTCGATTTCTCGGCCCATGCAAAGCACAAGCGGAAATCAAATCAGAGGGATTGACAAAGGCCCCTGAGGATTTCGCCGTCAGTATAGTATTTTGGACTGTGAAGGAGGCATGCATATCATCATGCACTACTACTAGCTTTCTGAAGCATGCAGCTTGTTCTTCACCGAAAGCGCTGCGGCTCGGTACCATGCAGCTGCAGCCACTGCTCCTGGGTCAGGAATTGAAACCAGGTGGTCGGGAGAAATGTACGATGACCGTCCTGCCTGCAAGTGCAACTGAACCGCATCACTACGGGAACGGACATATCAAAGGGAAAAGGCACAAGAGAACAGATTTTAGTGGAGGTACAAGTGCACGAGCTCAAAAAGCCAAAGAAAGCTTTTGCCGAAGGAGACCAGGCAAGTTACGGATTTTATTTCTTCTTAAGAAAGGGCCAGGTGAAAGATCGTACCTTTGCTTGCATTTGTTTAGTGGATTCAGCACCAGCTGATGCTGCTTCAGCAGAAGCGATAAATGCAGTCACCGGATCATCCCCAGCTTTAAGAGACTGTTCAAGCACAATGAATACATCACATAATTAACATAATTGAAGGTAATGATGCAGGAAGAGCAAGGCTTGAGAAGTAACCTGTTTCAAAACTGTAGAAGCGGGAATTAGAGCATCCAACATTGTGCGATATCCTGCTCTGGCACCACCATATTTGCTAACAGCAGCAATAGAGGCTTCTAAAGCATCAGCCCCTGCAGAAAAGCAGAATACTTTGTTTAGTATGCACATTTCTTGATAGTTGTCTCGGATAATAATGGAATATATGTTGTTTCTTAAGCTTTCAATCATAATGATTGATGAACATATATCTTACATTCATATGCCGTAACATTTTTGTTTTGTTTTAAGCTTGCATATGCAGCCTTGCAGAGTATGTCATACCTGAAGCATAGTATAGAAGAATAATTACTTGTGTTTTCATATCTGGCCCATAATGCAACAAGGACAAGCACAGATTACTTACAGGATTCCACTTGTTCCACCCATCACCTTCCGGATTGTTGACCCAATCTCATTTACTGTTCCAGCTGCATCGTTCAGATGGTAACTGGCAAAGAGGAAAGTTGACTTAAAATATGATAACTGGTAAAGAGGAACTGGCAAAGAGGAAAGTTGACTTAAATAAGGTCAACTTGTATGGATGACTGGAAAACCCCAGCCAACATACAAGGGTTTGAATGAAAAAACAGGACCATGACGCAGAAAGAAATGCTGTCCTTAACCAGTGAATCTTTACAAGAATTACATACGAATACTAGGTACGGGGAGTCACACATCAATAATATGCATTGTTTGCAACTTACCGTGTTTTCATATCTTCAAGAATAGCTGTTGCACCTCTATACATCTGAAAAAAAAATCAGCTAGTAATGAATCTTAAAACAGCTCTCATCGGACAAACACTAGGTTGATAAACCCCACTAGACCTACCGTAGTTCCACAGTCACCGTCACCGACTTTACTGTCCCAATCATTTAGGTTATCCTTGAGATCAATGAGTTCTTTAGCAGCTGCTTCAATAGCGGCCTCCAACATACACCCTTGCTTGCTTAGTTCCTGGCGTTCTGAAAGAATCTGCAGAACAATAGCTAACCATCATGCTTAAGAAATTGGGAGTGGCAACTGACATGCATGTTCCAGTATGGTCACAAATTCACGCTAGTATTTGCTAAACTTGCTGTCAGACAAGAAAATGTTTTCATAGTTCTCCTTTTTATTACCACTGTGTTCTCCTCACCTTTCCTCTGGTATCTTTAAAAAAAATGCTATCTAGACAATAACTGGAATAGACCTTTATAAATACAACCCATGCAGAACCAGTCAATAGCATTATGAGGTTCTTGTATAGTTGTATATTTCTAAATAAAAGGGAAGGTGAACCTACTACCAGCATGACAGCCTCAGGGAAGAGAATTTTACTTTACCTCGTCATCCTTCATTGAAGGTGATGGTGGTACTGGAACAGGAAATTTTGCTGGTGGGCGATTTCCTACAATAAACATCATTAGAAAACTGGTGGTTGAACGGCAAAAATGTTGTATCAGAGCTTAAAACCTTCTTTTGTAACAAACTAATACTAAATGATGTGTGATAAAACCAATAATATATTTAAAACGTTGGTAACTTCGCACTCTACATTCAGTTCAAAAAAAGTCCTGCTAATTTTCTGCACCCAAACTAGCCTGGTTCTGCAGCCTCCAATTAAAGCTTGTACAGAAAGAGTTTGAAAGCGTAGTTGTGCTAAAGATCACTAAATACGTAAACTTAAGTATTCTCAAAAATAAAAAGCTAGTAACAGAAGGCACAGAACTAGAAAACCCATCACATGAAACCTAGAATACAGATATTAGTGGCTAACAGCTGCAGACATGCAACTAGTTTTCTGCTAGCAAGATAACTACCTTCAGAACCAATAGGCCAAGCTGGAGCTTTAGTGGGAGCGTCAAGTCGCTGCAAAATGTTTTCATCTGATCGCATAATGGTGATAGAAAGTCCTGCAATGGAAACATAATTTAAAGTATTTAATATACGTCATTCATAATAATTTAAGGAATTAGCCACGGGTCAAATGATTGCATATCCGATGAAAATGCAGAATACAACACATTAGCAGAAAGTGAAGTGGCTGGCTCATCAGCGATTGGTCAAATGAAATTAATGCGGATACATGTTCAAGCAACCACCCAGATCATCATAATATATGTCATACTAATTACTCCCTCTGTAAACTAATATAAGACGTTTTAGATCACTAAAGTAGTAATTAAAGTGGAGAGATGTTCATAAAGCTTAGCCACAGATTATCTTAGGGCCTTTAGCAGATATCAAGATTCTCTTAGAGAGATCCATACAAGAACTAACCAGCCATATCAAGTGATGTCATAAATGTGCCAGTGTAGACTCTGTCAACAGCAATCCCATACTCCAACTGTAACTCAGGGACCGCTTTTCTTGCTGCAATCATAAGCTCCATGACAGGAGTAGCACCTAATCTGTAAGATGGTATTAGATAACAAAGTAACATTACTTACATGATTCATAACGTAAACAATGCAGATAAAGGAACTGATACAGCAATGCACCTCTAAAGATATCACAGTTTGCCACAGTAGATTTATGGCACTAACTTATATGGAAGATGATTCATGGGTAAAACTAACAACACTTAGTCTGAGTTTGACAGTTGGTCCTAGTTTCTGACCCCTTTAATCACTGAAGCCACTGAGAGATGGTATCAGTCTCCTAAAAATGCTAAATCACTGTCTGCTTCAGTCCTAGCGTCGCATACCAGTCAGTTTCCTGGGGACATTTTCCATTGTAATAGAAATGGATAACTAGATAGATAATGGGCATAGTCGAATTCCTCCAGAACTGACATCTTAAGTACTAAATTCTCTAATCACTGTGAAAGCTGCAAATGGTGAAATATATTGCAGACCCATATAACTATCCTCGTCATATTCAGTATTTGTGCTGGTAATTTTCTGATGGTAAAAATCAACTCTTAAAGTAACAAGAATGCTCAGATTTGTAGTTACCCATTGATTAGGAGAACAGCATTGCTCCCTCTTGTGATAGGAAGATACTGAGTTTCCTGCAAAGACGAAAGACCACCACACAATAAGCAAAAGTACCAAGACTAGTAAATACAATTAACATTAGTTGGCAGAAACTCGCACTGAAACAGTATCTACGATAATTAAACATTATACCAGGGCAGGGACAGCACGAGTTTTCTTGCTTAATGAAGGCTACTCTCCTTTCACTTTCAGAATTAACCTTAAGTGCTTGTGAAATGATTAAATGAAGGTAAAGTGATGCCGTGGAAGGAGAGTCCCACCCAAACTTTCAACCCCCATTCCACTCCTTTCCCTGGGCATTCAGGCAATGGCCTCTTTATTACTAGTGAGGACCTACCCTAGTTATTTTCATAACCTTATGCAAACTTCACCTTTCAGTATTTCAGAACAAATTATAGCTAGCTAAGCTTAGCTTAGTGTTGAATTTCACAAAGAATAAAAAACATGATTTCATTGTACTCAAACACGACTGATAAAGATTGCATAGATGTCTAACGATAGTTCAGTGCTTGCAGTCAACTAAAGGAGAAATGGAGAAACACAAGAGACGATAGAAATAAATAAATTACATATCATCAACCATACCTGTGATAGTATCTGCTTAAGAACATGTTCGACTACCACATCAACTGTCTGTAGCTCAACAACAGCAGCACCAGGTTCTCCATGCTGGGAAACAAATCAGATGCTTATCATATTTGGAAAAAAATAAAGTTTGCAGCTCTTGGGTATACTGAAAGCAAACACAAACTCACACAAACTAATAACTTAATCCAAGTACATCAATTGCTTATTTGCATCCATGCTATAGCCTATATGAGAACAATTGTTGATGCCATCTAGACTTACAATTCCAAGGCCAAGCTCAATTTGCTCAGGACCTAAACGATCAGATGTCACTTGCCCAGGCAACGTGCAAACAGAGAGTGCTACTCCCATTGTACCAACAGCCTCAGATGCATGTTTTGCTTCTGCAGCAACATCTGCAAGAGATAAGCCAGCATCTGCAGCAGCCCCAGCAACCTGTAGAATCAAACGAAGTGAAGACTTCAGAGAACAGCAGGAAATATTTACAACAAGGCATTGGTTTTCTATTCAAGTTAGGATGACCACAAAATGTTTGGTGGACACTGTCACAACCCAAGTTTGTGAGAATGTAGCGATGAGGTGGTGGCTGCACCGTGGCATTAATGAGATCGACAGGGACAGGGCATGGTAGAGGAGAAACCTCCTTTGATAAGCCTGAGGCTTACACGCTAGTCCATTATATGGATAACTCCTTGATCCACAAGTCGGATCAGATCCTTCCTAACAAACCCTGATTATTTCATATCTTACTTAGCACTTAACCTTTTGAAACTAACTGACAAACTTGATAAGCAAGGAAATAGAAATCGCAAAGCTAAGCCTCATGTTGCAGGTTGATGGACACGATGCACGTAATGCTGGCCTCACATAGTATCGATTAAGACAACCACAATGACGGAATTTGTTCACCACATAGTATCAGTTTTATTAAGTACAAACAGGAAAAAAGATAGTTCCCCATCAGTCAAAATAATTCCTGGTTAATGTCTGGTACTATGATTTCCTCATCTAGCAGGCTAGCACCTAATAACTTAAAAAGGCACCATCGGTTTGTTTAGACAAGATACAAGCTGGTCAAACCAGAAAAATGCATGCACAAGTGGTAGATCAATTGAAGGGATTTTCCTAGGTGCATTGCTTAACAAATCAAGAAGTGTAACACACCAGTAATCACCAAAATGCATAAAACAAGAATTTAAAATCGAAAAGGCGCCAAAATGGAATACCTTATGCACAAGAATTGTTCCTGCTAAACCTCTTCTACCAGCTATCCCCCGAGGAGGGGGGAGGGCACAATCATCTCCAACAATTACCATCTGCAATTGGTGGATAAATACTGATTACAAGCTGATTTTAGTATGGTATGCTATACTAAGGTCGTAAGGTGTTATATGCCCATCAACCTCTATCTTATAGCCTTCAGATTTTGCCTGCTCAGCAGCTAATCCAAAATTAAGTCTATCGCCAGTGTAGTTCTGCAAATGCCCGACAACAGAACGTGAGTACAGAATGCAGTGTACCGAATGTAGTGCAACTAGAACAAAATACAATGACATAAACAGAAACAAGCTGTACAGATAAATTTTTGGGAAACAACACCAGTATAACAGCACCACACATGCATTTATAGCCAAGTAAGACCCAGTGGGCACGAGCATAGGTCAAGGATAGCCTTCATCCAATAATCAGTAGAGAACGGTGTCAAGATCATAAATAAAAAGATTTAAGTGTAAGGTTTGTTTTCTTTGACTGTATTTCACATCTCAAGAACATTTCCTCGAAATAATTATAATACTACACATAAATATTGAGGGTGTTCCCTCCATTCCTTCTCAGTCTTTCACCACAGCTAGTTTCTCCAGGAGCTTGCATAGCACTTTGAGCAGGAGAGAGACCACAGGCCTTCACTGGTAAAATTGCCAAGAGCTCAACAAATATTCAAACTTCGACCCCAAAATCAAATTCTTGGCTCTGTACACTCTACAGACAAAATTGCCTTTCAAGAAAATCCAATCGACCATATCTACAGCCAGCAATTTAGTTTGTCCCAAGTTTATTTTCGGGAACCTGTGAGCCCCCTGTCCATCCGTAGACATATTTGTCTACACAGTACACACAATTAAACAGGTGGAGAAAACGATAGGAAATCTTTCTGAGAATCAAATTGGCATTGATCAATCCCAACTTCCCAAACATCAGATAAAGCAAACTTCAGATGCACTATGCTGTTCCTATTAACTAATGATTGTCCTTTCATAATAGAAACTACCGAGTACCTTTATTATCAGAAGGCATCCCATGGTGCCCGTCACAGCTCGAATAGCCTACAATGCAAACATACAGTGCAAAAAATGTGAGCTAGAGCAATCTTAGCAGTGAAAGCAGGTTGACACAGTTTTATTGAAAGAACCATACAGCTAAAATAGAATCAACAGGTGGAGAAGCAAAAACATCTCCAGAAACAGCAGCTGTCAACATTCCTGGCCCAACAAATCCCGCATGGGCTGGCTCATGGCCACTTCCACCACCTACGAATAAAATTGGTATAGTACAGATAAGATTTTATGATATGGTCTCCATAATATAAAATCCTGGCTAGAAGTAAATAGTTGACATGTTTGTTTATGCAGGAAGAACAATAATCTGTATAAGAATATGTACTTAACTTTTGTATCAATCATCAGAAGATAACATTTACAGCTACCAAGAGTAATAGCAGACTCGGATGCATATTTGGTAAATCTTTGACAAATACACGGAAATAACAATTACATTTCTTAGGAACCAGTTCACAGTTTCATAGAACCAGCAGGAATAATTTCATAAATAAACAGTAACCACAGACAATATTCAAACTGAGTACGTTCAAGCTGTAGCTCTGATGTATCATATTACTGATGAGAACTAACTCATTGCAGGCTAACCTCAGTACAGGTTTTTCATGAGAAGTGGGTGTATTTACTCTTCAGCAATTGTAATCAAAATTAGATGGCTACTTTTGTTCAATCATATCAACTATATTAAAAATGAATGAGCTGGTAATGAGTAATAGATTACAAGCTCATGAATGTAGGCTCCAAGTCTATTGCTACAAAATGTACAGGCACCTTGCAATAACATAGCTCTAGTGTCTAGGCATAGTTCAGGCACAAAGACTAACACAGGGCCCCACATGCCCTACACACCTCTCGGATAATATAGTGGTAACTGGTGAGGATAAAGGCTAGCAGATCACATACTGTAAGTAAATATGGTAATAGCGCCTTTTACTTACTTTGTTCATCGTGATATCTATGAGTGCTAAAAAAATTGGGGTTCACGAGAAACACGAGTGTTCAATACAACTCTTAGATGAGCAGCCTGTGCATACAGGAAAACAGCGTGCAAACAACACAAAAAACATAATGGATCTTCCCCGTGGGGACCACAATGCACCACCTTCACATGGGCAAGCAGCATGCCTTTTCTATCAAAATGCCACAGGGTGCAGTCCATCTAGGTGTACACTGTCATGTGCCCTCCAACATCAATAGCACCAAGCACAGATCCGAGATTGTATTCGTGCCGCACAATGAACCTCACATTTTGAGATATCATGTAATCGTAAGCAACCAAGAGTATGACCACCATCATACATTCATATTACTGCAGAACTTGCGTAACTGAAAGGCATCCTAATCCTGAACTCATTAGAATTTTCAGAAACGCATATAAAACTAGATATGCGAGATGACACGCTTCATTGGCAAATTCAGTCAGTAACCAGCATAAAGAGGCAAACCCTACAAACGTTGTAAGTTGTGATCTCCAAGCTGGGTCATGCCATACATACTGCATTTTACACTACACGGAGAGCAATCAACATAAAAAAATCCGAACATTTGCACTAAATGAAGCAATCAACCATCGCATTCGCAAAGCCGAGTTCCCAACAGGGACGTACCTGAGATGACAGCAACCTTATCATAGGCACCGCCCACAGCATCAGCGCGAAGAACAACTTTAATCTGCACACATTGTAGGAGAATTTCGTCACGGAACGGTCCCGAGCGTCATCGGAACCATTTCCCCAGCGAACAGTGCTCTCACCTGAGGGAACCCGTCCAGGTACTGCAGGCCCGGGTAGGTCTCCACCAGCCCCTCGATGAACTCCGTCACCACATCTGCAAAAGCGGGACCGGCCCGAAGCCCCGGCGAGGGCCGGCTACGGCGATTAAACCCTAGAATCGACCAAAACCCACCGGAAATCGGCGGAAAGCGGAGGGGAATGGGCGCGGGGAGTACCGTCGGGGTTGTTTATGAGCTTCTTCCCCTGCAGGGCCATGGCGAGGGGGAGGCCTCCCGGCGGCGGCGCGCGCGCGCCCCGGCGATCGCCGGCGGGGAGATTGGGGCGGGGGGAGAAGCGGGGGGCGAGCAGTACGAAGCGAGTCGCCGCCCCTGGTTCCTGTGGCCTTTTTCTTCCCCTTGCTTGCTCGAGTTGAAGTGGGGTGGGGTGGGGAGGAGGATTATCCTTTTATAGGCGCGGATTAGCAGTTCACTGACGAAATGGATAACGATGGAATTACAGGCGTGTCCCTCTTTTGGTAGAACCGCCCGCTCGGAATTTACACTGCAATTACGGCCCCCGCTCCTCCCCTCGCCGACGTGGACTTCTATGCGTTGTTTCCAGTTTTCCATTTTCATTGTAAGATTATTATTAAGATAATGCATTGACGATGGGCAAATAAACGCTGGTTACAAATTACTAGGGGCCTATAGTATAGAAATGAAGAAAGAAAATTACTACTGTATATTTCTTTCTCCACAAACAAAAAGAAATGGTTTACTGTACAAAATGGGAAAGATTTAAAATCGGCCCATTGGCTGAGCGCCAGATCGGTCGCTTGCGAGCACACGCTTTGCCTCGTGGGGCCCACGCACCGCTCTGTCCCCCCTCGATATCTCTATCTCCACCGAACAACCTTATCCACGCATTCCCAGGCGTTGACTTCCTCTTCTCTTTCTACCTCTTCCGCGTGCTCCTCCGCCTCCGCTGCGGTCAAACCCGGTTATCGTGTGCCTCCCCCATGCGGCCGGCCCCCCTCCTCACCCTCTATCTCTCTAGCGCTCCGTTGACACCCCACTTTCTTCATGACTCTTGTGATCCCCGGCACACCTTCACTTCCTCTAGAGACCTTCCATGGCTCTGCTCTGAGCTGTCGCAAGGCCGACGGAGGACACGCGACGCAGCCAAGCAGCAAGCCCTCGACCGCAACGTTGTTTAGAAATTTAGAAGAAAAAATTTGTATTTCTCCACAAACAACAAAGAACCATCGACTTTACGAAATGGGAAAGATTTAGAATTGCCGACCGGCTGAGCGCCAGATCGTTCGTCCGCTAGCACTTGCCTGCCTCCCAGGGCCCACGCACCGCTATGTGCCCTTTCGTTATCTCTATCTCCATCGAACAACCTTATCCACGCATTCCTATGCATTGACTTCCTCTTCTCTTTCTTTCTATCTCTCCCACGTGCTCCTCTGCCGCCACTCGGTCAAACCCGGTGTTCCTGTGACCCCCCCTCCCCCCAAGTCAACCAACCCCCACCCTCTCCCTCTATCTCTCTGGCGGCTCCACGCTCCGGCGCTCCGCCGACAACCCACTTCTTCATGGCTCTTGTGCTCCCCGGCGCACCTTCACTTCCTCTAGAGACCTCCTCCCATGGCTCTGTCTCTGAGTTGTTGCAAGACCGATGGGGGACACGCGACGCAGCCAAGCAGCAAGCCCTTGACCGCAACGCTGGTTAGAAATTCAAAAAAGAAAATTACTATATTTCTCCACAAACAAAAAGAACCATCCACTTTATGAAAATGGGAATGATTTAGAATCGGCCGACCGGTTGAGCACCAGATCGTTTGCACGCCAGCATGCACCTGCGTCGCGGGGGCCACACACTGCTCTTTGCCCCTTGTTATCTCTATCTCCACCCAACAACCTTATCCATGCATTCCTAGGCATTGACTCGGTCTTCTAAAACTTTTCTATATCTCCCACGTGCTTCTCCGCCACTGCTCTGGTCAAACCTGGTGCTCATGTGCCATCCCAAGCCGGCCAGCCCCCTCCTCTCCCTCTATCTCTCTTGCGGCTCCACGCTTCGGCACTCCACTGACACTCCACTTCTTTACGGCTATTGTGCTCACTGTCACACCTTCACTTCCTCTAGAGACCTCCTCCCAAGGCTCTGCTCTGAGTTGTCGCAAGGTCGACAGGGGACACGCGACGCAGCCAAGCAGCAAGCCATCGACCGCAACGCTAGCAAGGGGTCTGTGCACTGCTGCAAATCCATCAAACGTCACACGTTTCATGTTGTCGTCTTATCGCAGGCGTTGCTGCAAGTGGGTGGAGCTATACGGACGTCCACCAGCACTCAGACATCCACCGGTACTGTGACGAAAGAGCCTACCGTTTCTACGACGCATGGCCACGGGGTGCTACGGCAGGGCGACCACCGGTGGAACGGGGCGTGCGGGCACTCTTGTTGGAAACTACGATATTTTGTGTTGGAACTGCCATTCGATAGTTCGTCGACGGTGTGCTGGTGATGTTGCTTTTTGCTCGTGGCAAGCTAAGCGACGACGGTAGGGTGATGCTTGAACCGGCGACCACTCGTACTGAAACAAGTGCCTAGGTATGCTGGACTGACGCCTTGGCATGCTGCGAGCCAGTGACGACACACTGTGATGCTGGAACCGATGGCTCAGTGTGCTGGAACCAACGCCTTGGCGTGCTGCAAGGAAGCAACATCAGATGATGATGCTGGAACTGACGATCACTTGTGCTTGAACCGGCACATCAGCGTGTTGTTAGGTCGTATGATGGCGCCTACGAGTTGCGACGGTTGTTGTGATTGGCGCTGCGGTGGGAGACTACGAAGTTGTGTAACCAGCGGTGGGGACGAAGCAAGGACTGGTTTGATGGCTGGGAGGCGGCGCATTGGACAGTGCAGATGCGACCGATCGAGAGCTCATGTCGGTCGACCGATGCCTGGTGCCCCCCTTACAAATTGCAATTGGGATATGGCTTTGGCTCTGATCCTTGGATTACACGATCCACTCCTACCTCCCAACCCAGCCACGAAACATCCATCGTCTCTCGGATCTCCCCTTTCTCCATATCTCCACCTACTCTTGATGGCAAGGTTGATGGTTCCCTCTTCTCATCTTGTTGCTTCGGCGACGACAAGATCCATGTTTTGCGTATTCAAGATGTAGTTATGATTAGGTTTTTCATGTCATTGTGGTTCCATTCAGATGACGGTGATCGCGTTGCACCAGCTTTAACATCGTCTCGGTGGCATGGTCGACGGTGTTAAGGAGTTAGTGGATTAGTGTTGGCGGTGGGCATGTGCTCTCTGGTCTTGTCTTGGTCGTTGTCTTGTTGCCGACGACCTCCTCTTGTGTAGGGGTTATTCGCACCCTAGATGGCCATGGACCAGGTCATTGGTTCCCACTAGTAACACTAGCCCGATCATCGGCAGAGATCGAGGCACAACCCTCGTCTATTAAGCTTGTTCCCCCATATCCCATTGTATCAGAGGGAAGTTTCCCTATGCTAGACTATATGGATGACACGGTTGTTGATATTCTCATTTTTGTTCTCTCCTGTGGGCATTTAGAACATCACCAACGCGAATCCTCCAATCTCCCGCAAACGTCCGGACCGGGATGTTCTGACGCATTGCCATCCAACACGGTACCCCATCTGTTCGTGGACATGTTCGGTTGTTTGAAATCCCGCAAATCGGACGCAAACCAGAGGAACTTTGCGGGCTTATGGATAGCCACCACATACGCGTCTGACACCCCCGATCCCACCCAACAACATCTAACGCAGCCGCGACCTTTCATGCAAGAACGCACCTCCGCTCTATGTGCCACATTCATGCCGATCTAGAGCACAACATTCATGCCGGTCTAGAGCGGACGCGACCGGTCACTAGAGTCAGCACTAAAGCAGTGCGCTGGCTGAAAGTGTCACTCGCGCCGTGTCTCGGTCTTTGCGCTTGTTCAATGTCAGAGATATGTGAATGGAAGGGGCGGGACGACTATCTACTACATTCAAACCAGTTGTCTGTCCGTCCGCCTGTCGGCATTAAACATGCATGACGGCTGAGAACCAACTCTGACGTCTGCATTGAAACAAGTCGAAGCTTGGCCTGGTTGGAGCCTGCTATTTCTATGTGGCCATGCCGGTGATGAGTGTTATTTTTACACTCATCACACCTGAGTTTAAACCGGTTTATTTCATAAAACTGAGATATCCGCTCTGCTATTAGTACTAACGACTAATTGATGCAAAGGTTTCCAAAATCCTCTTTTTTTGTTTCCACGGGAAAATGGGTTATACATGGACTAAATGAAGCGAATATATGGAAAAGAGAAAAGAGGAGATAAGAGAGACCAAGTGGGAGGCGTAGCAGATCAACCAAAGGCGTTGTTTCCAGTTTTCCATTTTCATTGTAAGATTATTATTAAGATAACGCATTAACGATGGGCAAATAAACGCTAGTTACAAATTACTAGGGCCTATGGAAATAAAGAAATAAAACTACTACTGTATATTTCTTTCTCCACAAACAAAAAGAAACCGTTCACTGTACAAAAATGGGAAAGATTTAAAATCGGTCCATTGGCCGAGCGCCAGATCGGTCGCTTGCGAGCGCGCGCTTCCCTCGTGGGGCCCATGCACTGCTCTGTCCCCTCTCGATATCTCTATCTCCACAGAACAACCTTATCCACGCATTCCCATGCGTTGACTTCCTCTTATCTTTCTATCTCTTCCCCGTGCTCCTCTGCCTCTGATGCGGTCAAACCTGGTTTTTCTGTGCCTCCCCCATCCGGCTGCCCCCTCCTCACCCTCTATCTCTCTAGCGCTCCGTTGACACCCCACTTTCTTCATGACTCTTGTGATCCCCGACACACCTTCACTTCCTCTAGAGACCTCCTTCCATGGCTTTGCTCTGAGTTGTCGCAAGGCCGACGGGGGACATGCGACGCAGCCAAGCAGCAAACCCTCGACCGCAACATTGTTTAGAAATTTAGAACAAAAAAATGGATTTAGAGTTATGAGTTAGCTATGGAGATGCTGGATGTCAATGACGTTGTATGTGCCAAATACTTTACTATGATGTTGGAAGGGCCGGCTCGTACATGGCTAAAAGGCTTACCTCCTAATTCTATCAGTTCATGGGTGGAGTTGAAGGCGCGTTTCATCAGAAATTTTCAAGAGATATGCAAGCAGCCTCTGACGATTGTTGATCTGAATCACTGGGTGCAGCGTGAGGACGATTCGGCCCATCATTGGGTCCGGCGGGTCTCTGCTATTATTCACTCGTCTGACAGCTGTGCAGCGGGTCAGGCGGTTCTGATCTTAGAAAAGAATTGTCTACTTCGTCCCCCTTAAGCAGAAGCTTGGGTGGCTCAAGCGCACTTGCCAAGACATGGGGGAACTCATGGCGGCTCTCACTAAATATGCAGACTCTGATAACACGAAGGATCCTGGTTCTGATGATGATAAGCCCAACAAAGGCAAGAAGAATGGCAACGGCAAGGGTCAGCAGCAGAATATAACAGGGAACAATGGCAACAACCAGGGTAATGGTGGTAAGCGGAGACACCCCAATGGCGGGTCAGATTTAGTGGCTAACACCAACACTGGGCATAAAAACCAGCGCCACAACGGTAATGGTAAGCCGCATTTTGGTGGACCAAAGCCTTTCAATCTTGAGGCAATGCTTAATGAACCGTGCTCAAAGCATAGTCTTCCCAACAGGGCGTCCACTCATGCTTGGAAGGATTGTTACATTATGCGGGAGTTCAAGAATTACAGCCTCAACCAGCACCATTGAAACAACAATGGGCCTCCTGGCGGGTCAGGATCTGGTTCTCAAGGATCCAGCTTTGGTGGTGGTGGTTCAACCTCTGGTTATCAGGGTCAAGGTAACCATGGTGGTCATAATCGACAGTCTGGTCACGGTAACCAGCAGCAAGGTAATCAGTCAGGGTATCAGAGTAATCCAAAGCAGCTTAATGGGGGTCAATATCATGTCTTCACTACGAACACATGTAAGCGTGACAGGAAGGTTCATAAGCGAATTGTTAATGCTGTTGAGCCAGCAATACCCCAATACCTACGATGGTCAGAGCATACGATCACATGGAGTCAGGAGGGTCACCCGCCCCGGGTTGACAATCCGGGTCATTTGGCATTAGTGGTGGCCCCTCATGTAGGTGGTTATAAGTTCACTAAGGTGCTTATGGAAGGTGGTAGCAGCATTAACATCCTGTATTATGATACTTTTCGCTGGATGAATTTAACTGACAAGGATCTCAAGCCGTCCTCCACAGTCTTCCATGGAGTGGTGCCTGGTAAGTCGACGTATCCTGTGGGAAAAATTGCCCTGGAAGTGGCCTTTGGTAATGACTATGACTACAGGGCGGAGACACTATGGTTTGAGGTGGTCAAGATCAAGAGTCCGTATCATGCTCTATTCGGCCGGCCGGCTTATGCTAAGTTCATGGCTCGTCCTTGCTATGTATATTTATAGCTCAAGATGCCATGTTAAAAGGGGACAATTACAGTACATGGTGATCGAAAAATCGCCCTGGAGTGCGAGGAAGGTGATGCTGCTTACGCAGAAGCGACTTGTGCTGAGACAGAACTCAAGTTTTACAAGGACAACATTGACCCGGCTGATATGACCCCGTTGAAGAAACCCAGCACTGAGTCTACCCGCCCCTCAAGTTTAAGTCGACAGAGGATACCAAGTTGGTGGATTGTTTCCCTGGCGGCTCATCTCAGCAGTTCACTATGGGGGCTAATATGGATCCCAAATAGGAAAGCGCGCTCATCGAGTTCATCCGTGAGAATCGGGACATCTTTGCATGGAAACCTTCTGACATGCCGGGTGTACCGAGAGAATTCACTGAGCACCACCTTAATGTGGATCCCAAAGTTATGCCGGTCAAACAATTTCTTCGTCGTTTCAATGAAGAGCGACGTAAGGCTATTGGAGAAGAGGTAGCCCGGCTCTTGGCAGCCAGGTTTATTGTGGAAGTTTTTCACCCTGAGTGGTTGGCTAACCATGTGCTGGTGCTTAAGAAAAATGGCACATGGCGTATGTGTGTGGATTACACAGATCTCAACAAGGCTTGTCCGGCTGATCCATTTGCTCTCCCCCGTATCGACCAAATCATTGATGCAACGACGGGTTGTGAGAGCTTATGCTTCCTGGATGCTTATTCTGGTTATCATCAGATCAAGATGGCAGTTAAAGACTAAGAGAAAACATCTTTCATCGCACCTTTTGGAGCTTTCTGCTATGTTTCCATGCCTTTTGGGCTCAAGAGTGCCCAGGCGACTTATCAACGTTGTGTTCAGAACTGTTTTCACAGTCAGATTGGGCGCAACGTTCACGTTTATGTGGATGATATTGTGATCAAGTCAAGGAAGAAGGAGACTCTACTTGATGATTTGAAGGAAACTTTTGACAATCTCCGGGTCTACAAAATGATGCTTAACCCAGCCAAATGTGTCTTTGGTGTGCCTGCGGGTAAACTGTTGGGGTTTCTGGTCTCAGAAAGGGGCATTGAAGCTAACCCGGAGAAGATAAAAGCCATCACTTCACTTTCTAAGCCGGCATGTGTCAATGACGTCCAGCGCTTGGCGGGTCGTATTGCGGCTTTAAGCCCGTTCATAAGTCGCCTGGGAGAGAAGGCAATCCCTTTATATCAGATGATGAAGAAGACATACCACTTTGTCTGGAGTGATTCTGCTAACGAGGCATTTGAGGCACTCAAAAAGCAGCTGGCTGAGCCGCCCATCTTGGTTGCTCCTATAGACAAAGACACTACAAAAAAATACACTTCCGTGATGATACGTGTTTGTCACAGTAGGTCACATTTTCTGTCATGCATGTACATTCATGACGATTTTATGGCAGAATCAAGATAGTCATACCTGTGTTGTCATAGAAGTGTTCCATGACAATACCAAAATTATCATCACAGAAGTGTCCACTTCCATGACGATAAATGGCTTGTCATGGAAGTGTTTTCGTCAAGGGTAACCGACACGTGGCATCCACCATAACGGGTCGCCGTTAAGCTATCGGGTTCCGGTTTGGATCTGATAACCCGTTAACAACCCTGACCAATGGGGATTTTCCATGTGTAAAATTCTGATTCGCCGGAGGATCCACGTGCCAGCTCAGCCTTGGGACAGATATCATCCAGCCAATGGACGGGACGCGCCTATGATAAGTCGACACGTGGCTCGGCCCAACAGTGGCCCATTCAGGTTAAAAGGCCGGGCCTGTCAAAATAAGCGGGCCGGCCCATTAGCGGCCTACTTGCGTCAGGCCCATTCACAACCACGGCCCATACGAGTTACACAGAATCGGCCCATCAAAGGCCCATTTTAGATTTGACAACTTCCAGCCCATCGTCAGTTCCAGCCCATTAACGGCCCGCTACGTCTTTGGGCTCAATTACGGCTCGACCTTCTTTCGGCCTGTTAGCAGCCCATTATAGATATGGACCAATATGCCGCCGGTACGTCTTTCGGCCTTTTCTCGGCCCATTCTGTAGTTGGGCCAACTTCTAGGCCGTTGTGACTTTCGGCCTTTCCTCGGCCCATTCTGTACATGGGCCAACTTCTAGCCCATTTTGTATTTCGGCCTGTTAACGGCCCGCACAACAATTGGGCCTTTGTCCATGCCAGCTAATTTTGGGTTCATTAGCGGCCCACGTTAAGCAGGGCACAATTTTAGCCCGATGAGACTTTCGGCCTGTTAAAAGCCCGATTCGTAAATTGGGCCTCTTTTGGCCCAAAGCACTTTCATCCTCTTACTGGCCCGTCAAGTAAAAGGGCCGAGACAAAATTGACATTTTTTTGACCTGCTAGAGGCCCGCGGGCCGTTTCCATTTATACGGCCATATCGAGCTTTCGGCCTGTTAACGGCCTGCTAAAAGCCGTTGTTACGGTGGGCCACATCGATTGGGATCCACTAAATATTAGTTGACCAGCCCAATTAAGGCTCGCTTTGACTACATATGTTTGTTCATTCGGATGGCGTCCAGGTGATGTTTGGGCGTGTTGGCCCCGTTTCAACGACATAACATATACAAAGAATTATCCTACTCTATACTATCACCTCTAAAAAACCTACACTATACAATAAAGAGACTAAGGCATATAAACGAAGAATAATCCTACACTATACAATAAAGAATTTACATCAAATTATATCCACCGGGCATTATAGTTCAGCACCAATGATAAAAAAAAGCATACAGAAACAGCAAATTACATACACTTGGCAAATAAAGCTCATACATCATGGACGCGCATCAACAGAACTTACCATTTGAACTATAATATCTTCAGAAAATAGGAT
Source organism: Thinopyrum elongatum (assembly GCA_011799875.1). NCBI lineage: Eukaryota > Viridiplantae > Streptophyta > Magnoliopsida > Poales > Poaceae > Thinopyrum > Thinopyrum elongatum. The sequence continues at coordinate 43,870,603 of CM022300.1, forward strand.
TGGCCGGATTCAGATAGCACAAGTTTCAGTCTGCAAAATCTCCAATTCCTTTGTGGTTACCTCAGTGTCTTGTTTCATTTTTTGACTTCTACATCTAATACCTGCAACTCCAGCCTCAACATTTTGATTACATGTTGAGAATCATATACACGTTGTCTTGCCACTTCTAGTTGATGCTCGAGAACATCAGCACATTCCAATTCCAATCCATAATCATTTGGTAACGGCCATGCCGCACTGCTTTGAGATCTTTGTGTTGATGTCACTTCATCCTGAAATGTTTCTGTAAGTACACATGACTAGGGCAAAAATATAGTTACAACAGTGAAGCGAGCAAGACAGGCTATCTTGTACATGGCAAAACATGACTAACAATAATGTTACACGTCATGAAGCATAAGCAGGTGATATTTTAAAAATTATAAAAATGGTAGTCTGTGCAGCCCGCATACAGAAATCTCTCTTAGCTCACCAGAGGAGCATGATGTTGGGGCCAAATCCAAAACACAGACAGGTTACAAATTTAGACCACACGCAGCTACTGAATATTATATATATATATATCATCTACACTACTATTAAAAAAACAAACTTAAATTATCCTAAAGCCACCCAGATTAGTGTACACAGGACAATCAGTACCATAGGATCTATTCCAGTTAATGATATCTAAGGGTCAATTTCGCTTCCATGGTCTGCCAACCAATTCGATGGCCCAGATTGAATGTTCTGCCGCCGCACGTCCTGCCCCGCGCATGTCTGTCTTCAACCCAACCGCCCCTCGCATCCCTTCATTCCCGCAGGCGCACGCGGGAGTTGCCGCCGCCACCGGGCACGTGGGCTCCGTTGCCCTGCCGCCTGACGTGGACGCACGCGGCCGTCGCCGTCGCCGGGCACGTGGCCTCCGTCGCCCTGCCGCCCAATGTGAACGCACGCAGCCGTGGTCGTTGCCACCGCCGCCCGATGTGGACGCACACGTCCGTGGCTGTCGCCGCCCGACGTGGACGCACGCGGTCGTGGCCGTTGCCGTCGCCGCGGGCGTGGCCTCCGCCGGCCTGCTGCCCGACGTGGACGCACTCTGCCGTGGCCTCCGTCGCCCCGCCGCAGGGGACGTGGACACACGCGGGCGTGGCCGCCGTCAGGGACGTGGGCGCACACGGTAGCGAAAAATTCCACCGCAACCTCTGTCGTAAGAATAAGATGGTTTCTCCTATCTCTAATCTACTTGCAGTCTGACATCCATTGCCAATTTGACTTTTTGGAAATTCGGTGCACAAGAATTCTAATTCTAATTTGAACATGAAAGCACTGTTATTTCCTTATGATAACCACCAAGCACGAACACGCAGTGCATCTATATCTCTTGCCGAGTGAAATTTTTATATCATATTCCGTTTGGATACTTGTTTATTGGCCTAGAGAATATATATGTATGTGTTGGATTGCCAATTTACCCTTTGTTTGAGAATAATAGTCTGTTCTCGCATTAGCATACATCGAAACTTCTAGATCCATTTTTAATACATGGTCGTTTGAAGCACCCATCTCTGTACTGTTTTTTGTGTGTATGTATGGTTTTTTTTCTTGTTGTGAAAGAATCATATATGCTTCGAGTTGACTGGTGGGCAATGCTAGAAATCACTTGGAAGTTAGAGGAGGTGTGTTGGTGCAAATTGCTCAAAAGAACTTTCATCTATCACTGTATTGTAACTGACATTTAATTTGTGTTCAATTATCTGTAGTACAACCTAACTATTTGATCTTCGGGATCCTAATTTGTGCACACACACAATAAAAACCGGTAGCAATGACAATGTTTCTTGTGAAGATCAATACCTGCTACATATGCATTGTTTCATGTGATGATCAATTCCTGCTACACCTACACTAGATCCTGTGATGCATTGCAAGGCCTGGAACGAATTTAATTTTGAATATATTTTTAGTTCCGGAGCTGTTTAGTCCAGCAATGAAACATAGGTCATCATCCTTTCTGCTCGCACCATCGGTACACGCAGCCGCCGCCGACCATCGTTATCCGGCCATAATCCCGACGTCCTCCTCGCATCACCCTGTTGTGTGCCCCTGGCCGATTGTCTCGATACGCCATCCAAGCGCACATGGCCACAAAAGCGCTTCATCATGGTCAGGCGCAAGTAGACGACGACACGCTGCCACTAGTGCGTATAAGTAAGCAAGCAGTTGGCCATTCTGTAGCTCAATTAACTAGCTGAAACATTGTGTGCCATGTTCCAGAACGGTCTTAGGGAGCATAATGAACAACAGAGGGATTCATACAAACCTACTACAACAAGCAAAACTATGCAATCATTAGCCTTGTATAAACTAGATTGTGAGCCTCATGCAGTAATAGTTGGTTAATAGACTTCAAAGCTTCAGGCACACTTCGCCAGAGTAATTAAATGGTAAGGCCTTTAATTATGTCAACTAATAGCTATACAAGTACCCTACATCAGGCATCGTTGTTTGGGTATCTCATTAACTGAGGACAAATAAAGCAATTGAAAAGAGCAATTTAACTATGCCTGAAACATACAAGCAATTGAACTGTTGAGTTGGCAGCATGCATACATGCACGCCTCAATAACATCCATGGCCTAGCTACATTTACTATATAAAGAAACAAGTAATGTAATATTATTTGCCCCCTATGAAGTATGTCGCCTAGTATGTAATCAAGATCCTAGTAATGATAGGGAGGCTAATGATGTGAATATGCATTTGGTTATGACATTTATGACATCAACAACTCTACCATAGCAGGAAGCAGTTTCACACTGTTCACTACTATAAGATATAAGATATTTTAGATATTTAAAAGTGGACTACATTCATAATGAGTGAACAGACACATTAAAATGTGTTTACATACATCTGATTTACAAAAAAGTTAGAACATCATATAGTAGTGAGCGGAGGGAGTTTTAATCAATGGCCCAATGACTGGGTTACAGGTGAATAACCCTACGCAAGCACAATGTCAGACAAATAGGATGTCCTGGTAATTGTAATACAGTGACTTACCATAACTGGTTGAACAGGCTCAGCGCTGCTCCTCCTTCTCTTGCAAGGCTCCTTCCTAACATCTTGTACTTGGAAATCCTCAATCTTATCTTCATTGCACCCCTCTGCAAGGTGACACAAACTAGTTACTGGTCTCCTTGGATGATAAATATGCATACTTTCCAGTCTGTGAACAACACCAAAGGATGAGTTTATAACAAAACAACACCACATAATGAAACATGCCACATCTCTTGCACACAATGAAATGAGTATTTACTATGTGTGCGCTATGTAAAAACTAGGCATACCTTCGAACTGGACCTCCAGGTACTCTTGGAGAGCCTACTTTAGTGTACAGCCAAACCTTTATGTCACCTATGAGTTATACAAGCCCCCACTACAACAGCCCTTAGTGTTTAAATCGTTGACAAGCTCTGTTAGGTCAAGAACAGTAAGAACAAAGCAAACAGTTCTAGTATGGCTGGCTGATACAAACAAGTAATTGAACAGATGTGTGAGCAAATCTTGCACAACACTAAATTACATATCAAGAAAAGAAGTATAGAAGGAGGCTTAAAGACCATCACTTGACTGGCCAGATTTAAGGGGCATTTAAACATCATGTGCAACGTATGAACTAACATAAACATTGCATATTTCAGATTCTATAATGAAATGCACATGTATTAGGTTATGCCATGTATGATGCCTAAATGTACACCATAGCAGGCAGGAGTGATTCATCATTGCACGCACAATTGAATTGCAGGTTAAGGGTCAGTTCTATTCTGCCTTTTCAGAGCTTATTGTCAAAATAAGCCATAAAAGATGTAAAGAACTCATTTTTGAGTTATGGTCTTGGGCTTAAACTTATTTCGCTATGGGGGGTGCTTCGGGTAGAAGCTCACTAAAAATTGAAGTGAAGGGGAATAGCGAAATGACTCTGTTGTCTGCCTATATTACACTCAAAATGCCACACTGCTCACGCCCGCATCACACCTGACCCTCAAGTAAAAACAAACACGCAAGCGTTCATTGCCCTGCCCGCTTGCATCTCCTCTCCCCTTTCCCTCTACCTCGATCCCCTGCCTGCAGCACTAGGGTTCCTCCAGCGAGCCGCCGCCACTGGTCCCATCTGGCCTGCTCCTCGACAATGCTCTGTCCAGCTAGGCTACATGGCCGGCGGGTAGGGCCAAATCTCCCCGGCTGCTCCTTCCTCTAGCGCCGCCCATCATTCTCATGGTCTCCAGCAGCTGCTCCGCTATGGTCCGTCCAACGCACTACTCCGGCGGTCGTCGCACAACTACGGTCGATGCCCCACTCCGACAGAAGGCACCTTGTTCCCCTCCCCTCCTCCCAGGTTGTGGCCTTGAGGTGCTGTTGAAGGATGAGCTCATCCAACAAGGTGAGGATCTCCTCTGATTTTTTGCCAAATTTTCATTCTGATCCGCTATACGATGAATTGCTATGAGCTGCTGCTGCTGCTATATGATGCATTGCTATGAGCTGCTCCTGCTGCTGCTATATGATGAATTGCTATGAGCTGCTGCTGCTATATGATGAATTGCTATGAGCTGCTGCTATATGATGACTTGCTATAAGCTGCTCCTGCTGCTGCTATATGATGAATTGCTATGAGCTGCTTCTCCTGCTGCTATATGATGAATTCCTATGAGCTGCTGCTGGTATATGATGAATTGCTAGCTGCTACTACTATATGATGAGTTGCTGCTGCTATATGATGCTTTCAAGTGGTGCTGCTATATGATAATAACCAGCCACTTGGACCATTGAATTTCGATAAATAATGGTTCTTCATTTAAATTTAGGCAATGCGTTCTTCATTTAAATTTAGGCAATGCGTTCTTCATTTACATTAGGCAATGGGCTCTCTATGGAAGACATTGACCAAAGTAGATTGTGCTAAGTAGATGGTATCTTTGTATTTGCATTTTGAACAAATATTGATGGTATGTTTTCCTATCATATTAATTACTGCACTGGGTTCAATTTGTGATGTTTGCAAGTCAAATTAATTTTCATATGGGCAGCAAAATGACAAACTATAATGCAATTTAGACTTTTCACTGATCATACCATAGATAAGCTAAAAAGGCAGGCAATGAAAAGAGCTGGTTGGCTTATTATCTGGAGCTTATATTCAAAGGTGCTTATTTTCTTAGGATAACTCGAAATAACTGTCCCTAAGAACCCTGGCCAACAGCACTGACATACAAATAACATGTCACGATGATTGCAATGGAGTGACCTACCATAGCACACTGTATAGGCTCACCGCTGCCTCTCCTTTTTTGCGATGTTCCATGAAATTGCCACATACATCTTGTACTAAGAAATCTTGTACTTTTTCATTGCAGCACCCCATCTGCAAGTTCACACGGCTAATTTGAGATATCTCTACATGATAATACATTGCATATCCCTTGCGGATATTTAAACCACCAATTAACGAGAAACAAATAATTTGCCATCAGTCAGTTCATTGCCGTCTGCTAGCGGACGACAAAGACCTTCTTTGCCGTCTGCTTATAAAAAACAGACGGCAAAGACCTGGCTGACGGCAAAGAGCCTATTTGCCATCAGCCAATTCTTTGTCGTCTGCCAGCAGACGGCAAAGATTCTTTGCCGTCCGCTAGCAGACGACAAAGAGGTGGGTGGGGTCCAGCGCTACCGTCTGCTAGCGGACAGCAAAGAATTAACTATCTAATGTCCGTTGCCCCCACCACCTCCTCTCTCTCTCCCTAACCCCCGACCCGACCCCCCGCACCCGACCCCAATCACCGCGGACAAAAAGAAACAGGCAAAATTGAAAAAAGAAAAGGAAAAAGAGAATGAAAGATGGAAAAAAGACGCAAATGAAATAGGTAGACAAGGAGCAAAACAATGAAGTACTGCAAGAACAGAAAAATAAGATGAGGAGGAAGAACGGAGAGGACAAGTGAGGAAGGACGCGGAGAGCGAAACCTAAACGGCGGCGGACCTAATCCAACGGGCACCGCCCCCCTCCACCGGCTGCCCCCCTCACCTGCGGTGAGCTCCTCACCATTTTTTTTTGTTTTTTCTATTTTTTTTTACTTTTAGGTTTATGTTTAATTTAGTTTAGTTTTAGGTTTAGTTTAGTTTAGTTTATTGTAGTTTAGTTTAGTTTTAGTTTTAGTTTTAGTTTTAGTTTTAGTTTTAGTTTAGTTTGAGTTTTAGTTTAGTTTAGTTTAGTTTTAAGAAGAAGAAGAAGAAGAAGAAGAAGATGATGAAAAAAAAGAAGAAGTAGAAGAAGAAGATGAAAAAGAAGGAAGAAGAAGATGAAAAAAAGAAGTAGGACAAGTAGAAAAAGAAAGAAAAGAAGGTAAATAAGGTCGAGGGTCGAGGGGTCGATGGTCGAGGATCTCCGAGGGGTTGAGGGTCGAGGGTCGCCGAGGGGTCGAGGATCGAGGATCGCTGAGTGGTCGGGGGTCGAGGGCCGAGAGGTTGTGCAACTAGGATGATATTATGTAACAGCTTTTTTAACAAATTTGAGAGGATGATGGTGAAGAACGTGAAAGCCATTGGTGTCTTGCGGTCATTTCCATACATTCTGCTACAACACAACAGCCCTTCTTCTGACCACCATTGGTGTCTTGCGGTCATAAGAAGGGTTGTTGCGCTGTAGTAGAATGTATGGAAATGACCCCAACACACCAATGGCTTTCGAGTTCTTCGCCATCATCCTCTCCAATTCAACACTACCAGCACGACGAGCTATGTTACTCATCTTTGGATTTAAATGTGCAGTTGTTTCATCGCTGCGAGGGTCTGGTGTTCGATGAGTGAGGGAGTCCTGGATTAAGGGGTCCTCGGGCGTCCAGGCTACGTAAGGTGGGCCGGACTGATGGGCCATGAAGATACAAGACAGAAGACTCTCTCCCGTGTCCGGATGGGACTCTCCTTGGCGTGGACGGCAAGCTTGGCGTTCGGATATGAAGATTCCTTTCTCTGTAACCGACTTTGTACAACCCTAGTTCCCGCCGGTGTCTATATAAACCGGAGGGTTTAGTCCGTAGAGGCAAGGATAATCAGACAGGCTAGACTTCTAGGGTTTTAGCCATTACGATCTCGTGGTAGATCAACTCTTGTAATACTCATATTCATCAAGATCAATCAAGCAGGACGTAGGGTATTACCTCCGTAGAGAGGGCCCGAACCTGAGTAAACATCGTGTCCCCCGTCTCCTGTTACCATCGACCTTAGACGCACAGTTCGGGACCCCCTACCCGAGATCCGCCGGTTTTGACACCGACATTGGTGCTTTCATTGAGAGTTCCACTGTGTCGTCGCTAGAAGACTCGATGGCTCCATCAATCATCCACAACGATGCGGCCTTGAGGGAGGTCTTTCTCCCCGGCCAGATCTTCGTATTCGGCGGCTTCATACTGCGGGCCAACTCGTGTGGCCATCTAGAGCAGATCTACAGCTACGCCCCTGGCCATCAGGTCAAGTTTGGAAGCTTGAACTACGTTTCTGATATCCGCGGAGACTTGATCTTCGACGGATTCGAGCCCATGGCAGCCGCTCCCTACCACCGCGATGAACATGACCTAAATCTGTCATCGGACCATACCTGGGAGATAGCGCCTGTAACTGCCCTGGCCCTAGATCCGGAGCAGATTGCGCCATCCAAGGACGGGAGGCTCAACCCCGCCACAGAAGCCGCAGACTCAGCGGCGTTGGAGCCGCACACAGACCCAACTTCGAACGGGATCTGTGTCACCGGAACCTCGAATTCGTCTCCGACCACAGGTTCTGAACCGCATGTGTCCGCGCCCATCGAGCTCGATCGGGCGCCGGCCGTCGAGTTCAGCTCCGCGGACATCTTCTGGCACTCACCTTTGTGTGATGTGCTAAAATCATTAAAACCCTCTCCTTAGCGGGGGACTCACAGCCGAATTATATCCGGTTTGAACTAGAGGCTGATGATGGAGAATTTCGCTTCCCACCCACCGCCCACTTCATTGGCACTGTCGAAGACTTAACCAACATGCTCGATTACGACTCCGAAGACATCGACGGTATGGATGACGATGCTGGAGAGGAGCAGGCCCAAAACCCGTCGTTTACTGGGCGCTGGACAGCACCTCCTTGTATGACGTGTACATGGTGGATACTCCCAAAGAGAATAACGGCAATAATGAGAAAGATCCAGTCGAGAATAAACCTCCTGAGACACAGCCAAAGCGCCGACGTCAGCGGCACCGCTCCAAATCACGCCGCGGAAAAGACAGCAATATCAGCACAAGAGAAAACAATACTCCGGACGATGCCGAAGACAAAAAAGATACCGTCGAGCCGACTTCCGAACAGGACGATAGGGAAGATGGGCAAGTCAGCCCTGACAAACAGGCCATAAACGAAGACTCGAAGGACAACAACTATCTTCCACTCTCCGAGGATGAGGTGAGCCTCGGCGACGAAGACTTTATCGTGCCCGAGGAACCCGTCGAGCAGGAGCGCTTTAAGCGCCGGCTAATAGCCACTGCGAGGAGCCTGAAAAAGAAACAACAGCAGCTTCAAGCTGATCAAGATCTGCTCAACGACAGATGGACCGATGTCCTGGCAGCCGAGGAATACGGACTCGAGCGCCCCATTAAAAGTTACCCGAAGCGTAAATTGCTACCCCAATTCGACGACGAGGCACTTGAGCCCATGCCATCAGCACGTAATGCGGCTGACCGACCACCACGTGGCCGGGACAAAGCGGCAACTCAAGCCGAACACCTGCTCATACTACCTCGTCGTAAAGGCAAAGACACTACAGCTCGGGAATACACATATGACCTGCGGCAAAACCTGGAGAACAGAGCAGGTCAGTCCAGATCGATCTACAGATCATGGGGGCATGCCCTGGCGCGCGACGACGGCTATCAAGCTAGACGTACCGAGCATAACCACGTCCGGGCCGAAAATCGCAGACGGACTACGTCCACACTACGTCGCGACTTGGCCCGATATAGAGGCACCGCACACCCCCTCTGCTTCACTGATGAAGTAATGGAGCACGAATTCCCAGAAGGGTTTAAACCCGTAAATATCGAATCATATGATGGAACAACAGATCCCGCGGTATGGATCGAGGATTTTCTTCTCCATATTCATATGGCACGCGGCGATGACCTTCACGCCATCAAATACCTCCCACTAAACCTTAAGGGGCCAGCTCGGCACTGGTTAAACAGTCTGCCTGAAAACTCTATAAGCAGCTGGGAGGACTTGGAAGACGCCTTCCGCGACAACTTCCAAGGCACATATGTACGACCTCCGGATGCCGATGACTTAAGTCACATAGTTCAACAGCCTGGAGAGTCGGCCAGAAAATTTTGGACTAGGTTCCTAACTAAAAAGAACCAGATCGTCGACTGCCCGGATGCTGAAGCCCTAGCGGCCTTTAAGCATAGCATCCGTGACGAATGGCTCGCTCGTCACCTCGGCCAAGAAAAGCCGAAGTCCATGGCAGCCCTCACGGCACTCATGACCCGCTTTTGTGCAGGCGAGGATAGTTGGCTAGCCCGTAGCAGTAACACTGCAAGCGATGCCGGTACCTCTGAAGCCAAGAATAGCAATGACAAGCCCCGACGCAACAGGCACAAGCGCCGAAGCAATGGTGGCACTACCGATGACACGGCGGTTAACGCCGGTTTCAGCGGCTCCAAGTCCGGCCAGCGGAAGAAGCCATACAAAAGAAACAATCCGGCCTCATCCAGCTTGGACCGCATACTCGATCGTCCATGTCAGATCCACGGCACCCCTGATAAACTAGCCAATCATACCAACAGAGACTGTTGGGTTTTTAAACAGGCCGGCAAGTTAAATGCCAAAAACAAGGAGAAGGGGTCGCAAAGCCAGGACGACGACGAGGAGTCCCGTCCGCCGAACACAGGAGGACAGAAGAAGTTCCCTCCCCAGGTTAAAACGGTGAACATGATATACGCCACTCATATCCCCAAAAGGGAGCGCAAACGAGCGCTCAGGGACATCTACGCGATAGAGCCAGTCGCCCCAAAGTTCAACCCATGGTCGTCCTGCCCGATCACCTTCGATCGCAGGGACCATCCGACCAGTATCCGTCATGGCGGTTCAGCCGCACTGGTCCTCGATCCAATTGTTGATGGATTCCATCTCACGCGCGTCCTCATGGACGGCGGCAGCAGCCTGAACCTGCTCTATCAGGATATAGTGCGCAAAATGGGCATCGATCCCTCAAGGATCAAACCCACAAAAACTACCTTTAAAGGAGTCATACCAGGTGTAGAGGCCCGCTGTATGGGCTCAATCACACTGGAGGTTGTCTTCGGATCTCCGGACAACTTCAGAAGCGAAGAGTTGATTTTCGATATCGTCCCCTTCCGCAGCGGCTATCACGCACTGCTCGGACGAACCGCATTCGCTCGATTCAATGCGGTGCCACACTATGCTTATCTCAAGCTCAAGATGCCGGGACCACGCGGCGTCATAACAGTTAACGGAAACACGGAGCGCTCCCTCCGTACCGAGGAGCACACCGCGGCCTTGGCAGCGGAAGTACAGAGCGGCCTTGCCAGGCAGAATCTTAATTCAGCGGCCAAGCTCCCGGACACCGTTAAGCGGATCTGGACTACTCCGCAGTATAACAGTCCGGCTCGTCAGGAGTCAGACTAGCAATCCGGCCTCCGTCTCCGTCCCGGCCAAATGGCGGCATACGTACCACGCGTACATAACTACGCACTTAAAATACCATGGGCATAGACGGAGGCATAACTAGATTGTGGTCCATAATACGGCTCGACCTCCCCTGGACACACATACTTTCACTTTTTCTTTTTAATTATTTTCAGGTTTCTTTTTCACAGGCCCCTCAAGACGGCCTGATCATCGGTCCTTTTGAAGGATAGATACACCAAGGACAGCAAGAAGCATTGAGGTATACGGGAATCTCTAGGAGGTCTTTTTGACGATCACTCTACCTGTTCTCAGGACCCGCACGCAGCTCTCCCTTGGTCATGGCATGTTAAATAGCCCTGTTGCTTATCGCACTACTTATACGCTTTGACGTATCAATAAAACTATAATGGAAACAGTTTGCGGCCTAACTTCTGCGACACTAGCTTACTACTTCATTTTTTCTTGATAATCTTATCAATTGCACCCGTACATTTTGGTACGGCTTAAATTCGCCAGGGGCTTTATTGCGCCCCATATTACGGCAACAAAGTCCGAACACTTTTTACAGTATAGTTCTGCACCCCGAATTTAGCATTATATGCATTGGCTCTGAATCATGTCTTTGGTTAATAGTTGGGTTGCCCGGCTCCTGTGCTTACTACCTTACGTTCCGCTATATCGGCTAGGGTAGTAAAGGGAGAACTACTGCGATTGTGCCCTGGTTTATCCGGATGAGCACCTCAGTAGAGAAAGCCGAAAACTAACTGTCATGATGTGGCGTGAGCCGGTCAGCTCTTCGGAGGTTACAAATCTTTTGCGATTTTTTCCGCATTATGCGACGAATCGGTCTCTACCCGATCAGGTGTTTACAGCACCCTAGTTCGGACTCACGAATACTAGGGGCTGCGCCTAAATTTCTATTATAAAACTCCTATGGCTAAGTGAGGGTGATAAAGCCACATAGTCCGATTGCCTGGTTCGTTGCGCTAAACACCTCCTTCAAGGACCAAACTTTGGATCAAGAGTGTTTAGATTCTATCCCGAACACCCCCGTACTACCTACGTGGGGGCTGAAGCCGACGACTGGCCAACTCTCAGATTTAATAAAACGGCCGCACAGGAGGAAAAATCTTGATATAAACAGGAGGTCCTAATGATTTTTGTAAGACCGCACTCTTTATTTTAAACCTGTAAAGTGCCTTTTTCCTCAGCCCTCGGCCCCCGGCATGTTAAATGGCCCGGGTAGGCGCGTTGTAATCTGTGGAATTGCGTTTGACGTGACAATCAGATTCCAGTGAACATAACCCGTATTCAGTATTCGCTTTTTCTACGTACTGAATTTGCCTCTTCGGTTGTTTCACGAATGCACCTCGGCACAAATTGCCAGGGGCTCGATACGGCAACACATGAGTTGCCGACAAGCCTGAACAGCTTTTCAGCACACTTCGGCATCACGAGTTTGGCCTTATATGCATCAGCTCCGAATCATGTCTTTGGTCAATAGTTGGGTTGCCGGCTCCTGTGCTTACTACCTTACGTTCCGCTATATTGGCTAGGGTAGTAAAGGGAGAACTACTGCGATTGTGTCCTGGTTTATCCGGATGAGCACCTCAGTAGAGAAAGCCGAAAACTGACTGTCATGATGTGGCGAGAGCTGGTCAACCACTCAATGACTCATTAGAATCCGTCGCGATTCTTTCCGTATTACACGAAGGACCGTTTTTCTGGTCACCTATGTAACACACCGTATTCGGGTAAACGCGTACATACCAGGGGCTATATTGTAGACCCGCCGTCAAACTCCTATGGCTAAGTGAAAGTGTTAAAGCCCTATAGTCCGATTGCCTAGTTCGCCGCAATGATACCTCCTTTATGGACCAAGACATTGGGTCAAGAGTGATCAAGTGCTTTTCCGAACACCCCCGCATTATATGCGAGGGGGCTGAAGCCGACGACTGGCAAACTTTCAGATTATACGAAGAACGGCCGCACAGGAGGAACCAATAATTTCAGGCAAAAGTATAAAAATATGGCCTTAATATATCATAATATTGTTTTTACAAATTTGGTATATTCACTCGAATATCATATCCTTCGAGCACTGACCCTCTATCAAGCGGGCACACTCTAGGACATCCTCAAAATAATGCTCCAGCGTGTGATGGTCCTGGCCCTCGGGTGGACTCTTCGCTGCAATATCGGTGGCCTTCATCTTCGCCAAGTATGTCTTGACGCGGGCAAAGGCCATCCGTGCACCCTCAATGCACGTTGACCGCTTAACAGCGTCGATACGCGGCACCGCATCAACAAGTCGCTGCACCAAACTGAAATAACTATTCGGAATTGGCTCAGTCGGCCACAGCCGGACCACGACGTCCTTCATGGCAGATCCGGATATCTTGTGGAGCTCGGCCCACTGGGCCATCTGTTCGTTCAGCAACAACGGACGCTTCGGCATGCTGAATTGCGACCAGAAAAGCTTCTCCGTTGCACGTCCTTCTTGCGCTTGGAAAAACCGCGCCGCATCGGAGACACTCTTCGGCAAGTCCAAGAATGCGTCTGGAGAACTCCACATTTGATTAAGGGGGGCATACTTCGGATCGCCGAATTTAGTCTGTAATAAGAAGGGCTTACCGGCCGCTATCTCCCCAGCTTGCCGGATCTCTTCCCGAGCCGCTCTAGACTCGGACCGTGCTTCTCTCGCCTCTTGTAAGGCCTTGCCGAGTTCGACCGTTCTGGCTTTGTTATCCTTCTCGAGGAATTCGCATCGAACATTGGCATCCTTTAGCTCACGCGTCATGGTAGATATTGTCTCCTCGCACTGGAGCCAAGCAACCTGTTTGGCCTTTAACTCAGCAGCTGCCTTCTTGGTAGCTGCCTCACTCATTCTGGCTTGCTCCTTGGCCCGGGCAAGCTCAGCCCGTAGGGCCTTAACTGCGGCAGCATTATCTGCAGTTATGCATATCTCAGTATACAATTTTCAGCGTCATGCTCATATTATCATACTTACATATACTGACTGCCCCAAAAACATACCTTGCGCCTCGTCGAGCCGCCTGTTAATAAGTGTGAGGTCGTCATCCGCCACATCAAGTTTCTGCTTTAGCCTTGCAACCTCCGTAGCTTGGGCAGTCGTCATGGATGAAACAGCCTGTGTTCCAATCTATCAGATTATTTCCTGGGAATATCTTTTTTGATCCTCTGATCGCCTCCCTTCGGACGCCAACCAGAGTCTCAGGGGCTACTATCTATACACAGGTGCATTTTGCACGTAGAAGTGCAATTAAAGATATTACATTGCATACCTCGAAGCCTCTTAGCAGGCTCATGAAGGATTCGTTCAATCCGCTTCTCGCGGACAGAATCCTCTCAACTACCGTACCCATTAAGGTACGATGTTCCTCTGAAACGGACGCATGTTGCAGCATGCCCGTCATTGTATCCGGCGCCCCCGGATCCCTGGGAGCGGCCGCAGGAGTATGGACTCCCTTCGAAAGAATATGTTTACCCGGCTCTAGAGTCGTCCCCGGCTGTAAACCGGATAGTCCGGGCCCTTTATTGTTGGTCCCCATAGGGTCCGCATGCCCCGGACTCTGGACGGCCGAAGTATCACCTTCGAGCGTAGTTTTCATTGTCCCTCGCACCGCTTGTTGGTCGGGAGAGATCCTCCGGGACGACACCTCGGAGTCGTCTGCCCTGTCGGGTGTGAAGATCTGTGGAGGCGTCTCGCTTTCCATCATCTCCGGAAGAAGATCCCCCGAGGAGGAGGACTGTTGAGGAAGACTGCGTGCCGGACTGCAAACATATATTTAAAATGTTACCCTGGTAACCGGAAAGCAATGGGATATGTTTCGGACGCCCCTGTTCACTTACGATTCGGCTGAAGGCTTGTCCTTACGGAGGAACTGCGCGACAGCGTCGTCTTCTGAACCCGAGCCACCTGACAGGGACATCTTCCCTCGCTTAGGAGCCTTTGCTTCCAAATCTTCAGAGGCGGCCCTCTTCTTCCCATCGGGAGAGGGGATGTCAGTTTCTCCTTCTCTTTTGTCTTCGGAAGAGGGAGTTCCAATCTCCCCGGACATATTGTCTGGTGTACCTTTAGAATAGAGGCCACCTTTGGCCTTCTTGCTCTCCTCTTTGTCCCCCTTTGCCAACACTTGGTATGGCGCCGGAGCCAGCATCCTTGTTAACACAGGATCTGCTGAGTCTTCGGGAAGAGGGGCCGAACACCTAATTCTTTCCGCCTTCTTGATCTAGCCCTGGTCGAAGATGGTTTTCTCAGTATATTGTTACGAGATATTTAACTAAGTTGTGTTTAGGAGTCGAGGGCCTACCGAGGTATCCGGATGGTTGCAGTCGAGGCCGATGTCCTCGGTAGTATCCGGCCACTATTTTCGGGTCCCGAAGAATAACTTCCACATTCCTTTGTGCGTCGTGCCAAAGAAGTGCTGAAGAGTCCGTGGTCCTTCCGGATTGAACTCCCACATGTGGAGGGGCCGTCGCTGGCACGGCAGGACCCGGTGGACTAGCATTACCTGGATTACGTCGATGAGGCCGGTGTCCTTCTCGAGGAGGCTCCGGATGCGGCTTTGTAGTGTCTGCACTTCGTCCATTGATCCCCAGTCCAGCCCCTTATTAATCCATGATGCGAGCCGCAATGGAGGGCCAGGCCGGAACACAGGTGTAGCTGCCCACTTGGTACCACGGGGTTCAGTAATGCAAAACCCCCCTCCCGTTGCCATAGGTTGGAGGTTTCCGTGAAAGAGCCTTTTGGCCAAGGTGTGTGGGTGAGTTTGCTCACCATCGCACCGCCGCACTCTGCTTGCTTCCCATCGACTACCTTCGGCTTCATATTAAAGGTCTTGAGCCATAAGCCGAAGTGTGGGGGAATACGGAGAAAGGCCTCGCACATGACGATGAACGCCGAGATGTGAAGAAAGGAGTCCGGAGCCAGATCATGAAAATCTAGCCCGTAATAGAACATGAGTCCGCAGACGAAGGGATGGAGAGTGAACCCTAGCCCTCGGAGGAAGTGAGAGATGAATACGACCCTCTCGCCGGATCTGGGAGTAGGAAGGACCTTCCCTTGAGCAGGGAGCCTGTGGGGGATTTCCGCGGTCAGGTATTTTGCCGCCCGGAGCTTCGCGATATCCTCCTCTGTGACGGAGGAGGCCACCCACCGGCCTTGAAGGTTGGGTCCGGGCATGACTAGGAGGCTCGGAACGAATAAATCGAACCTTGGGTGCTAGAACTCGAGGTTGGAAAGGATGAGGAAAAGAGAAGGCGTGGGTGAAAGGGGTGAATCCTTATCTCCTTATAAAGGCAGTGAATATCAAGCGCCTTCCCACTCGCCTTAAAACTCGCCTATTCCCAAGGGCCGTGCAGATTGCACGACTGGATTACCCATGCCCATATTGATGAGAATCCCGTAATAAAGGGACACGATCTTTGCTGTGACAGGACGTGCCGCTGGAAACCGCATCTTAAAGCGTGGAGCGGGAGGCTAAAGAACGGTTCGAGATAATGACCATGCAGGAATGTGGTGTCGCGTTACAAAAAGTTGTCAGCGGATTGGACTCGTGAAATATTATGCTCTCTGCGGTTGTGTGTGGTACTTGTTTTTGCAGAGCCGGACACCCCTTCTGTGCTCGAAGTCTGTTTTGGAGTATTCGGAGGAGGAACCCGCCTTGCAATGCCGAAGACAATCTGCGCGCCGGACACATCGTCATTGAAGCTTGGTTCAGGGGCTACTGAGGGAGTCCTGGATTAAGGGGTCCTCGGGCATCCAGGCTACGTAAGGTGGGCCGGACTGATGGGCCATGAAGATACAAGACATAAGACTCTCTCCCGTGTCCGGATGGGACTCTCCTTGGCGTGGACGGCAAGCTTGGCGTTCGGATATGAAGATTCCTTTCTCTGTAACCGACTTTGTACAACCCTAGTTCCCTCCGGTGTCTATATAAACCGGAGGGTTTAGTCCGTAGAGGCAAGGATAATCAGACAGGCTAGACTTCTAGGGTTTTAGCCATTACGATCTCGTGGTAGATCAACTCTTGTAATACTCATATTCATCAAGATCAATCAAGCAGGACGTAGGGTATTACCTCCGTAGAGAGGGCCCGAACCTGGGTAAACATCGTGTCCCCCGTCTCATGTTACCATCGACCTTAGACGCACAGTTCAGGACCCCCTACCCGAGATCCGCCGGTTTTGACACCGACAACGAGCTCCGCCCCTGCGTTCGTGGGTGAGCACAAATGGCATCTCCTCCTCCCCCCTTAATTATTTGCTCTGTTCCGGTCTTCGTGCCGATGAAACTTGCTAGCTATAGGTGTCTTCAATCATCAGTATGCATGACCAGTATGCGCCTCCCGTTCGAAAGGGTTACAGTTATAAATATGCATGCCTTTGCATATTTATAACGGTGATTCTTTCGAGATGTGCTCAAGCTTCATGATGCCTATACTGCTATTGCTTCTGTGCATATTAACATGGGGGATTCTGCTCTTTTCTGGACTGATGCTTGGTTCATTGGTGGTTCCTCACGACCCTTGTGTTGGAGGCTGCCACGATTATTCTCCTTTGTCAACAATGATAAGGTATCAGTGCGCAAATTCCTACTATCACAGGATCTTTTTTCCATGTTTTACTAGCCCCTCTCTCATGAGGCTGCTTTGGAGTTGCAAGTTTTGGAAGGCTGGATTATGTCCTTAAACAGAGACCCTAACATACCAGATGTTTGGATATGGCTAGGCAAATCAGGATGTTTTACTGCCAAGAGCTTTTATACAATCATGCATTCACATTTACCCACAATTCAGCCCTGCAAATGGTTGTGGCAGAGTAGGTGTACCACGAAGATCAAAGTCTTTGGTTGGTTGTTATTCTTTGACAGACTTAATACCAAGGATTTGCTGGTACGTAGGCACTAGAGATCTACATTGGATGATAATCTTTGTGTAATCTGCAACGAATATGTGTATGAAGACAGGTTGCATTTGTTTTTCAACTGCAATTTCAATTGCAGAGTTTGGAACTATCTCTGCATTGACTGGTCTAGAGGCCCTGATATTCAGCAGTGTATCCATCATGCAATATCCAGATTCAAGCATCCTTTCTTCTTCGAAGTAATGCTAACAGCAGCTTGGAATATTTAGATCCTCAGGAATGGAAGAACCTTTAGAGGGGAGAGGGCCACTTTTAGCACTTGGAGATGTAAATTTGTACATGATATTACTCTTCTAGCTCATAGGCTTAGAGAGGACACCAGGCACAAATTGCTTGCTTTGATTAGCTCTCTAGTTTAACTTCAGGTAGGTACAGGTAGCTTTTTCTTCTCCTAGATCTTGTACATAGTTTAATTTCTTTTGTTTGTACAGTTGTTCTTCTTTAATAAAGGGCTGTGGGGCTTTGCCGCACAGTAAATATTCAAAAAAAATTGTCCAACATTATCCATGGACAGCCCGAGTATGTGTAGATCGGGTTCGTTTTCCCATATGCTCTACTCCAGATCCGACGCATAAATTTTGTCAGTGCCTCCCTATTGTTCTCCGGGTACACATCCTCTCTGTTTATTGTAGAGACATGTATCAGGAGAACAGCGGGGAGGTGCTGCCGAAATTTTGCGTCGGATCCGGAGCAGAGCATGGGAAAACGAACCCAATCTACACATACTCGGGTGGGATTAGGACCTATCTTTACCTATTAGAGTGTAGGTTGCATGGACGTAATAAAATTGACAAACTAGATTAACTGATGAATATATACATGCTGAATTATATATGTGTTTCTTGTGTGTCCAGTATCTAGGCAAGATGAGTGATCGTGCATGGATGTACACCGGTCACACTAGTCAGAAAGACATGACCAATGAATGGTTAACAAAAACCAAGGGGTTTGTGAGAGCCGCATTTGCAAATGGCCAGAAGAAAACCTGGTGCCCCTGTGTACGGTGCGACAATCGGCACAAGAGGACAGAGGAAGAAATGGGCAAACACCTGTAGAAGAGTGGTTTTATGCCCGATTATACGGTGTGGACATTTCATGGTGAGTCTGCCCAACATGCCAGAGCTGAGGTGGTTCGTCGTCGCACCGATGAGCATGGTACCGGGATGGAAGACATGGTGCAAGACTTTGATGATGCTCGGGATTCGGACGATGAGATGGAGGAATCTGCAAAGGCCTTCAATGAAATGTTGGAGTCTTCAAAACGTCCTTTCCACGAGCACACTGATCTTTGTCAGCTGGATGCCATCTCACAAGTAATGGCTCTGAAGGCTCAATTCAACTTGGGCAGAGAATGCTACGATGCGATGATGACAGTATTTGGATGCTTTCTACCCAAAGGCCATGTAATGCCTGCAAACCTGTACCAGTCGGACAAAATCCTCCGTGCACTTAAGATGCCCTATGAGAAGATACATGCCTGTGAGAAAGGATGTGCCTTATTTAGGCTTGAGTATGCGGACTTGAACTATTATCCCATTTGCAAGTCTTCCAGGTATGTTGTGGTAGACAACGGTATGGGTGAGAAGATGCAGACCAAAATCCCCGTTAATGTTCTTCGGTATTTGCCAATCGTACCAAGACTTCAATGTCTTTTCATGGTCGAAGAGACGTCATTCATGATAGTGATGATGATGGTGCATTTATTGATCCCGGAGCATATATAGACGATCAAGATTATTATTAGTTCATGTCAGGTATTCAATTTGTATTATATACATACATATATATTGTTAGTTCATGTTAGGTATTCAATTTTTTTATGGTGTACTTGATTTATATAGTTACTTGTATGATTGTATGATTTATATAGTTACTTGTATAATTTTCTTACTTGTATGATTGTTTGTTATACATAGTGCCATGGTCTTGATATCCGTCCCCGTTGGCCCTCGTCCGGTTTATGATTCGGATGTGGTATATATATATATTCTCTTTTATAACTATTTGTGGCATTTTGCATTTATGACAATTATGCCCATCAAGTTGACATAGAGATATTTTTATCTAGGAGGTATGTGAACCGGAAATTGCAACCGACCCTCTTGTCAAGAAGTTAAATTTAGTTGAAAAAGAAAATGAGTATTTGAAAGAAAAAATGAAAAGAATTGAAGAAGAGAAGATGAAATTGGAGTTGTATGTTGCCGATGTCGTCGATGATCACAAGATCAAGATGGATGCAATGCGCTTGAAGATGGATGCAATGCGTTTGAAGATTAGTAAGATTAGAAAATATGCCATTGATAATGAGGCTTGGTATCATTATGTCGTTGGATCAATTGTTACCTTACTTGCGATCTTGATCGCATTTGTTGTGATGATGGTAAGTTTTCTCTAGTGTTTTGCTTAACAAATGCATACTTAGCTTTGTACATGCTTGTTAGCCCTATTATGCCACATACTTAGCTTATTTTCCGCAAAAAAGACGTACTTAGCTAATTATCCTCCAAAATGACATAGTTAGCTTATTTAGTTCATTTATGACATAATTAGCTTATTCATTTCAAAAATGGCATAATAACCTTGGTTCTCTCATAAATGTCATATACTTAGCTTATTTTCCTCCAAAATGGCATAATTACCTAAGTTAGATAAAAAATGAGCTATACTTACCTAAGTTGGCTCAAAAATGGCATCATCACCTAGGTTAGCACAAAAATGACCTATACTTACCTTATTTTCCTCCAAATTGACATAATAAGCTTAGTTAGCTCAAAAATGGCATAATTACCTAAGTTAGCTCTAAAATGACACAAATAAGGAATAAGAAGAAGAAAAACAAGGAAGAGGAGAAAAAGAAAGAATAGAAGAAGAAAGAGAAGAAAAAGAAAGAATAAAAGAAGAAGAATGAGAATGAGAAGGAAAAGGATAAAAAAATAGAAGAGAAGAAGAAAAAGAAAGAATAAAAGAAGAAGAATTATTCTTCTTCTTCTTTCTTATTCTTCTTCTTGTAGTCTTCTTCTTCATCTTCTTCTAGTCTTCTTCTTCTTCTAACTTTCTTACTCCCATTTTTGCAGGTTTGATTCACTTCATGGAAGCAGCATTGACAGACTGCTAGTGTTTAGTTTTTGTTTTCATTTGTATTGATGAACAATGTGAAACTATGTATGTATATATGGATGAACTCCGTGAAACTATGTATGTATTGGATCTTTTAATACCCTATGTGTTATGTTGCATTGATGGACTGCTAGATGTTGGATACATGGGCTATGTTTGAGGTTGAAACTATATATATCATATATGTCTTTTGAAAATGCGGGGATATAACAGAAAACAGAAAAAACAGTAACAATACAGGCACTTTGCCGTCTGCCACCGACGGCAAAGGGGTCTTTGCCATCCGCCACAAATGACAAAGAGGCCACGTGGCAGTAACCTATGCAATGTGACGACCCCGGCTTAATCGTGCACTAATCATACACGCAAATGCGCACGATCAAGCCTAAGGACTCACTTGAAGATATCACAACACAACTCTAAAAATAAATAAAATCATACAAGCTTTATATTACAAGCCAGGGCCTCGAGGGCTCGAATACATAGCTCGATGGCATACAAGTGTCAGCGGAAGCATTAGATATCTGAGTACAGATATATTACATAGAGAGAGAGAGATAAGCCTTCACAGAGGCGGGGTAAAATAAAAATACTACGATCGAAAGGCGTAGGCCTCCTGCCCTGGACCCTCCGATCCTACTCCTGGTCGTCGAACGGCTCCTCGTAGTAGTAGTACTCGCCAGGCGGATAGTAGTACTGGTCGTCGGCTGAGGCTTCTGGCTCAGGGGCTCCGTCGTCTGGTGGCATCAAATGGAAAATGGGGGAAAAAGAAAATAAAGCAAACGTGAGTACTCATCCGAAGTACTCAGCAAGCAAGGATCTACACTACATATGCATCATTGTCAAAGGAATGGCTGTATATGTGGACTGGGCTGCAGAAATGCCAGAATAGAGGGGGAAAGCCTAGTCCTATCGAAGACTAGCATCTTCAACAATCTTCGACAGTCTTGCAGCATCAGGAGAGAGCAGATGAACACAATGTAAAGTAGTAGTAGTAATATCATCAACCTCGACCTGAGATCCTTTCTCGACTCCCTGCGAGAAAGCAATCCCAGAGCCGTACTATCCAATTCTCATATCAAGTTCTAGTTGTACCGATCGGGATACAACTCCGAGTGTCCGTTACCGTAGGACAGGCTATCGATAGAAGTTTCTTCCCTGCAGGGGTGCACCAACTTACCCACCACGCTCACTTAACTCTGGCCGGACACACTTTTCTGGGTCATGCCCGGCCTCGGCTAAGCAACACGCCGCAACCCGACCTAGGCTTATAAGAGAGGTCAGCACGCCGGACTAAACCTATGCCCCCAGGGGTCTTGGGCCATCGCCCCGGGAACTCCTGCACGTTACGGGGCCACCGAGAGCAGACCTAGCAACCCCTTATACAAGCGCGGTTGCGTTACCAGTCCAACTCGGCGTGCGCCGCTCCTTACTGACGTCAAACAAGCTTTGGCTGATGTGTACGACGCAGAACGCCCATACTATGCCCACGTGATGGTTAGTGCTATCGGGCCAGAGGCCCCTCGGATCAAATATCCAAACCGTAGTGGATTAGAAGCGCGCGGAAACGAGCAGAGACTCACGATCGATGTGACCCCGTCGCCCCGTCTCGAGGACTTGCGGCAAGGGCTAAGAATGCCCGGCCACGCCTCGTAGTTATCTCGCGGGCACCATCCAGGTCAACCCGACTCCACATCACTTCGCGTTAAGCTCGCGCGGGTACCCCTCAGGGCCGACCCGTCTTTAGTATCATAGTTTAGTGCAAGTCATAATATCCAAGGTAACTGTGTGTCTGACACCGAAGGGAACCTCGAGGAATCACCCTCGATGGAATTCCCGCTCGATGTTATCATCAAGGTGAACGAAGGAGGAATCACCCTCGAGGTCCACCTTGAGGAGTTGCGCGACGACGTCGTTATCGGGGGTGGTGTAGAAGGACTCACCCTCGCTTACCATGACCGAGTAACTAACCTACAAGGTTAACATCAGAAGTGCTGACGAGGTATCACCCTCGGCACTCGATGATAACCCAGCAGTGTCGGCAACTAAGGGGAAGTGATGTGCGGTGCCATGGTCTAGTCTTCAATCCCGATGATCGGGTCTTCTGATGTCCAGCAGGGCAGTCGGGATCAAGTGGGGGGGTCTCGGTCGTGTCTCTACCCACCTTATACTAAGCAGTCTAGGATAACCGGTAAGGTAACAAAGCAGGGTACAATAATCAGGCTATGCAGCAGATATAGGAAAACAGTAGCAGTAGCAGTTCTAATGCAAGCATAAGAGAGAAGAGAATAGGCGATATAGGCATGCTCAAAATGGGGGTGCTTGCCTGTTTGCTCTGGGGCAAGGGCAAGGTCTTCAGGGGTGTCGTCGGGAACGTAGTCGTACTCCGGAGCTGCGTCTGTGTCTGGAGCTACGCCTGCGTCGGGGTCTATCGAGAGAGAAGAGGGGGAGGAAACAGGTAAACAATATGCAATCATATGCCACACAGTGCGTGCTATGCTATGATGCAGTGCAGGGTTGCCTGAATATGCATCTAAGTCATTTTAGTTATTTTTAGAATTATTCTGGGATTTAATATCCGACGTGTGTGCACTATTCATCTGTCGGATTCGGGTCCGGAGTTTCGAGTTCTTCTACGTAGGAGGTTCCGATGGAGAAACAGACGGCACGATCAGACTCGTCTCGTCGTTCTGAGCAACTTTCATGTTTTAACTTTTCCGATCCGAGCTACGGTTTAAAAGTTATTAATTTTTAAAGATTATTTGAATTTCTGGAATTAATTTTTATTTACAGAAAATGAATTATGACGTCAGCATGGCGTGCTGCTGACGTCAGCAAGTCAACAGTCGGCTGACTAAGTCAAATATGACATGTGGGTCCAGTGGGACCCACATGTCAGCCTCTGTTTCTTTAACCAGTGATTCAGTTTAATTACCAGGATTAATTAGGGGGTGGACCCCACATGTCAGTGAGACATTAGGTTAATTAGTTTATTTTTATTTCTAAAATGTTTTAATTAATTAATCAGGGAGGTGGGGCCCGCCTGTCAGCGGCTGGGCCGGTCCAGTCAGCAAGGCTGACTGGTCAACTGGCCGGCCGGGCCCCTGGGACCCACAGGTCAGTGACCCAGGGGTGGGCCCCGCCTGTGCCACGTCAGCGGGGCCGGCGGCTGGTCGCCGGCGACCAAATCGCACGGCGGCGCGTCGCCGGAGTTGGCCGGAATCGAGCTATAGGGCTCGGTTCGAGCCGGGCTTGGGTGCGTTCGAAAGCTAAGAAGCTCGCGCATCCATCTACGGCGTCAAAACGAGTGGGGGAAGGTCGGAAACGCGCCGGCGTCGAGCCGTAGCGGCGACGGAGTTCGGGCCTGGACGGGATCGCGGCTGCGCGGCTCGAGGGGGTACGTGCGAGTGCGCGTTCGACTTCCGGGGTTGCCAGGAGCACAGCGCGGTGCTTAGCTAAGCACGGAAGCGGCCATGGCCACGAGCACGAGCTCGTCGGCGGCGGCCAAAGCACGACTACGGTGGCGGCTAGCTACGGCGGTTCCTATGGCGCAGCGAGAGAGAGGAGGGGGAGAAGCTCACCGTGCAGGCTCACACGTAGGCCCGGCGAGTGGTTTAGTAGCTGCTGCGCCGGGGATCGACGGAGAGGCGCCGGCGACCGAAGCAAAGGGGGCGGAGAAGAACGACGCCTGTGGAGCTCCCCTGCTCCACCAGAGAGCTTCAGGCGACGCGGTCGACCACGGCGGAGGCGAGGGACATCTCGACGAGGCGATGCGAGGCCGGTAGCCGCGAGCACGGCGTCGAGCGGCGGCGGCCGCGTCCGGCTGCTCCCGGATCTGAGGGGGAAGGAGAAGCGAGGCGAGCGTGGCTGAAGGAGGAATGACGGGGAGGACCAGGGGGAGTGGACGGGCGCCATTCTTATCCACTCGCGGCGACCGCGGGCGTCGGGGTCGTCGTCGTGTCGCGCGGCGACCGGAGCGCGGGCGCTCGGCCAGGAAGACGACGACACGTGAGGGAGAGAGACGAGGTGGGCCTGCTGGGCCGCGACTCGGGGCACTGTGCACTAAGGCCCAGTGCACAGTGTCCCGCTTTTGATTTTCTGTTTTTGTTTCTCTTTTTCTTTTAACCTTTTCTGTTTCGATTTAATTAGGGCATTCCCACACTTTTGTAAAATGTGAGAGCTGTCCCCAAATATTGCAATGCAATATTATCTCTCACCAAAAAGTGGTTTGGACAGTTTTTGGAGTTCATTTGAATCTATAATGATTTTAAATGAATTAATATTGCTGTTTTGGGTGCTGTTTCATCTTGTTTGAGTCACTTGCCCAACTCCAAATATTTTGATTTTGATTTTAGAAATGTTCCTGAATTATTTGCCATTTAATGAACATTTTCCCAACAGTGTTTGATCAACTTTATAATTCACCTTTGAATTTGAGTTGATTTTCAGATGTGGATTTGAATTGGATCATTAACCCTCATGACTTGGCACTGCAAATGATCATGACTTGGCAGTTTTAACAGAGTGTCACAGAGTTTATTACAAGGGGGTGTTACAAGTTCTCCTCCTCTAAAAGAAATTCTCGTCCCGAGAATTTAGGAGGTGGAAGGGAAGAGCTCGGGATATTCTTCCCGAAGATGATCCTCGCGTTCCCAAGTGGCTTCATCTTCAGTATGATTCGACCATTGCACTTTCAGGAACTTGGTCGTCTTCTGACGAGTACGACGCTCAGCTTCGTCGAGGATGCGGATCGGATGCTCCTTATAGGAAAGATCATCTTGTAGCTCGAGCATCTCATGATCCACTGCACGGTGCGGGGATTCCTTGAAGCACTTACGGAGTTGCGACACGTGGAAGACATCATGAATATGAGAGAACTGTGGCGGGAACTCCAATTTATATGCCACATGTCCACGTCTAGCCATGATACGGAAAGGACCAATATAGCGAGGAGCTAGCTTGCCCTTGATTCCGAAACGACGGGTGCCCTTCATTGGAGTGACACGAAGATAGGCTTGATCACCAGGTTGATAGATCACACCCCATCGCTTGCGATCATAATTACTCTTCTGACGGTCTTGAGCTGCTTTGAGATTCTCCCGTACAATTCGGACTTGTTCTTCGGCATGCTGAATAATGTCCGGTCCAACAAGAGGTCGTTCCCCGGTTTCTGACCAATTCAGAGGGGTTCGACATTTACGACCATAAAGAACCTCAAATGGGGCCATTTTTAAGCTGGCTTGATAACTGTTGTTATAAGAGAACTCGGCATACGGGAGAGATTCCTCCCATTTCTTACCGAAGGATATAACACAAGCTCGAAGCATGTCTTCAAGCACTTGATTAACACGCTCAACTTGGCCTTGGGACTGAGGATGATATGCGGAACTCCAGGTAATATGAGTTCCCGTGGCTTCTTGGAAACTTTCCCAGAACTTGGAAGTGAAAAGAACACCACGGTCTGAACTAATCTCCTTCGGAATACCATGGAGAGAAACAATTCTGGCAATGTACAGTTCTGCTAGCTGGCTAGCGGTGATAGTCTCCTTAACAGGTAGGAAATGAGCAACCTTGGAGAGTTGGTCGACGACGACAAGAATGGCATCGTGACCCTTCTGAGACTTGGGAAGACCAGTAATGAAGTCCATTTGCACTTTATCCCACTTCCATAGAGGAATAGGGAGCGGTTGCAGAATTCCAGCAGGTTTCTGATGTTCTGCCTTCACGCGACGACAAACGTCACACTCGGCAACATAACGAGCAATATCCTGCTTCATTCTAGACCACCAGTACCTTTGACGAAGATCTCGATACATTTTGGTACTACCCGGATGGATAGACAGCGGTGTATCATGGGCCTCCTTCATGACTTTGTCAGTCATCAGCTCGAACCGAGGTACTACGATGCGGTCTCTGAAATATAATGTACCATCTTCAGCAACTGAGAAATCCCGATACTTAGTAAGGTGAAGCTCCTTCTTCATCAAGTCAATTTCAGCATCTTTGGCTTGCGCTTCTTTAACAGCCTTCAGAAAGTCTGGCTGTACCACAAGGTTATTAAGAGGACCCTGGGGAACAATTCGCAGATTCAGCTGAGTCAGTTCTGCGTGAAGACGAGGTTGAGCTTGCCTAACCATGAGGTTGTTGCGATATGACTTGCGACTCAGGGCATCGGCCATTACATTAGCTTTGCCCGGGGTATAAGAAATACCGCAGTCATAATCCGCAATAGCTTCTAACCATCGTTGTTGTCGGAGATTAAGATCCGGTTGAGTGAATAAGTATTTCAGACTTTGGTGATCGGTATAAATTTCACACCGATTACCCAGAAGGTAGTGTCGCCATAACTTCAATGCATACATCACTGCTGCAAGTTCAAGATCATGCACTGGATAATTCTCTTCATGTGGACGCAATTGACATGAAGCATATGCAATTACTCTCCGCTCTTGCATTAGGACGCAGCCTAATCCCTGACGAGAGGCGTCACAATATATGACAAAGTCCTTGCGAGAATCAGGAGGAGCAAGCACTGGAGCAGAAGTGAGCTTGTCCTTGAGGGTCTGGAAACTTTCCTGACACTTGTCTGTCCACTCAAACTTAACGCCTTTGTGGAGCAGATTAGTCAGGGGCTTGGCGATCTTGGAGAAGTTCTCGACGAATCGGCGACAATAGCTGGCTAGACCAAGAAAGCTTCGGACCTGCTTGGCATTCTTCGGAGGGGTCCAGTCAAGGATAGCCTGAACACGCTCCGGGTTAACGGCAATACCGTCCTTGGAAATCACATGTCCAAGGTAGGTCACTTCAGGAAGCCAGAATTCGCATTTAGAGAACTTGGCATACAGCTTGTGTTCTCGAAGTCTCTCCAGAACAAGACGAAGATGTTCGGCATGTTCTTCTTTGTTCTTCGAATAAACCAGAATATCATCTAGATATACCACGACGAACTTGTCGAGGTAGTCCATGAATATATAATTCATTAAGCGGGAGAAGGTAGCGGGAGCATTCGTCAGACCAAATGACATGACGGTGTACTCGTATGAGCCATAACGAGTAACGAATGCAGTCTTGGGAATATCCTCTTCGCGGACACGGATCTGGTGATAACCCAACCTCAAGTCGAGTTTAGAGAACACCGAAGATCCAGCGAGTTGGTCATATAAATCATTGATCCGGGGAAGCGGATATTTATTCTGGATAGTTGCCTGATTGATAGAACGATAATCTTGAACCAGACGGTTAGTTCCATCCTTCTTCTTAACAAAGAGAGAAGGTGCTCCCCAAGCAGAGGAACTAGGGCGGATGAAACCCTTCCTTAAAGATTTATCAATTTCCTCCTTAAGCTCGATGAGGTGGTGCGGAGGCATCTTGTAAGGACGCTTCGCAATAGGAGTGATGCCAGGCTTCAAGTCGATGACGAACTCGACAGCTCTAGCAGGGGGTATTCCTGGAAGTTCTTCTGGAAAAACATCCGGGAAGTCACAGACAACTGGGATAGTCTCAATCCCATCAAGCGGAGAAGCATTCAACGCATTCAAGGCATAAATTTGAGCCTCGGCGTTCTGAGTGATATGAGCATGGTAATTCACCATCTCATTCGAGGGGTGCAAGAGGTGAACAACTTTGGTGGCACAATTGATTGAGGCATAGTGGGCCTTCAACCAATCCATTCCCAGAATAAGGTCAATCTTGGACGATTTCAGAATAATGGGAGACGCACTGAACTCCAACTCTTCGATTTCAACGGGAACATTATAGCTAACTGCAAAGGTTCGGCAACCACCCGCGGGGGTGTGTACCAATAAGGGTGTGTTCATGTATTCGCATTTAATGTCATGCATGCGTGCAAAATGTTCTGACATGAAGGAATGCGATGCTCCTGAATCAAATAAAACAGATGCAGGTACTGAATTAACGAGAAGTGTACCCATCACAGTATCTGGTTGATCTGGAGCTTCAGACATGTTGACGTGGTAGTACTGCCCACGACCATAAGAAGGTCTGGCATTATGGTTGCGCTGCTGAGGAATACCACGGCCAATTCCACGTCCAGCAGAAGGGAGAGCTAGTTGATTCTGATTCTGAGAACAGTCTCTAGCACGGTGACCTGGCTTGCCACACTTGAAGCATAGTCCGCTGTCAGGACGAGGTGCTGGAGCTCGAGGTGCTGGAGTTGGCAGGGGCTGTCTCGGTGGTGGAGGTGGCAGACGTGGTGCAGCATAAGAAGGTCTGTTCGCAGGAGCTGCTGAACGGAACATGCCTTTGGGGAACCAGATGCGTCGCTTCTGGGAAGAGGAGCCCGAAGAGGAGCCCGACTCACGGGTGCGTCTGGACGCTTCCTTGTGCTTCTTAAGTCCAGTTTCAACCATGATGGCCTTATTCACCAAGGTGGCGAAATCAGGGTAATCTTGAACAAGAAGGGCTAACTGAATGTCATGGTGCAGTCCTTCACGAAACTTCTCCTGTCTGCGTTCATCAGTAGGAATGTCCTCTTCAGCGTAACGAGATAAGTCTAGAAACTCGCGCTGATAGACTTCCACAGTCTTGTTGCCCTGAACAAGATTACGGAACTCGGCCTTCTTCCGAGCTATGACAGCTTGAGGAATGTAGCGGGCACGGAATGCAATCTTGAATTCTGCCCAAGTGACGACAGTACCAGGTGGCAGGGTCTGTCGGTAAGTGGCCCACCATTGGGCTGCGGGACCCTTAAGAAGATATGTCGCAAAAGTGACATAGTTAATTTCGGCGACACTAGCAGACTCCATCTCATGGGAGATGTCACGCAGCCAGTCATCGGCATCCAATGGGTTGACTGTGTTGCGGAAGAAGGATGGGCTGAGCCGCATAAATTCTGGCAAAGTGATGGAGAAAGGCTGCTGATTAGCATCAGGACGAGGGAACTGCTGCATAATTCCCGTCATAAACTGGCGGTTGAGTTCAAACTGTTGCATCATCGCTGCCATGTAATCAGGTGGTGGCGGCGGTGGCGGGTTGTTGTCAGCCATCCTGCTATTCCAACAGGGGTATTTCAGCGATAGCTTATGCAAGTGTTTAACAATAAACATGAGGTAACTCGACATTATTGAAAGAGTGCAATAAATGCTAGAAGTAGTCATTAAGACGTACAGATCCATACATAGTCGGTTACATTCGGGCAGCATAACGGCGCAAAATGAAAAGCTAGACATGCTAGGCGGCGCGCAGGCACGCGGTAAGGAAGTACACAACGGGACTTAGCAAGGGCTACATCAGCGTCGGAGAAAACCACTGAAACGGGGTAACTGCAAGTGCGGACGATGGACGTTCGTCGCAGAAGGATCCTGCGCTCCATGGGCACTCTGATGCAGAACCCAGTCTCGAGAAGAAAGAAGAGGTCCACGTGCAGGCGTGTGACCTCCCACAGCAGGCCAGACGATCCCTGATGGCATCTCAGTCCTGCTCGGGTAAAGAATGTACTCCGGATGCATCCCTGCACGAACAGCTGGTAGCAACTGTATCATAGCCTCGTAGTAGCGTGCTCGAGTGGCAAACAACTCAACAGCAAGTGCACGAACAGTGCGATCCAAAGCCTGAGCATAGTGGATCAGAACTCGCTGATCATAGCGACGAGGCTCGTACGGGGCACAGACAGCTGTGTAAAATCCAGTAGCATCTCCAACAGGTGCATACGGAATGTACCGAAACACAGTATCATCCAAGTTAGCACTGTGCTCTCCTCGGAGACGTGCGACAGCAGAGTAGGCGGCATCATGTACTGCCATCTCAATCGTCACGCCTAATCCATGAAAAAGGTGTAGCTCGGTGTCTGAGTTGTTCTGCTGGTCATAAATCCGAACTTCAGCATAGTACTGTTCCTGGTTGAACTCGCGATAAACCTCATAGACCATGTACTCGGGATACCAGCGGTAACCCAGTCTACTCAGGAGGGCGATCAGAACAGCTGGAAATCCAGGGGCATCACGAGCCCAAGTGCGAAGCACAAGCTGGGTCGTAGGCCGCGGTGGAAATAGCCGATCCATCTGAAACAGAAAGGTTCAGGGTTGTCATAAGACAATGAGAAATATAACCAATCTCGGAAGGAAAGGTTAATCAAAACAATGGAAAGGAAAATGATTATCAGACTAATCAGATCAAAGACAGGGAAATCGCACTGAATCCAGCTCTCCGGGTGGATAGAATTAACGAGAACCTAAATGTCGGCGTTTAGTAATTTTGCAAAACCCGAATAGAAGAGAGGATAGAATCCCAGAGTAAGGACGGGGAATAAAAGATCCTAATACCACCCAGTTGGCGACGTGGGCCCGTAAGCCACACAGCCAAGTTAGTAAAACAGTTTTTGACCACTAGACTCAACTTCGGCCAAGGAATTGGAAAGGGGGAACTCCTAGAGGCAGTCGGCTCTGATACCAACCTGTGACGACCCCGGCTTAATCGTGCACTAATCATACACGCAAATGCGCACGATCAAGCCTAAGGACTCACTTGAAGATATCACAACATAACTCTAAAACATAAAATAAAGTCATACAAGCTTAATATTACAAGCCAGGGCCTCGAGGGCTCGAATACAAGCTCGATGGCATACAAGCGTCAGCGGAAGCATTAGATATCTGAGTACAGATATTTAAACAGAGAGAGAGATAAGCCTTCACAGAGGCGGGGTAAAAATAAAAACTACGATCGAAAGGCGTAGGCCTCCTGCCCTGGACCCTCCGATCCTACTCCTGGTCGTCGAACGGCTCCTCGTAGTAGTAGTACTCGCCAGGCGGATAGTAGTACTGGTCGTCGGCTGGGGCTTCTGGCTCAGGGGCTCCGTCGTCTGGTGGCATCAAATGGAAAATGGGGGAAAAAGAAAATAAAGCAAACGTGAGTACTCATCCGAAGTACTCAGCAAGCAAGGATCTACACTACATATGCATCATTGTCAAAGGAATGGCTGTATATGTGGACTGGGCTGCAGAAATGCCAGAGTAGAGGGGGAAAGCCTAGTCCTATCGAAGACTAGCATCTTCAACAATCTTCGACAGTCTTGCAGCATCAGGAGAGAGCAGATGAACATAATGTAAAGTAGTAGTAGTAATATCATCAACCTCGACCTGAGATCCTTTCTCGACTCCCTGCGAGAAAGCAATCCCAGAGCCGTACTATCCAATTCTCATCACATGTTCTAGTTGTACCGATCGGGATACAACTCCGAGTGTCCGTTACCGTAGGACAGGCTATCGATAGAAGTTTCTTCCCTGCAGGGGTGCACCAACTTACCCACCACGCTCACTTAACTCTGGCCGGACACACTTTTCTGGGTCATGCCCGGCCTCGGCTAAGCGACACGCCGCAACCCGACCTAGGCTTATAAGAGAGGTCAGCACGCCGGACTAAACCTATGCCCCCAGGGGTCTTGGGCCATCGCCCCGAGAACTCCTGCACGTTACGGGGCCACCGAGAGCAGACCTAGCAACCCCTTATACAAGCGCGGTTGCGTTACCAGTCCAACTCGGCGTGCGCCGCTCCTTACTGACGTCAAACAAGCTTCGGTTGATGTGTACGACGCAGAACGCCCATACTATGCCCACGTGATGGTTAGTGCTATCGGGCCAGAGGCCCCTCGGATCAAATATCCAAACCGTAGTGGATTAGGAGCGCGCGGAAACGAGCAGAGACTCACGATCGATGTGACCCCGTCGCCCCGTCTCAAGGACTTGCGGCAAGGGCTAAGAATGCCCGGCCACGCCTCGTAGTTATCTCGCGGGCACCATCCAGGTCAACCCGACTCCACATCACTTCGCGTTAAGCTCGCGCGGGTACCCCTCAGGGCCGACCCGTCTTTAGTATCATAGTTTAGTGCAAGTCATAATATCCAAGGTAACTGTGTGTCTGACACCGAAGGGAACCCCGAGGAATCACCCTCGATGGAATTCCCGCTCAATGTTATCATCAAGGTGAACGAAGGAGGAATCACCCTCGAGGTCCACCTTGAGGAGTTGCGCGACGACGTCGTTATCGGGGGTGGTGTAGAAGGACTCACCCTCGCTTACCACGACCGAGTAACTAACCTACAAGGTTAACATCAGAAGTGCTGACGAGGTATCACCCTCGGCACTCGATGATAACCCAGCAGTGTCGGCAACTAAGGGGAAGTGATGTGCGGTGCCATGGTCTAGTCTTCAATCCCGATGATCGGGTCTTCTGATGTCCAGCAGGGCAGTCGGGATCAAGTGGGGGGGTCTCGGTCGTGTCTCTACCCACCTTATACTAAGCAGTCTAGGTTAACCGGTAAGGTAACAAAGCAGGGTACAATAATCAGGCTATGCAGCAGATATAGGAAAACAGTAGCAGTAGCAGTTCTAATGCAAGCATAAGAGAGAAGAGAATAGGCGATATAGGCATGCTCAAAATGGGGGTGCTTGCCTGTTTGCTCTGGGGCAAGGGCAAGGTCTTCAGGGGTGTCGTCGGGAACGTAGTCGTACTCCGGAGCTGCGTCTGCGTCTGGAGCTACGTCTGCGTCGGGGTCTATCGAGAGAGAAGAGGGGGAGGAAACAGGTAAACAATATGCAATCATATGCCACACAGTGCGTGCTATGCTATGATGCAGTGCAGGGTTGCCTGAATATGCATCTAAGTCATTTTAGTTATTTTTAGAATTATTCTGGGATTTAATATCCGACGTGTGTGCACTATTCATCTGTCGGATTCGGGTCCGGAGTTTCGAGTTCTTCTACGTAGGAGGTTCCGATGGAGAAACAGACGGCACGATCAGACTCGTCTCGTCGTTCTGAGCAACTTTCATGTTTTAACTTTTCCGATCCGAGCTATGGTTTAAAAGTTATTAATTTTTAAAGATTATTTGAATTTCTGGAATTAATTTTTATTTACAGAAAATGAATTATGACGTCAGCATGGCGTGCTGCTGACGTCAGCAAGTCAACAGTCGGCTGACTAAGTCAAATATGACATGTGGGTCCAGTGGGACCCACATGTCAGCCTCTGTTTCTTTAACCAGTGATTCAGTTTAATTACCAGGATTAATTAGGGGGTGGACCCCACATGTCAGTGAGACATTAGGTTAATTAGTTTATTTTTATTTCTAAAATGTTTTAATTAATTAATCAGGGAGGTGGGGCCCGCCTGTCAGCGGCTGGGCCGGTCCAGTCAGCAAGGCTGACTGGTCAACTGGCCGGCCGGGCCCCTGGGACCCACGGGTCAGTGACCCAGGGGTGGGCCCCACCTGTGCCACGTCAGCGGGGCCGGCGGCTGGTCGCCGGCGACCAAATCGCACGGCGGCGCGTCGCCGGAGTTGGCCGGAATCGAGCTATAGGGCTCGGTTCGAGCCGGGCTTGGGTGCGTTCGAAAGCTAAGAAGCTCGCGCATCCATCTACGGCGTCAAAACGAGTGGGGGAAGGTCGGAAACGCGCCGGCGTCGAGCCGTAGCGGCGACGGAGTTCGGGCCTGGACGGGATCGCGGCTGCGCGGCTCGAGGGGGTACGTGCGAGTGCGCGTTCGACTTCCGGGGTTGCCAGGAGCACAGCGCGGTGCTTAGCCAAGCACGGAAGCGGCCATGGCCACGAGCACGAGCTCGTCGGCGGCGGCCAAAGCACGACTACGGTGGCGGCTAGCTACGGCGGTTCCTATGGCGCAGCGAGAGAGAGGAGGGGGAGAAGCTCACCGTGCAGGCTCACACGTAGGCCCGGCGAGTGGTTTAGTAGCTGCTGCGCCGGGGATCGACGGAGAGGCGCCGGCGACCGAAGCAAAGGGGGCGGAGAAGAACGACGCCTGTGGAGCTCCCCTGCTCCACCAGAGAGCTTCAGGCGACGCGGTCGACCACGGCGGAGGCGAGGGACATCTCGACGAGGCGATGCGAGGCCGGTAGCCGCGAGCACGGCGTCGAGCGGCGGCGGCCGCGTCCGGCTGCTCCCGGATCTGAGGGGGAAGGAGAAGCGAGGCGAGCGTGGCTGAAGGAGGAATGACGGGGAGGACCAGGGGGAGTGGACGGGCGCCGTTCTTATCCACTCGCGGCGACCGCGGGCGTCGGGGTCGTCGTCGTGTCGCGCGGCGACCGGAGCGCGGGCGCTCGGCCAGGAAGACGACGACACGTGAGGGAGAGAGACGAGGTGGGCCTGCTGGGCCGTGACTCGGGGCACTGTGCACTAAGGCCCAGTGCAGAGTGTCCCGCTTTTGATTTTCTGTTTTTGTTTCTCTTTTTCTTTTAACCTTTTCTGTTTCGATTTAATTAGGGCATTCCCACACTTTTGTAAAATGTGAGAGCTGTCCCCAAATATTGCAATGCAATATTATCTCTCACCAAAAAGTGGTTTGGACAGTTTTTGGAGTTCATTTGAATCTGTAATGATTTTAAATGAATTAATATTGCTGTTTTGGGTGCTGTTTCATCTTGTTTGAGTCACTTGCCCAACTCCAAATATTTTGATTTTGATTTTAGAAATGTTCCTGAATTATTTGCCATTTAATGAACATTTTCCCAACAGTGTTTGATCAACTTTATAATTCACCTTTGAATTTGAGTTGATTTTCAGATGTGGATTTGAATTGGATCATTAACCCTCATGACTTGGCACTGCAAATGATCATGACTTGGCAATTTTAACAGAGTGTCACAGAGTTTATTACAAGGGGGTGTTACAAGTTCTCCTCCTCTAAAAGAAATTCTCGTCCCGAGAATTTAGGAGGTGGAAGGGAAGAGCTCGGGATATTCTTCCCGAAGATGATCCTCGCGTTCCCAAGTGGCTTCATCTTCAGTATGATTCGACCATTGCACTTTCAGGAACTTGGTCGTCTTCTGACGAGTACGACGCTCAGCTTCGTCGAGGATGCGGATTGGATGCTCCTTATAGGAAAGATCATCTTGTAGCTCGAGCATCTCATGATCCACTGCACGGTGCGGGGATTCCTTGAAGCACTTACGGAGTTGCGACACGTGGAAGACATCATGAATATGAGAGAACTGTGGCGGCAACTCCAATTTATATGCCACATGTCCACGTCTAGCCATGATACGGAAAGGACCAATATAGCGAGGAGCTAGCTTGCCCTTGATTCCGAAATGACGGGTGCCCTTCATTGGAGTGACACGAAGATAGGCTTGATCACCAGGTTGATAGATCACACCCCATCGCTTGCGATCATAATTACTCTTCTGACGGTCTTGAGCTGCTTTGAGATTCTCCCGTACAATTCGGACTTGTTCTTCGGCATGCTGAATAATGTCCGGTCCAACAAGAGGTCGTTCCCCGGTTTCTGACCAATTCAGAGGGGTTCGACATTTACGACCATAAAGAACCTCAAATGGGGCCATTTTTAAGCTGGCTTGATAACTGTTGTTATAAGAGAACTCGGCATACGGGAGAGATTCCTCCCATTTCTTACCGAAGGATATAACACAAGCTCGAAGCATGTCTTCAAGCACTTGATTAACACGCTCAACTTGGCCTTGGGACTGAGGATGATATGCGGAACTCCAGGTAATATGAGTTCCCATGGCTTCTTGGAAACTTTCCCAGAACATGGAAGTGAAAAGAACACCACGGTCTGACCTAATCTCCTTCGGAATACCATGGAGAGAAACAATTCTGGCAATGTACAGTTCTGCTAGCTGGCTAGCGGTGATAGTCTCCTTAACAGGTAGGAAATGAGCAACCTTGGAGAGTTGGTCGACGACGACAAGAATGGCATCGTGACCCTTCTGAGACTTGGGAAGACCAGTAATGAAGTCCATTTGCACTTTATCCCACTTCCATAGAGGAATAGGGAGCGGTTGCAGAATTCCAGCAGGTTTCTGATGTTCTGCCTTCACGCGACGACAAACGTCACACTCGGCAACATAACGAGCAATATCCTGCTTCATCCTTGACCACCAGTACCTTTGACGAAGATCTCGATACATTTTGGTACTACCCGGATGGATAGACAGCGGTGTATCATGGGCCTCCTTCATGACTTTGTCAGTCATCAGCTCGAAGCGAGGTACTACGATGCGGTCTCTGAAATATAATGTACCATCTTCAGCAACTGAGAAATCCCGATACTTAGCAAGGTGAAGCTCCTTCTTCATCAAGTCAATTTCAGCATCTTTGGCTTGCGCTTCTTTAACAGCCTTCAGAAGGTCTGGCTGTACCACAAGGTTATTAAGAGAACCCTGGGGAAGAATTCGCAGATTCAGCTGAGTCAGTTCTGCGTGAAGACGAGGTTGAGCTTGCCTAACCATGAGGTTGTTGCAATATGACTTGCGACTCAGGGCATCGGCCATTACATTAGCTTTGCCCGGGGTATAAGAAATACCGCAGTCATAATCCGCAATAGCTTCTAACCATCGTTGTTGTCGGAGATTAAGATCCGGTTGAGTGAATAAGTATTTCAGACTTTGGTGATCGGTATAAATTCACACCGATTACCCAGAAGGTAGTGTCGCCATAACTTCAATGCATACATCACTGCTGCAAGTTCAAGATCATGCACTGGATAATTCTCTTCATGTGGACGCAATTGACGTGAAGCATATGCAATTACTCTCCGCTCTTGCATTAGGACGCAGCCTAATCCCTGACGAGAGGCGTCGCAATATATGACAAAGTCCTTGCGAGAATCAGGAGGAGCAAGCACTGGAGCAGAAGTGAGCTTGTCCTTGAGGGTTTGGAAACTTTCCTGACACTTGTCTGTCCACTCAAACTTAACGCCTTTGTGGAGCAGATTAGTCAGGGGCTTGGCGATCTTGGAGAAGTTCTCGACGAATCGGCGACAATAGCTGGCTAGACCGAGAAAGCTTCGGACCTGCTTGGCATTCTTCGGAGGGGTCCAGTCAAGGATAGCCTGAACACGCTCCGGGTTAACGGCAATACCGTCCTTGGAAATCACATGTCCAAGGTAGGTCACTTCAGGAAGCCAGAATTCGCATTTAGAGAACTTGGCATACAGCTTGTGTTCTCGAAGTCTCTCCAGAACAAGACGAAGATGTTCGGCATGTTCTTCTTTGTTCTTCGAATAAACCAGAATATCATCTAGATATACCACGACGAACTTGTCGAGGTAGTCCATGAATATATAATTCATTAAGCGGGAGAAGGTAGCGGGAGCATTCGTCAGACCAAATGACATGACGGTGTACTCGTATGAGCCATAACGAGTAACGAATGCAGTCTTGGGAATATCCTCTTCGCGGACACGGATCTGGTGATAACCCAACCTCAAGTCGAGTTTAGAGAACACCGAAGATCCAGCGAGTTGGTCATATATATCATTGATCCGGGGAAGCGGATATTTATTCTGGATAGTTGCCTGATTGATAGGACGATAATCTTGAACCAGACGGTTAGTTCCATCCTTCTTCTTAACAAAGAGAGAAGGTGCTCCCCAAGCAGAGGAACTAGGGCGGATGAAACCCTTCCTTAAAGATTTATCAATTTCCTCCTTAAGCTCGATGAGGTGGTGCGGAGGCATCTTGTAAGGACGCTTCGCAATAGGAGTGGTGCCAGGCTTCAAGTCGATGACGAACTCGACAGCTCTAGCAGGGGGTATTCCTGGAAGTTCTTCTGGAAAAACATCCGGGAAGTCACAGACAACTGGGATAGTCTCAATCCCATCAAGCGGAGAAGCATTCAACGCATTCAAGGCATAAATTTGAGCCTCGGCGTTCTGAGTGATATGAGCATGGTAATTCACCATCTCATTTGAGGGGTGCAAGAGGTGAACAACTTTGGTGGCACAATTGATTGAGGCATAGTGGGCCTTCAACCAATCCATTCCCAGAATAAGGTCAATCTTGGACGATTTCAGAATAATGGGAGACGCACTGAACTCCAACTCTTCGATTTCAACGGGAACATTATAGCTAAC
The DNA here is from genome assembly GCA_011799875.1 of Thinopyrum elongatum. Taxonomy (NCBI): domain Eukaryota; kingdom Viridiplantae; phylum Streptophyta; class Magnoliopsida; order Poales; family Poaceae; genus Thinopyrum; species Thinopyrum elongatum. The sequence goes on from CM022300.1 coordinate 43,909,228, forward strand.
TGCAAAGGTTCGGCAACCACCCGCGGGGGTGTGTACCAATAAGGGTGTGTTCATGTATTCGCATTTAATGTCATGCATGCGTGCAAAATGTTCTGACATGAAGGAATGCGATGCTCCTGAATCAAATAAAACAGATGCTGGTACTGAATTAACGAGAAGTGTACCCATCACAGTATCTGGTTGATCTGGAGCTTCAGACATGTTGACGTGGTAGTACTGCCCACGACCATAAGAAGGTCTGGCATTATTGTTGCGCTGCTGAGGAATACCACGGCCAATTCCACGTACAACAGAAGGGAGAGCTAGTTGATTCTGATTCTGAGAACAGTCTCTAGCACGGTGACCTGGCTTGCCACACTTGAAGCATAGTCCGCTGTCAGGACGAGGTGCTGGAGCTCGAGGTGCTGGAGCTGGCAGGGGCTGTCTCGGTGGTGGAGGTGGCAGACGTGGTGCAGCATAAGAAGGTCTGTTCGCAGGAGCTGCTGAACGGAACATGCCTTTGGGGAACCAGATGCGTCGCTTCTGGGAAGACGAGCCCGAAGATGAGCCCGACTCACGGGTGCGTCTGGACGCTTCCTTGTGCTTCTTAAGTCCAGTTTCAACCATGATGGCCTTATTCACCAAGGTGGCGAAATCAGGATAATCTTGAACAAGAAGGGCTAACTGAATGTCATGGTGCAGTCCTTCACGAAACTTCTCCTGTCTGCGTTCATCAGTAGGAATATCCTCTTCAGCGTAACGAGATAAGTCTAGAAACTCGCGCTGATAGACTTCCACAGTCTTGTTGCCCTAAACAAGATTACGGAACTCGGCCTTCTTCCGAGCTATGACAGCTTGAGGAATGTAGCGGGCACGGAATGCAATCTTGAATTCTGCCCAAGTGACGACAGTACCAGGTGGCAGGGTCTGTCGGTAAGTGGCCCACCATTGGGAAGCGGGACCCTTCAGAAGGTATGTCGCGAAGGTGACATAGTTGACTTGGGCGACACCAGCAGACTCCATCTCATGGGAGATGTCACGCAGCTAGTCATCGGCATCCAATGGGTTGACTGTGTTGCGGAAGAAGGATGGGCTGAGCCGCATAAATTCTGGCAAAGTGATGGAGAAAGGCTGCTGATTAGCATCAGGACGAGGGAACTGCTGCATAATTCCCGTCATAAACTGGCGGTTGAGTTCAAACTGTTGCATCATCGCTGCCATGTAATCAGGTGGTGGCGGCGCTGGCGGGTTGTTGTCAGCCATCCTGCTATTCCAACAGGGGTATTTCAGCGATAGCTTATGCAAGTGTTTAACAATAAACATGAGGTAACTCGACATTATTGAAAGAGTGCAATAGATGCTAGAAGTAGTCATTAAGACGTACAGATCCATACATAGTCGTTTACATTCGGGCAGCATAACGGCGCAAATTGAAAAGCTAGACATGCTAGGCGGCGCGCAGGCACGCGGTAAGGAAGTACACAACGGGACATAGCAAAGGCTACATCAGCGTCGGAGAAAACCACTGAAACGGGGTAACTGCAAGTGCGGACGATGGACGTTCGTCGCAGAAGGATCCTGCGCTCCATGGGCACTCTGATGCAGAACCCGGTCTCGAGAAGAAAGAAGAGGTCCACGTGCAGGCGTGTGACCTCCCACAGCAGGCCAGACGATCCCTGATGGCATCTCAGTCCTGCTCGGGTAAAGAATGTACTCCGGATGCATCCCTGCACGAACAGCTGGTAGCAACTGTGTCATAGCCTCGTAGTAGCGTGCTCGAGTGGCAAACAACTCAACAGCAAGTGCACGAACAGTGCGATCCAAAGCCTGAGTGCACTGAATCAGAACCTGCGGGTCGTAGCGTCGAGACTCGTACGGGGCACAGATAGCTGTGTAAAATCCAGTAGCATCTCCAACAGGTGCATATGGAATGTATCGAAACACAGTATCATCCAAGTTAGCACTGTGCTCTCCTCGGAGACGTGCGACAGCAGAGTAGGCGGCATCATGGACTGCCATCTCAATCGTCACGCCGATACCGTGAAAACGGTGAAGCTCAGTGTCAGAGTTATCCTGCTGATCGTAGATGCGAACATCAGCATAGTACTGCTCCTGGTTGAACTCACGATAAACCTCATAGACCATGTACTCGGGGCACCAGCGGTATCCCAGCCTGATCAAGAGGGCGATCAGAACAGCTGGAAACCCAGGGACGTCTCGAGCACAGGTGCGAAGCACGAGCTGCGTCGTAGGACGAGGGGGAAACAGTCGATCCATCTGAAATAAGAAGTTCAGGATTGTCGTAAGACATTGAGAAATATAACCGATCTCAAAAGGAAAGGTTAAACAAAACAATGGAAAGGAAATGATTATCAGACTAATCAGATCAATGACAGGGAAATCGTACTGAATCCAGTTCTCCGGGTGGATAGAATTAACGAGATCCTAAATGTCGGTGTTAGTAAATTTTAGTAAACCCGAATAGATGAGAGATTAGAATCCCAGAGTAAAGACGAGGAATAAAAGATCCTAATACCACCCAGTTGGCGACGTGGGCCCGTAAGCCACACAGCCAAGTTAGCAAAACAGTTTTTGACCACTAGACTCAACTTCGGCCAAAGAGTTGGAAAGGGGGAATCCTAGAGGCAGTCGGCTCTGATACCAACCTGTGACGACCCCGGCTTAATCGTGCACTAATCATACACGCAAATGCGCACGATCAAGCCTAAGGACTCACTTGAAGATATCACAACACAACTCTAAAACATAAAATAAAGTCATACAAGCTTAATATTACAAGCCAGGGCCTCGAGGGCTCTAATACAAGCTCGATGGCATACAAGCGTCAGCGGAAGCATTAGATATCTGAGTACAGATATATTACAGAGAGAGAGATAAGCCTTCACAGAGGCGGGGTAAAATAAAAACTACGATCGAAAGGCGTAGGCCTCCTGCCCTGGACCCTCCGATCCTACTCCTGGTCGTCGAACGGCTCCTCGTAGTAGTAGTACTCGCCAGGCGGATAGTAGTACTGGTCGTCGGCTGGGGCTTCTGGCTCAGGGGCTCCGTCGTCTGGTGGCATCAAATGGAAAATGGGGGAAAAAGAAAATAAAGCAAACGTTAGTACTCATCCGAAGTACTCAGCAAGCAAGGATCTACACTACATATGCATCATTGTCAAAGGAATGGCTGTATATGTGGACTGGGCTGCAGAAATGCCAGAGTAGAGGGGGAAAGCCTAGTCCTATCGAAGACTAGCATCTTCAACAATCTTCGACAGTCTTGCAGCATCAGGAGAGAGCAGATGAACATAATGTAAAGTAGTAGTAGTAATATCATCAACCTCGACCTGAGATCCTTTCTCGACTCCCTGCGAGAAAGCAATCCCAGAGCCGTACTATCCAATTCTCATCACATGTTCTAGTTGTACCGATCGGGATACAACTCCGAGTGTCCGTTACCGTAGGACAGGCTATCGATAGAAGTTTCTTCCCTGCAGGGCTGCACCAACTTACCCACCACGCTCACTTAACTCTGGCCGGACACACTTTTCTGGGTCATGCCCGGCCTCGGCTAAGCAACACGCCGCAACCCGACCTAGGCTTATAAGAGAGGTCAGCACGCCGGACTAAACCTATGCCCCCAGGGGTCTTGGGCCATCGCCCCGGGAACTCCTGCACGTTACGGGGCCACCGAGAGCAGACCTAGCAACCCCTTATACAAGCGCGGTTGCGTTACCAGTCCAACTCGGCGTGCGCCGCTCCTTACTGACGTCAAACAAGCTTCGGCTGATGTGTACGACGCAGAACGCCCATACTATGCCCACGTGATGGTTAGTGCTATCGGGCCAGAGGCCCCTCGGATCAAATATCCAAACCGTAGTGGATTAGGAGCGCGTGGAAACGAGCAGAGACTCACGATCGATGTGACCCCGTCGCCCCGTCTCGAGGACTTGCGGCAAGGGCTAAGAATGCCCGGCCACGCCTCGTAGTTATCTCGCGGGCACCATCCAGGTCAACCCGACTCCACATCACTTCGCGTTAAGCTCGCGCGGGTACCCCTCAGGGCCGACCCGTCTTTAGTATCATAGTTTAGTGCAAGTCATAATATCCAAGGTAACTGTGTGTCTGACACCGAAGGGAACCATGAGGAATCACCCTTGATGGAATTCCCGCTCGATGTTATCATCAAGGTGAACGAAGGAGGAATCACCCTCGAGGTCCACACTTGAGAGGTTGCGCGACGATGTCGTTATCGGGGGTGGTGTAGGAGGAATCACCCTCGCTTACCACGACCGAGTAGCTAACCTACAAGGTTAACATCAGAAGTGCTAACGAGGTATCACCCTCGGCACTCGATGATAACCCAGCAGTGTCGGCAACTAAGGGGAAGTGATGTGCGGTGCCATGGTCTAGTCTTCAATCCCGATGATCGGGTCTTCTGATGTCCAGCAGGGCAGTCGGGATCAAGTGGGGGTCTCGGTCGTGTCTCTACCCACCTTATACTAAGCAGTCTAGGATAACCGGTAAGGTAACAAAGTAGGGTACAATAATCAGGCTATGCAGCAGATATAGGAAAACAGTAGCAGTAGCAGTTCTAATGCAAGCATAAGAGAGAAGAGAATAGGCGATATAGGCATGCTCAAAATGGGGGTGCTTGCCTGTTTGCTCTGGGGCAAGGGCAAGGTCTTCAGGGGTGTCGTCGGGAACGTAGTCGTACTCCGGAGCTGCGTCTGCGTCTGGAGCTACGTCTGCGTCGGGGTCTATCGAGAGAGAAGAGGGGGAGGAAACAGGTAAACAATATGCAATCATATGCCACACAGTGCGTGCTATGCTATGATGCAGTGCAGGGTTGCCTGAATATGCATCTAAGTCATTTTAGTTATTTTTAGAATTATTCTGGGATTTAATATCCGACGTGTGTGCACTATTCATCTGTCGGATTCGGGTCCGGAGTTTCGAGTTCTTCTACGTAGGAGGTTCCGATGGAGAAACAGACGGCACGATTAGACTCGTCTCGTCGTTCTGAGCAACTTTCATGTTTTAACTTTTCCGATCCGAGCTACGGTTTAAAAGTTATTAATTTTTAAAGATTATTTGAATTTCTGGAATTAATTTTTATTTACAGAAAATGAATTATGACGTCAGCATGGCGTGCTGCTGACGTCAGCAAGTCAACAGTCGGCTGACTAAGTCAAATATGACATGTGGGTCCAGTGGGACCCACATGTCAGCCTCTGTTTCTTTAACCAGTGATTCAGTTTAATTACCAGGATTAATTAGGGGGTGGACCCCACATGTCAGTGAGACATTAGGTTAATTAGTTTATTTTTATTTCTAAAATGTTTTAATTAATTAATCAGGGAGGTGGGGCCCGCCTGTCAGCGGCTGGGCCGGTCCAGTCAGCAAGGCTGACTGGTCAACTGGCCGGCCGGGCCCCTGGGACCCACGGGTCAGTGACCCAGGGGTGGGCCCCGCCTGTGCCACGTCAGCGGGGCTGGCGGCTGGTCGCTGGCGACCAAATCGCACGGCGGCGCGTCGCCGGAGTTGGCCGGAATCGAGCTATAGGGCTCGGTTCGAGCCGGGCTTGGGTGCGTTCGAAAGCTAAGAAGCTCGCGCATCCATCTACGGCGTCAAAACGAGTGGGGGAAGGTCGGAAACGCGCCGGCGTCGAGCCGTAGCGGCGACGGAGTTCGGGCCTGGACGGGATCGCGGCTGCGCGGCTCGAGGGGGTACGTGCGAGTGCGCGTTCGACTTCTGGGGTTGCCAGGAGCACAGCGCGGTGCTTAGCCAAGCACGGAAGCGGCCATGGCCACGAGCACGAGCTCGTCGGCGGCGGCCAAAGCACGACTACGGTGGCGGCTAGCTACGGCGGTTCCTATGGCGCAGCGAGAGAGAGGAGGGGGAGAAGCTCACCGTGCAGGCTCACACGTAGGCCCGGCGAGTGGTTTAGTAGCTGCTGCGCCGGGGATCGACGGAGAGGCGCCGGCGACCGAAGCAAAGGGGGCGGAGAAGAACGACGCCTGTGGAGCTCCCCTGCTCCACCAGAGAGCTTCAGGCGACGCGGTCGACCACGGCGGAGGCGAGGGACATCTCGACGAGGCGATGCGAGGCCGGTAGCCGCGAGCACGGCGTCGAGCGGCGGCGGCCGCGTCCGGCTGCTCCCGGATCTGAGGGGGAAGGAGAAGCGAGGCGAGCGTGGCTGAAGGAGGAATGACGGGGAGGACCAGGGGGAGTGGACGGGCGCCGTTCTTATCCACTCGCGGCGACCGCGGGCGTCGGGGTCGTCGTCGTGTCGCGCGGCGACCAGAGCGCGGGCGCTCGGCCAGGAAGACGACGACACGTGAGGGAGAGAGACGAGGTGGGCCTGCTGGGCCGCGACTCGGGGCACTGTGCACTAAGGCCCAGTGCACAGTGTCCCGCTTTTGATTTTCTGTTTTTGTTTCTCTTTTTCTTTTAACCTTTTCTGTTTCGATTTAATTAGGGCATTCCCACACTTTTGTAAAATGTGAGAGCTGTCCCCAAATATTGCAATGCAATATTATCTCTCACCAAAAAGTGGTTTGGACAGTTTTTGGAGTTCATTTGAATCTGTAATGATTTTAAATGAATTAATATTGCTGTTTTGGGTGCTGTTTCATCTTGTTTGAGTCACTTGCCCAACTCCAAATATTTTGATTTTGATTTTAGAAATGTTCCTGAATTATTTGCCATTTAATGAACATTTTCCCAACAGTGTTTGATCAACTTTATAATTCACCTTTGAATTTGAGTTGATTTTCAGATGTGGATTTGAATTGGATCATTAACCCTCATGACTTGGCACTGCAAATGATCATGACTTGGCAGTTTTAACAGAGTGTCACAGAGTTTATTACAAGTGGGTGTTACATGCAACCTGGGAGCTGACCCATTTGGTCACTTTGCCATCTATGGTAGACGGCAAAGGCTGGAGAGGTTTGCCGTCTGTGGCAGACGGCAAAGAGCTGGGTGGAGTGACACGTCTGGTGACGTCACAAGGCAGACGACAAAGGGGAGGGCATGTTTGCCGTTAGCTGGCAGATGACAAAGCCTCCCGTTAGCCACCTAACGTGGCTAACGTCTGTTCTTTACCGTCCATGTTCTTTGCCGTCTGCCACCAACGGCAAAGGGTCTTTTGCCGTCCGCTGTGAGAAAGCAGACGGCAAAGAAGCTGTTTACCGTAGCTTACTGTGTCGGACAGGTTTGCCATCAGCGGCTGACGGCAAAGAGGTTTGCCATCAGCTTTCTGGTCCTTTGCCGTCTGCCATGGCAGATGGCAAAGAAGCTGATTCCTGTAGTGTCCAGGTACTCTTGGAGAGCCTACTTTAGTGTACAGCCAAACCTTTATGTCACCTATGAGTTATACAAGCCCCCACTACAACAGCCCTTAGTGTTTAAATCGTTGACAAGCTCTGTTAGGTCAAGAACAGTAAGTAATCAAAGCAAACAGTCCTAGTATGGCTGGCTGATACAAACAAGCAATTGAACAGATGTGTGAGCAAATCTTGCACAACACTAAATTACATATCAAGAAAAGAAGTATAGAAGGAGGCTTAAAGACCATCACTTGACTGACCAGATTTAAGGGGCATTTAAACATCATGTGCAACATATGAACTAACATAAACATTGCATATTTCAGATTCTATAATGAAATGCACATGTATTAGGTTATGCCATGTATGATGCCTAAATGTACACTATAGCAGGCAGGAGTGATTCATCATTGCACGCACAATTGAATTGCAGGTTAAGGGCCAGTTCTATTCCGCCTTTTCAGAGCTTATTGTCAAAATAAGCCATAAAAGATGTAAAGAACTCGTTTTTGAGTTATGGTCTTGGGCTTAAACTTATTTCTCTATGGGGGGGGGGGGGTGCTTCGGGTAGAAGCTCACTAAAAATTGAAGGGAAGGGGAATAGCGAAATGACTCTGTTGTCTGCCTATATTACACTCAAAATGCCACTGCTCACGCGCCACATCACACCTGACCCTCAAGTAAAAACAAACACACAAGCATTCATTGCCCTGCACGCTTGCATCTCCACTCCCCTTTCCCTCTACCTCGATCCCCTTCTTGCAGCGCTAGGGTTCCTCCAGCGAGCCGCCGCCACTGGTCCCATCTGGCCTGCTCCTCGATGATGCTCTGTCCAGCTAGGCTACATGGCCGGCGAGTAGGGCCAAATCTCCCCGGCTGCTCCTCCCTCTGGCGCCGCCCCTCATTCTCATGGTCTCCAGCAGCTGCTCCGCTATGGTCCGTCCAACGCACTACTCCGGCGGTCGCCTCACAACTACGACCGATGCCCCACTCCGACAGAAGTCACCTTGTTCCCCTCCCCTCCTCCTAGGCCGTGGCCTTGAGGTGCAGTTGAAGGATGAGCTCATCCAACAAGGTGAGGATCTCCTCTGATTTTTTGCCAAATTTTCATTCTGATCCGCTATACGATGAATTGCTATGAGCTACTGCTGCTGCTATATGATGCATTGTTATGAGTTGCTCCTACTGCTGCTATATGATGAATTGCTATGAGCTGCTGCTGCTATATGATGAATTGCTATGAGCTGCTGCTGCTATATGATGAGTTGCTATAAGCTACTCCTGCTGCTGCTATATGATGAATTGCTATGAGCTGCTCCTGCTGTTGCTATATGATGAATTGCTATGAGCTGCTGCTGGTATATGATGAATTGCTAGCTGCTGCTGCTGTATGATGAGTTGCTATGAGCTGCTGCTATATGATGCTTTCAGGTGGTGCTGCTATATGATAATAACCAGCACCTTGGACCATCGAATTTCGATAAATAATGGTTCTTCATTTAAATTTAGGCAATGCATTCTTCATTTAAATTTAGGCAATGCGTTCTTCATTTAAATTAGGCAATGGGCTCTCTATGGAAGACATTGACCAAAGTAGATTGTGCCAAGTAGATGGTATCTTTGTATTTGCATTTTGAACAAATATTGATGGTATCTTTTCCTATCATATTAATTACTGCACTGGGTTCAATTTGTGATGTTTGCAAGTCAAATTAATTTTCATATGGGCAGCAAGATGACAAACTATAATGCAATCTAGACTTTTCACTGATCATACCATAGATAAGCTGAAAAGGCAGGCAATGAAAAGAACTGGTTGGCTTATTATCTGGAGCTTATATTCAAAGGTGCTTATTTTCTTAGGATAACTCAAAATAACTGTCCCTAAGAACCCTGGCCAACAGCACTGACATACAAATAACATGTCACGATGATTGCAACGGAGTGACCTACCATAGCACATTGTATAGGCTCACCGCTGCCTCTCCTTTTTTTGCGATGTTCCATGAAATTGCCACATACATCTTGTACTAAGAAATCTTGTACTTTTTCATTGCAGCACCCCATCTGCAAGTTGACACGGCTAATTTGAGATGTCTCGACATGATAATACATTGCATATCCCTTGCGGATATTTAAACCACCAATTAACGATTGTGTGTGTAGCATAAACTAGCCATGACTCTGTGTACTGGACTAGCAGGCACTCTAAGGGAGCCTAATGTAGTGCACTGGAATTCCTACATGCCACCTACGATTTTGTGTAATATGTACTACCTCTGTTCCAAAATATATGTCTTTGTAGAGATTCCACTATGGACCACATACATATGTATATAGATGCATTTTCGAGTGTAGATTCACTCATTTTAGTCTGTATGTAGTCTATAGTGGAATCTCTAGAAAGACTTATATTTAGGAACGGAGGGAGTATCATGTATGACATCTACATCTCTAATTTAGTAGCCAGTAGTGGAAATCATTGTCTGCACAAAGGGATTACTGTTCGAAAATCCTAGCAAAGCACGCTGGCAGGCACACAACAATACAAGAGAGAGACGCACTTACAAGATCATAGCAATGCCTCAGTCCAGGATCTTGGTTGGCCAAGCTGTTAGATCCAGAAGAAACATCATCCTTGTAGTTCTTGCCAGCTGCATAACATGTAACAGCGACCTGTTAGTATATTTGAAGTACATCGGGTGCTGGACGGGTTTAAAGGTGACAAGTACCTAGGCCGCGGCGGGTGCTTGGCATCTTGCCAAACGGTGGGAATCAGGTTAGAAATGTCAAGGGTGATGACGCTGCGCTGGGAGTCGGGGTCCGGTAAGGAGATCTAGAACCATGGAGCAGGGTGTTTGTGGAGCGGCTCCGGTAGGGTGGACTACGGTGTGGGCGAAGCGGATATGAGGCCGTGGATGAGGGCGTTGGTGAAGCTGCTCCGGTGGTTGGGTTCAGGATGGTGTCGACGATGCGGATCTGCGGCCGTGGACGGGGCATCAGAAGCTGCTCCGGTAGGTTGGACGAGGGTGCGACGAAGCGGATCTGAGGCTGTGGACTTGGGCGTTGGCAAAGTGACCCCGGTAGGGTTGAGAATGGTATAGGCGAAGCTACTCCGGTAGGGTTGAGGACGGTGTCGGCGAAGCGGCTCCGGTAGGGTTGAGGAAGGTGTCGGCAAAGAGGATCAGAGGCCGTCGACGGGGGCGTCGGTGGGGCGGCTCCGTGGGTGTGGACAAAACGTCTCCGGTGGGGAATACGAAGGAGCCGCTGCAGATGCGTTGCGGTTGACGAGAGTACTGGCGAAGCAGATCCGATGCCGTGGACAAGGCTGGCACTGAATGGGCTGTGGTACTATGGTGGATGAGCAGTCTACTTGTTTCTAGGGGAGGTGGGAGGGGTAGATGCGGCCGTAGAAGCAGATCCGGCGAGGTGGACGATGCTGGCAGTGAATGGGCTCTGGTACGCCGGTGGATGAGAAGTCTAGGGTTTCGAGAGGGAAGGGGTAGAAAGGCCGATGAAGTACAGACGGCGTGATGTAAGATGCTCTGGTGCTGTGGAGTAGTCATTTTTGCGGGAGGGGGAGAGGAAATGGGGGTGCCGTGTGGTGGGGGGAACCGGAAGTTACCAAAGCAACCACGACCTATTATATAAATGACGGCCGTATTGTAACTATTGTTCTCCGTGCACCAAGGGCAAAAGGGGAATTTCGCATGCTAAAGACTAGGTGGCGGAAATTTTAGAAGGAAGCGGGAGATTTTTTCGCCCGCGGGATCGTTCGTATCCAGTTTCAACTAATTTTGGACAGTGTTAGCGGGAAGGTCATGCGAGACTGTGTACATGGGGCACACGTCAGCAGTTAATAACTGGTATGAAGTCCACCCCAGAAAAAAAGACAATAACTCGGGATGATGCACCGATAACTTGGACGTTCACACGAGCGCGACCAATCGTACGGGTGTAGAGGCGTGTTCACAAAAAAAGGGATCGAACGCTCAGCCTATGTATTTCTCATGTAAATATATAATTTAGTGCCATTGGTTATTTATTTTAAACATAATGCATTGACGTGTTAATTTTAATATAGATGCACAAAAAGAAATGGATATTGTAGTCCGCTACTTAAAAGTTTTACCTCATATGATTACATGGCCTCCATTTCATAAATTGTGTACCCGTTGAATTCATATATGAATATTACATATATTACTTCATAATAGAACATGAAATCATCCAAGACTAATGAATTTGAATGCAAAACTAACAATGGTGCATGTACATGATAACTAGAGTGGTTGTTTGAAGAAACATCACTATAACTTTGGCATGCATAATTGAAAAAGACTATTCGAAAAGAAATGTGATATGTGAGTGTCCAATCTTTATAGCGTTGAATCGATGTTGTATCTTTGGCCACAATACGAAGTAGATATTGATTATGTTCAAGCGATGCACGTCCACGGTCGCTATATAGTGATACGTGAATGAATTGTGCAATCTCTCTCACACGCATACATATCTCGTTTCTCCGTGGGCATCGGAATCACACACGCGCACTTCGTGTATTTCTCTCCCTCTGTACACATATGCATAAGGTTAACTCGAGTCCCGGAACCATATGAATACATACAATGGGATTCCAGGAGAGCACCTTTTGTTTTGAGATTTCGCTCACACACACACACACACATGCGCGCACGCGCAGACATTGTTTCTCTCTTCATTTTTTCCAGCACTTGCATGCACACCGCTTGTTTATCTCCGTGATGCTTTAAGTATGCCTCACACACATGCTATCTACCTATCTCTTAATATAGATACGTATCACATAAACTCCTTCTCCCTATATCTAAGTGTCACTGCCCCCCCCCCACACACTTCCCGACACCGAAGGAGTAGGGTGACACCTCGATCTTGATACTAATCTATCTGCTGGCTTCTCTCTCAAACACACACACACACTTCCGCGCGCACACTCTCGATACGTCTTTCTCTCCCTCTCCCTCCCCCTCCCCACCCCCCCAACAATGACAGCAGAAGGGTGACACCTCGATCTTGATCTTAATCTATCAATTGGCTTCTATCTCAAACACACACACACACACACACACACACACACACACACACACACACACACGCGCACACACACACACTCACACTCGCTAGTTGTGTCTCCATGCCTCGCTCACACACACTCGATACGTCTTTCTCTCCGTAGCCCCCCTTGATATGTAGATTTCTCGCGCGCGCACAGCTGCAGTGACGATGACGCTGAACCGAGTGTGCCTTATTTTTACCGACCTCATGTGATAGTTTTCACCATGTTTTCTATTAATTAACAAGGCAACCTTTTCTTTGTTACTACTAGTGAATTTGAGATCATTCGGGGTAGACATAAAATATATCACTTCAACCCAATTATCGCAGTAACTATTTAAAAAGAAACTAGCAAGATGCCCATGCGTTGCACGGAACATCAAGATGCATTTGTATGAGTAGTTTATCTTGTGGGAGAAAAGGATGAACGAGGGAAGGCCTTATTTGCAAATGTGAAGAGGGGTGTGGGTATCTTTTTGCAAAATTGCCATAGTTTCCTTCCTATCCGTCAGATATAAATCAGACGGTCTATATTGCAGGATGGCAGGCACACCATCATCACCAACTCTATTTTTTATAAGAGCGGAGATATATCTCTTGCATAGTCCACAACGAACATCTGGTGGACTGGTTAGCGCCGGATGCTCGCAACGCGATGACCTGAGTTCGAATTCTATCTTAAACTTTAGATTTTTATATTTTTTAATATATACTTCTTTCGCTACTGTACTGACAGTGGAACCCACAGAGTACTTAGAATACAAGATTAAGGATGGGTTTGTTTCTTTTTAACTTTCTGTACGAATCTGTAGCCACCCTGCAAGTCATGTACACTGTACATGCAATTAACTTTTTATAGAGGGAGAATCATATACACACAATTAACTCAAATGGATTGGATGTGACTCTATTATTTCCAGCATTGAGTCAAGGAGGAGGAGGTCGTACGTTGATGGATGCATCTTTCTTCTTGCCTCATGTAACCACCACTGCGATTGCATCATCATGGCCTTAATTCTTATTGTGCTATTGCATTCTCGTTCCAGTCAATAAAGACATGTGCGATCCCTTTGCTCACATTTGGAGGCAATTATATGCATCACTCTAACTAGTACTCCATCCGTCAATTTATAAGTTGTGCTTACCTTTTCCATCAACTTTGTAATTTACGTTCAATGCTTGACCTGATCTACGAACTACTCCTAAATTCAAAAACTGAGACTGAACTTACAAATTCAAAACTACTCGTGCAGCACGCCTGTCACGTTCGCAACCTCAAAACGAGAAACTGGAACACGTACATGAAGAATGTCCCTTCCCCGTCGCATACCACACTGTCGTTCCGGCCCCCCGGCAAACCGCGCCCCGCCCACCGCGTTGGAAAACAGAAACGAGGAGGGGAAGATCTAGCTGTAGCACGGAAGCCAAGAAATTTGGTGTCAGATGGGACTCGTTGATAGAGTAGGAGCACTCCGTACTACTCCTACTACGAAGTTTGTACTACTACTACCACTACTAGTAAGGTACACGTGCATTGCATGCATGAGATTTGGCAACCAAATTATGAATAAACACCACACTATAGCATGTAAGCTTTGAGTCATATATGCATGATGTAGATGTTTGTTTAATTCTTATAGTTCATCCCATTCAAAACCAATTAGTTTTTATAAAAAAGTTAATCTATTTTAAGATTCATGGAATTATGCGTTGTAAAGCATAAAGCAAAAACAAATAATGGCAATTCATCTAGAAAAAAAAATTGGGCAATTATGACACGGAAGATTCTAGAACAAAGGAGAAGTGCTTGTGTCTTGAGGTTTGTGCATTATGCTTAAGTTCAACCATGGAGTATTCTAGATTGTATATGTGGCAGAATCTGGTGGAATGTAGATGATATCCAACGGCCGGTAGTGCTCGGATTTGCCATCTCTGCACCGTCGGATTGGCTTCATCCAACGACCATCTTTCAAAGTTATTCGCACACTGTATAGGGGTATAGATACAACTAGGTACGTGCACGGCACAACATCGTAGGGACAAAAAACGGGAAGAACTAGGTACGTACTACTACCACTATACATAATACCGCACATTGGGTTTCTCTAAAGTCAAATTTTGTATACTTTCAACAATTTGTAGGAAAAAGTATTAACATATACACCACCAAATATATATCATTTGATTCATCATTGCTTTTATTTTCACATCGTGTAAATTTGTTAGTGTAAATGTTCATATTGCTTTCACCAAATTCGGTCAAGCTTTATAAAATTTGGCTGCAGTCAAAGCTATATATGTGTGGAGTGAACTACAAACGGAGGGAGTGGAATAGATATAGATATAACTATACAAATAAAAAAAATACTAATATAGTCTATAGATATAAATAAGGCTACTACCCTTTTTCTAGGTTAGAACTCGCGTTGTTGTGTACACATTGTTTTGCTTCGCTATAATTTGCATTTGCGGGGTGTGTGTAGGACTACCGTCTTTTGTTCAGTACTAGTAACCCCACCATTGTCCTTAATTAATTCATATTGGTAATTACGATTGCATTATCTTAGTTCTAGCCGGTTCTTCGGTTGCTTGGAGGAACTCCATCTCGTTATTCAGGTTGATTTTGTGCATACGATAAGATCATCGTCCATCGAAGATTTGTTTAGGAACGATTGTCGATCTGTATCACCGGGTACGATATAGCTGGATTGTCAACGTCAAAATCCACCAAATCAATACTTATCCGCACTCTCATTGAAAGATTGGGTCGCCATCATAAGACTACCACCTAGACAATTCCTTCCCTATAGCATACACATGAGCACCCATCTCATTATTCAGGTCCACGCCTCCCTCTCTCTCTCGAAACACACACACCTCTCCACACGATGCGTGTCTCTTGGTCTCTCTTCCGTCCCATGACAAAAAGGCACACTGCCATTCTCTTCTTCTTGCTACCCCAATCTATGTAGTTAGGTCTCCTTGCAACAAACAAGCATTCATCTGTCTCTCTACTATCTCTTTCTACCACACATAACCTTCCACCCCTAGCCAGCCGTGCTGTCGAGGTCTATCCAGCTCTCTCACACGGAAACAAACGTTGTCTGTGTGTCCCTTCATCGCACACACACTATCGCTCTTCCATATCCGCAACCTCGTAACCTTGTCGATCCTGATGTTACACGCACCTCTCTCTCTCTAACACACACACGCACACGCACACACCCTCTCTCTCCCTTTCGGACACTCCTCTCTCTACGACACACACAGTCTTTCAAACACGCATATGCCCCTCTCTCGTTAGGTATCGCTGCCCCCGCCCCCCCTCTTTGTCACACAAATATTCTCTCTATATCTATCTCTCGCAATAATACATGCATAGTCTAAATTGAAACCAACTACAAAAATGAGCTCCGATTACAAAAATCAAATCCACTCCCAAACAGAATATGAAAATAGGGTGAAATCGTGCACACAAATGTTTGTTGCATGCATGAATGTCAATGATATGGATGTACTACTCGTACAGCCACACAGACCCATTTCACACAAATTACATTAAACCCTTCTCAAAATATGGTGCGCATGTGATGTTTGCTGTACTGCTCCTGCCAGCCTTCCTCCGACACGTTCCAACATATTTGTGCTACTTCCGATTCTATTTTTCTCCGCAGACCATGTGAAACCATGAAAAGGTCAACCCCTGCCCCCACTAGTACTGTAGCTCGAAGCTCCCATATGGACACAACACCCACAGGAGCACGCAGCCATTGCCGAAGTGGACGGCGCCGCGGCCTGGGAAGAGGACGGAGTCTCCGACATCGCCGAGGTGGAGCACGCCCTCTACGGCCGCGAGTAGCGTGCGCTGACTGTCCACGCGGAGGACAGTGTGATCTAGCGGCTCGTCCTCGTCAGCCACGAGGGGTAGCTGTGCTCTAGCAGCACGCCCTGGCCGGTCACAAGGAGGAGCATCGAGTCCTCGCCGCTCACAATGTGGACGAGCGCGTTCTCCAGTAGCATGCCCGCTAGCATCGCATCGTCGAGAGCAAGCCCGTGAACATCGCATCGTCGCCGCTCTCGACGTGGACGAGCGCGTGCTCCGGCAGCACGCCCGCGAGCATCGCATCCTCGCCGCTCACAATGTGGACGAGCGCGTTCTTCAGCAGCATGCCCGCGAGCATCGCATCATCGCCGCCCGCGAACATCGCATCGTCGCCGCTCTCGATGTGGACGAGCGCGTGCTCCGGCAGCACGCCCGTGAACATCGCATCCTCGCCGCTCAGGCGCACAAGCGTGTGCTCCAACAGCATGGCCGCGAGCATGGCATCCTCGCGGCTCACGAGGTGGTTGAGCCCGTGCTCCAGATAGTACCCCAGGAGTCGGGACACGAGCACTGTGCCCCGGCTACGAGGACTACTGCATGGTGCCCATCGGGGTTTAGGAAAATCTCATGACTCAGCCGCTCCCTGGAGGAGCGCGAGCTCCAGTGGGCGCTCGAGGAGTCCCGCGCCGATATGCAGGTGGCGGCGGACGTGCAAGATTATCCTTCGAGCTCTCCTCCTCTTACAAAGATGCCTCCACCGGCCCCGTCGTACGTCCTCTGCCTCGGCTCCGGCGAACATTTGGAGCTTAGTTTTATGGAACATTAATATTTGGATTAATCATACCTCTACCAAACTCTGAAGGATCAAGACTAATGCAAAAAAACTACCTATGACTAACAGGCATAAATAGATGATGTGACGGCATTGCATGCTGGAGTATATTGCAATTTATGGATTGCATACACGACTAGCTTATGTGGCTTGGTTGCATGGCTAGGAAAGGCTAGAGAAAAATAAATAGATAATGTGTTTAGAGTGCACTCCACTAAATGGGAGCATGTAAATATCTTTAGAGTGCACTCCACTTTTTTTTCCAGACGCTTAAGTGAACCGGATGCCGTGCCGCGCTACAAAATGTTAAAAAAAATCTGCTCCAATGTTTAAATCTATTATTATCTTGAAACCAGCCACACCCGCCCCTCACCTCATCAATACAGCCCGAGGAATATGTCTTCAGTGAAGCATAATTTATTTTTACTGATATATGTATATCAAAACTAGAGTGTTTATATTTCAAGTTTGTGAACAAGTATTATTCTACTACTTTGGATCCATTGCAACGCACGGGCCGACACATTGGTAGTAGTAAGAAACAAATTCTGAGTTTGGCATGAGTTCGTACTGTGGGAGCACCACAAGGCCTGGCGCAGGAGTTACATTTCCTTCTCGGGGCCCACGGGACCGAGCTTCAGCGGCTTAGTGCGCCTGCCTTTGAGTAAATGCCATGTGGACCCTAAATGCGCCTGGCCCACATGTCATTCTTATAAAACAGAGGGGCGGTGGGACCGAGAGGGGTGAGGCGCAGGTCGGGGGACGTGTGGTGTCATGGGTTCGAGCGGCGTCGTGGGAATCGTGTGTGGCTGTGGTAGAAACTTGATGGTCTCCGCAGTTCAGCTAGCCCGCATGTCATGCACACAAAGGCAGAGGAGCGGTGGGGCCAAGAGGGGTGAGGCGCATGTCGGGGGACGTGGTGCCATCGGTTGGAGCGGCATCATGGGAATCGCGTGTGGCAGTGGTAGAAACATGATGGTCGTCGTAGTTCAACTTCCATGGATAAGTTGTCATGTCTACTGACACATGCATTGCATACTGCTCACTGCAAGGAGTAGTACTAGTAGAGGAAACTATGCGGATAAATAGTTCATTATAGTCAAGCGGACCTATATCAATGTACACAGAGTACACTTGTTCCAAAGACATGCACATCTTCGAAATAGTTCATCTATATCAATGTACACAGAGAGGAAATATAATTTTTACAAGAGAGGAAATAGTTCATCCATCTATAATGCCCTGCTGCTGGTGCAGCTTCTTCTTCTTATTCTTTCTTCTTCTTCTTCTTCTTCTCATTTTCTGTGGGAGACGGCTTCGCAACAAGCTCTTTCGACCTTGCAGCTATCTCGAAACTCACACGGGCATCGAGGGCAGCATATTTTATCCGCTCGTAGGTCAAGGGATAATTCTCCCATCCAGACGACCTTAATCCCAGCGTCTCATCACCCTTCTCAAGATTTGTTCCGAGCACATAATTTTCTATGTTATACAGGGATGGTGTTTCTTTATCACAATCGTCTACAGGAATTCTGGTTTGTAGGTCAGCGATGTTTTTCAAGTCAAGGTTGTACGGCGCTAGCTTCTCTTTGTCCCCTTCGATGGCTGCCCCACAGAAGTATATGTCCTCCCGAGACATGAAATCATGGAGCTCACTTGGTATGGAGGGCGCGTGTATGATGTGATACACCAAAACTTCATCTTTGAGGCACAGCTGAAGGACGGCGGCGCGTTGGATCTTCCCAGTGGCATGCTCCGTGTACTCTGCGTCGAGACCGACGACCTTCATCTCCACCTTTTGGAGGGAGTTGGATACATTGTTGATCCACTCCCGAACAACCCTTGGGTGGTCGGTGACGGTGGCAACTATGCTCAACGAGCCTTCGACGAGGACATGTTTGACGCTAAAAACCTGCATAGGGATCTCTTTCGCCATTTGGAACCGCTGGACTGGAGGGCTATGGTTTGGAGAATTAGGATTAAGATGGCTAGTCTATCTAAAGAAGATGATTATTTAGAGGGGCTTCAGAATTACTCCAGGAGGATCTGAAGAGGTTAAAACAATGTGAATCCAGTGGGGTTTGAATGCAAATGAAGGAGAGGTGAAGAAGCCGAGGAAAATCGATTCCCGATGGAGAAGTAAATGGGAGAAGTGGCATGCGGGCAGTTGATTAGACGACTAGGTAGAGCAACCTACAAAACGAAAAGGCTATGTGGGTAGCATACCGAGGAGTGGTCCGTGTCCGTGTACTGCCCATCCTTCTATCGCTACATGTGCCACTGGTTAGTTGAGGTCACTCTTTCGAATCACCGTGGCGAAACATTTTATGATTCCTTTTTATTTCTGCACCCCTCCTGACAGGTGGGACCTACGCAAAACCCACTTGGGTGGACGAACAGATATACAAACATATCCATCTCTTTGCACACAAAAAATGTGTCGTAGCTGGTTCGGATTGATATTGGCGCGTGCCTGAGAGACACAACCTTTTCTGGTTAAGGAATATGCGGTTATCCTAAAAAAAATAAAAAGCCCTTCTTCGCGCTTCCGCATGCATGAGAATTTGGTTCTGCTCGCAATATGGATGCTACCTGGAGGATTAAGTGAACCCAGAGGCATGCTAGCATGGGAGACCTATTTCCGCTATACAGTACTACTCCGTATGTTACTACTAGTAGTAGTACAACTGTGGTACACTTGATGGTCAAAATATTATTCAGCCGGTCCTCACAGTGAAGTGACAAGACCTTGCGCCCGAGGTGACACTAGTCCAGGCGGCGTGTTCGGGTTACCAAAGTCATCGTCACCTTGTACACTGTGTATTCACTGTCACCGCCACTGTATAGCATGCCTCGCCTCGTCTTCCTCTCCCCTAGCACAAATCCATCTCCATCTCCGTCTCGCCGGAGATCCTGAGGTCACTCTTCATCATCTCACTATGCCCCCGCGTACCCTCGCCTCGCTCGCCTCCCCCAGTACCACTATTCCCTCACTAGCCGCTCCAGCACCGAGAGCCTTCTCCCCCGTAAATCAAGCCCCAAAAAACCCCACCTTCCAAACTCCACCATGGCCGAACGCGAACCGCGCAACATCCATATGAGCCGCGATTGGAGCAATCTCCCCAGTGACATCCTCAACCTCTGTTGTTCGTGTATGGATATGTTGAGCACCGTGTGGCTGGCTGCATGCTCGAGGGACATGCACGCGACCATCATCGAAGCGAGGCCTGAGCTTTTCAAGACACCCTTCTTGCTGCTATCTAGTCTTGCGAGATTTGTTCACCATGATACGGAGGCGTACATGATGCCCCTCGACTTCAATCCGACCTCCATTAGCCGAAACTCTTTGCAGGTATGTAGTGGGTCGCCGTACATCATGCCCCTCGACTTTGATCCTATCACCATCACCCGAAACTTCTTGGCAGGCATGTACTAGGTCGGCATGAACTCCCATTGGGTGGCTGCCGTCAGAGAAGACCGGAAAAAGTTGGTGCTCGTGAACTTCCACACCTCCCATGAGATTATCCTTCCTACGTTGGATTATATAGGGTTTTACCGTCGCGGTCTAAGTCATCTAGATTATGTCGTCAGTTGGACGCACCTTGTTTTGCAGAAGATTGTAATCTGCCAAGTGCCCACATGATATGCGGATTATGTAGACTTCAAGCTAATTTCCTTGTTCGACCACGGACTCGCCTATCTTTCCGCTGGTGCCATCTTTAGCTAGAGACAACTGACCTCGCAGTGGATCGTCAAAGCCGATACACACTTCTGTGACGCTATTGAACACAATGGCATCATCTACGCGATCGACAAAGCAGAAGCACCACGTATTGCTGGGACGACGCGTGTAAGTTGTTTTCGTCTGATGTTAATGATAATGCCATGACACTGTTTGAACTTTTTGTGATGATTGGCATATTCCTGTTTGAGTAGAATTTAAGTAGAACTATGGCAATGTATTAGAGATGCCGTAAATCAGCTATATTTGGAATGAGTTAATTCATGCGATTGTGACCATGTCATTACAGCCAATTTGTGCCCTTGAATAATCAAACGGTTAGGAAGATATGGATATTCTCCTAACTTTATAGTAATCTATATACTACTAAATATGAGTGTGTATCAATAGCCATGTTAGTTTACTCATTTTCATGATGTAGAAACATGCATCACACTATTGGTTTCATCTGACCATACATTAGGGAAGTAAATGTGCATATGGAGAACTCTATATTTGGAAGTAGTGAAATCCTGTAATGCTTACCATGTGTACATACCTATATTCGCCCTTCAGCAATCAATGGCTAGAATAATATCCTCACCAGAATTTTGCCCACAGAACATGAGTATATAACAATGCATGGTCTGTTAGTTTCCTTGAAGAATTTGTTTGTGAGGACAGAACATGATTACATAACATGCATGACATGGTAGTTTCCTGTGAAGAATCGATTGCGAGATAACATGAGTATAACCATGCATGGCACTTCTATATTTTCGAACCCAGTATACATTTCCCTGTATTTTCCTCTCAGTTCCAACAGGGACAGATCAATGCTGTTTCTTGCATTATCCTACTCATACTCTGAACAATGCTAATCTTACATTAACAATGCGTGTCCTTTTTGATATGATGCAGTGTCCCTACAGTTACTGCCCTTTGTAATCACACCACCTTTGCCAAAAACAGGGAAGCACAACTGGTTCCTCGCTCGATCGGACGACGGCAAAAGACTGATGATCAGTCGCAAACATGAGCCGGAAAAGTTATATTGCAAAAACCCCACTGTGTACAAGCACCGTGAAATACGTGAGTATCCGGACAGTGGCTGTTACGTCTATGAGCAGGATATCAGCTTGTTGGGGCCTTCAGGATTTTTGAGTTGGAGGCGAGTAAATAGCCTTGGTTCACACACTCTGTTTCTCGGACTCAATTATCCAATTAACCAGGAGATCACTGTTAACAAGGACCTTGATGGCAGAGAGGCTCTGTTTGCTAGGGAAAACTGTGTCTACACGGTGAGCCCTAGGACTTCAGGAGTAGGCTCCCCTGATTGTCAATGATATAGCCTGCAGCCAAAAGAAGGTGAGAATGATAAAGGCATCTGGATTAACTTTGATCCTTGGATGCCTCAAGTCCGACAGGCAGTGATGTGGTTCAAGCCTTCAGGTTGATAGGTAATTGGGCTATTGCGTCGAAAGGGTGGAGTTATGGTGTCTCCGAATCACTGGTGGCTGAAGCGGGGCTGCAAATTATGATGGTGTTGGATCATCCCTCTTCGAATGGCTTGTTGTCTTTGCTGCTTGTTCTGGATGGGTAGTTCTCTCTTTTGTTATGCATACTCCTTGTCATTTGGTCATCCTCTTCTATGTCACTCTTACTATGTAATAGTTGCCTCTATTTAGAATGTCATTCTCGTCTGGATCATGAGAGTCTGAGCGCTGCAGATGGGTGTGTTTTGGTGGTGTAGCAAGACTTCTTATGAACTATCATGTCTTGTTGTTTATGTCAGTAGTAGTCACTAGTCAGTGTTTGAATGTTGTATATATCATTGTTTCGAACTGTTTATTGTCTCGAACTGCTGGTGGGCTAAATGAGGGCATCACCATTCTCCAGTGTTCAGAGTATATCTCCTTTTTTCAAGTTATAATTTGAGCTCAGTGTCTTTTCTATGATGTACACTTGTTTGGGCCAATGAGGTGTCGTTGAATATGGGCCGAGTAGTAACGCAATGCCAAATAAGTCAATTATGACTCTGAGGCCGGGCGCTCAAAAAAAGAAAGAAAAAGGACTCTTACACGACATGTGGGTGCCACCGGTGTTTTCGTGTGCTTGCGTGCCGAGAGCATATTGGTGCGTGTTTGAAATTCATGCTACCTTTTCATCCCCAATCTCCCGCCCCTCCCCCACCTCTGGAATCTTGATTCCTACTCCAGTTCCCCCAAAATCCCCCTCCTGTACTCCCTGTACTCAAGTGCACTATCATGTCGCCGGTCAACGCGGATCTCCGAGCCGGAGATCCTGAGGTCCGTCCTACCTTCGGGCGCTGCGTGCTGTCGCTCAACAGTGGCATGGCGACGCTTGACGACCAGTTTGCCGGCAAAGTGCTGATGGTAACCATCAATGGCGACCGGCCTCCCGTCTCACCGGACGACCTTGTCAAAGCTCTTGGCATTGCGCACGGCATCCAAATAAGTGACTTGCTCGTCGAAGTCTGTCCGCCACCCGTTGATTTGTTCGTCAGGTTCTGGACAACTTTCGACTGCAGTCGTGTGTTCGAATCTTCCCGGTGTTTGTTCTGCGATGGCGCACTGGTGAGCTTTGATCGGTGGCACCCAGGATGGGGCTCGGTGCCCTCTGACCTTGAGTTTTTAACAAAGCTTACCTTCCACGGCATGCCTCGACATGCTTGTAACAGCGAGTCCATGAATGAGCTTATCAATGACCTAGGAGGTGAGCTCGTAAGTATGTTTGTTCCTCCAGACAGCTGGGCTCTGACGGTTATGGCATGGATGAAGAAGCCGTCCACCATACCGAAGGTGATTGGTGTTGAGATACCGGTGCAGGAACCAGGGTTGTACTATTCGTCGCCACCAAGGCCGCCGCGGACCACGTTAGGGATGTACCTGTATCGAGTGTTCGTGCATGTCGAAGAAGTGGTCAATCCGTCAATCGAAGTCCTGCCGTCGCCGCTGGTGCCAGGGTCCATCGACGACGTCTATTACAGGAGTCAATGTCAGACTTTCCCCGTGTTGCTCGGAACAATGGATGGCACATGGCCTACTCCATCGCGTGGCGGAGGCCACTACTTCTTTGGGAGAAGAGGCAGGGTTGGCTGCCTGGATGTGCTTTAATTTGAGGTAACAACTGAATCTTCTCAGATACTAGTTCAATCCGAGCTATCGGTGTGAAGCACTGATGTGCCAGTACATTTGATTGTGACCTGTTCTATTTTTGTACCTGAACTTTTTTTAGAAAGGGGTGTACGTCAACTTAATGTGCTAGCAGAACTTATTATGTTGTTTGTCTGTTTTCTTTGCACAACATTTAAGATATTTCCCCGTCATTGATAAAGACAATGAACGGTTATGTATGAGTTTGTTGGTTTCAACATAGCCCTACCCGTAGCGATCCACTGCTTCCACCCTGATTGTGCCGCCTGCGTGAAATTTTTGTATGCAAGTTCAGTGTGCTATGATGTTCTATATGATTGTGTCAACTATATAAGTTTTTTACTGAGGATTAGCAATGCATATGGCTGAAAGATGCATTTACGAGCATCGACCGATGGGTCTCTCTCTCTCTCTCTCTCTCTCACACACACACACACACACACAAGTGGCACCGTTGAATTATTTCTTCGCTCGTGACAACTTTTAATTAGGTTCCACTGTACTCTAACTTTTTTTCTTAAGTTATTAATTGAGTTCAGTGACTTCAAAAAGTTGGACAGAAGCCTTGTTTGGGCCTTTTCAGACGCCATTGAATGTGGGCTGAGTACTACACAAGTCTTTTTCGTTGAACATCAGCAATGCAACTGGGCCGACAGTTGTACACAATATCTCCACTGTTATAAAAAACAGAGTTGGTGATGATGGTGTGCCTGCCATCCTGCAATATAGGCCGTCCGATTTATATCTGACGGATAGGAAGGAAACTATGGTAATTTTCTAAAAAGATACCCACACCCCTCTCCACATTTGCAAATAAGGCCTTCTCTCATTCATCCTTTTCTCCCACAAGATAAACTACTCATACAAATGCATCTTGATGTTCCGTGCAACGCATGGGCATCTTGCTAGTCCTAAAATAAGCGCAGCCTAGCCTATGTTTCTTTTAATAAAATGCACAACTCAGTTCATTTTTTATATAATAAGATTACCAAGCCCAACTTAATTTTTTAATAATATTCCTATCTCAATATTATTTTTTATATGAAATGGTCAGTCCAGACCATCATTGTTTTTTCACCCATCCCAGAAAATGGGTCCATCTCTACTAAAATCAAAAGGATTGTAAATTATCAGAAATGATAAATGGGCTGCATGTACGCAATATTATTTTTCACCCAGACTAGTAAATAGGTGTATTCGAATAAATAATCAAATGCGTTGTAAATTATCATAAATAGTAAATCGGCGATTATTATTTATACCCAGCCTAGGAAATAGATTATTTTTTGAGTCAAAGCCCAGGAAATAGATGTATTGGCAAACAAAATGAAATGGGTTGTAAAACCTAAATAAATGGGCTGCATTCCGCCACAGCTTTCGAAGCTGACTTTGTTGGCCCTAGATGAAGCCTGCGCAAGGTGTTGTCCATTTAGTGAACAAAACGATTTAATGGTCTAAAACAAAAAGTCAAAAAATTATTCTGACATCTGTAGTCGTTGGATTGACATCCAACGACGATCCTGCTTCTTCAATCTCTGATCTAGTTGCTCTTGCTCCAGCCGCCAAAACCATCGCCGACTGGAGAGCCTGCATCTGCCTCCCGTGGCCGGCTGTGCTGCCACGCAGGCCTTGCTGCCCCACCCTACTCCCAACGGTGGCCAGGTCATACCTGTACTCACCCACACCTTCTGTCATTCTCCGGCGAAGGCAGACTCACCCGGCAGCCGAACCAGTCCCTCGTACTCCCCTCCGCCAGGGACTCCAATGCCCCTTGTTCCATGACTCCAGATCATTCCCATCTTAGGCCTCGCCGTCGTCCACCGCCGTGGTCCGCTCGACGATGCGTGGTCAACAATGAGAGCCAACATGGAGTATGTCAAGAGTCTGACAGCTGGGACCCACGAGCTACATCTTCGCACGGAAGGAAGTGCCTCCTTATTACGCGCAAGAAAAATGATTCCTCCCCCTGCTAGCTCGGACCCACCTGATTCGGAGGCTGACTTGTGGGCCTACTAAGTTGGCACATACGTAGGGCTTTGTTAACCTAGTCAACAAACGATTCTAGCAGCAGCGACCATTGGATGAACATCCAACGGCCGCGCTGCTTCTTCAATCTCTAATCTTCTTGCTCCAGCTGCCAAAACCAGTGCCGGCTGGACCGCCTGTTACTGCCTCCCGTGGCTGGCTGTGCTGCCACTGCTGGCCATGCCATCCCTCTACTCACCCACACCTCCTGTTATTCTCCGGCGACGGCAGCCTCACACCGCAGCTGAAGCAGTCAACCCTCGTACTCCCCTCCGCGTGGGCATCCACTGCCGCGTCTTCCCTGGCTCCGCGTCGTTCCCTTCCTAGGCCTCGCCGTCGTCCACCGCCTTGGTGCTCTCGCCGTGGCGTGGTCCATGTTGTCAATGAACGACAGCCATCGGAAGACGACTGTACACGATGAGGATGACAGCTGGACCCACCACCTACATCTTCGCACGCAAGGAAGTGCCTCCTTATTACGTGCAAAAAAAAAATGATTCCTCCCACTGACAGCTGGGACCCACCACATATATCTTCGCACGCAAGGGAGTGCCTCCTTATCCTCCTTGATGGCTGGGACCCACCTGGTCGAACCGTACATAGAGGGTTGTCTGTCTGGTCGCGAACGTGTACGTACATACTGGTCGATCGGTCTCTCTGCAATGATGAACCGTGGCCGAGAAAGCAGCGGCACGTGTAGTAGTAGAGCCCCCGACGTAGCAGTTCAGGTAGTCCCTTCTAAACTGTGTACACGTACGTACAACCAGATGCCAAAAATTACAACCACGTACATACATACGAGCGGGGTCTCGAACGCCTACTCGCGCATACGTACGACCAGGGCTCGTGTACATGGAGAGGCAGCGGACGGCAGCAACAGCGTCGTGTTCATTGGGAGCCAACCGGCTTGGACGGAACAGCCAAAACGAGGTCTGGCGTACCGCAGAACGGAGGAAACGACCTTCTGTTCGACCGCGTACGGTCAAAACGGGGTCCTGTTCATCGGGAAGGGTCTGGCGTACCGCAAAACGGAGGAAACAGACTTCTGTTCGAGTGCCTACGGTCGAAACGGGGTCCTATTGATCGGGAGGGGTGTGGCGTACCGCAAAACGGAGGAAACGGACTTCTGTTCAAGTGCCTACGATCGAAACGGGGCCTTGTTCATCGGGAGGGGTGTGGCGTACTACAAAACGGGACTCCGCGGCCTACTGTTCATCCACCGTCTACTGCCTCGCTCCAGCCTCCACGGGCTACTGTTCATCCACCGTCGACTTCCTCCAACCTCCACCTGTTACTGTTCATCCATCGTCGACTTCCTCCTACCTCCACCAGCTATTGTTCATCCACGGGGGTCCTGTTCATCCAGCCTCCACCGGCTACTGTTCAACCAGCCCTCCACGGGGTCTTGTTCATCCAGCCTCCATCAGCTACTGTTCAACCAGCCCTCCATGGGGTCCTGTTCATCCACCCCCAACCGGCTCGGGTGTGGCGGCCTCCTCGGGGTCCTGTTCATCCAGCAGCAACGGCCTACTACTACCACGAGGTCCTGTTCATCCAACCCCCACAGGGAACTATTCATCCAACGCAACAACGGTCACTGTTCATCAAGAGGCAGCAGGTTCGATCGGCTTCAGTTAGCAGCAGTAGCGAAGGAATCGCTCGGGTTCAGTTAACAGCCAAGAGATCGATCGCTCGGGTTTAGTAACGTAGCTAGTGCAATCGCTTGGGTTCAGTAAGCGAACGCCTCGCTCGGGTTCAGTTAGAGCCCAACGCCTCGCACACACGCGCATACGTGTACGAGAGAAACGCACAAACCTCCGTGCATCGCTCGGCCCCGACCACCCACCGTAACTGGGAAGTTTCCGATATTTTCTTCGCCCTTGCTTCTACCATGATTTTTTCTGTCATGGACGGCCCAAAGAATGTCATGCAGGTGCGTCCCCGGCCCGCCCAGGACGAAAAGCCCATTTTCTGTCATGATTTTTTGTCATAGAAGTCGGAGCCCACCACATCTATGATAATACGTGGTTTTGTCACAATTATCATCATAGAAGTGTCATAAGCATGATAGAATTTTTTTTGTTCGGGCCAAAATGTCACGGATGTGTCTTTTTTTTGTAGTGAGAGCCTTTGCTCCTGTACGTGGTGGCTAACAATAAGGCTGTCAGTGTGGCAGTTGTCATGGAGCACAAGGAGGCTAGTAAAGAGTACCCAGTCCAGCGGCCGGCTTATTATGTAAGTGAGGTTCTAACTGAGTCAAAGCAAAGATATCCGCATTGGCAGAAGCTGGTGTTTGGGGTGTTCATGGCGAGTCGCAAGTTGAAGCATTATTTCCTTGGGCATCCTATTACGGTGGTCAGCTCTGCTCCTTTGGGGGATATTATTCAAAACAGAGAAGCCACTGGCCGGGTTGCTAAGTGGGCAATCGAGCTTGGACCTCATAATCTGAAGTATGTGCTAAGAACATCCATCAAATCTCAAGCTTTGGTGGACTTCATAAATGACTAGACAGAGTTGCAAACACCTGAGGAGAAGCCTGACAACACATACTGGACAATCCAATTTGATGGGCCTAGGCAATTGGAATGCTCGGGGGATGGAGTTATTTTGACTTCCCCACGAGGTGATAAATTCGGTTATGTTTTAAGGCTCGTGTTTCCTTGTACTAACAATGCAGCTGAGTATGAAGCTTTTCTCCATGGGCTTTATATGGCTAAGGAAATGAATTTAAGCCAGGTTATGTGCCTGGGCAACTCAGACCTTGTGGCTCAGCAAGTCTCAGGCAAGTGGGACTCTAAGGACCCGCTCATGGCGGCTTATCGTCACGCGGTTGATAATATCGCTGGTCACTTTATGGGTTACCAGGTGGACCATGTTGATCGACGAAAAATGAGGCGACTGATGCACTATCACGGCTTGGGTCTCAACGTAAGTCGGTGCCCCCCCAATGTGTTCCCTGATGTCTTACACAATCCTTTAGTTAAATTACCATCTGAGGAAGATCTTGCAATACCTGACCCGGTAGGGCAGTTGGTGGTGGCTCTTCATGCTATTCTTGACTGGACGCTGCCATATCTGGCTTATCTCACTCGTGGCGAGTTACCTGAGGACGAAAATTTGGCGCGATAGATCACACGACGTTCTAAGTCCATGACTATTGTTAAAGGCGAGTTACATCGGTGCAGTGTGACTGGTGTGTTTCAACGTTGTGTCTCTCCTGAAGAGGGCCACGAGATTTTGCAGGAGATACATGCAGGCGACTATGGTCATCACGCCGGCTCATGATCGCTGGTGGCTAAGGCGTTTCGTCATGGATTTTTCTGGTTAACGGCTCATGCTGATGCAGAGGATATTGTTAGTAAGTGCGATGGGTGTCAGAAATTTGCAAGGCAAGCCCATGTGCCGGCTCAGGAATTGCGATGATCCCAATCACTTGGCCATTTGCGGTCTGGGGGCTTGATATGGTTGGACCTTTCAAGAGGTCTAAGGACAAGAAGACCCACCTTCTGGTGGCGGTTGAAAAGTTTACCAAGTGGGTTGAGGCAGAGCCGGTCAGTAATTGTGAGGCGGCTACTGCAGTTCAGTTTGTCAAGAAGCTGATTTTCTTCTTTGGTTATCCTCATAGTATCATCACTGATAATGGGACAAATTTGTCCAAAGGTGCTATGAAGGAATTTTGTCAAAGAGAGCACATCAGGCTTGATGTTTCGTCAGTTGCGCATCCTCAGTCCAATGGTCAGGCAGAATGTGCTAACCAGGAGATCTTGAGAGGAATCAAGCCCCGGCTCATGGTTGCCTTAAAGAGGACACCAGGTTGTTGGGTGGAAGAGCTTCCTTTGGTTCTTCGGAGCATCAGGACCACCCCCAACAGGTCAATGGGTTATACACCCTTCTTCATGGTTTATGGTGCTGAAGCAGTTCTCCCAAGTGATATTCGTCATGACTCGCCCCGCGTGGCGGCTTATGTGGAGACTGACAATGAGACGGCGTGTCAGAACGCTTTGGATGCTCTTGAGGAGGAGCATGATCTTGCGGCGGGTCATTCAGCAATTTATCAGCAAGACCTACGTCGCTATCACAGCCGTAGGGTCCGAAGCCGGACTTTTCAGGAGGGCGACTTACTGCTCCGTCTGGTTCAAGATCAGACAGGGATGCATAAGCTTTCACCTCCTTGGGAAGGACCCTTTGTGGTCAGCAAAAACCTCAACAATGGTTCATACTACCTCATTGACATACGTGAGAACAAAGATTCACGCACATCTGAGGAGGAGACCAGCAGGCCTTGGAACATTGCTCATCTTCGGCCTTACTACACTTGAGTCATTGGCTCTCATCATTGTATATATCTTCATCGATGTACACATCTTTTTATAATCAACATAATAAAGCCGACATCCCCAAATTTCAGGGCCTCTGTCGTTTCATCTCGTATCTTCTATGAATGAGTCTTTATTGGTTGATCATAAGGTCATTTGGGGGCTTCTTACTCAACGAGTATAGCTATCTTACCCTCTTGATTGGCTTCCATGCCATATTATGGGTTAAACTTGCCTATGGGTCACTTGGGGGCTTCCAACTCAATGAGTTTAGCTTTCATACCCTCTTGGCCGGCTTCCATGCCATATTATGGGTTAAACCTGCCTGTTTGCAACTTGCTACTCCGCTAGGTGACCCGCCGTACTCTTGACAGTCAATCTTCCATGACCCTGAACTCATCAAGGTTAAAACGGCGGTTTTTGTCACATGAGGGTCGGCTTACTGAAAGCTAGGATAAACTCACCTGTCTGCTGTAGTCTCTCCGCTGTGTGGCCCGTTCGTACTCTTAACAGTCAATCTTTTTACTAAGACCCTGAACTAGTTAAGGTTAAAACAAAGGATTTATGTCATGAGAGAGCTGGCTTATGGGATGAAAGGCTTCATGCCTAGCTTCTTTGAAGCAAAACAAAAGTTTTTCAAAAATAAAATAAAAAATAGAGCTGGTCTCTTTGGTCGTGCCTTCAGAGCCGACTTGCAAATATTTGAGATATCTATGTATATATTCTTTGTTTTTCCTTGTTTTTACAGGAATTTTTTCATCATAAGCTCATACATCCTTGGATCATAGAAGGTCCAGGTTGGCATTGCTCATAGTTGAGGTTATCGCAGCTATGACCCGCCAAGGAGATTGATCAAAGATTTTGAGACCATGAGGCATTGGGTTATTTGACTCGCGCTGGATTTTGACTACAAGTCGCCACCACAGGAGTTGATGGATTTTTCTCAGATTATATATCAACACCTTAGAAATTTCAATGATATTGAAAGACCAGATACGAAATATATGACAAGATCACAGAAGTTAAGCTGCTAGAGCAGAAGATAAAAACATGCATGAAGGCATGGCAGGGCAATTAACTATTTGTCGCTAAAGCTATTACAAGGCTATAGCTGAGCCCAAAAGTTTTTTAACCAAGTTTTTCAGGAGTTACATCACTCCTTTGAGCCGTCCTCTGTGTCATCCGGGTTAGACCCCGCCGGGTTAACATCATCTTGGCGCCTTGTGCTGGAGGTTCCCGGGTCATCTTGTGCTGGGTCTTCGCTGGAAATCTGAAGATTGCCCCATGTCAAGTTGATACCAGTTAAGGCTTCGAAGACGGCTTCATCATTGATAACAGGAGTGGGGTCAATATCAGGTGCAAAAGTGTGCTTATGCCTTGGCGGAGTCAGATCTACAATGTCATGGGACGGCGCCTTAATGCGGATATTGTTGCTGTCGTAAGCTGGCTGGTACTTTGACAAGTCCAGCTCTTGCGCCAGTTGACAAGCCAAGGGCCGCATCTCTTTGACGCATTTGGTAAAATCAAGTTCTTCAAACACAGACCCGTTGTCGTTAAACTCTGGACACCCGCCAGCCATTTCTGTTGGGTCCAATTCGAATTGCCAAGCTTTGGCCCAGCTTAAGGCAGTGATGGCGCCCGAGCGGGCGGCTGATAGTTTTAGCTCTTCCACTTGGGCTGGCACTGTGGATAAGTGTTCCAACACAGTTTTTATGAGTGTAGGCGGCTTCATTCCATTTGATATGGCCATGAGGGTCCGAAGGGCGCCGGAATATAATTGTTCTGTTAAAGAATACATGGCTTTTAGCTTCATCATTGCATTTTGTCCAAGTCTAGCACTTCTGGCACCTGTTTAGCAGTTTAAACATGAGTTGCCAGGCGGGTAAAAATCATACTACAAGGCGCCAGGCAAGTTAATGCAGTCAAGTATATGTTTTACTTACCGAAGATGGCGGCTGTCATTTGAGAAACATGCTGTTTTAAGCTGGACAACTCTTCACTCACAAGTTTAAGTTGGGCCTCAGCATCTTCCGCTCTCTTTAGAAGCTTGGCCCTCTCAGTTTCCCAGGCGGCTTTTTCTGTATCAAAGTTGGCCTTGATCTTCTCAATATTTTCCAAGGATGATTTCAGGCTTAATTCAGCCTTAGCACATTCATTTTGTTGCGTCTCCAAGCTCTTCTTTAAATCGGCAATGTTTGACTCGCCCAAACTCAAAGCTTCCTGCCAAGGGATATAAACAATAATGGTATTCCAATAAGTGCTAAAGTGATTGAGTTCGTATTCAACAATGGTATTTAAGTCCCAAGCACATTGCAAGCAATATCCTTGGCACTTGGGGGCTAATGTATGATGAAGTTTTTAACTCAGCGATACAGAAGACCCGGCTCATCTTTGTCAGATAAGCCGGCCCTTGGGGGCTACAGGCGCTTCTTTACAAAATTATTATTTTCAAAGACCCGACTCATCTTTGTAAGATAAGACGGCCCTTGGAGCTACACTTTGGAATTTTTCACAAGTCTCGAGCATACTCAATATTATTCCTACACTTAAGACTTTGGGGCTATATGGACATATATGCAAGATAACTAAAGAGGGGTTAAATGCATTCGTACCTCATACTTCTGCTTCATCAGGTTGACTAAGTCGGCTTCCATATCACGGCTGGTATGAAGGCGGCTTAAATAGCCCGCGTGCAACTCGCCTGCACTGAATGAGGCATAGTTTTCCAGATCAAGCTTGGCCTTGCCCTTTTCCAGTAAGGGCGTCTCTTCCTTAGCAGAGTACTTGGTTAACACTTTGGAGACTTCGGGCGTTTAAAAGCCATCCCGGTGATGGTATTATCATCAACGTCATCATCAGCAGGGTCTTGATAATCGATGGAGCCGGAGACGAAGGTTTAGGACTTGGCGGGTCAGGATTACCCGCCGGGTCAGCATCAACATTCATAACCTTTGAAACTGTTGCCTCGGTATGTGGAGGCGGGTCATCTTGTTTGTTTTGAGGTTCCTCGGGTTGTTCAGGATTAATCTCTGGAGTTATCAGTACATGTTCTTCTGATTCACAAATTTGAGGGGCTTTGGAAGAGTCGCCAACTTTTCTTTTCTTCTCATTGGCTTTGGCCCTGTGATCACATTGAGTATTAAGACATGTTTAATAGCAAAAAGATGAAGGGTTATAAGTAAAGGTAAAGGCTTACCCTCGTTTCACAATGAAGGCAGGCAGTTGTGTTTGAGATGAATTGCCAGAAGAAGGTGGTGACTCCTGATAATCAGAGTTAGAAGGATTAAGAGGATGTCGTATAAGACCAGCTTTGGGTAAGGAAAAGGTTGGACTGTGTGGCACCTCAGCTGGCCGCTTACGAGCGGAAGGCTCATGGCTTAACCCGGCCATTAAGTCACCAGAACCGCCACTCCGTGTTTGGCGTCTTCTGTCATATTAAGCCTTCTTCAAAACAAAGTTTGGGTCTAAATAAGCATTTGGGTGAGAAAATGGTACTTTCCGGACAACCCGTCTAATTCCCCTTGGAGGTGGCGAGTCTGAGCTGGAAGAGATAGAAATTGCCTCTTGATTATCAGCCCGGCTTGATGCACCATCATCCTGTGTGTAAGAAGCATAAGCTAAGTCATTAAAGAGACGGCCAAGAGAGTCAAGTTCTACCTCAGATTGGTCATCAATGTCTAATGACTCACTTGAAGCGGCCGGTTTAGCCAGGGTAGCCAGTTTGGTTTTCTTTGGTTTCGGACCTCTCTTCTTTTTGGGTGCAACAGATTTAATCCTCCTTTTCCAGAAGGCCGAGTCGGGCTATAAGATAAGAGCAGATTGATAAGTAAGCCATAGGGTCAAAGATATTTTAAAATCAGGCATAAGTTAATACTTACAGCTGGGGGCAGGTTAGCCTTGAAAAACGGTGACAATCCAACTTTATTGCAATTCTCTTGTGACTCCGTCAAATTTCTTCAGCAGTAAAATTGTCAGACCCATACCTTTGAGGGTCATCTGATTCGCTAGAGTACTCACACATTAAATTAGGCCGGCGACTTAAAGGAAGAATCCTCCATGAAACCCAGCAGCGGGCTAAGTCGACCCCTGCCAACCCATTGGCCAGCAAAGCTGTTACCTTGGGGTAGTATTGGAGAGCCTTAGTGTGTTCAGTGGGAAGAAGTTTGCTTGGCGGGTCAAAATCGATGGGAAGACGATCAACCCGGTAACCCGGCAGAGGATTTTCATTTGCTGGGGCAGTGTTTTTGCAATAGAACCAGGTTTTAACCCAACCCTTGGGGTGGCTCAACAAAACAGCGGCAGGAAAGCAGCCGTCCCGGCATCTCTGAATTGAGATTCTGCCTAGTTCTTGAAGTGGACCACTGGCACATTCAGTCTGGTGATTCAAATAGAGGAACTCCTTGAAGAGAGTGACGGTGGGTTCTACTTGCAAATAGACTTCACAAAATATTTGGAAGTGGCAGAGGTTTGTTATTGAGTTTGGGCCTATATCTTGAGGGTGGAGGTTGAAGTAATGCAAAACATCTCGAAAGAATTTTGACCCGGGCAGTGTGAAGCCCCTAAGAATATGATCAGTGAAAACAATCACTTCTCCCTCACCAGGATTAGGGACGCTCTCCCCTTGGCTGAGCCGCCAGCCAATGTCTTCTTGAGCTGCTAACAGACCTTGATCTACGTAATCTTTGAGCATCAGCTCGGTGACCAGAGAAGGACCCCAGTTGCAATGAGTAGTTTTGGCCATGTTAAGCCGCCTAAAAATATGAAGGCGAGTTAAAAGAAAAATACAAAGGTAAGCCGTCTTAAGCTAATGGTGGGTTAACTGAAAGAAGCAATTTCTGGAAGTTCTTGGCGAGTTACAAATACATAGATGAGTCGCCCGAAAGGTGAAGGGCGGGTTAATTATTTAAGGAATCCAAGATTGGTGAAATTCTGCTAAGTATAGAACAAACAGATTTCGTAATTTACAGCTATATTTGTGGATCTACGGCAGTTCAAAAAAGGGAAATAATTGCAAAACCTAATGGTGGCAGCGGAAGAGCTAGTGGGCTATTCATTGAATTGATGAAGAAAAACTACCTATGCGAGATACAAGGGTGAAGGCTAAAACTGCTACCGCGTTACTTCTATACCGATTTTGGATTGAAATACAAGTTTTGTACAAGAACAAGATGAACTTAGATGAACGCCGATGAACTCGGATGAACTAATCTAGATCTGAGGGAAGAGAAGAAGGATACCTGACGGTGTTGAAGGAGAGAGGATGCGCGTCGCGGAGCTCTGGTTACAACAGGTTGATGCAGCGGCCCTGACGGAGCAGCTGGCATGTTCGGCTGGTGCGGCGGAGCTCCGGTCGCGGCGGGCGTCGTGAGGAGGAAGAAGAAGTGGGGACGATGGGGTAAAGTGAAAAGAGATGGACTCCGTGCCTATTTGTAAGGGGAAAATGGAACAGTAACCGGCATGTGCAAGGATCGAGAAGGCGTCATAACTATTATAATGAAAAGGGCGCCTCGATTTTTGGAATGGGTGATTAATGTGAAAGATCCGCTGTGATGTCATGAAGGTTTTTTCTGAATTTATGAAGATGACGTCATCCTTTTACATGGCGGGTTATGAAGATCTGTTCAAGGTTAAAATGTTTAGAAGGGCCAAAGAAGACTCGCCAACCAGAGGCATTTAAAGATTGACATGAACAAGTTCAAATCAATCTGGGGCCTAATGTTGGGGATATAACCCCACGGTGAGACCCGCCCTAACAGGGCCGGGTTAGGATGTTGGCGACTCAACAGTAAAGCCTTAGATAGGCCCAAGAGACCAAGACACGGAGCCAGGGAGGCGACTTACGTGGTGAGCCGGATGGAGGCCCAGAGCTAGAAGACGGTGTGTGCCCGGAAGAGTAAGCCGCCCAATGGCGACTTGCCTGGCAAGGCAAGACGACTTAGAACCAGGGGCGGTCACGGAGTATGACCCAACCCGGACTCTTGTAAGCCCAGGGCCTCGACCTGTGTATATAAAGGCGAGTCTCTGCGGCAGGTAAACTTAGGTTACAATCAATCGATAGCTAGGTCAAGCGAATCCGCTCCCTTGTAATCGATACTCAAGCAATACAACTAAAAGCAGGACGTAGGCTTTTACCTCGACCGTGAGGGGCCGAACCTGGGTAAACTCGTGTCTTTCGTCCCGCTCAACCCCTTCAAGCTAATCACGGTAGCGATGGCCTCGCACCAAAGTCCTTTCACTAGGGCATCTGCCTTGTTAACCCCACGACAGATTTCTCCACAAACAAAAAAGAACCATCGACTTTACAAAATGGGAAAGATTTAGAATCGTCGACCGACTGAGCGCCAGATCGTTCGCCCGCCAGCACCTACCTGCCTCCTGGGGCCTACGCACTGCTATGTGCCCCCTCGTTATCTCTATCTCCACCGAACAACCTTATCCATGCATTCCCAGGTGTTGACTCCCTCTTATCTTTCTTTCTATCTCTCCAACTTGCTCCTCCTCCACCATTGCTGTCAAATCCGGTGTTCATGTGCCTCCCCCAGTCAGCCAACCCCCGCCCTCTCCCTCTATCTTTCTAACGGCTCCACACTTCAGCGCTTCACCGACACCCCACTTTTTCACGGCTCTTGTGCTCCCCGCACACCTTCACTTCCTCTGGAGATCTCCTCCCATGGCTCTGCTCTCAGTTGTTATACGACCGATGGGGGACACACGACGTAGCCAAGCATCAAGCCCTCAACCGCAATGTTAGTTAGAAATTCGGAAAAGAGAAATGTTATATCTCTTTTAAAAATATTTCCACAAACAAAAAGAACCATCCACTTACAAAAATGGGAAAGATTTAGAATTGGTTGACCGGCAGCACGCCAACACGTGCCTGACTCGTGGGGCACACGCACCACTCTGTGCCCCCTCGTTATCTCTATCCCCATCGAACAACCTTATCCACACATTCCCACACATTGACTCCTTCTCTTTCTTTCTATCTCTCCAGCGTGCTCCTTCGCCACCGCTGTGGCCAAACCTGGTGTTCATGTGCCTTCTCAATCTGGCTAGTCCCCTCCTCTCCCTCTATCTCTTTGGCAGTTCCATGCTCCAGTGCTCCGCCAACACCCCACTTCTTCACACCTCTTGTGCTCCTCGGCGCATCTTCACTTCCTCTGGAGACCTCCTCCCACAGCTCTGCTCTGAGTTATGCGAGACTGACAGGAACACGTGTTAGGGCATATTTCTCCCTTAGTGGTTTTGGTGATTGATGACAATGCAATTTGCGGACTAATCGTGTGCATTGAGCATTTCAGATAGTCTATCATATGTCACAAGATGATTTATTCCCATCAGTGATATAGAGAGAAGACGGTTTCTTTCCGGTGTTTCTTTTTTGGTGGATTTGAGTCGTAGGAAAGCTGTACTATTAAGAGGGGGTCCGCTTCGGAAAGGTTTGGGTGGAATCAACACGTACACGTTCACTTATGCACCCACTTTCCTTCCTGACAACATGGAGTTCCAACTGTATTCTGTTTGGGCTAGTCTTAGGCACCCAAGCGGTAGTACCGCTGTGCTCAGTGATAGTACCACTCTGGGTAGCGGTAGTTCCGCCCTGGTCAGTGGTGGTACCGCTTCCACGGTACTCCTATTGTCCAGTGCCACGGGCACTACCGCTGTGTCAGCGTGGACTTCTTTGCATCAGCGGTAGTAGGGCGACAGTGGGGTGCGGTAGTACCGCTCATGCCCCTAGCGGTAAAACTGCCTAGCGTGGTACTTCCGGTTCTACTACCACGGTCACTTTCGCCCTGTCCGAGCTCGGGTTTCCCTTCCCACTCTTCATGGTAGTAGAGCAGAAGTAGGTCACGGTAGTACCGCTTGGTTTGGTACTACCGCTCTACTTTCACTATATTGTCGCTGGTTCTCTGAACTATCGCACTAAGCGGTAGTACTGCTCTCCTGAGCGGTAGTACCACTTGGGCAGGACTTGTGGGCAGAATAACAGTTGGATTTGCCCCTCCTATATAAAGGAGTCTTCTTCTCCAAGAAGAACACATCTTATCCTCCCAAGCTCCATTGTTGCCCTAAAGCTCATTTTCGTTCGATCTCCCTCCCTAGCCAACAAAACTTGTTGTTGCTCTAGGGTTTGCTAGAGAGGGCCCCGATCTACACTTCCACCAAGAGATATTTGATTCCACCCACTAATCCCTTGCGGATCTTGTTGCTCTTGGGTGTTTGGGCACCCTAGATGGAAGAGGTCACCTCAGAGCCACATTACATTGTGGTGAAGCTTCATGGTGGTGTTGGGAGCCTCCAATTCGGTTGTGGAGAGAGCCCCAACCTTGTTTGTAAAGATTCGGTTGCTGCCTTCAAGGGCACCACTAGTGGAATCACGGCATCTTGCATTGTACGAGGGCGTGAGGAGAATACAGTGGCCCTAGTGGCTTCTTGGGGAGCATTGTGCCTCCACACTGCTCCAACGGAGACGTACTTCCTTCTAAAGGGAAGGAACTTCGGTAACACATCTCGTCTCCATTGACTCCACTTGTGGTTATCTCTTACCTTTACTTTGTGCAAGCTAATCTTGCGTTGTATCATTTGCTTGCTTGCTTGTGTTGTTGTTGAGCTCATCATATATGTTGTACACCTAGTTGCATATCTAGACAACCTATTTTGTCGCTAATCTCAATTTGATTAAAAGAGCAAAAAAATTGGTAGTTGCCTATTCACCCCCCTTCTAGTCAACCATATCGATCCTTTCAATTGGTATTAGAGCCTCGTCTCTTTTTAAGGGCATTACCGCCTAAAGAGTATGGTTGACGACATGGAAAGGAGTGAGGAGTTACCCGCGACCGAGGAAGTGTCCACGGTCACCCAAGCGGATTTGAATGAGGCTATTGCTTCACTTAAATCATCTATGACGACCGCGGTAAAATCCTTGTTTAAAGAATTCCTTGATGGCCTCAAACTTTCTACCGAACCCTTGGAAGTGGTCAAACCCACTAACTCAGATTCACATGCCAACTTCGGTAAGGAGGGGGCTAATAACATAAAACCTACTTCGTCTCAAGGAAAGAATGGGACGGGCACCCATGCCGTGGTTGTCCCTCCCCCTATCTATGGAGGACCGGTCTCCTCACCTCATATTAACTCTCTTGGGCCTCCTAAGCTTGATTTGAATAACTACCATGATTTGGTTTTTCGTATCAACTCTCACTTGAATCACAGCTCAACACGACTTTGGAGAGTCAATGAGCAAGGATTCTACCCTCATGATCCGTACAACATGACACCAAGAGAAGAAGTGGACAATCAACTCAATCACTCCGCATTGTTCATTCTTCAAGCCGACATGCCTCCGAAAGAGCTCTCTCACTTGCGGCCATTCACTTGAGCTAAGGATGCGTGGGAGCACATCATCTCATTGTACAAGGGAAGCTCAAGCATTCAACGCTCCAACTTTGTGGTCATACTTGATGAGGCCGATGAGTTCGTGATGAAGGAAGATGAAGATCCTCATGAGGTTTATCGGAGATTGACCACTCTTGCGGTCTCACTCCGAGACCATGGCAGCAAGGACACGGATGACACTTGGGTCAAGCACAAGTTCCTCAAGGCCATCATGTCATTCAAGAAAAGGATGTTGCTACTTCTTGAGCTTGCATGGTTTTTCCCTTGAAGAGGAAAGGGTGATGCAGCAAAGTAGAGATAAGTATTTCCCTTAGTTGAGAACCAAGGTATCAATCCAGTAGGAGGTACAAGCAAGTCTCCAATATATGCACCTGTACACACAATCAAACACTTGCACCCAACGTGATAAAGGGGTTGTCAATCCCTCCACGGTCACTTACAAGGATGAGATCTAATAGGGATAGATATAAAAGATTACTAAAAGTGAAAACAAAGTAAAAACAAATAAATTGCGGCAAATTATTTTTGGGTTTTTGGTTTTATAGATCTGAAAATATATGATGGAAAATAGACCCGGGGGCCATAGGTTTCACTAGAGGCTTCTCTCTTGAATAAAGCATACAGTGGATAAACAAATTACTGTTGAGCAATTGATAGAAAAGCGCATAGTTATGATGATATCTAAGGTAATGATCATGACTATAGGCATCACGTCTGTGACAAGTAGGCCGAAACGATTCTGCATCTACTACTATTACTCCACACATCGACCGACTCCTGCCTGCATCTAGAGTATTAAGTTCAAGAGAACAGAGTAACTCATTAAGCAAGATGACATGATGTAGAGGGATAAACACAAGCAATATGATATAAACCCCATCTTTTTACCCTTAATGGCAACAATACAATACGTGCCTCACTACCCCTACTATGTCGCTGGGTGAGGACACCGCAAGATTGAACCCATCACAAAGCACCTCTCCCATTGCAAGATAGATCAATCTAGTTGGCCAAACCAAATCAATAGATCGGAGAGAAATACAAAGCTATTTAAATCATGCATAAAAGAGTTCAGAGGAGACTCAAATAATATTCATAAATAATCTAATCATAAACCCACAGTTCATCAGATCTCAACAAACACACCGCAAAAGAAGATTACATCAGATAGAACTCCAAGAACATCGAGGAGAACATGGTATTGAAGATCAAAGAGAGAGAAGAAGCCATCTAGCTACTATCTATGGACCCGTAGGTCTGTGGTAAACTACTCACACATCATGGGTAGGGCAGCAAGGTTGATGTAGAAGCCCTCCGTGATCGAATCCCCCTCCGGCAGATCACTGGAAAAGGCCCCAATATGGGATCTCACGAGAACAGAAGCTTGCGGCGGCGGAAAAGTATTTTTGTGGAAGCTTCTAGTGGTTGGGGAATATTTGGGAATTTATAGTGTAAAGATTAGGGTTGGGGGACTCCCGAGGGGCCCACAAGCCAGGGGCGCCCCCCTAGGGCGCGCCCTGAGGGCTTGTGGACTCCTCGTGAGTCTTCTGACCCCCTCCCCAAGTCTTCTGGCTATCTTCTGGTCGAAGAAAAATCATCACGGAAGTTTTATTCTGTTTGGACTCCATTTGATACTCCTTTCTGAAAAAGTCAAAAACAAGGAAAAAAACAGCAAGTGGCACTGGGCACTAGGTTAATAGGTTAGTCCCAAAAAATGATATAAAATAGTACCAAAATGCATATAAAACATCCAAGATAGATAATATAATAGCATGGAACAATAAAAAATTATAGATACATTGGAGACGTATCAAGCATCCCCAAGCTTAATTCCTGCTCGTCCTCGAGTAGGTAAATGATAAAAACAGAATTTTTGAGGTGGAATGCTAGCTAACATATTTATTAATGCAATCTTCTTTATTGTGGTAAGAATATTCAGATCCATAAGATTCAAAACAAAAGTTTAATATTGACAAAAAACAATAATACTTCAAGCATACTAATAAAGCAATCATGTCTTCTCAAAATAACATGGCCAAAGAAAGTTATCCCTACAAAATCATATAGTTTGGCTATGCTCCATCTTCATCACACAAAGTATTTCATCATGCACAACCCCGATGACATGCCAAGCAATTGTTTCATACTTTTAGTGTTCTCAAACTTTTTCAACTTTCACGCAATATATGAGCGTGAGCCATGGATATAGCACTATAGGTGGAATAGAATATGGTGGTTGTGGAGAAGACAAAAAGAAGGAAAAAGTCTCACATCAACTAGGTAAATTAATGAGCTATGGAGATGCCCATCAATTGATATCGATGCAAGTGAGTAGGGATTGCCATGCAACGGATGCACTAGAGCTATAAGTGTATGAAAGCTCAAAAAGAAACTAAGTGGGTATGCATCCAAATTGCTTGCTCACAACAACCTAGGGCACTTTGAGGAAGCCCATCATTGGAATATACAAGCCAAGTTCTATAATGTAAAAATTCCCACTAGTATATGAAAGTGATAAAAATAGGAGACTCTCTATCATGAAGAACATGGTGCTACTTTGAAGCACAAGTGTGGAAAAAGGATAGTAACATTGTCCCTTCTCTCTTTTTCTCTTTGTTTTTATTTGGGCTTCTTTGGCCTCTTTTTTTATTTGGGCTTCTTTGGCCTCTTTTATTTTCTTTAAAGTCTGGAGACTCATCCCAACTTGTGAGGGAATCATAGCTTCCATCATCCTTTCCTCACATGGAACAATGCTCTAATAATGATGATCATCACACTTTTATTTACTTACAACTCAAGAATTACAACTCGATGCTAGAACAAAGATATGACTCTATATGAATGCCTCATGCATATGAGAACAATATGACAATGATGGTGTGTGTCATAATAAACGAAACGATGGAAGTTGCATGGCAATATATCTCGGAATGGCTATGGAAATGCCATAATAGGTAGGTATGGTGGCTGTTTTGAGGAAGGATATATGGTGGGTTTAATGCATTGGCGAAAGTTGCGCGGTACTAGAGAGGCTAGCAATGGTGGAAGGGTGAGAGTGTGTATAATCCATGGACTCAACATTAGTCATAAAGAACTCACATACTTATTGCAAAAGTTTATTAGCCATCAAACCAAAGTACAACACGCATGCTCCTAGGGGGATAGATTGGTAGAAAAAGACCTTCGCTCATCCCCGACCGCCACTCATAAGGAAGACAATCAAAAATTAAATCATGCTCCGACTTCATCACATAACGGTTCACCATACGTGCATGCTACGAGAATCACAAACTTTAACACAAGTATTTCTACCAATCCACAATTACTCACTAGCATGACTCTAATATCACCATCTTTATATCTCAAAACAAATGCAAGGAATGAAACTTCTCATATATTCAATGCTCTTCATATGAAAGTTTTTATTACATCCCTCTTGGATGCCCATCATATTAGGACTAAATTCATAACCTAAGGAAATTACCATGCTGTTTAAAGACTCTCAAAATAATATAAGTGAAGCATGAGAGTTCATCAATTTCTATAAAATGAAACCACCGTTGTGCTCTAAAAAGATATAAGTGAAGCACTAGAGCAAACTGCCTAGCTCAAAAGATATAAGTGAAGCACATACAGTATTCTAATAAATTCACGATTAATGTGTGTCCCTCTTAAAAGGTGTTTACAGCAAGGATGATTGTGGCAAACTAAAAAGAAAAGACTCATATCATACAAGACGCTCCAAGCAAAACACATATCATGTGGTGAATAAAAATACAGCCTCAAGTAAATTTACCGATGGATTGAAGACGAAAGAGGGGATGCCATCCGGGGCATCCCAAAGCTTAGATGCTTGGTTGTCCTTGAATATTACCTTGGGGTGCCTTGGGAATCCACAAGCTTAGGCTCTTGCCACTCCTTATTCCATTGTCCATCAAATCTTTACCCAAAACTTGAAAACTTCACAACACAAAACTCAACAGAAAACTCATAAGATCCGTTAGTGTAAGAAAAGCAAATCACCACTTAGGTACTGTTGTGAACTCATTCTAAATTTATAATGGTGCTATATCTACTGTATTCCAACTTCTCCATGGTTCATACCCCCCGATACTACCCATAGATTCATCAAAATAAGCAAACAACACATAAAAAACATAATCTGTCAAAAACAGAACAGTCTGTGAAGATCAGAATTGTTCTCATACTTCTGTAACTCTAGAAATACTTGAAAATTAGGAAAACTTAGGCAATTTGTATATCAATCTTGTTTAAAAAATTCATAACCAGAACAAGCTCCTGTGAATTTAAACAATTCTGTTACTGGATGCAAAAGTTTCTGTTTTTTAGCAAAATCAAATCAACTATCACCATAGATCATCCCAAAGGTATTACTTGGCTCAAACACTAATTAAAACACTAAAACGCAATTACTACAGAAATAATAATGTGAATTCACTCAAGAACAGAAAGAAAAAGGCAG
Source organism: Thinopyrum elongatum (assembly GCA_011799875.1). Classification (NCBI taxonomy): domain Eukaryota; kingdom Viridiplantae; phylum Streptophyta; class Magnoliopsida; order Poales; family Poaceae; genus Thinopyrum; species Thinopyrum elongatum. The sequence goes on from CM022300.1 coordinate 43,953,409, forward strand.
AAATAAATTTTATTCATTGGGTTGCCTCCCAACAAGCTCTTTCTTTATAGCCATTAAGATAGGCTTGAGATTTTATTGATGCTCACGTGAAAGATAATAATTGAAACACAAAGTGAGCATCATAAATCATGTGACAAACATATTTAAGTCTAACATACTTCCTATGCATAGGCATTTTATAAGCAAACAATTTATCATGGCAAGCAAAAACTAGCATATGCAAGGAAGAAGAAAGAAACAATCTCAACATAATGAGAGGTAATTTAGTGACATGAAAATTTCTACATCCATATTTTCCTTTCTCATAATAATTACATGTAGGATCATAATCAAATTCAACAATATAGCTATCACATATCATATTCTCTACATGATCCACATGCATGCAAAGTTGACACTCTTCCAAGATAGTGGGATTAACATTAATTAACTAAAGTCATGACCTCTCCAAACCCACTTTTGTTAAAAATTTCATAAGATTGAACACTCTCCACATATGTGGGATTCATTTTTCCTAGAGTTGACACTCTTCCAAACCCACTTTCAATATTATCGCAAACATATTCATCATGAGGTTTAAATAAATTTTCAAGATCATAAGAAGAATAACCCCAATCATGATCATTACAATAAGTAGTGGACATATGAAAATTAGCATCCCCAAGCTTGGGGTTTTGCATATTATTAGCACAATTGAAATTAATAGAATTTATAATAACACCATTGCAATCATGCTTTTCATTCAAGGAGCTATCGTGAATCACTTCATAAATGTCCTCTTTTAGCACTTCATCACAATTTTCAGATTCACGAAATTCAAGCAAAACTTCATAAAGATAATCTAGTGCACTCAACTCACTAGCAATTGGTTCATCATAGTTGGATCTTTTAAAAAGATTAGCAAGTGGATGAGGATCCATAAACTTTTTGCTTCCTGATTTTCAATAAACACACAATTATGCCAAGCGAACAAGCAAACAAACCAAGTAAGACATAAAGGCAAACGAAAAGAAGGTGAATAAAAAGGAAAATATTTTTGTGTTTTTCTGAAAGCGTTTTAGAAGCGGGGGAGAGGGAAACAAGAGGCAAATGGCAAATAATGTAATGCGAGAGATGAGAGTTTATGATAGGTACTTGGTAGGCTTGATGTAGAACCTCCCCGGCAACGGCGCCAAAAATTCTTCCTGCTGCTTCTTGAGCTTGCGTTGGTTTTTCTCTTGAAGAGGAAAGGGTGATGCAGCAAAGTAGAGATAAGTATTTCCCTTAGTTGAGAACCAAGGTATCAATCCTGTAGGAGGTACAAGCAAGTCTCCAATATATGCACCTACACAAACAATCAAACACTTGCACCCAACGCGATAAAGGGGTTGTCAATCCCTCCATGGTCACTTGCAAGGATGAGATCTAATAGAGATAGATATAAAAGACTACTAAAAGTGAAAACAAAGTAAAAACAAATAAATTGCAGCAAAGTATTTTTGGGTTTTTGGTTTTATAGATATGAAAATATATGATGGAAAATAGACCCGGGAGCCATAGGTTTCACTAGAGGCTTCTCTCTTGAATAAAGCATACAGTGGGTAAACAAATTACTGTTGAGCAATTGATAGAAAAGCGCATAGTTATGACGATATCTAAGGCAATGATCATGAATATAGGCATCACATCCATGACAAGTAGGCCGAAACGATTCTGCATCTACTACTATTACTCCACACATCGACCGACTCCTGCCTGCATCTAGAGTATTAAGTTCAAGAGAACAGAGTAACACATTAAGCAAGATGACATGATGTAGAGGGATAAACTCAAGCAATATGATATAAACCCCATCTTTTTACCCTTAATGGCAACAATACAATACGTGCCTCGCTACCCCTACTATGTCACTGGGTGAGGACACCGCGAGATTGAACCCATCACAAAGCACCTCTCCCATTGCAAGATAGATCAATCTAGTTGGCCAAACCAAATCAATAGATCGGAGAGAAATACAAAGCTATTTAAATCATGCATAAAAGAGTTCAGAGGAGACTCAAATAATATTCGTAGATAATCTATTCATAAACCCACAATTCATCGGATCTCAACAAACACACCGCAAAACAAGATTACATCGGATAGAACTCCAAGAACATCGAGGAGAACACGGTATTGAAGATCAAAGAGAGAGAAGAAGCCATCTAGCTACTAGCTATGGACCCGTAGGTCTGTGGTAAACTACTCACACATCATCGGTAGGGTAGCAAGGTTGATGTAGAAGCCCTCCGTGATCGAATCCCCCTCCGGCAGATCACCGAAAAAGGCCCCAAGATGGGATCTCACAAGAACAGAAGCTTGCGGCGGCGGAAAAGTATTTTTGTGGATGAGGGAGTCCTGGATTAAGGGGTCCTCAGGCGTCCAGGCTACGTAACGTGGGCCGGACTGATGGGCCATGAAGATACAAGACAGAAGACTCTCTCCCGTGTCCGGATGGGACTCTCCTTGGCGTGGACGGCAAGCTTGGCATTCGGATATGAAGATTCCTTTCTCTGTAACCGACTTTGTACAACCCTAGTCCCCCCCGGTGTCTATATAAACTGGAGGGTTTAGTCCGTAGAGGCAATCATAATCAGAAAGGCTAGACTTCTAGGGTTTTAGCCATTACGATCTCGTGGTAGATCAACTCTTGTAATACTCATATTCATCAAGATCAATCAAGCAGGACGTAGGGTATTACCTCCGTAGAGAGGGCTCGAACCTGGGTAAACATCGTGTCCCCCGTCTCCTGTTACCATCGATCCTAGACGCACAGTTCGGGACCCCCTACCCGAGATCCGCCGGTTTTGACACCGACATTGGTGCTTTCATTGAGAGTTCCACTGTGTCGTCGCTAGAAGACTCGATGGCTCCATCGATCATCCACAACGATGCGGCCTTGAGGGAGGTCTTTCTCCCCGGCTAGATCTTCATATTCGGCAGCTCATACTGCGGGCCAACTCGCTTGGCCATCTAGAGCAGATCGACAGCTACGCCCCTGGCCATCAGGTCAGGTTTGGAAGCTTGAACTACGTTGCTGATATCTGCGGAGACTTGATCTTCGATGGATTCGAGCCCATGGCAGCTGCTCCCTACCACCGCGATGAACATGACCTAAATCTGTCATCGGACCATACACGGAAGCCGCAGACTCAGCGGCGTTGGAGCCGCACACAGACACAACTTCGAACGGGATCTGTGTCACCGGAACCTCGGATTCGTCTCCGGCCACAGGTTTCGAACCGCGTGTGTCCGCGCCCGTCGAGCTCGATCGGGCACCGATCATCGAGTTCAGCTCCGCGGACATCTTCCGACACTCACCTTTGGGTGATGTGCTAAACTCATTAAAAACCCTCTCCTTAGCGGGGGACTCACAGCCGAATTATATCCGGTTTGAACTGGAGGCTGATGACGGAGAATTTCGCTTCCCACCCACCACCCACTTCATTGCCACTGTCGAAGACTTAACCGACATGCTCGATTACGACTCCGAAGACATCGACGGTATGGACGACGATGCCGGAGAGGAGCAGGCCCAAAACCCGCCGTTTCCTAGGCGCTGGACAACCACCTCCTCGTATGACGTGTACATGGTGGATACTCCCAAAGAGAATAACGGCGATAACGAGAAGGATCCAATCGAGAATAAACCTCCTGAGACACAGCCAAAGCGCCGACGTCAGCGGCACTGCTCTAAATCACGCCGTGGAAAAGACAACAATACCGGCACAAGAGAAAACAATACTCCGGATGATGCTGAAGACAAAGAAGATCCCGCCGAGCCGACTTCTGAACAGGACGGTAGCGAAGATGGGCAAGTCAGCCCTGACGAACAGGCCATAAACGAAGACTCGGAGGACAACAACTATCTTCCACTCTCCGAAGATGAGGTGAGCCTCGGCGACAAAGACTTTATCGTGCCTGAGGAACCCGTCGAGCAGGAGCGCTTTAAGCGCCGGCTAATAGCCACTGTGAGGAGCCTGAAAAAGAAACAGTAGCAGCTTCAAGCTGATCAAGATCTACTCAACGACAGATGGACTGATGTCCTGGCAGCCAAGGAATACGGACTCGAGCGCCCTATTAAAAGTTACCCGAAGCGTAAATTGCTACCCCAATTCGACGACGAGGCACCTGAGCCCATGCCATCAACACATAATGCGGCTGACCGACCACCACGTGGCCGGGATAAGGCGGCAACTCAAGCCGAACACCTGCCCATACTACCTCGCCGTAAAGGCAAATACACCATAGCTCGGGAATACACATATGACCTGCGGCAAAACCTGGAGAATAGAGCAGGTCAGTCCAGATCGATCTACGGATCACGGGGGCATGCCCTGGCGCGCGACGACGGCTATCAAGCTAGACGTACCGAATATAACCACGTCCAGGCTGAAAATCGCAGACGGACTATGTCCGCACTACGTCGCGACTTGGCCTGATATAGAGGCGCCGCACATCCCCTCTGCTTCACTGATGAAGTAATGGAGCACGAATTCCCGGAAGGGTTTAAACCCGTAAATATCGAATCATATGATGGAATAACAGATCCCGCAGTATGGATCAAGGATTTTCTTCTCCATATTCATATGGCCAGCGGCGATGACCTTCACGCCATCAAATACCTCCCACTAAAACTCAAGGGGCCAACTCGGCACTGGTTAAACAGTCTACCTGAAAACTCTATAAGCAGCTGGGAGGACTTGGAAGACGCCTTCCACGACAACTTCCAAGGCACATATGTACGACCTCCAGATGCCGATGACTTAAGTCACATAGTTCAACAGCCTGGAGAGTCGGCCAGGAAATTCTGGACTAGGTTCCTAACTAAAAAGAACCAAATCATCGACTGCCCGGATGCCGAAGCCCTAGCGGCCTTTAAGCATAGCATCCGTGACGAATGGCTCGCTCGTCACCTCGGACAAGAAAAGCCGAAGTCCATGGCAGCCCTCACGGCACTCATGACCCGCTTTTGTGCGGGCGAGGATAGTTGGCTAGCTCGTAGCAGTAACACTGCAAGCGATGCCGGTACCTCTGAAGCCAAGAATAGCAATGACAAGCCCCGACGCAACAGGCACAAGCGCCGAGGCAATGGTGGCACTACCGAGGACACGGCGGTCAACGCCGGTTTCAGCGGCTCCAAGTCCTGCCAGCGGAAGAAGCCATACAAAAGAAACAATTTAGGCTCATCCAGCTTGGACCGCATTCTCGATCGACCATGTTAGATCCACGGCACCCCTGATAAACCAGCCAGTCATACCAACAGAGACTGTTGGGTTTTTAAACAGGCCCGCAAGTTAAATGCCGAAAACAAGGAGAAGGGGTCGCCAAGCGAGGACGACGACGAGGAGTCTCGTCCGCCGAACACAGGAGGACAGAAGAAGTTCCCTCCCCAGGTTAAAATGGTGAACATGATATACGCCACTCATATCCCCAAAAGGGAGTGCAAACGAGCTCTCAGGGACATCTACGCGATAGAGCCAGTCGCCCCAAAGTTCAACCCATGGTCGTCCTGCCCGATCACCTTCGATCGCAGGGACCATCCGACCAGTATCTGTCATGGCGGTTCAGCTGCACTGGTCCTTGATCCAATTGTTGATGGATTCCATCTCACGCGCGTCCTTATGGACGGCGGCAGCAGCCTGAACCTGCTCTATCAGGATATAGTGCGTAAAATGGGCATCGATCCCTCAAGGATCAAACCCACAAAAACTACCTTTAAAGGAGTCATACCAGGTGTAGAGGCCCGCTGTACGGGCTCAATCACACTGGAGGTTGTCTTCGGATCCCCGGACAACTTCAGAAGTGAAGAGTTGATCTTCGATATCGTCCCCTTCCACAGCGGCTATCATGCACTGCTCGGATGAACCGCATTTGCTCGATTCAATGCGGTGCCACACTGCTTATCTCAAGCTCAAGATGCCGGGACCACGCGGCATCATAACAGTTAACAGAAACACGGAGCGCTCCCTCCGTACCGAGGAGCACATCGCGGCCTTGGCAGCGGAAGTACAGAGCGGCCTTGCCAAGGAGAATTTTAATTCAGCGGCCAAGCTCCCGGACACTGTCAAGCGGATCCGGACTACTCCGTAGCATAACAGTCCGACTCGTCAGGAGTTAGACTAGCAATCCGGCCTCCATCTCCGTCCCGGCCAAATGGCGGCATACGTACCACGCGTACATAACTACGCACTTAAAATACCATGGGCATAGACGGAGGCATAACTAGATTGTGGTCCATAATACGGCTCGACCTCCCCTGGACACACATACTTTCACTTTTTCTTTTTCATCCTTTTCAGGTTTCTTTTCCACAGGCCCCTCAAGATGGCCTGATCATCGGTCCTTTCGAAGGATAGATACACCAAGACAGCAAGAAGCATTGAGGTATACGGGAATCTCTAGGAGGTCTTTTTGACGATCACTCTACCTGTTCTCAGGACCCGCACGCAGCTCTCCCTTGGTTATGGCATGTTAAATAGCCCTGTTGCTTATCGCACTACTTATACGCTTTGATGTATCAATAAAATTATAATGGAAACAGTTCGCGGCCCAACTTCTGCGGCACTAGCTTACTACTTCATTTTTTCTTGATAATCTTATCAATTGCACCCGTACACTTTGGTATGGCTTAAATTCGCCAGGGGCTTTATTGCGCCCCATATTACGGCAACAAAGTCCGAACACTTTTTACAGTATAGTTCGGCACCCCGAATTTAGCATTATATGCATTGTCTCCGAATCATGTCTTTGGTCAATAGTTGGGTTGCCCGGCTCCTGTGCTTACTACCTTATGTTCCACTATATCGGCTAGGGTAGTAAAGGGAGAACTACTATGATTGTGCCCTGGTTTATCCGGATGAGCACCTTAGTAGAGAAAGCCGAAAACTGACTATCATGATGCGGCGTGAGCCGGTCAGCTCTTCGGAGGTTACAAATCTTTTGTGATTTTTTCCGCATTATGCGACGAATTGGTCTCTACCCGATCAGGTGTTTACATCACCCTAGTTCGGACTCACAAATACTAGGGGCTGCGCCTAAATTTCTATTATAAAACTCCTATGGCTAAGTGAGGGTGATAAAGCCACATAGTCCGATTGCCTGGTTCGTTGCGCTAAACACCTCCTTCAAGGACCAAACTTTGGATCAAGAGTGTTTAGATTCTATCCCGAACACCCCCGTACTACCTACGTGGGGGCTGAAGCCGACGACTGGCCAACTCTCAGATTTAATAAAACGGCCGCACAGGAGGAAAAATCTTGATATAAACAACTAATATTATATTACATATCAGTTTTGTTCTATTATATAGGACAGGATAACATGAATTTATTCATCCAAAGATAATGTCTTTTGCACACTGCTCCGCCACAATGCGGGATCCCTCCAGGACATCGTCGAAATATCGCTCGGGCGTGCGGTGCTCCTTGCCCGCGGGTGGTCCCTCTGTCGCGAGCTTGACGGTGTTCATCTTCTCCCACTGCATCTTGACACGAGCGAAGGCCATCTGCGCACCTTCAATGCAGACTGACCGCTTGATGGCATCAAGCCGAGGGCAGGCAGCAACCAGTCGCTTCACGAGCCCAAAGTAGCTGTTGGGTATGGCTTCGGCAGGCCATAGACGGATTATCAAATCCTTCATGGCCAATTCGGCCGCCCTATGCAGTTCGGCCAGCTGTTTCAGCTGATCGCTGAAGGGCACCGGATGCTCTGGCGCAAGGTATTGCGACCAGAACAGCTTCTCCGTTGAGCTCCCCTCTTCGGCTCGGAAGAAATTTGCAGCATCAGCAATGCTGCGCGGCAGATCCGCAAACGCTCCTGGAGAACTCCAAATCCGGGTCAGTAAGAGGTACCTTTTCTTCACAAATTTGCTTTGCATTATAAAGGCCTTACCCGCCGTGATTTTCCTGGCCTCTTGGATTTCCTGGAGGGCGCCCTGGGCTTCAACCCGGGCCTCTTGTGTGCTTTGGTTGGCCTTAGCAAGCTCGGACTCTTGATCCGTAATCTTGCGCTCCAAGGACTCGCATTTCTTTACAGCGTCCTGGAGCTCTTGTTGGACCTCACCGACCCTGGCCTCGTGCTTTTCGCGGACGGATTGTTCCTCCGTCGCTCTCTTCTGGGCCTCGGCCAGTGCCTTTTTAAGGGCCTCCACCTCGGTCACCGCTCCTACAAATATCATGGCACCATGGTCAATACAAATCATCTATCCTTTCTGATATACAGAAGGTTATGGCATACCTTGCTTGTCCTCCAGCTGCTTTTTCACATGGCCGAGTTCTTCCTCGGCCCGCTCCAGACTCTGCTTCAGTCCGGAGACTTCGGCAGCATGGGAGGTAGCAGCCAGCAGCGACGCCTGCTTTTTCACATAGACATGTATGGTTAGTCTCCTGCGAAGATTGTTTGATCCTCTGTCCGACTTTTCTTTTCGACCACCGGACAGTGTCTTAGGGGCTACTGTCTATACTATGACATTCTTTTTACATAATTGCGTTTCATACCTCAAAACCTGTTAGAAGGCTTGTGCAGGCTTCGGTCAGTCCGCTCTTCGCGGACTGAATCTTCTCAATCACCGTACCCATGAGGGCACGGTGCTCCTCTACAATGGAAGCACTTCGCAGCGCTTCCAGTAGGGTGTCCGGTGCCTCTGGTTGGACAGAGGTCACCGGCGAAATAGGCACACCCCCTCCTTTTGAAGGAGGTTGCTTGCCGGATTCCGGAGCCGTATAGGTCTCCGGGACCGTATTCGGCCGGTGGCCGAATTGGACCTGGCCACCATTGCCAGTCTCCATGGGGATTTGCTCCCCCATGTGTCTGGCGGCCGAGGTTTCACCCTCTGGCGCCGCGCTGACGGCCTCCTGCATCTCTCCCTGGCCTGGGATCCTTCGGGACAACGCCTCAGTGTCATCTATGGCCTTGGAAGAGGAGGCCGCCGGAAGGGACCCGCTGTCCATCACCTTCGGGTCCAGTGAATTCCCCGAAGATGAGGATCGCTCGAGGTCGGAACAAGCCGGACTGCAAGTACATGATTCAACATGTTAAAACTATGGAGAAAAGAGGCTGGATATATGAATGCGTCAGGGTCTTTGAGTACGCATGACTCGGCCAGGGGCTTATCTCGGGGGCGTCGCTCTGGGCTGCTGTCAACGTCCCACGCGGAGTTATCCGCGAGGGAGACCTTCCCCTTCTTGGACGCCTCTGCCTCCAGATTTATGGGGGCCGCCCTTTTCTTCCTTCCCCACTCAAGGGAGAGTTGCTTTCCTCCTCCTCCTTGTCGTCCTCTGCAGCGGTGGAGTGAGTCTCGGCGTCTTCGGACGTCGCGTCCGAAGTTCCCTTGCGACGGAGACCACTTCTGGTCTCCTTGGCCTTTTTCTTGGCCTTCTTCTCCGGCGCCTGGTAGGGCGTCGGGACCAGCATCTTCGTCAGAAGCGGGATGGCTGGTTCCTCGGGCAGCGGAGCCGGACACTTAATCCGCTCTGCCTTCTTTGTCCAGCCCTGAAAAAATAAATAGGGAGGCTTAGGCATTTTCCCTGAGTAAGCAAGTAAAGGATACACCTTGAAGCGCGAAAGACTTACCGGACTAGCGGGATGGGCCAGGTCTTGCCCACGGTCCTCGGTCGTCTCCGGCCATTTCTCATTGGCCTTAAAAAGCACCTTCCAGATGTCTTCGTGCGTAGTTCCGAAGAACTGTTGCAAGGTCTGGTGCTCGGCCGGATCGAACTCCCACAAATGGCAAGTCTGGCTTTGGCATGGAAGGATCCGGCGAACTAGCATCACCTGGATCACATTGACAAGCTTGATGTTCTTGTCCACCATACTCTGGATACGCGCCTGCAGCGCTGTCAGCTCGTCCGACGATGCCCAATTCAGGCCCTTCTCTAGCCAGGAGGTGAGCCGCATTGGGGCTCCAGACTTGAATTCAGGAGCCGCGGCCCAGGTGGCATCGCGGGGCTCTGTGATATAGAACCATAGTTGCTGCCACCCTTTGACGGTCTCCACAAAGGTACCTTTGGGCCATGTGACATTGGGCATCTTGCTCACCATGGCGCCTCCGCACTCTGCGTGTTGGCCATCCACCACCTTCAGCTTTACATTGAAAATCTTGAGCCACAGTCTGAAGTGGGGTGGGATGCGGAGGAAGGCCTCGCACACGACAATGAATGCCGAGATGTTGAGGAAAGAATTTGGGGCTAGATCATGGAAATCTAGCCCGTAGTAGAACATGAGTCCGCGGATAAAAGGGTGGAGAGGAAACCCTAACCCGCGGACGAAGTGGGGGATGAACACCACCCTCTCATGAGGCTTGGGGGTGGGGATGATCTGTCCCTTGGCCGGAAGCCGGTAGGCGATTTCCTTGGCCAAATACCCCGCCTCCCGGAGCTTCGTGATGTCCTTCTCCTTGACAGAGGAGGCCATCCACTTGCCTTGCGCTCTGGATTCGGACATGGTCGGAGTGCTTCTTTGAGGCGGAAAAGATGAGAACTTGGGCGCTGGAGCTCAGGAATGGAGAGGCAGAGAAAGAGAAGGCGTGGGTGAAAGGGGTGAATCCCTATCTCCTTATAAAGGCAGTGAATATCAAGCGCCTCCCCACTCGCCTTAAAACTCGCCTATTCCCAAGGGCCGTGCAAACGGCACGGTTGGATTACCCACGCCCGTATTGATGAGAATCCCGTAATGAAGGGACACGATCTCTGCTATGACAAGACGTGCCACTAGAAACCGCATCTTAAAGCATGGAGTGGGAGACTAAAGAACGGTTCGAAATAATTATCGTGCAGGAACGTGGTGTCGCATTACAAAAAGTTGTCAGCGGATTGGACTCATGAAATATTATACTCTCTGCGGTTGTGTGTGGTACTTGTTTTGCAGAATCGGACACGCTTTCTGTGCTCAGAGTCTGTTCTGGAGTATTCGGAGGAGGAACCCGCCTTGCAATGCTGAAGACAATCTGTGCGCCGGACACATCGTCATTGAAGCCTGGTTCAGGGGCTACTGAGGGAGTCCTAGATTAAGGGGTCCTCGGGCATCCAGGCTACATAACGTGGGCCGAACTGATGGGCCATGAAGATACAAGACAGAAGACTCTCTCCCGTGTCCGGATGGGACTCTCCTTGGCGTGGACGGCAAGCTTGGCATTCGGATATGAAGATTCCTTTCTCTGTAACCGACTTTGTACAACCCTAGTCCCCCCCGGTGTCTATATAAACCGGAGGGTTTAGTCCGTAGAGGCAATCATAATCAGACAGGCTAGACTTCTAGGGTTTTAGCCATTACGATCTCGTGGTAGATCAACTCTTGTAATACTCATATTCATCAAGATCAATCAAGCAGGACGTAGGGTATTACCTCTGTAGAGACGGACCGAACCTGGGTAAACATCGTGTCCCCCGTCTCCTATTACCATCGATCTTAGACGCACAGTTCGGGACCCCCTACCCGAGATCCGCCGGTTTTGACACCGACAGTGGACGCTTCTGGTGGTTGGGGAATATTTGAGAATTTATAGTGCAAAGATTAGGGTTGGGGGACTCTCGAGGGGCCCACAAGCCAGGGGGGCGCGCCTTGAGGGCTTGTGGACTCCTCGTGAGTCTTCTGACCCCCTCCCCAAGTCTTCTGGGTGTCTTCTGGTCCAAGAAAAATCATCGCGAAAGTTTTATTCCGTTTGGACTCCGTTTGATATTCCTTTTTGAAAAAGTCAAAAACAAGGAAAAAACAGCAACTGGCACTGGGCACTAGGTTAATAGGTTAGTCCCAAAAAAATGATATAAAATAGTACCAAAATGCATATAAAACATCCAAGATAGATAATATAATAGCATGGAACAATCAAAAATTATAGATACATTGGAGACGTATCATATGTCCTCTATGGTCCATCAAAGACAAGACTTCCACAAGTTGTCTTCAAGTGAAGTGTTGGATGAGTTCATTGCTATGAACATCTTGAACTAGACCGCCGACAATGCTCTAGCTCATGTTCAACGGTCAAAAAAATCCTCACCCAACCTTGCTTTGAAGGCCAAGACAATTTTGAAAGAAGAGGAAGATGAGGAATAAGAGTGTTGCCACGTAGATACCAAATATGCTTATCATAAGCACATGGCTCTTGCGTCAAGGCAATTTTGGGGAAACAAGAGAAACTCAAGGCCCAACTTCTCCAAGAACAGCTCAAGTGATGCCAAGGGCAAGCAACATGTGAGAACTTGCTACAATTGTGGCAATGTGAGCCACTTCGTCGTGGATTTCCCATATGAGAAGAAGGGAGACAATGGAGGCAAGCTCATCTGTAAGGACAAGGCCAAGTCTTTCCCCAACAAGAACAACTTCACTAAGAAGGTGCCTCAAAAGGGTTTGGTGGTGCACGAAGAGTACCCATCCGATGATGATGATGATACAAGTGGTGAAGGAATTGCAACGGCGGCCTCCGTAATCATTGCTACCTCTTCCCCAACCTCGGTGTCACTCTTTGACTCCCCCAACGAGAACCTCATCATCACTCCCAAGTGCCTCATGGCCAAAGGCATCAACAAGGTAACCTCCAACATCAAAACTTCTATTTATACTAACCCCTCCTTGATGGATTATCTGGATGAAAGTGAGGAGGTACCAAAGGAAGAGAATGAGTTTGACAAGTTCTTGGGTAAGCTCAAAGGTGATACTAGGAAGCACTTTGTTGCTCTCTTGGAACAACTAGGTGAGGCCAATGATACCATTGATCTCACGAAGAGACCATCACCAATATGGAAGGGCATAGCCGTGATTATGCCAGTGAGATAGAGGATCTTTCTCATGCTCTTGAGGAAGAGCGAGGTCAACGTTTGGCTCTTGAGGAGTCACACAATGTTGATCTTGTTAAATTAAATAAATATCATGATCATGCTCATGTTCTTGCTCGTGTGCTTAAATTCGAGAATGTTGAACTTGGGGTTGGCCATACTAGACTCAAAGAGGAGTTTGAGTTACTTGACAAGGCTCACAAGGCCTTGAAGAGTGCTCATGCTACACTCACGGAGACTCATGATCAACTCCTAGTGAAGCTCACTAAGGAGATAGCCATGTGTCCTCCTTTTGTTTATTGATAATGCCCATGCTACTAACCCTTGTTGCGAGCATGTGCATCTTGTGGAGGACAATGCTAAGTTGAAAGAGCAACTTGAGAAGGGTCTTGTGACTTGAATACAAGGTGAGAAGAACCTTAACGAACTTTTGAGCAATCAAAAGGAAGTTGTGGCAAAGGAGGGACTTGGGTTTGCACCCAAGTCAAAGAAGAAGAGGAAAAGCAAGACCAAGCAACCTCTCATATCAAAGAGGTATTTGTCAAGGAGGGAGAGGGTGATCCTAAAGAGAAGAAGAACAAGGTGGTGGGTGGTGATGCCAAGAAGGCAAAACCATCCCTCCCAACAAAGTTGGCGACTTTAATACTTCTTATGTTTTATGCTGTGTTAGTGATGGGCATGTTTATGCCAAATTTGTTGGTTCTCCTTATGGGTACATTGAATCGTCTATTTGGGTTCCTAAGGCCCTTGTTACTAACCTCAAAGGACCCATTCAAAAATGGGTACCTAAATCCAAGCATTGATCTTATGTAGGAGTTTGCTTACGGTGGGGTGTCATGGTTGGTTGATAGTGGAGCGATAAATCATATGACCGGACCCATTCAAAAATGGGTACCTAAATCCAAGCATTGATCTTATGTAGGAGTTTGCTTATGGTGGGGTGTCATGGTTGGTTGATAGTGGAGCGATAAATCATATGACCGGAAGTAAGGACTTGGTGGTGGACGTGCAAGCAAGCCCATCTATGCCCATGATGACCCACAAGTATGGGGGATCGATCATAGTCCTTTCGATAAGTAAGAGTGTCAAACCCAACGAGGAGCAGAAGGAAATGATAAGCGGTTTTTAGCAAGGTATTTTCTGCAAGCACTGAAAATAGCGGTAACAGATAGTTTAATAGCAAGGTAATTTGTAACAAGTAGCAAGTAGCAATAGTAACAAGGGTACAACAAGGTGGCCCAATCCTTTTTATATCAAAGGACAAGCTGGAACGTTCTCTTATAGTAAGCAAAGCGTTCTCGAGGACACATGGGAATTATTGTCTAGTCACTTTCATCATGTTTATTTGATTCGCGATCGCTACTTTGATAATTTGATATGTGGGTGGACCGATGCATGTGTGATGTTCTTAATTGAACAAGCCTCCCACTTATGATTACCCCCTCTCGTAAGCATCTGCAACTACGAAAGAAGAACTAAGATAAATCTAACCATAGCATGAAACATATGGATCCAAATCAGCACCTTATGGAACAACGCATAAACTAGGGTTTAAGCTTCTGTCACTCTAGTAACACATCATCTACTTATTACTCCACAAGCCTTCCTTTAGGCCCAAGTATGGTGAAGTGTCATGTAGTCAACGTTCACATGACACCACTAAAGGAAGCAACAACATACATATCGTCAAAATATCGAACGGATACCAAATTCACATGATTACTTATAACAATACTTCTCCCATGTCCTCAAGATCAAAATTAACTACTCACAAATCATATCCAAGTTCAAGATCAGAGGGGTATTGAATATCATTAAGGATCTGAACATATAATCTTCCACCAAATAAACCAACTAGCATCAACTACAAGATGTAATCAACACTAGTAGCAACCCACATGTACCAATCTGAGGTTTTGAGATAAAGATTGAATACAAGAGATGAACTAAGGGTTGAGATGGGATGGTGCTGGTGAATATGTTGATGAAGATTGGTCCTCCCACGATGATAGGATCGTTGGTGATGTCGATGGCTTCGATTTCCCCCTCCCGGAGGGAAGTTTCCCCGGCGGAATCGCTTCACCGGAGAGCACAAGTGCTCCTGCACAGGTTCCGCCTCGAGACGGTGGCGCTACGTCCTAAAATTCCTCTCCTTTTTTCTAGGTCAAAACCTCTCATATAGCAGAAGATGGGCACCGGAGGCCAGCTACGGGCCCCATAAGGCATCATGGCGCGCCCAGGGGGTGGCCGCGCCCTGTTGCCTTGTGGGCAACTAGTGGGCCCCCTCTGGTGTTTCTTTGCTCCAGTATTTTTTACATATTCCATAAAAAATCTTCGTGAAATTTCAGGTCATTTGGAGCTCTGTAGAATAGGTATATCTGTTGTAGCTTTTTCAGGTCTAGAATTCCAGCTACCGGCAAGCTCCCTCTTCATGTAAATCTTGCAAATTAAGAGAGAAAAGGCATTAGGATTGCATCACAAAGTGTGATAATGATAACAAAAATATAAATATAGTTGGGAAAACATGATGCAAAATGGACATATCAACTCCCCCAAGTTTAGGCCTTGCTTGTCCTCAAGCGAAAGCCGAAATCGATAATCATGACCACATGTTTAGAGAGAGAGGTGTCGGTAAAAATAAAATACAGACATAGTAGCATCAGGATCATTATCATAGCAGCAATATACCATCATAAAACTTCTCATGATCAAGTAACAATTCATCACAATATCGAAGTATAAAACATAAGGCCTCCTTTGATTTGAAGGATTTTTCATAGGAAAAATGCAGGAATGCTCATTCCATAGGATTTGCTACTGTAGCGCCGTTTGATTTGCAGAAACCAATCCGGAGGAATACTGTTGCGAGCCAGTGGAACACTGTTGGTTTCCTGTGATTTTGCAGGAAGTGAAACATTGAGTCATACCTCTTTTTTACACAAAGACCAAGGCAAGAGGGACATGGCTGCATACCAAATTCCTCTCGTGACTCAACCAATGCTTTCCGTGAGCGCGTTCCAGTGAAAAGGCCCATGCAAATACAGAGCATGTGTGTGTTCGGTGCATGGCTTGTGTCTAGCCCAGTTTGGAGTGGTGCACGGTTTCTCTACTATGCATTCCATCGATTTTAGTTCCTGCATTTCAAACGTTCCATCTGTTTCACATTCTGTGGCGCCCCGCCTGATTACCACTGTAGCCAGACGGTCGCCACGCATACCAGCCCATGAAATCACTCTGGCATGCACGCTTACAACAAGTATCATGAACACAGGCATTTCTATTAATGAATATATAAGTCTTACAAGATATCTTACAAGAGTGATGACAGCGGAAAAGCTCTATCTAAGGCAGCATGGTCTTGGTGCGGCTCCAATCCACAGGGATCTGACTGGGTTACGCTTCTAGCCCGCGAACGCTCCGGCTCCTCGATGACGGATGACGGATCCTTATGTGAACCTGGCCATGTTAAAGGCCGCCAAGTACTTTTGAATGTACTCGCAAGCAAACCAAACTAACATATACACCAAGCAAAGCAATCCATGGCATTCAAGCATGCATTTGTTATTAGAGCAATATTAAATTATCATGGCATGGCATAACTAGCTAGCAATATTAATTATCATGTCATAACAGGAGTATCCAATGTGATACTAAAGAAAGTAAAGCATGGCAAGTAAATAATCCATACTCCGAACATTCTCAGGATCCCATCCAAACCTTAGCCAGATCCAACTTACTCTCTTCCGGGTTGCCTCACAACCCTTAGAATACTCATGATCCATGGAGTACTTCAGGGCATAAGACGAGTTCTTTCATCATTATTATTACTGTTCCAGTTGACCACCTAGAGAGGTCTGGACGGACTGTCCAATACCATGGACGCGGCTATTCGAATAGATTTTACACTCTGCAGAGGTTGCGCACTTTACCCACACCATGGAGCACCTGACCTCGTGATCCCATTCGGGTGGACCAGGGTTGCTCCAACGAAACCAGCCTAACCCGTGACTCCTCTACCGTACCACCGGCAATCATCCTCCCCCGGAGTCCTGCCCTGGGTGGCCCCTGTATCACCTCGTGACACCTGCCACCGTCGTGGCCAAACTAAACTGTCCCAAACGGGGACTCCCGGGTTAAACAATCAACCGGGCTCACAAGGTTATCGCTGCCTACCAGGCCAGGGTAGCGCGCACGCATAACCTTCCCTAGTTGGCGGTACCGATAAAAGAGCACGCGATCAGACCAAGTCAAAGTCGTCCCATACCAACAAATGTGGTTGCACGGATAAGTCCGGACAGGTGACTCTAGATCAACCGACTAGGTTTAGCTTTAGCAGGTACTTACAAAGCATGATAGTTTATCATGAATAACCTAACATGGTGGTAACTATGTATGAGGTAACAACTGTGGAAACATAACAACCTATCTCCACATAACATCACAATGAGTCATTAGTGAAATAACATTTAAATGGCAAGTTATCACTTTACAAGTTCTAGCTGTAAGTTACGACCATCGGATCCCTTGCAGAAAACCGGCAAAGAAACCAGTAGCCACCAGAACGGTCTTTACAACTCAGATCTGGGACATTACCGGAATAACTCAACCCCAGCTCAAGACGGGTGGAAAGTAGCTCAGAGCATGAGACGGTGTTGATAAGAAGAATGTAGCAGCTCCCTAAGACGGCCGAAAAACAGTTCAGAGCATAGGGTCACTGCTACGGAAAGAAATTCAACAGCTACCCAAGACGGTTGAAAAGTAGCTCGGAACACGGACAGTTGCTGACAAGAGAAATAAAAGTCGGCATCCACCCCGGACGGCCGGAAACAGCTCAGAACACAGGCGTGGTGCCGTCACCGAAGAAAGTGCAAGCAAGGGTTCGTTAGAGTCACATACAGCTCACTACTATACAGACAAGCACACGCATATTAATTTAAACATGCAAGAAATATCATAGAGCAATGCTTTAGGGCATATATCAGATGGTCGGCTTGCCTGGGGGCCGATGAATACTCCAGGAAGAGTGCGATAGCCTCGCAGGAACATCCGCTGGAAAAAATTCCCTCTCGGAGGGGCTGAACGAAGGGCAAGGGCGAAATGGTCATTTTCATAGTGTGGAAATATTATGAAAGTGACCTCATCGTAACGAGCTCAAAGAGATGAGGAAGTGGGCATTGGTTTCACCTCGATCGGAGCTGCGAGCGAAAAGATGTGATGGTTTGACTGCCAAGGACCTGTCTATAAATATTTAAATTTCACAGAGGTCCTCAATAGTTTTTTTTCTGCAGCAAAGATTAAAAGGAACTGTGCCCTGGGCCGACTTGGGCCAAAAGTGGCCGAGCCTGGGCTGCCACGAAGCAGCCGCCGCTGCTGCTGCTGTAGATGGGCCGGCCCACTGCGCTGCCCCTTCAAATAGGAAAAACAGAGGAGTGGGTTTGGGCCACCGACACGGGAGGCCCACCCGTCGGGGTCGTCTCCTTCCTCGCGCACGCTGACCAGAGGAGCAGAGGCGGCATCGGCCGGCGATTGCCAGCGCCACCGGCCACCGTTTGTGACGCCCGACACATGGGCGTGCTCAGAAAAGCGAGCAGCATCCACCCACATAGCTCACGGGTGCCGGGCTGCTCGGAAGCGAACGGGACGCCGGCCGCAGCAGACGGCGGCGCTGGTGAGACCGGGCCCGAGGCCATGGGCATCCCCGGAGCAAAAAGGAGACATGGGTGGTGCCGCGATGGTGGTGGTGGTCTTCCAGTGGTGCTGGAGGAGCAAGGGAGGCTCGGGTGAGGAGAATGGTGGCGGGGCAGTGGGGTGAGCTCGCCAGAAATCCGAGCGCTCCGGTGAGGATTTTGGTCGAGCGCGGGCACTGGAGTGGACTAGGGGTAGAGGGGAGTGCTCTGAGATGCTGAGAGAGCTCGGGGCTCGGCTATTTATAGCCGGCCGAGGCGAGACGATAACCACGGCTGCCGTGGCATCCTTAGCCGGATACTTGAGCTCGGGGACATGCGGAGGAAGGGCGAGATGTCGGCAGGGCCTCCGGGAGCGTGGAGAAGCCGGCAGTGGCTTCGGGAGAGCTCCGGTTGGAGGTATACGGCGGCGACAGCGTGCGAACAGTGGCGGAGTAATGGCGGTTGTCGTGGCGTGGCGGAGAAGAGGACGGAGGGGGAAGTGACCGGAGATGAGGGTGTGGACGACGGGGAGTCACGTCGGCACAAAATGGCAAGGTACGGTTGCCGGAGCTGGCCTGCCCGGCGAGGACAAAGCGCAAAGTGCCTGTTTGGCGCTGCGACCGTGTGGTCACCACGGGTGCCACATGCTCTGGCACGCTACTGCTCCTCACACCTTGCCAAACAAGTCTCCCACTTCTCAAATAGATAAGATCTGAGGCTAGGATTATCTAGATAGCTCTGAAGTGAGATAAGCTTGCTGAAAAAGATTTTAACAGCAAACTTTGCTGACATTTTGTGGAGAAATGGATAGAGATATGGAATTGAAACTTTGTCACAATGTTATGTGGTAGGAAGGACTAGAGGCTGGTAAAATTTGAAAGCATTTGGACAAGATTTGCACACACTTCCTTTGTAATGCCAAATCTGGTCCAGAAAATAGATTTTGAAGCTGTGCTCAAATGGTTTGATGAAGTGAGCTGAATTTTGGTGTAGAGTGATTATTTGAACATATGAAGGTACTCGAAAAATTTCAGCTCATTTGGAAATGCCAAAATGGTACTTCCTTCATAGAGCTTCAATTTGGACAGAAACTTGAGAAAAATGCTGTGGAAGAATGGTATATGAATTGAGCTGATTTTTGGTTTCCATGAGTGATTTATCAATGTTAACCATCATGAAAAATTTCAGCTCAAATAGATCAAGGATTCAAGCACTTCCTTTGCAAACTGGAAATCTGGACATAATTTGCAAATAGATTCTGTGCTTAAAATTTGAACTATGTGACTTGGGTTTTGATGGAAATGGTGAATATATGGTTAGGTTAAGCTCCACCATTTATTTGGGATTTTTCTTGGCTACCAAAATGGTAGTTCCTTTAGAAATTACCCAAAATGCAATATTGGCATTAAATAGGAAAATGCGATTTCCCTTATTTAATTATGGCCAATATTTTTATGGGAGCTCATTATGATCACAAAGAATATCTCCACAAGTTTTCATGAACTTTGGAGATGGATAGATATTTTCCTGGATTTAATTCCTTTAACTGGTGGGAAAAGGAATTAATTATAAATGAAAAATATTGCAGATTACTTGGCAATATTTTTACATATCCAGGGTTTATAGATAAAGGATGATCACTGGGAAAAGTTTGGGAGTCAACAGATCAAAGGAAATTGGGGTTCCTTTGTAACTGAAGGGATTAGGGTTTCCCTTCCGGCAACTCGGAAGGTAGGGTTTCGCCGGCAGAATCCCAAGAATATAGTTCGAGTGGTAAGATTGGACTGGAGAGAATCTCTGGTTGGATTGGAAAGGCAAGGTTAAATGACCATCTTCATATACCCAGCAGCTGGAGAAAATCCGATAACATCGAGAAAAAAAAGACGGAAGTCAAATCCTGCGAAGGAAAAAAAATAGGAGCGGAAACCAGGGTGTTACAAACCTACCCTCCTTAAGAAAATCTCGTCCTCGAGATTTCCGGGCTTACCTCCCGGTGAAGGGGGACTTACCTGTGTGCGACTTGGATCCATCAGCGGTCTTGTCTTCGTTGGTTCACTGACCTTTTAACTGCCTCTTCTGATGGACCATGTGTTGTCTCTGGACACAGTTTCCTTGAATCCTTCTCTTTCCTGTCAGTTGTACCTTTTGTCCTGGTAGTGGTGTTGCTGGGTGGGGTAGCGGGTAATACCAGCAAACCAATCAATTTCCATGGCCTGTAAGTGACTGCTCCGGGTTTTATTGTGATGCTCCGTACCCTGACTGTTACGGGCAAGACATCCTTTCCTGGTACCAGGCTCACTTGCTCGTATGGCCTTGAGTGAGTGGGAGTGGCTTTCTTTTTGCCGGGTCAGAATGCTCAGTCTGGCTGCGGGTTCCGTACTAACATTTCCTTTTGCTTTCGGCATTCTGACTTCGTCCTTAGGTGATCCGCAATTCAGGGAACAACATGACCCAACTATTGCTGCTATATTCCCAACTGAAATGTCAGGCATGATCACAAAGTAATCATAGATAGTAATCTCTTATTCCAATGACGCCATGATGCCTATGAGCGGTTGATGCTGATGTGCATGTGCTTTCAGCTATTCTATCAGAATGGCTTGTTTCAAACTCTGTCGCTCGCGGAGAAGGCTCTGTCATATATAGCTTCTATAGTCCGTGCCATGACCACTGAACTGAACATAGTATCGCTATCATCCGGTGTATCTTTTGGGGTATAGCCTCTTATCTTAGTTGATGGCCCGTATTTAGGGTGAGTATGGCATGCTCACTTGTAACCGCAAGTAGTGCATTGTTGTGGCCGCATATGCCAGAGTCTGACGAGGATTGGTAATAATACCTTGTCTGTGCAACTGTATCTTGCTGACCGGCACAGAGGTTGTTTGTTCACCACTTCTTTGTTCTTGAGAATTCCTTTCATGGACCTGTCATGACCTGCGAGCATTGTTTCTTGATTTTTTTTCCTGGTGTGTCGGGCTTATTCTCACAACTTACTCTTGCATATCTCGTAGGGGTTGCTGTGCTCATATTCTTCCTTGCACTATGGGGCCAATGTTTCTCCGAACACAGTCATTCCCGTGTACAAGTGGCTCGCATGAACTGATCCACTGGACTGCCTGCTCACAACATATGCAGGTGTAGGATAAATCCTTTCATAACCATTGAGTTCTGAGGCAGACGTGTGTCCAGACTAGTTTGTGCTCCTGACAGGACTGTCGTGGGCACGGGGTGTGTTGAAGAAGGTTGAATTCCTTATGCTCGAAGCTTCTGCCAAGGTAGCGTGCTAAGGAAGGCTGGGGATCGTACTTCAAAAGCTTTTCCTCATGTGTCTTGCTGAGGAAGGTCAAGTGCCTTATGCCAAAAGTTTTCCGCGGTAGCACGCTGTGGAGGATGGGGGTGCTGTATCCGAGAAGATTTTTCTCACCAAGTGGCGTACCGAGGAAGATTGGGAGTCTGGTGTCGTAAGATCTTCTCGGTAGCTTGCGAAAAAAGGTTGGGTTCCTTATACCAGAAGCCTTTCACTGTGTAAGTAGTCGGATCTATGGCCGAGTCTGGCTTCCTTCTGAAGTATCCAGAATTTTACCCATAGCGGAGCCAAACTTGGTATAGGCCATACCTTGTCTGAAGATATTCTGTTGGTCAGGCACATCGCTGGTCCTTCTGCTAGTCTGATCATTGCTGCTGTAAAGGTTGCAAAACTGATGCATGCCTCATGTTGTTAATTAATTCAGAATACCCTTTGCATTCAAACCAAGTGTTGCCAATAATAAGCAATTGACAGTTAATTCCATTCGGTTAAGCTGAGTTTCCAATCATGTTAGGTGCTCCTTGATTCTGGATGCTTGGAAGCTCAGTGATTCTGGGCAACCGTGAGCTCATCCATATTCCTTGCAAACCTTGTCGCAGTGCCCAGAAAATTTCGCATTTGCACCGGTGAATTCCAGAATATGCTTTGACCTTTGTACCAACGTACCAGAGTTTTGTTGCTGCTATTGGCACCTTCACATTCTTGAAACATGTCTTCGGTGGGTAATAGATGATTCTTGGGTTCATGAGGAAAGACTCGGTTCACCTTACTGACTGAAATAGTCCTTGTGTTGCGGATGGAATATTTTTTCCTTGCTGGTATCCATTCTTGGTAACTCATCTGACTGCTCCTTAGGCGTGATCCATTCTGAGGCAAACTCTCTCAGGTATATTCTGGCCTTGTCTGTTGCACATAGATTCTGCTTCTAACCTATTCTTCATTCTTGACAGATCCAGTGATGGTGTTTTGAATATCATGTAGTTGGCTTAGCTTGACTCTTGCTGAATTGGGATTATTGGGTATTATCCAAGTTGCATGCTGGTCTTCTTGACGGCACTTGCGGATGGATCCAGTCGAAGCGAAGAGAAAGAACCAACAAAAGAAGCAAGAACCACGAAAAACCCAAAAAGAATACTACAAAGCAAATAAAGCTCAAATATTTGCGGACCTTACACATGTGGCCGAAGATCCACTAGTATAACTATTATAGCGTGCTCGATGCACCTCTAAGGATTTAGAAGCGGAACCACACAATGCTCCTGGTAGCACTGGTGTCAAGCTCCTACTACTTCCTTAGCGAGCATCAAACTCGACACGAGACCATAGCCAAAATGGCTTAGCCAATGATCCTAAGGTTGTCGGGGAAAAGATGGAATTTATAAGTGTTTCCCAAAGGAAAGTAGAGTTAAGAAGAGAAATGCCATGGCTAGCAAGCAGGGTAGGGATATCTGGTTTACCTAGGGGTTCAGGGCTCACGGGTCATTGCCAGGTGCGAACATTTCGTACCGGAGGCAAAGGCCACGAGAGTTGGGGGTCTGATGGAGCCGAAAACCTATGGGGTTGCACTATGATCAATAGTAGCCGTGCCAGCTGGCAAAGATGGCTGAAATCCATCTGGGCATTCTACTGAGCACAAGACAATGGAGTCTGGCTAGGGTAACCTATAGTCAGCCTGGCTGCTCTGATACCATACGTTGTGGCGCCCAGCCTGATTACCACTGTAGCCAGACGGTCGCCATGCATACCAGCCAGGAAATCACTCTGGCATTTCTATTAATGAATATATAAGTCTTACATGATATCTTACAAGAGTGATGACAGCGGAAAAGCTCTATCTAAGGCAGCATGGTCTTGGTGCGGCTCCAATCCACAAGGATCTGACTGGGTTACGCTTCTAGCCCGCGAACGCTCCGGCTCCTCGATGACGGACGACGGATCCTTATGTGAACCTGGCCACGTTAAAGGCCGCTGAGTACTTTTGAATGTACTCGCAAGCAAACCAAACTAACATATACACCAAGCAAAGCAATCCATGGCATTCAAGCATTTATTTGTTATTAGAGCAATATTAAATTATCATGGCATGGCATAACTAGCTAGCAATATTAATTATCATGTCATAACAGGAGTATCCAGTGTGATACTAAAGAAAGTAAAGCATGGCAAGTAAATAATCCATACTCCGAACATTCTCAGGATCCCATCCAAACCTTAGCCAGATCCAACTTACTCTCTTCCGGGTTGCCTCACAAGCCTCAGAATACTCATGATCCACAGAGTACTTCAGGGCATAAGATGAGTTCTTTCATCATTATTATTACTGTTCCGGTTGACCACCTAGGGAGGTCTGGAAGGACTATCCAATACCGTGGACGCGGCTATTCGAATAGATTTTACACTCTGCAGAGGTTGCGCACTTTACCCACACCATGGAGCACCTGACCTCGTGATCCCATTCGGGTGGACCAGGGTTGCTCCAATGAAACCAGCCTAACCCGTGACTCCTCTACTGTACCACCGGCAATCATCCTCCCCCGGAGGCCTGCCCTGGGTGGCCCCTGTGTCACCTCGTGACACCTGCCACCGTTGTGGCCAAACTAAACTGTCCCAAATGGAGACTCCCGTGTTAAACAATCAACCGGGCTCACAAGGTTATCGCCGCCTACCAGGCCAGGGTAGCGTGCACGCATAACCTTCCCTAGTTGGCGGTACCGATAAAAGAGCACGCGACCAGACCAAGTCAAGGCCGTCCCATACCGGCAAATGTGGTTGCACGGATAAGTCCGGACAGGTGACTCTAGATCAACCGACTAGGTTTAGCTTTAGCAGGTACTTACAAAGCATGATTGTTTATTATGAATAACCTAACATGGTGGTAACTATGTATGAGGTAACAACTGTGGAAACATAACAACCTATCTCCACATAACATCACAATGAGTCATTAGTGAAATAACATTTAAATGGCAAGTTATCACTTTACAAGTTCTAGCTGTAAGTTACGACCATCGGAACCCTTGCACAAAACCGGCAAAGAAACCAGTAGCCACCAGAACGGTCTTTACAACTCAGATCTGGGACATTACCAGAATAACTCAACCCCGGCTCAAGACGGCTGGAAAGCAGCTTAGAGCATGAGACGGTGTTGATAAGAAGAATGTAGCAGCTCCCTAAGACGGCCGAAAACCAGCTCAGAGCATAGGGTCACTGCTACGGAAAGAAATTCAACAGCTGCCCGAGACGGCTGAAAAGCATCTCGGAACATGATAGTTGCTGACCAGAGAAATAAAAGTCGGCATCCACCCCGGACGGCCGAAAACAGCTCAGAACACAGGCGTGGTGCCGTCACCGAAGAAAGTGCGAGTCACATATAGCTCACTACTATACAGACAAGCACAAGCATATTAATTTAAACATGCAAGAAATATCACAGAGCAATGCTTTAGGGCATATATCAGATGGTCGGCTTGCCTGGGGGCCGATGAATACTCCGGGAAGAGTGCGATAGCCTCGCAGGAACATCCGCTGGAAAAGATTCCCTCTCGGAGGGGCTGAACAAAGGGCAAGGGCGAAATGGTCATTTTCCCAGTGTGGAAATATTATGAAAGTGACCTCATCGAAACAAGCTCAAAGAGATGAGGAAGTGGGCGTTGGTTTCACCTCGATCGGAGCTGCGAGCGAAAAGATGTGATGGTTTGACTGCAAAGGACCTGTTTGTAAATATTTAAATTGCACAGAGGTCCTCAATAGTTTTTTTTCTGCAGCAAAGATTAAAAGGAACTGTGCCCTGGGCCGACTTGGGCCGAAAGTGGCCGAGCCTGGGCTGCCACGAAGCAGCCGCCGCTGCTGCTGTAGATGGGCCGGCCCACTGCGCTGCCCCTTCAAATAGGAAAAACAGAGGAGGGGGTTTGGGCCACCGACAGGGGAGGCCCACCCGTCGGGGTCGTCTCCTTCCTCGCGCGCGCTGACCAGAGGAGCAGAGGTGGCATCGGCCGGCGATTGCCAGCGCCACCGGCCTCCTTTTGCGACGCCCGGCACATGGGCGTGCTCAGGAAAGCGAGCAATATCCACCCACATAGCTCAAGGGTGCCGGGGTGCTCGAAAGCGAATGGGACGCTGGCCGCAGCGGATATCGGCGCTGGTGAGACCGGGCCCGAGGCCATGGGCATCCCCGGAGCAAAAAGGAGATAGGGGTGGTGCCGCTATGGTGGTGGTGGTCTTCCGGTGGTGCTGGAGGAGCAAGGGAGGCTCGGGTGAGGAGAATGGTGGTGGAGCAGTGGGGTGAGCTCGCCGGAAATCCGAGCACTCCAGCGAGGATTTCGGTCGAGCGCGGGCACTGGAGTGGACTAGGGGTAGAGGGGAGTGCTCTGAGATGCTGAGAGAGCTCGGGGCTCGGCTATTTATAGCCGGCCGAGGCGAGACGATAACCACGGCTGCTGTGGCGTCCTTAGCCGGATACTGGAGCTCGGGGACACGCGGAGGAAGGGCGAGATGTCGGCAGCGCCTCCGGGAGCGTGGAGAAGCCGACAGTGGCTTCGGGAGAGCTCCGGTTGGAGGTATACGGCGGTGACCGCGTGCGAACAGTGGCGGAGTAATGGCGGTTGTCGCGGCGCGGCGGAGAAGAGGACGGAGGGGGAAGTGACCGGATATGAGGGTGTGGACGACGGGGAGTCAGGTCGGCACAAAATGGCAAGGTACGGTTGCCGGAGCTGGCCTGCCCGGCGAGGACAGAGCGCAGAGCGCCTGTTTGGCGCTGCGACCGCGTGGTCACCACGGGTGCCACGTGCTCTGGCACGCTACTGCTCCTCACACCTTGCCAAACAAGTCTCCCACTTCTCAAATAGATAAGATCTGAGGCTAGAATCATCTAGATAGCTCTGAAGTGAGAGAAGCTTGCTGAAAAAGATTTTAACAGCAAACTTTGCTGACATTTTGTGGAGAAATGGATAGAGATATGGAACTAAAACTTTGTCACAGTGTTATGTGGTAGGAAGGACTAGATGCTGGTAAAATTTGAAAGCATTTGGACAAGATTTGCACACACTTCCTTTGTAATGCCAAATCTGGTCCAGAAAATAGATTTTGAAGCTGTGCTCAAATGGTTTGATGAAGTGAGCTGAATTTTAGTGTAGAGTGATGATTTGAACATATGAAGGTACTGGAAAAATTTCAGCGCATTTGGAAATGCCAAAATGGTACTTCCTTCATAGAGCTTCAATTTGGACAGAAACTTGAGAAAAATGCTGTGGAAGAATGGATAGATGAATTGAGCTGATTTTTGGTTTCCATGAGTGATTTATCAATGTTAACCACCATGAAAAATTTCAGCTCAAATAGATCAAGAATTCAAGCACTTCCTTTGCAAACTGGAAATCTGGACATAATTTGCAAATGGATTCTGTGCTTAAAATTTGAACTATGGGACTTGGGTTTTGATGGAAATGGTGAATATATGGTTAGGTTAAGCTCCACATTTTATTTGGGATTTTTCCTGGCTACCAAAATGGTAGTTCCTTTAGAAATTACCCAAAATGCAATATTGGCATTAAATAGGAAAATGCAATTTCCCTTATTTAATTATGGCCAATATTTTTATGGGAGCTCATTATGATCACAAATAATATCTCTACAAGTTTTCATGAACTTTGGAGATAGATAGATATTTTCCTGGATTTAATTCCTTTAACTGGCGGAAAAAGGAATTAATTATAAATGAAAAATATTGCAGATTACTTGGCAATATTTTTACATATCCAGGGTTTATAGATAAAGGATGATCACTGGGAAAAGTTTGGGAGTCAACAGATCAAAGGAAATTGGGGTTCCTTTGTAACTGAAGGGATTAGGGTTTCCCTTCCGGCAACTCGGAAGGTAGGGTTTCGCCAGCAGAATCCCGAGAATATAGTTCGAGTGGCAAGATTGGACTGGAGAGAATCTCTGGTTGGATAGGAAAGGCAAGGTTAAATGACCATCTTCATATACCCAGCAGCTGGAGAAAATCCGATAACATCGAGAAAAAAAAAGACGGAAGTCAAATCCCACGAAGGAAAAAAAAACAGGAGCGGAAACCAGGGTGTTACACATTCCTCTACTTTTCCACTATTTTCAATCCTCTGTTTTACACCTGCAATCCTATAGTTTTCCTATATTTATCCTATTCCAATGTTTTTGCAATCCTGTGAATCAAAGAGGCCTTAAACTTTCTTGAAAATTAATAAACTATGTTCTTAGGAAGAATCTCATATAAGAGCTTTTGTTTAGTAAGTCCACATACTCAATTATCATTTAGTCTT
This sequence comes from Thinopyrum elongatum, assembly GCA_011799875.1. Classification (NCBI taxonomy): domain Eukaryota; kingdom Viridiplantae; phylum Streptophyta; class Magnoliopsida; order Poales; family Poaceae; genus Thinopyrum; species Thinopyrum elongatum. Next base: position 43,981,466 of record CM022300.1, read on the forward strand.
CTATGATTGCTGACACTCACGGTATATATATATATATGTATATATATATATATATATATATATATATATATACATATATATATATATATATATATACATACATACATATAGGAAAATAGGTTAGTACTCCTAATAGTACATACTCCTAGCCACGTGTCGCTGTTTAGGCTCTCCAGGCGCACTTTTGGATTTCCTCTAACAAACCCATTTCGCGTCCAGGTAACCCATCAAGGGGATCACATAGCCAGTGAAAATTAGCTCCGAATTATTAGGGATAAGCACACAACTGATTTCTATCATATACCTAGGGATGGCAATGGGTAGGGTATGGGCGGGTACGAACTTTTTGTGCCCAAACCCATGCCCAAAACTTTTTTCTATACCCACCCATTTCAGTATTCATGGGCACAAATTGGTACCCATGCCCATACCCATCGGGTATCTTATACCCAATGGGTATTTGCTGGGTATAATATATAACATTGGCATGATAAAGGTAAGACTAGAAAAGGGCCTAAAACTAAAGTTAGGTACTCGGCCATCACAATCTTGTTTGCACTTACATCAAAATTTCACAATGACGATTGACACACAAATGTCTTCATCTCCATTACAAACTAACTTTGAAAAAAAATTCAATTTTGTAAACTTGCAATGCTAATTACTGTAGGTTTACCCAGATATTATAGGGTTTAATTTTTTATTAATTTTTCTGGGTATCCATTGGGTTACCCCTGGGTACAATTTCATACCCATACCCTACCCATGCATTTTGCGGGTATGGATAACCATTACCCATGGGTATGAACTGGTAGAAAGTCTCACCCATGCCGACTGTTTTCGGGTAGGGTACCCGCGGGTGCCCATACCCATGGGCAAAACTGCCATCCCTACATATACCTCATATTAGCTGATTACTTTGGAAATATAGCCGTCACATCCTCATGTACATAACACAGCAAGCGTCGCCCGGCCTGATTGTGTTCCAGATCGGCGGGCAAAAAATTCCCCTGAAACGTGTCACCTCTCTTTTTACTCCTACCTGCAAGCGTAAAAGTGCTCAGTGGTTCTGCACAAGAGAGAGAAAGAATTGTTAAAAAGATGCCGGGAGCTCTCGCGAGCAGGGTCGCGTCGGCCGTGCGCGAGGCGCCGCCGGCCTGATCTCCTCGCTCCGGCCTCCCCAGCCACCGTCCGGCCCGGATCCGGAAGCCCCGTCGCGCCCTCTCTCCATCCCTCCCAACCGCGTCTGTCGTCCAGCCGCTCTTTCGGCCTCCCGCACCCGGCGAGGTCCCGGCCAGTTCCTTGAGCGAGCAGCAGCAGGAAGATGGCTGCGCGCGGGTGAGCATGGGGCTGTCGCGACCTCGCATGCGGCGCGTGGGCGCTCGCCGCCGCCGCTCGGCTCCCCGCCCTCCGGGCTTCGCTGCCGCTGGCCAGACTGAATCGAGGCTCCCCGCCGCGGCCCCTTCTCCATCACCCTCGGCGTCGCCTCATCTCCTGGTCTCGGCAGCTGCTGCGGCTGATTCTGCATCGGCTCCGTCATCGTCTTGTGTTGCGGCCGTTCTTCCTGCTGGAGCCTCCTCAGGCTGGGCCCTCACGCCACCTACGCCGACCGCTCGTGGTTTGCCCCCTGTGGTTGTCACCTCTGCCTCGCCATGTCCAGATTGGGAGGGCCCTGCTTCCCCTCCGTCGACGGCTGCCCTTGGGCGCGCGCTCGCCCCCGATGTCGTTGTGGGGGCCCCGCAGCAGCCGCTGTCCGTGTCATGGGCTTCCCTCGCTGATGACGTCTGCAGCATTGGCGATGATGACGAGCTCGCCCCACTGACGCCGTTGGCTGCCAGATGCTCGAGCGGGGTGAGCAATCCGGCTGCTGTTGTTGTCGCTGCTGCTCCTGAGGCGTCTTCGGAGCAGGGATGGGTGAAGGTGGGGGGCCGGCGTTGTTCAACGTCGCCGGCCTCGGTTCTGTCTCCCCGGCCTATCCCTGCCTGGCTCCACGGTCGATGTTGCAGATGCCTTGCCCCGGGACACCGTGCGGCGGTTTGCAGAGATCCCTTTCGATGCGCTCGCTGCTTGGAGAACGGCCATCGTGCACGTGACTGTCGTAACCCCTGGCGTCCTCTCAGCTCACTGGCATGTCTTGTCATGCCGCCTGTCTCTCGCCTCAGCACCCAGCATCGTCAAACTCCTGCTCCAAGAGAAGGCCAAATGAAATTTGCGCTTCCTTCCAATGAGCTTCGCCGTGGGTCTTGGGCCTCTGTGGTTTCTGCTTCCGCTAGCCCGACAACCCCATCCGATGTGGTGCTTCAGTCTGCTCTGGCTGACCAGACTGAGTTGCTTCAAGGCTGGCAGGCACGTATTGAGAGCTTTCTGGAGCGGGCGGAGGCTGCTTTGAGTAGGCTCTCCCTTGTGCCGGCTATGTTGCAGGCCACACCAACGCCACAGTCTCTTGGTGTGACTGATGTTGGCTCCACGGAGGACGGAGGTGCAGAGCCCTATGGTTGTTTCTTCCCTCGTGTTCGGGACAATTCACCGTTGATGTCTGCTCCAACCGCCGTGTTGCCTACTAATGTGGGCAAGTCCAACGCCGTGCTTGCGGCTCCGATGCTACAGCTAATGCCCGAGCTTCGGGATATATGCTCGAGCCCTGCTTCGCCTCTGTCCTTGGAGAGGTTGGAGGTGGACTCATCGGGGACCTTGTGTGAGGGGCATGTTTTGCCTCTTTCATGTGTGCAATTGGAGGTGCCGAAGTCCATTGTGTCGATGGTCCCTGTGGTCAAGGATGTCGTGTCGGTGGTTTTTCGGGCTAACGATGTCGTTACGGCTGATTGGTTGGTGCCTGCTCCTAAGAGCCCCTTGGTTGACGACAACTACATCAAGAAGTACAATGAGTTCTACGACTTCCTTGACAAATGGGTGGCTGATCATCCTGGATCCGACAATACAAGTGGCTGCCTCCTGAAGGAGAAACCCAACAGGGAGAAAGCAAAGACAAACAAAAGCAAGAAGGGTGGCGCCATTCGGAAGGCGCCCGTGACTTCATGATGGAGGGTGCTTCATTTCTATTGTGGGCGGTGCTCTTGTCTGGAGCTTTGTTGTGTTGTACAAGTGTCGAGAGTTGCGGTTGTGGTGCATTAGGAGGGCCACATGTGCGGTCACGGTGTTTCGTGCGGTGTGAGTAGTACGCATGTGGGTTGTTTGTATCGGTTTTTGCCCGGTTTTCCGAAATTAACTGGGCAACTCTCTTCTTCTTAATTAATCGACGAGGCAAAACTTTTGCCTACGTTTCAAAAAAAAAAAAAAACACAGCAAGCGCCGGCGGCGGCGACGAGATGCAGCTCTCTCATCTGATTTGGCATCGGTAGCAGCTACGAGTTAACGACGACAACCCTTTCTCGTCTCGTCGTCGTTCATTGCGGGCGGCACCACTATGTGATTGGGCCGATCGCCCGGCCGCTGATGACGATACGCTAATGTCCAAGCGCGACGTGCATGAGACCGTGCTCACCTCCTACTCTGGTGTGCTCCCGCGTTATACTCTGGTGACCTCTCGTGGATAATTTACATGCGTGCCTGCAACATCATTTTAATTTGTGGTTATTGAGAGATTAACGCATTCACCTTTCTTCTGCAACTCTTGTTCCAGGACGCATTAATTAGTGATATGTCACTCACAAGTCAAGGTACCCGTATGTACACATAGATCAGATTCTAGTTCTGCATCCATGTAATTTTTCTATGCATCTGCCCCATTGTTACTTATTATCTAGTATATGAAGAGTTTCGCAAAAAAAAAAAATCTAGTATATGAAGAGCATTAACTGAAGGACTAGGTTGCGGCGCGAAGACGACGGTATCCGGCGGCGTCACACCGGGAAGCTGAGTGTTCTTCGGCAGACTTCAATACCTGTAGCTCTCACTGTCCTGCTGCACCATGTCAGGACTGATCTCCGTTGATCTGGCACACGTCGCGCCGCAAAAGAATGTACTCATATGGTCACCAACGATGCATATATCGATTGCATCCATGCCTTATCATGTACTTACTGTATGACCGGGAGTGGCTATAACGTCTTTCTTTGCACGTATACAATTGATGTTTTTTTACTGATGATCAAAGGCGTGTATACTCCCTTTTACTTTTTTTTAAAGAAAATGCTGATGGGGCAGCTTTTCATTGAAACTGGGGGGTTAGAGGGTTTGTTTACAGTGGATTTACAGGTCCAAACAACAAACTGTTGGACATGCCATCATCACTACACCAACTGTGGCGTTTTCTTAGTCGGGTTCCCTGGGTCTGTTGAGCAGCGAGTTTGCCTTGCGTCGTCCCGCAGCTTGCCAAACACCCGCCTCCTCGATCATCCTCTCCACCACTGTCCTCACCGGCGAGGGTTGGTTCCTGAAGATTCTGGCGTTGCGTTCGTTCCATATCGACCACCATACAAGCTGGACCAGGGCGCTCCATTGTTTCTTCGTTGATGTAGGTACAATGCCGGTGGTCTGCTCCACCCATTGCACAAGCGAGGTTGTGTCTGATGTAGTGGAGAGGTTCGGTTGCAGGTTGCATCGAGCAATGATGTCCTGCCAAATCTGGACTGAGAAGGGGCATGAGGCCAACAGGTGTACCACGTCCTCCATTGGCCCATTACATAAGGAGCATGTTGGGTTGTGTGGCCATCCCTTTTTTAGCAAGCACATCGGCAGTGTTGCAGCGTCCAAGCAGTGCCAACCATGCAAAGAGCTTGCATTTGCCCGGCGCGTCGGTCGTCCATACGAAATCAGCGAACCCAGACCGAGTGCAGCCCTCGAACTGAATGAGACACGCAGATTTGGCCGTGTAGATACCACTTGCTGTCCATTTCCAACGTACTTGATCTTGTTCTACTTGATCTTGTTCTTCTGTTAGATACTCCCTTTTACTCATGTGTGTATATATATACACTCTGTTTTTTGGTGAATAAATTATTATGCCAGCTGAATACACTAATTTTCATTTCTAAATAATATACTATATAATTATATACTCTTCATAAAAAATCATATACTTCATAAGTAATGTGGTATATACTCTCGTATAAAAAGTAAAGTATATACTGGAGCATAATAGTGTAGTATATAAACTCTTGTAAAGTATATATACTGGAGCATAAAAGTAAAGAGGTATTTCTCATGGATGAAATAGTATACACTTCTTCCGGAATGTAGTATACACTCCCGTAAAAGATGAGGCATATCTATCACAAGCCATGTAGTGTATACGCTATCATAAAAATAGGAAGTGTACTTTCTCACAAATGACATTGTATATACACCCTCGCAAAAGATGAAGTATATACTTCCTCACGAATGATGTTGTATATACTCTCTCTCAAAAGATGAAGTATGTACTTCCTCACTAATGACGTTGTATATACTCTCTCGCAAAAGATGAAGTATGTGCTTCCTCACGAATGACGTTGTATATACTTCCTCGTAAAATATGAAGTATATAATTCCTCACGAATGAAGTTGTATATACTCTCTCGCAAAAGGTGAAGTATATACTTCCTCACGAATGACGTTGTATATACTCTCTCGCAAAAGGTGAAGTATATACTTCCTCACTAATGATGTTGTATATACTACCTCGCAAAAGTTGAAGTATATACTTCCTCACGAATGATGTTGTATATACTCCTCGCAAAAGATGTGGTATTGTATATAAGCACTCGTAAAAGATGAAGTATATGTTTTTTTTTTCATAAAAGATGTACACTATTAGGGAAAATCTTATAGACAAAATATTACCGGCAGCACGGTTTTAAAAAAAGGCGCTACTGCTACTTAGCAGTAGCGCTCTACAACAAACAGCGCTACTGGTATCCACATAGCAGTAGCGCGTCAGGAGGAAACAACGCTACTACTACAATTGCCACGACCTTGCCGCCAGACTAGGTATAACAGTAGCGCATGTTTCCTAAACGCGCTACTGCTATATCGTTTAGCAGTAGCGCTTTATCTTAACGCGCGCTACTGCTAAAGCCATTCTATCTTCTCCAACCGGCCGCCCCTCACTCTCCCCTCTCCACTCCACTCTCACTCTTCCCCACACCCCCCGTCGTCCGCCGCCACCGTTCCCCGACTACCGTCGTCGCCCGCCGCCGCCGACGCTCCTGCTCCTCCTCCACTGAGGTAGTTCCTCCATCCCTCCTCCTTCCACCTCCCTCCCCTCCTCGTCCTTCTCCTGATCCCTCCCTCCCTACCGCTCCCTCCTCCCTCCTCCTCCGGCCAAGCCCTCCGCCGGCAGCCCTCCTCCCTCCTCCCACCCCTCCTCCCTCCTCCTCCTCCCTCCTCCCACCGCCCTCCTTCCCCTCCTCCTCTCTCCTCCCTCCTCCTCCTCCCTCCTCCCACCCCCTCCTCCCTCCATCTCTCCTAAACCCTAAACTGTTTTTTTACTGTTCTTGTATAATGTAGTTTGTTTTACTTTTTTTAGTAAGTGTTTAATAGAAATAGTTTATTAGGAAGTGGTTAATAGAACTAGTTTATTTATAGTAAGTGCTTATAGAACTAGTTTATTTATAGTAAGTGCTTAATAACTAGTGAATAGTTTTTTTGAATATAAAAAAGTTTTAGTAATATAATTTTTTAGGTATAGAAAATTTTCAATTATAGAAATCCTAATTGGAATGCTATATGAGAAATTTTTAGGTATCAAATTTAGTAATAAAAATTTTTAGTAAGAAAATTTAGGTATAGAATTTTTTTGTAATTTTGTTTTTCAATATAGAAATGTATTGGAAAATTTAATTATTTTTATGTCATTATCACTTTGTCATCAAAGAATGCTATATGAGATTTGATGATCTAAAATTTTACTCGGTGGAATATGCAGGCTTTGTAGAGTCGTGTCTCCTTGGAGTGATCGTCATCCGAGCTACCTCTACTTTCTCTACACCCGAGTGGGTGAGCTAAAAGTCCACCTCCTCCTTCTCTGCTCCTCGGTGTTGAATAGAGTAGAACTAGGGTATTTAGTTATGCTTCTTAACCAAATGAAATGTTCGGGTTATAAGATATATTGAAATGTTTCTGTCAATATTGAACCATTGAAATGCAATGAGCACCAGTTTAAGCATCGTTGTATGTGTATGGACATCTTTGTATCGCAGGGAAAATCCGAGTAGCCTATGTTTTGCCGGAGTGTTGATTCATTTCTGTTCTGGCAAATTTCAGGCGCTCGATATGTCCTATTTTAGCAAAGGTCATGCCGGATTTTTCCGTGAATTTAAGCATGACTTGTGCTAGAATATGTAGGAAATATCGAGTGCCCTGGATTTGCTAGAAAGAGAATTAAACGACATTTCGAGTTGACTTTAAGTCTGTCGGGGCTCCATATATGACAGTAAAAAAATCAGTGAGGCAGAGTCTCCACCATATATGAGAGAAGAAGAATGCCGACTATTGTCGTGGGGGTCGCTTCTCCTTCTTCTCTTTGTGCTAGACCTTTGTTATGCACTAGGGGAAGGAGGAGTAGCGACCATCACCGACGGTCGCAATATCAGAGAGGGAGTGCCCACCATATACGTGAGATAAGAGTTTAGGAAGGAAGACTCGACAGACCTAAAGTCAACCCGTTGCATACTGAGTAATAGTGATCTGTGTGTTGAGTTTCCTGGTAGTTGCCTTCGATCGATTTTCAATTAATGTTTCAACTATGAACATAGGAAATGTCTGACGACGAAAGGGAATTCGTTATGTGCGAATACTGCGAAGACGAGCGCGGCCTGTGCGACATGCCTCACCTAGTTGGTGGTAGGCGCTTCAGCATCATGCTGGATGAGAACTTCGAAGTGGATACAGTAAGTCACAACGACAAGTCTTTTTTCATAATTAAGCATGACTTCTGCTTCTTTTGCTTCAACTTATAATTTTAATTTTTTATAATTCTACTAGTGTATCCCATGCCATGCAAGAATTTATGTCTTGGATAAGATTGGTTTCAGTACTATGGAAAGTATGGAGGTAAAGAGAGTTCACTTGAGGACCGAGCATGGTTATACTTTTGCCGTAAAATTATACAATGCAGACACGTACTCCTATTTTGAATGCAAAAATTGGAGAGCACTATGCAAGGCTTATGCATTTGAGCCTAATATGCTTATCACCTTTGATATTCGTCCGGAAGATGAAATTAAAGGTAATATCGACATCTGGGTTGATGTGCAGACGCCTCCAGTTCTACCATTATGTGAGTTTCTCAACCATATTTATTAAGTAATTTATATTGTTTATTTAAAAATACTTGACAGCTAATTTCTATTGACAACTTATTTCCATTCGAGCAAACATGTCCGACGCTTGGTAGACAGCACCTACTACTGTCCCGAGGCTGAACTAAACTGCGAGGAGATAAGTCATTATGTTTCATAGCTTGAGGATCTTGATACTGTCAAGACAGGTTATTTTCCTGGACTTCAAAACCTGGACTTCGAAATATTAGTACTCAATACGTGCGACCACTAGTGTGCGTATTGAACTACGGTCACATCTATTTAGGAAAGATGGTAAGATTTTTACTATTTGTCCTCAGTGCATCTTTTGCATACATTATTTTTTAAGCTAAACTTCATTGCTAAGTATGTTACTATGATGTTCTTCAACAGGGACTCCCGATGAATGTTGTGCCTCGTTGGATCGAGCCTAAAGGTCGCATGACAATGGTTAGCTTACGGCCAAGATATCCTGCATTGCACATGAGTGCATTCATGATTTCTCAAAGCGAGCAAGTCTTAATAGTCAAAGACTGGAGCAAAATTGTGAAGGATCACAACAGAGAAGTACTAGGGGGCAGCAATCAGAAGCGCAGCCCACAATTAGGAGACAGGTTCATCTGCATTCTCCAATATGATGAAGCAGGAGTGCTACACATGTTTTATGCTATTTTACCTGAGAGAGAGCAGCAGGAGTGATTAGCTAGCTAGAATGAGTTTGAAGATGATGATGTGCTACACTATGACTATGATGATTAAATAGGTAGTGTTGGTGGTAATGACTATGATGATTATTATTAGCTAGTGTTTGTGGTGATTAGATAGCTACACTATGACTATGATGATTAAATAGTGTTGGTGGTAATGACTATGATGATTATTAGCTAGTGTTGTTGGTGATGATATGATGCAAGAGTTTTTATATTAATATAATGATGATGTTGATCATGATTATCATGATGATTTGTTATTATGATCATGATTAGTTATTATATCATTGATGGAAGGAACGCGGATTAGATTCATGTGGATGGATCAAAAGTGACCAAAAGTTGAATTAGTAGGATCGTCGTCCTAATTCAACTTTTGATTCATCCAAATGAATCCAATCCATGTTTCTTCCTCACAATGATATATTAATTCATCATGGACATAATGATATAACAACTTCTTAATTGGTACTATATCAAAATTTGTATAATAGTGTATAAATACACTAAAAATAAAAAAATTGAAAAACAGAATACTAGTAGCGCTAGACAAGAAGCACGCTACTACTAGTTAGATTAGCAGTAGCGCTGGAAACAATACACGCTACGGCTATATGTCTTAGCAGTAGCGTGTGTTACACACGCTACTGCTAAGGAATAGCTGTAGCGCCTTACTAGTAGCGCGGGGCCCCGCGCTACTAGTAGGCATTAAACCCGCGCTACTACTAGGCTTTTCCCTAGTAGTGGTAGTATGTAGTCTCTCACAGAAAAGTAGTGCTCTCCCACAAAAAAATGTGTAATACTGAATACTATAGAGAGGGAAAGTAGTATATGCCCACGCGAGAAAAAAAAAGGAAAGTAGTATATGCCCATCCATCTAATAACAGCCACATGCACCCAAATAGATTATTTGCATTGAGCGTTCCTTCCTTTCAGGGAGTAGGTACGCATGCAAATGAATTAGTTATTCTCTTCCACTAATTACCAATCACCTCACCCATTAAGCCTTATCCATTAAGGATGGGAGTACATACTCTCGGGAGTATAAAAAAGGAAGATAGGGGCTTATAATTTCACCTCCCAACTCATTTACCTTAAGGGTAATGTCAACAATAATAACTCATGCTCACTCATATCCAACTAGATATATGTGCCTAGATCTTTCTCCACCACATGATGCTTGCAAAAAGAAAAGAAAAACATAATAGAGAAGAACACAATTGACTCTTGCATAAAAAGGTAATACAGAAAAGTAAAAGACAGACCCTTCGCAGAGGGAAGCAGAGGTTGTCATGCGCTTTTTTTGGATGTGCAAGCTCTTAATGTAGAGGAACGTCACTTTATATTGCCCCTTATGATAGAAACCTTTATTATGCAGTCTGTCGCTTTTATTCCTTTACCATCACAGGATAGTACAAAGCTTATTTTCTCTTACAATAAAAGATCATATATATTTAGGAGCAATTTTTATTGCTTTTCGCACCGATGACAACTTACTTGAAGGATATTATTCAATCCATAGGTAGATATAGTGGACTATCATGACATGAAACTGGGTTCAAGGGTTTTGGATGCACAGGTAGTAACTCTACTTAGTGCGGATTTTTGGCTAGCAGAAGATAGTAAGCAAGCACCACATGTTGGAGGATCCATGACAATATAACTTCTATGTGAATATAAGCAAACATAACTCATTACGTTGTCTTCCTTGTCCGATGTCAACTATTTGACATAGAATATTTAATGGGGGATCACAATCATAAAAGATGTCCAAAATAGTATATTTATATGTGAATCCTCTCTTCCTTTATTCATCTTTCATGAATTGCATCATTGACCAATACTATGTTTGTTAACTTCCAACTAATTTTATCAAGTATACTTTTCTTTATGTAAAGTCATTACTTCCCATGGGATTAACATATGATCTTTTTATTATTTTCATTGCTAAGATTGAAACATAAAAGTAAAGGGGGTAAAACTCAAACTACTCTTTATTATATAACTCTCAAACTCGATTACATGGATAGATCATGAAACTAGCACTTGAAACTAGATCATACTAAACTTCTATTCTTCTAAATCACTAAATAACTAAGGATCGAACTAAGATAGATAAAGATGATAAAAAGTGATGGTGATACGATACCGGGGCACCTCCCCCAAGCTTGGCACAAGTCTAGGGTGGTGCCCATACTCGTGTACTCAAGTGTCTTTCTTCGTGGGTGATGGTGATGTAGTGATTCTCTTGGCTATAATTCCCCTTAGAGTGCGAATCTCCACCTTAAGCTCACTGATTTCCTTCTTAAGATTGAAATTCTCCTTATGGAGCTTATTTGTGAATGATGCATCATCAACCAAGGGGTGCAATTTAGTTGTAGAGGACGAGGTGACATCACCCACCCTGCACACGACGATAAGGGGTAAATCGAATAACGGAAGGCTTAGCCTTATTTGGCAAACTTGATTTCTTGAACTCCACATGCATATCTCCTGGCTTAGGTAAAGGAGTTTCTCCTTCTTCCTCGCTCGAGGATTATATCCTTTTTAGATTGACATCAAATCCTCTTCCGTGGACCACCCATAAGGATCCATGTCTCCATAGATCCTTGGGTTTGCAACATAGTGGGACACATAGCTCTCTCCATCCGAGTCTTGGGACGACATGCTGTCAGATCTGCCAAAAAAACAGCTCGAAACAAGAAGAGAGAAGGAACTTGTGATACGGTGGTCAAAACGTCCAGGAGTATATATAAAGAATTTTTATCTTGCGAAACAAGTATACAGGAAGAAAACAGAGTCGGGAAGGCACACGAGGGGCCCACAAGGCAACCTGGCGCGCCCTGTTGCCTTGTGATCTCCTTGTGGATCCTCTCGGCTATTTCTTATTTTTGTATTTTTTTTCTAATATTCTAAAAAAGACAGAAATAATTTTTATGGATATTTTGGAGTCGGTTTACTTACCGTATCACATAACTACTCTTTTTTAGTTTATGTTGCCGGGTACGGTGTGACTTCATACTTTGAGATCATACTTTTGCATGCGGGAAGGTGCCTGCATAGGTGATTGTTCATGTTGTTCATGTGTGAGGATGTTCATGGATCGCATATGTATGTGAGCCCAATAGGTTTGCAATAGGCAGAATTTTTTCTGTGCAACTATCTTGATGAAAGCGCATTAATCATGTCAAGTTTAACGATTGGTTACAAAATAAAGGTTACCCTGCCGGTTGTCATGTGGCATACTAGGACCACGCTCAAGCCGCCACGTTGAGCGTGCAATGTTGCCACGTTGAGTGTTCCAACACAGACTTTTTTTTCTATAACAATGCCTGATTCCCGTGACTCGTGGAACTGTCGGACGACGGCCCAACTGTTTTGGTCGGTTACCTTATTTCTGCAAGAAATTTACGATCGATTGCATTCCTTTTGCCGCATCCATTTGCATCTTCTTCCTCGACTGTTCCTTGGCGTCCGCCAAAAACCACCACCTCCTCCCTGCAGCCATGGACGATGAGAAACTAACAACGGAGACCTACCACATCAATGCCCATGGCACAACCGTGCTAGAGGTAGTGTACACCAACGAGCTAGAGACTGTGGTGCGAGTCATCGGCATGTACGAGCAATGGCTCCAGGAGGAGAAGAACAAGTTCGTCGGCCTCGACCTCGAGTACACACGTAGGAGCAGTTACAGACGACAAGGCGTCACCGTCGTGCAACTCGCCATGCACGAGCATGTTCTCATGTACCACTACTGTAGGTCCGAGGGGTGCCAGGTGCTGGTTAAATTCCTGCAATGCAGAGAGGTGACTTTCGTTAGTGTGGACACTAGGGCGACTAGATCATGCTTGCCCGTGCATGGATCAGAATTCCAGATGAGCACCACGTTGACATCCAAAAGCAGTTATGTATCAAAGGTGGTGGAGAAAGGGACTCCATGGGTGACCTCATAGCGGCCATCATCGACCCCTCATACAAGAACATGAAGAAATCATTCCCAAAGGAGAAACACCAGTACTGGGAGTGGAAGCCGCTTTCCCCGCTACACCTAGATTACACAGCAAAAGACGGGTATGTTAGCTACGAGTTGTACCGTAGGATCCTAATCATCAAGGAAGGGCTACGTCACCTTCTCCAACCACCATTGAGGGAACGACTCCGCCCCCGTAAGAACAAAGACGAGGGATCTTCGAGCGGTTGGAAGCGCCGGAAGGGAAACAACGCGTGGTGAATTGCTAAAAATTGGATGTGTACATTCAACTAGTAGTATCTAGTAGTATGTTAATTTAGATTGAGTGAATATATGTTGTAACTATGATTTTTGTTGGTCAAAGATGATGTGTGTATTGTATTACTTATTTACGTTGAACATAATGGTGTGGTGATGTACAAATGCATGGTACCTTATGTAAAAATATGTGCTTGTACCCTCGTTAACTTTGTCAAAATGCTTTTCGTGAATGGGGTGAACACTTTTAGAAATATTTCTAAGGACTTCCAGAATCAGTGTGAGGGATTTCAGAAAATTAATGACCGACTATTCGAAATAGTTTTATAGTGATTTAAGAACTTCGAGTACTCGTTTTGGATATAATGTGAACATTGTTTGAAAATATGAAAAGTAGGGCGATAGTTGTTAGTCATCGCAATTATAAATGTCCTATATTTTTCTAGAATTTTGAACACGTAACAAGTGATGAACACCAGCCCGTTGAAGTTGTTTTTGAAAAGTATACAAAAAATAGCTAATGGAAGGAACGAACGGTCATGTCTTCGTGGTGACGTTTGATCTGGCTCATCCTTCAAACAGTTTCAGCAACCTCCTCATCTCTTACCATGATTTAAGCAGTTGCCAAATCCCTCTACAGTACAACCAACCCACCATCGTCCTCATTCGACTCTCTTTCTCTCTCTCTCCCCATGTCTCCCTGCCAACCGCTCTCGCTTCCTATCAGTACCATCCATGTCTCGCGGTAGATCTTTCGGCCACTTCGTCGGTGACGATATGGTGCTTTCGGGCTTAGTAGCCCCGTTCACGGAGGAACACCGCGTCCCAATCCATGGCGGCGATAGCAGCCTCACTGTGTACACCAACGACAACATCATCGTCCAGCACTGGATAGCATAGGATAAATAGTTTATGGATATATTTCGAGTATCGTTCGTCGGCATGGACATCGAGTACACCCACCGCCAGAAGAAAGGAGAGTTTCTTGTCGAAGAACAGAAGGCAGCCCTCATCCAGATCTCCTACGGTACGAATTGTCTCCTTTACCAGGTATGCCGGTCTCAAGGTGTGAGCCCGTCTCTTTGCTAGTTTCTCCTTAAGGAAAGATACACATTCATTGGTTTTGGCATCAATGGCGATATAGCCATGCTGCGGCCCTGGGACATCAGGGTCAGACACTACAAGCACGTCCAGGTCGAATGGGCTAACCCGGATGGATCCAAGGGTTCTGATTCTCTCACCGACGTCGCCGGATTGCTCGTTAATAATTACTACCTCGTCAAGAAGAATGGTTTCAATAAGGACTATCATGAAAGCTGGGATGAGAAGCTATGCGGCGAGCAGATCGAGTACGCAGCAAGGGATGCATATGCATGCTACACCGTATGGAGTTGGATGGATCTCATCAAGCAGGGTCTGATAGAAGCAAAAGATAGGGAAGTGATGAGGGCTATTCATGCAAGCATCAAGAAGACAGAGAAGAAGAAACACAAACCCGAGAAGGCGCAGCGTGGGAACAAAAATAGATAGATCGATACTTGTATTACATATTTTAATTTATGCTAAAGTTGTGCGTTTCATTGTTCGGAACATATGTGTCATGTACCTGTTAAGTTAATGGGGTTTATATGTGTTAACTGAAGCTTCAAGTGTTCAGCGTGATTCTTATGTGATTGACCTCATGTTTAAGGTGAATCTTGGAGGTTTCACCACCTAGTTGAATCTAACAAGTGTTTACAGATCGATGCTAAAACTTGAAGTTTTTGATGCAATATGTGAGTGATGTAAATGAATGGCGAGTCCTTTGACCGCCCTGCGCATACTCACCAGGAGGAGAGCCCTTTGACCGCCCTCCGCTGCCCGGCCGGCTTAATGCCCACTTAATGCTGCCCGAGACGATGTATAATAGGTCCCGTACTTGCCGCTCTCGCTACAATCCTCTCCACACTTCCGATTCCGCACTTGTCCGCCTACAATCCTCTCCACACTGCTAAAGCACCGGACCCACAACCCATTGGGATACAAAGTTTTTTCCCACCCACCCACCACATTGAGTACTCCCCAAGTAACTCAGGAAAGCCCGACATATGGGTGTTGGGTTCTATGGTAGGGTGCGTCGACTGCAAATTAAAATTTTCCAACACGCAGAACAACCAAGAACATGCTACGGGAGATGGATCACAGATCATTACCACTAGACGTGAAGTGTCGTGCAGCGGAAGAAGAGTTGGGGAAGCGCGTCCGCGTGGATCGTCTCCTCCTCATCTGATCTCCCTCGAATAGCCGGTTGTCGGATCCCACGTACAGGTTCACCGGAGTGGCGCAAGTGCACCGCCTCTAACAGTATCTGCGCGTGCAGGAGGAACACCGTGCGGTGGATTGCTAGGTCCGATCACATAGTCGGTGGCGAGTGGAGGTGGCTATTCGCAACACATGCAAACCCTAGTGACAGCGCCGAAGCGATCAACTGAATGAGTGTGTGATGCGGCTTGAAGCTACGTCGGTATTTCCCCAAAGAGGAAGGGATGATGCAGCACAGCGGCGGTAGGTATTTCCCTCAGTGATGAAACCAAGGTTATCGAACTAGTAGGAGAACCAAGCAACACTACGTAAACAGCACCTGCACACAAATAACAAATACTCGCAACCCGACATGTAAAAGGGGTTGTCAATCCCTTTCGGGCAACGGCGCCAAAAATTGGCAAACGGACATGAGAGAGTAGTAAATATTGATAGATCGAACGCCAAATAAAATAAAGTGCAGCAAGGTATTTTTGTATTTTTGGTTTAATAGATCTTAAAATAAAAGTTGCAAATAAAGAAAAGAGCGAATAGCAAAACAGATCTTGAAAGCAAATATATTGGAAAAGAGACCCGGAGGCCGTAGGTTTCACTAGTGGCTTCTCTCGAGAAAAATAGCAAACGATGGGTGAACAAATTACTATTGGGCAATTGATAAAACTTCAAATAATCATGACGATATCCAGGCAATGATCATTATATAGGCATCACGTCCAAGATTAGTAGACCGACTCCTGCCTGCATCTACTACTATTACTCCACACATCGACCGCTATCCAGCATGCATCTAGTGTATTAAGTTCATGGAGAAACGGAGTAATGCAATAAGAATGATGACATGATGTAGACAAGATCTATTTATGTAGAAATAGACCCCATCGTTTTATCCTTAGTAGCAACGATACATACGTGTCGGTTCCCCTTCTGTCACTGGGATCAAGCACCGTAAGATCGAACCCACTACAAAGCACCTCTTCCCATTGCAAGATAAATAGATCAAGTTGGCCAAACAAAACCCAAATATCGGAGAATAAATACGAGTCTATAAGCAATCATGCATATAAGAGATCAAAGAAGACTCAAATAACTTTCATGGATAAAAAGATAGATCTGATCATAAACTCAAAGTTCATCGGATCCCAACAAACACACCGCAAAAAGAGTTACATCATATGGATCTCCAAGAGACCATTGTATTGAGAATCAAACGAGAGAGAGAAAGCCATCTAGCTACTAACTACGGACCCGTAGGTCTACAAAGAACTACTCATGCATCATCGCAGAGGCACCAATGGAAGTGGTGAACCCCTCCATGTGGTGTCTAGATTGGATCTGGTGGCTCTGGACTCTGCGGTGGCTGGAATTGATTTTCGTTGACCCCCTAGGGTTTCTGGAATATTAGGGTATTTATAGAGCAAAGAGGCGGTTCGGGGGGCACCCGAGGTGGGCACAACCCACCAGGGCGCGCCTGGGCCTCCAGGCGCGCCCTGGTGGGTTGTGCTCCCCTCGGAGCACCCCCCAGGCGCTTCTCCGGTCCACTGGATGTCTTCTGGTCCAAAAAAAATCCACAAAAAGTTTCGCTGCGTTTGGACTCTGTTTGGTATTGATTTCCTGCGATGTAAAAAAAATGCAAAAAACAGCAACTGGCACTTGGCACTATGTCAATAGGTTAGTACCAAAAAATGATATAAAATGACTATAAAATGATTGTAAAACATCCAAGAATGATAATATAACAGCATGGAACAATAAAAAATTATAGATACGTTGGAGACGTATCAGCATCCCCAAGCTTAATTCCTGCTCGTCCTCGAGTAGGTAAATGATAAAAACAGAATTTTTGATGTGGAATGCTGCCTAACATGTCATCTCATATTCTTTCCTTTATAGCATGGACATTTGGACTTTTATATGATTCAAAGCAATAGTCTAGTTTTGACATGATGACTTAAATACTCAAGCATATCAACAAGCAACTATGTCTTTCAAAATATCAATGCTAAAATAAGTTATCCCTAGCCCATCATGCTCAACCATTGATCCATTCATGAAACACACTCGCATATTAACTACACCCAATGGTCAAGTATGATCATAGTGCCTCCTAGTTGGTGCTTTATAAGAGAAGATGGCGACTCAAATTAAAAATAAAAATTGCATAAAGTAAAGAAAGGCCCTTCGCAGAGGGAAGTAGGGATTTGTAGAGGTGCCAGAGCTCAAAGCGAAAACTTAGAGATAAAAACATTTTGGGAGGTGTGCTTTTCCCACCAACGAAAATGACTTAGAGTTCCCAACACTTTCCATGCTAGATATATCATAGGCGGTTCCCAAACAGAAAATAAAGTTTATTCCTTTTTCCACCATTTCTTTCACTTTCCATGGCTAGCTGTATCCACGGGTGCCCTCCATACCAAAACTTTCCAAGGAATTTATTATTTGACAACATAAAGTAAATTCATTTTTCATTTCGGGACTAGGCATCCCTAATACCTTTGCCTTACTCTCGTGCAATGACAAGTGAATAAACACTCATCGTGAGAATAACACATCTAGCATGGAAAATATTAGCCACCCCTCACCGCCTCGCGAGCGGTACAAACACACAAAAGAGAAGTTTATTTTGAAAATTAGAGATGGCACATACAAATTTGCTTAGAATGGCAAAAGAATACCGCATACAGGTAGATATAGAGGACTCATGTGGCAAAACTGGTTTAAAGGGTTTTGGATGCACAAGTAGTGATCATACTTAGTGCAAAATGAAGGCTAGCAAAAGATTGAGAAGCGACCAACCAAAAAAGGGATAATTAGATTTATGCCCCTAGTTGTGTCCCACTCGTCTGTTTTACCCCTAGTTCCCAAAAGTCACCGGTTCTGTCCAAGTCACTTTGCTCCTCTTATGCTTTTGCCCTTTGACCGTTTGACCGTCAGTTTGAAAACTTCATAACTAATTCATATTAAATCAGAAAAATGCAAATAAGATACCAAAATGTTCGGAAAAACATCATCTATATGGGAGTGTCATTTGCATTCATGAAAAAAGTGTTGGAAAGTGCCCATCCGAGTTTTAGCTCTTATGCTACCACCATGAATAGTAAAATTTAAAAAAGTTCAAAAAATTCAAAAAAAAAATTGGTGGCAAAGAATGACAAATGTTTTAAGTGTCTGCCAAGTTTCATCTAGGAATAACATTCGTGGGTGCCGCGGCAAAAAAAAAACAATCAGCACTCCAGAATAGATTATTTTTTTGCCACGACTTCCACGAATATCATTCCCTGATGAAACTTGGCAAGCACTTAGAACATTTGTCATTCTTTGCCACCATATTTTTTTTTGATTTTTTTTGATTTTTTTTAGATTTTACTATTCATGGTGGTATCAAAAGAGCTAAAACTCGGATGTGCACTTTCCAACACTTTTTTCATGAATGCAAATGACACTAACATATAGGTGATGTTTTTCTGAACATTTTGGTATCTTATTTGCATTTTTCTCATTTAGTATGAATTAGTTTTGAAGTTTTCAAACTGACGGTCAAACGGTCAAAGGGCAAAAGCATAAGAGGAGCAAAGTGACTTGGACAGAACCGGTGACTTTTGGGAACTAGGGGTAAAACAGACGAGTGGGACACAACTAGGGGCATAAATCTAATTATCCCACCAAAAAATGAATAATCTCATAAGCGAGCATTAAGCATAATTAACACTGAATAATGCACCACAAGTAGGATATAATTTCATTGCATAACTATTGACTTTCGTGCTTGCATAGGGAATCACAAACCTTAACACCAATATTCTTACTAAAGCACAATTACTCATCAACATAACTCACATATCACATCATCATATCTCAAAACTATTACAAGGAATCAAGTTTATTTTGTCCAATGATCTTCATGAAAGTTTTTATTATATCCTTCTTGGATATCTATCACTTTGGAACTAATTTTCATGTGTTGCTTTTGATAAGCTCAAACAAATATAAGTGAAGATCATGAGCATAATACTTCTTTCTCTCAAATTAATTTAAGTGAAGCAAGAGAGAATTTCTTAAAAATTTACTAACTCCCAAATAAATCTAAGTGAAGCATGAGAGCATTTCTTCAAAAATACTAAAGCACGCCATGCTCAAAAAGATATAAGTGAAGCACTAGAGCAAATCCATAGCTTATAAAAATTTAAGTGAAGCATAGAGAGCAATTCTAACAAGTCATGGCATAATTTTGGCTCTCTCAAATAGGTGTGTCCAGCACGGATTCATAACTTAGAACACAAAGCAAAACAAGAAAAGACTCATATCATACAAGACGCTCCAAGCAAAACTCATAGTATGTGACGAATAAAAATATAGCTTCGAGTAAAATACCGATGGTCGTTAGAAGAAAGAGGGGATGCCACTCGGGGCATCCCCAAGCTTAGTTGCTTGCTTCTCTTTGGATAATAGCTTGGGATGCCATGGGCATCCCCAAGCTTAGGCTCTTCTTACTCCTTATTCCTTCATCCATCGTAAGATAACCCAAAACTTGAAAACTTCAATCACACAAAACTCATCAAAACCTTCGTGAGATCCGTTAGTATAAGATAGCAAATCACTACTATAAGTACTGTAGAAAACCAATTCATATTTTATTCTTGCATTATATCTACTGTATTCCAACTTTTCTATGGCAAAAACTCATCAAATAAAACCACAGAATCATCAAAACAAGCACACAACAGAAAGAAAACAGAATCTGTCAAAAACAGAACAGTCTGTAGCAATATGGATATTTAGAATACTTCTGAAACTCCAAAAATTCTGAAAAATTAAGACAACAGAGGAGATTTGTATATAAATCTTGTGTAAACAATTCAGAATTTTTCGTCTCTGATGTGAATTTTCAAAATTATTTTACTGGACGCAAAAGTTTCTGTTTTCCAACAAGATCAAATCAACTATCACCCAACATAATCCTAAAGGCTTTACTTGGCACAAACACTAATTAAAACGCAAAAAACACAATTATAACAGTAGCATAATTGTGCAAACACTCAAAAACAGAAAGCAAAAAGCAAAAATAAATTTTATTCATTGGGTTGCCTCCCAACAAGCGCTATTGTTTTACGCCCCTAGCTAGGCATAATGCAAGGATCTAAGTTTTGTCATCTTTGTTTCGAGATCCATAAGATGCCCTCATGATTGATTCATATGGAGGCCTAATTCTTGTTCTAGGGAAGTGCTCCATACCCTTCCTTAGTGGAAATTGAAATTTAATATTGCCTTCTTTCATATCAATCACGGCACCAATAGTGCGTAAAAACGGTCTACCAAGAATAATTGGACAAGACGGATTACAATCAATATCAAGAACAATAAAATCTATGGGCACATAATTCCTATTTGCAAGAATAAGAACATCATTAATCCTTCCCATAGGCTTTCTAATAGTAGAATCCGCCAAGTGCAAATTTAAAGAGCATTCTTCAATATCGGTAAGACCAAGCACATCACATAAAGATTTCGGAATTGTAGAAACACTAGCACCCAAGTCACATAAAGCAAAAAACTCATAATTTTTAATTTTGACTTTGATAGTAGGTTCCCACTCATCATGTAATTTTCTAGGAATTGAAACTTCTAATTCCAACTTTTCTTCCAAAGCTTTCATCATAGCATCAACAATATGTTTAGTAAAAGCTTTATTTTTTTCATAAGCATGGGGTGAATTTATCATGGATTGCAACAAAGAAATACAATCAATCAAAGAGCAGCTATCATAATTAAAGTCTTTGTAATCCAAAATAGTGGGCACATCACTAGTTAAAGTCTTGACCTCTTCAAACCCACTTTTATCAAAATTTTCAACAAGATTTTCACCCTCCAAATTATCGAGACGCCTTCTAACTAAAGTTGACTCTTCTCCAGTCCCTTTTTCATCAATCTTAATTTTACTAACCAAGGAATCAATAGAATAAACATCAATCATTTTAAGATCTTCATCACTTTTATGAAAGCAATCACTAGAAAACGCCTTTTCTAAAAATTCTCTTCTAGCTCTAAGCATAGCGGTTCTTTTCTTACTTTCATCCATAGAAACATAAAGAGCTTTAATTGATTCCTCAACTTTAGGCACAAAAATGTTCATCTTGAGATTTTCTACATCATGAGAAATTTTATCAACGCTTCTAGACAAATCATCAATCTTACTCAATTTTTCTTCCATCATAGTGTTAAAATTCTTTTGAGCATTGATAAATTCTTTAATATTATTCTCAAAATCAAAGGTGTTCCTATTATTATTATAAGAAGGATTACCATAGGAATTACCATAATTATTAGAGGAATTACTAGGAAAAGGCCTAGGATTAAAATTATCTCTATAAGCATTGTTATTGAAATTGTTTCGCGAGATAAAATTCACATCTACGACGTCACTATTTTGCTCAATCAAAGTAGACAAAGGAACATCATTAAAATCAATAGGAGCACTTTTACTAGCAACCAATTTCATAAGATCATCAACTTTTTCACTCAAAGAAGAAATTTCTTCAACCGAATTAATTTTTTTACTAGTGGGAGCTCTTTCGGTATGTCATTGTGAATAATTTGCCATGATATTATCAAGCAATTTTGTGGCTTCACCCAAAGTAATTTCCATAAAAGTACCACCCGTGGCGGAATCTAAAAGATTACGAGAAACAAAATTCAACCCCGCATAAATTTTTTGTATGATCATCCAAAGATTTAACCCATGAGTTGGGCAATTCCTTAGCATCATTTTCATCCTTTCCCAAGATTGTGCAACATGCTCATGTTCAAGTTGCTTGAAATTCACGATCTGGGTTTTAAGGGAAATAATTTTTGCGGGCGGAAAATACTTAGTGATAAAAGCATCTTTGCACTTATTCCAAGAATCAATACTATTACGAGGCAAAGAAGGAAACCAAATTTTTGCATGATCTCGCAAAGAAAACGGAAATAATTTCAACTTCACAACATCATTGTCCACATCTTTTTTCTTTTGCATATCGCATAACTCCATGAATGTGTTAAGATGGGACGCGACATCCTCATTAGGAGTACCGGAAAATTGATCTTTCATAACAAGATTCAACAAAGCAGTATTAATATCACAAGTCTCCGCACTAGTGGTGGGAGGAGCAATCGGAGTGCTAAGAAAATCATTGTTGTTGGTATTTGAGAAATCACACAACTTGGTGTTCTCTTGAGTCATTGTGACTACGCAACAAGATTGCACTCAAAAACAGATCCGGTAAGAAAACGGCGAACGAAAAAGAGGGCGAATAAAACGGCAAATTTTTGTGAAGTGGGGGAGAGGAAAACGAGAGGCAAATGGCAAATAATGTAAATTGCGAGGAGATGAGATTTGTGATTAGGAACCTGGTATATGTTGAAGATCCTCCCCGGCAACGGTGCCAGAAATTCCTTTTGATGCGGCTTGAAGCTACGTCGGTATTTCCCCAAAGAGGAAGGGATGATGCAGCACAGCGGCGGTAGGTATTTCCCTCAGTGATGAAACCAAGGTTATCGAACCAGTAGGAGAACCAAGCAACACTATGTAAACAGCACCTGCACACAAATAACAAATACTCGCAACCCGACGTGTAAAAGGGGTTGTCAATCCCTTTCGGGCAACGGCGCCAAAAATTGGCAAACGGACGTGAGAGAGTAGTAAATATTGATAGATCGAACGCCAAATAAAATAAAGTGCAACAAGGTATTTTTGTATTTTTGGTTTAATAGATCTGAAAATAAAAGTTGCAAATAAAGAAAAGAGCGAATAGCAAAACAGATCTTGAAAGCAAATATATTGGAAAAGAGACCCGGGGGCCGTAGGTTTCACTAGTGGCTTCTCTCAAGAAAAATAGCAAACGGTGGGTGAACAAATTACTGTTGGGCAATTGATAAAACTTCAAATAATCATGACGATATCCAGGCAATGATCATTATATAGGCATCACGTCCAAGATTAGTAGACCGACTCCTGCCTGCATCTACTACTATTACTCCACACATCGACCGCTATCCAGCATGCATCTAGTGTATTAAATTCATGGAGAAACGGAGTAATACAATAAGAACGATGACATGATGTAGACAAGATCTATTTATGTAGAAATAGACCCCATCGTTTTATCCTTAGTAGCAACGATACATACGTGTCGGTTCCCCTTCTGTCACTGGGATCAAGCACCATAAGATCGAACCCACTACAAAGCACCTCTTCCCATTGCAAGATAAATAGATCAAGTTGGCCAAACAAAACCCAAATATCGGAGAAGAAATACGAGGCTATAAGCAATCATGCATATAAGAGATCAAAGAAGACTCAAATAACTTTCATGGATAAAAAGATAGATCTGATCATAAACTCAAAGTTCATCGGATCCCAACAAACACACCGCAAAAAGAGTTACATCATATGGATCTCCAAGAGACCATTGTATTGAGAATCAAACGAGAGAGAGAAAGCCATCTAGATACTAACTACGGACCCATAGGTCTACAAAGAACTACTCACGCATCATCGGAGAGGCACCAATGGAAGTGGTGAACCCCTCCATGATGGTGTCTAGATTGTATCTGGTGGTTCCGGACTCTGCGGCGGCTGGAATTGATTTTTGTCGACCCCCTAGGGTTTCTGGAATATTGGGGAATTTATAGAGCAAAGAGGCGGTTCGGGGGGCACCCGAGGTGGGCACAACCCACTCCAGGCGCGCCCTGGTGGGTTGTGCTCCCATCGGAGCACCCCCCAAGCGCTTCTCTGGCCCACTGGATTTCTTCTGGTCCAAAAAAATCCACAAAAAGTTTCGCTGCGTTTGGACTCTGTTTGGTATTGATTTCCTGCGATTAAAAAAACATGCAAAAAACAGCAACTGGCACTTGGCACTATGTCAATAGGTTAGTACCAAAAAATGATATAAAATGACTATAAAATGATTGTAAAACATCCAAGAATGATAATATAACAGCGTGGAACAATAAAAAAATTATAGATACGTTGGAGACGTATCAGTGTGCCGCACCCCCACTTTATATAGGCCTCTGTCGCGGGCTCAACACTTGGGCCTCGCACGGACACTAATGCCCAAAATCTGTTCGGCGTGGATCCGAGTCCGAGTAGGATCACTTCTGACTCGTGGAGTCGGACCGGGCCTTACATGTTCCTTCCCTTAAGCGCGCGAACCCTTAGGTTCTCGTTCACTTGGTCGCGAGTCAGATTACATCCGACTCGGCTAGTCGCAGCGGCTTCTAGCAAAGCGTGCCAACTCCAAGTGTCCGATGAAGCTGGTTTGGCAAACCTGTACATCACACTTCTGTTCCCTTTGCCACACGATATATGTTCTCGGGCTCAAGGCGAGTCTGTCATCCTTGTGCTAGCCCGACCTCTTTCTCGTTCCAGTGATGCCGACGATAAACCGTATTATCTCATAATCCTAATCGCATGGCCATGCTTATCTTGGTCGGATCAGACGAGGGCCCCAGAGTATATCTCTCCTGATCGGAGGGGCAAATCCCATCTTGCTCGACCATGTCTCGTAGCATGGGTCTGGACAAGCCCGAAACCTACCTTTGTAACTACCAAGTCACGGAGTAGCGTTTGGTCGGCCCAAAGTAGGTCTGTCACCATCCCGAGTGCATGCGCCAGCTAAGGTCTTAGGACATAGAACGTATGTTGTACTAGAGACTCACAGATGACATATCACCGCGTCTCATAGTCGGGTCTATCCGACTCGGACCTTATCTTGACTCGGATCCGACTATGTCGGATCCAACCAGATCCTTCCGAGTCCATATTATCCGGTTAGCATCCAATGCTCCATGGCTAGTGAGACCGATCCATCCACCGTGTCATATGCTAGTCTAGTCGGTTGCGCGTCCACACAACCCTTTCGACTAGGGACCTTTTAGGACAGTCATCATACAATGTATAGTCCCACAAACAAGTCACGTACTTGCTGATACACATCATTGATAACGTCCAATTACTATCTTTATTCATAAACACATAGGAAATATGATCATACATGATTTCCTCTAGGGCATATCTCCAACAGTCTCCCACTTGCACTAGAGACAATCAAATAGACATCGAATGCCCATAGCTCTAACGTGCCCCTCATGCTTGGGTTGTGGAAGTGGCTTAGTCAACGGATCCGCAACATTTGTATCCGTGTGAATTTTGCATAACTCTACATCACCACTCTTTACGATCTTTCGTATCAGGTGATATTTTTGATCTATGTGTCTGGTCTTGTGGTGATTCCTAGGCTCCTTGGCTTGTGAGATGGCACCATAATTATCACAATAAAGGTCCAACGGTTTGACCGAGGCTGGGAAAATACCAAGATCATCCAGAAAGTTTCGGATCCAAACACCCTCCTTTGTAGCTTCACAAGCCGCAATGTATTTGGCTTCTGTGGTAGAATTGGCCACCGTATCTTGCTTGGAACTCGTCTAGCTCATTGCTCCTCCGTTCACGATGTACACAAATCTGGACTGGGATCAACAATCATCTTTGTCGGTTTGGAATCTAGCATCAGCGTAACCCTTTACGACGAGTTCTTCCTCACCTCCATAAACTAGAAACATTTGCTTAGTCCTTTTCAGGTACTTTAGAATATTCTTCATCGCCGCCCAGTGACTCTCACCGGGGTTGCCCTGGTATCTGCTTGTTAGGCTTATTGCAAAAGCAACATCAGGCCTTGTACATATCATGGCATACATGATGGATCCGATTGCCGAGGCATACGGAATCCTACTCATCTTGCTTCGCTCATCAGATGTCGAAGGACTCTGAGTCTCGCTTAGCCTTATACCATGTGAGAGTGGCAAGAACCCTTTCTTCGCCTCACTCATGTTGAACCGCTTCAACACTTTATCTATGTACGTGCTCTGGCTTAAGCCGAGCAGCCTCCCCGATCTATCTCTATAGATCTTGATGCCTAAAATGTAAACTGCTTCACCGAGGTCCTTCCTTGAAAAATTGCCAATCAATGATTCCTTGACCGAGTTCAGCATCGAAACATCATTTCTGATCAGCAGTATGTCATCCACATACAAGATCAAAAACACTATCGAGCTCCCACTTAACTACTTGTATAAACAAGCGTCCTCTTTGCTTTTGATGAAACCAAGACCAGTGACGACCTCATCAAAATGAATATTCCAGCTTCGAGATGCTTGCCTCAACCCATAAAATGGATCTCTTGAGCTTGCATACCTTACTAGCGCTAGTCGGATCGACAAAACCCTCGGGATGTATCATATACACGCCCTCGGTTAAATTTCCGTGAAGGAAAGCCGTTTTGACATCCATCTGCCATATCTCGTAATCGAAATATGCAGCTATAGCTAGTACGATCCTCACCGACTTCAGCATCGCTACCAGCGAGTAAGTCTCATCGTAGTCAATTCCTTGAACTTGTCCATTACCTTTAGCAACAAGCCGAGCTTTGTGGATCTGAACATTTCCATCTACATTGGTTTTCTTCTTAAAGACCCATTTGTAACCAATTGCTTTTACGCTAGGCGGTGGATCAACCAAGTCCCAGACTTGATTCTCATCCATGGACTTTAACTCGGATCTCATGGCCTCCAGCCATGCCTCGGAATCTGGGCTCACCATCGCTTCCGCATACATGGCCGGCTCGTCGCTTTCTAGCAACAATACATCACGCACTCTACGCAATCTTTCCGACCTCCGTGGTTCCGGAGCCGCTTCCACTACGGGTTCCCTGACTGACTCCGGTATGATCTCATCAGTAGCCGAGCCGTCCCCGAGTGGTCCTTGAATTTCTTCGAGTCGGACCGTCCTCCCACTGGCCTCCCAACTGAGAAACTCTTTCTCAAGGAAAACCCCATTCTGAGCAACAAACACTTTGTTCTCTTCCCGATTGTAGAAGCTATATCCCAAGGTTCCCCTCAGATATCCCACGAATATGCATTTATCCGACTTGGGTGTAAGCTTGTCTGACATAAGTCGCTTGACAAATGCTTCACAACCCTAAATCTTTATAAAAGACAAACTGGGACTAGATCTTCCCGGTCCACATCTCATGTGGTGTCTTGTCTATGGATTTTGATGGTACCCTATTAAGTGTGAAAGCTACAGTCTCTAGAGCATATCCCCAGAATGACAAGGGTAAATCCGATTTGCTCATCATTGAACGGACCATGTCCAACAAGGTCCTATTCCTCCGTTCCGACATGCAGTTTCTCTGTGGCGTACCCGGAGGTGTGAGCTGAGGTACTATACCTCGGCTTTTCAGATGATCATCAAACTCCTGGCTCATGTACTCACCTCCATGATCAGATCGTAGAAGCTTTATAGTCTTGCCGAGCTGATTCTCAACCTTGTTCTGAAACTCATTGAACTTTTCAAAAGTTTCTAACTTGTGCCTCATCAAATAGATATACCCATATCTACTCAAGTCGTCGGTAAAAGTCACGAAGTACTGATAGCCACCTCTGGCAGTTGTGCTCATTAGACCACACACATCACTATGTATAAGCACAGCTCGGATGCCCTCTCACAACTCTTTGAAAAAGGAGACTTAGTCATCTTGCCGAGCAAGCATGATTCGCATGTCTCGAACGATCCAAAGTCGGTAGAAGTTAGGAGCCCATCATCATGGAGCTTCTTCATGCATTTCAGACTAATGTGTCCAAGCCGGCAATGCCAGAAGTATGTCAGATTTATCTCATTAGGCTTATGCCTCTTGACATTCACGTTATAGACCGGTTCCTGTTCCAGATTCAATATAAAAAGCCCATCAACAATGGGTGCATAGCCGTGGAACATTCCATTCAAATAAAATGAACAACCATTGTCCTTTAAATTGAATTCATAACCCTGACTCATCAAGCATGAGGCAGAAATAATGTTCCGACTAAGTGCAGGAATGTAATAACAATTATTCAATTCCAAAATAAATCCAGAAGGAAGCTGGAGCTGCATCGTGCCGACCTCCAATGCAGCAACTCTTGCTTTGTTGCTGACCCTAATGTCAATCTCGCCTTGTGCCACACGCCTAGTTCTTAACAGCCCCTGCATCGAGTTGCAAATATGAACAACCGATCCGGTATCAAATACCCAAGAGCTACTAGGTATGTCAGCAAGGTAAATGTCTATAACATATGTAACAAGTGTACCTTTGCCTGAAGCAGCATTTTCGGCCTTCTTGCCATACTCAGCAAGCCACTTGCTACAGTTCCTCTTCCAGTGACCGGTTTCCTTGCAATGGTAGCAAATGGTCTTCAAGTCCGGTCCTGACTTCGGCCCAGCGGCGGAGGTTACCATCTCCGCGCCCTTTGCCTTAGCCTTCTTCTTAGACCAACTCTTCTTGAACTTGCCCGAGTTCTGCACCATCAACACTTGATGTCTGCCTTTCTTTATATCCTGCTCTGCCACCTTGAGCATCCCATGCAATTCAGTGAGCTTCTTATCCATGCCGTGCATATGATAGTTCGAGATGAACGTCCCATAGCTAGGCGGAAGAGAACACATAACTGCATCAGTAGCCAGCTCATCCAAGAGCGGGAAGCCCAACCGATCCAGAGCTTGCATGTATCCGATCATCTTGATCACATGCGGGCTCAGTGGACCACCTTCCTTCAGCTTACAATCCATCAAGGATTGCCAGACGTTGAACCTTTCAGCCCTAGCCTGCACCTGAAACATGCTCTTGAGACTCTCGATCATATCCAAAGCCCCAACATCTTCAAAATGCTACTGCAAATCGGGCTCCATACAAGCTAGCACGAGGCAACTCATCTTGTTTGATTCATCAACGTGTTTCTGGTAGGCATTCCTGGTTGTGGCATTAGCATTATTGGCAGGTTCCTCTGGAAGTGGATCCTCTAGAACATGTTCCTTTTTATCATGCTTGAGAACAATTCTCAAATTTCTATACCAGGTGGTAAAGTTTGTTCCATTCAGTTTATCCTTTTCCAGAATTGATTTCAATGCAAAATTGGGTTGAGCAGGTGGTGCCATTGATCTACAACAGAAAATATGCAATCACTAAGCAATGCATTTATGTAGAGTAATTCAAGCCTTAAATATAAATACTCCCACTAAAGTCGGCATCCCTCCGCAAACTCTCAGTGATTCAGGATTCGACTAGCACATGCGACTAGTGAGCTTTATCATCACTGCTAGACAACATGCCTATCTGGTAAGAAACTCCTTGCTAATTGTATCTCTATACGACTCCTGTCGGTCGGGAAGGTATCTCATACCCCGGCCCCCAACCTTCTTTGCCACAAGGCCCAAAACCGTTTTGATAGCCTTGTCAAGTTAACCTGATGCAGTGCATGTCCATGTCCGACACGAACCCTTCAGTTCAAGGACACCTAGTAGCACCCCAATTTTATGAGCCCACCACTAGACGTACTTGACGTGCGAAGGTGCAACATCGGGGATGGCAATTCGCTTGATATTAACGAGGGATCTTTCTACCATTTTAACATGCATAGAAATAAAGAAGCATAACAATCACAAATAAACATATGTTGTGAAATAGTATGGCTCCTTCATGGATGTTCTTCCAGGTCGGCCCCGACTCCGATGACCATCTAGGAACTCCATCTTATTTGTCACGCCGGGATGCCAAGCCACCAACCTGATCTCTATTATCCAACTACTACAACTAGTAATAAATTTTACATAGAGTCACAAGTCGACACGCAGGTCATTATACATTATAGTGACAACACTTTGGCTCCTGCCGGCTAACAAACATGATGCGCAGGCCATGTATAAATTACACACATGCATCACATACACATGAGCCATACTATTCACATCAAACCTGCAAAACAAAGTTACACATAGAATCGCATTCTACCGGTTTGAGTGATCGTGTACGAAATACAAGGCGCTACGCACACATCGGTCCCTGATGGCAGATAGCGACCGGTAAGGGTAGGTTGTGTCACGACCTCATCGATGCCGATTGACAGAAAACATAGACTCAACGATCCCCATGTGCAGTTGATCTCATCAACCGTGCACATAGCCGATCTCATAAACGATAACAGATCTCATCTGCCGCCTCCACATAACTAATATGCATATGATCTGAAGCCAAAACCTATAGCAGAGGCTATGATACCACTGTTGGGTTCTACAGTAGGGTGTGTCGACTGCAAATTAAAATTTTCCTACGCGCAGAACAACCAATAACATGCTACGGGACGTTACCACTAGACGTGCAGTGCAGCGGAAGAAGAGTTGGGGCAGTGCGTCCACGTGTATCGTCTTCTCTCGTCCGATCTCCTTCGAACAGCCGGTCGTTGGATCCCATGTACATATTCGCCGGAGCGGCGCAAGTGCACCGCCTCTAACGGTATCCGCGTATGCAGGAGGAACACCGTGCGGTGGACTTCTAGGTTCGATCACACAGTCGGCGGCGAGTGGACGTGTCTATTTGCAACACATGCATACCCTAGTGACAGCGTCGAAGCGATCAACTAAATGAGTGTGCTGCACCCCCACTTTATATAGGCGTCTGTCGCGGGCTCAACACTTGGGCCTCGCACGTACCCTAAAGCCCAAAATCTGTTTGGCCTGGATCCGAGTCCGAGTAGGATCACTTCTGACTCGTGGAGTTGGACCGGGCCTTATAGGTTCCTTCCCTTAAGAGCGCGACCCCTTAGGTTCTCGTTCACTTGGTCGCGAGTCAGATCACATCCGAATCGGCTAGTCGGCAACGGCCTCTAGCAAAGCCTGCCAACTCCAAGTGTCCGATGAAGCTGGTTAGTCGAACCTGTACATCACACTTCTGTTCCCTTTGCCACATGATATATGTTGTCGGGCTCAAGGCGAGTCTGTCATCCTTGTGCTAGCCCGACCTCTTTCTCGTTCCAGTGATGCCGACCACAAACCAGATTATCTCATAATCCTAATCGCATGGCCATGCTTATCTTGGTCGGATCACACGAGGGGCCCAGAGTATATCTCTCCTGATCGAAGGGGCAAATCCCATCTTGCTCGACCATGTCTCGCAACATGGGTCTGGACAAGCCCGAAACCTACCTTTGTAACTACCCAGTCACGGAGTAGCGTTTGGTCGGCCCAAAGCAGGTCTGTCACTATCCCGAGTGCATGCGCCAGCTCAGGTCTTAGGACATAGAACGTAAGTTGTACTAGAGACTCACAGATGACATATCGCTGCGTCTCATAGTCGGGTCTGTTCAACTCGGACCTTATCTCGACTCGGATTCGACTATGTCGGATCCGACCAGATCCTTCCGAATCCATATTATCCCGTTAGCATCCAATGCTCCATGGCTAGTGAGACCGAGCCATCCACCGTGTCATATGCTAGTCTAGTCGGTTGCGCGTCCACACAACCCTTTTGACTAGGGACCTTTTAGGACAGTCATCATACAATGTATAGTCCCACAAACAAGTCATGTACTTGCTGATACACATCATTGATAATGCCCAAGGACTATCTTTATTCATTGTACGCTGGTTGGCTAGATAGGTTGAGTTCTTCGCACACGCCCCAGAGTTTGAACCTTTCTTGGGTCTACGAAGCCCTGAATCCGACATTTGGCGCGCCAGGTAGGGGAGTGTCGAAGCCTCTCTTCCACCGTTCACTCCACCGCCATTCCGTCGTTCCTATGGCCGACGCTCGCCGTGTCCGTGCCGAGCGTTGGGCCGCTCACGTCGCCCAGACGGCTCTCGTGGGCAACGGTGCTCCTCGCCGCTCTGCCTCCCCGGTGGCTAACGCCGCCACCGACCCTACTGCCCGCGAACAGCAGGACTCGTTGCTGCCACCGTCCATGCAGCGCGACGGCCGCACCGCGACTCCATCACCCACTCCAGCCACATCGTCGTCTTCTCATGGCCGTCGTGGGCCGGTGAACGCGCAGTCTGCGTAGCTCATGGCGTGCGAGCTTCTGCACTATCGTACCAGCTGTGGCCAAAAATGGTCTTCCAAGTATCACAGCCTCACTTTTGTCCTCCATATCTAGCACTACAAAGTCTACCGGATAAGAAAACTTCCCAACTTTTATTGGAACATCCTCAAGAATTCCAACCGGTTTCCTATATGTTCTGTCGGCTAACTGAAGTGTTATTGCAGTTGGATTTAAATCTCCCAAGAACATCCTTTTGCTAACTGAATGTGGCAGCACACTAACACTTGAGCCCAAGTCACACAGAGCATTGTAAGTTTTGTTTCCAATCAGACATGGTACACAAAAGCTTCCTGGATCATCCAATTTTTCAGGCATGGAATTCTGAATTATTGCACTGCATTCTTTTGATAGAGTCACTACTTCTGGTTCAGACATGCTTCTTTTCTTTGTTAACAATTCCTTGAAATATTTTGCATACATTGGAACATGCAAGACAACTTCTAGAATAGGAATAGTAATCTGAACTACTTTCATAGTTTCCAAGAATTTGGCAAATTGCTTGTCATCTTTGGGTTTGTTGAACCTCTCAGGAAAAGGAATACTGCTGGTTGTTATTGCTTCCTCAAGCAAAGGCTCAGCTCTTGTTTGAAAACCAGGAAATTCGACTTCAGTTTCAATTCGGTTATCAACTTATTTCTCCTTTAATTTCTCAGCTGATGTTGAATGTGGAGTTCCGGATGAGCTTGGCCTCATAGCAGGAGGCACATATGTCTTCAGAGTAGGAAGTAATGGTCCTGTCATAACTCCACTCCTTGTAGTAACTGCATCAACTGAAGATATTGCCCCACAATGAGCTTTTGGATTTGGAATTGGTTGAGCAGGCAACCTTGCTTCATTTTCTCCCACCATACTATCCATCTTGCTCACAAGGATCTTAACAGAGTCTTTTAAGCCATTAACTTCATTTGTCATCTTGCTAATTAATTCCAACTGCATCTTCATGATTTCCTCCATTCCATTTGACTGAACATTTGGTTGTTCGTTCTGCCTCGGCGCTTGAAATTGACCTGGGTGATTTGGTGGTCGATTTCCTTGTACCGTCGATCCACTTGCATATGACTGATTGTTCTTGTACGACAAGTTTGGGCGGTTCCTCCAAGAAGGATTGTAGCTGTTTGAGAATGGACCTTGACTTTGGGCATAACTCACTTCTGAAACCGATGATCCAATTGCTGAATAAAAGGTACATTCTCCTGAAGGATGACCTGCTTGGCCACATACATCACACATTTGAGGCACACTTACTGAAGCTACAGATGTACCGATGCAATTTGACATGATACTGTCCATCTTTTTGTTCAAAATGTCAATCTGTGCTGCCATGCTATCATTTGCAGTAACACTGTACACACCTGGATGCGGTGGGGCTATTGCTCTCTCACTCGACCATTGGAAAAAATGAGAGGCCATACTTTCAATCAATGCAAATGCTTCATCAAGAGTTTTGTTCATGATTCCTCCTCCGGCAGCAGAATCAACAAAAACTCTGGTCTGAGTGGTCAGTCCTTTGTAAAAGGTTTGTAACACTAGCCATCTTTCTAAACCATGATGAGGACACATTCTGATTAAAGAGTTGAATCTTTGCCATGCATCATACAAACTTTCTCCATCATATTGAGTAAACCTTGTTAACTTGTCCCTGTATTCAGCAACTTTTGTTGGTGGAAAATATCTCTCGATGAATGTCTGCAATAAGGTTTCCCAAGTATTCTTCAAATGTTCAGGCAATGAGTGAAGCCATACTCTTGCTCCATCTCTCAAGGAAAATGGAAACAATGACATTCTGATAGTGTCGGCGTTCTGGGAACTAGGGTACCCAGACTTGCATGCCTGCGGCCCATGGCGTGGCTCCATCGACGGCCTGGTACGGCCCAGTTTCAACACCAACAAGACAAGACCCTCGCGAGGGGCCAATCCTCGCGAGGCAGACAGTGCCAAGACCTCCTGAGGTAGCGGCCTCCCCAGGCTTCCTCCTGAGGAGCAGAGATTTCTATGCAGGTATCCAACCTCACGAGGTTGCAGTGACACAAACCATGATGACCAAGGCCAGGCGGGCGCCAGCAGGCGCATAGGAGCAGGTTTCCTCTTTGGTGTTAAGGAGGCAAGCGCAGGCGTGGGTTCCCGAGGAATCATGCAAAGGTTTCCATTCCGGTGCAACGAGACCAAGACCGCCAGGATGGCAGGACGGATGTCATCGCCGAGCCCACCACAGCGTCACGACCAGAAGCTTTGCAGGCGAAGACCACCTTTCGTCAGGATAAGATGTACTGCTTGTCCCCTTTCAAATTGGCCACTGTGGGATCCCTTCCCGCCTTTATTTTGGAGGAAGAGGACCGAGGCCACTATAAGTATAAGCTAGCCACCACCGTAGAGAGGGAAAGACCGAACCGAAGGACGACTCACCCTCACCCCAGAGCAGACCTCGCGAGGTTGTTCATGCCTTGTACTTCTTCATCCTCAGCCCCTCGTGAGGCAAATCCACCACAAAGCAGGAGTAGGGTCCTACACCGCAAGGTGGCCCGAACCTGGGTAAACTGCCGTGTTCAATTTCTTCCTTGTTCCTCGAGCTAGGCCATAGGGCGACGAGCTGGTTGGCTAGATAGGTTGAGTTCTTCGCACACACCCCAGAGTTCGAACCTTTCTTGGGTCTGCGAAGCCCTGAATCCGACATTTGGCACGCCAGGTAGGGGAGTGTCGAAGCCTCTCTTCCACCGTTCACTCCACCGCCATTCCGTCGTTCCTATGGCCGACGCTCGCCGTGTCCGTGCCGAGTGTCGGGCCGCTCGCGTCGCCCAGACGGCTCTCGTGGGCAACGGTGCTCCTCGCCGCTCTGCCTCCCCATGTGGCTAACGCCGCCACCGACCCTACTGCCCGCGAACAGCAGGACTCGTCGCTGCCACCGTCCGTGCAGCGCGACGGCCGCACCGCGACTCCATCCCCCACTCCAGCCACAGCGTCGTCTTCTCATGGCCGTCGTGGGCCGGCGAACACGCAGTCTGCGTAGCTCATGGCGTGCGAGCTTCTGCGCTATCGTTCGGCCAACGACCTCTACGACGGCTGGCTCGCCCGCAACACTGTCCCGTTCGCCCCATCCCCCCCGTCCCTGGCGGGCGACGTGGCTCACGGCGTGCCTCCTCCCCTTCCTCTGCACGGTGTGTGCCCCGAGCCGAGGCGTGAAGCTCCCCATCGCGACCCGCCGCAGAGAGCGCCGGTGCGCGATGAAGAAAGCTGCCAGGTGGTGCAGCGGCCCCAAGGAGAAGCGCATGCGCTCCCAGCACCGCGACGTCAAGACCGTGTTCCGCCACACAACCCTTTCGACTAGGGACCTTTTAGGACAGTCATCATACAATGTATAGTCCCACAAACAAGTCATGTACTTGCTGATACACATCATTGATAACGCCCAAGGACTATCTTTATTCATAAACACATAGGAAATATCATCATACATGATTGCCTCTAGGGCATATCTCCAACAATGGGATCTAATGTACGTCAAGCAGCAGCCCGGAGAAATGGTCCCCCACTTCTGGGCCAGATTCCTCCTCATCAAAAATATAATGACGTACTGCAGCGGCCAGGAAATTGTGGTGGTCTTTCGGCATAACTGCCGAGATGAAGGAATGTTGAATGCCCTCGCCCGCCGCCATGTTCAAAACTTCGTCGAGCTATCGGATCTGGTACGTAAATATTGCGCCATGGAAAGTGCCTGGCAGGCCCAACAGATGCGTGTGGAGTCAATCCATGCTGAATAACCCAGAAGAGCTAGTGTAAAGCGCGCGTTCTCACGATGGCCGGCCGAACACGAGCCCGCTAAGAAAAAGAATAAACCTCTCGCATGATCCAGAACAGTCCTCGAGGAGTTACTGGACAGGCCGTGCCCCATACACTCGGTCTTGTTGAATACAAACCCAATCCACAACCTTCGAGCCTGTTGGGTGGTCAGGCAAGTCACAAAGTGTGGAGAGGCTATCCTCAGAATCACACCCTCCAGCAGACGTTCAGCAACACCTCCGGATAACAACACTGAGGTCCTGACGATCTACGGGATGTTTTCCTCGAAGAATCAGCGGAAGAGAGCCCTTCGAGAGCTCGGTCAAATCCACCAGGTGGTAGCAAAAAATTTATGGACGGATGCACCAATCACCTTCGGCGAGGAAGACGGGCCAAGGGCCCGCCCCATCCGAGCACCCGCCACACTAGTCCTTGATCCCATAGTGGACGGCTTCAAACTCCACAAGGTGCTAATGGACGGAGGTAGCGGTTTAAACCACATTTACGAGGACACGCTGGACAAAATGCAATTCGACAGATCTCGAGCCGAACAAAGTCACACTACCTTTCGAGGGATTATCCCCGGAAAAGAGGCACGCTGCTCTGGACGAGTCACTCTTGACATAGTATTCGGTACTCCCGATAGCTACAGGTTTGAAGAAATACTATTCCACATTGTGCCCTTCCACAGCGGTTACCACGCCCTATTGGGGCGTGACGCATTCGCAATATTTTAGGCTATACCACATTACTGGTACATGAAACTCAAAATGCCAGGGCCCAATGGCGTAATCACCATTACAAGCGATCCGGATAGAGCCCTTTGGGTTGAAAACAAAATAGCATCGCTTGCCCTTGAAGCACTATCCGAGGCTCTCGCAGCCGAGGAACTAACCATACTCTGCTCAATGGTGGATAGGGATGATGTAATCCTCAGTAAAAGGCCCAAATCCACATCCTTCAAACCAGCAGATGAAATCGTCAAATTCCAAGTCCACCCAACGGACCCTAACAAAACAACATCCATTGGAGCGCAGCTAAACCCCGCGGTTGAAGAAGCATTGCGCACATTCCTGCGTGAAAACTAGGACATATTTGCCTGGCACCCCTCAGATATGGCAGGAATCCCACGAAGACTAGCGGAGCACAGCCTAAACATAATCAAGGGCTTCAAACCAGTTAAACAGGCATTGCGCCAATTTTCCGAACCCAAGCGTCAAGCTATGGGTGAAGAATTAGCAAAACTACTTGAAGCCGCATTCATCCGAGAAATCAAACACCCCGAGTGGTTGGCAAATCTAGTCATGGTGCCCCAAAAGGACAAATCCTAGCGGCTGTGCGTCGATTTGAAAGACCTAAATAAAGCCTGCCCCAAGGATCCCTTTTCGGTACTCCGTATAGACCAGATAATCGTAAGTAGGTATAGTGATTTTAGAATGTCGGTTCTCCACAGGGATCTAGAACTTCAAAGCACGCATTCGAAACATTCAGGACAACAGAATATTTGGTTTTAATAGAGCTAGAAACAACTTATCAGACTAATCAAACAGTCATGGTAACAAGTAGTCACTGGATCAAAGCAAAACAAAATAATATGCAGCAAAGGTAAAGGGTTCAGAAATAGGACTGTCTTTTTGGTACTATTCTGAATAATCAAACACACAGCCAAGTACTAGCAAGGTAAAGAGGAATCAGCCGCTCATAACTACTCACACAGGAAATCAAGGTCACTGGGTAACTTACTAAGTATTCTCACAGTAATTTTTACCAACTAACTGATGTGCATGCAACAATTCACAGCAATTCAGCAAGGATTCATGGGAATTCAGCAAAGATGCACAGGTGACAGGGTAAGTTTCAGACCCAACAGTACATATATTTAGTTAACAGAAACAAAAGAAGAGAGAGATTCAGAGCCTATGGGTCATGATGATCTTCAATTCGAAGCTGTATATGTTGCAGGCGAAGAAGAGGAACAATAGGGACGCGTTGGAGACGATCTGTAGCAGGAGAGGCTTCCACGTGGTCGTTGAAGTAGAGTAGCAGAGAAGGATCCTTGGGGTAGAACTGTGGTGGCCTTGGCAGAAAGTCAACCGGCCACCCAGAGCAGAGCACCACCAGGAGCTCGACGCCTTGCTGTTGGTGTCCAGGAGATGTCATAGCGGCGGTAGTCAGAGTTGGAGAGGAGCAGCGAGGGGTCGTTGGAGAGGATTAGCAGCTCCGTTTCTTGAGGTTGGTGACGAGGAAATGCAGCAGGTTGGCGTTGTTGTTGGAGAGGAGCAGTGGATCGCCAGTCAGGGGCGGTAGAGAGGTGGGATGTGCCATCAGCAAGAGCGCCTCCTTGCGGTGCCACTAGTCGAGGCCCTCGCGGGCGCAGCCGTCCGCCGAGACGCCGCACTCGCCACCCAGGCGTCCGACCTCGCGTCTGCCGTGGGCCCCCCGATCCTCCCTCTCTTCCTTGGATCTGGTCGAACCCCTTCTCTTCTCTCTTCGATCTAGTGTCTCCCCTGTCTCTGCTTCGGTCTGATGTCGTTGGTGAGCAGCATGGAGAAGGAGAAAAAGTAGTCGGCCCCTGGTAGTTTTTCCTTTGACCCCCACTTCTCTGCTTTGTGGTTCAGCTGCGCGTGGGATCAGACATCCCGTCTGGTGGGTTGCGCTAGACCAGCTCCTCTCATGTGCACTAGCAGATACCTCCTCTCCTCTGTCTGACTGGGTGCGCGAGTCTTTTGTTCTTCTCAGCTCACCCCTTCTATTTCTATCTTCTCACACAAGATGATCCCTAGTTGAGGGCTGTAAGCACTTTCGATGAAGTTTGGGTGCCTAAACGCATCAGTCCTGCAAAATATGAATAAGTGTTGTAAAAATATATCATAATAGGAATATTTCTGTAGGAATGAATACTTTATAAGTAATAACTGTGGTCATATGTTTAATTTGTGATGCAAAAAGGCTCAAAATACTATATGAATGAATGTGCTATCAAGTTCCCCCACACTCTGATCTTTGCTTGTCCTCAAGTAAAGAAATATGATGGTGACACAACTCACACTGCGTAGTAAAGATGCACTTTTGGATAGATAGTAATTCCAACAATACTGGAACTAAGCAACTGTACTCTACTGAAGCTAAATTGTGATAAGCAATACTTTATAACACACTATAAATGTTCCAAGTTAATGACCATGAGTGAAAGTGAATCCTATTAATCAAGAGCTGGCTGTGTCTTCAGTCCTAAGATGAGCTGGGACCCCAAAATCAACTAGAAAAAAAACAATGTGGTCAGGAGTTACTTATTGAATTTAAAGCACAAGTGATGATATTTTATCAGTCTCACCAAAGGAACATACCACCGATCCCGAGAACATGGTATACACCTGGCTCAACCAATTATAAGATTTTTTTGTTATTGTCTCCCCAAAGGAACATACCACCGATACATAGAACATGGTATACACCTGGTTCGACAATCATAGCATTTTTTATATATTTTTTACAGTCCAACCTACTAGATTTCACAAGCCACCGATCCAGGGAACATGACATGCTACTATAGGTCGATCGGACTTAAATGATTATAATTTGTTTTTTTGAAAATTTCTCAGCAGAAGTGAAACAAGGGTAATTGATAGAGAGATCCATAGCTAGTGGCACTATTTTCACAGACTACAGATCCAGAGATCATAGCTACTACTTAAGTGCCACAAGTTACTTAGCTTAACTTGGGACAGTCAGACAGAGCACATCAATTAATCAGTAAGTTTCACTTAGACTCAAGGCATTCCCAATGAACATTTACACGGAGGTATAAAGTATTCATTATCACAATTTACCATAGGAAGAGTTCAGCTGCATAGTTTTAGTGTTAAGAGAATCAACAATCTTCTTGGAGTGAATCCTACTTTGCAGTGATGAGTAAAGTGTCACAATGCAGAAAAAGAAAAGATTTTCAATGCAATTAAATGCCAGTCCTCGTACTGAATTTTCTAAAGGTTGCTTCAAGTGGAACAGAATCACCTGGTATTTGTATAATCTTCTCCCCGAGTTTCTTATCTCCGCTCTTCTCTGTTTGTGTTCCCTGTTTGTGCTCCCCTTGCCTTTATTTGCTGAAAAAGAAAGACATAAACACATAAAAACTTTTATATGAAAACTAAATAAGGAAAATAACTTATTAAAGATTCAGGTTGCCTCCTGAAAAGCACTTGTTTTAGGTCTTTAGCTCGACCATGTCTCTTCAGTGGGGTTAGGGTCCTGCAGGGATTGACACCACCTCTTGGCTCCCCTCGCCTTCTTGAATTTCCTTCTCCAGGTCTTGATCTTCGCTTGCATTCTCATCTTCAGAAATCAGAAGTGTGTCTCCAGGAATGTAGGGCTTCAGTCTT
This sequence comes from Thinopyrum elongatum, assembly GCA_011799875.1. NCBI lineage: Eukaryota > Viridiplantae > Streptophyta > Magnoliopsida > Poales > Poaceae > Thinopyrum > Thinopyrum elongatum. The sequence goes on from CM022300.1 coordinate 44,022,039, forward strand.
TGACCATTTACAAGGAAGAGACCTCCAGAAGTACTTTGCACTTGGATAGCACCACTTTTCAGAATCTTCTTCACCTTGCAAGGGCCATACCATCTTGACTTGAATTTACCAGGAAATAAATGAAACCTAGTATCATAGACCAATACCAACTGTCCAAGATGAAATTCTTTCCTCAATATATGCTTGTCATGCCAGATCTTGGTCTTTTCTTTGTAGATTCTTGCACTCTCGTAAGAGTCAGCTCTTAGTTCTTCCGTTTCACAGAGTTGAAGTTTTCTATATTTTCCTGCTGCATCAAGGTCCATATTGAGTTTCCTTAGTGCCCATTGAGCTTTGTGTTCAAGTTCAACTGGTAGATGGCATGCTTTTCCATATATTAACCTGAATGGTGACATTCCAATTGGTGTTTTATAAGCTGTCCTATATGCCCATAGTGTGTCTGGTAATTTCAGTACCCAGTCAGACCTTGACTTTGATACTACCTTCTTGAGGATAGCCTTTATTTCTCTATTAGACAGCTCCACTTGTCCATTTGCTTGTGGGTGATATGGAGTTGTAATTCTGTGGTTATGAACTCCATATTTTGCTAAGAGAGATTTTAGTTGGGAGTTATTAAAATGCGTCCCTCCATCACTGATAACAATCCGTGGCACACCAAATCTTGGAAAGATCACTTGCTTGAATAAATTGCAAACTGACTTGGAATCAGCATTGACGGTTGGTACAGCCTCAACCCATTTTGACACATAGTCCACTGCCACCAATATGTATTTGTACCCTTTTGATGATGGCAAGGGTCCAACATAATCGATTCCCCATACATCAAAGAGCTCTACTTCAAGAATTCCTTTTCGTTGCATCTCTTGCCTTTTTGAAATCTTTCCAGTTCTCTGACAAAGATCACAAGCTTCAATATACGAATGCACATCCTTGAATAAGGTAGGCCAATAAAATCCCGCTTGCAAATTTTTTGCTTGAGTCTTTCTAGTACTTGCATGACCTCCATAAGGGGATGAATGGCAATGATAGATCACACTTTTAGTTTCATTTTACGGTAAGCACCTTCGAACAATACCATCAGCACAATGTTTGAATAAGTAAGGTTCGTCCCAAAAGAAGTGCTTCACATCAGATAGGAACTTCTTCTTCTTTAGATACCCAAAATCTGTAGGAACTTTGTTACAGACCAGATAATTAACTATATCTACATACCATGGTGTATAGTTTTGTATACTAGTCACTTGCATAAGATTTCTCCCTGGTAAAACATCATTGATAGGTAAGGAATCTACTGTATTGTTTTGCAATCTTGACAAGCGATCTACCACGACATTTTCAGCTCCTTTCTTGTCCTTGATTTCCACATCAAATTCTTGTTGCTAGAGTATCCATCTAATTAACCTTGGCTTGGCTTCTTTCTTGTCTAGTAAATATCTGATTGCAGCGTGGTCTGTGTAAACTACACAATGAGAACCCACTAGATATTGCCTGAATTTGTCAAAGGCATACACTACCGCCAACAACTCCTTTTCGGTGGTTGTGTAATTAGCTTGAGCACCATCAAGTGTTTTGCTAGTATAGTATATTACATGCAAATTTTCTCTTTTCTTTGTCCAAGTACTGCACCCACAGCAAAGTCGCTTGCATCACACATTATCTCAAATGGTAATTCCTAGTCAGGGGGTTGCACTACTGGAGCAGTGACCAATGCTTCCTTGAGCAAATTGAAGGATTTTTCACATTCTGCATCAAAGTTGAACTTAACATCATTGTTTAGGAGATTAGTGAGGGGTTTGGCTATCTTGGAGAAATCATGTATGAATCTTCTATAGAACCTAGCATGTCCCAAAAAGCTCCTCACTCCCTTCACATTTACAGGTGGTGGAAGTTTTGATATTACTTCAACTTTTGCTTGATCAACCTCAATTCCCCTTTCAGATACCAGATGTCCCAAAATAATTCCTTCCTTTACAAGAAACTGTCACTTCTCCCAGTTTAGGACTAAATTGTGTTCTGAGCACCTCTGAAGAACTGCTGCCAGATTATTCGAGCAATCTTCATAACTTTTTCCAACAACTGCAATATCATCTATGAACACCTCCACTGTGATTCCTATTGTATCAGAGAATATAGAGAGCATAAACCTTTGAAATGTTGGGGGTGCATTACAAAGTCCATAGGCTAGTCTTTTGTAAGCAAATGTTCCATATGGGCAAGTGAAAGTTGTTTTATCTTGATCATCCGGGTGAATTGGGATTTGCTAGAATCCTGAATACCCATCTAAGCAGCAGAAATATTCATGCCTAGCAAGCCTTTCCAGCATTTGGTCAATAAAAGGTAAAGGAAAATGGTCCTTCCTCGTTACTTCATTTAACTTTCTAAAATCATTGACCATCCTCCACCCTATGACAGTCCTACTAGGAATCGTTTGCCCTTGTTCATTTTCAATAACAGTTATTCCTCCTTTCTTGGGGACCATGTGAATGGGGCTCACCCACTCGCTGTCCGAAATTGGGTATATGATATCAGCAGAGAGCAGTTTAAGAATCTCCTTTTTGACAACCTCTTGCAAATGGGGATTTAACCTTCTTTGACTTTCTCTAATTGGCACACTACTTTCTTTCAAGTAAATTCTATGAGAACAGACAGCAGGATTTATTCCTTTCATGTCATCAATTGAATATCCAATAACATCCTTGTACTTTTGCAAAACTGCTTGAAGCCCTTTTATTTGTCTTTCCGTCAACTCACTATTTACGATAATTGGCCACTGGTTTTCATTGTCTAAGAATGCATACTTCAAACTTTCTGGAAGTTGTTTCATTTCTATTTGCCTTGGTTGTATCTTCTCTGATGGCCTTCCACTGCTTTCCAACATGCTCACAGGTCTGATTTCCTCATATCTAATTTCACTATTTTCCTCCTCAACTACTTCACAACAATTACTTCCATACCTCTCTTCAAAACCTTCTTCCACACATTTCTGTAGTGTATCAATTCTATAGCAGTGTTCTTCTCTTTGCGGAACATGTGTTGCATGCTTCATGTTAAACTCCACCTTTTCATTTCCAAATCTCACGCTCAATTTTGCTTCTTGGACATCAATAAGTGCACCAGCTGTGGCCAAAAATGGTCTTCCAAGTATCACAGCCTCACTTTTGTCCTCCATATCTAGGACTACAAAGTCTACCAGATAAGCAAACTTCCCAACTTTTATTGGAACATCCTCAAGAATTCCAACCGGTTTCCTATATGTTCTGTCGGCTAACTGAAGCGTTATTGCAGTTGGATTTAATTCTCCCAAGAACATCCTTTTGCTAACTGAATGTGGCATCACACTAACACTTGAGCCCAAGTCACACAGAGCATTGTAAGTTTTGTTTCCAATCAGACATGGTACACAAAAGCTTCCTGGATCATCCAATTTTTCAGGCATGGAATTCTGAATTATTGCACTGCATTCTTTTGATAGAGTCACTACTTCTGGTTCAGACATGCTTCTTTTCTTTGTTAACAATTCCTTGAAATATTTTGCATACATTGGAACATGCAAGACAACTTCTAGAATAGGAATAGTAATCTGAACTGCTTTCATAGTTTCCAAGAATTTGGCAAATTGCTTGTCATCTTTGGGTATGTTGAACCTCTCAGGAAAAGGAATACTGCTGGTTGTTATTGCTTCCTCAAGCAAAGGCTCAGCTCTTGTTTGAAAACCAGGAAATTCGACTTCAGTTTCAATTCGGTTATCAACTTATTTCTCCTTTAATTTCTCAACTGATGTTGAATGTGGAGTTCCGGATGAGCTTGGCCTCATAGCAGGAGGCACATATGTCTTCAGAGTAGGAAGTAATGGTCTTGTCATAACTCCACTCCTTGTAGTAACTGCATCAACTGAAGATATTGCCCCACAATGAGCTTTTGGATTTGGAATTGGTTGAGCAGGCAACCTTGCTTCATTTTCTCCCACCATACTATCCATCTTGCTCACAAGCATCTTAACAGAGTCCTTTAAGCCATTAACTTCATTTGTCATCTTGCTAATTAATTCCAACTGCATCTTCAAGATTTCCTCCATTCCATTTGACTGAACATTTGGTTGTTCATTCTGCCTCGGCGCTTGAAATTGACCTGGGTGATTTGGTGGTCAATTTCCTTGTACCGTCGATCCACTTGCATATGACTGATTGTTCTTGTACGACAAGTTTGGGCGGTTCCTCCAAGAAGGATTGTAGCTGTTTGAGAATGGACCTTGACTTTGGGCATAACTCACTTCTGAAACCGATGATCCAATTGCTGAATAAAAGGTACATTCTCCTGAAGGATGACCTGCTTGGCCACATACATCACACATTTGAGGCACACTTACTGAAGCTACAGATGTACCGATGCAATTTGACATGATACTGTCCATCTTTTTGTTCAAAATGTCAATCTGTGCTGCCATGCTATCATTTGCAGTAACACTGTACACACCTGGATGCGGTGGTGCTATTGCTCTCTCACTCGACCATTGGAAATGATGAGACGCCATACTTTCAATCAATGCAAATGCTTCATCAAGAGTTTTGTTCATGATTCCTCCTCCGGCAGTAGAATCAACAAAAACTCTGGTCTGAGTGGTCAGTCCTTTGTAAAAGGTTTGTAACACCAGCCATCTTTCTAAACCATGATGAGGACACATTCTGATTAAAGAGTTGAATCTTTGCCATGCATCATACAAACTTTCTCCATCATATTGAGTAAACCTTGTTAACTTGTCCCTGTATTCAGCAACTTTTGTTGGTGGAAAATATCTCTCGATGAATGTCTGCAATAAGGTTTCCCAAGTATTCTTCAAATGTTCAGGCAATGAGTGAAGCCATACTCTTGCTCCATCTCTCAAGGAAAATGGAAACGGTGACAATCTGATAATGTCAGCGTTCTGGGAACTAGGGTACCCAGACTTGCCTGCCTGCGGCCCATGGCGTGGCTCCATCGACGGCCTGGTATGGCCCAGTTTCAACACCAACAAGACAAGACCCTCGCGAGGGGCCAATCCTCGCAAGGCAGACAGTGCCAAGACGTCCTGAGGGAGCGGCCTCCCCAGGCTTCCTCCTGAGGAGCGGAGATTTCTATGCAGGTGTCCAACCTCACGAGGTTGCAGTGACACAAGCCATGATGACCAAGGCCAGGCGGGCGCCAGCAGGCGCATAGGAGCAGGTTTCCTCTTTGGTGTTAAGGAGGCAAGTGCAGGCGTGGGTTCCCGAGGAATCAGGCAAAGGTTTCCATTCTGGTGCAACGAGACCAAGACCGCCAGGACGGCAGGACGGATGTCATCGCCGAGCCCACCACAGCATCACGACCAGAAGCTTTGCAGGCGAAGACCACCTTTCATCAGGATAAGATGTACTGCTTGTCCCCTTTCAAATTGGCCACTGTGGGATCCCTTCCCGCCTTTATTTTGGAGGAAGAGGACCGAGGCCGCTATAAGTATAAGCTAGCCACCACCGTAGAGAGGGAAAGACCGAACCAAAGGATGACTCACCCTCACCCCAGAGCAGACCTCGCGAGGTTGTTCATCCCTTGTACTTCTTCATCCTTAGCCCCTCGTGAGGCAAATCCACCACAAAGCAGGAGTAGGGTCCTACACCGCAAGGTGGCCCGAACCTGGGTAAACTGCCGTGTTCAACTTCTTCCTTGTTCATCGAGCTAGGCCATAGGGCGACGAGCTGGTTGGCTAGATAGGTTGAGTTCTTCGCACACGCCCCAGAGTTCGAACCTTTCTTGGGTCTGCGAAGCCCTAAATCCGACATTTGGCGCGCCAGGTAGGGGAGTGTCGAAGCCTCTCTTCCACCGTTCACTCCACCGCCATTCCGTCGTTCCTATGGCCGACGCTCGCCGTGTCCGTGCCGAGCGTCGGGCTGCTCGCATTGCCCAGACGGCTCTCGTGGGCAACGGTGCTCCTCGCCGCTCTGCCTCCCCGGTGGCTAACGCCACCACCGACCCCACTGCCCGGGAACAGCAGGACTCATCGCTGCCACCGTCCGTGCAGCGTGACGGCCGCACCGCGACTCCATCACCCACTCCAGCCACAACGTCGTCTTCTCATGGCGTGCGAGCTTTTGCGCTATCGTTCGGCCAACGACCTCTACGACGGCTGGCTCGCCCGCAGCACCGTCCCGTTCGCCCCGTCCCCCCCCTCGTCCCTGGCGGGCGACGTGGCTCACGGCGCGCCTCCTCCCCTTCCTCTGCACGGTGTCTGCCCCGAGCCGAGGCGTGAAGCTCCCCATCGCGACCCGCCGCACAGAGCACCGGCGCGCGATGAAGAAAGCTGCCAGGTGGTGCAGCGGCCCCAAGGAGAAGCGCATGCGCTCCCAGCACCGCGACGCCAAGACCGTGTACCGCCAGAGGTAGCGGCACGCGGGCGTCGAGATCAGGCTCCTCCCCTGCGGCTAGCCCCTGTGAGTGCAGCAGGGTGTCGTGCTTTCACCCCGGAGCTGCGCCGCGTTGTCTGGCCCGGCAAGTTCAAGCCAGATCTGCCTACACGCTACGACGGCAGCCCTGACCCCGCTGAGTTCCTCCAGCTCTACGAGCTGAGCATCGAGGCGGCGAACGGCAATGACAAGGTCATGGCGAATTGGTTCCCCATGGCCCTCAAGGATGGCGCGCGTTCTTGGATCCTGAACCTCCCGGTGGAGTCGATCTCCTCATAGGACGAGCTATGCGAGTGCTTCATCGCCAACTTCCAGGGCACTCGGCGGTGGTCGAGAACTCAGATGGCGAGGGTGCCATCTTGCCTCCTGAGGCCATCCCCAAGAAGAAGAAGCAGCTCCTCCCAAAGGGCCGTCAGGAGGCTGGGGCGCCCGACGATCGTGCCTCAGGCCCCGCGCCCACTGCTGGGGCGCCCTTCCCTCTCGCATAGGAAGGCGCGCCCGGCGCCCCTCTCAGGACGGGCTCGGGGGCTCTCGTCTGTAAGGCCTCTGACCTGACCAGCATCACGAGGGAGGCGTTCGGGCACCACATGGGGGCGTGCTTCGTCGCGCGCCTCTGTGAGCAAGGCGCAAGGCGCTCAGGAGTTCATCACCAAGGCAATCGAGGAGCTTCTGGAGGCGCGAGCCATGTGTGGTGAGCATCACCCAGCGCCATCCAGTGCAGCTGCCGCCCATGACATGGGTGGCGAACTGCGCATCTGCGTCAACATCCCATGCCTCAACAGGGCTGCTTTACATAACCTCTTCTGGCCGTCCCGTGTCGGCCGGAACGGGGGCTACCCCTGCAGCTACGTCCGCATGCCGTTCGGCCTGCTGAATGTGGCTGCCCTGTACCAGCGCCTCATGCAGGGAGCCTTGGCGGCTCACGAGGCCAGGCGCCAGGCGTTCCTGACCGAGGAGGTGATGGACCCTCGCGAGCCCCCCGGACCTCCGGAGCCTCCCGGGGCTCAGGAGCCGATCGGCTCATGAGGAGCGATCTCTACAGTACGCGTCTTTAGCTACTTCAACGCTTCTACAATGATGGTGCCAGGTGACTTTTTGGTTTGTTCAACTGAGGGCGCCCCTCGGGCTGCATCATCCTCAGGCAGAACTGGCGTTGCCTTCATGAGTTTCCTATGTATCTCAACTGCCTGTCCGGAGCTTCGTCACTATGATGTCGCTGCGCCCTCATGAATTCGCCCGCGATCGCCTCATGATTAAGGACTGGCACGGCGTCTATGCTCGGGTTCGTCCCTGCAGCATCGACAAACCCAAGCGACCGAGCTCTGTCCCACGGGCCAGCTCCCGTGCGCGTCACCTCCCGTTGTCCTTGGTGCCTTGTTCTCGCATGAGCTAATCGCATGTGGGCAAGTGCGGGTGCACGGCCCGGTTCGTATAACCGCAGTTCGGTGCTTCGCCGCAGCGGGAGCCGTGCGCCAGCTATTTTTCCGTGGGATCGTTGCATGAGAAGACTAGGCACGTCATCTGTGCTTGGGTCCGTCCCTGCAACGTTGATAAAACCAATGGCTGAGCTCTGTCTGGCGGGCCAGCCCCGTTCACCTCACCTCCTGGGGTCATTGGTGTCCGGCCTTCTCATGCGATAACCTCCGGAGGGGCATTCGGCGCAGGACCCCCCATCTCCCCACAGGTTTCTTACACGCGCCCTGCGCTGCAAAAATCAGGCGCAACCCGCCTTGAGGTAGGGCCTCGTGAGTCCCGCGCTGGCTCACGAGTGCCCAGATACACCTCCTCCAGTTCTGGCGTGCTAGCCACGCGTATGAACGGGGCTGTACACGCCCCGGAGTCTCACCCAGCAAGAACTCCCACCCACGTACCAGTGGAAGCGCCATGCTCCGCGCTGGCGGATGACACGGTTGAGGAGCGACTATGCCCATGATAAAGTGGAAGCACCATGCTCCGCGCTGGTGAATAAACAACTGAGGGCGCCCTCGCGACCGCACCAACCTCAGGATAGCCTCTCGGCTCTACGATCGGAAACACCCCACAGCTTGCCCCTCGGGAGGATCGCGCGAGGGGGCTGGACACGGGGGCTGTGCTCAGGCCCCGCCTGGCACACGCTACCCTGCCAGGTTTGGGTACCTGGTCTTCTCGCGTTCCCCCCAGGTGAAAGCTGGTGGTCAAAGGTATGAGGGCTGCTCGCACGTCAAGGGGGACCTCCTGAGCATTGTGACTCAGGAGCCTCACTAGTCACGTAGCCCCTCGCCCCTTGGTGTCATCTTGGTGATCCGGACGCCCCAACAGCGGTCGAGGTATGCACGGGGCTAGGCCCTACCGACGCAGAGCGCGAAGTCCTACACCCCGGCGTCCATGTTTCCTTCATGAGGGCTGCTCACACGTCAAGGGGGACCTCCTGAGCATCGCGACTCAGGGGCCTCACTAGTCACGTAGCCCCTCGCCCCTTGGTGTCATCCTAGTGATCTGGACGCCCCAACGGCGGTCGAGGTATGCGCGGGGCTGGGCCCTACCGACGCAGAGCACAAAAGCAAGCACGAAGGAAACTTGGCGCAATAAGGAAACCACGGGGTCCTAATAATTATTACAAGCATAGATTGTTCCACAAGCTTAAACAGAAGTCTTACGCCTCCACGAGGCACGGTAAATGTTGCAAGGTAAAACTAAGAAGGAACGCCACTGCCGCCACCTGCCCCGCTGATTGGAAGCCCCTCGTCGACAACGCTGCCACCATCCTCACCGCTTTCGACTTCTGCTGCTGGAGCCTCAGAGATGGGAACCTCTGGAGGCAGGATCATGAGCAGCTTAGCCAACACCTCGCCACCGCGGAAGGATACCGCGCTACGTGCCATGGGGCGCAACCCCTCCTAGCGGCGGCCAAGCCTCGCTCGAGAGCCGGATCCCAAGGACGTAGAGCACCCTGACGAGCGGGAGAGATGGAGTCGGTAGGAGCCCTGCGAGGGGGGTGCCATCAGGAGAAGGGTGCAGCCTAACATCGCACAAGAAGCTCGCCCTCGCGACAAGGAATCCACCACAGGCTCACCAAGATAAGTCGCTTCGCACACCCGGGCGCGAACCCCATAATCGACATTTCATCTCCCGTGATTTCGCTCGAGCAAGGGAACTCCCCTTTCAATCGTTCGGGAGCCACTTGCGCGCCAAAGGGGACCTCCTGAGCATCGCGCCTCATGGGCTCTTACCGGACCTCGGGCCGCTCACCTCCTGGCCTTGACCACGGCATCGCGACCTGGCATACCAGCAACGGCCGAAGCTTGCCTGGGGACTGGGTCCTGTCGGCGTAGAGCACTAAGCTACCGCGAGAATAAAAAGGAGGAACCGTGCCCAAGCGAGAGACGCAAACACAACATAAGTTGGGGACACTAACATTAAGGCAAAAGTGTCATGATCTTTACACACCCCCGCGGGGCCCTTCATGACTTTTGCACAGGAATGAAACAAAAGGAAAGGACCTCCTGAGGATCGCGCCCCAGGCGGTGTCGCCCATGAGGCCTGGCCGGCGCCATTCCTCCCTCAAGCCCGAGAGCTGCGGCGCGACAGCTCGCAGTTGTCGTCGTCGCTTAAGCTTGGTTCGGAGGAGGCATCGTTGCTACTAGAGGAATCGCGGACAAGGCCAAGGGCAAGTTCACCGCGAGGGGCCTCGCCGATTTGCCGGCCTGTGAGGGGGTCGCCGTCTCGATCGCCTCCCCTGGGGCAGTACTCCAGACGTCGGACGTCCTCTCTGAAGACCGTGAAGAAGAGCGCCCATGCCCCGTCAAGCGCCACGCGTCAGCCTGGCCCGCAGGTGATTGGGGCCTGCGGCACTTCGCCCTTGCCCTTTGGCTTCGCCTTGAAGCCAAGTCCGAGCGCGCCTTGGGCCCGGGGGCTACTGTCGGTGTTCTGGGAGCCAGGGTACCCAGACTTGCCTGCCTGCGGCCCACGGCGTGGCTCCATCGACGGCCTGGTACGGCCTAGTTTCAACACCAACAAGACAAGACCCTCGCGAGGGGCCAAGCCTCGCGAGGCAGACAACGCCAAGACCTCCTGAGGGAGCGGCCTTCCCAGGCTGCCTCCTGAGGAGCGGAGATTTCTATGCAGGTATCCAACCTCACGAGGTTGCAGTGACGCAAGCCATGACGACCAAGGCCAGGCGGGCGCCAGCAGGCGCAGAAGAGCAGGTTTCCTCTTTGGTGTTAAGGAGGCAAGCGCAGGCGTGGGTTCCCGAGGAATTAGGCAAAGGTTTCCATTCCGGTGCAACGAGACCAAGACCGCCAGGATGGTAGGACAGATGTCATCGCCGAGCCCACCGCGGTGTCACGACCAGAAGCTTTGCAGGCGAAGACCACCTTTCATCAGGATAAGATGTACTGCTTGTCCCCTTTCAAACTGGCCACTGTGGGATCCCTTCCCGCCTTCGTTTTGGAGGAAGAGGACCGAGGCCGCTATAAGTATAAGCTAGCCACCACCGTCGAGAGGGGGATACCAAACCGAAGGACGACTCACCCTCACCCCAGAGCAGACCTCGTGAGGTTGTTCATCCCTTGTACTTGTTCATCCTCAGCCCCTCGTGAGGCAAATCCACCACAAAGTAGGAGTAGGGTCTTATACCGCAAGGTGGCCCAAACCTGGGTCAACTGTCGTGTTCATCTTCTTCCTTGTTCCTCGAGCTAGGCCATAGGGCGATGAGCTGGTTGGCTAGATAGGTTGAGTTCTTCGCACACGCCCCAGAGTTCGAACCTTTCTTGGGTCTGCGGAGCCCTGAATCCGACAGATAGCACTTGGTGCAACTCCATTTTGCTTGAGGGTGTTACAATACTCCAAGAAAGTCCTGATATGCTCATGTGGGTCTTCTAAAGCTGTTCCACCAGATCTGGACTGTTGTACCATGTTAATCAGAGCTGGCTTCAATTCAAAATTGTTTGCCTGAATAATTGGTTGCACCATTTCTCCCGGTATCCCATGATCTCTTGGGATCCACAAGTCCCTGAGCAAAGGTACTGGATCAGGCATCTTTTCTTCTTCTTCTTGTTCTTGCGGAGTTTCAGCAACTTGAATCCGTGTTTGATTCTCTCTTCTTCTTCTCAATAAAGTCCTTTCAATTTCTGGATCAAATGGCTCTAGTGAACTTTCTTCAGATTGTAACATAAGACAATTTCCTGTAAAGTTCTTGAAATTGACACATGCTAGTTTTTCTCAAAATTGCAGCCAATGTTTGGAAATGGTTAGTTGCTAGCAATACTACGGAATCGACCTAAAATAAATCCTGATCTGCTTCTACTAACATGCTAATGAAATTTAAATCCCCGACAACGGTGCCAAAATAATCATAAGTAGGTATAGTGATTTTAGAATGTCGGTTCTCCACAGGGATCTAGAACTTCGAAGCACGCATTCGAAACATTCAGGACAACATAATATTTGGTTTTAATAGAGCTAGAAACAACTTATCAGACTATCAAATAGTCATGGTAACAAGTAGTCGCTGGATCAAAGAAAAAAAAATGCAGCAAAGGTAAAAGGTTCAGAAATAGGACTGTCTTTTTGGTACTATTCTGAATAATCAAACACACAACCAAGTACTAGCAAGGGAAAGAGGAATCAGCCGCTCATAACTACTCACACAGAAAATCAAGATCACTGGGTAACTTACTAAGTATTCTCATAGTAATTTTTACCAACTAACTCATGTCCATGCAACAATTCATAGCAATTCAGCAAGGATTCATGGGAATTCAGCAAAGATGCACAGGTGACAGAGTATGTTTCAGACCCAACAGTACATATATTCAGTTAATAGAAACAAAAGAAGAGAGAGATTCAGAGCCTATGGGTCTTGATGATCTTCAATTCGAAGCTGTAGATGTTGCATGCGAAGAAGAGGAACAACAGGGACGCGTTGGAGACGATCTGTAGCAGGAGAGGCTTCCGCGTGGTCGTTGAAGAAGGGTAGTAGAGAAGGATCCTTGGGGTAGAACCGTGGTGGCCTTGGCGGAAAGTTAGCCAGCCACCCGGAGCAGAGCACCACCAGGAGCTCGATGCCCCGCTGTTGGTGTCGAGGAGGGCAGCGGCGGTAGTCGGAGTTGGAGAGGAGCAGCGAGGGGTCGTTGGAGAGGATCAGCAGCTCCGTTTCTTGAGGTTGGTGACGAGGAAGTGCAGCAGGTCGGCATTTTTGTTGGAGAGGAGCAGTGGATCGCTGGTCAGGGGTGGCAGAGAGGTGGGACGCGCCGTCAGCAAGAGCGCCTCCTTGCGGTGCCACTAGTCGAGGTCCTCGCGGGCACAGCCGTCCGCCGAGACGCCGCACTCGCCACCCAGGCGTCCGACCTTGCCGCCGACCTCGTGTCCGCCGTGGGCCCCCTGATCCTCCCTCTCTTCCTTGGATCTAGTCGAACCCCTTCTCTTCTCTCTTCGATCTAGTGTCTCCCTGTCTCTGCTTTGGTCTGATGTCGTCGGTGAGCAGTGTGGAGAAGGAGAAAAAGCAGTCGGCCCCTGGTAGTTTTTCCTTTGACCCCCACTCCTCTGCTTTATGGTTCAGCCACGCGTGGGATCAGACATCCCGTCTGGTGGGTTGCGCCAGACCAGCTCATCTCACGCGCACTAGCAGACACCTCCTCTCCTCTGCCTGACTGGGTGCGCGAGTCTTTTGTTCTTCTCAGCTCACCCCTTCTATTTCTATCTTCTCACACAATATGATCCCTAGTTGAGGGTTGTAAGCACTTTCGATGAAGTTTGGGTGCCTAAACGCACCAGTCCTGCAAAATATGAATAAGTGTTGTAAAAAATATCATAATAGGAATATTTCTGTAGGAATGAATACTTTATAAGTAATAACTGTGGTCATATGTTTAATTTGTTATGCAAAAAGGCTCAAAATACTATATGAATGAATGTGCTATCACCAGATTACAGACGCCACCACCGGACATGACTCACTGTGCTTCCTCGACGCCTACTCTGGTTACCATCAAATCAAAATGAAGGAATCCGATCAAGCCGCAACCGCCTTCATCACCCCCTACGGGCCATTCTGCTTCAACACAATGCCCTTCAGGTTGAAAAATGCAGGCGCCACATACCATCGCATGATTCAGACATGCCTAGAAAATCCAGTTGGCGAAACAGTCGAGGCATAGGTAGACGACATGGTCATTAAGACCAAACACGTAAGCCAGTTGGTGGATGACCTCAGCCAAACCTTCGATAATCTACGAGCTTACGATATACGGCTCAATTCGGACAAATGCGTCTTCGGAGTTCCCGCCAGTAAATTGCTTGTATTCATCGTCTCCCATAGAGGAATAGAGGCCAATCCGGCTAAAATCCGAGCCCTATCCCAACTAGCGATCCCTACGGAGCTGAAGCACGTCCAAAAACTGGCGGGCTGCATGGCGGCTTTGAGCCACTTTATCTCCTGCCTTGGTGAAAAGGCACTGCCGTTCTACAAACTGCTCAAGCGGAACAAAAACTTCGAGTGGACCGATGAAGCAACTGCCGCGCTGGAAGAAATAAAAACATTATTGGTCGGCAACCCTATACTGGCAGCGCCCGACATAGGTGAACCCATGTTGTTGTACATCTCGGCCACAAATCAAGTGGTGAGTGCGGTTCTCATGGTAGAACGAGAGGCGGAGGGCCACAAGTTCCGGGTACAAAAGCTAGTATACTACGTATCGGAAGTGCTCACCCCGTGCAAAACTCGATATCCGCATTACCAGAAGATAGCTTATACAGTTTTTATGGCATCCCGAAAACTCTGACACTATTTTCAAGAGTGTTCGGTCATGATGGCATACGAAGTACCACTAAATGACATAATCAACAATAGCGACGCCACCGAGCGTATTGCCAAATGGGCCATAGAGCTCCTCCCTTTCGAAATCGTGTACAAGCCACGCCGAGCTATTAAATCTCAGGTGTTGGCCGACTTTCTCGCTGAATGGACAGAAGCCGAACTCCCCCAAGAATATAGTACATACTCACATTGGATAATGTACTTTGACGGCTCCAAGATGCTAGCCGAACTAGGGGCTGGGGTGATACTTACATCCCCCACTGGCGACAATATCCGGTACATATTACAAATTATGTATACTGATTCCAACAACGCAGCCGAATACGAGGCTCTGTTGCATGGACTTTGGATGGCAACGTCAATGGGCGTACAATAGCTCGAGGTGCAGGGAGACTCTAACCTCGCCATCTCCCAAGTAAACGGTGAATTCAACGCTAAAGACCCAAAGATGGCGGCATATCGGAATGCCGACCTCAAAATATCAGCCTGGTTCGAAGGGTTAGAATTTCACGATGTCTCCAGAAACAGCAATCAAGCTGCTGACATGCTTGCTCGCATGGGTGCCAAGCGTGACCCCATCCCTAAGAACACCTTCTTGGAACGGCTTTTCAAGCCATCCGTAGTGTGGTAGGATGAGGGCAAGGACACTGGAGCCAATGGCCCAGAATAGATCATCCCTCCCGCCATCGAACCATACGATGAAATCATCGGAGGCTCGGCACTTGAAGAAACACCTTCAGCTCACGAAGTCATGGCAGTAATCGCGCCATGGACTGAGCCCTTACTCGCCAATCTCCTTCGTCAAGAGATTCCTGATGACCAGAGCGAGGCACGACGTATAATCCGGCGCTCCAAAGCTTATAAACTCCCCGAAGGCAAACTGTACAAGAAAAGCACAACTGGAGTCCTCCAAAGATGCATACCCAAAGAGGAGGGGCAGCGGCTCTTGGCCGAGATACAAGCCGGCATGGGCGGTCATCACGCAGCAGCTCGGGCCCTGGTTAGCAAGGCTTTTCGATCTGGTTTTTTTGGCCGACCACTCACGCGGTGTTGGAAATATGCCCTAGAGGCAATAATAAAATGGTTATTATTATATTTAATTATTCATGATAATTGTCTATTGTTCATGCTATAATTGTATTAACCGGAAACCGTAATACATGTGTGAATACATAGACCACAGCATGTCCCTAGTGAGCCTCTAGTTGACTAGCTCGTTGATCAATAAATGGTTGTGGTTTCCTGACCATGGACATTGGATGTCGTTGATAACGGGATCACATCATTAGGAGAATGATGTGATGGACAAGACCCAATCCTAAGCATAGCACAAGATCGTGTAGTTCGTTTGCTAGAGCTTTTCTAATGTCAAGTATCATTTCCTTAGATCATGAGATTGTGCAACTCCCGGATACCGTAGGAATGCTTTGGGTGAATCAAACGTCACAACGTAATTGGGTGACCATAAAGGTGCACTACAGGTATCTCCGAAAGTGTCTGTTGGGTTGGCACGAATCGAGACTGGGATTTGTCACTCCGTATGAAGGAGAGGTATCTCTGGGCCCACTCGGTAATGCATCATCATAATGAGCTCAATGTGACTAAGTATTTAGCAACGGGATCATGCGTTACAGAATGAGTAAACAGACTTGCCGGTAACGAGATTGAACAAGGTATAGGGATACCGACGATCGAATCTTGGGCAAGTAACATACCGATGGACAAAGGGAATTATATACGGGATTAATTGGATCCCCGACATCGTGGTTCATCTGATGAGATCATCGTGGAACATGTGGGAGCCAATATGGGTATCCAAATCCCGCTATTGGTTATTGCTCGGAGAGGTGTCTCGGTCATGTCTGCATGGTTCCCGAACCCGTAGGGTCTACACACTTAAGGTTCGGTGACGCTAGAGTTGTAATGGGAATTGTATGTGGTTACTGAAAGTTGTTCGGAGTCTCGGATGAGATGCCGGACGTCACGAGGAGTTCTGGAATGGTCCGGAGGTAAAGATTTATATATGGGAAGTCCTATTTTGGCCACCGGAAAATGTTCGGGATTTTTCGGTATTGTACTGGGAAGGTTCTAGAAGGTTCCGGAGTGGGGCCCACCTGCATGGGGGGACCCACATGAAAGTGGGTAGTGGGGGCAAGGCCCCACACCCCTGGTCAAGGCACACCAAGATCCCCCCTTAGAAGGAATAAGATCATATCCCGATGGGATAAGACCAAGATCCCTAAAAAGGGGGGATAACAATCGGTGGGGAAGGGAAAGGATGGGATTTCTTTCCTCCCACCTTTGCCAACGCCCCAATGGACTTGGAGGGAAAGAAACCAGCCCCCTCCACCCCTATATATAGTGGGGAGGTGCATGGGAGCTGCAACCCTTCCCCTAGCGCAGCCCTTCCCCCTCCAACACCTCCTCCTCCTCCGTAGTGCTTGGCGAAGCCCTGCCGGAGAACCGCAAGCTCCACCACCACGCCATCGTGCTGCCGGAGTTCTCCCTCAACTTCTCCTCTCCCCTTGCTGGATCAAGAAGGAGGATACGTCCCCGGGCTGTATGTGTGTTGAACGCGAAGGCGCCGTCCGTTCGGCGCTTGGATCGGATCTTCCGCGATTTGAATCGCCGCGAGTACGACTCCATCAACCGCGTTCTTGTAATGCTTCCACTTAGCGATCTTCAAGGGTATGAAGATGCACTCCCTCTCACTTGTTGCTAGCATCTCCTAGATTGATCTTGGTGACACGTAGGAAAATTTTGAATTATTACTACGTTCCCCAATAGTGGCATCATGAGCTAGGTCTATGCGTAGATTCTATGCACGAGTAGAACACAAGTAGTTATGGGAGATGATTTGTTCAATTTGCTTACCGTTACTAGTCCTATCTTGATTCGGCGGCATAGTGGGATGAAGCGGCCCGAACCGACCTTACACGTACACTTACGTGAGATAGGTTCCACCGACTGACATGCACTTGTTGCATAAGGTGGCTAGCGGGTGTCTGTCTCCCCCACTTTAGTCGGATCGGATTCGATGAAGAGGGTCCTTATGAAGGGTAAATAGCAATTGGCATATCACCGTTGTGGCTGTTGCGTAGGTAAGAAACGTTCTTGCTAGAAACCCATAGCAGCCACATAAAACATGCAACAACAATTAGAGGACGTCTAACTTGTTTTTGCAGGGTATGCTATGTGATGTGATATGGCCAAAAGGATGTGATGAATTATATATGTGATGTATGAGATTGATCGTGTTCTTGTAATAGGAATCATGACTTGCATGTCGATGAGTATGACAACCGGCAGGAGCCATAGGAGTTGTCCTAATTTATTGTATGACCTGCGTGTCAATGAAAACGCCATGTAATTATTTTACTTTATTGCTAACTGTTAGCCATAGTAGTAGAAGTAATAGTTGGCGAGACAACTTCATGAAGACACGATGATGGAGATCATGGTGTCATGCCGGTGACGATGGTGATCATGTCGCGCCTCGAAGATGGAGATCAAAAGCGCAAGATGATATTGGCCATATCATGTCACATTATGATTTGCATGTGATGTTTATCATGTTTACATCTTATTTGCTTAGAACGATGGTAGCATAAATAAGATGATCCCTCACTAAAAAGTTCAAGAAATGTGTTCCCCCTAAGTGTGCACCGTTGCGAAGGTTTGTTGTTTCGAAGCACCACGTGATGATCGGGTGTGATAGATTCTAACGTTCGCATACAATGGGTGTAAGCCAGATTTACACATGCGAAACACTTAGGTTGACTTGACGAGCCTAGCATGTACAGACATGGCCTCGGAACACGAGAGACCGAAAGGTCGAACATGAGTCGTATAGTAGATGCGATCAACATGGAGATGTTCACCGTTGATGACTAGTCCGTCTCACGTGATGATTGGACACGGCCTAGTCGATTCGGATCATGTATCACTTAGATGACTAGAGGGATGTCTATCTGAGTGGGAGTTCATAAGATAATTTGATCAGATGAACATAATTATCATGAACTTAGTCTAAAATTGTCTTTACAACCTATCTTGTAGATCCAATGGCCCACGCTAATGTTGCCCTCAACTTCAACGCGTTCCTAGAGAAAACCAAGCTGAAAGACAATGGTAGCAACCATACGGACTGGGTCCGTAACTTGAGGATCATCCTCATAGTTGCCAAGAAAGCATATGTCCTTGAAGCACCACTAGGTAACGCATCCATTTTCCCAGCAACTCAAGACGTTATGAACGCCTGGCAGTCGCGTAGTGATGATTACTCCCTGGTTCAGTGCGGCATGCTTTACAGCTTAGAACCGGGGCTCCAAAAGCATTTTGAGCAACACAGAGCATATGAGATGTTCCAAGAGCTGAAAATGGTTTTCCAAGCTCATGCCCGGGTCGAGAGATATGAAGTCTCCGACAAGTTCTACAGTTGTAAGATGGAGGAAAACAGCTCTGTCAGCGAGCATATACTCAAAATGTCTGGGTTGCACAACCGCTTGTCTCAGCTGGGAGTTAATCTTCCAGATGACTCGGTCATTGACAGGATCCTCCAATCGCTTCCACCTAGCTACATGAGCTTTGTGATGAACTACAATATGAAAGGGATGGAGAAGTCCATTCCTGAGTTATATTCAATGCTGAAATCAGCGGAGGTGGAGATCAAAAAGGAACATCAAGTGTTGATGGTGAATAAGACAACTAGTTTCAAGAAAGGCAAGGGTAAGAAGAACTTCAAGAAGGACGGCAAGGGAGTTGCCGCGCCCGGTAAGTCAGTTGCCGGGAAGAAGCCAAAGAATGGACCCAAACCTGAGACTGAGTGGTTTTATTGCAAGGGAAATGGTCACTGGAAGCGGAACTGCCCCAAGTACTTAGCGGATAAGAAGGCTGGCAATGCCAAAGGTATATATGATATACATGTTATTGATGTGTACCTTACCAGCGCTCGTAGTAGCTCCTGGGTATTTGATACTGGTGCGGTTGCTCACATTTGTAACTCAAAACAGGAGCTGCGGAATAAGCGGAGACTGGCGAAGGACGAGGTGACGATGCGCGTCGGGAATGGTTCCAAGGTCGAAGTGATCGCTGTCGGCACGCTACCTCTACATTTACCTTCGGGATTAGTTTTAAACCTCAATAATTGTTATTTAGTGCCAGCTTTGAGCATGAACATTGTATCTGGATCTCGTTTAATGCGACGTGGCTACTCATTTAAATCCGAGAATAATGGTTGTTCTATTTATATGAGAGATATGTTTTATGGTCATGCCCCGCTGGTCAATGGTTTATTTTTATTGAATCTCGAACATGATGTTACACATATTCATAGTGTGAATGCCAAAAGATGTAAGGTTGATAATGATAGTCCCACATACTTGTGGCACTGCCGCCTTGGTCACATTGGTGTCAAACGCATGAAGAAACTCCATGCAGATGGACTTTTGAAGTCTCTTGATTATGAATCATTTGACACGTGCGAACCATGCCTCATGGGCAAAATGACCAAGACTCCGTTCTCCGGAACAATGGAGCGAGCAACCAACTTGTTGGAAATAATACATATTGATGTATGCGGTCCAATGAGCGTTGAGGCTCGCGGTGGCTATCGTTATGTTCTCACCCTCACTGATGACTTAAGTAGATATGGGTATGTCTACTTAATGAAACACAAGTCTGAGACCTTTGAAAAGTTCAAGGAATTTCAGAGCGAGGTAGAGAATCAACGTGACAGGAAAATAAAGTTCTTACGATCAGATCGTGGAGGAGAATACTTGAGTCACGAGTTTGGCACGCACTTAAGGAAATGTGGAATTGTTTCACAACTCATGCCGCCTGGAACACCTCAGCGTAATGGTGTGTCCGAACGTCGTAATCGCACTCTATTGGATATGGTGCGATCTATGATGTCTCTTACCGATCTACCGCTATCATTTTGGGGTTATGCTTTAGAGACTGCCGCATTCACTTTAAATAGGGCACCATCTAAATCCGTTGAGACGACACCGTATGAATTACGGTTTGGGAAGAAACCTAAGCTGTCGTTTCTGAAACTTTGGGGATGCGATGCTTATGTCATGAAACTTCAACCTGAAAAGCTCGAACCCAAATTGGGAAAATGCGTCTTCATAGGATACCCTAAGGAAACTATTGGGTATACCTTCTACCTCAGATCCGAAGGCAAGATCTTTGTTGCCAAGAATGGATCCTTTCTGGAGAAAGAGTTTCTCTCGAAAGAAGTAAGTGGGAGGAAAGTAGAACTTGACGAGGTACCCCCTCTTGAATCGGAGAGTAGCGCAGCTCAGGAAGATGTTTCTGTGGTGCCTGCACCGACTAGAGAGGAAGTTAATGTTGATGATCATGAAACTTCGGGTCAAGTTGCTACTAAAATTCGTAGGTCCACGAGGACACGTTCCGCACCAGAGTGGTACTGCAACCCTGTCCTGGAAATCATGTTGTTAGACAATGGTGAACCTTCGAACTATGAAGAAGCGATGGCGGGCCCAGATTCCAACAAATGGCTTGAAGCCATAAAATCCAAGATAGGATCCATGTATGAAAACAAAGTATGGACTTTGACGGACTTGCCCGATGATCGGCAAGCCATATAGAAAGCATCTCGGAGTTGGAACATTCGCTTTGATGAAATGATCAAAGCGTTTGGGTTTATACAGACTTATGGAGAAGCCTGTATTTACAAGAAAGTGAGTGGGAGCTCTGTAGCATTTCTCATATTATATGTGGATGACATACTGTTGATGGGAAATGATATAGAACTTTTGGAAAGCATAAAGGCCTACTTGAATAAGTGTTTTTCAATGAAGGACCTTGGAGAAGCTGCTTACATATTAGGCATCAAGATCTATAGAGATAGATCGAGACGCCTCATTGGTCTTTCACAAAGCACATACCTTGACAAGATATTGAAGAAGTTCAATATGGATCAGTCCAAGAAGGGGTTCTTGCCTGTATTGCAAGGTGTGAGATTGAGCGCAGCTCAACGCCCGACCTTGGCAGAAGAAAGAGAAAAGATGAGTGTCATCCCCTATGCCTCAGCCATAGGCTCTATTATTTATGCCATGCTGTGTACCAGACCTGATGTGAACCTTGCCATAATCTTGGTAGTTAGGTACCAAAGTGATCCCGGAATGGAACACTGGACAGTGGTCAAGAATATCCTGAAGTACCTGAAAAGGACTAAGGATATGTTTCTCGTTTATGGAGGTGCCGAAGAGCTTGTCGTAAAGGGTTACATCGATGCTAGCTTTGACACAGATCTGGATGACTCCAAGTCACAAACCGGATACGTGTACATTTTGAATGGTGGGGCAGTCAGCTGGTGCAGTTGCAAGCAAAGCGTCGTGGTGGGATCTACATGGATTCATCACAATGTAACTAGATTATTGACTCTAGTGCAAGTGGGAGACTATTGGAAATATGCCCTAGAGGCAATAATAAAATGGTTATTATTATATTTCCTTGTTCATGATAATTGTCTATTGTTCATGCTATAATTGTATTAATCGGAAACCGTAATACATGTGTGAATACATAGACCATAGCATGTCCCTAGTGAGCCTCTAGTTGACTATATCGTTGATCAATAGATGGTTGTGGTTTCCTGACCATGGACATTGGATGTCGTTGATAATGGGATCACATCATTAGGAGAATGATGTGATGGACAAGACCCAATCCTAAGCATAGCACAAGATCGTGTAGTTCGTTTGCTAGAGCTTTTCTAATGTCAAGTATCATTTCCTTAGACCATGAGATTGTGCAACTCCCGGATACCGTAGGAATGCTTTGGGTGTATCAAACGTCACAACGTAACTGGGTGACCATAAAGGTGCACTACAGGTATCTCCGAAAGTGTCTGTTGGGTTGGCACGAATCAAGACTGGGATTTGTCACTCCGTATGACGGAGAGGTATCTCTGGGCCCACTCGGTAATGCATCATTATAATGAGCTCAATGTGACTAAGGAGTTAGCCACGGGATCATGCATTACGGAATGAGTAAAGAGACTTGCCGGTAACGAGATTGAACAAGGTATAGGGATACTGACGATCGAATCTCGGGCAAGTAACATACCGATGGACAAAGGGAATTGTATATGGGATTAATTGGATCCCCGACATCGTGGTTCATCCGATGAGATCATCGTGGAACATGTGGGAGCCAATATGGGTATCCAGATCCCGCTATTGGTTATTGGTCGGAGAGGTGTCTCGGTCATGTCTGCATGGTTCCCGAACCTATAGGGTCTACACACTTAAGGTTCGGTGACGCTAGAGTTGTAATGGGAATTGTATGTGGTTATCGAAACTTGTTCGGAGTCTCGGATGAGATCCCGGATGTCATGAGGAGTTCCGGAATGATCTGGAGGTAAAGATTTATATATGGGAAGTCCTATTTTGGCCACCGGAAAATGTTCGGGATTTTTCGGTATTGTACCGGGAAGGTTCTAGAAGGTTTCGGAGTGGGGCCCACCTGCATGGGGGGACCCACATGAACGTGGGTAGTGGGGGCAAGGCCCCACACCCCTGGTAAAGGTGCACCAAGATCCCCCCTTAGAAGGAATAAGATCATATCCCGAAGGGATAAGATCAAGATCCCTAAAAAGGGGGGATAACAATCGGTGGGGAAGGGAAAGGATGGGATTTCTTTCCTCCCACCTTTGCCAACGCCCCAATGGACTTGGAGGGCAAGAAACCAACCTCCTCCA
The DNA here is from genome assembly GCA_011799875.1 of Thinopyrum elongatum. Taxonomy (NCBI): domain Eukaryota; kingdom Viridiplantae; phylum Streptophyta; class Magnoliopsida; order Poales; family Poaceae; genus Thinopyrum; species Thinopyrum elongatum. The sequence goes on from CM022300.1 coordinate 44,044,978, forward strand.
CCCCTATATATAGTGGGGAGGCGCATGGGAGCTGCAACCCTTCCCCTGGCATAGCCCTCCCCCCTCCAACACCTCCTCCTCCTCCGTAGTGCTTGGCGAAGCCCTGTTGGAGAACCGCAAGCTCCACCACCACGCCGTCGTGCTGCCGGAGTTCTCCCTCAACTTATCCTCTCCCCTTGCTAGATCAAGAAGGAGGAGACATCCCCGGGCTATACGTGTGTTGAACGTGGAGGCACCGTCCGTTCGGCGCTTGGATCGGATCTTCTGCGATTTGAATCGCCGCGAGTACGACTCCATCAACCGCATTCTTGTAACGCTTTTGCTTAGCGATCTTCAAGGGTATGAAGATGCACTCCCTCTCACTTGTTGCTAGCATCTCCTAGATTGATCTTGGTGGCACGTAGGAAAATTTTGAATTATTACTACGTTCCCCCAACACATGGATGCCCACACACTTGTCCAACATTGTGTCGGATGCCAGCTTTTCGCAAATCAAAGCCACATGCCACCCACGGCTCTTCGGACAATACCGATCACTTGGCCTTTCGTGGTCTGGGGGTTGGACATGGTCGGAACACTTAAAGGGGGGACCAATAAGAAGAAATATCTAATGGTCATGGTCGACAAATTCACTAAGTGGATTGAGGAGAAACCAGTAACTTCAGCTAAGTCTGGACCGGTCATCGATTTCGTATCTGGCGTGTTCCACCATTATGGTGTCCCCCACAGTATAATAACAGACAATGGAACAAATTTCACTGCCCGGGAGGTAAAGGACTGGTGCGCTAACATGGGCATCAAGCTCGATTATTCTTCGGTATACCACCCGCAGACCAACGGATAGGTCGAACATGCCAATGGACTAATCATGAGCGGCATTAAGCCTCGCCTGATCCGTTCCCTGAAAGAATCTCACTGCCACTGGGTGGAGGAGCTCAACTCTGTATTATGGGGATTGCGCACCACCCCTAATCGAACAACGGGATACACACCGTTCTTCATGGTGTACGGCGTGGAAGCAGTCCTCCACTGCGACCTTATTCACGACGCACCTAGAGTGAGCATGTACGATGAAAAGGAAGCCGAGTTAGATCGGCAAGATGACCTAGACGCCCTGGAAGAAGAGTGCGACATAGCTGAGGCCCGGTCTACGTTTTATCAACAGCAAGCCTGACGCTACCAGAGTAGGGAAGTTCGGGCAAAGACATACAACACCGGCGAACTCGTCCTACGTCTCCCCGAGAAGCACAAGAACAAGCTCTTGCCCAAATGGGAGGGCCCATTCATAATTGATGAATTACTGGCAGGAGGAGCATATCGTCTCTGCAACCCTACAGACAATTGCCTCAAGCCAAACCCAAGGAACGCAGCTCGACTCCGGCGCTTCTACGGCTAGTCCGGTGTCGCCACTCCAACTAGCCTTTCTTTTGTTTATAGTTTTCCTTTTCTTTTTTAACCCTTTTTCGGGTGGTTAGTACCTCCTCGGATGTGTTCGGCTAAACCGATCTGTGTTGAGCTTCCTTGGGCATACATCTTTAAATGTACTACCCGGTTACACATGGGGGCTTCCTCAATGAAGTCGATTAATATACCTTTCGTGCATCTATTTGCCTCTGTCGTGTTTGCACCCTTCCAGTATCATTTTTAAGCCATTATATGAATCAATTTGACTTAAGTTTTTGCCAAGCTGGGTTGCCTCGCTCCTATGCTTACCCTCTACGTTCCCGACTATTCGGCTAGAGGGTAAAGGAAGCACCTCTACGATTGTTACGACCGGGTTACTCGGACACGTACCTCAGACGGGTGAGACCAAAAGCTAGCATTCTTAAGAACATAATTGGTCGGCTACGAGGGAAGTGAAAATTATTGGTAGTCACCACCAAACTCTCGGGTTTTATTTTCCCGAAGTAACTATCACCCACATATAACGGGTATCTACGCCTATGGTCAACATAACAACCCAAGGAAAGGAACCCATGGAGGAACTATTTTCTTTGGAAGATGTTTCTTACGTTAAAAAGTAATAACATAACTCCTTGTGTGCATTCTGTCTGTTCGTACCAAATGGCCGGATTTTCTGGTTCTCCGAAGTGATTTTCTGTTACCACAGGTCACACAGTACAGAACACTCCCAGGCCAATGGCAGGGGAGGTAGAAGCCGATGGCCGGTTAAGACAACGTTTACAGCACGGATGGAGATTGTTTGATGTAAAGTACATGGATACATAGAATCAAGCACCCTGCTCCCGGTCAAGATTATCTATTACGGTATCCAGGGCGCAGTCTTCTTGAGATAACCGAGCGGCTAGCATCACTTGGTCATACACCAAATGAAGTGGAACCTCCCGCCCATCTGGCCCTGCTGGCCCAACCCGAGCTAAATGCTCCGGGTCTAGTTTGGTAAAGCGGGTCTTGACCATTGCCCATGCCTCCCGTGCTCCTTCTTGACAAGCTGACATCTTCCATAGCTCGAAGCGACGTCGAGCTCCTTTAAATCGATTGGCCAATTCGGCCATCCCTTCTGGAGGCGTCTCGGTCGGCCATAATGCCTTAGCCAAGCTCTTCATAGCTTTCTGAGCTCGCTCGTGCATGATGGACAAATCCTTTAACAGGTTCTCTCCGAACGAACTGGCTTCTTCTTCGGGATGCCCGGTCAGGAGACCTGACAAGAGACATGGAGTGTTTCTTATATTCATATAATATGGACTCCACGTAATGACAGGTGGAAGTTTCACTTACTAAACATGCCACCTTTCAATCTATGGTTCTCCTTAAGGGCTTGTGCTAGTTGAGCTTTTAATCTCTCGACTTCTTTAGGCTGTTGCTAGTTCTCCACTTTGAGTTTGTTCTTTTCCTCATGAGCTCGAGTTAGTGCCCGACGGCTAGCTTCGTGCTGAGATTCGGCATACCTTTGAGACTCTTTGGCTGCGTCCAGGTCCTTTTGCAGTTGACCTATGGACTCAGCTGCTATAAAGCCCCTTTTCATTAAAAAAGAAGGCGCCCTAAGCAATTTATGCATGTCAAAACATTTTTTGTCACCATGGGCGTCCCTGGTGAAGTTTTTGACCTCCTCCAATTCGGCCTTCATTGCCACTAGGTGTCTTCGGTTCAGCTCAAGCTCCTCGACCAGTTTCTTGTTCTGTTCCCTCGAGGCCTGCATCACGTCGCAAATATACACATATTAAGACCCTTAACTCGGCCTTCCCACCCAAGTTAAGGCTCGGGGGCTACTGGGTTAGGATTTATGTTCGACTATTAAAAGTCAGTTGTGTACCTGCATATTGTCCGATAGAAGGTTGGCAACTCCCTCAAGTCCGGTCCGGGCAGCTCAAAGGTATGCGTCCACCGAAATAAACGCATTGAACTCCTGGTCAGAAAATGCGGGATGGTGCAGTGACTCCTTCTGCCAATGGTGATTCATCACACTTTCCACTTTGGAGTTTGTAACCGAGACATCCTCGGGATCCTCTGAAGGCTGGTCCGCCACATGGGCCTCTGTGTTGACCTTGGCCTCTGCCGAAGACCTTGGTTCGGGATTATTCCCTAGCGCCTCTTTGGTGATGGTGAGGGCGGTACACGTCTTCTGTAGGACTCGGCAAAAGTTATGAGCATTTGCAGCGGCCATCGTAATGATCAAACTATAAACCCAACTCTATTACCTCTTGATCGGTAGCTCGGCTGATGTAGCTCCCGTGAGCGCCGTTCGCTTGAGAGCTCTTCCACTGGTTGGCGCCGACCCGGTTGGCACCGCTCTCGCCGATGTTCGGCACGTGGTGCGGCGGCCCTTGGGAGTTGAAGTCAGCATAGTCGAAATGACGCAAGGTGAATGCCCTTTTCGGGAAGAGGCCTTCTTGCTACTTATAGCGGAAGAAGGGAGGGGCCCGGGGTGATCGGCCGAAAGGGCCACCTATGAGCCGTTAAGACTCTCTTGGTAAAAAAACCCGTCCTCAAAATCGATTGACATCTCCGAGTCGTCATCGAATCCTGGGTCATCGTCGCGGGAATAGATCTCCGGCTGCGCATGGGGGCAGCGGACCATTTCGATCCAGCGCCTCCAGTTTAGCTCAGAAAGATAGAGGACCCAATCAACAAACACAGACATAACTTCGGACTCCTTCTTTGGGGTCCCAATAGGGTACCCTGTCCCGGCTATGCGCCATACCTCGGCTTCGCCCACTTCACATATTGACCCCTCCCGGGTGCGGGGGACGAGGCATAAGTACTTTCTCCATAACTCAAAATGGGCCTCGCAGCTCAGAAACATCTCGCAAAGGGTGACATAGCCTGCAATATGCAGAATGGATACGGGGGTGAGGTGATGGAGCTGGATCCCATAAAACTCTAGTAATCCGCTCAGAAAAGGGTGGATGGGAAAGCCTAAGCCTTATAAGAGGAAGGGCATGAAGCATACCCTCTCTTCCTGTCGTGGAGCAGGGAAGTTTTCTGTAAGGTCTTCGCCGTTCACGGAAGTCAATCCAGCGCGAGTGGATGCGAGATCTGAAGCAGGAAGATATCCTTGCATCTCGAGTTCGCTTAGTTGCAGACGGGAGACTGAGAAACTCGCCCAGTCGCCCGGGAGGGGGCCATGAGGGCATGAGGAGGAGCTTGGGGCGCTTGCCATTTTTTCCTGAGGCTTCTGGTTTCTTGGCTTCTCGATTTGGGGATGGAACATACTACCCCTCGAGCTCCTGGCCCGGTTAATAAATGCTTCCTCCCGGCCCACGAGGGGTGTTTCTTTAAAAGAATTACTAAACTGTCCGCCTCCTTCTGGTGCACGGGAATCAAGGGGTATCATCAACCCTAAACAAAAATTAATATTGTGGGCCCCCCAACGTCTCAACGAACTGGGAGAGTCATCGGTGGCCTGACTATGGTAAGCCAAACATTGAAGGGGAAAGAACTATCCCCGCAAGACAGATACTTCAGGCGCGAGAAGTCTCCGGGATCATAAGGTACCATCGTTGGAGGCTAGTTCGGGGGCTACTGAGGGATTCCAGGACTAAGGGGTCCTCAGGCCGCCGGCCTATCTCTTGTGGGCCGGACAGGGGGGCCGCTCTGTGACTACCGTTGGAAGGCCGAGCTATAGGGTGACTCCGTGTTTGGGAGGAAAAACTTTGAAGCCTTGGTTATTGGAGATATGCCCTAGAGGCAATCATGTATGATGATATGTCCTATGTGTTTATGAATAAAGATAGTCCTTGGACATTATAAATGATGTGTATCAACAAGTACGTGACTTGTTTGTGGGACTATGCATTGTATGATGACTGTCCTAACAGGTCCCTTGTCGAAAGGGCTGTGTGGACACACAGCCGACTAGACTAGCATATGACACGGTTGATGGCTTGGTCTCACTAGCCATGGAGCATTGGATGCTAACCGGATAATATGGACTCGGAAGGGTCTGGTCAGATTCGACATAGTCAGATCCGAGTTGAGATAAGGTCCGAGTCGAATAGACCCAACTATGAGACGCAGCGATATGTCATCTGTGAGTCTCTAGTACAACATACGTTCTATGTCCTAAGACCTGAGCTGGCGCATGTACTCGGGATGGTGACAAACATGCTTTGTGCCGACCAAATGCTACTCCGTGACTGGGTAGTTACAAAGGTAGGTTTCGGGCTTGTCTAGACCCATGTTGTGAGACATGGTCGAGCAAGATGGGATTTGCCCCTCCGATCAGGAGAGATATACTCTGGGCCCTCGTGTGATCCGACCAAGATAAGCATGGCCATGCGACAAGGATTATGAGATAATCCGGTTAGTGGTCGGCATCACTGGAATGAGAAAGAGGTCGGGCTAGCACAAGGATGACATACTCGCCTTGAGCCCAACAACATATATCGTGTGGCAAAGGGAACATAAGTGTGACATGTTGTACAGGTTTGCCTAACCAGCTTCATCGGACACTTGGAGTCGGCATGCTTTGCTAGAGGCCGCTGCCGACTAGCCGAGTCAGATGTGATCTGACTCGCGACCAAGTGAACGAGAACCTAAGGGGTTGCGCGCTTAAGGGAAGGAACCTGTGAGGCCCGGTCCGACTCCACGAGTCAGAGTGATCCTACTCAGACTCGGATCCAGGCCAAACAGATTTTGGGCTTTAGGGTCCGTGCGACGCCCAAGTGTTGAGCCCGTGACGGACACCTATATAAAGTGGTGGTGCGGCACACTCATGCGATTGATCGCTTCGGCGCTGACACTAGGGTTTGCATGTGTTGCGAATAGCCACCTCCACTTACCAACGGCTGTGTGATCGGACCTAGCAGTCCACCACACGGTGTTCCTCCTGCACGCGCGGATACCGTTAGAGGTGGTGCACTTGCGCCGCTCCGACGAACTTGTACGTGGGATCCACTCCGGCTGTTCGAGGGAGATCGGACGAGGAGGAGACGACTCTAGGACGCGCTGCCCCAACTCTACTTCCGCTGCACGGCACTGCGCGTCTAGTGGTAAAGATCTGTGATCCATCTCCCGTAGCATGTTCTTGGTTGTTCTGCGCGTAGGAAAATTTTAATTTGCAGTCGACGCACCCTACCGTAGAACCCAACATTGGTGTGCGCTCCAAGTCAAGATAAGAGAATCGACATGTTTATCCCCTGATAGTAACCGACTATATGTAACCCTAGGTACCCCTGGTGTCTATATAAACCAGACGGTTTAGTCTGTAGAGGCTATAAGAAGAACCATCATCCTACTTACCTAACGTTTAGTTCATCTGATCTCGTGGTAGATCGACTCTGTAACCATCATATACACATCAATACAATCAAGCATGACGTATGATTTTACGTCTTCAAGAGGGCCCAAACCTGGGTAAACACCGTCCCCTTCGTCTCCTGTTCCCCATTGATCCAAGATCCACAGCTCGGGCCCCCTACCCGAGATCCGCCGGTTTTGACACCGACACCTAGGGTTCATACTTTCACTAGTGCAATCTCTCAACAGTGCTAACATAATTGAATCATATAACAATCCCTCAACGTGCGACAAAGAATCACTCCAAAGTTCTTATCTAGCGGACAACATAAGATGAAATTGTTTATAGGGTAAGAAACCACCTCAAAGTTATCCTTTCCGATCAATCTATTAAGCTATTCCTATAAGTGTCACGAATAGCCCTAGAGTTCGTATTAAAATAACACCATATGATATGCATCAACCAACTACAATGTCACCTAGATACTCCAATGTCACCACAAGTATCCATGAGTTAATTATCCGACACGCATCAAACAACTTTAGATTCATAATATTAAATCCAACACAAAGAACTTCAAAGAGTGCCCAAGATTTATACCGAAGAAAGTAGGATGAAAACGTGCATCAACCCCTATGCCTAGATTACCCCAATGTCACCTCAGGAATCCACGAGTTGAGTGCCAAAACATACATCAAGTGAATCAATAGAACACCCCATTGTCACCACGGGTATCCATATGCAAGACATACATCAAGTGTTCTAAAATCCTTAAAAGTATTCAATCTGATAATAGTGAAACCTCAAAGGTAAAAACTCAATTCATCACAACAAGATAGAGAGGAGAAAACACCATATGATCCAACTATATTAACAAAGCTCGCGGTACATCAAGATCATGCCAAATCAAGAACACGAGAGAGAGAGAGAGAGAGAGAGAGAGAGAGATCAAACACATAGCTACTTGTACATGCCCTCAGCCCCGAGGGTGAACTACTCCCTCCTCGTCATGGAGACCGTCGGGATGATGAAGATGGCCTTCAGTGATAAGTTCCCCCTTCGGCAGGGTGCCAGAACAGGGCTCCAGATGGTATTTCGAAGGTACAGAGGCATGCGGCAGCTGAGTCGAAGTTCTAGGGTTATTTATGTGGTTTCTCTATTTATAGGATTTTGGCGTCAGTCTCACGTCAAGATGGGCTACGAGGGGCCCATGAGGCACCAAGGCACGACCACCCCCTGGGCGCGCGCTGGTGGCTTGTGGGACCCTTGTGGATCTTCTGGTCCTCCCATGAAGCTTGTAGTGTCTCTTTTGTTCCCAAAAAAATCATCAAAAAGTTTCGCTGCATTTGGAGAACTTTTATTTCTGCACAAAAAACAACACCACGGTAGTTCTGATGAAAACAGCGCCAGTCCGAGTTAGTTCCATTCAAATCATACCAAAACCATATAAAATTGTTGTAAACATGGCATGAATACTTCATAAATTATAGATACATTGGAGACGTATCACTATGCTGTTGGTGCTGTCTTAGGACAAAGAGTTGATAAGAAATTAAATGTTATCTATTATGCTAATAAACTCTAGACAGTGCTCAAAGAAACTATGCTACTACTGAGAAAGAATTTTTAGCAGTTGTGTTTGCATGTGATAAATTCAGATCTTATATTGTTTATTCTAAAGTGACTGTTCACACCGATCATGCTGCTATTAAATACCTTATGGAAAAGAAAGATGCAAAACCTAGGTTGATTAGGTGGGTTATCTTGCTACGAGAATTTGACCTGCATATTATTGATAGAAAGGGAGCTGAGAATCCCATAGCTGATAATTTGTCTAGAATGGAAAATGTTCTTGATGACCCACTGCCTATTGATGATAGTTTTCCTAACGAACAATTGGCTGCCATAAATGATTCTCGTAATACTCCTTGGTATGCAGACTATGCTAATTACATTGTTGCTAAATATATACCACCTAGTTTCACATACGAACAAAAGAAAAAGTTCTTCTTTGACTTAAGACATTACTTTTGGGATGACCCACGTCTATATAAAGAAGGAGTAGATGGTGTTATTAGACGTTGTGTACCTAAGCATGAATAGGAACAAATCCTACAGAAGTGTCACTCCGAGGCATACGGAGGACGTCATGCTGGAGACATAACTGCACATAAGGTATTACAGTCTGGTTTTTATTGGCCCACTCTCTTCAAGTATGCAGGTAAGTTTGTCTTATCTTGTGATGAATGTCAAAGAATTGGTAATATTAGTAGACATCAGGAAATGCCTATGAGTTATTCACTTATTATTGAACCATTTTATGTTTGGGGATTTGATTATATGGGACCTTTTCCTTCTCTAATGGGTACACACATATCTTAGTTGTTGATGATTACATTACTAAGTGGGTAAGCTATTCCAACTAGTAGTGTTGATCATAACACATCTATTAAAATGCTTAAAGAAGTTATTTTCCCGAGGTTTGGAGTCCCTTGATATTTAATGGCTGATGGTGGTTCACACTTTATTCATGGTGCATTCTGTAAACTTCTTGCTAAATATGATGTCAACCATAGAATTGCATCACCATATCATCCTCAATCTAGTGGTCAAGTTGAATTGAGAAATAGAGAAATAAAGTTGATTTTGCAAAAGGCTGTTAATATATTCCGAAAGAATTGGTCTAAGAAACTTGATGATGCATTGTGAGCATACAGAACAGCTTATAAAAATCCTATGGGTATGTCCCCTTACAAAATGGTCTATGGAAAAGCATGTCATTTACCTCTTGAGTTAGAACATAAAGCTTATTGGGCAATTAAAGAACTTAATTATGATTTCAAACTTGCCGGTGAAAAGAGATTGTTTGATATTAGCTCACTAGATGAATGGAGGACACAAGCTTACGAAAATGCCAAGTTGTTTAAAGAAAAAGTTAAAAGATGGCATGATAAAAGAATCCAAAAAAGGGAATTCAAAGTAGGTGATCAAGTTCTACTATACAATTCTCGTCTAAGATTTTTTGCCGAAAAACTTCTCTCCAATTGGGAAGGACCATATATTGTCGAGGAAGTTTATCGCTTGGAGCTATTAAGATCAATAACGCCGAAGGCACTAATCCGAGAGTGGTAAATGGGCAAAGAATTAAGCATTATATCTCTGTACACCCATTAATGTTGAAACCAATATTATTCAAACTATGACACCGGAAGAGCACATAAGGGAAACCTTGTGGAACACTCTAGGATCCTGAAAAGGAGTAGGTATGTGGTACGATAAGTAAATGTCGGTGCAACAGACCCTGGGTCCATTGCACAGACTGTGCACAGGCCAGAGACAAGATTACAAGACCAAGATCAGACCAAACAAGGAGGATCAATTCCTTTGAAGGATCCAAGTGCAAGTCGAGAAGGCCAAGGTGAGCCAGAGGAACAAGGCATCGCTAAGGGAAGGACCTACCTTGCCGGGCAGGCGAGCCTGGCAGGGTTGGGTTTTGCCCCAGAAGCAAGCTCCCAGATCGTCCCGGCAGGCCTGCCGGGGCTGGCAGAGGTGAGCCACTCCACCGCTCCACCTCACAAGCGACGCAAGTCATTAATCAAAGCGGTGTCAAGCTCCAAGGTGACTAAGTGGCTGCTTTTTGCCACATGGCAGCCACTTCCTACAGCAAACACCTCCATATGACACCCGTCCTGAGACGTGTCAAGCGAGCAGGCACGAAGCTGGCAAAATAGCCCGGCAGGGCCTGCCGGGCGAGTTGTGATGTGACACTGAGTGGCGCATTTAATGCGCTCTGTCAGCCTGCAGAGTTAGATATGATAGCACTGTTAGCTATCTAATCAGTACGCAAAGACTGATTTGCCACTGTGGTGACCCCTTAATCTATAAAAGGAGGCCCATGGCGACTGTAGAAAGGGTTGGACCCTCGCATATCCATACGCGCGTAGCCACTCTCGTCCCCAGAGCGACCTTGCCGGGCGAGTGTGCTACGTTCACCACCATTATCCACCATCAATCCACCAAAGCAGGAGTAGGGTTTTACGCCTCAAGCGGCCCGAACCTGGGTAAAGACTGCCTGTGTGATCTCTGCTGTGCTGCGGGACACTTCTCCGCTCTTTGTGCAACGTGCCCATCCCCCCGCCGAACCAAAAGGGGCTCATGGCCCCATAGGTGGCCGTGGTTTCCCACGACAGTAAACCAACTCCAAAAGTCCCATAAAAGCACTTTTGGTTTGTTTCAAAATATATGAAAAATTAGGAAAATAATAAATAGTCTGAAAGGTGCACGAGGGAGCGACAAGACAGGGGGGCGCGCCCTACCGCCCTGGGCACACCTACCAGGCTTGTGGCGCCCTCTTGGACTTTCTCGACTCTGTTTTTCTTCCATATTTCTTGTTTTGCATGAAAAAAATTCATTATATATACTCCATGATATTTTGACCACCGTATCACGAGGTTTTCCTCTATTCTTGTTTTGAGCTATTTTTCTGACAGATCTAGATCACCATGGCGCTTCCAAGCTCCTCCAAGGACAAGTTCTATGAGAAGGTCGTCAACCCTTACCTCCCGGAGGTGATGAAACACCCTCAGGAGATTGAGATGCATGAGGGGGTGCTTCACATCCGGGATGTTCAAGGGCCTAAGAAGACCAGAAGCGAGAAGGCCAGGATGGAAGCGGTGGAACAGAGGAACTTCAAGTGCCAGGTGATGGTGGAGCATGGTCTGAATGCCAACCACTCTATGATCATGGAATTCACCCAAGAGCACAAGTTGGACAACAAGGAGATTGGAGACGCCATCTTCAAGCTTAATGACATGATTGATTACCTTCAAGGCCAGATTTATGATTTGCAAAACCATAATTTTGAGTATGAGACCAGGTTTAAAGGTATGAGTTTAGCTGCCAATTTCAGGACCCCGGAGACACGGTCATCTTTTTATGATGGGGAGCCTATGCCTTGGAAGCCGGAGGATAATCCCACTACTTCAGCATCAACCCCATCACCAAAGAAGGAGACTTGAGTACACGGGTATGGGCACTCCCCTTGGCTTGTGCCAAACTTGGGGGGTGCCCCGGTATTGTATCACCATCACTTTTACCATCATTATTTATCTTAGTTCGATCCTTAGTCATTTTGTGATTTAGAAGAATAAAAGTTCTAGTTTTATCTATTTTTGAGTGCTTGCTTAGTGGTCTATCTATCTATGTAATCGTGTGAGAGTTTTATAATAAAGAGTAGTTTGATTTTTGCTTTGTTTTCTTGTTTCAATGTTAGCAATTAAAAACAATAAAAGAATGAATAGATCATATGCTAACCCCATGGGGAGTGATGACTTCACATAAAAGAAGTATAGCTGATAAAATTTGTTGGAAGTTAACAAACATAGCACTGGTCAGTGATGCAATCCATGAAAAAAGTAATGAAGTAAGAGAGGTCTCACATGTAAATATAATATCTTGGACATCTTTTATGATTGTGAGCCCCCATCAAATGTTTCATATCAATTAGTTGATGTTGGACAAGGACGATAACGTAATGAGCTATGATTGCTTATATTCACATAGAAGTTATATTGTCATGGATCCCCTAACATGTGGTGCTTGTCTAGGATCTTTTGCTAGCCAAAAATTCGCACTAAGTAGAGATACTACTTGTGCATCCAAAACCCCTAAACCCAGTTTCGTGTCATGAAAGGCCACTATATATATCTATGGATTGAATAAGATCCTTTAAGTAAGTTGTCATCGGTGCATAAAGCAATAAAAATTGCTCCTAAATATGTATGATCTTTTATTGCAAGGGAAAATAAGCTTTGTACGATCTTGTGATGGTGAAGAAATAAAAGCAATAGACCGCATAATAAAGGTTGCTATCACAAGGGGCAATATAAAGTGATGTTCCTTTACATTAAGAGCTTGCACATCCAAAAATAAAAAGCGCATGACAACCTCTACTTCCCTCTATGAAGGGCCTATCTTTTACTTTCATGTATTTATTTTTATGCAAGAGTCAATAATGTTCATCCCTATTCCGCTCTATGTACTTTCTAGTGGCAAGCATTATGTGGTAGACGGATCCATATATATATATATATATATATATATATATATATATATCGCGTTGAATGTAGGTGGTCATGAGTTATTGTTGTTGACATTACCCTTGAGGTGAATAAGTTGGGAGCCGAACTATACGCCCCTATCTTTCTATGTGTCTGACTGAAACTTTTGCTCTATAAATATGCCTTGAGTGTCAGCAATCATAGAAGACTAAATGATAGTTGAGTATGTGAACTTGCTAAGCAAAGCTCTTACATAGACTCTTTCTGAAAATATGTTGGATTGTGATTGTTTCAATGACTGAAATTATAGTTTGTTAGTTTCCAATAAAGTTTATGTTTCATAATTTAACTTGTGATTGAATTGTTACTTTAGCATGAGAAGTTTTATGATGATATATTGTTGTTATAACAATGATCATGATGCTTTCATGTCCGTATTTTGTTTTTATCGACACCTCTCTCTCTAAACATGTGGTCATGATTATCAATATCGGCTTTCGCTTGAGGACAAGCGAGGTCTAAGCTTGGGGGAGTTGATACGTCCACTTTGCATCATGTTTTCCTATTGATATTTATTGCATTATGGACTGTTATTTCACTTTATGGTAATTCTTATGCCTTTTCTCTCTTATTTTGCAAGATTCACATGAAGAGGGAGATTGCTAGAAGATGGAATTCTGGACCAGAAAGGGATATATCAGAGATACCTATTCTGCACAACTCCAAATGATCTGAAAATTGACGGAGAATTGTTTTGGAATTAACAAAAAATACTGGCGAAAGAATCAACAGTGGGGGCTCACCAGGCAGCCACAAGCCTGGGGGCGCGCCCCTCGAGCTTGTGGTGCCCCTAGCAGGCCTCGGGGGCCCATCTTCTCCTATATGAGGTGTTTTGGCCTAGAAAAAAATCAGAACAGAGGTTTCGGGATGAAGCACTGCCGTCTCTAGGCGGAACCTGGGCAGGAGCACTTTTTCTCTCCGGCAGAGAGATTCTGCCGGGGAAAATTCCCTCCGGGAGGGGGAAATCGAAGCCATCGTCATCACCAACGTTCCTCTCATCATGGGAGGGTCGATCTTCATCAACATCTTCACCAGCACCATCTCATCTCAAACCCTAGTTCATCTCTTGTATTCAATCTTTGTCTCAAAACCTCAGATTGGTACCTGTGGGTTACTAGTAGTGTTGATTGCATCTTGCAGTTGATGCTAGTTGGTTTATTTGGTGGAAGATTATATGTCAGAACCTTAATGATATTCAATACCCCTCTGATCTTGAGCATGAATATGATTTGTGAGTAGTTACTTTTGTTCTTGAGGACATTAGAGAAGTCCGGTAATAAGTAATCATGTGAATTTGGTATTCATTTGATATTTTGATGATATGTATGTTGTTGCTTCCTTTAGTGGTGTCATGTGAATGTCGACTACATGACACTTCACCATACTTGGGCCTAAGGGAAGGCATTGTGGAGTAGTAATTAGATGATAGGTTGCTAGAGTGATAGAAGCTTAAACCCTAGTTTATGCGCTATTTCGTAAGGGGCTGATTTGGATCCATATGTTTCATTCTATGGTTAGATTTATCTTAATTCTTCTTTCGTAGTGGCGGATGCTTGCGAGAGGGGTTAATCATAAGTGGGAGGCTTGTTCAAGTAAGAATAGAACCCAAGCACCAGTCGACCCACATATCAAATTATCAAAGTAGCGAACGCGAATCAAACAAACATTATGAAAGTGACTAGATGAAATTCCCGTCTATCCTCAAGAACGCTTTGCTCATTATTAGAAACGGTTCCGGCCTGTCCTTTGCTATAAAAAGGATTGGGCTATGTTGTTGCACCTTTGTTACAATTGTTACTTGTTGCTCGTTACAAATTACCTTGCTATCAAACTATCTGTTACCGACAATTGCAGTGCTTGCAAACATTACCTTGCTGAAAACTGCTTTTCATTTCCTTCTACTCATTGGGTTTGACACTCTTACTTATCGAAAGGACTATGATTGATACCCTACACTTGTGGGTCATCAGAGTTCACCGCCCCGCCAGCAAGCTGTGCGGTCCCGTCCATGGACCTGGTGGCGTGCGGGTTGTTTTCACCCCCGCTCCGGATGACGCCGCTCGCTTGGCTTGGGTCACAAGAGCATCGTGGAAGATGTTCGACGCCTCCGCCTCCTCTGTCGTCTCCTCCGCCGTCATCCGTAGGCGTCGGCGTTGGTAACTTGGATGTAGATGGAGTGCCCACCGTGGCATCCTTCTTCTTGGGAGCCATGGTGATGAAGATGATGAAGCTGACGCGCAGAACTGCTAGATCGGATTCGCGCAAGCGATCCCCCTACCTGGCTCTTGATAACCCACAAGTATAGGGGATCACAATAGTTTTCGAGGGTAGAGTATTCAACCCAAATTTATTGATTCGACACATGGGGATCCAAAGAATATTTGCAAGTATTAATAGTTGAGTTGTCAATTCAACCACACCTGGAGAATTAAATATCTGCAGCAGAGTGATTAGTAGCACAGTAGTATGATAGTTTGATAATAGGGGTAACAATAGCAGTACTAACAATAATAGTAGCAGTAGCAGTTTTATAGTGATTGTGACAACAACAGCAATAACAATAGTAACTTAGCAAGATCAATATGTGAAATTCGTAGGCATTGGATCGGTGATGGATAATTATGTTGGATAACATTCATCATGTAATAGTCATAACATAGGGCGACAAAGAACTAGCTCCAATTCATCAATGTAATGTAGGCATGTATTCCGTAAATAGTTATACGTGCTTATGATAAGAACTTGCATGACATCTTTTGTCCTACCCACCCGTGGTAGCGAGGTCCATAAGGAAACTAAGGGATATTAAGGCCTCCTTTTAATAGAGAATCGGAACAAAGCATTAACATATAGTGAATACATGAACTCCTCAAACTACGGTAATCACCGGAAAGAATCCCAATTATTGTCACCTTGGGGTATGCGGATCATAACACGTAATAGGTGCATATAACTTGCAAGATAGGATCAATAACACAAATATATTCATGAAAACATAAACGGTTCAGATCTGAAATCATGGCACTCGGGCCCTAGTGACAAGCATTAAGCATAGCCAAGTCATAGCAACATCAATCTTAGAACATAGTGGATACTAGGAATCAAGCCCTGTCAAAACTAACTCGATTACATGATAAATCTCATCCAACCCATCGCCGTCCGGCAAGCCTACGAAGGGATTACTCACTCCCGGTGGTGAGCATCATGAAATTGGTGATGACAATGACGATGAATCCCCCTCTCCGGAGCCCTGAACAGACTCTAGATCTGGCCTCCCAATGAAGAACAGGAGGTGGCGGCGGCTCCGTACCATGAAATGCAATGAGACTTCTTCTCTTATTTTTTTTCTCAGGGAATGTGAATTTATAGTATCGAGATTAGGGTCAGCGAAGCCTCGTGGGCCCCATAAGCCACCAGGGCACGCCCAAGGGGGGTGGACACACCCTGGTGCCTTGTGGGCAGCAGGGGCCCCCCTTCGGTGGGTCTTGGCTCCAGTATTTCTTATATATTCCATACAAATTCTCCAAAAAGTTTTGTCCAATTCCAAGAACTTTTATTTCTGCACAAAAACAACACCATGGTAGTTCTACTGAAAACAACGTCAGTCCGGGTTAGTTTCATTCAAATCGTACAAATTAGAGTCCAAAACAAGAGCAAAAGTGTTTGGAAAAGTAGATACGATGGAGACATATCAACTCCGCCAAGCTTAACTCATTGCTTGTCCTCAAGCAATTCAGTGGACAAACTGAAAGTGATAAAGAAAAACTTCTACGAACACTTTTGTTCTTGTATCTGTATATAAGCTTAAATAGCACCCAGGTTTTCAGCAAAGATCATAACTAACCAGGCAAATGATAACTCTTAGAAATTATATTCACTCATATCAATGGCATAATCAACCAGGGAGCAATAATAATATATCTCAAATGCCAACACTTTTTCAAAACAATCATGATATAATATGACAACATGGTATCTCGCTAGCCCTTTCTGAGACCACAAAACATAAATACAGAGCACCTCCAAATTTCAAGCAGCGACTAAACATTGTAATTCATGGTAGAAGAGATTCAGTGCACACAATATTAACTATACACAATGCATAAGAATGACAATAGTGCTCTCAGGACTGGTGCTTGTTTGAGAAGGTGATGACTCAACAATACAAGTAAAATAACATAAAAGTAAATAGATAGGCCCTTCGCAGAGGGAAGTAGGGATTTGCAGAGGTGCCAGAGATCGAAGCTTAAATCAGAGATAAATATAATTTTGAGAGGCATGCCTTTCTGTAGGATCGAAAGTAGGTCTAGAGGGGGGTGATTAGACTACTTGACCAATTAAAAATCTATCCTTTTCCCAAGTTTAGTTGTGGGCAGATTTTATCTATTAGCACAAGTCAAGCAATCAACCTACACATGCAATTCTAAGAGTATAGCAGCGGAATGTAACACATTTCATATGAAGGTAAAGGGAAGGGTTTGGAGAAGGCAAACGCAATGTAGACACGGAAATTTTTGGTGTGCTTCCGATAGGTGGTGCTATCGTACGTCCTCGTTGATGGAGACTTCAACCCACGAAGGGTAACGGCTGCGCGAGTCCACGGAGGGCTCCACCCATGAAGGGTCCACGAAGAAGCAACCTTGTCTATCCAACCATGGCCATCGCCCACGAAGGACTTGCCTAACTCGGGTGTGACCGAGATCCGTATCAGTGTGACCAAACTGTTAGAGTTTCTAGCTGTGGTTATGTCATATGAACTCGGTGGCGCCGGATAGAAAGAATCGGTGGGGCCGAGTTTGACTTTAGGTTTTAGACATATTTGGAATGATAAAGTGGTTGAGGGCTTTGGAGCAATATCACTAAGCATTTTGAGCAAGCAAGCCATTAAGCAACACCTCATCCCCTTTTAATAGTATTGGCTTTCCTATGGACTCAATGTGATCTTGGATCACTAAAACAAAGATGAAGAGTCTTGAGCTTTTGCCAATAGGTGTCCTTAGCATTTTGAGGGGTCCACATTCCTAGTCCATGCCATGCCATTCATTGAACTCTCTGAAATATTTAACTTGAAAGAATATTAGTTCAATGAGCTATTTTTTTATGAATTACCAAAACCACCCAGGGATTAGTTGCACTTTCAATCTCCCCCTTTTTGGTAATTGATGACAACATATAGATCAAAGCTTCGACAAATGATAAAGAATAAAATACATTGTCGCTTTGAGAAGTATGTGATAAGCAAGAGCTCCCCCTAAATTTGTGCATTATTTAAAATTTGCGTTTGAATGCAAATGCACAATCGATTAGGATCATGGGTCACTCTTCCATGTCACATACATCTTGGTGGAACACACAAAATGATAAGGGTAAAATGACATGCACTCCTCACCAAAGATACACATGATTGATCATACACAAATAATCATAGAGATAGACATGCAAGCACACATTAAGCATAGTATGATCAAACACATGATCACACAAGGTATCTCACGAGCATAACAGAAATGTAGCATCAAGTACCAACAACCAACCAAAGTAGCAAAGCAAATAAGAACCAACAAAGAAGCAAAAGACTCTCTCTCTCTTGAAGCCTATGATCTATACACTTTCTCCCCCTTTGGCAACAAGTTACCAAAAAGTTTGAAAACGTATAGTGCTATGCGGCACTCTAGGCACGATCTCTGAAAACTCTTGAAGGGGTCTTCTAGCTTGTAGCTCTGGTGTGCATAGACGGCGTTGAGAGGAGTCCATCTGCAAATGCTTCAGCTGAAGTCTGTGGAGCTGGTGGAGTTGACACTGGAGGAGCAACTGTGGCTGTGGTGGCAGGAGCAGAAGAGTAGGCCTCAAGTCTGCAACTGGCTCAGCAGAAGACCTCTGTGCCCTTGGCACTGACTGGAATCTATCTGTAGTAGGTCTGTCATCTCTGTCCTCAACATCTTCTCTCAGCTTCTCAACAATAGACTGAATCTCAGTGACCTTCACATCAAGGTTGTACATCGTGTCTTCAACAATCCTCTCTAAGCTCTCCTGATTCTTAGGCCCCCTTTGTTTGGGCTATAGATTCTTGAGAATCACTATGGCAGTGATTCCTGAGAATCAGCTGCAGCTGCGGATTCCCGAGAATCAGAAGCGGGCCGTTTGTTTACCGTATTGTTGAAGAGCTGCAGGAACCGGGAGGACTGTGAAATGTTCGTCTCGCCCTTGAATACTAGAGATGCAGGCATAGGAGGTGAACCTTCGCAGGGGAGGTACTGCTCGAGGTTGGCGCAGGTGGAGCTTGGGACGGGTGGCGCTAGCCCGCGAAGGTGCTTGTCGAAGGTCCAGGGCGGGCGCTGGCGGAGCTCGTGGCCGGCGGTTAATGGCGGTTGAGTGTGGAGCGGAGGATGGTGACTGGGGGCGGGGTGGAGGATGCTCGCCGGAGGTTAGGGATGGGGCGAGGCACTAGGATCCACTACTTGGGCACCGACGGTGGTGGCGCAGGAGCAGCCGTCGGAGCCTAGCCACCTCTCACTGTTGGTTCGGGTGGAGAAGAAAGGGGATCGGGGGATGACGGGAGATGAGAAGGGGCGTGTTCTGTTTCCTCTAGTGGCATTTTCTCTATAATAACGGTCAGAGCATTGGGCTGACTTGAAAACGGGCTTGGGAAGCTCGGGAATCAGCGATTTCGCAGCTTCCAATTTTGGGCTCGCTTGTAGTACATTTGCAAAATCGATTCTAGGAATCCCGTTCGGAAGCTGAGTGTTTGTTTACGATTTAGCTGTTGGAAGAGCCAGAATCTAGGAATCTGAAGCTGCAGCCCAAACAAAGGCCACCTTAGTCAAGTTGGCCAGACTCTTCTCAATCCTCAGGGTAGCTTCTAGTAGATATGTGAGTTGATCTTGTTTGGTCTTGAGATTCACAATTGATGCACCTGGAGCACTTGCTGCTTTTGCTGCTTTAGCAGCCTTTGCTTTCTCTGCCTTCTCCTGGGCCTCAACAGAAGTAGGATGTGAAGCATCCATGACAACTTCATTGTCCTCAAAATCTGGCCTGAGAGGTAAATGCTCTTTGTCAAGTAGATATGTTCCAGTTCCAACCTTGGAATTGATCAACATCTGAATATGTGGAGCATATCCATATGACCTCTTTTGGTCGGCTGTTGTCCTCTTAACTATCTCAACTATCAAACTCATGACCTTGCACTTTTGGGGAACATCAAACAGATGCAGCAGGTTGATGGAGTGACCAAGTATCATCCTATGATCTCCAAACTTAGGCAAGAGTGTATGCCTTAGAATGGTATTGGTGGTAGTCAGTCCAGCAAGCAAATAATATATGGAGCCAAACTTGTGAGTCTCCAAGGCTTCATCAGGAATAGGCTTGTACATGTTAGCCATAGAGTTGTGATCCTTCCTGGGTTTGCCATATACATCAAGATCATCTTCTTCCTTTGGGGCTGTGATAAGAGCAGCCCATTCGAGATTGATGACTGGTATCTTGTGCCCTCAGTCATCCACATGATCTTCCCATCTGGATTGAAGTGTGCAGTGGAGTAAAACTGCATTATCATCTCATCATTCCACTTGGTTAGCTTCTGACCAACAAAAAGCATCAACACCATTCAGCTTGAAGCTCTCATGAACATGGGGAAAGTAATCTTCATTGTCATCAATGTACTTCCTGTCGTGGGTTTAACACGACAGATGCCCTTGTGAAAGGACTTAGGTGTGGAGCCATCGCAACGTAGGTTAGCTTGAAGGGGTTGTGCGGGATGAGAGACACGAGTTTACCCAGGTTTGGCCCCTCACAATTGAGGTAAAAGCCTACGTCCTGCTTTGAGTTGTATTGATTGGGTATCGATTACAAGGGAGCGGAATTGCTTAACCTAGCTCTCGATCAATTGTTTCTTGAGTTTACCCGCCGCAGGGGCTCGCCTTTATATACACAGGTCGAGTCCCTGGGCTTACAAGAGTCCGGGTTGGGTCATAATATGTGACCGTCCCGGATTCTAATTTACCTTGCCTTACTAGACAAGTCATCGTCGGGCGGCTTACAAGCGCCAGGTCTCGCGCCATCTTCTGGGCCTGGGCCTCCGGCGGCTCACCACGTAAGGCGCCCTCCGGGTTCCATATCTAATCTCTTGAGCCTACCTAGGCCTTATCTCTAAGTCGCCAACAGTGTGACTCGGCCCCTCCTGGGCGGGTTACACCGCGGGGTTATATCCCCAACATTAGGCCCCAGATTGATTTGAACTTGTTCATGTCAATCTTCATTCTCTGGTTGGCGAGTCTTCTTTGGATTGCTTCCAATATTTAACCTTGAACAAAACCTTATAACTCGCCATGACGTCATGTGAAATAAATCCAGAAAAACTAATGACATCATACCGGATCTTTTTGCATTAACTAGCCATCCGAGAATCGAGGCGCATCCTTTGTTAAGATAATTATAACGCCTCCTCGATCTTCAAGCCTGCCATTCACTGCTTCACTTTTTCCTTATAAATAGGGACAGGGGGCCTGTCTTTTCACCTTTTACCCCCGTCTCCTCCTCTTCTTCTTCCTCGTGCCGTTCATCATGACCGGAGCTCCGCCGCCCCAGCCGAGCTTCACCAGCAACTCCATCCAGGCCGCTGCATCGACCTGTTGTGACCAGAAATTGGCGGTGCTCGTCCGCTCCTCATCAACCCGTCTGGTACCCCTTTCCCCTTTCCTCAGATCCACATTAGGGCACCCGAGTTCATAAAGTTCATCTTGTTTCTCTGACTAGGACGTGTATTTCAATCCAAAACGAAGCAGGGATAAACGTGGAAATAGTTTAACCTTCACCTCATATCTTGTATAGATTGCTTCCTCTTCAGAATGATACACAATCCACTAGTTCTTCCACTGCCACCCCTTTTTGGTCTAGCAATTATTTTCTTTTTGGGCCATTTGTAGATCCGAAAACATAGCTATGATCTTGTGAAAACTGCTTGCCCCACACTTAGCAAAAATTCCAACAAACTTGGATCTGTTCGGGCGGCTTAATAATGAACTTGTAACCCGCCAAGAATTTCGAAGATGCTTCTTTCACTTAAACCGCTAATATGTTGCCGGCTCATACTTTCAGAACATGACCCGCCATATACTTATGGCCTGATAAATACTTCCAACTCATGGCTAGGGCGGCTCATAATCCCTTAATGATTCATTGTAATACGCAGCTTTTTAACCACAGCTAATTCATTACCGCTGTAATATTATATAATCACTTAGGCATCTCACCATAGCGATTTTAACCCACCGCCTACTTATTCTTTGGTCGCAGCTTGTTATTCTGGTTCATCATGAATAAAACACCCACCTCTTGTGACTGGATTCCCTCCAAAGTTATAGAAGGCACACTCGATGATTTTGTAACCATGGGGGTTTTATCTGCCAAAGAGGTCATCCACTGGCGGGTTCCATTATCCGAATCTCCCCCTCAGCCCCAAGAGGGAGAAGTTGTAGTTTTGACAGACCACCTCCTCCGTGGCTTCTCACTGCCCGGGTCTAAATTCTTCCGGGACGTTCTGCATTTCTATAATCTTCATCCACAAGATATTGGTCCCAATTCTGTCTCCAACATATGCAATTTCCAAGTGTTCTGTGAAGTGTACCTTGGGGAAGAACCCTCTGTTGATCTGTTCAGAGACTATTTTTATATCAACCACCAGACTGAGATGTCAGATGGCCCTAGCCTTGAACTTGGAGGTGTTTCCATTCAGAGGCGGAGAGATGTTACTTTTCCTTCAGCTGCATTGCCCAGTCACCCCAAAGACTGGAATTTTACCTGGTTCTACTGTAGAACCACCTCCCCAGCTGGAGAGAACCCTTTGCCGGGTTTCCGTCCCTACTGGCTCACCACCACAGGCGTGCTTCCAGGTCGATTGACCGCTGCTAATCGTGCCCCTTTTGCCGCCACCTTTTCAAAGATAAGGACTTTGATCGCCAATGGCCTAACCGGAATTGATCTAGTCCGCTGTTGGGTTGCATGGAGGATTCTACCACTGAGCCGGCGCCCCGGCTTAATGTGCCAGTACACTAGTGACACAAAGGATCCGCAACGTTACAACCAAACATGCCTGACCGAAAAAGAAATCAATGACATGGTTAAGACACTGCTTGGGGAATCTTTAGAAGATTGTAGCAAAGTGGGTCTGAACCCTTTCTGCACTCTTAACCCGGCTCCTCCTGTAAGTATTTTAAACAATCCTTCATCTTGTTTATCTATTTCTTGTACATCATACTCTTTAACCTTACTGCTCATATTCAAATAGGCCAACTCTCCCTTCTGGAAAAAGAAGCTGCAAGCCACCGCTCCAGTCAAGAAGCCTAGAGGGAAGACCCGTGCTACGGGCCCTCACAAGAAACAAACAGCTCAAGATCTTTTTGAGCTGAATGAGTCGGAGGTAAAATTTGACTCCCTTGGCCTTTTCTTTATGCAATTTATTGATGTTGATTCCTCTCAGGACGAAGTAGAGACAAGTCATGCCGGTGAAGCAGAGGTAACTATTATCTCCTCCGACTCAGAACCTTTACCAAGAAAGAAAACAAGCGGGTCATCCGAAAAGTAAGATTTTCACACCCTCTTGCTCATTTGGATCCCAAGTTTCTTTTGAAGAAACAGCAGCATGAGTCAAGATGTATGACCTAGAGCGACGGTGCTCAAGACCTTGTATCCGGCTTACCCAACACTCCTGCTCCTCGCAAGCATCGTAACGAGGTGCCTCATAGCCCGACTCTTTCCCTTCCAAAGGCTGGTCTCATTCGTCAACCTCTTAATCCTTCCGACTCAAATTATCAGGGGACTCCTCCATCATCTGGCGACTCTACTGGAACTCAAATGCCTGCTTTCAAGATTGCCCATGGGTAAGTATTTTCATTTGTTCATAAATGACTTATAGCGATATACTCATGAACTCTTGTATTCTTATCACAGAGGCGTAGCAAAAGCGGGCAAGAAACAAAAGGTGGGCGGTTCTTCAAAGAACCCCAAAGTTACTGAGCTAGAGAGGCAGGTGCCGGAGGCCCCTGAGGCTTCAATCCAAAATCCTGAAGACCTTGCCAATGATCCGCCACCGCAAACTGATGCTGCAAACTTTGAGTCAATGAATATTGAGGTTAACCCGGCTGCCAGTCATGACCCGCCAAGTCCTAAGCCGCCCACTCCTGCTAAGTCAACTGACAAGAGCCCTGTCGCTGCTGACGTTGATGATGTTCTTGTTACCGGGTCTGCCTTTAAAGCGCTCGAGGTCTCCAAAGTGCTAGCCAAGTGCTCCAGTAAAGAAGAATCACCTTCCTTGGAGAAAGGCAAGGCTAAACTGGATCTGGAGAGCTATTCCTCCTTCAGTGCAGGTGATGTATACGCGGGCTATTTGAGCCGCCTTCACACAAGTCGGGACATGGAGGCTGGGTTAGTCCAGTTGATGAACCAGAAATATGAGGTATGAAGATATCCAACCCTTATTTAACATTGTGCATATACATATGACCATACTAGCCCCCAAGTCTGAAGTATAGGAAAATTATTGAGTATGCTTGAGACTAGTGAAAATTTCCATAGTGTAACCCCCAAGGGCCGGCTTAAATTGATAAGATGAGCCAGATCTTAATCACTTGATAGAACCAAATATGTAGCCCCCAAGGGCCGGCTTAACTGAAAGATGAGCCGAGTCCTAATCAATTGATAGAATCAAATATGTAGCCCCCAAGGGTCGGCTTAACTGAAAGATGAGTCGGGTCTTAATCAATTGATAGAACCAAATACGTAGCACCCAAGGGCCGACTTATCTGAAAGATGAGCCGGGTCTTAGAGATTAAACTAACCTACATTAGCCCCCAAGTGCCAAGTATATTGCTTGCAATGTGCTTGGGACTTGAATAGTTGTATTAGAAAAATTTGTTCCTTTAGTTGTGACCATTGTCTCAATATTGTATTTCAGGAGTTGTTGAATGTAAAAGAATCGCAGCTAGGCGATTTAAAGAAGAACATAGAACTGCAGCAAGCTGAAACTTCCCAGGCTGAGTCAAAGCTGAAATCTTCATTGGAAGAAATTGAAAAAATCAAGGCGGGTTTTGATGCTGAAAGAACCACCTGGGAGACTGATAAGGCTGCACTGCTAAAAAGAGCAGAAGACGCTGAAGCTGAGCTTAAACCGGTAACTGAAGAGTTAGCCGGCTTAAAGCAACATATCTCTCAAATGTCAGCCGCCATCTTTGGTAAGCTAAATATGCAACTCATCATCTGTTGTGGCATTTCTTTAACCTGCCTGGCGACCCATAATACATAATCCTTAACTCGCCTGGCGACTCTTGTGCAAAAAATTGAACAGGCCCCAAAAGCGCTAGTCTTGGTCAGAACATGCTGCTCAAATTGAAGGTAGCTTATTCATTGACTGAGCAGTTGTATGCTGGAACATTGTGCAGCCTTGTAGCTTTGTCAGGTGGCAAAAAACCTCCAACTCATATCAAGACAGTGCTGGATCACCTCTCAACGGTGCCGACTCAAATTGAGGAGGCTAAATTATCAGCCGCCCGAGCCGGAGCCATTGTTGCTCTAGGTCGGGCCAAGGCATGGCAATCAGAACTTGACCCAGAAGAAATAGCTACCGGATGCCCAGAATTCAAGGATGATGAGTCGATCTTTGAAGAGAAAGACTTCAACAAATGCGTCAGAGAGATGCGGCCCGTGGCATGCAAACTTATAGAAGAGCTAGATTTGAATAAGTACACGCCATCTTACGATGACAACACCAATAAGATTAAGCCACCCTCGCATGATGTTGTGGACCTTGTTCCTCCAAGGCGTAAGCATACCTTCGCCCCTGATATTGATCCTTCTGTTATGCTTAACGATGAAGCCACATTTGAAGCTTTAACCGGCATCGACTAGACTTTGGCCAATCTCCAGATGGCCATCGACGAAGAGCCGACACAGGATGATCTGGGGGCTTCAAGCTCAAGGCCGCAAGATGAGAACAACCCGCCAGGCCAAAACCCGGATGGCGCTGACGCCGGCTCACTTGAGTAACTTAACTCCAAAAAACACTTGGTCACCAATCTTTGGGCTCAGCTGAAGCCTTGTAATAGGTAGCTGAAAAACAATTATCTGTGCTGCCATGCCTTCGAGCATGCTATCTCAACTTTTGATCCAGCAGCTGAATCTTGTTGCATGCTTGGTTTGGTCATATATATATATGAACCGTGCAATGATTCTGCTCTTCGCCTGAGGTCTTGTATTTTTTTGAAAGATCAATCAATAGTGGCGCTGGCGACTTAAAGTCGAGAACCAGGGCGGGCTAAGAAACCCAAAGACTTGTAGTCTTATTCAGTTATGAACATGGCTGTTTGAGCCAAAAATAAACATACGGGCGACTTATAGTCAAAAAGCTAGGGCAGGTAACAACCCGGAATACTCAAACATGAGCAATCATAACCCGGATATATCATGACCCAGAGTTCATAGCTCGTACAAAAGAAAAAAAAATTGAAGGCATAAAAATGTCGAAAAAACCAAAAACAAAGAATAGGCATATCTCAAATATTTGGTAAGCTGGCTTATAAAGCACGACTGAAAAAAGTTGGCTCACAGGCCTCATGTTTGCTTTCAGGGCCGCATAGCCATTTTTATCCTGTAAGCCGGCCTCCTATGACATAAATCCGTCATTTTAACCTTAACAAGTTCAGGGTCTTAAAAAAGATTGACTGTTAAGAGTATGACAGGCCATATAGCGGAGTAGCACTAAACAGACAGGTGAGTTTATCCTAGCTCACTGTAAGCCGGCTCTCACGTGACACAAAACCGCCGTTTTAACCTTGACAAGTTCAGGGTCTTGAAAAAGATTGACTTGTTAAGAGTTCGACGGATCACCTGGCGGAGTAGCAAGTTGCAAACAGGCAGGTTTAACCCATAATGTGGCATTTCATGCCGGTTAAGAGGGTATGAAAGCTAAATCCGGTGGGTTGGAAGCCCCCAAGTGACCTTATGATCAATTAACAAAGACTCGGATGCACAGAAATGAAACGACAGAGGCCCCGAATTTCAGGGATGCCGACTTTATTATATTGATCATAAAATGATATATACATTGATAAAACTATGTACAATGGTGAGAGTCGGTGGCTCAAGTGTAGTAAGGCCAAAGATGAGCAATGTTCCATGGCCTGTTCGTCTCCTCCTTAGAAGTGCGTGACTTACTGCATTCTCGTATATCAATGAGGTAATAGGATCCATTGTTGAGATTCTTACTAACCACAAAAGGTCCTTCCCAAGGTGGAGATAACTTATGCATATCTGTCTGATCTTGAATCAGCCGGAGCACTAAGTCGCCCTCCTGGAAAGTCCGGGTCTTAACTCTGCGGCTATGATAGCGACGCAGATCTTGTTGATAAATCACCGAACGGGCTACTGCAAGGTCACGTTCCTCATCCAAGGCATCAAGTGCGTTCTGACGCACCGTCTCATTATCAGTTTCAATGCAAGCCGTCACTCTTGGCGAGTCATGACAGATATCGCTGGGGAGAACCGCCTCTGCGCCATAAACCATGAAGAAAGGTGTATAGCCTGTTGATCTGTTGGGGGTGGTTCTGATACTCCAAAATACTGAAGGAAGCTCTTCCACCCAACAACCCGGCGTTCGCTCCAAAGGAACCATAAGCCGGGGCTTAATACCTCTCGAAATTTCTTGATTAGCCCATTCTGCTTGACCATTAGATTGTGGATGAGCCACTGAAGAAACATCAAGCCGGATATGCCCTCTTTGACAGAACTCCTTCATAGCTCCTTTGGATAGATTAGTGCCATTATCAGTGATAATACTATGAGGATAACCAAAGCGAAAGATCAGCTTTTTAACAAACTGAACTGCAGTCACTGCATCACACTTGCTAACAGGCTCTACCTCAACCCACTTGGTAAACTTGTCAACCGCCACCAAAAGGTGGGTCTTCTTATCCGTAGACCTCTTGAACAGTCCGACCATATCAAGCCCCCGGACTATAAACGACCAAGTTATTGGAATCATCCACAGCTCCTGAGCCAGCACATGAGCTCGTCTGGAAAATTTCTGACACCCGTCACACTTGCTAACAATATCCTCTGCATCAGCATG
Source organism: Thinopyrum elongatum (assembly GCA_011799875.1). Taxonomy (NCBI): domain Eukaryota; kingdom Viridiplantae; phylum Streptophyta; class Magnoliopsida; order Poales; family Poaceae; genus Thinopyrum; species Thinopyrum elongatum. The sequence goes on from CM022300.1 coordinate 44,072,912, forward strand.
AGCTGTTAACCAGTAAAACCCATGACGGAAAGCTTTAGCCACCAACGATTTTGAGCCGGCATGATGACCACAATCGCCTTCATGAATCCCTCATAAAATCTCACAGCCCTCCTCAGGAGAAACACAGTGTTGGAACACGCCTGTGACACTGTATCTGTGTAACTCGTTGTTGACAATGGTCATAGACTTAGATCTCCTGACAATCTGTCGTGCAAAAGTTTCATCCTCGGGTAACTCACCCCAGGTCATATAAGACAAATAAGGCAGCGTCCAGTCAAGAATAGCATGAAGAGCTACCACCAACTGCGCCTCCGCAGTCGATCAAGGTGATCCACCTGATAACCCTTAAAGTGACCAGCAATATTATCAACCGCCCGGTGATAAGCCACCATGAGCGGATCTTTAGAGTCCCACTTGCCAGAGACTTGCTGCACCACAAGGTTTGAGTCACCCAGGCACCTGACCTGGCTTAAATTAATCTCCTTAGCCATATGAAGGCCATGGAGCAATGCTTCATACTCAGCTGCATTGTTAGTACAAGGAAACATTAGCCTTAAAACATAACAAAATTTGTCACCTCGTGGGGAAGTCAAAATAACTCGAGCCCCCAAGCCCTCCAACTGTCTGGACCCATCAAAGTGGATTGTCCAATATGTGTTGTCAGGTTTCTCTTCCGGTGTCTGCAACTCTGTCCAATCATTGATGAAATCCACCAAAGCCTGAGATTTGATGGCTGTTCTTGGCACATACTTCAAGTTATGAGGCCCAAGCTCAATTGCCCACTTAGCAACCCGGCCCGTGGCTTCTCTATTTTGAACAATGTTGGGGATATCGCTTATCGGGAACTTATCGGCCGACCCATGATAAGGGGTAAATCGGCCAGTTTATCGGCATATCGGCCGATTTATCACCATATTGGCTGATTTATCGGCCGATTTATCTTATCGGTTAGACAACGGTAAGCGATAAATCAGCCGATTTATCAGAATATCGGAAGATATCTTGAACAGTGATTTTGAATAATATCTCCCAAAGGAGCAGAGCTGACCACAGTAATAGGATGACCAAGAAAATAATGCTTCAGCTTGCGACTCACCATGAACACCCCAAAGACCAATTTCTGCCAATGTGGATATCGTTGCTTGGACTCAGTCAACACCTCACTGACATAATAAGCCGGCCGCTAAAATAGATACTCTTTCCCTGCCTCCTTGTGCTCCACGACAACTGCCACGCTGACAGCTTTATTATTAGCCGCCACGTACAGCAGCAAAGGCTCTTTATCAATAGGAGCAGCAAAATCAGGCGGCTCAGCTAACTGCTTCTTGAGCGCCCCAAATGCTCCATTAGCAGCATCACTCCAGACAAAATGATCCGCCTTTTTCATCATCTGATATAGAGGAAGCGCCTTCTCTCCCAGACGGCTTATAAACCGGCTCAAAGCCGCAATACGACCCGCCAAACGCTGGACGTCATTGATACACGCCAGCTTAGAAAGCGAGGTGATAGCCTTGATCTTCTCCGGGTTAGCTTCGATACCCCGTTTTGAGACCAGGAACCCTAACAGTTTACCTGCAGGTACACCAAAAACACACTTGGCCGGGTTAAGCATCATTTTGTAGACCCGAAGATTATCAAAAGTCTCTTTCAGATCATCTAGGAGAGTCTCCTTCTTCCTAGACTTAACCACTATATCATCCACATAAGCATGAACATTGCGTCTGATCTGGTTGTGAAAGCAATTCTGAACACAGCGCTGATAAGTCGCCTGGGCACTCTTGAGCCCAAAAGGCATAGAAACATAGTAGAAAGCTCCAAAAGGTGTAATGAAAGCCGCCTTCTCTTGATCTTTGATTGCCATCTTGATCTGATGATAACCAGAATAAGCATCTAGGAAGCATAGACTCTAACAACTCGCCGTTACATAAATGATCTAGTCGATATGGGGGAGAGCAAACGGATCAACTGGACAAGCCTTGTTAAGATCTGTGTAATCAACACACATACGCCATGTGCCGTTCTTTTTTAGTACAAGCACAGGGTTAGCCAACCACTCAGGGTGAAAAACTTCCATGATAAATCCAGCCGCTAAGAGCCGGGCCACCTCTTCTCCAATAGCCTTACGTCGTTCTTCATTGAAACGACTAAGGAACTGCTTAACCGGCTTAAATTTAGGATCCACATTAAGAGTGTGCTCAGTGAATTCTCTCGGTACACCCGGCATGTCAGAAGGTTTCCATGCAAAGATGTCCCGATTCTCACGAATGAACTCGATGAGCGCGCTTTCCTATTTAGGATCCATATTAGCCCCTATGGTGAACTACTGAGATGAGTCGCCAGGGACAAACTCCACTTGCTTAGTATCATCAGCCGACTTAAACTTCAGCAAAGGATCCTGCTCAGTAGTAGGCTTCTTCAGAGGGGTCATATCGGCCGGGTCAACATTATCCTTTTAGAACTTCAGCTCTTCAGTGGCACAAGCCGACTCTGCATAAGCAACATCTCCTTCCTCACATTCCAAGGCGACTTTTTCGATCACCATGGACCGTAACTGTCCCTTTTCGCCCTGGCATCTTGAGTTACAAATAGACATAACAAGGGCGAGCCATGAACTTGGCATAAGCCGGCCATCCGAACAAAGCATTATACGAACTCTTGATTTTGACCACTTCAAACCACAGCGTCTCTGCTCTGTAGTCATAATCATCACCAAAGGCAACTTCCAAAGCAATCTTTCCACATGATATGCCGACTTACCAAGCACCACGCCATAGAAGACTGTGGACGATGGCTTAATATTTTTGTCAGTCAAGTTCATCCGGTGAAAGGTGTCATAATACATGATGTTTATACTGCTCCCACCATCCATAAGCACCTTAGTGAATTTATAACCCCCAACCTGAGGGGCTACCACCAATGCCAGATGACCCGGATTCTCAACCCGGGGCAGGTGATCCTCCCGATTCCATGTGATTGGATGTTCTGACCACTACAAGTATTGAGGCATTGCCGGCTTAATAGTATTGACCGCGCGCTTATGAACCTTCTGATCTCGTTTGCAAAGACTTGTGGTGAAGACATGGTACTGGCCACTATTGAGCTGTTTTGGATTACTCTGATATCTTGACTGATTATTTTGCTGTTGGTTGCCCTGACCCGATTGCTGATTATGACTACCATGGTTACCTTGACCTTGATAGCCAGAGTTTGAGCCGCCACCACCAAAGCAGGACCACTGAGCACCAGATCCTGGCCCGCCGGGCGGGCATTATTGCTACCATGATTCTGATTAAAACTGTAATTCCTGTATTCGCGCATGATAAAACAATCCTTCCAAGCATGGGTCGCTGGCTTATTAGGCAGACTATGCTTTGGGCAAGGGTCATTGAGCATTGCTTCAAGATCAAAGTTTTTTCCTCCAAAGGACGACTTACCATTACCATTACGGCGCTAGTTTTTATACCCAGTGTTGGTGTTAGCTATGAGATCTGACCCGCCATCGGGGTTTCGTTGCTTACCACCATTGCCCTGGTTGTTGCCATTATGCCCTGCCATATTCTGCTGCTGACCCTTACCATTGCCACTCTTCTTGCCCTTGTTAGATTTCTCATCATCAGATCCATGGTCCTTTGTGGTGTTAGAGTCGGCATATTTAATGAGAGCCGCCATGAGCTCACCCATGTCATTACAATGACGCTTAAGCCGCCCAAGCTTCTGCTTAAGGGGGGGGGGGTAAAGTGACAGTTCTTCTCCAAGACCAGAACCGCCTGACCCGCCGCAATGCTACCCGATGAGTGAATAATAGCAAAGACCCGCCGGACCCAATGATGGGCCGACTCATCCTCACACTGCACACAGTTATCACGGTCGATAATCGTCAGAGGCTGCTTGCACGTCCCTTGAAAGTTCTTAATGAACCGCGCTTTCAACTCTGCCCATGAATTGATGGAATTAGGAGGTAATCCTTTCAACCAGGTTTGAGCTGGCCCATCCAACATCATAGTAAAGTATTTGGCACATACAACATCATTGACATACAGCATCTCCATGGCTAACTCATAACTCTCAATCCAGGCTTCAGGGGGGAGATCAGCTATGTAGTTAGCCACCTTACGAGGACCCTTGAAATCCTTAGGCAGACGTTCATTACATAAAGCTGGTACTAAACAGGGCACCCCAACAGACCTGGAAATTACACCGGCCCCTACTGAGGCCGAAGGGGTCATCGGAGGCTGCTGATAAGCCCCTGGTTGAGCCGCCGCTGCTGCCTCCGCCTCTCGGCAAGCTCTGGCTTCATCCACAATTGCCTGAGCATGAGTGAGGGCGGGTTATTCCCACGGGACGGGTCATCCTGATTCAATCGACGATGTCGTTCGCTACTGGAAACCGCCGGCGACTCAACGCGCCGGCTATAACTGCGACTTGGGAGAGGGGTTGAATGCACCTGATCGCGACTGTGTGAATATTTCTCTTGCTGTGCAACCGCCGTCTGCAGGAGCTCAATCGCGTTCCGCGCCTCAGCTGCGAAAGGTGTCTCGTCAGCGATAGGGATCGCATTGAGCCGGGTAGCCGCCGCTTTCATGTTATCCACCGGGTTAGAATAATGGCCAGATGGTGTTGAAAAACACCGAGGCGGGGTCTGATCCCTACGGGGTGGGTCTGGCCGATGCGGTTGAGCCGCCGCCCCACTCCCTGGCGCCTCAGCAGCCCAGGCCGTACCTGGCGGGTTACTTGGCCCTGCTCCAGGCGTGTTAAAGAGGTTCTACGCCTCATACTGCAAAGGCAAGCGGGTTTGATGTCTCCTTCAAAGAACTGCATTGGAGGTGTTCTAATCCAAACTGAGGCGAAAAGCCTCCGCCCTGATACGCTGAGAATCTGCATCCATCTGAGCGCGCTCCATTGCTATCCTGATATTCTCTGCGTTCAGATCCTCCTGGGCCTTGGCTACCTGGTCTCGCACCTCTGCAACCTCCGCGTTGTGCTCCGCCTGATTCACCGCAGTAACCTCTGTTGTCAATAAGGTTGTCAAAGTGCCCAAGAGATCCGACAAAACTCGAGCCGACGGAGTCCGGAGTCCCTGGGTTGCCTGCTCCTGCAGCCGCAGCCGCCGAACTAGACGTCATAGCTGCAGTGGTTGATGAATTGAGAACCGGCCCTGTGCCAGCCATGAAGATAGCAGCCCTGTATGGCGGCTCATAGGGGTCCGGAATACTGTCACCATCGGAATAGCCCCCAAGCCCTCCGTCTTGAAGCTGGTAGTTCGACTCCGTCTCTCCGATCGAGGACTCATCACCTGAGTAGATGAGAGTCTCTCCTCCGGACACAGAATCCTCCGCAAGTTCCGTGCCATGCGCACATCCAACAAAGACACGCTTCCGGCCAGGTTGAGCCCTGGCGGGTTGCACACGCCGAGACGGCTCGACGATGTTGGTGCAGATGTCCGGCTCAGGCTCTGGTCCGCCGATCTTGCCGATGAAGACGTGAATCCCACCGAAGGGGACCCGGTACCCGTACTCGATTGAGTCGGCCTCGGGGCCCAAGCCGGCATCATCGATGTAGAGCTTGCCGCGGCGACTCTTGGTCATCTTGCCCACAGCGTATCCCTCGATCCCTGGGAAAGAGCCCTTCAAGAACTCGAAACCACCGTGCGCTAGCCCCATGGTGGGCGCCAACTGTCGTGGGTTTCACACGGCAGATGCCCTTATGAAAGGACTTAGGTGTGGAGCCATCGCAACATAGGTTAGCTTGAAGGGGTTGTGCGGGATGAGAGACACAATTTTACCCAGGTTCGGCCCCTCACAATCGAGGTAAAAGCCTACGTCCTGCTTTGAGTTGTATTGATTGGGTATCGATTACAAGGGAGCGGAATTGCTTAACCTAGCTCTCGATCAATTGGTTCTTGAGATAACCCGCCGCGGGGGCTCGCCTTTATATATACAGGTCGAGGCCCTGGGCTTACAAGAGTCCGGGTCAGGTCATAATACGTGACCGTCCCTGATTCTAATTCACCTTGCCTTACTATACAAGCCATCGTCGGGCGGCTTACAAGCGCCGGGTCTCACGCCATCTTCTGGGCCTGGGCCTCCGGTGGCTCACCACGTAAGTCGCCCTCTAGGTTCCATATCCAATCTCTTGAGCCTACCTAGGCCTTATCTCTAAGTCGCCAACAGTGTGACCTGGCCCCTCCTAGGCGGGTTACACCGTGGGGTTATATCCCCAACACTTCCAGTCAACCCACTTCATGTCACATACAATGGGCTTCTTATCAAGCAGCACAGTCTCATAGAAGTCATGTTGTTCTCTAGTGTGGAAACGGTAATCGACAGCAGTCCTCCTCCTTGTGGCATATGGATCATTTTTACTCCACTGTCTCAGACCTGCATCCTTTCTCAGTTTCATGTTCTCAGCAACTGGATGATCATCATTGTGGTCTGGAATCTTTGGCTTCAATTTCCTGAGCACTAGTGGCTCATCATCCTCTTGGACCTCTGGCACTGGGGCCTTGTTCTTCTCAGCAGCAGGAATGTTCCTAGTGGATCTCTTTCTAGCTGTGGACTTGGGTGCTTGAGCTGGAACTATGGGCTTGGGCTTGGAGGGAGCAGCACTAGTCCTAATGGCATCTGCCATTAGCTTCTGAGACTTGGCAGGGGGTGCTTTTGCTTGCTCTTCCTCCTAATCCTCATCACTTCTCCTCATAGAAGGCTTTCCAAGCACTCTAGCAGTTGTTGTTCTGGCTCTCTTCTTCTTCTTTCCTTTGTCAGCCTCATCATCATCTGACTGCTCCAGAGTGAACTGCATTGTCTCTTGAGTTGGCTTTCTGACCTTAGGCAATAGAACTTTCCTTGGAGGTGCTTTCTTTTGAGGACCAGGCTTTGTGGTGGCAGCAGTAGCATACTCTTTCTTCAGCACTCTCTTCTTTGAGGTAGCCTCATCTGCAACACAGTCTTCATCCTCACTGATTGAGGTTCTCTTTTTCTTTGTTTTGGTAGCAGCTTTTGGCAGATTGCTTGGGGTACTCCTGCTACCCTCATCATAGCTACTACTTGGGCTAGAGCCCTCACTGAGCTGAACCTCTTCCTCTGACCTGTTCTGGCTGTCACTTGCACTTGACATATTGCAACAGACCCTGTGAATAGATAGGTATAGGCAGAGTGGATGAGTATCACAAAAATGCATCTGGTTTTGTAAAACATTGAGTCAAAAACTTAGTTTTAGTTTTCTGCAGAAAGCATTTTGGAGCTACCGATATGAAAATCTCGGTGACACCGAAGCATTGACAGAGTCTAAACATACAACATCAGTTAGACCGAGTTGCAGTTCGGTGACTCCGAGATGCTAGGGTTTCAGTGAGAATTCACTTTCGGTCTCACCGATCAGTACACTTCGATCGGACCGAGTTGTACTTAGTGCAATGGCCAGGGCCAATTGGTGGGACCGAAAGTTCCTCGGTCGGTCCAAGATGAGCTCAGCGGAAACCTAACCCTAAGATTTATCATCAAATCTAATCTAAGGAGTTCTTTGCTGGATAGAATGATTTCATACGTGGAGAGAGACTAGGCAAAAAATTTGTGCATTGAATTGGAAGGGGAAAACAGCACAAAGGGGTCAAACCATACCCTAAGTTGGTGATGGCTCGCTACGGCGGCAACGGCGGAGAAGATTTCCGTTGATGGTGGCGGAGACCTGCGACAAGGGCGCACATGCGGAGTCGGCGACGATCCGGAGACCAAGGGGCGGCACTGCTGGGGCGCGAGCTCGTGCGGTTTGAAGTAATTTTCAACTGTACGGGTACGCAGAGTATATATACCCAGATGCTGTCGATGGCACCGAATGAAATGTCTCGGTGGCACCGAGATGCAAAACTACGTGCAGTTAATGCAACTCGGTGAGACCGAGTTGTTTTAGTCGGTAGCACCGAGATGAAAACCTAGATCAATCTAGTGGTTTTGGTGGGACCGAGTAGGAGTGAGTTGGTCTAACCAAAATGCACAAGAAGGTTTTGGAAGGCAGCCCTTGACGAATCGGTGACTCCGAGTGCTCCTCACCCAGAGGTTCCGAAAAAGACTTGTTCAAATTTTTGTGATATAGCATGAATGGAGTTTGAGACAAGAAGAGCATAGATAGCTAGAGAAGGTTCTTAGGCATTCTTTTCCATCCATTTGGCCAATAAAAACCAAACAATCAAAACAACAAATGGATGTCCTCGAATGGAGAAATTATGCATCCAACATGCTCACACAATAAGATAGCAAATGAAACATGTGTCAAAGCATGCACAAACAATTCTAGCATCTATCAAGCAATTGGCGATGACTAGGTCATCTATATATGAGTATATTGACTTAAGAGTCAAATGAGAACATTTGATCATAGGTCATACTCATCGTTTAAGCTCAAGTGGGGTTACCACTTTTACATAAAGCATTAATGTGTTCACACCATTAGAGTTGCTTTAGCTCAATTCTTAGAGCAAAGCTCCCCCTAGATGTGATATCCCCCCTAAGAGGGATGAACTAACCTTGGGTTTTGTCGATGATGACTTCATGTAGGTAGTGAAGATGTGGATGCTCAATGTTGATGTAGATCATTTGGAGCAATCCATCGGAGTGTTGCACTTTTAATACCTACACGGGTTAGTCCCACAAGGAACATACAAGGATATCCATAGACATAGAGTGAATTGCACATATGATGATGTCCATGAAAACATTTGGTTACCTTGTCCCTTGTCTTACCAACAAGAGGGTTTGTGACTCCATGAACTAGTGCAAGATATGAAAGTTGATTGCACATGTCCTTGCCAAAATGAGTATGAGTGAAGTGTGTTGGCGGAGTCACCCTCAAGAACACTCTAGTTCTTCTTCTTTGGGATCCACATCAACTTGATGGGAATCCTCGGAGTTGTAGTCAAACTTGAGGAAGTAGAACTTGACGTAATCTTGGGAACCCACTTGACCATGGCCTTAGGAGCTTCTTAAAATGAATCAATCTCTTCTTGAAGCTTGCCCTTGCCTTTTAGCTTGTGGTCTTGTGGTGGAAGATCATCTTGAGCTTGTGTTCCCTCAAAAGAAGTGGGGTCATACTTCTCTTGTTGAGGAACAAACTTCGTCTTGGGGTATTGATCTTCTTCCCACTCAACTCCATTGGCATTGAACTTTCGTTCAAAACCAACACCTTGATTTTCGGTGCCTTCCTTGCTTGTGCACAATTTCCTCAAATTGCTTACTTCTGGCAAGACTCTTGTAAACACCTTTCTCTATAATTCCCTTCAATAAGCTATTTTCTTGCTCAAGTGTAACTTGTCTAAGAGAATCATTAGTGGAATCAAGAGAATTACTAGAAGCAACAATATTGGATTCAGCATGATTATTGTTACTACTAGAGGAAGAATCTTTCTTGCTCTTGTTGCTAGATTTAACTTGTGGCATATAAGTAGACAAGAGTAAACGCTTGGCAATGTAAGAAGAACTCTTCTTTTGAAGATCATCATTGATAGCTTTTAGAAACCCATGCTCTTGCTCTAAATTTAGCTTCTCGAAGCGTAGATTCTCATGAGTTCTTAGGAGCTCTCTATGATCCTCTAGAGTTGTTTCATGAGCTAACTTAAGAGTGTTTAGTTCTTTAGTTAGATGCTCAATCTCCTTCTTATCATTGTCATTAGTTTCATCTTGATTAGCATGATTACTAATAAGATTTGTACCATCAAAGTAAGGACCTCTACGGTGGTAATTTCCCTCGCTAGACGCCATACTCTCCTAGGTTGTGAAACCAAGTCTATGATCACCAAAGCTATGGAAATCAAGGCTCATGGAGACCAAAGCTCTGATACCACTTGTAGGATCGAAAGTAGGTCTAGAGGGGGTGATTAGACTACTTGACCAATTAAAAATCTATCATTTTCCCAATTTTAGTTGTGGGTAGATTTTATCTATTAGCATAAGTCAAGCAATCAACCTACACATGCAATTCTAAGAGTATAGCAGCGGAATGTAACACATTTCATATGAAGGTAAAGGGAAGGGTTTGGAGAAGGCAAACACAATGTAGAGACGAAGATTTTTGGCGTGGTTCCGATAGGTGGTGCTATCGTACGTCCACATTGATGAAGACTTCAACCCATGAAGGGTAACGGCTGCGCGAGTCCACGGAGGGCTCCACCCATGAAGGGTCCATGAAGAAGCAACCTTGTCTATCCCACCATGGCCATCGCCCATGAAGGACTTGCCTCACTCGGGTAGATCTTCACAAAGTAGGCGATCTCCTTGCCCTTACAAACTTCTTGGTTCAACTCCACAACTTGACGAAGGCTCCCAAGCGACACCTAACCAATCTAGGAGACACCACTCTCCAAAAGGTAATAGAAGGTGTGTTGATGATGAACTCCTTGCTCTTGTGCTTCAAATGATAGTATCCCCAACACTCAACTCTCTCTCACAGATTTGGCTATGGTGGAAAGATGATTTGAGTGGAAAGCAACTTGGGGAAGGCTAGAAATCAAGATTCTTGTGGTAGGAATGGAATGTCTTGATCTCAACACATGAGTAGGTGGTTCTCTCTCAGAAAATGTGTGGTGGAAGTGTAGGCACATTCTAATGGCTCTCTCACAAATGGAGATGGGGGTGGAGGGGTATATATAGCCTCCACACAAAATCCAACTGTTACACACATTTGACCAAACTCGGTGAGACCGAATAGAGGAACTCGGTCTGACCGATTAGTTCAAAATGTGAACTTTAGGAATCTCGGTGGGACCGACTGGAACAACTCGGTGTGACCGATGTGCTAGGGCTTAGGGCAAACATCAACTCGGTGGCGCCGATTGCATCAACCCGGTGAGACCGAAGTGAAGCAATAAGCAACAGAGCGAATGTCAAGCCAACTCGGTGAGACTGATTGCATAACTCGGCGAGACCGAAATGAATGCAACAAGTCATAGGGAGTCAGCAAGGCCATCTCGGTGAGACTGAGATCCGTATCGGTGTGACCTAACTGTTAGGGTTTCTGGCTATGGTTATGTCGTATGAACTCGGTGGCGCCGGATAGAAAGAATCGGTGGGGCCGAGTTTGACTTTAGGTTTTGGACATATTTGGAATGAGAAAGTGGTTAAGGGCTTTGGAGCAATATCACTAAGCATTTTGAGCAAGCAAGCCATTAAGCAACACCTCATCCCCATTTAATCGTATTGGCTTTCCTATGGACTCAATGTGATCTTGGATCACTAAAACAAAGATGAAGAGTCTTGAGCTTTTGCCAATATGTGTCCTTAGCATTTTGAGGGGTCCACATTCCTAGTCCATGTCATGCCATTCATTGAACTCTCTGAAATATTTAACTTGAAAGAATATTAGTTCAATGAGCTATATGTTGTTATGAATTACCAAAACCACTCGGGAATTAGTTGCACTTTCACTTTCCTGTCAACGTCACGACCGAGAGTTTTCAATATCTTCCATGCTAAACACATTAGCGGCGGTTCCCAAATGGTAAAGTAAAGTTTACTCCCCCTCCACCAACAAATAGAAGCCATGGCTAGACGAATCATCGGGTGCCCTCCATACCAACAACTTTCCAGGGGAGTTTGTTTCATTATTTTGTGATTTGATCATGGGACTGGGCATCCCGAATACCAGCCCCTCTCGTGCAATGAAAAGTGAATAAACACTTATCATGAGAATAACCCGCTTAGCATGGAAGATACTGACCGCCCCCTATCGCTCCATGAGCGGTACGGGCACACAAAACAGATGTTTATTTGAATATTTAGAGCTGGCACATGCAAATTTACGTAGAACGGCAGGGTAATACCGCATATAGGTTTAAGTTGGACTCATCTAGAATAACTTTGGTTTAGGGATTTGGATGCACAAGCAATATTCCCGCTTAGTACGAGCGAAGGCTAGCAAATAGGTTGAGAAGCGACCAACTAGAGAGCGAAAACGGTCATAAACATGCATTGTGAATAATTAACATTGAATACTAGCATGAGTAGGGTATAAACACCATGAACATAAATATCGTTGAGGCTATGTTGGTTTTGAATTAACTACACACGTGAACATGTGCCAAGTCAAGCCACTTGAAACACTCAGAGGAGGATACCATACCATCATACTACATCATAACCATTTTAATGCATGTTGACACCCAAGATAAATCATTATCCACTCCTAGCTACTTAAGCATGTCATGAGCAGCTATAATCTCTAATTGTCATCATAAACATGTTTAATCATAATATGCTGAATCATGGATACTCAGTTAAACATATTTACAAAAACAAAACATGTTGAGTTCATACCCACTTTTCCTTGCCACAGTCACTTCATAAAATATCATCATTATTGCCTTTCACTTGCACGACTGAATGATATGAAAATAATAATAGTGCAAGAGTGCCATGGACTAAGCTGGAATCTGCAAACATTTTATTCAAAGGAGAAGACAAGGTGATATGGGCTCTTTATTAGATCAACAATAATGCATATGAGAGCCACTCAACATTTTCATTGTGGTCTTCTCCTTACGACGACTCAACAAAAAGAAAAGAAATTCAGAGAAACACACTGAAAGGAAAGGGATGTTTTTATGTTAGCAGACGAAGCCAAAGCTTATGGACTTGTCGATATTGTAGGGGATGAAATGATTGGCAAGCACTGCGATACTGATCCAGTGTGGTTTCCAGAAATGTTTAAGGATTGGTAATGTCCGGATTTCTTGTAAAGTTATTTCACAGCTAAATTATTTTTGGAGTTTTTAGTTTTTCTTGAAGAAAGGAAATCGATGAAAGAAAAACAAAAACGAGAAAAACTATTTACACGGGAAAGTTCCCAATAAGTAAAAGAAGAAACGAGAAATCTTTTTGGGTTTTCTTTTAATACTACAACTAATTAAACTAGAAAGGAAAACCAAAAAGAAGCGAGATGTATTTTTGGATTTTCTCAAAGTTTTCCAAACACGTAAGAAGAAAGCAAAAAAAAATTAACATGGATTATACAATGAAAAAGGATGAACACTGACAACTGGAATGAAATGTGTTAACATGAATGTAATGTCAGTGAGAAATACGTACTCCCCCAAGCTTAGGCTTTTGCCTAGCTTGGTAATCACCATCCATAGTAGCCATATGGTCCAATATGGAAGTGCTGGGGCGGAGGCACCTGAGCGTCCCAGTCCTGGACCTCATCCTCTGCTGCGGCCAATGTGTTCCAGTACGCAATAATGTCCAGTGGCGCAATGGTGTATCTGTTCCTGGCATGAGAGTCAAACAAAGTAGGTGCAGGCAACAGAATAATATCACGAGTATCCTCACTAAAAACGTAATTATAACAAATGTGGTGAGGAGGCTCAGGGTTATCAATAAAATGGTGATCTATCATAGATTGGTGATCTAAGTAGACCCTAGGCAACAAATAATCATGGGGCGTATAGCAACATGGAAACGTCTCACTAGGCGAATAGCATAAATACCATCATGGATCTTACCCTTAGTCCTATTAGTGTGAAGGCGGCGTGCAACGATAGCTCCAAGGATATAAGTGTTATCATTATGAAGTGCACGGTGTAAAATGGCAAGGTTGGGGGCACTGAGCGTACCACCTTGCTCTCTAGCAGTCAAACATTTCCCTATGAATAAAGCAAAGTAATGCACAGAAGGAAATTGCAAACTAGTGGCTCCGGCTTTTGACACACCCCTTTCCTCTCCCATAGTTAAAGTGTGGATGAAACCCTCAAACTCCGCCGGTCTAGGCTCTCTTAATTCCCCATCAGAGGGAATCAAACATATCTCACAAAATTCAGCAAGTGGTATCTGATGATGTTCTGCATATAAATCAAAACGCACCATGGGGGGTTCGAGCCTATTCAAGAAATGAAAATTTTGCACAAAGGAGTTTGTAAGGATGTGGTATTGATCACACTCATCTGCGAGGAAATTAGTCAGCCCAGCATTTGTAACAAACTGCACGAACTCTTACTAGAATCTGGCTTCGTTCATGAAGGTATTGTGCGGCCATTCGCATGGTCGGACCTCCTTCCTACGCGGAATGTTGAGGTCACTGTCCGAGGAGTCCCCAATGACTCCCTTGGCATTCCATTTCCAGGAACTCCCCCGAAAGAAGTTCATGTTTCCTACGAACAAATTTCTGAAATTTTTGGTCCGCAAAATGATATCAATAAAACTTCACAAGATTGATAGGAACTACTCATATGAATGTCTAGAAGCTATATCAAGCATTCAAACTACTTGGAGCTCAAATAATTCAACATGCAAGCTCATTTTCAGTAGCACCAAGAGCATCTAATCATGCGAAATATAATCCACTAAAGCAAAAACTAATTGGAGGAATGGAGGAGTCACATAGCAAGGAGCAATCCCCTAAAACAGTTTCGGAAATGGAGCTCCGAGCAATGAGATCGAAGATCTCAGGTTTGAGAGCAAGAACTCGAGAGAGAGAGAGAGAGAGAGAGAGAGAGAGAGAGAGAGAGAAAGCTACCAGGATTTTTTTTCTAGAGGTAAGAGATGAAGTGAGTTGAAGGAATAAGTGAGGGGGTCCCTGTGGGGCCCATAAGCCACCTGGGCGCGCCCAGGGGGGTTGAGCGCGCCCTGGTGCCTTGTGGGCACCTGGGGCATCCCCCTGGGTTGTGTTCAGTGCCAGAAATTCTCAAATATTCAATAAAAAATCATGTTAAAATTAAACTGCATTCTGAGCGCTTTTATTTTTGGGCCATTTTTTATTGCATGGATAAATCAGAAAACATGATAATCATGGCATTTTATTGTATTTAACTAAGAAAAATAGAAAACAAATAGTAGGTACAGAAAGTTGTGTTTACTAAATTCATCGACCACATGCCCCTAAAAAAGAATCCATTAATAAGGTTGATCAAATCTTATTAACAAACCATTTTCGAATGACATGAAATCAAAGAATCTCCGTATAACACTAAGTTACCTCAACGGGGATATGCATCTCCCCTATAATAAGAGTCTCATATTTCTGTTTGACAGAAGGAATAGGAATTGAAAACTTCCAATAGTATTTGTCGAAGCTTTTTCAATAACATTAATACCATTCACTTGAAATTGTTTCTTCGGAAAGTGCACCGTATGCTCATTGCCATTAATATGGAAAGTGATCTTGCTTTTGTTGCAATCAAAAACAGCCCTGCAGTATCCAAGAAAGGTCTACAAATGATAATCGACATGTTGTCATCCTTGGGCATATCAAGTATAACAAAGTCTGTTAAGATAGTAACATTTGCAACTACAACGGGCACGTCCTCACAAATACTGATAGGTATGGCAGTTGATTTGTCAGCCATTTGCAATGCTATTTTAGTAGGTGTGAGTTTGTTCAAATCAAGTCTTCTATATAAAGAGAAAGGCATAACACTAACACCGACTCCCAAATCACATAGAGTAGTTTTAACATAATTTCTTTTAGTGGAGCATGGTATAGTAGGTATTCCAGGATCTCCTAGTTTTTTAGGTACTCCATCCTTAAAATAATAATTTGCAAGCATGGTGGAGATTTCAGCTTCATGTTTCTTTCTTTTATTGGTGGCAATATCTTTCATATACTTAGCATAAGGGGCCATCTTTAAAATATCAGTCAAACGAGTACGCAAAAAGACTGGCCTAAGCATTTAAGCAAAGCGTTCAAATTCTTCCTCATCTTTGTTCTTAGATGGTTTAGTTGGGAAAGGCATGGATTTCTGAACCCATGGTTCTCTTTATTTACCATGTATTCTAGCAATGAAATCTCCCTTATCATAATGTTTGTTTTTAGGAGGTGGGCTGTTAAGATCAACAACAAGTTCTATTTCAACATCATTATCAAGTTCTTTATCATTATCTGGTTGAGCATCTTCATGAACATCATCATTATCATTTTCATTATCACTGAGTGAATGTTCATTACCAGATTGTGTCTTAGCATCAAAAATAGAAACAACATTACTATTCTCAGGAGGTTTTTCTACTTCGGGTTCACTAGAAGCGTGCAAAGTCCCATCATTTTTCTTTTTCCTTTTCTTCTTAGATGGACTAGGTGAATCTATATTAATTCTTTGAGAATATTGTTCAATTCTTTTAGGGTGACCCTCAGGATACAAAGGTTCCTGAGTCATTTTACCCCCTCTAGTCATTACTCTAACAACATGGTCCTTCACATTATTATTCATCTCATTAAGCAAATCATTTTGAGACTTAGCAACTTGTTCTAACTGGGTTTGAAACATGGAAGCATGTTTACCTAGACCTTTAACATCATTAGCAATTCTAAACATCAAGTCACTCAAGCGATCAATCATGAAAGCATTACGTTTCAATTGCTTCATAACATAATTATTAAAGTGTTCTTGCTTAACGATGTAGTTATCAAATTCATCCAGGCATTGACTAGCAGACTTATTGTAAGGAATAACACCTTCATCAAACCTCACGAGAGAATTTACCTCCACTACCTATATAGGGGTATCGAGTCCATGAATTTCTTCAATAGGTGGTAAATTCCTAACATCTTTAGCTTTAATACCCTTTTCTCTCATAGATTTCTTTGCCTCTTGCATATCTTCAGTACTAAGAAATAGAATACCCCTCTTCTTTGGAGTTGGTTCAGGTGGTGGTTCACGAAGTGTCCAATCATTATCATTTCTCAATATACTATTCAATAGTTCTTCAGCTTGTTCAACAGTTCATTCCTTGAAAACACAACCAACACAACTATCTAGGTAGTCCCTAGAAGCATCGGTTAGTCCATTATAGAAGATATCAAGTATTTCATTTTTTAAGAGGATGATCAGGCAAAGCATTAAGTAATTGGAGAAGCCTCCCCCAAGCTTGAGGGAGATTCTCTTCTTCAATTTGCACAAAGTTAAATATTTCCTGTAAGGCAGCACGTTTCTTATGAGCAGGAAAATATTTTTTAGAGAAGTAATATATCATATCCTGGGGACTACGCACACAACCAGGAGCAAGAGTATTAAACCATATTTTAGCATCACCCTTTAGTGAGAAAGGAAACAACTTAAGAATATAGTAGTAGCGAATTTTTTCCTCATGAGCAAATAGGGTGGCTATATCATTCAGTTTAGTGATATGTGCTACAACTGTTTCAAATTCATAACCATGAAAAGGATCATATTCAACCAAAGTAATTGACTCAGGATCGACAGAGAATTCATAATCCTTATCGGTAACAAAGATTGGTGAAGTAACAAATTTAGGACCATATTCCATTATAGCATTCAGAGATTTTTCTTTTAGCTTACATAGTAGTTTCTTAACATCATCTCTCTCATTACAAGCAAGAAGTTCTCTAGTTATCTCCTCATCCACAACATAATCCTCGGGTATCTTAGGCATTTCAATTCTAGGATAACTAGGCCTGATAGGTGAATCATAAATTTCATCAGTTTTAGTAATTTCATTGGTTTCAGCATTTTCAAATTCTTTAGCTCTAGCAAGTTGTTCATCAAGAAATTCACCTAGTGGCACAGTATCATCAAGCATAGTACTAGCATCATCAATAGCGCCATTCATAGCAGAAGTAGCATCATCAATTACTTGCGACATATCAGAATTGATAGTAGGTGGTGGTGTTGCAAGCTTACTTAAAACAGAAGGTGAATCAAGTGCAGAGCCAGATGTCAGTTCCTTACCTCCCCTCGTCTTATAGGGAACCATCTTGGTTCTATCATCCTTCAGATTCTTCATAGTGATCAACAGATATAAATCCCAAGTGACTCAACAAATATAGCTATGCTCCCTGGCAACGGCGCTACAAAAAGGTCTTGATAACCCACAAGAATAGGGGATCACAACAGTTTTTGAGGGTAGAGTATTCAACCCAAATTTATTGATTCGACACAAGGGGAGCCAAAGAATATTTGCAAGTATTAGCAGTTGAGTTGTCAATTCAATCACACCTGGAAAACTAAATATCTGCAGTAGAGTGATCAGTAGCATGATAGTATGATAGTTTGATAATAGGGGTAACAATAGCAGTAATAACGATAACAGTAGCATGCAGTAACAGTTTTATAGTGATTCTGACAGCAGCAACAACAACAATAGTAACTTAGCAAGATCAATATGCGAAAGTTGTAGGCATTGGATCGGTGATGGATAATTATGTTGGATAACATTCATCACGTAACAGTCATAACCTAGGGCCACACAGAACTAGCTCCAATTCATCAATGTAATGTAGGCATGTATTCCGTAAATAGTCATATGTGCTTATGATAAGAACTTTCATATCTTTTGTCCTACCCTCCCGTGGCAGCGGGGTCCATAAGGAAACTAAGGGATATTAAGGCCTCCTTTTAATAGAGAACCGGAACAAAGCATTAACACATAGGGAATACATGAACTCCTCAAACGACGGTAATCACCGAAAAGAATCCCAATTATTGTCACCTAGGGGTATGCGGATCATAACACGTAATAGGTGCATATAACTTGCAAGATAGGATCAATAATACAAATATATTCATGAAAACATAAATGGTTTGTATCTGGCGCGCCAAAGATGTCGTGCGTACGACGATCTATGGGACCGGCAAAGGCCCCTTTGCGGTTCGACTGGGAAGATCGGCAAGCACAAAGAGCAGAGCTAGCAGAACACGCGAAGTTTACCTAGGTTCGGGCCGCTGTGAAGCGTAAGACCCTACTACTGCTTTGTGTATTATATGTGTCTGAGCTCAAGTTACAAGGAGCGCAGCTTGGCGGCAAGATGCACGGGAAGTGCAGCTACGCGTGCAAATGAGCAAAGTGTCGACCTTTGTAAAGGTTGCCATGGGCCTCCTTTTATAGATTAAGGGGACACCACAATGGCAAAATGGTAAATACACACCGTAAACAGTTGCTACAGTGCTATCATACCTAACTCTGACGGGTTAGGATAAGGGCATTAAATGCGCCGTGAGGTGTCACGCTGGTGGCGCTTGCCGGCAAGGAACGTCTCTCCTTCTGTGTCGTTCACCCAGCTACCTCTTATTATCTCGACACGCCTCCATGACGGGTGTCATTAAAGTTGTGTCTTCGACGGTGAGCGACACGTGCCCAGACAGAGCTCACCAAACAGCCTGCCCGCTCGACACCTACTTGACAGGCGACTGGCTTGTCGCTGAGGTGGAACAGTGGCATTGTAATGGGAGCTTGCCGGCCACGGAGCTTGCCGGTGTCTTGATCTTCAGTACTAACTTAGTACTTCTCGATGACCTGCCTGGAGGTCTTCTTCATGGTTTTGCTAACCAAGTCTTGAGTCTTGTTTAGTGCAGTCCTCCGACAAGCCCTGCCGTCGGGAAGGCTACAACTGCCTGTGCATAAGTCAGGGTACTAAAGCACCCGCGTCTTAGTACACCGACAGAAGTCAACTGCGGCAGCGGCCTGGATTGCTTATCGATCTATCCGACAAGGCGAAGGTGACGATCCCATTTCCTATAGGCAGGTTGTAGCGACGCCGACGCGACTTCTTTTGTGGTTTTGCCTTTTGGCTTTTGCGATCGATCGAGTCCATGATCCCGTTTCCGTCTTTCCGATTGCGATCGATCGAGCAGCAGCCTGGCTCGATGCCTCGACTCGGGCGAAGTGCCAGTGGCCCAGCGCCATGCGAGGCCGAGCCAGCGGTCAGGAGCAGTTTTTTTTGAAAAATACTAGACCTATATAAAAAAAAATTGGGCCCCCCAAAAATTATGGACAGGGGTGCCGGGTGCGTGAAAGCTTGCTATCCATATGCCTGAACCATGAGTTGATCACGAGATCTTATGGGTTTCACCTCTAGCCTACCCCAACTTGTTTGGGACTAAATGCTTTGTTGTTGTTGTGCGGGCCATATAGTCTGCACACCTATGGGCCCAGCCCTGGCTTCGATGAGGCACCACCACCACCGGCACCCGCCGTAGTCGGTTGTGACCCCGATAAGTTCCCCCGACATCCATGTGTCATTTGTGTGCTTGTTTAATGGGAAATAGAGAAAAAAAAACAGATTTTAGGTGAAGATGTTTACGGGACTGTGAAAATACCTCACCAGAAAACTTCCCCTATATGGACCGTTGGAGATGCTCTTAGTACATTTCTCACACCTCAAGATCTTAGACATTTCTCACACCTCAAGATGGTAGTGTGGCGAACTAATCTGTGATTGGATGGTTAGGTGAACAGTGTATCCTGGATTTATTTCAGGGTTCAAGTCCTAGTGCTCGCATTTATCTTGAATTTATTTTCAAGATTTCCGGTGAGACGCGTTCAGTGGGAGGAGACGTTCCCGTCGACTACGAGGCGCCTACGGTGACTTCGTAAAATCTCAAGATGATATGCCGGCTCGGTCTCTCGGAGATGCTCATAGGGGTAGGGCGTGCGTGTGTGCGTTCATATGGGTGAGTATATGCGCGTATATATAAGCGCTTGCGTCTGTACTCTGTTCAAAAAAAATGATAAGTGCGACAGTCGGTAAGTTTTTTTTTTTTAGAGAGATTGAATAGGCAAAATGTAAGTACTACCAAAGTGTGACAGTCGGTAAGCTTTTAGCTTTTAGTAATCTGAACTGAAACATAAGTACTACCAAAATGTACCATGTTTAACTATCTATCCTCGTTTATAAATATTGGTATGCCTGATCAGGCTTACGTGGTAGATAACTAGATGGATGTGTCCATGGCGAAATATATAATTATCAGCTTAGATGAAAATCTAGAATCTCAAAGTTATGTATCATTACTTTTCAAGAGCAAATTCTACACTTTAATTTTTATGTGTTCGTTTGTGAGAAATTTTATCTCCTTTAAAATTGTGCTGGTGGTGCAGTTCTTTCTTGGCCGGGAGGACCGACAGCAAACTCCTGCTATATTCATGGCAAAATGAAAATGGACAAACGCCTCATGTTGCCGCGCGAAGAGGCTCATTCGACCGACATCGATGGCTGCGACGGATCGCTGGATCAAAAATTCTTGGAAAAAGCCATTTGCACATCTCTGAGCTGTGATGGAAATTACAACTGTAGCAGACAGAACTGGGAGTTCTTGCAAGCCCGGAGCCGGCCAAAGCAGCAAACACTGTACTTTGAGCAGTGGCACAAGATGAATAAAGAGGGCGAGCATGCAATGGAAATCGACAACGCATCGATCTCTTGGCGCCAGTGGTTTCAAATGCTCTTGCAAGTAAACAACATACAGTTCTTCAGGTTCAAAAAACAACAACATACAGTTCAGGAGAATCCATACTGGTGTAACTCCATCCAACAATCTCCAAAGTCCAAACAAGTGCCGCACGCATGCTTCTGGAGCAACACGGCAGGCATCACTTGTTCCCAACTTCCATGAGCAGCCAGTCCTTCCTCATGCCAATTGGGAGCGCAACAAGTGATCTAAACTGGCGATCATCACGGATCAGACTGCTATAGGCTCTCAGAAGGTCAGCACGGGCCAAGTCGGGTATCTCTCTGAGGGCCTCCAAGATTTCTGCAGGGGAAGTTGCCTTCGGCACCTGCACAGGCTCAGCTGGCCTCAAAGAAGCTTGAACTGTGCCATTGATTTCTCCAAGGAGGGAGAGAAGTGCATCATCTGTTCGTGGCCTCTTAGCCTTGTTACCTTCCAGCCCCAGTCGAGTGGATGACGTGTGAGGAGTGCCTTCACCGCCGTTTTTGGAAGCAACCTCTGCTGCTGCCCCTTGAGAATTCTGGCCACCAGACCTCGCACCATGTCTTATCGTGTGGTCTTTCGAGGGGTGGATTGCATCCCAGTTCTTAACAGCTTTGGCCTTGTAGCACATAGAACCTTCCACTTGTACAAGGAATGGATCCAACGTGCTACGAAGCTTTGAAACAAGGACCCTTCTGTTGACTATAGTTTGTTCTTGTTGTCCATCACCTCTTATCCCAGAAAAATCAAACCTTTAAAGAGGAATTGTTGTCAGCCAAGCAGAGGCACAGAAAAAATATAATACTACATGGAGTATTTAAGAAGTAACTTCCAACATCTTCAAAACAAAAAAGTGACATGTAAGATACCAAAATTCGCTGTGATAGGCATTTTAGCAAACATGACACGTTATAAGAAGATAAATCTGCAAAAACAGATAAGTTGATAATGTGTAGGTTTGCTTCATTGCTTGTCCAGATAGTTCATTCAACTAGTGTGCTTTTTAAGGGCTAGACATCCCTAATTTACATTAACAAAGCAAAAATATTTATATCAAGAAAAAACAAACCTAATGATATATAATTATACTTATAGGACCACAGAGTTTCTTAAAAACATGATATATATATATATGTTTCAAGGGTAGCATTCAAAAGTGGAATTACTACAATTACAATAGATAAATGATAGTAAATGAATTTATATCTCCCTAATTAATTCGACATATCTATTTAAATTGGTTTTAACACAGCATGTGAAAATTAGCCGAGTCAATACAAGATCTGGCATATGGCAGAGCAACCTTTCTGAAAGCTTGGTCTCAAGGCAGCGATCAGTCACAAAGTTTAGAAGTGGTTCCAGTATAATGAGGCTATGGGTATGATAGCATGTACAAAATGGGTGTGCAAAGGCGGAGTGTTGGCTGAATGAATTGTACCATGATTCCAATTCCTGATGAGATGAGAATATATCGGGCATAGCAAAGTTCAATAGCGACCACAACTCTGCTAGGTTATTTTGAAACGGTGTCCTAGTCAAAAGGAGTCCATTATCCATCGGCAGCCGCCTTAACTTCCTCAATAATTTGCATTCCAAGTTGTTCAGCTGATGGCCCTGGGAAAAGGAGTATGCAGTAGACATATAAATACAAAAGAGTGAAAACCACAAAGGACAACGATTGAGAGTATTCGCTTTTCTGTCACCTCATCAAAAACAATGTACTTCCACCTGTAATGAGCAAGAATTTTTGCATCAGACATGGCCATCTCATATGAAGTGACTATTATCGGAAAATCAGGGCCACCAGTTTTGGGCATCAACTTTCTCCTAATCTCTGCCCTAGCCAATTTATCTCCATAGTAAACCAGACACACCATAGATGGAACAAGCCTGAAACCAAGCTTCTCTATGTAAGACATCAACTAACAACAACGAAAGGAAACTTTGGAGACTTTACCTTGAGATCTCATCTACCCAGTTCGATAGAGTGAGAACAGGGGCAATGATCATGTATGGACCATGCAGACCATTCCCTTTGAGATGAGCAAGAAATCCAATTGTCTGGATTGTTTTCCCTAGACTCATTTGATCTGTTAGTATCCCATTTAGCCCGTGAAACCAAAGCGATATTAGCCACTTCACACCCTCTATCTGGTAAGGCTTTAACTTCCCACCAGTCACTAATGGAACAAGCTCGGCCTGCTCTTTTGCCCACATTTCTTCTTCTGTGAGAGTAGCGTTATAAGCAGAGCTATACTTGTTATATCCTTGAAGCACCTTCTCAAGTATAAATTCTGAATAGAGCTGGGTCTGGGTCAGCAGCTCAACAAACTTGTTAAACTTTGTCATTGGATCAGAAACAAGTCTCACGGCTTCTTCTCTCCCGTCAGCCTCCTCCTCCTCCTCCTCCTCTACATTAAGCTGGGCCTCATATAGCTGCTCTTCATCCACTTCCATCGTTGCATCCCTATCCTCGGCCTCAAGGTCAACAGATGGATATGAACTTGCATCCGAGAGATCATCAACATTCTCCTCCTTGACAGAGTGCAACAACTGATCCTCCTCCTTCACCGCCTTGACGATGGTTAGCTGCCTTGGTGGTGAGGGAAGCATCCCCATTCTTGGCTTCCGAGATTCGAACACTCTGCGTCAAATAATCCGTTAAACCAGATCGAAGAATCAAAATCGTTGGAGAACTTGCAGAACTTGCTCCAAGAAAAAGTGAAGGGCCATCAGCTAGAGATCTGACCACGCATTTTAGAATAAATCATCAGTACCAAACTAAATCCTGAAGAAATAGCACCAGAAATCAGAGACCATCTAAATTCTGGCCGTCATTTCACCACGCCGCTTCCTCAAATTTTGACTACTCCTACAACTAAATCTAAATGCGAACATACACGCTAGCCAGTCGCACGAGACATACCAATCAAATTAGCATGAACTCTAAACTATCGATTTAAATCTTATAGTCGAAGGGAAATACATATTTTCATCTCGAGAAAGCCAATTCCCCATTTTTTTCTGAAAACCGAAATCTAAAATCCCCCCTCCCCCTAAAGAACCAGATCCCTTTTCCGGCCCCATGAATGATGAATCCTTTGGGGAAAAACATAGTACCTTCGAAGGAACAGACGGGTAAATGGATCAGGGAACAGAAAAGATTTGGAATCAAAGAACTGGAAAGGGGAGAAGAACCGCAGGGGGGAAGTGGCGCGGGACGGCGAGGGCTTCGGAAGGGAGGGAAGGGCTTCAGGCGGGAAAGCGTGACCAGAGATGACAGAAATGCCCTGAAGCTCGACGGGAACATTTCTCTTTCCCCTCGTCAGGGCCCGATTCTTAGTGGTCCTGGGCTCCTGGTAATATAGCCCATTATACGTGTGTTCTTTTTAGTTGAGAAAGCCTTTTTTTTTCGATGCAGGGTCGATTTTGTTGGCTGAGAAAGTTTGAAACTGTAAAACAGCTGTTCTTTGTTGTCTTTCATTTACTAGAACTGATAGCTAGCTTTCCAGTGAAAACACCTATTCTTTGTTGCCCATTTACTTTGGTCCCTCCCCACTATGATAAGCATAGAAATGAGGATATCCAATGGAAATGCCTGTTGGAGCTTGTTTTTTAAAAGTTCGAAAAATCATATTTTTCAAGTTTCAAAACATTCTGAAAAGAAATACACGTGAACCTAAGGATGTATACAACATCTCTTTAGATTTTCATGAGGAAATGCATTTTGATGAAAGCTACAAAAATATCATGTATTTCTAGCACATGTAATATTCACTATAAAGTCCATAATTTCTTTGTACACCTCACACCAAAGCATATTTCATCATGAAATTTTACAGGAATGTAGTATACATCTCTATCTTGATTTGTATTTTTTCTCAAGAATCTTTTAGGACTTCAAACTATGTTTTTTATTCTCTTTTTTAAAAGACGAGCTGCATGGAGCTCGAGCTCCAAAAATCCATTCTCGATATCCAACCATTAATAGATAAAATTCTTAAAAGGATATCTGGGTGGAGAGGGAAACTGCTCTCTTCCTCTGCTAGACATGCCTTGGTCAAAGCTTGTCTAGCTAGTGTTTCAGTTACCAATTTAAGTTTCCTAAAGGGGTCTTGACGTGATCAATACTCAATTAGCTCGTGAGCAGGCGACGGAACCCTAGCCACCCGAGCCACCCACCCATCCTCCCCTTCCTCCCCGCCGCCACCTGAGGACGTCGTCGGTCGTCGCGCGACCTCCATTGAAGGTGGTGGCGAGGCTCTGTTGCCTTCCTCCATCGTAGGGAGCTTTGGGCATCGGGGCAGCGACCCTGGATCTGGCTTGCGGCATCGACCTTTCCGGTGGGTGGCACCGCAGGTATTGGTCGCCCCTCCGGTCACGTGGGTGGCGGTTGGACGGCGGAGGGGCTATGCTACTCGGATGACTACGACAACGCTCCGACTCCAGAGGGTGTGCTGGAGGAAGCCTAGAACGGGGGAATCCCCTGGTCGACTCTGCGTCGACCTCGACGACTATGGCAGCGCTTCGGCTCCGCTTTTCCCTCCTAAGGGTGTGTTGAGCTTCCCCCTCCTCCCCTCAATTAGTGGGTGAAAACCTAGGCCTTTAATTTGGTCGGTCGGCAGCGGCGCACCGGCGTCATGGTCCTCCTTGGAGGCACCGGTTTGGGTTGGGGTGCTGCAGTTTGTGGGTTCACAGGCACAGGAGGCGCGGTACGATGCGTCGTCGTCCACGATAGCGATGATGCCCGTGTCGCCGTGGTCCCCCTCGTGCCGGCCTGGAGCAACTCGCCACTCCTCCGCGAGCTGGCTTGGAGCGGCAACTTTCTCCGTCGGGTTAGGCGAGGGAGGTGGAGCAGCGAGCTGCCTCGCTCGTGTCCGGCGGGCTCGGCGGGCCACGCACAGCCGGCTTTTATATATGCCGGAGACTGCTCTTCTTGCTCGTCGGATGCCATCGAAAGGGTGGAGAAAAGGTGGAAGAAGGAGATGTGGAGCGGCGGAGTGGTGCAATTCTTGCCCGGCGCCTGGCCCCTTCAAATAGCGGGCGGACAGGAGGAGCTTGCACGGTGTTGTGTTTAATGTCGCCCGCTCATGAACGAACGTGTGGTCGGAGTAGGTTTCTCGGCTTCCACGCGGGTTTAATGGAGGTGTTTGAATGCGGTGATGAGACATGTTCTACCGGGCATGCATCGGGCGGCTCCCTCGGCCGGCGCGCCGCTTCAATGGCGAACGCAGTGAGAGGACGTGTCCGCCCTAAGCCGTCTTCAATGTGGAGCGGCCGCTGGCGCCGGGCGGGAACACGCGCGAGCGAGGTAGGAGAGGGTTTGAGCGGGCCAGGATGGTCAGAAGCAGGCGTGGGTGCTATTCGGACGCCCGCAAAGCCCCCATGTCTGCCTTGGGTTTGTAGAAGAAAGTACATCCGGACCGCCCTGCAGACCGATACAACCCCGTGTTGGATGACACAACACATCCGGACCGCGCGATCTAAATGGTTGCGGATGTTTTGAGGGTCGATGTCGGAGATGCCCTGATGCGATCAGGATGGTTGCGAACGTTTGGAGGGTGACCGTAGGAGATGCCTTAACCGCCAGTGCATGTCCGAGGCGTGCATGCATGCATGCATGACCGAGTTACTAGCACATGCGTTGCTGTCCAAGAAAATAGTGCAACGCAGTTATTGAGCGGAGGTCTCTCTCTCTCTCGTTTTACTAGTGTCACATGAACATGGCCCCTGCCCTCCATGATGTCCGAAAGTAGGACACTCAGCTACATACGCACATACCGTTGTAATAAAATACCAATAGTGGTTGAAATAAATACCGCATGACACAATCAGATCGACCATGCATGCTATATATAGTACTGCCCAGCATACAATCAGATCAGAATAGCACCAGTTTCCCTGCAAAAGAAAAATCGGAAAAGCGCCAGTTTGACTAATCACTGCGGTGTCTCATTGTTTTGCATTCAATTGAAAACAGTCCAACAGTGCAAATATATGCATGCAACTCTTTCAATGTACTTTGTGAAATGGGAATGCACACATGCATGTTTTCTGTTTAACTTTCAAGATTGTTGTTCAGCTATCCACGATGACTCTTGGATACTCTGGACTGACGCCTAACCGTCTGAAAGATCACAATCTTCAAAAGTAACAAGTCTTAGGTTCACTTAGAAGAAATTCTTCAGTGATGCTCAATCACTTTGGCTTTGGGTACTGGATTTTTTTTCCTCACTAGAATTCTTTCAAATGCCCCAAGAGAATTGGTTGCTCTAATGATACTTGTCGAAATTTAACTCGGAGCAGCCAACCAATTTATGATGGAGGGGTGGCTACTTATAAACGGGGTAGCGACCCATGGTCCTAATATGCCTGTTGGAGAGGACGGGCCTGCCAACCAGCTATTGCCAGCTTGGAAACAGTCGGAATTTGAATTCTCAAGTTATTCATGGTAGGAGAACCAAACTACTGGATTTCTAACTCTTCGGTGAGAACATTAACTATAGCATCCCAAGAATATCATCTGTGACGCTGAAGAAAATGAGGTGCACTGCAAGAGACTTCCAAAGTCTTCACTCGAAAAAATAGGTCTTGGGTTGAGCATTACTTCGGAAATACTGTCTTCGTATCACCTAAACCCCTCTTATCAGTATGGTTTGCCCTATGACTCAAAATGAAGAAAAAGAACTACAAAAAGACTAACTCTTCGCAATCCAATTCTTCGACTAATTCTTCATACAAGGCACACCGAAATCTTCAATGTATCATTACATTTGTTAGGAGTTGTCTGATGGTTAAACCAAATCTTCAAGCACTTTCACCTATGTATACTCACAAGCACATTAGTCTCTTAACAATGTCGTCAATACTCCAAAACCATAAAGGGGTCACTAGATGCACATTCACACATTATCCTCGTTATGTTCTAACTTGTTAAGTTACATGTACCACTGATTGCATTCTTTGAACCGCAATGTTCATTTTTTCATTTGATTTTCTCTTATTCATAACCTATTAGATCTTGCTTCCTTAAATTACGTTATACGAAACTTGCCTTCCATTTTTCCCTATCTTATTTCTCTTTAATTTTTAAGTTTTGTCCCTCGAAACTTGTGGAAAAGAAATAACCATGCCAAGTTTCACAGTTACAAACTTACCATACACGTTTCGTACATTGTAATTTTTTAGCTCTTTCGGCGGGCGACCCGACACACGGGTGCAGCTGGCATACGTGTACGAAACACAACATGGCGCACTACCTACTGCCCGGACGCACAGAGTGCCCGAACGAATGGGCATATGCGGAATGTGCCCGGCCGCGTAGATGCACCCATCTGGTGACCCGGCACACGAGCTTAGAGGGCACGCGCGAACGAAAAGGGCGACGGGGCATCAAGACAGCTTACCTGATTGCAACGAACCCCACAAAGCCCGACAAGAACAACCGAACAATCAGGTGGCGCAAGGAGTAACACATGGGGCGAGGGCAACGACCCACCAATGAGGCGGCCCCATGCTCGCCCGTAGCCCACCCCTCATGGACCCCTGAGGGAAAACCGTGCGACTGGCACACCCCTCACAAATCGGACCTGGGCGGCGCGGGGCCTCACCTGCGGAGCGAGGGCGAGCAAGGTAAATGAGGTGGCCCTACGCGCGCCCTCAGCCCACGCGTCATGGACCCCCGAGGGAATAAGGTGTAGTGCGAGCCGCTCGTCGCGATTGGACGCCCAGGAGCATGCCACACGGGTAGCGACACTGTGGGCACGTGAAATGGACGACCCAAAGGGCGTTGAATCGCTCGGATGCCCCCAGGAGGCAGGTACTACATCATCCTTTGTAGGAGTAATAACTTCTATAGATTGTTCATGCAAATTTTGATTATAACACCTATACATGCATATCACTTTTAATACCAACATATTAAACCATTCCAAAAACCAATTACTATTCAACTCTTCAAAAAACTATAAATGAAGCAAGAGAGTTCTAATCGTCTCTACAAAACTACAGCCATGCTCTAACAAGTACTATAAGTGAAGCAAAAAAGCATTAGAACAACAAGTATCCAAACTTCAATAGATATAAGTGAAGCACACAACATTCTATAAAGCCAAATTCAAAAGATATAAGTGAAGTGCATAGAGCATTCTATAAGTTTAACAACCAAGGACCATAAAGAATTATCCCCAATCAGCATGGTGTTTGTTTATTAAAAGAAAAAGAAAAATGACACCCTAAGAATTTATGCAAATCATGTGAAAAAAATACAAACTTAGGCCCAAATGAGACAAACCGATTTTTGTTGAGGAAGTTCGTTACATGCCCATGAGCGGCTTTATATAGTCTAAGGGTCCTTGACAAATGATCAAGTCTACCCTTGAAATAAGGAGGTGAGGTGGGAGGGTAGAACTAGATAATTTTCTGTCCTTTGACCCCATGCACTCCTTATTGGACTAGGAGGTGGGTTGTGGCCCATTAGGGAAGAATCCCTACACCATGAGGCGGTTTCCTTGTTTGGACTTGGCCCTCTTTGCTTTCTTGCCTTCTCCTTTGACTTATTCTTTTATGCAGTCTTCCACTTTTGACTTGTTGTCCATGAAGCCTTACTTGGATGTTCGTTGACTCGGATGGTTTTCTTGGATCCATGGGGTGACTTGGATTATTGTTGATTGCCTTGACTTGTGTTGATCGCTTGGGTGGCGCTCCATGTAGGATAGGGGATCGGACTTGAAGTAGGGTCAAAATCCACTACTACAACAATTAGTTTCTCATGCATGATAATTTATTTACACACAATTGCCATGCTGTCTCCTTTATAGATCACCATTGCTAGTACTTGTGTAATGCATCATGGCAAGTCCTTATGTACGCACCATGGCAAATTTTACACGCCACGTGTCAAATTTTTACACGAAATAACAAGATGCTTTTTTAAAGCACGTCATGGCAAAATATTGTGTTCGCATCATTGCAATTTTCAACACACATTTCTCATGATGTGTATTTTAACATCATGGCAACTTTCCAAACTTGCTGTAGTAACTTTTTGTAGAAGCATTGCATTTGTGTGTGTTAGGTACATTACACTTGAATTTTGAAAAATACGTGGTAGCTTTATTCACTAAAGCATGGGAATTCTTTTCGTGTAGCCACACATACATGTATT
Organism: Thinopyrum elongatum; assembly: GCA_011799875.1. Classification (NCBI taxonomy): domain Eukaryota; kingdom Viridiplantae; phylum Streptophyta; class Magnoliopsida; order Poales; family Poaceae; genus Thinopyrum; species Thinopyrum elongatum. Next base: position 44,103,220 of record CM022300.1, read on the forward strand.
TCCGATATTTTTATTTTTTTTGCCAAATGCCTTTTGGCCTTTTTTTTGTTTTTTCTCTGTTATTTTATTGAGATCGTGTTTTTCAGTAATGAGAGAGGCATATATAGTTATTTCGCTTTTATTGTCTCGTTCATGTGTGTGATTCACTAGCCAGGGGTCCAAAAGAGTTCACAATGAGAGAGTTAGAGTATCCCTAACAGTCTCCCTGTTCCTCAAAAAATGCATATATAGAGTGTGTTGAGCCAAAAAAAAAAAAAACATACTCCAACAGTCTCCCTGTCCCTCAATAGTTTTTGGGAAACGTTCGCCACCGGCTGGCCGTCCGAGTCTTCGACCGAACGCGCGCAAACCATCAGACGAGAGGACAACGCACGGCCATGCACGTGCACAGGGCCCCTCCAATGTTATCTTCTTCACCACCGTTCTCCTTTCACCCGAACCTTTCTCTGGTTCTCTCTCTGTATCTCTTGCATCTGCCCTTCCATGCACGGCCGCACCACCGAGCGCGCCGTCGTCGACAGCTCCGCCGCCGCTGCGGTGAGCCACTTCCCAGTGCACCCAAAAAATCGCGACCCCTGCTATTGACACGGGCTGAGCGGGTGCGGATGTAGCGGTCTATCGTTCGCAAGCTCCAGACCACTATGTTAGAACATGGACGCGCCCACGCTGGTTTCGAGCGGACGACGCGCGGTGCTGGGACCCGGCGGCGGAAGGTTTATGCAGAAGGTCCTCACCGGCGACGAGCTGCGATAGGGAGCACACATGGATGCTGCAACCGGTGACCACGGGTGCCAGAACCGGCGACCTCGGTGTTGGGGAACGTTGCATGGAAAACAAAAAAAATTCTACGCACTCGCAAGATCTATCCATGGAGATGCATACCTACGAGAGGGGAGAGTGTGTCTACGTACCCTCGTAAACCGTTAAGCAAAAGCGTTTATCAACGTGGTTGATGTAGTCGTACACCTTAATGATCCGCCTGATCAAGTACCGAACGTACGGCATCTCTGTGTTCAGCACACGTTCAGCTTGATGACGTCCTCGCCTTCTTGATCCAGCAAGACAGACAAAGTAGTAGATGAGTTCCGGCAGCACGGCGGTGTGGTGACGGTGGTGATGCAACTATCTCCGCAGGGCTTCGCCGAGCACTACGAAAATATGACCGAGGATGATCTAGAGGGAGAGGGGCGCCGCACAAGGCTTAGGGATCGTGGTGTGTGTTGCCCCTCTCCCTCCACACATATATATAGGTGGAGGGGGGAGAGGAGGCAGCCCTAGGGCGCCCCCAAGTGGCCGGCGGCTGCCCTAGAGGCCTGCCTAGCCGTGTCCCCCCTCCATATTTGAGCATGGGGGGAAGGAAAGGGGGGCTGGCTGCCTTAGGGCGCCTCCCCTTTCCTTCCCTCCCTCCTTGGTGCATGGGCAGGGGTTGGAGGGGCGCGCCAGCCCCCTTGTGGGCTGGTGTGCTCCCCCCTTTGGTCCATAAGGCCCACTACTTACCGGTGGCCTCCCGGAACCCCTTCCGGCACTCCGATAAATACCCGGTTCTTTCTGAAGCCTTTCCGGTGACCAAATATCATCGTCTTATATATCAATCTTTACCTTTGGACCATTCCGGAGCTCCTCGTCATGTCCGTGATCTCATCTGGGACTCCGAACAACATTTGGTCACCAATTCACATAACTCATATAATACTATATCGTCAACGAACGTTAAGGGTGCGGACCCTACGGGTTCGAGAATGATGTAGACATGACCGAGACACCTCTCCGGTCAATAACCAATAGCGGGACCTGGATGCCCATATTGGTTCCTACATATTCTACGAAGATCTTTATCGGTCGAACCTTTATGACAACATACGTAATTCCCTTTTCTGTCGGTATGTTACTTGCCCGAGATTCAATCGTCGGTATCTTCATACCTAGTTCAATCTCGTTACCGCCAAGTCTCTTTACTCGTTCCGTAATACATCATCTTGGAACTAACTCCTTAGTCACTTTGATTGCAAGCTTCTTGTGATGTGTATTACCGTGAGGGCCCAGAGATACCTCTCCGATACACGGAGTGACAAATCCCAATCTCGATCCATGCCAACTCAACAGACACCTTCGGAGATACCTGTAGAGCATCTTTATGATCACCCAGTTACGTTGTGACGTTTGATAGCACACAAGGTATTTATCCGATATCCGGGAGTTGTATGATCTCATGGTCGAAGGAATATGTATTTGACATTAAGAAAGCAGTAGCAATAGACTGAACGATCATATGCTAAGCTAACGGATGGGTCTTGTCCATCACATCATTCTCTGTTGTCAAGTGACAACTCATGTCTATGGTTAGGAAACCTTAACCATCTTTGATCAACGAGCTAGTCTAGTAGAGGCTTACTAGGGACACGGTATTTGTTTATATATTCACACATGTATTTAAGTTTCCGGTCAATACAGTTCTAGCATGAATAATAAACCTTTATCATGAATAAGGAAATATAATAATAACAACTTTATTATTGCCTCTAGGGCATATTTCCATCAGTCTCCCATTTGCACTAGAGTCAATAATCCAGTTCACATCACCATGTGATTAACACCCATAGTTCACATCGTCATGTGACTAATACCCAAATAGTTTACTAGAGTCAATAATCTAGTTCTCATCGCCATGTGATTAATACCCAAAGAGTACTAAGGTGTGATCATGTTTTGCTTGTGAGAGAGGTTTAGTCAACGGGTCTGCCAGATTCAGACCCGTGTGTATTTTGCAAATTTCTATGTCTACAATGCTCTACATGGAGATACTCTAACTAATTGCTCCCACTTTCAATACGTATCTTGAGACTCAGAGTCATCCGAATCGGTGTCAAAGCTTGCATTGACGTAACCCTTTATGAGGAACTCTTTATCACCTCCATAATCGAGAAACATTTCCTTAGTCCTCTTAGGTACCTAAGGATAATTTTGACCGCTGTCCAGTGATCCACTCCTGGTTTACTTTGGTACCTTCCTGCCAAACTTATGGAAAGGCACACATCAGGTGTGGTACACAACATGGAATACATTATAGAACCTATGGCTGAGCATAGGGAATGACTTTCATTCTCTCTCTATCTTCTGCCGTGGTCGGGCTTTGAGTCTGACTCAATTTCACACCTTGTAACACAAGCAAGAACCCTTTCTTTGACTGGTCCAATTTGAACTTCTTCAGAACTTTGTCAAGGTATGTGCTTTGTGAAAGTCCTATTAAGCGTCTCGATCTATCCCTATAGATCTTGATGCCCAATATATAAGCAGCTTCACCGAGGTCTTTCATTGAAAAATTCTTATTCAAGTATCCTTTTATGCTATCCAGAAATTCTATATCATTTCCAATCAATAATATGTCATCCACATATAATATCAGAAATGCTACAGAGCTCCCACTCACTTTGTTGTAAATACAGGCTTCACCCAAAGTCTGTATAAAACCATATGCATTGATCACCTCATCAAAGCTTATATTCCAACTCCGAGAAGCTTGCACCAGTCCATAGATGGATCGCTGGAGCTTGCACACTTTGTCAGCACCTTTAGGATCGACAAAACCTTCTGGTTGCATCATATACAACTCTTCTTTAAGAAATCCATTACGGAATGCAGTTTTGACGTCCATTTACCAGATTTCATAATCATAAAATGCGGCAATTTCTAACATGATTCGGACAGACTTAAGCATCGCTACGGGTGAGAAAGTCTCATCATAGTCAACCCCTTGAACTTGTCGAAAACCTTTTGCGACAAGTCGAGCTTTGTAGACAGTGACATTACCATCAGCGTCCGTCTTCTTCTTGAAGATCCATTTATTCTCAATGGCTTGCCGATCATCGGGCAAGTCCACCAAAGTCCACACTTTGTTCTCATACATGGATCCTATCTCAGATTTCATGGCCTCAAGCCATTTGTCACAATCTGGGCTCATCATAGCTTCTTCATAGTTCGTAGGTTCGCCGTTGTCTAACAACATGACTTCCAGGACAGGATTACCGTACCACTCTGGTGCGGTACGTGTTCTAGCCGACCTATGAAGTTCAGTAGTAACTTGATCCAAAGTTTCATGATCATTATCATTAGCTTCCTCTCTAGTTGGTGTAGGCATCACGGGAACGATTTTCTCTGATGTGCTACTTTCCAATTCAAGAGAAGGTACAACAACCTCATCAAGTTCTACCTTCCTCCCACTCACTTCTTTCGAGAGAAACTCCTTCTCTAGAAAGGACCCATTCTTGGCAACAAAGATCTTGCCTTCGGATCTGTGGTAGAAGGTGTACCCAATAGTTTCCTTAGGGTATCCTATGAAGACGCACTTCTCCGATTTGGGTCCGAGCTTATCAGGCTGGAGCCTTTTCACATAAGCGTCGCATCCCCAAACTTTAAGAAATGACAGCTTAGGTTTCTTGCCAAACCATAGTTCATATGGTGTCGTCTCAACGGATTTAGATGGTGCCCTATTTAACGTGAATGCGGCTGTCTCTAATGCATAACCCCAAAACGATAAAGGAAAATCGGTAAGAGACATCATAGAACGCACCATATCTAATAAAATACGGTTACGACGTTCGGACACACCATTACACTGTGGTGTTCCAGGTGGCGTGAATTTTGAAACAATTCCACATTGTTTTAAATGAAGGCTAAACTCGTAACTCAAATATTCACCTCCACGATCAGATCGTAGAAACTTTATTTTCTTGTTACGATGATTCTCTACTTCACTCTGAAATTCTTTGAACTTTTCAAATGTTTCAGATTTGTGTTTCATTAAGTAGATATACCCATACCTACTCAAATCATCTGTAAAGGCTAGAAAATAACGATACCCGCCGTGTGCCTCAATACTCATCGGACCGCATACATCGGTACGTATTATTTCCAATAAGTCATTAGCTCGCTCCATTGTTCCAGAGAACGGAGTTTTAGTCATCTTGCCCATGAGGCATGGTTCGCAAGTATCAAATGATTCATAATCAAGTGATTCCAAAAGTCCATCCGCATGGAGTTTCTTCATGCGCTTTACACCAATATGACCTAAACGGCAGTGCCACAAGTATGTTGCACTATCATTATCAACTTTGCATCTTTTGGCATCAATATTATGAATATGTGTATCACTACGACCGAGATTCAACAAGAATAAACCGTTCATTAAAGGTGCATGACCATAAAAGATATTACTCATATAAATAGAACAACCATTATTCTCTGACTTAAATGAATAACCGTCTCGCAATAAACAAGATCCAGATATAATGTTCATGCTCAACGCTGGCACCAAATAACAATTATTGAAGTCTAAAACTAATCCCGAAGGTACATGTAGAGGTAGCGTGCCGACGGCGATTCACATCGACCTTGGAACCATTCCTGACGCGCATCATCACCTCGTCCTTAGCCAATCTTCGTTTATTCCGTAGCTCCTGTTTTGAGTTACAAATATGAGCAACCGAACCGGTATCAAATACCCAGGCGCTACTACGAGCATTAGTAAGGTACACATCAATAACATGTATATCAAATATACCTTTGTTCACTTTGCCATCCTTCTTATTCGCCAAGTATTTGGGGCAGTTCCGCTTCTAGTGACCATTCCCTTTGCAGTAGAAGCACTCAGTTTTAGGCTTGGGTCCAGCTTTGGGTTTCTTCACGGGAGCGGCAACTTGCTTGCCATTCTTTTTGAAGTTCCCTTTCTTTCCCTTGCCCTTTTTCTTGAAACTAGTGGTCTTCTTAACCATCAACACTTGATGCTCCTTCTTGATTTCTACCTCCGCGGCCTTAAGCATTGCGAAGAGCTCGGGAATCGTTTTTGTCATCCCTTGCATATTATAGTTCATCACGAAGCCTTTGTAGCTTGGTGGCAGTGACTGAAGAAATCTGTCAATAACACTCTCAACTAGAAGATCAATTCCCAGCTGAGTCAAGTGGTTATGATACCCAGACAGTTTGAGTATGTGTTCACTGACAGAACTGTTCTCCTCCATCTTGCAGCTATAGAACTTGTTGGAGACTTCATATCTCTCAACCCGGGCATTAGCTTGAAATATCAATTTCAGCTCTTGGAACATCTCATATGCTCTGTGGCGTTCAAAACGTCTTTGAAGTCCCGGTTCTAAGCCGTAAAGCATGGCACACTGAACTATTGAGTAGTCATCAGATCAAGCCTGCTAGACGTTCACAACATCTGCAGTAGCTCCTGCATCAGGTCTGTCACCTAGCGGTGCATCAAGGACATAATTCTTCTGTGCAACAATGAGGATAATCCTCAAGTTACGGACCCAGTCCGTGTAGTACTACCATCATCTTTCAACTTAGCTTTCTCGAGGAACGCATTAAAATTCAGGGGAACGGTAGCATGGGCCATTGATCTACAACATAGATATGCAAAAACTATTAAGACTAAGTTCATGATAAATTAAGTTCAATTAATCAAATTACTAATGAACTCCCACTTAAATTAACATTCCTCAAGTTATCTAAGTGATACATGATCCAAATCAACTAACCCATGTCCGATCATCACGTGAGATGGGGTAGTCATCAATGGTGAACATCTCTATGTTGATCATATCAACTATATGACTCACGTTCGACCTTTCGGTCTCCAGTGTTTCGAGATCATGTCTGTACATGCTAGGCTCGTCAAGTTTAACCCAAGTATTCTGCTTGTGCAAAACTGGCTTACACCCGTTGTATGTGAACGTAGAGTCTATCACACCCGATCATCACGAGGTGCTTCCAAACAACGAACTTTAGCAATGGTGCATACTCGGGGAGAACACTTAAATCTTGAAATTTAGTGAAGGGATCATCTTATAATGCTACCGTCGTTCTAAGCAAAATAAGATGCATAAAGGATAAACATCACATGCAATCAAATGTGACATGATATGGCCATCATCATCTTGTGCTTTTCATCTCCATCTCCAAAGCATCCTCATGATCTCCATCATCACCGGCTCGACACCTTGATCTCCATCGTTGCGTCGGAGTCGTCTTGCCAACTATTGCTTCTACAACTATTGCTAACGCATAGCGATAAAGTAAATCAATTACATGGCGCTTGCATTTCATACAATAATTAAGAGACAACCCTAAGGCTCCTGTCGGTTGTCGATATTACAAAACATGATCATCTCATACAACAACGTATATCACATCATGTCTTGACCATATCACATCACAACATACCCTGCAAAAACAAGTTAGACGTCCTCTACTTTGTTGTTGCAAGTTTTACGTGGCTACCACGGGCAACTAGCAAGAACCGTTCTTACCTACGCAAAACCACAACGGTAATTATCAAGTTTGCTGTTTTAACCTTCTTCAAGGACCGGCCGTAGTCAAATTCGATTCAACTAAAGTAGGAGAAACAGACACCCGCCAGCCACCTTTATGCAAAACAAGTTGCATGTCAGTCGGTGGAACCGGTCTCATGTGCATGGACATGTAAGGTTGGTCCGGGCCACTTCATCCCACAATACCACCGAATCAAAATAAGACGTTGGTGGTAAGCAGTATGACCATCATGGCCCACAAACCTCCTTTGTGTTCTACTCGTGCATATCATCTACGCATAGACCTGGCTCATGATGCCACTGTTGGGGAACGTTGCATGGAAAACAAAAAAAATATCTACGCACACGCAAGATCTATCCATGGAGATGCATAGAGGGGAGAGTGTGTCTACATACCCTCGTAGACCATTAAGCGGAAGCGTTTATCAACGCGGTTGATGTAGTCATACACCTTCACGATCCGCCCGATCAAGTACCGAACGTACGGCACCTCCGCGTTCAGCACACGTTCAGCTCGATGACGTCCTTGCCTTCTTGATCCAACAAGACGGGCGAAGTAGTAGATGAGTTTCGGCAGCACGACGGTGTGGTGATGGTGGTGATGCAACTATCTCCGCAGGGCTTCGCCGAGCACTACGAAAATATGACCGAGGATGATCTAGAGGGAGAGGGGCGCCGCACACGGCTTGGGGATCATGGTGTGTGTTGCCCCTCTCCCTCCACACATATATATAGGTGGAGGGGGAGAGGAGGCAGCCCTACGGCGCCCCCAAGTGGCCAGCGGCTGCCCTAGAGGCCTGCCTAGCCGCCCCCCCCCCCTTCCATATTTGAACATGGGGGGAAGGAAAGGGGGGCTGGTTGCCTTAGGGTGCCTCCCCTTTCCTTCCCTCCCACCTTGGTGCATGGGCAGGGGTTGGAGGGGCGCGCCAGCCCTCTTGTGGGCTGGTGTGCTCCCCCCTTTCGCCCATAAGGCCCACTACTTACCGGTGGCCTCCCGGAGCCCCCTCCGGCACTCCGATAAATACCCGGTTCTTTCCGAAACCTTTCCGGTGACCAAATATCATCGTCCTATATATCAATCTTTACCTCCGGACCATTCCGGAGCTCCTCGTCATGTCCTAGATCTCATCCGGGACTCCGAACAACATTCGGTCACCAATTCACATAACTCATATAGTACTATATCATCAACGAACATTAGGCGTGCGGACCCTACGGGTTTGAGAATGATGTAGACATGACCGAGACGCTTCTCTGGTCAATAACCAATAGCGGGACCTGGATGTGTTGGGAAACATTGCATGGAAAACAAAAAAAATTCTACGCACATGCAAGATCTATCCATGGAGATGCATAGCAACGAGAGGGGGAGAGCATCTACATACCCTTGTAGATCGCTAAGCGGAAGCGTTTATCACACGGTTGATGTAGTCGTACTCTTCGCGATGCGATCACGATCCAACCGATCTAGTGCCGAACGGACGGCACCTCCGAGTTTAGCACACGTGCGGCTCGATGACGTCTCCTCCTTCTTGATCCAGCAAGCGGGAGAGAAGAAGTAGATGGGATCACAACCAACACGACGGTGTGGTGGTGATGGTGGTGGTGGAGCACCGACAGCGCTTCGCTAAGCGTCGCCGGGACAAGGCGGTGGAACTACGGAGTAACGGGAGAGAGAGAGGGGCGCCAAGGGCTTGGTGTGTCCTCTTGGGGCGCCCCCTCCCCTCTATATATAGGTGCAGGGGCATGAGAAACAGCCCCTCCAAGCCCTAGGGCGCAGCTAAGGGGGGAGAGGACTTGGACTCTAAGTCCAATCCTATTCCTACTAGGAATCCTTCCTTTTTTGCCTTCCCTTGCCTTCCCTAGCCACATGGGCTTTTGAGGACTTGGTGCGCCTAGACCAATAAGGCTAGGGCACCTCTCCACAGCCCATGCTAGCCCTTGGGTCGTGGTGAACCCACTTGTGGACTTCCGGACCCCTCCGGAATCCTCCGGTACCTTCTGGAAGCTTCCCGGTACAATACCGAAAAAACTGCACCTTTTTCCGGAACCCAATATATGACTTCCCATATATAAATCTTTACCTCTCGAGCATTCTGAGACTCCTCGTGACGTTCGGGATCTCATCCGAGACTCCGAACAACATTTGGTTACCACTCATCAAATATCCCAATACTACTCTAGCGTTAACGGACGTTAAGCGTGCGACCCTACGGGTTCGGGAATTATGTAGTCATGACCGAGACACCTCTCCGGTCAATAACCAACAGTGGGACCTGGATGCCCATATTGATTCCTGCATATTCAATGAAGATCTTGAAGGAAATATGCCCTAGAGGAAATAATAAAGTTGTTATTTATATTTCCTTATATCATGATAAATGTTTATTATTCATGCTAGAATTGTACTAACCGGAAACTTAGTACATGTGTGAATACATAGACAAAACAGAGTGTCCCTAGTATGCCTCTACTTGACTAGCTCATTCATCAAAGATGGTTAAAGTTTCCTGACCATAGACATGTGTTGTCATTTGATGAATGGGATAACATCATTAGAGAATGATGTGATGGACAAGGCCCATCCGTTAGCTTAGCATAATGATCGTTAAGTTTTATTGCTATTGCTTTCTTCATGACTTATACATATTCCTCTAACTATGAGATTATGCAACTCCCGAACACCGGAGGAACACCTTGTGTGCTATCAAACGTCACAACGTAACTAGGTGATTATAAAGATGCTCTACAGGTGTCTCCGAAGGTGTTTGTTGGGTTGGCATAGATCGAGATTAGGATTTGTCACTCCGAGTATCGAAGAGGTATCTCTGGGCCCTCTCGGTAATGCACATCACTATAAGCCTTGCAAGCAATGTGACTAATGAGTTAGTTACGGGATGATGCATTACGGAACGAGTAAAGAGAATTGCCGGTAACGAGATTGAACTAGGTATGAAGATACCGACGATCGAATCTCGGGCAAGTAACATACCGATGACAAAGGGAATTACGTATGTTGTCGTGCGGTTTGACCGATAAAGATCTTCGTAGAATATGTAGGAACCAATATGAGCATCCAGGTTCCACTATTGGTTATTGACCGGAGATGTGTCTCGGTCATGTCTACATAGTTCTCGAACCCGTAGGGTCCGCACGCTTAACGTTCGATGACGATTTGTATTATGAGTTATGTGTTTTGGTGACCGAAGATTGTTCGGAGTCCCGGATGAGATCACGGACATGACGAGGAGTCTCGAAATGGTCGAGAGGTAAAGATTGATATATTGGAAGGTGGTGTTCGGACGCCGGAATAGTTCCAGATCGTTTCGGGTATTTTTCGGAGTACCGGGAGGTTACCGGAACCCCCCGGGAGAGGTAATGGGCCTCATGGGCCATAGGGGACAGAGAGGGGACAGCCCACAAGGGGTGGCCGCGCCCCCCCCCCCATGGGAGTCCAAATTGGACTAGGGAGGGGGCGGCGCCCCCCTTTCCCTCTCCTACTCCCTCTCCCTTTCCCCCTTTCCCACTCCGGAAAAGGAAGGGGGAATCCTACTAGGACTCCCCACACTTGGCGCGCCCCTAGGGGGCCGGCCTCCTCCCTCTCCCTCCTTTATATACGGGGGCGGGCGGTGCCTCCAAGGACACAACAAATATTGTTAGCCGTGTGCGGCGCCCCTCCTCCGCCGTTTACTCCTCCGGTCATATTGTCGTAGTGCTTAGGCGAAGCCCTGCGCGGATCACATCACCATCACCGTCACCACGCCATCGTGCTGATGAAACTCTCCCTCGACACTTTGCTGGATCAAGAGTTCAAGGGACGTCATCGAGCTAAACGTGTGCAGAACTCGGAGGCGTCGTACGTTCGGTGCTTGATCGGTTGGATCGCGAAGACGTTCGACTACATCAACCGTGTTAAACTAACGCTTCCGCTTTCGGTATATGAGGGTACGTGGACACACTCTCCCCCTCTCGTTGCTATGCATCTCCTAGATAGATCTTGCATGAGCGTAGGAAAATTTTGACATTGCATGCTCCGTTCCCCAACAGTGGCATCCGAGCCAGGTCTATGCGTAGATGATTTGCATGAGTAGAACACAAAGAGTTGTGGGCGATGATAGTCATACTGCTTACCACCAACGTCTTATTTTGATTTGGCGGTATTGTTGGATGAAGCGGCCCGGACCAACCTTACATGACCGCGTTCATGAGACCGGTTCCACCGACAGACATGCAACTTGTTGCATAAAGGTGGCTGGCGGGTGTCTGTTTCTCCAACTTTAGTTGAATCGAATTTGACTACGGCCGGTCCTTGTTGATGGTTAAAACAACAAACTTGACGAAACATCGTTGTGGTTTTGATGCGTAGGTAAGAACGGTTCTTGCTAGAAGCCTGTAGCAGCCACGTAAAACTTGCAACAATAAAGTAGAGGACGTCTAACTTGTTTTTGCAGGGCATGTTGTGATGTGATATGGTCAAGACATGATGTGATATACGTTGTTGTATGAGATGATCATGTTTTGTAAAAGTTATCAGCAACTGGCAGGAGCCTTATGGTTGTCGCTTTATTGTATGAAATGCAAACGCCATGTAATTGCTTTACTTTAGCACTATGCAATAGCGATAGTTGTAGAAGCAATAGTTGGCGAGACGACACGACGCTACGATGGAGATCAAGGTGTCAAGCCGGTGACGATGGAGATCATGACGGCGCTTTGGAGATGGAGATCAAAGGCACAAGATGATGATGGCCATATCATGTCACATATTTTGATTACATGTGATGTTTATCTTTTATGCATCTTATTTTGCTTAGTACGGCGGTAGCATATTAAGTTGATCCCTCACTAAATTTCAAGGTATAAGTGTTCTCCCTGAGTATGCACCGTTGCGACAGTTCGTCGTGCCGAGACACCACGTGATGATCAGGTGTGATAAGCTCTACGTTCACATACAACGGGTGCAAGACAGTTTTGCACGTGCGGAATACTCGGGTTAAACTTGACGAGCCTAGCATATGCAGATATGGCCTCGGAACACTGAGACCGAAAGGTCGAACGTGAATTATATAGTAGATATGATCAACATAGAGATGTTCACCATTGAAAACTACTCCATCTCACGTGATGATCGGACATGGTTTAGTTGATATGGATCACGTGATCATTTAGATGACTAGAGGGATGTCTATCTAAGTGGGAGTTCTTAAGTAATATGATTAATTGAACTTTAATTTATCATGAACTTAGTCCTGATAGTATTTGCATATCTATGTTGTAGAACAATGGCCCGTGCTACCGTTCCCTTGAATTTTAATGCGTTCCTAGAGAAAGCTAAGTTGAAAGATGATGGTAGCAACTACATGGACTGGGTCCGTAACTTGAGGATTATCCTCATTGTTGCACAGAATAATAATGTCCTTGATGCACCGCTAGGTGAAAGGCCTGCTGGAGGAGCAGATGCTGATGTTATGAACGTCTGGCAAGCTCGATCTGATAACTACTCGATAGTTCAGTGTGCCATGCTTTACGGCTTAGAATCGGGACTTCAAAGACGTTTTGAACATCGTGGAGCATATGAGATGTTCCAGGAATTGAAGTTAATATTTCAAGCAAATGCCCGAGTTGAGAGATATGAAGCCTCCAACAAGTTCTATAGCTACAAGATGGAGGAGAACAGTTCTGTTAGTGAACACATACTCAGAATGTCTGGGTACCATAACCACTTGACTCAGCTGGGAGTTAATCTTCCGGATAATAGTGTTATTGACAGAGTTCTTCAATCACTGCCACCAAGCTATAAAGGCTTCATGATGAACTATAATATGCAAGGGATGGAGAAGACTATTCCTGAGCTCTTCGCTATGCTCAAAGCAGTGGAGGTAGAAATAAAAAATGAGCATCAAGTGTTGATGGTTAACAAGACCACTAGTTTCAAGAAAAAGGGCAAAGGAAAGAAGCGGAACTTCAAGAAGAATGGCAAGCAAGTTGCCACTCCCGGGAAGAAGCCCAAGTCTGGACCTAAGCCTGAAACTGAGTGCTTCTACTGCAAAGGGACTGGACACTGGAAGTGAAACTGCCCCAAGTATTTGGCGGATAAGAAGGATGGCAAAGTGAACAAAGGTATATTTGATATACATGTTATTGATGTGTACCTTACTAATGCTCGTAGTAGCACCTGGGTATTTGATACTGGTTCTGTTGCTCATATTTGCAACTCGAAACAGGGGCTACGGATTAAACGAAGATTGGCTAAGGACGAGGTGACGATGCGCGTCGGGAATGGTTCCAAGGTCGATGTGATCACCGTCGGCATGCTACCTCTACATCTACCTTCGGGATTAGTATTAGACCTGAATAATTGTTATTTGGTGCCAGCGTTGAGCATGAACATTATATCTGGATCTTGTTTGATGCGAGACGGTTATACATTTAAATCAGAGAATAATGGTTGTTCTATTTATATGATTAATATCTTTTATGGTCATGCACCCTTGAAGAGGGGTCTATTTTTGTTGAATCTCGTTCGCGGTGATACACATATTCATAATATTGATGCCAAAAGATGCAAAGTTGATAATGATAGTGCAACATATTTGTGGCACTGCTGTTTAGGTCATATTGGTGTAAAGCACATGAAGAAACTCCATGCATATGGACTTTTGGAATCACTTGATTATGAATCATTTGATGCTTGCGAACCATGCCTCATGGGCAAGATGACTAAGACTCCGTTCTCCGAAACAATGGAGCGAGCTAATGACTTATTGGAAATTATACATACTGATGTATGCGGTCCGATGAGTGTTGAAGCTCGCGGCGGGTATCATTATTTTCTGACCTTCACAGATGATTTGAGCAGATATGGGTATATCTACTTAATGAAACATAAGTCTGAAACATTTGAAAAGTTCAAAGAATTTCAGAGTGAAGTGGAAAATCATCATAACAAGAAAATAAAGTTTCTACGATCTGATCGCGGAGGCGAATATTTGAGTTACGAGTTTGGTCTTCATTTAAAACAATGTGGAATAGTTTCACAACTCACGCCACCTGGAACACCACAGCGTAATGGTGTGTTCGAACGTCGTGACCGTACTTTATTAGATATGGTGCGATCTATGATGTCTCTTACCGATTTACCACTATCGTTTTGGGGTTATGCATTAGAGACAGCTGCATTCACGTTAAATAGGGCACCATCTAAATCCGTTGAGACGACACCGTATGAACTGTGGTTTGGCAAGAAACCTAAGTTGTCATTTCTTAAAGTTTGGGGTTGCGATGCTTATGTGAAAAAGCTTCAGCCTGATAAGCTCGAACCCAAATCGGAGAAGTGTGTCTTCATAGGATACCCAAAAGAAACTGTTGGGTACACCTTCTATCACAGATCCGAAGGCAAGATTTTTGTTGCCAAGAATGGATCCTTTCTAGAGAAGGAGTTTCTCTCGAAAAAAGTGAGTGGGAGGAAAGTAGAACTTGATGAGGTAATTGTACCTTCTCTCGAATTGGAGAATAGCTCATCACAGAAAACAGTTCCCGTGATGCCTACACCAATTAGTGAGGAAGCTAATGATGATGATCATGAAACTTCAGATCAAGTTACTACCAAACCTCGTAGGTCAACCAGAGTACGTTCCGCACCAGAGTGGTACGGTAATCCTGTTCTGGAAGTCATGTTACTAGACCATGACGAACCTACGAACTATGAGGAAGCGATGATGAGCCCAGATTCCGCGAAATGGCTTGAGGCCATGAAATCTGAGATGGGATCCATGTATGAGAACAAAGTGTGGACTTTGGTTGACTTGCCCGATGATCGGCAAGCCATAGAGAATAAATGGATCTTCAAGAAGAAGACTGACGCTGACGGTAATGTTACTGTCTACAAAGCTCGACTTGTTGCGAAAGGTTTTCGACAAGTTCAAGGGGTTGACTACGGTGAGACCTTCTCACCCGTAGCGATGCTTAAGTCTGTCCGAATCATGTTAGCAATTGCCGCATTTTATGATTATGAAATCTGGCAAATGGACGTCAAAACTGCGTTCCTTAATGGATTTCTCAAAGAAGAGTTGTATACGATGCAACCAGAAGGTTTTGTCGATCCTAAAGGTGCTAACAAAGTGTGCAAGCTCCAGCGATCCATTTATGGACTGGTGCAAGCCTCTCGGAGGTTGAATATACGCTTTGATAGTGTGATCATAGTGTATGGTTTTATACAGAATTTTGGAGAAGCCGGTATTTACAAGAAAGTGAGTGGGAGCTCTGTAGCATTTCTAATATTATATGTGGTTGACATATTGTTGATTGGAAATGATATAGAATTTCTGGATAGCATAAAAGGATACTTGAATAAGAATTTTTCAATGAAAGACCTCGGTGAAGCTACTTATATATTGGGCATCAAGATCTATAGGGATAGATCAAGACGCTTAATAGGACTTTCACAAAGCACATACCTTGATAAAGTTTTGAAGAAGTTCAAAATGGATCAGTCAAAGAAAGGGTTCTTGCCTGTGTTGCAAGGTGTGAAGTTGAGTAAGACTCAATGCCCGACCACTGCAGAACATAGAGAGAAAATGAAAGTCATTCCCTATGCCTCAGCCATAGGTTCTATCATGTATGCTATGCTGTGTACCAGACCTGATGTGTGCCTTGCTATAAGTTTAGCAGGGAGGTACCAAAGTAATCCAGGAGTGGATCACTGGACAGCGGTCAAGAACATCCTGAAATACCAGAAAAGGACTAAGGATTTGTTTCTCATTTATGGAGGTGACAAAGAGCTTGTCGTAAATGGTTACGTCGCTGCAAGCTTTGACTCTGATCCGGATGACTCTAAGTCACAAACCGGATACGTATTTATATTGAATGGTGGAGCTGTCAGTTGGTGCAGTTCCAAGCAGAGCGTCGTGGCGGGATCTACGTGTCAAGCGGAGTACATAGCTGCTTCGGAAGCAGCAAATGAAGGAGTTCATATCCGATCTAGGTGTTATACCTAGTGCATCGGGTCCAATGAAAATCTTTTGTGACAATACTGGAGCAATTGCCTTAGCAAAGGGATCCAGATTTCACAAGAGAACCAAACACATCAAGAGATGCTTCAACTCCATCCGCGATCAAGTCAAGGAGGGAGACATAGAGATTTGCAAAATACATACAGATCTGAATGTTGCAGACCCGTTGACTAAGCCTCTTCCACGAGCAAAACATGATCAGCACCAAGACTCCATGGGTGTTATAATCATTACTATGTAATCTAGATTATTGACTCTAGTGCAAGTGGGAGACTGAAGGAAATATGACCTAGAGGAAATAATAAAGTTGTTATTTATATTTCCTTATATCATGATAAATGTTTATTATTCATGCTAGAATTGTACTAACCGGAAACTTAGTACATGTGTGAATACATAGACAAAACAAAGTGTCCCTAGTATGCCTCTACTTGACTAGCTCATTCATCAAAGATGGTTAAAGTTTCCTGACCATAGACATGTGTTGTCATTTGATGAATGGGATCACATCATTAGAGAATGATGTGATGGACAAGACCCATCCGTTAGTTTAGCATAATGATTGTTAAGTTTTATTGCTACTGCTTTCTTCATGACTTATACATATTCCTCTGACTATGAGATTATGCAACTCCCGAACACTGGAGGAACACCTTGTGTGCTATCAAACATCACAACGTAACTGGGTGATTATAAAGATGCTCTATAGGTGTCTCTGAAGGTGTTTGTTGGGTTGGCATAGATCAAGATTAGGATTTGTCACTCCGAGTATCGGAGAGGTATCTCTGGGCCCTCTCGGTAATGCACAGCACTATAAGCCTTGCAAGCAATGTGACTAATGAGTTAGTTACGGGATGATGCATTACGGAACGAGTAAAGAGACTTGCCGGTAACAAGATTAAACTAGGTATGAAGATACCGACGATCGAATCTCGGGCAAGTAACATACCGATGACAAAGGGAATGACGTATGTTGTCGTGCGGTTTGATCGATATAGATCTTCGTAGAATATGTAGGAACCAATATGAGCATCCAGGTTCCGCTATTGGTTATTGACCGGAGATGTGTCTCGGTCATGTCTACATAGTTCTCGAACCCGTAGGGTTCGCACGCTCAACGTTCGATGATGATTTGTATTATGAGTTATGTGTTTTGGTGACCGAAGATTGTTCGGAGTCCCGGATGAGATCACGGACATGACGAGGAGTCTCGAAATGGTAGAGAGGTAAAGATTGATATATTGGAAGGTGGTATTCGGACACCAGAATAGTTCTGGATCATTTCGGGTATTTTTCGGAGTACCGGGAGGTTACCAGAACCCCCCGGGAGAGGTAATGGGCCTCATGGGCCATAGGGGAGAGAGAGGGGACAGCCCACAAGGGGTGGCCGCACGCCCCCCCCCCCCCATGGGAGTCCGAATTGGACTAGGGAGGGGGCGGCGCCCCCCTTTCCCTCTCCTACTCCCTCTCCCTTTCCCAGTTTCCCACTCCGGAAAAGGAAGGGGGGATCCTACTAGGACTAGGAGTCCTACTAGGACTCCCCACACTTGGCGCGCCCCTAGGGGACCGGCCTCCTCCCTCTCCCTCCTTTATATACGGGGGCGGGGGCGCCTCCAAGGACACAACAAACATTGTTAGCCGTGTGCGGCGCCCCCCCTCCATCGTTTACTTCTCCGGTCATATTGTCGTAGTGCTTAGGCGAAGCCCTGCGCGGATCACATCACCATCACCATCACCACGCCGTCGTGCTGACGAAACTCTCCCTCGACACTTTGCTGGATCAAGAGTTCGAGGGACATTATCGAGCTGAACGTGTGCAGAACTCGGAGGCGCCGTACGTTCCGTGCTTGATCGGTTGGATCGCGAAGATGTTCGACTACATCAACCGCGTTAAACTAACGCTTCCGCTTTCGGTCTACGAGGGTACGTGGACACACTCTCCCCCTCTCGTTGCTATGCATCTCCTAGATAGATCTTGTGTGAGCGTAGGAAAATTTTGAAATTCATGCTCCGTTCCCCAACAGATCTTTTATTGATTGAACCTTTATGACAACATACATAATTCCCTTTGTCTGTCGGTATGTTACATGCCCGAGATTCGATCGTCAGTATCTCTATACCTAGTTCAATCTCGTTACTGGCATGTCTCTTTACTCGTTCTGTAATACATCATCTTGCAACTAACTCCTTAGTCACTTTGCTTGCAACCTTCTTGTGATGTGTATTACCGAGAGGGCCCAGAGATACCTCTTCGATACACGGAGTGACAAATCCCAATCTCGATTCACACCAACTCAACAGACACCTTCGGAGATACCTGTAGAGCATCTTTATGATCACCCAGTTATGTTGTGACGTTTGATAGCACACAAGGTATTCCTTCGGTATCCGGGAGTTGCATGATCTCATGGTCGAAGGAACATGTATTTGACATTAAGAAAGCAGTAGCAATAAACTAAACGATCATATGCAATGCTAATGGTTGGGTCTTGTCCATCACATCATTCTCCTAATGATGTGATCCCATTATCAAATGACAACACATGTCTATGGTTAGGAAACCTTAACCATCTTTGATCAACGAGCTAGTCTAGTAGAGGCTTACTAGGGACACGGTATTTGTTTATGTATCCACACATGTATTTAAGTTTCCGGTCAATACAATTCTAGCATGAATAATAAACCTTTATCATGAATAAGGAAATATAAAATAACGACTTTATTATTGCCTCTAGGGCATATTTCCTTCAGTCTCCCACTTGCACTAGAGTCAATAATCTAGTTCACATCGCCATGTGATTAACACCCAAAGAGTTTACTAGAGTCAATAATCTAGTTCACATCACCATGTGATTAACACCCATAGTTCACATCGCCATGTGACCAACACCCAAAGAGTTTACTAGAGTCAATAATCTAGTTCATATCGCCATATGATTAACACCCAAAGAGTACTAAGGTCTGATCATGTTTTGCTTGTGAGAGAAGTTTATTCAATGGGTCTGTCACATTCAGATCTGTATGTATTTTGCAAATTTCTATGTCTACAATGCTCTGCATGGAGATACTCTAGCTAATTGCTCCCACTTTCAATACGTATCCAGATTGAGACTCAGAGTCATCCGGATCGGTGTCAAAGCTTGCATCGATGTAACACTTTACGACGAACTCTTTATTACCTCCATAACTGAGAAACATTTCCTTAGTCCTCTTTAAGGCACCTAAGGATAATTTCGATCGCTGTCCAGTGGTCCACTCCTGGATCAATTTTGTACCCTCTTGCCAAACTTATTGGCAAGGCACACAACAGGCCTGGTACACAGCATGGCATACTTTATAGAACCTATGGCCGAGGCATAGGGAATGACTTTCATTCTTTCTCTATCTTCAGCCGTGGTCGGGCTTTGAGTCTTACTCAACTTCACACCTTGTAACACAGGCAAGAACCCTTTCTTTGACTGATCCATTTTGAACTTCTTCAAAATCTTGTCAAGGTATGTGCTTTGTGAAAGTCCTATTAAGCATCTCGATCTATCCCTATAGATCTGGATGCCCAATATATAAGCACCTTCACCGAGGTCTTTCAATGAAAAATTCTTATACAAGTATCCTTTTATGCTATCCAGAAATTCTATATCATTTCCAATCAACAATATGTCATCCACATATAATATCAAAGATGCTACAGAGCTCCCACTCACTTTCCTGTAAATACAGGCTTCACCGTAAGTCTGTATAAAACCATATGCTTTGATCACCTTATCAAAGTGTATATTCCAACTCTGAGATGCTTGCACCAGTCCATAGATGGATCGCTGGAGCTTGCACACTTTGTTAGCACCTTTAGGATCGACAAAACCATCTGGTTGTATCATATACAACTCTTCTTTAAGATATCCATTAAGGAATGCAGTTTTGACATCCATTTGCCATATTTCATAATTATAAAATGCGGTAATTGCTAACATGATTCGGACGGACTTAAGCATCGCTACGGGTGAGAAAGTCTCATCGTAGTCAACTCCTTGAACTTGTCGAAAACCTTTAGCAACAAGTCGAGCTTCATAGATAGTAACATTAGTATCAGCGTCGGTCTTCTTCTTGAAGATCCATTTATTCTCTATGGCTTGCCGGTCATCGGGCAAGTCCACCAAAGTCCACATTTTGTTCTCATACATGGATCCTATCTCAGGTTTCATGGCCTCAAGCCATCTGTCGGAATCTGGGCTCATCATAGCTTCTTCATAGTTCGTAGGTTCGCTGTTGTCCAACAACATGACTACCAGGACAGTATTACCGTACCACTCTGGTGCGGATCGTGCTCTGGTCGACCTACGAGGTTCAGTAGTAAATTGATCTGAAGTTTCCTGATCATCATCATTTGCTTCCTCTCTATTTGGTGTAGGCATCACTGGAATAGTTTTCTGTGATGTGCTATTCTCCAATTTGAGAGAAGGTACTATTACCTCATCAATTTCTACTTTCCTCCCACTCACTTCTTTCGAGAGAAACTCCTTCTCTAGAAAGGATCCATTCTTGGCAACAAAGATCTTGCCCTCGGATCTGTGGTAGAAGGTGTACCCAATTGTTTCCTTAGGGTATCCTATGAAGACGCACTTCTCCGATTTGGGTTCGAGCTTATCAGGCTGAAGCCTTTTGACATAAGTGTCGCAACCCCAAACTTTTAAGAAATGACAGCTTAGGTTTCTTGCCAAACCACAGTTCATACGGTGTCGTCTCAACGGATTTAGATGGTGCCCTATTTAACGTGAATGCGGCTGTCTCTAATGCATAACCCCAAAACGATAGTGGTAAATCGGTAAGAGACATCATAGATCGCACCATATCTAATAAAGTACGGTTACGACGTTCGGACACACCATTACGCTGTGGTGTTCCAGGTGGCGTGAGTTGTGAAATAATTCCACATTGTTTTAAGTGAAGGCCAAACTCGTAACTCAAATATTCGCCTCCGCGATCAGATCATAGAAAGTTTATTTTTCTTGTTACGATGATTCTCCACTTCACTCTGAAATTCTTTGAACTTTTCAAATGTTTCAGACTTGTGTTTCATTAAGTAGATATACCCATATCTACTCAAATCATCTGTGAAGGTGAGAAAATAACGATAACCGCCGCGTGCTTCAACACTCATTGGACCGCATACATCGGTATGTATTATTTCCAATAAGTCGTTAGCTCGCTCCATTGTTCCGGAGAATGGAGTTTTAGTCATCTTGCCCATGAGGCATGGTTCACAAGTATCAAATGATTCATAATCAAGTGATTCCAAAAGCCCATCTGCATGGAGTTTCTTTATGCGCTTTACACCAATATGACCTAAACGACAGTGCCACAAGTATGTTGCACTATCATTATCAACTTTGCATCTTTTGGCATCAATATTATGAATATGTGTATCACTACAATCGAGATTCAATAAACCATTTATATTGAGTGTATGACCATAGAAGGTTTTATTCATGTAAACAGAACAACAATTATTATTTTACATAAATGAATAACCGTATTGCAATAAACATGATCCGATCATATTCATGCTCAACGCAAACACCAAATAACATTTATTTAGGTTCAACACTAATCCCGTGTGACACCCTGGTTTTTGCTCTTTTTCTTTTTCTGGATTTCTTTGCCTTTTTGTTTAAATTTGGAGTTTTGAATCAACTCAGTTGGAGTTAACCACTTGGGAATTTCCTTGATTTTCACCCAAGTGACTCACCTCCCTCTCAAACACCTCAATTCCTCTCTGATATATCACAAAATGACCATAGGAATTTTTCATAAATGAAAAATATTCATTTCTTCTCTGAAATCACACTTCAGTCACTTATGCTCCAAAGCAACCCTCATTTTTCTTGCCCACAAAAATCTGAGAAAATTCCTGAATATTCTTTGGACCTTGGCACACCTCCCTGTGCAAAAATATTTCATAGTTATTTGGAATATTTTTGCTACAGAAAATCTTTTCTGTTCTGGCCAGAAAATGCAGTTTCTACAAGAAGTGCATTTTTCCTTGATCCAATGAAGCTGAAATTTTTAGGGCTTCATTACCCTCCTAAGAAACCCTTAACCTCCAAAGCCTAGACCTAAACTCCTTCTATATTTCTCTCTATTAACCTCAAAAGTTTCTGTCCAGAAATTTGCCAGGATGCTACACTCCCACCCAATCGACCTGTTCTCAACTCAAGAGCTTGGATCAACCCAACGTAGCAAGGACTACACGCCAGACATGAATTTAATGCACTGCATGGCATGATGCCAGAGTTCACGCGGTGACCACGCATGTGCATGATGCCAGGCAGCTAGTCGACGCGCTCTGGATGCCGCCGCCGTCTCTGTGGCGCTCGTGCTCGCTTCCCCGCTCGCCGCAACTTGCCAAACCACGCCACCATCCTCATCCCGAAGCCATTAACTCCCCCTGGCGCTCGCCGATGCCGGAGCTCGCCGCAGCGAGCACATGCACGACACGGCCAAGCGTACAGTGCGCCCGTGCCCCTGCGCTCGTCTCCTCCCTCCCACAGTGGCCGTGTGAACCATGGCCTCTTCTCCCCCTCTCACTGGAGCTCTTCGTCGCCATGCACCATCTCCAGAAAGCTCCGGCGGAGCTCGAGACCCCTTCCCCTCCGCCTATAAATACAGCCCTCTCTAGCCTCTCCAAGCATATCAACCCACTCACACAACCACCACGATGCAGTAGATAAACCGCAGCTCGGCCGGGCAGGCCTCTGGCCGCCGCTCCCGACCGGAGCTCGCTGGCGATCCCCTCTGCTGCTCCCCACCCCTCCAGAGCCTCTCGAGCTTGACCGACTCCTCCGGCGACTCCCTGGTGATCCACTGGTGCTCGCTGAACCCGTTGGAGCCCCTGGAACCACCCTCTCTCGCCGTCTTCTTCATCTCCGGTGAACTCCGTCCGCAATCACCGCTGGAGACGTCATTTCCGAGCTACTCCAGCCATCCCTCGCCAAGCTACGGGTACAGGCAGGTGCGCCATGGCCTCCTCTACCCATCCCTCCCTCTCAAAACGGCCGCCGAGCCCTCCTCGCCGGAGAGAGCCCCGGTGAAGCGCCGCCGTCCTCTGTTTCTCTCCTCCTCCCCTCAAAACCCAACAGGCGGGGCCCACTGTCAGCCTCTCCACTCGCGCCAGGTACGAGTGGAGGCGTATTCTCTGAATACGTCTTCGCCGTCACCCCCTGGTTTTCTTTTATTCAAATTTTGACCAGAAACTTTGACCAGTCCTAACTCCTAAACCATAAGTCCAAATGAATTGATTCTTTTTGCATTGTGTTTGTATTGAAATATTCTAGTAGCACACAAAATTTGAGATTTTTCTCTGCTGTCTAGAATTTCTGGTGAATTTCAGAAGTGTTCTTGATGTTTTCTTTTTGCTGTTTTATTTATTTTCAGAAGGAGAAGCTTGCCTAGAGGAGAACCAGGAGGAGTGTGACCCTCCTCTGTGTTAAGGCAAGCCACACAAATATTTGCATGATGTCATTTCAATAATTATGATTTTTCCAACTTGAATATGGTATATTTCATGCATTTAATCATTTAATAAATATTGCTTATGCTAGTTTACTTTGTCATGATTGAAGTGCTTAGTTTGCAGTAGTGTTTGAGTGCATGGACTGGTGTGAGGCAGTAGAAGTACTTTGGTAGTATGGCTATGGTTTGGTCATGGTCGGTATCATTTTCATATATGAGTTATTGATTTTACTATGTTAATGGCATAACTTAAAAATCATGGGATTGAAAACCAGTGAAGATGAAACCAGTGAGTTAAAGTGATTAGTAGTGCAAGTAGAATGATTTTATGATGTTGATCCGTTCCAGTTCAGTGATATGTGCTTACAGTTGCACGTCATATAGTTGCATGATCATGGCATACTATGGCTCGAGTTCTTTTATTTTCAAGTTAAACCTGATGATAATCCAACTTGAACATAATTGTTGATCGAGTCATGGTGCCACCGAATCGAGCTTCCCCGTGCAACCACATTTGCCTTTATTGGAAGGCCCTTATTCAGTCCGTTGTCATGCCTCTGGTCGGTGCCTCCAATGAGGGAAGGTTATGGGTGTGCGGTACCCTAGCCCGGTAAGCAGACATAACCTTGTGTGCCCGTTGTTGTTATGGTACTTTGTCCCCGTTTTGGACCGTTGATTGTTTTGCCACGACGGTGGCCGTTGGATGTCATTGGTTGACATCGGGGCCACCCAGGACTTAGCCCAGAGGGGAGTTGGTCGAAGTGGCCAAGAGAGTGTCATGGCAATGGGTTGGTTTTGACGGAATGCCGTTGGTCCACCCGAATGGGAGTGCGAGGCCATGGGTTCCGTGGTGTGGGTACATTGTACTAACCTCTGCAGAGTGTTTATTAAATCTATCGATAGCCGCGTCCTCGGTTACGGACACAGCTCGTAAGTAGGTCACACCATGGATCAACATAATTGAGCTAATCTTGCACACTAAAGTTACGTGATTGGCACTAGTTATGTGATGAGATTGTTGAGACCATGAAGATGGTCGTTGTTGTGGGAACCAAAGTGTTGGTTTCGTTTGTGATCCGTGTATCGATGATGATGGTTACGAGGTAACCTTTTTGGTAAGAGAGTCCAAGGGACTTGGTGCATAAGCATGATCCACTTCATGAGTAGCCTGTTATAGACTTGCATTTAACCTGCTTAATAATCATGTTATTGTTTGCCATTATGCTTTTACTTGTTGTGAGTTTGCAAGTACATTCAATGTACCGACCTGGCGTGTCATGCCAGTTTTCAGGAAAGTCTTACCGGATCAGAGTGCTTCTCGTGTCTAGACCGTGTCCACATCGGTGTCCCTGTGCTATGGAGTTCTGCTTCGTCGTTGTTCCACTGCCGCGTAGTTGTCGTGATTGAGGCCCCTTCATGTTCATTAAATAATGTACATACTGTTCAGCCGCACCGTGTGTGCCGCTTGGCCTCACTACTTGATGTAATATCAAACCTATGTTTCCGCTAGCATCAATAAAGTGGTTGTTTTCTGTAACAAGTTGTTGTGTGTTGCCAGAAGACTAGATCTCTAGGCTGGCAATGCAAGGTAAACCGGTTGCTCTGAGCCGGGGTGCCAAATCCCGAAGGTAAAGGGAGTGTGCGATGGTGATCTTATCAACCTTGGAATCACTTCCAACACACATCGTCACCTTGTTAACTAGTCTCTGTTCATTTTGCAACTCCTGTTTCGAGTTACTAATCTTAGCAACTGAACCGGTATCAAATACCCAGGGGCTACTATGAACACTAGTAAAGTACACATCAATAACATGTATATCAAATATACCTTTGTTCACTTTGCCATCCTTCTTATCCGCCAAGTATTTGGGGCAGTTCCACTTCCAGTGACCATTTCCTTCACACTAGAAGCACTCAGTTTCAGGCCTGGGTCCAGCTTTGGGCTTCTTCATGGGAGTGGCAACTTGCTTTCCATTCTTCTTGAAGTTCCCTTTCTTTCCCTCGCCCTTTTTATTGAAACTAGTGGTCTTGTTAACCATCAACACTTGATGCTCTTTCTTGATTTCTACCTTCGCCGATTTCAGCATCGCGAAGAGCTTGGGAATTGTTTTTGTCATCCCTTGCATATTATAGTTCATCACGAAGTTCTAGTAGCTTGGTGATAGTGACTAGAGAACTCTGTCAATCACTATCTTATCTGGAAGATTAACTCCCACTTGATTCAAGTGATTGTAGTACCAAGACATTCTGAGCACATGCTCACTGGCTGAGCTATTCTCCTCCATCTTGTAGGCAAAGTACTTGTCAGAGGTCTCATACCTCTCGACATGGGCATGAGTCTAAAATACCAATTTCAGCTCTTAGAACATCTCATATGCTCCATGGCATTCAAAAAGTTTTTGAAGTCCCAGTTTTAAGCCGTAAAGCATGGCGCACTAAACTATCAAGTAGTCATCATACCGAGCTTGTCAAACGTTCATAACGTCTGTATCTGCTCCTGCAATAGGTCTGTCACCTAGCGGTGCATCAAGGACATAATTCTTCTGTGTAGCAATGAGGATAATCCTCAGATCACAAACCCAGTCCGCATCATTGCAACTATCAAGTTTCAACTTATTTTTCTCTGGGAACATATCAAAAACAGGGGAGCTATATTGCGAGCTATTGATCTACAACATAGATATGCAAAAACTATTAGGACTAAGTTCATGATAAATTAAGTTCAATTAATCAAATTACTAATGAACTCCCACTTAAATCAACATCCCTCAAGTTGTCTAAGTGATACATGATACAAATCAACTAACCCATATCCGATCATCACGTGAGATGGGGTAGTCATCAATGGTGAACATCTCTATGTTGATCATATCTACTATATGGCTCACGTTCGACCTTTCGGTCTCCAGTGTTCCAAGACCATGTATGTACATGCTAGGCTCGCCAAGTTTAACCCATGTATTCTGCATGTGCAAAACTGTTTTACACCCGTTGTATGTGAACATAGAGTCTATCACACCCGATCATCACGTGGTGTCTCGAAACGACAAACTTTCGCAATGGTGCATACTCAGGGAGAACACTTATATCTTGAAATTTAGTGAAGGGATCATCTTATAATGCTACCGTCGTTCTAAGCAAAATAAGATGCATAAAAGATAAACATCACATGCAATCAAAATATGTGACATGATATGGCCATCATCATCTTGTGCTTTTTATCTCCATCTCCAAAGCATCGTCATGATCTACATCGTCACCGGCTCAACACCTTGATCTCCATCGTTGCGTCGGGGTCGTCTTGCCAACTATTGCTTCTACAACTATCGCTAACGCATAGTGATAAAGTAAAGCAGTTATGTGGCGCTTGCATTTCATACAATACAGAGACAACCCTAAGGATCCTGCCGGTTGTCGATATTACAAAACATGATCATCTCATACATCAACATATATCACATCATATCTTGACCATATCACATCACAACATGCCCTACAAAAACAAGTTAGACGTCCTCTACTTTGTTGTTGGAAGTTTTACGTGGCTGCTACGGGCTTCTAGCAAGAACCATTCTTAACTACGCAAAAACCACAATGGTGATTCATCAAGTTTGCTATTTTAACCTTCTTTAAGGACCGGCCGTAGTCAAATTCGATTCAACTAAAGTAGGAGAAACAGACACCCGCCAGCCACCTTTATGCAAAACTAGTTGCATGTCTGTCAGTGGAACCGGTCTCATGTGCGTGGACATGTAAGGTTGGTCCGGGCCGCTTCATCCCACAATACCGCCGAATCAAAATAAAACATTGGTGGTAAGCAATATGACTATCACCGCCCACAACTCTTTGTGTTCTACTCGTGCATATCATCTACGCATAGACCTGACTCGGATGCCACTGTTGGGAAACGTTGCATGGAAAACAAAAAAAATTCTACGCACACACAGGATCTATCCATGGAGATGCATAGCAACAAGAGGGAGAGAGCATCTACATACCCTTGTAGATCGCTAAGCGGAAGCGTTTATCACGCGGTTGATGTAGTCGTACTCTTTGCGATCCGATCATGATCCAACCGATCTAGTGCCGAACGGACGACACCTCCGAGTTTAGCACACGTGCGACTCAATGACGTCTCCTCCTTCTTGATCCAGCAAGCGGGAGAGGAGAAGTAGATGGAATCACAACCAACACAATGGCGTGGTGGTGATGGAGCACCGACAGTGCTTCGCTAAGCGTCGCCGGGACGAGGCGGTGGAACTACGGAGTAACGGGAGAGAGAGGGGCGCCAAGGGCTTGGTGTGTCCTCTTGGGGCGCCCCCTCCCCTCTATATATAGGTGGAGGGGCGTGGGAAACAGCCCCTCCAAGCCCTAGGGCGCAGCTAAGGGGGAGAGGACTTGGACTCCAAGTCCAATCTTATTCCTACTAGGACTCCTTCCTTTTTTGCCTTCCCTAGCCACATGGGCTTTTGAGGACTTGGTGCGCCTAGCCCAATAAGGCTAGGGCACCTATCCACAGCCCATGCTAGCCCTTGGGTCGTGGTGAACCCACTTGTGGACTTTCGGACCCCTCTGGAATCCTCTGGAACCTTCTGGAAGCTTCCCGGTACAATACCGAAAAAACTGCACCTTTTTTCGGAACCCAAAATATGACTTCCCATATATAAATCTTTACCTCTCGACCATTCCGAGATTCCTCATGATGTCCGGGATCTCATCTGGGACTCCGAACAACAGTTGGTTACCTCTCATCAAATATCCCAATACTACTCTAGCGTCAATGAACGTTAAGCGTGCGACCCTATGGGTTCAGGAATTATGTAGTCATGACCGAGACACCTCTCCGGTCAATAACCAACAGTGGGACCTAGATGCCCATATTGATTCCTACATATTCCATGAAGATCTTTTATCGGTTGAACCTTTATGACAACATACGTAATTCCCTTTGTCTGTCGGTATGTTACTTGCCCGACATTTGATCGTCGGTATCTCTATACCTAGTTCAATCTCATTACCGGCAAGTCTCTTTACTCGTTCGGTAATACATCATCTTGCAACTAACTCCTTAGTCACTTTGCTTGCAAGCCTCTTGTGATGTGTATTACCGAGAGGGCCCAGAGATACCTCTCCGATACACGGAGTGACAAATCCCAATCTCGATTCACACCAACTCATAAGACACCTTCGGAGATACCTATAGAGCATATTTATGATCACCCAGTTACGTTGTGACATTTGATAGCACACAAGGTATTCCTCCGGTATCCGGGAGTTGCATGATCACATGGTCGAAGGAACATGTATTTGACATTAAGAAAGCAGTAGCAATAAACTGAACGATCATATGCTATGCTAATGGTTGGGTCTTGTCCATCACATCATTCTCCTAATGATGTGATCCCGTTATCAAATGACAACACATGTCTATGGTTAGGAAACCTTAACCATCTTTGATCAACGAGCTAGTCTAGTAGAGGCTTACTAGGGACACGGTATTTGTCTATGTATCCACACATGTATTTAAGTTTCCGGTCAATACAATTCTAGCATGAATAATAAACCTTTATCATGAATAAGGAAATATAAAATAACAACTTTATTATTGCCTATAGGGCATATTTCCTTCAGGATGCCCATATTTGTTCATACATATTCTACGAAGATCTTTATCGGTCGAACCTTTTTGACAACATACGTGATTCCCTTTGTCTGTCGGTATGTTACTTGCCCGAGATTCGATCGTTGGTATCTTCATACCTAGTTCAATCTCGTTACCGACAAGTCTCTTTACTTGTTCTGTAATACATCATCTTGCAACTAACTCCTTAGTCACTTTGATTGCAAGCTTCTTGTGATGTGTATTACCGAGAGGGCCTAGAGATACCTCTCCGATACACGGAGTGACAAATCCCAATCTCGATCCATGCCAACTCAACATAAACCTTCGAAGATACCTGTAGAGCATCTTTATGATCACCCAGTTATGTTGTGACGTTTGATAGCACACAAGGTATTTCTCCGGTATCTGGGAGTTGCATGATCTCATGGTCGAAGGAATATGTGTTTGACATTAAGAAAGCAGTAGCAATAAACTGAACGATCATATGCTAAGCTAACGGATGGGTCTTGTCCATCACATCATTCTCCTAATGATGTGATCCTGTTATCAAGTGACAACTCATGTCTATGGTTAGGAAACCTTAACCATCTTTAATCAACGAGCTAGTCTAGTAGAGGCTTACTAGGGACACAGTATTTGTTTATATATTCACACATGTATTTAAGTTTTCAGTCAATACAATTCTAGCATTAATAATAAACCTTTATCATGAATAAGGAAATATAATAATAACAACTTTATTATTGCCTCTAGGGCATATTTCCATCAGTCTCCCACTTGCACTAGAGTCAATAACCCAGTTCACATCGCCATGTGATTAACACCCATAGTTCACATCGTCATGTGACTAATACCCAAAGAGTTTACTAGAGTCAATAATCTAGTTCACATCACCATGTAATTAATACCCAAAGAGTACTAAGGTGTGATCATGTTTTACTTGTGAGAGAGGTTTAGTCAACGGGTCTGCCACATTCAGATCCATATGTATTTTGCAAATTTTTATGTCTACAATGCTCTGCATGGAGCTACTCTAGCTAATTGCTCCCACTTTCAATACATATCCAGATTGAGACTCAGAGTCATCCGAATCAGTGTCAAAGCTTGCATCGACGTAACTCTTTATGACGAACTCTTTATCACTGATACGTCTCCAACGTATCTATAATTTATGAAGTATTCATGCCATGTTTACAACAATTCTATATGATTTTGGTATGATTTGATTAGAACTAACCCGGACTGATGCTACTTTCAGTAGAACTACCGTGGTGTCATTTTTTGTGCAGAAATAAAAGTTTTTGGAATGGGCTGAAAATTTACGGAGAATATTTTTGGAAAATATAAAAAATACTGTAACGAAAAGATATCGGAGAGGAGTCCCGAGGCAACCACAAGGGTGGAGGGTGCGCCCCCTGCCTTGTCGTCGCCTCGTGGGCCCCCTTGACATATCCCCGACGCCAAAAATTCCTATAAATACCAAAACCTCCAGAAATAAACCTAGATCGGGAGTTCCACCACCGCAAGCCTCTGTAGCCACGAAAAACCAATCGGGACCCTGTTCCGGCACCCTGCCGGAGGGGGAAATCATCACCGGTGAGCATCTTCATCATCCCGACGGTCTCCATGACGAGGAGGGAGTAGTTCATCCTCGGGGCTGAGGGTATGTACCAGTAGCTATGTGTTTGATCTCTCTCTCTCTCGTGTTCTTGATTTGGCACGATCTTGATGTACCGCGAGCTTTGTTATTATAGTTGGATCATATGGTGTTTCTTCCCTCTCTATCTCTTGTTGTGATGAATTGAGTCTTGCTCTTTGAGGTTCCGTTATGTTGGATTGAGTATTGGATTTGAGAACACTTGATGTATGTCTTGCGACGGGATATCTGTGGTGACAATGGGATGTTCTATTGATTCACTTGATGTATGTTTTGGCACTCAACTTGCGGATTCCCGAGGTGACATTGGGGTAATCTATGCATAGGGGTTGATGCACGTTTTTGTCCTACGTTCTCCGATAGAAACTTTGGAGTGATTCTTTGTTGCACGTTGAGGGATTGTTATATGATCTAATTATGTTATCATTGTTGAGAGAACTTGCACTAGTGAAAGTATGAACCCTAGGCCTTGTTTCCAAGCATTGCAATACCGTTTTTGCTCACTTTTGTTACTTGCTACCTTGCTGTTTTTATATTTTCATATTACAAAAACCTATATCTACCATCCATATTACACTTGTATCACCATCTCTTCGCCGAACTAGTGCACCTATACAATTTACCATTTTATTGGGTGTGTTGGGGACACAAGAGACTCTTTGTTATTTGGTTGCAGGGTTGTTTGAGAGAGACCATCTTCATCCTACGCCTCCCACGGATTGATAAACCTTAGGTCATCCACTCGAGGGAAATTTGCTACTGTCCTACAAAACTCTACGCTTGGAGGCCCAAAACGAGTCTACAAGAAGAAGGTTGCGTAGTAGACATCAAGCTCTTTTCTGGCGCCGTTGCCGGGGAGGTGAGTGCTTGAAGGTATATCTTTAGATCTTGCAATTGAATCTTTTATTTTCTTGTTTTATCACTAGTTTAGTCTATAAAAGAAAACTACAAAAAAAATGGAATTGGTTGCCTCATATGCTTCATCTTTTTAATGTCTTTCGTGAAAATGATGGAAAGGAAAATTGTGCTCAAGTGTTAGAAGAAGAAGTCTATAAATTGTTTGGCACTAAATCTTTGAATGATGAGCATGATTGCAATGTTGTTAGTATGAATTCCTTGAATATCCATGATGCTAATGATATGCAAAGCCACAAGCTTGGGGATGCTATGTTTGATGAAGATGATATTTTTAGTCCCCCAAGTTTTGATGTGCAAATTTATTATGATGATAGCATGCCTCCTATTTATGATGATTATATTGATGAAAGTGGGTTTGGAAGAGTGTCAACTCTAGGTAATAATGATCCCACTATTTTGGAGGGTGTTGAATCTTTTTACAATATTGATAAAAGTGGATTTGGAGAGGTCATGACTTTATTTAGTGATGAATCCACTATTTTGGAAGAGGTTCCGATTGATTATGAGAACAAAGTTGCTATCTATGATGATTATTGTGATGACATGTATGCTATAAAGAATAATGATAACCATGAAACTTGTCATCATGATATTAATTTTCAATTGGATTATGCCTCACATGATAGTTATTTTGTTGAGTTTGCTCCCACTACTATTCATGAGAATAAATTTGTTTATGTGGAGAGTAATAAAATTTCTATGCTTGTGGCTCATGAGAAGAATGCTTTATGTGATAGTTATATTGTTGAATTCATTCATGATGCTACTGAAAATTACTATGAGAGAGGAACATATGCTTTTACATATTGCAATAATATCAAGTTTCCTCTCTATGTGTTGAAAGTTTTGAAGTCATGCTTGTTTTGCCTTCCTATGCTAGTTGATTCTTGTTCCAATAAATTATTTTCTCACAAAATCCCTATGCATAGGAAGTGGGTTAGACTTAAATGTGCTAGTCATATGCTTCATGATGCTCTCTTTGTATTTCAATTCTTATCTTTTATGTGAGTATCATTGACATCATCATGCCTAGCTAAAAAGACATTAAAGAAAAGCGCTTGTTGGGAGACAACCCAACACCTTTACCTACTTTTTTTGTGTGTTCACATGATTAATCTACTGTAGTAATCATTTTTTATAGCTTTTCTTTCAATAAAGTGCCAAGTAAAGCCTTTGGGATAGTGTGGATGATAGTTGACTTGATTCTGTGCAAAAACAGAAACTTTTGCGTCCAGTACAGAAATTCCTATCTTTTACTGGAACGTGGAAAAACTCTTAAATTTTTACAGTTGATTTATATAAAAAATTTCTACGTTTTCCTAATTTTTCAGAATTTTTGGATTATCATAAGTATGATATTAATTCAGATCTTTACTGACTGTTCTGTTTTTGACAGATTCTGTTTTCGATGCATAGTTTGCTTGTTTCCTAGTTTCTATGGCTTATATTGCTCAATATAAATTATAGAAATGATAGGGTACAGTAGGTATCAGGTGATAAATTTTTTGAATCTTGTATTGACATTACCAAAGTGAATGATTTGTTTAATCATACTAACCCATCTCACGAAGTTCCGTTAAGTTTTGTGTGATTGAAGTTTTCAAGTTTTGGGTGAGATATCGATATGAGTAGAATAAGGAGTGACAAGACCCTAAGCTTGGGGATGCCCAAGGCACCCCAAGTTAATATTCAAGGAATATTCAAGCAACTAAGCTTGGGGATGCCCCGGAAGGCATCCCCTCTTTCGTCTTCAACATTACCGGTAACCTCACTTGGAGCTATATTTTTATTCGTCACATGATATGAGTTTTGCTTGGAGCGTCATTTTATTTTCTTAGGATTTGCTTGCTGTTATTTATATTAATGTTTTTCATCTTTTATTTCAATAAAAAGGTCAAGTATAGCCTTTACCATGCTTATTTTGCAAGTCTATATGTTGCTGTTTTGAAAACAGAAAGTTTTCTATCATTGTCTGAATTCTTATGGAAATTAAGAACATGATAAAATCTTTAAATTTTTACACAATGAGTAACAACAAATTTTATACAGTTTGGTAATTTTTAAGAATTTTTGGAGTTAGGTAAGTATGATTACAATTGCACTCTTTATAGACTGTCCTGTTTAGACAGATTGCTGTTATGTTTGCATTGTTTCTATATGTTTGCTTGTTTAATGATTCTATTTGAGGATAGGAGTATTAAATATGCAGAGGCATTTAGTATGTAATGTTAAATAATAGGGATAATTAGATTTATGCCCCTAGTTGTGTCCCACTCGTCTGTTTTACCCCTAGTTCCCAAAAGTCACCGGTTCTGTCCAAGTCACTTTGCTCCTCTTATGCTTTTGCCCTTTGACCGTTTGACCGTCAGTTTGAAAACTTCATAACTAATTCATACTAAATCAAAAAAATGCAAATAAGATACCAAAATGTTCAGAAAAACATCACCTATATGTCAGTGTCATTTGCATTCATGAAAAAAGTGTTGGAAAGTGCACATCCGAGTTTTAGCTCTTTTGATACCACCATGAATAGTAAAATCTAAAAAAATTATAAAAAATTATAAAAAATATGGTGGCAAAGAACGACAAATGTTCTAAGTGCTTGCCAAGTTTCATCAGGGAACGACATTCGTGGAAATCGTGGCAAAAAAATAATCTATTTTGGAGTGCTGATTGTTTTTTTTTTGCCGAGGCACCCACGAATGTTATTCCTTGATGAAACTTGGCAGACACTTAAAACATTTGTCATTCTTTGCCACCAATTTTTTTTTGAATTTTTTGAACTTTTTTAAACTTTACTATTCATGGTGGTAGCATAAGAGCTAAAACTCGGATGGGCACTTTCCAACACTTTTTTCATGAATGCAAATGACACTCACATATAGGTGATGTTTTTCCGAACATTTTGGTATGTTATTTGCATTTTTCTGATTTAATATGAATTAGTTATGAAGTTTTCAAACTGACGGTCAAACGGTCAAAGGGCAAAAGCATAAGAGGAGCAAAGTGACTTGGACAGAACCGGTAACTTTTGGGAACTAGGGGTAAAACAGACGAGTGGGACACAACTAGGGGCATAAATCTAATTATCCCTAAATAATAATTTTAGTGATTTTCTATAGTAGAGAATGACAAGGTTTTGCATTTGAATTATACTAACTCATCTCACGAGTTCTTGTTGAGTTTTGTGTGGATGAAGTTTTTAAGAATTAGGGAAACCGCGATATGAGAGGAATTAAGGAGACACAAGAGCTCAAGCTTGGGGATGCCCAAGGCATCCCTAGTTAATATTTCAAGAAGTCTGAAGCATCTAAGCTTGGGGATGCCCCGGTTGGCATCCCACCTTTCTTCAACAATGATCGGTCAGTTTTGGTTGAGCCTAAGTTTTTGCTTCTTCACATGCTATGTGCTATCCTTTGAATGTCATTTTATTTTGTTTTGCTTGCTGTTTGAATAAAATACTTAAGATCTGAAATTCTTAAATGAGAGAGAGTCTTCACATAGCTACTTAATTATTTGACTACTCATTGATCTTCACTTATATCTTTTTGGATTAGTTTGTCATTTACTCTCGTGTTTCACTTATATCCTATGAGTAAATGGTTGAATGAATTGAATTTCATAAAATCTGAAATTATATATGTTTCATATGCTTATCCCATGGGGAGTAATGACTTCACATATAAAAAGTAGAGGTGGTAAATTTATTGAAAGTTAGCAAACATAGTATTGGTCACTTGAACAATTAATGAAAGAATATTGAAGGAATAGAGGTTTCACATATAAATATACTATCTTGGACATCTTCTATGATTGTGAGCCCCATTAATTATTTTCACTATTGAGCAAATTAGTTGAAGTTGGACAAGGAAGACAACATAATGAGTTATGCTTGGGTATATTTGTATAGAAGTTATATTGTTATGGATCCTCCAACATGTGGTGCTTGCTATTTAGGATCTTTTGCTAGCCAAAATTTCTGTACTAAGCGGGAATACTGCTTGTGCATCCAAAATCCTTGAACCAAGTTTCTTCCCTGAGTGTCCACCATATCTACCTATATGCGGTATTTACCTGCCGTTCCAAGTAAATTTGCATGTGCCAAACTCTAAACCTTCAAATAATAATCTGTTTTGTATGCCCGAATCGCTCATGTAGCTATTAGGGGCTGTCAGTATCTTCCATGCTAGGTGGGTTATTCTCACGATGAGTGTTTATTCACTTGTCATTCACGAGAGAGTGGCTGGTAATTGGGATGCCCAGTCCTATGATCAAAAGATCAAAAAAAATTGTAAAAAATTAAACAAAACTCCCCCAGGAAAGTTGTTGGTATGGACAGCACCCGTGAATTCGGCTAGCCGTGGAGTGTGATTGTTGGTGGAGGGGGAGTAAAAACTTTTACCATTCTGTTTGGGAACCGCCTATAATGTGTCTAGCATGGAAGATAGTGAGAACTCTTGGTTGTTATGTTGACAATGAAAGCATACATCCCAAAATTATTTTCATCTTTGTTTTAAAAACTTTGAGCTCTGGCACCTCTGCAAATCCCTGCTTCCCTCTGCGAAGAGCCTATCTTTTACTTTTATTTTTGTTGAGTCAATTTCTTATTCCAACCTATTATTTAGTTGGCAAGCATCATGTGGTGGGGAAAGATCTAAGCATATATGGCCATTCAAATATATTTGATCATGAATTATTATTGTTGACAATTATCTATATGATAAATAAGTTGGGAGGCGAAACACTAAGTCCCTATCTTTTTCTGTGTTCGATGGATGCTATTTGTTCTAAAAATATACTTTGAGTGGTAGCAATCATGGAAGACTATATGATAGTTGAGTATGTGGAATTTGCTAAATCAAAGCTCTTACATAGACCCTTCTTGAAAATAAGATGAATTGCAATTGTTTGATGACTGAGAACTTAGTTTGTTAGTTTTCAAGAAAGTTTATTATCTATGCTTTAACATGTGAATAGCTTGCTACTTGATCATGCGAAGTTTTATGAGATGAGCTACTGTTTATGATATATAATGATGCTAGAAAAAGTGATTGAAATTATCATTGATCAAACTTGTGCACATGCTAGCATTCACACTTCATAAATTATTTCTTTTATCATTTACCTACTCGAGGACGAGCAGGAATTAAGCTTGGGGATGCTGATACGTCTCCAACGTATCTATAATTTATGAAGTATTCATGCCATGTTTACAACAATTCTATATGATTTTGGTATGATTTGATTAGAACTAACCCGGACTGACGCTATTTTCAGCAGAACTACCATGGTGTCGTTTTTTGTGCAGAAATAAATGTTTTTGGAATGGGCTGAAAATTTACGGAGAATATTTTTGGAAAATATAAAAAATACTGGAACGAAAAGATATCGGAGAGGAGTCCCGAGGCAACCACAAGGGTGAGGGCGCGTCCCCCTGCCTTGTCATCGCCTCATGGACCCCCTTGACTTGTCCCCGACGCCAAAAATTCCTATAAATACCAAAACCTCCAGAAATAAACCTAGATCGGGAGTTCCGCCGCCGCAAGCCTTTATAGCCACGAAAAACCAATCGGGACCCTATTCCGGCACCCTGCCGGAGGGGGAAATCATCACCGGTGGCCATCTACATCATCCCGGTAGTCTCCATGACGAGGAGGGAGTAGTTCACCCTCGGGGCTGAGGGTATGTACCAGTAGCTATGTGTTTGATCTCTCTCTCTCTCTCTCTCTCGTGTTCTTGATTTGGCACGATCTTGATGTACCGCGAGCTTTGTTATTATAGTTGGATCATATGGTGTTTGTTCCCTCTCTATCTCTTGTTGTGATGAATTGAGTCTTGCTCTTTGAGGTTCCGTTATGTTGGATTGAGTATTGGATTTGAGAACACTTGATGTATGTCTTGCAATGGGATATCTGTGGTGACAATGGGATGTTCTATTGATTCACTTGATGTATGTTTTGGCACTCAACTTGCGGATTCCCGAGGTGACATTGGGGTAATCAATGCATAGGGGTTGATGCATGTTTTCGTCCTACGTTCTCCGATAGAAACTTTGGAGTGATTCTTTGTTGCACGTTGAGGGATTGTTATATGATCTAATTATGTTATCATTGTTGAGAGAACTTGCACTAGTGAAAGTATGAACCCTAGGCCTTGTTTCCAAGCATTGCAATACCATTTTTGCTCACTTTTGTTACTTGCTACCTTGCTGTTTTTATATTTTCAGATTCCAAAAACCTATATCTACCATCCATATTACACTTGTATCACCATCTCTTCGCCGAACTAGTGCACCTATACAATTTACCATTGTATTGGGTGTGTTGGGGACACAAGAGACTCTTTGTTATTTGGTTGCAGGGTTGTTTGAGAGAGACCATCTTCATCCTATGCCTCCCACGGATTGATAAACCTTAGGTCATCCACTTGAGGGAAATTTGCTATTGTCCTACAAAACTCTGCGCTTGGAGGCCCAACACGAGTCTACAAGAAGAAGGTTGCGTAGTACACATCAATCACCTCCATAACCGAGAAACATTTCCTTAGTCCTCTTAGGTACCTAAGGATAATTTTGACCGCTGTCCAGTGATCCACTCCTGGTTTACTTTGGTACCTCCCTGCCAAACTTATGGCAAGGCACACATTAGGTCTGGTACATGGCATGGCATACATTATAGAACCTATGGCTGAGGCATATGGAATGACTTTCATTCTCTCTCTATCTTCTGCCGTGGTCGAGCTTTGAGTCTGACTCAATTTCACACCTTGCAATACAAGCAAGAACCCTTTCTTTGAATGGTCCATTTTGAACTTCTTCAGAACTTTGTCAAGGTATGTGCTTTGTGAAAGTCCTATTAAGCGTCTCGATCTATCCCTATAGATCTTGATGCCCAATATATAAGCAGCTTCACCAAGGTCTTTCATTGAAAAAATCTTATTCAAGTATCCTTTTATGCTATCCAGAAATTCTATATCATTTCCAATCAACAATATGTCATCCAAATATAATATCAGAAATGCTACAGAGCTCCCACTCACTTTCTTGTAAATACAGACTTCACCGTAAGTCTGTATAAAACCATATGCTTTGATCACCTCATCAAAGCGTATATTCCAACTCTGAGATGCTTGCACCAGTCCATAGATGGATCGCTGGAGCTTGCACACTTTGTCAGCACCTTTAGGATCGACAAAACTTTCTGGTTGCATCATATACAACTCTTCTTTAAGAAATCCATTACGAAATGCAGTTTTGATGTCCATTTGCCAGATTTCATAATCATAAAATGCGGCAATTGCTAACATGATCCGGACAGACTTAAGCATCGCTACGGGTGAGAAAGTCTCATCATAGTCAACCCCTTGAACTTGTCGAAAACCTTTTGCGACAAGTCGAGCTTTGTAGACAGTGACATTACCATCAGCGTCCGTCTTCTTCTTGAAGATCCGTTTATTCTCAATGACTAGCCGATCATCGGGCAAGTCCACGAAAGTCCACCCTTTGTTCTCATACATGGATCCTATCTCAGATTTCATGGCCTCAAGCCATTTATCGGAATCTGGGCTCATCATAGCTTCTTCATAGTTCGTAGGTTCACCGTTGTCTAACAACATGACTTCCAGGACAGGATTACCGTACCACTCTGGTGCGGTACGTGTTCTGGTCGACCTACGAGGTTCAGTAGTAACTTGATCCAAAGTTTCATGGTCATTATCATTAGCTTCCTCTCTAGTTGGTGTAGGCATCACAGGAACCGTTTTCTCTGATGTGCTACTTTCCAATTCAAGAGAAGGTACAACTACCTCATCAAGTTCTACTTTCCTCCCACTCACTTCTTTCGAGAGAAACTCCTTCTCTAGAAAGGACCCATTCTTGGCAACAAAGATTTTGCCTTCGGATCTGTGGTAGAAGGTGTACCCAATAGTTTACTTAGGGTATCCTATGAAGACGCACTTCTCCGATTTGGGTCCGAGCTTATCAGGCTGAAGCCTCTTGACATAAGCGTCGCATCCCCAAACTTTAAGAAATGACAGCTTAGGTTTCTTGCCAAACCATAGTTCATATGGTGTCGTCTCAACGGATTTAGATGGTGCCCTATTTAACGTGAATGCGGCTGTCTCTAATGCATAACCCCAAAATGATAAAGGCAAATCGGTAAGAGACATCATAGAACGCACCATATCTAATAAAGTACGGTTACGACATTCGGACACACCATTACACTGTGGTGTTCCAGGTGGCATGAGTTGTGAAACAATTCCACATTGTTTTAAATGAAGGCCAAACTCGTAACTCAAATATTCACCTCCATGATCAGATCGTAGAAACTTTATTTTCTTGTTACGATGATTCTCTACTTCACTCTGAAATTCTTTGAACTTTTCAAATGTTTCAGATTTGTGTTTCATTAAGTAGATATACACATACCTACTCAAATCATCTGTAAACGTTGGAAACTAACGATACCCGCCACGTGCCTCAATACTCATCAGACCACATACATCGGCATGTATTATTTCCAATAAGTTATTAGCTCGCTCCATTGTTCCAGAGAACGGAGTTTTAGTCATCTTGCCCATGAGGCATGGTTCGCAAGTTCAAATGAGTCATAATCAAGTGATTCCAAAAGTCCATCCGCATGGAGTTTCTTCATGCGCTTTACACCAATATGACCTAAACGGCAGTGCCACAAGTATGTTGCACTATCATTATCAATTTTGCATCTTTTGGCATCAATATTATGAATATGTGTATCACTATGATCGAGATTCAACCTGAATAGACTATTCATCAATGGTGCATGACCATAAAAGCTATTACTCATATAAATAGAACAACCATTATTCTCTAACTTAAATGAATAACCGTCTTGCAATAAACAAGATCCAGATATAATGTTCATGCTCAACATTGGCACCAAATAACAATTATTGAGGTCTAAAACTAATCCTGAAGGTACATGTAGAGTTAGCGTGCCGACGGCGATTCACATCGACCTCGGAACCATTCCCGACGCGCATCGTCACCTCGTTCTTAGCCAATCTTCGTTTATTCCGTAGCTCCTGTTTCGAGTTACAAATATGAGCAACCAAACCAGTATCAAATACCCAGGCGCTACTACGAGCATTAGTAAGGTACACATCAATAACATGTATATCAAATATACCATTGTTCACTTTGCCATCCTTCTTATCCGCCAAGTATTTGGGGCAGTTCCGCTTCCAGTGACCATTCCCTTTGAAGTAGAAGCACTCAGTTTCAGGCTTGGGTCCAGCTTTGGGTTTCTTCACGGAAGCGGCAACTTACTTGCCATTCTTTTTGAAGTTCCCTTTCTTTCCCTTGCCCTTTTTATTGAAACTAGTGGTCTTGTTAACCATCAACACTTGATGCTCCTTCTTGATTTATACCTCCGCGGCCTTAAGCATTGCGAAGAGCTCGGGAATCATTTTCGTCATCCCTTGCATATTATAGTTCATCACAAAGCCTTTGTAGCTTCGTGGCAGTGACTGAAGAACTCTGTCAATAACACTCTCAACTGGAAGATCAATTCCCAGCTGAGTCAAGTGGTTATGATACCCAGACATTTTGAGTATGTGTTCACTGACAGAACTGTTCTCCTCCATCTTGCAGCTATATAACTTGTTGGAGACTTCATATCTCTCAACCCGGGCATTAGCTTAAAATATCAATTTCAGCTCTTGGAACATCTCATATGCTCCGTGGCGTTCAAAACGTCTTTGAAGTCCTGGTTCTAAGCCGTAAAGCATGGCACACTAAACTATTGAGTAGTTATCAGATCGAGCCTTCTATACGTTCATAACATCTGCAGTAGCTCCTGCAGCAGGTCTGTCACCTAGCGGTGCATCAAGGACATAATTCTTCTGTGCAGCAATGAGGATAATCCTCAAGTTACGGACCCAGTCCGTGTAGTTGCTACCATGATCTTTCAACTTAGCTTTCTCTAGGAACGCATTAAAATTCAAGGGAACGGTAGCACGGGCCATTGATCTAGAACATAGATATGCAAAAACTATTAAGACTAAGTTCATGATAAATTAAGTTCAATTAATCAAATTACTAATGAACTCCCACTTAAATTAACATCCCTCAAGTTATCTAAGTGATACATGATCCAAATCAACTAACCCATGTCCGATCATCACGTGAGATGGTGTAGTCATCAATGGTGAACATCTCTATGTTGATCATATCTACTATATGACTCACGTTCGACCTTTCGGTCTCCAGTGTTCTGAGATCATGTCTGTACATGCTAGGCTCGTCAAGTTTAACCCAAGTATTCTGCTTGTGCAAAACTGGCTTACACCCGTTGTATGTGAACGTAGAGTCTATCACACCCGATCATCACGAGGTGCTTCCAAACAACGAACTTTAGCAACGGTGCATACTCGGGGAGAACACTTTTATGTTGGAATTTAGTGAAGGGATCATCTTATAATGCTACCGTCGTTCTAAGAAAAATAAGATGCATAAAGGATAAACATCACATGGCGCTTGCATTTCATACAATAATTAAGAGATAACCCTAAGGCTCCTGCCGGTTGTTGATATTACAAAACATGATCATCTCATACAACAACGTATATCACATCACAACATACCCTGCAAAAACAAGTTAGATGTTCTCTACTTTGTTGTTGCAAGTTTTACGTGGCTGCTACGAGCAACTAGCAAGAACCGTTCTTACCTACGCAAAACCACAACGGTAATTATCAAGTTTGTTGTTTTAACCTTCTTCAAGGACCGGCCATAGTCAAATTTGATTCAACTAAAGTAGAAGAAATAGACAGCCGCCAGCCACCTTTATGCAAAACAAGTTGCATGTCAGTCGGTGGAACCGGTCTCATGTGCGTGGACATGTAAGGTTGGTCCGGGCCGCTTCATCCCACAATACCACCGAATCAAAATAAGACGTCGGTGGTAAGCAGTATGGCCATCACCGTCCACAACTCCTTTGTGTTCTACTCGTGTATATCATCTACGCATAGACCTGGCTCATGATGCCACTGTTGGGGAACGTTGCATGGTAAACAAAAAAAATTCTACGCACACGCAAGATCTATCCATGGAGATGCATAGCTACGAGAGGGGAGAGTGTGTCTACGTACCCTCGTAGACCGTTAAGAAGAAGCGTTTATCAACGCGGTTGATGTAGTCGTACACCTTCACGATCCGTCCGATCAAGTACCGAACGTATGGCACCTCCGCGTTCAGCACACGTTCAGCTCGATGACATCCTCGCCTTCTTGATCTAGCAAGACGGGCGAAGTAGTAGATGAGTTCCGGCAGCACGACAGTGTGGTGATGCAACTATCTCCGCAGGGCTTCGTCGAGCACTACGAAAAATATGACCGAGGATGATCTAGAGGGAGAGGGGCGCCGCGCACGGCTTGGGGATCGTGGTGTGTGTTGCCCCTCTCCCTCCACACACATATATATATATAGGTGGAGGGGGGAGACGAGGCAGCCCTAGGGCGCCCCAAGTGGCCGGCGGCTGCCCTAGAGGCCTGCCTAGCCGCGCCTCTTCCATATTTGAAGATGGGGGGAAGGAAAGGGGTGCTGGCTGCCTTAGGGCGCCTCCCCTTTCCTTCCCTCCCTCCTTGGTGCGTGGGCAGGGATTGGAGGGGCACGCCAGGCCCCTTGTGGGCTGGTGTGCTCCCCCCTTTGGCCCATGATACGTCTTCAACGTATCTATAATTTTTTATTGTTCCATGCTATTATATTATCTGTTTTGGATGTTTTATATGCATTAATATGCTATTTTATATTATTTTTGGGACTAACCCATTAACCTAGAGCCC
Organism: Thinopyrum elongatum; assembly: GCA_011799875.1. Lineage (NCBI taxonomy): Eukaryota > Viridiplantae > Streptophyta > Magnoliopsida > Poales > Poaceae > Thinopyrum > Thinopyrum elongatum. The sequence continues at coordinate 44,147,086 of CM022300.1, forward strand.
AGTGACAGTTTCTGTTTTTCCTTGTTTTTTAGCTTCATGGAAAAGGAATACCAAACGGAGTCCAAACGGAATAAAATCTTCGCGATGATTTTTCTTGGACCAGAAGACACCCAGGAGACTTGGAGATGAAGTCGGAGGAGCCACGAGGCGGACAGAAGGGTGGAGGGCGTGCCCAGGGGGGTAGGGCGCGCCCCTGCCTTGTGGGCCCCCCGTGACCCTCCTGACCTAATTCTTTCGCCTATATATTCACATATGTTCCCAAACCACCAGAGGCATCCACGAAAACACTTTTCCACCGCCGCAACCTTCTGTACCCGTGAGATCCCATCTAGGGACCTTTTCTGGCACCCTGCCGGAGGGGGATTCGATCACGGAGGGCTTCTACATCAACTCTATTGCCCTTCCGATGAAGCGTGAGTAGTTTACCTCAGACCTACGGGTCCATAGCTAGTAGCTAGATGGCTTCTTCTCTCTTTGATTCTCAATACCATGTTCTCCTCGATGTTCTTGGAGATCTATTCGATGTAATACTTTTTTGCGGTGTGTTTGCCGAGATCCGATGAATTGTGGATTTATGATCAGCTTATCTATGAATATTATTTGAATCTTCTCTGAATTCTTTTATGCATGATTTGATATCTTTGTAATTCTCTTCGAACTATCGGCTTGGTTTGGCCAACTAGATTGGTTTTTCTTGCCATGGGAGAAGTGCTTAGCTTTGGGTTCAATCTTGCAGTGTCCTTTCCTAGTGACAGTAGGGGCAGCAAGGCACGTATTGTATTGTTGCCATCGAGGATAAAAAGATGGGGTTTACATCATATTGCTTGAGTTTATTCCTCTACATCATGTCATCTTACTTAATGCGTTACTCTGTTCTTCATGAACTTAATACTCTAGATGCAGGCAGGAGTCGGTCGATGTGTGGAGTAATAGTAGTAGATGCAGAATCGTTTCGGTCTACTTAACACGGACGTGATGCCTATATTCATGATCATTGCCTTTGATATCGTCATAACTTTGCGCTTTTCTATCAATTACTCGGCAGTAATTTGTTCACCCACCATATTATTTGCTATCTTGAGAGAAGCCTCTAGTGAAACCTATGGCCCCCGGGTCTATTTTCCATCATATAAGTTTCCGATCTACTATTTTCCATCATATAAGTTTCCGATCTACTATTTTCCATCATATAAGTTTCCGATATACTATTTTGCAATATTTTACTTTCTCATCTATAAACCAAAAATACCAAAAATATTTACTTTATCTTTTATTTAGTTTCATCTATATATATCATATCTCACTTTTGCAAGTAACCGTGAAGGGATTGACAACCCCTTTATCGCGTTGGGTGCAAGTTGTTTGATTGTTTGTGCAGGTATTTGGTGATTTGTGCGTTCTCTCCTACTGGATTGATACCTTGGTTCTCAAACTGAGGGAAATACTTATCTCTACTTTGTTGCATCACCCTTTCCTCTTCAAGGGAAAAACCAACGCAAGCTCAAGAAGTAGCAGGAAGAATTTCTGGCGCCGTTGCCGGGGAGATCTACGCCAAGTCAAGACATACCCAGTACCTATCATAAAACTCTCATCTCTTGCATTACATTATTCGCCATTTGCCTCTCGTTTTCCTCTCCCCCACTTCTAAAACGATTTTTGAAAAGATTTTCCTTTTTATTCGACCTCTTTTTCGTTTGCCTTTTTCTCGTTAGGTCTCTTCTTTGCTTGTGTTACCATGTGCCTTCTTTTTGCTCGCATCTTCGCTTGCTAAAAGTTTATGGATCCTCATCCACTTGCTAATCTTTTTAAGAGATCCAATTATGATGAACCAATTTCTAGTGATTTGAGTGCACTAGATTATCTTTATGAAGTTTTGCTTGAAATTCGTGAATCTAAAAATTGTGATGAAGTGTTAAAAGAAGAAATCTATGAAGTGATTCACGATAGCTCCGTGGATGAAAAGCATGATTGCAATGGTTCTACTATAAATTGTATTAATGTCAGTTGTGCTAATGATATGCAAAACCCTAAGCTTGGGGATGCTAATTTTGCTATGTCTACTACTTGTTGCAATGATCATGATTGGGGTGATTCTTCTTATGATCTTGAAATTTTATTTAAGCCCCATGATGAATATGAGATTGATAATAATATTTGTAATAATATTGAAAGTGGGTTTGGAAGAGTGTCAACTTTAGATCCCACATATTTGGAGAATATTCAATCTTATGATTTTTTTTGATAAAAGTGGGTTTGGAGAGGTCATGACTTTAGTTAATGTTAATCCCACTATTTTGGAAGAGTGTCAACTTTGCATGCATGTGGATCGTGTTGAGAATATGTTATGTGATAGCTATATTGTTGAATTTTCTTATGATCCTACAAGTAATTATTATGAGAGACAAAAATATGGTTGTAGAAATTTTCATGTCACTAAATTACCTCACTTCATGTTGAGATTGCTATCGTCTCTTTCTTCTTCCTTGCATATGCTAGTTTTTGCTTGCCTTGATAATTTGTTTGCTTATAAAATGCCTATGCATAGGAAGTATGTTAGACTTAGATGTGTTTGTCACGTGTTTTATGATGCTCTCTTTGTGCTTCAATTCTTCTCTTTTATGTGAGCATCATTGAAATTATCAATGCCTAGCTAAAAGGCTTTAAAGAAAAGCGCTTGTTGGGAGACAACCCAATATTTTTCCTTGCTGTTTTTCAATAAATAATTCATCTAGCCTCTGGTTAGATGTGTTTTTGTGTTTTAATTAGTGTTTGTGCCAAGTAAGACCTTTGGGATGGCTTACGGTGATAGTTGATTTGATCTTGCTGAAAAACAGAAACTTTTGTCCAGTCACAGAATTTTAATAATTCACTGGAGCATTGAAAACCCCTGAATTTTTTACACGAGATTTATACACAAATTGCCTCTGTTTTACTTATGTTTCAGAAATTTTGGAGTTACAAAACTATTAGAATAATTCGGATCTTCGCAGACTGTTCTGTTTTTGACAGATTCTGTTTTCTTTGTGTTATTTGCTTATTTTGATGAATCTATGGGTAGTATCGGGGGTATGAACCATGGAGAAGTTGGAATACAGTAGATATTACACCAATATAAATAAATAATGAGTTCACAACAGTACCAAAAGTGGTGATTTATTTTCTTATACTAACGGAGCTTATGAGATTTTCTGTTGAGTTTTGTGTTGTGAAGTTTTCAAGTTTTGGGTAAGGATTTGATGGACTATGGAATAAGGAGTGGCAAGAGCCTAAGCTTGGGGATGCCCAAGGCACCCCAAGGTAATATTCAAGGACAACAAAGAGCCTAAGCTTGGGGATGCCCTGGAAGGCATCCCCTCTTTCGTCTTCGTCTATCGGTAACTTTACTTGAGGCTATATTTTTATTCACCACATGATATGTGTTTATCTTGGAGCGTCTTGTATGATTTGAGTCTTTGCTTTTTTGTTTGCCACAATCATCCTTTTTGTACACACCTTTTTAGAGGGACACGCATGAATCGTGATTTATTAGAATACTCTATGTGCTTCACTTATATCTTTTGAGCTAGGCAATTTTGCTCTAGTGCTTCACTTATATCTTTTTAGAGCACGGCGGTGGTTTTATTTTATAGAAATTGTTGAACTCTCATGCTTCACTTATATTATTTTGAGAGTCTTTAAACACCATGGTAATTTGCTTTGGTTATAAATTTAGTCCTAATATGATAGGCATCCAAGAGGGATATAATAAAAACTTTCATATAAAGTGCATTGAATACTATGAGAAGTTTGATTCCTTATAATTGTTTTGAGATATAGAGATGGTAATATTAGATTCATGCTAGTGAGTAATTGTGAATTTGAGAAATACTTGTGTTAAAGTTTGTGATTCCCGTAGCATGCACGTATGGTGAACCGTTATGTGATGAAGTCGGAGCATGATTTATTTATTGATTGTCTTCCTTATGAGTGGCGGTCGGGGACGAGCGATGATCTTTTCCTACCAATCTATCCCCCTAGGAGCATGCGCGTAGTACTTTGTTTCGATAACTAATAGATTTTTGCAATAAGTATGTGAGTTCTTTATGACTAATGTTGAGTCCATGGATTATACGCACTCTCACCCTTCCACCATTGCTAGCCTCTCTAGTGTCGCGCAACTTTCGCCGGTACCATATACCCACCATATACCTTCCTCAAAACAGCCACCATACCTACCTATTATGGCATTTCCATAGCCATTCCGAGATATATTGCCATGCAACTTTCCACCATTCCGTTTATTATGACACGCTTCATCATTGTCATATTGCTTTGCATGATCATGTAGTTGACATCGTATTTGTGGCAAAGCCACCATTCATAATTATTTCATACATGTCACTCTTGATTCATTGCACATCCCGGTACACCGCCGGAGGCATTCATATAGAGTCATATTTTGTCCTAAGTATCGAGTTGTAATTTTTGAGTTGTAAGCAAATAAAAGTGTGATGATCTTCATTATTAGAGCATTGTCCCATGTGAGGAAAGGATGATGGAGACTATGATTCCCCCACAAGTCGGGATGAGACTCCGAACGAAAAATAAAAAAAAGAGGCCAAAAAAAATGAGAAGGCCCAAATAAAAAAAATGAGAGAAAAGAGAGAAGGGACAATGTTACTATCCTTTTACCACACTTGTGCTTCAAAGTAGCACCATGATCTTCATGATAGAGAGTCTCCTATGTTGTCACTTTCATATACTAGTGGGAATTTTTCATTATAGAACTTGGCTTGTATATTCCAATGATGGGCTTCCTCAAATTGCCCTAGGTCTTCGTGAGCAAGCGAGTTGGATGCACACCCACTTAATTTTCTTTTGAGCTTTCATAAACTTATAGCTCTAGTGCATCCGTTGCATGGCAATCCCTACTCACTCACATTGATATCTATTGATGGGCATCTCCATAGCCCGTTGATACGCCTAGTTGATGTGAGACTATCTCCTTCTTTTTGTCTTCTCCACAACCACAATATTCTATTCCACCTATAGTGCTATGTCCATGGCTCACACTCATGTATTGCGTGAAAGTTGAAAAAAATTTAGAACATCAAAAGTATGAAACAATTGCTTGGCTTGTCATCGGGGTTGTGCATGATTTGAATATTTTGTGTGATGAGGATGGAGCATAGCCAGACTATATGATTTTGTAGGGATAAGCTTTCTTTGGCCATGTTATTTTGAGAAGACATAATTGCCTTGTTAGTATGCTTGAAGTATTATTGTTTTTATGTCAATACTAAACTTTTGTTTTGAATCTTATGGATCTGAACATTCATGCCACAATAAAGAAAATTACATGGATAAATATGTTAGGTAGCATTCCACATCAAAAATTCTGTTTTTATCATTCACCTACTCGAGGATGAGCAGGAATTAAGCTTGGGGATGCTTGTTACGTCTCCAATGTATCTATAATTTTTTATTGTTCCATGCTATTATATTATCTGTTTTGGATGTTTTATATGCATTAATATGCTATTTTATATTATTTTTGGGACTAACCTATTAACCTAGAGCCCAGTGCCAGTTTCTGTTTTTTCCTTGTTTTTAGCTTCGTGGAAAAGGAATACCAAACGGAGTCCAAACGAAATAAAATCTTCGCGATGATTTTTCTTGGACCAGAAGACACCCAAGAGACTTGGAGATGAAGTCGGAGGAGCCACGAGATGGCCACAAGGGTGGAGGGCGCGCCCAGGGGGTAGGGCGTGCCCCCTGCCTTGTGGGGCCCCCGTGACCCTCCTGACCTAATTCTTTCGCCTATATATTCACATATGTTCCCAAACCACCAAAGGCATCCACGAAAACACTTATCCACCGCCGCAACCTTCTGTACCCGTGAGATCCCATCTAGGGACCTTTTTCGGCACCCTGCCGGAGGGGGATTCGATCACGGAGGGCTTCTGCATCAACTCTATTGCCCTTCCGATGAAGCGTGAGTAGTTTACCTCAGACCGACGGGTCCATAGCTAGTAGCTAGATGGCTTCTTCTCTCTCTTTGATTCTCAATACCATGTTCTCCTCGATGTTCTTGGAGATCTATTCGATGTAATACTTTTTTGCGGTGTGTTTGCCGAGATCTGATGAATTGTGGATTTATGATCAGCTTATCTATGAATATTTTTTTTTGAATATTCTATGAATATTATTTGAATCTTCTCTGAATTCTTTTATGCATGATTTGATATCTTTGTAATTCTCTTCGAACTATCGGTTTGGTTTGGCCAACTAGATTGGTTTTTCTTGCAATGGGAGAAGTGCTTAGCTTTGGGTTCAATCTTGCGGTGTCCTTTCCCAGTGACAGTAGGGGCAGCAAGGCACGTATTGTATTGTTGCCATCGAGGATAAAAAGATGGGGTTTACATCATATTGCTTGAGTTTATTCCTCTACATCATGTCATCTTACTTAATGCGTTACTCTGTTCTTCATGAACTTAATACTCTAGATGCAGGCAGGAGTCGGTCGATGTGTGGAGTAATAGTAATAGATGCAGAATCGTTTCGGTCTACTTGACACGGACGTGATGCCTATATTCATGATCATTGCCTTAGATATCGTCATAACTTTGCGCTTTTCTATCAATTGCTTGGCAGTAATTTGTCCACCCACCGTATTATTTGCTATCTTGAGAGAAGCCTCTAATGAAACCTATGGCCCCCGGGTCTATTTTCCATCATATAAGTTTCCGATCTACTATTTTCCATCATATAAGTTTCCGATCTACTATTTTGCAATCTTTTACTTTCCGATCTATAAACCAAAAATACTAAAAATATTTACTTTATCTTTTATTTAGTTTCATCTATATCTATCAGATCTCACTTTTTCAAGTAACCGTGAAGGGATTGACAACCCCTTTATCGCGTTGGGTGCTAGTTGTTTGATTGTTTGTGCAGGTATTCGGTGATTTGTGCGTTGTCTCCTACTGGATTGATACCTTGGTTCTCAAACTGAGGGAAATACTTATCTCTACTTTGCTGCATCACCCTTTTCTCTTAAAGGGAAAAACCAACGCAAGCTCAAGAAGTAGCAGCCCATAAGGCCCACTACTTACCAGTGGCCTCCCGGAACCCCTTCCAGCACTCCGATAAATAGCCGGTTCTTTCCGAAACCTTTCCATTGACCAAATATCCTCGCCTTATATATCAATCTTTACCTCCGGACCATTCCGGAGATCCTCGTCATGTCTGCGATCTCATCCGGTACTCCGAACAACATTCGGTCACCAATTCACATAACTCACATAATACTATATCATCAACGAACGTTAAGCGTGCGGACCCTACGGGTTCAAGAATGATGTAGACTTGACCGAGACACCTCTCCGGTCAATAACCAATAGCGGGACCTGGATGCCCATATTGGTTCCTACATATTCTACGAAGATCTTTATCGGTCGAACCTTTATGACAACATACGTAATTCCCTTTGCCTGTCGGTATGTTACTTGCCCGAGATTCGATCGTCGGTATCTTCATACCTAGTTTAATCTCGTTACCGGCAAGTCTCTTTACTCATTCCGTAATACATCATCTTGCAACTAACTCCTTAGTCACTTTGTTTGGAAGCTTCTTGTGATGTGTATTACCGAGAGGGCCCAGAGATACCTCTCCGATACATGGAGTGACAAATCCCAATCTCGATCCATGCCAACTCAACAGACACCTTTGGAGATACCTGTAGAGCATCTTTATGATCATCCAGTTACGTTGTGACGTTTTATAGCACACAAGGTATTTCTCCGGTATCTGGGAGTTGCATGATCTCATGGTCGAAGGAATATGTATTTGACATTAAGAAAGCAGTAGCAATAAACCTAATGATCATATGCTAAGCTAACGGATAGGTCTTGTCCATCATCATTCTCCTAATGATGTGATCCCGTTATCAAGTGACAACTCATGTCTATGATTAGGAAACCTTAACCATCTTTGATCAACGAGCTACTCTAGTAGAGGCTTACTAGGGACACGATATTTGTTTATATATTCACACATGTATTTAAGTTTCCGGTCAATACAATTCTAGCATGAATAATAAACCTTTATCATGAATAAGGAAATATAATAATAACAACTTTATTATTGCCTCTAGGGCATATTTCCATCACTCGATTGTTGGAAACGACGACCATGTTTGATGCCACCGGTGTCGCAAGCGCCACGAGATGCTGCAATCAGCCGCCACAATTGCTGGGACCGGTGTCTTCGTTTGCTGGAACCAACTTTCTTCATCGGCGGTGACCATGGTGACTGCGGGACGACATTGTTACCTCTCCTTTCTTTGCTGGAATCAGCAGTGATGCTAGAACCGTTATCAGAAAAAGCTTCAACCCCCCATCGGCAATGCTAGAACCGATGTTAGGTGAAGCCGCGACCAACATCGACGACAAACTGTTAAGGGCGGGGCCGCAAAATACCGGAGGTAGACGAGCTGCAACCGACGACGCCATATGCTACAACCGGCTGAGAATAGAGTTGCTACCGAAGAAGTTGAAAGCTGGAACCGGATTAATCAAAAAGCTGGAACCTACATGGATGCTGGAACCAGAGACCAAAAATGCTTCTAGCGTTGTATGTTTTTGCTGGAACCAATGGTTGTGAGCACACACATCGTTGCCGGGGATGCTGCAACCGAGGTTGGGGAAGCGGTTTTCGCGGCCGACGACCCGGCGGCGCTAACATGGATGCAACATGGGAGCGGGACAAAAACTGTTGTGTCGACGTTTTTTTTGCTGCGATTTGGCGATGGCGAGCGCCAGCGGCAAGCGTCGACGGCGAGGCAAAACGAGCAGGGAAAGAACGCGCTCAGCGACGGGGAGACGGGCGGCCGCCATGTATTTCTATTTTGTTGTTTTAGGGAGACGACCGAGAGGGAGGAAGATGACGCACCATGCGGGGGATCAAACGGTTGGATGCTGCCAAATCGAATGCACGCGCGGTGACCGGCCCAAATTTGGGCCGGCTGACCGATGCCTATCACTGGCCATATTTTTTTGGTCCAGGCATTCAATCGTTCGCTCCATACGCTCCGTATTAGAGCAACTCCAATGCGCCGACCCAAACGGACGCGCGCTTTGTCTGCTGTTCGTCCGTTTGGGCCGGCCAGGTGGACGTGTGCGTCTGCTTTTTGATTTGGGTCATCAGGTGCGCCCAACGGGAGACATACCCATTTTTACCGACGTGGCCGAAACTGGCTTAATTAAGCATAATTATACATAAATGATCGGTCAAACGCCGGCCAAAGTCCACTTAAACAATAAAAAATTCTAATAAACGCCCGCATGTTTCCTTAGTAGACCACCTTGCCCTTGCCGTCGTCGTCGCCGCCGCCGGTGAGGTCGATGAAGACGGGAGGTGACCCGGCCCAACCGAACGCGGCTTGATAGGCCGCCAGGGCAGCCTCCTCCGGCGGCGGCATTGCGGCGAGGTGGGCGCGCTCCTCCTCCTCGTGCCGCAGCGCCTCCTCCTCACGGCGCAGCTGCTGCTCCCGGCGCATCTGTCACTCGGCGTCGGCCCCCTCCTCCACGATCCAATGCGCCTTCCAGCTCTCAAGGTGGGCCGCCTCCACTTCTGGCGTGAAGGCGAAGTAGCAGGGAGCGCGCTCACCCACTCGCGGAGCTGGCCGGTCCACGAATAGGACTCCTCGGGCCAAGTGGGGGGCGGCGGTGACCGCTTCAACGTGGCATTGGCTCACGCTCCGGCTCCTGCTCGGCCTTGGGCTCGACGACGGGCGGCGGTGGCGGCACGAACAGGGGCACGTGGACAGAGTCCTCCGCTGCGGACAAAGCAAGGGCTTGCTCCAGCCCATCCCAATGGGCGTCCTCCTCGAGTTGGCTCGCCTCCAGCGCTTGCTGCAGGGCTCCTCGAGGGCGGCTTGGTACTCCGCCTCCGCTTGCTCTTCCTCCGGCTTTACCCGCAGGGGCGGCGGTGGAACGTCGTGGTCAATGTGGACGCCGAGGCGGCGCTCCTCCCCGTGCTCTAGCGCAATACAGCGCTCCTAGTACGGAGAGTCATGCGCGTAGGCACGCATGGCGCGCTGCTCCGGCGTAAGGAGCTCGCGCCGCCGGGAAACCTCCTCCGCGTGCACCCTAGCGGACCGTGGTGCCGTCGGGATGGGGATGCGCCGTGGGTCCAGATTCAGCCATGTGGCAAGTTCACATCCGGATACGGTAGGGGCTGGCGGTACTCCCAGTGCCACCGTGCCTGGTGGACTAGGATGTACAGCCGCTCTCGCTCCCACGGTGGCATGTCGCGTCTAGCCGACGACGGTGGAGGAGGGAGCCCGCGGGAAGAGCTCGCTCCAGCGCTGAACCTCCCCTTCCTCCCACCCTTCCCGCTGAAGATGCCCATGGCTTTGCTAGGGTTTTGGGCTGACTGGCTGGCTAGGGTTTTCTGGTCGCCGGTGAGGGAGCAAAGGTGGCCAGATGTGGACGGGGAGTGGATGAGGCCGGCCCCGCCGCACGCGTCCATTAAAAAGGACAAGCACGGGCCCTTCCACACACTGCTAGGTGGGCCCTTGGTAGGTGTCCGCGTTAATTATGATCGCTTAGGGTTGTTGGTCGGCCAACATGTGGGGCCGGGGCGGACACCGAGGAGCCGCGCGGCGCGTCTGCGTCGATGCATTTCAGGCCCAAATTTGCGCCGGAAATGGGTCCATGCGGACGCGAAACAGATGGTTTTGGGAATGGGTCGGCGTGTTGGGCCAGCGTTTTTGTCTGCTGCGACCCAAACGGACATGGGCGGACGAAATGGGTCGCCCGGTTGGAGTTGCTCTTAAGAGGGGTGGGTATTTGATTGTAAAAAAAAAGGGAGGGTGGGTATTTCGGACCCCTGGGCTGACATACGCTCTGTATTGGGGTCCAAAAAAAACTTCAAAGAAATAGATAGGAAAAACAAATATTAGGAGGGGTGGGTATTTTGGTAAATTGACACTTTTCTTTCTTCCATGGGCAGCCAGCAGTGGACAGTGGTTTCCTGCCATGCATATAGACACAATTCGGTGCGAGAAATAGAACTCGACTCGGGGACCTCCTCCACCATCTTCTCTCCTCTGTCCCGCTCTGCCATCTCTGCGCATCGCAGCTCCTCGTCGGGCAGTTACCACACCAAACATAGCCACGCAGCGCCGCCATTTCCGCGGCTATGCTGTCGCAGTTCAATAGTTCTCTTTGGGTGCAGGAAGGCGACGTCCATGAACACCAGGGCCTCGGTCACGACCAGGCGGCGGTGGGGATGCCGCCGATGATGGGGCAGGAGGCCGGCAACCACCACAACCAGCACCTCCTGCCTATGCCCTCGGGCGGAGGCGGGGGGTTCGGCGCCCCATCGATGCTTGATGAGGACAGCTGGTACTTCGACCCGGGCACGGTCGGCGACGCCGCCGGGAACGGGTCCATGATCCCGGCGCCGGCAACTATGGAAGCGTCGGGATCTAGCTCCGGATTCGGAGATGCTTCCCAGATGTTCCCGCTCCTCAACCCGGGAGTGGGAGGTACGGGACCGCTCGACGTCCCTGGGTTCGACCTCGACATCTCCGGCGCTGGAGGCGGCGACCTCTCGGCGCTTCTTGGCGCCGGGAACGCGTCGAACGCATCCCTGCTGCCGCATGGGAACACAGACTTCCTCGGCTTGTTCGGTGGCTTCGGCACCGCACCGGCACAAACGACGGACTTCGGTGGCCTCGCTGGTTTCGACTTGTTCGACACCGGCGCCCAGGGCTGGAGCGGCCCATCCTCAGAGGGGCCGGCTGCTCCGGCGTCCCAGACCGCTCCCTTCTCTGGGCAGGGCAACGCGGCGGTGCTGAGGCCGCTGGAGAACTTCCCGGCGTCGGGCGCGCAGCCAACGCTCTTCCAGAAGCGCGCACTCCGGCGTAACGCCGGCAAAGAGGACGGCGAGAGGAAGCGTAAGGCAGCAGCGGCGGCCGCGGAGCCTGACATAATACTCGACGACGCCGACGATGACATCATCAGCATCGACGCGTCCGGGCTGAATTACGACTCGGAGGACGGGAGGGACGTCGAGGAGAGCGGCAGGAAGGACGGCACGGAGTTGAACGCCAACAGCACGGTCACCGGCGGCGCTGCGGCTGAAGGGAAGGGGAAGAAGAAGGGGATGCCGGCCAAGAACCTTATGGCGGAGCGCCGTCGCCGGAAGAAGCTCAACGACCGGCTGTACGCGCTTCGGTCTGTCGTGCCCAGGATCAGCAAGGTGAGAAATTCGTTGCGTATCGTTCTCATTGTACTGTTTGTTACAGTTCATCCGCACATCTAAGGTCCAGTTCTACGTGTAGATTGTGGATCAACACAGGCTTTGAAACGTCTGTGTGTCATGTACAGAAACCTTAGCTCATAGTTTGTTGCTGGGCATACACACCCCTTAGTCTGACAAGTTCTGTGGTTTAGGATCTACTGACAAGTTTTGTTTAGCATACACACCCCTTAGGACATGTTATCTTTGCATTATTTTGCGTTGATGCCTTGATGGTAAAAAAGAAAGAATTACGGTCATGCCAAATAGAGAGAACCATCAAGGCATCACCGTAATTCTAGTGTTTTAGGATGACTGCCTATCATATTTCTAGTTGCCTGAGTTAGATTAGAGTAATTTGAACCCGCAAAAAAGATTACAGTAATTTTAGGTATTAGTCATTACTTGGTATACTGTATATGTATTCTTTGCATGTATAAATTAAATTGTCGTAATTTTGTCATTAGTAGTCACTTGATATACGGATTTCTATTTATCGTACGAATTAAATCGGCACATTTATTTTAGTAAATGTAAATTGCTGTCCAGCGTATCGCCATTCACTGTCTCTGCTGGCACTTGTTCCGTTTCCACTTGATTATCGTAGAGTTGTAGCGAGCGAAATTAATCCTCCACGGCTGACCACCTGTTGGGGGGTCGTTTGCCCATCGGGACACAGTTAGGCATAGGGGCCCAGACACGTGACCTATGTTCTCTTTCTCGGTGTGGCACCCATGCATATGTGGCCTTTTCTCTGCTTATTTTTGTGTGAAAGTTTCAAATTTCCGAAAATTCAAATCATTAAATTTGGCGTTTACATCATATTGTCATTAGTAGTCGCCAGATATACTAATTTCTATTTCTTAGACGAATTAAATCAGCATATTTATTTTACTAGAATAAATCGATTTCCATCTTACCATACAACTGTTTGTGTTGTCTCTTCTTCCATTTCTACTCAATTATCATAGAGCTGTAGAGTGCGAAATTACTCCCTCGCGGCACCCTCACCGCTCGTTAGGGGAGCGTCTTCTCATCAGGACACTGCCAGCGGAGTGGCTCACGCATGTGGCTTCTCCCCCTTCACTCTCATATGCTCCCTTTCCTGATGTGGGGGCACATGCACATGTGGCTTTTTTGAGCTTTTTTCCCGTGAAAGTTCCAAAAATTGAAATATATATTGAAAGTTCAAATTTCTGAAGTTTAAGTTCCGAAAGTTGAAACTTCAAATTTCGATTTTTTTTTAAGTTTAAAATTTAAGAAGTTTCAAAAAGTCCCACAAGTTTCAGATTCCAAAAGCTAGGCCAAGACTTTTCGAAAGCCAATTGTGTGATTTCTAAAAGTTGCCACAAATGAACATGCAAGTTTCCAAAAAAGGAAAAGTTGTCCTACTCTAGATTGACACATAGGGCCACAGGCATGGCAGTTAACCACGCCTTGTAGAGAGATAAATCATAAAAATAGTTACATGCTAAGATTCATGCCCTAGCTCACCGTCCGAAATAGTAAATTATACATTTTTTTGGTGCAAATTGTCGTGTAGAGCTGTGGATGCACACCAATTTGAAGAACGTCTCATATCATAAGTGAGGTTTTAGCCTTGTTAGTCACACACACCTTGTTCTGGCTACCTTTAAGATCTACTCCAGTATTTGTGTCCAACTTTTATGTTTAGTTTCTACTGATGATTATGTATTTGCATGACCATAAGTTTTGTTTACAAAGGCTACTGAATTTATACCTCTCAAACTAAATAACTACACGATTTTATTTCCTATGTGTTGCTTCTTATACGAGTTAAATGTGATTGATGTCCATGAGTTATACTACAAATAGGTTTCTCTCAAATATACTATTGTTATCTGCTTTTGGTGCATGTTATTCAGGTTCTAGTCAATTATCATAGGTATAGCATATTGCAAAAAAAAATTATAAAGTTTTAAATCATGGGTTTTGCATTACCTGTGAGCCGCCAGAAAAGTGCAACTTCAAATACCGGATACTGTACATCATGGAACTGTTCAAAAGTCATCAACTACATTTATTTATAATGATTATATTTTATAAAAGGGTGTTCTTTATTAACTCAAAATGCAACATCTGGTGGATACAAAGCATGATGAGCACACACCTGACATCGATTTATATAATTATATAAGGTGAATCTTTTAGTTTCACGCAATCCACAAGGTTTTTTAGCTGAGAAGAGCATGAATCATGGTGTAGTCTGCACCATCTACTATGGTTAATTGTTTATTACTTGAGATTTCATCTTTAATTTTTTTCTGAAAAAAATTCATCTTGAGTATGAATTGTACTTCTTTCACTGTGTGCGTACACAGAATTCATCAATTATCCTTTCTCTCTATGGCTGATTGGCTAACTGATTTATGTGGTTGCAATGGCTAGATGGACAGGGCTTCTATTCTTGGTGATGCAATCGAGTACCTCAAGGAGCTCACGCAGAAGATCAATGTTCTTCAGAATGAGCTGGAGGCATCTCCTTCCACGTCCTCGCTGCCTCCGACACCTACAAGCTTCCGCCCTCCGACTCCTACAATGCCCGCGCTGCCATCTCGCGTGAAGGAGGAACTGACAAGCTCTGTTGCTCAGCAACCATGTGTAAGTATCACTGGATCTCTCTGAATTTTCACTCAAGCAGAGCTAAACCTGCATATCAAGAAATTTGCCCCCCTTGACATGATATGGTATTCTTTTTCTTTTTGCTAATGTTAGCTAACAATAGATGGGAAGAAAACTAAAGTTGTAAAAGATTGATGTATACATTAGTTTGTGTGATCATCTGCATACCTAAGATTTATTTTCTTTCTCTGGTTGCAACAGGTTGAGGTTAAGCTTCGGGAAGGTCGGGTCGTCAACATCCGCATGATGTGCTCTCGCAGGCCAGGTCTTGTGCATTCTTCCTTGAAGGCCCTCGAAGGCCTTGGTCTTGACGTGCAGCAAGCTGTTATCAGCTATTTCAATGACTTCACATTGGATGTCTTCAAGGCTGAGGTATTGTAGTACAAGTCTGTCACCATATTTTCTGAAACAGTGGAATGTAAGTACTTTGTGCCGTTAAAAAAATCCCTCAACTTACTCTGTTTGTTCTTCATGTCAGCAGTGCAAGGATGGCCCTGGTCCTCAGGCTGAGGAAATCAAGGCGGTGCTCCTGCAATCTGCGGGGTTCCATCCAGCGGTCTAGGAGGGCAGGAGAGCCGAACCAAGAGCAGAGGACAGCATGCCAAAGGAATTTACAACGAGTTTTTTCTTTCCAAAGAGGAATTTGCAACAAGTATCCCTGGTTTTGGACATAATAATGTCAGTTATCTGTTTTAGTCGAGTACTTCTCGGTACATGATTGTTTTCGTCATGTTTAAGCCTGAATGAGAATTGGGTTTGATTAATAAGGCGTAGAACTTTCTTGGATCTGTCTTTTCGCTTCCTTGCACGATTTTTTCCACAAAAAAATTTGGTTGCTGTGGCTTCAGCTTGTTTTATACAAAAACCAAACAATGATTCTGTTCTGGTGAGTTACTGGACTCACGGAGCAGGCAGAGTGGTCGTTGTACTGGACCCAACAACACCGTCTTCACTGC